>OU963895.1:52867111-55267111 GCA_902850365.2 Chilo suppressalis | reverse complement strand
ACAAATAACCCATTTTTCGCTAGTAGATACATACTTATTGGAATCCCTGTATTTATTAATCAGCTCGCGATAATATTGGTTTTGTAATTATAAACGATAATTCTGCAAAATTCAAAGTAAATAATATAGATTTTTATAAGTAAATCACCCTACGCCTATAAATATTGCGATGTTGTAGCTAAGAACCAAGTTCCCATCTACTTCTATAGGGGAATTCATTATAATCGATTTAGCTATTAGGGCACGGAAGGACAACAAACAAACTCACTTCCGCATCTATAATATTATATTATACTTACTAGTGATCCATCCGGGCATTGTACGGACGGAATTTATTTTATCGGGATAAAATATAGCCTATGGCACTCGGACAAAATGTATTTAAATAAAGAAAAATGTAATAATAAATAATGTAGCTACCTTATGATGAATTAATATTTGAAACCGGTTCAGTAGTTTGACAGATTATTTGTATATACATACAAATCTTGCCTCTTTATAGATAGTTAGGATAATAGTATTTAATTGATGAAAAAAAAAGTAAGTAATAGGTTTATTTGATTATATTTGTAAAAGTTAATTAGTATTTGTGCTTAACAGCGGTACGTTATTCGGTATTTTTTTTTTATACAAAAAAAATATTTAGAAAATAATTGCACTATTTGCAATATGCGACATAAACGTCATTGATTGGTATTTATATATAGGGTGATTAACAACATTTGAAGTTAACTTCTGGCATCTACACATTGGGTTTCTGTGAAATAAGTAGGTATATCAAATTATGAGACTAGGATATGACACTGCATTTGTGTATATCACAATCTTAGAGCCGGACGTCGACATGACAATGCTGCCACTGCTAATTTTAAATAGTCGACGAATAAAAGTAAATAAATTTTATATTTACTGCTAAACTACTAAAAAAAACATAAACAAAAGATTGACTTTTTGAATAAGTGCTAGTTTACTATAAAATTTACATACATTAGATATTTATGTAACGACTTGATTAACTTCACACATTTTTGCGAAAATTGAGGCCCATCTGTAGCCTTGACCCCGCTGGTAAAGTCTCTATATGTCTTAATAAATCAATCTCTTAGACCGACGCAAGGTACTTAATAATTCCCGCGATATTAATTCCCTTACTGAAGTAACAACACTACGGTATATACCGTCTTAAAATACTAACTAACTAAAAAGTGTGAAATAAAAAAGGTAAATTTGAAAAATCAAAAAACCCGACTGCTTAATTATACTTCAAATAAAAACTGAAAATAAAAAACAAGTCCAGTAGTCTATAATTCTGTTAATAAGGAACAAACCTACTTTAACAGTCGGGACCCATTATTGAAAAATATTATGTATTCTTGAATATCTAATGGGTCCCGGCTGTTAAAGTAGCTTTGTTCCTTATTACCAGAGACTATAGACTACTGGACTTGTTTTTTCTTTTCAGTTTTTATTTGAAGTATAATTAAGCAGTCGGGTTTTTTGATCTTTTAAATTTACCTTTTTTTTCTAGTTATATTTTCTTTAGATTTAAACATCAAGCAGTTACATGCTTTAAAAAAATAAAAATTATAATGGTGAACAATGTTTAGCGGTTAGTGGCAGTTCTGACTGCTGTGAGAGTGTTTTAGGGGGAAATATAATATTCCTAAAATTTAGTTAATTTTCTCATCAAAGGTCATTAATAATTATATATCTTTATATATATAATTCTTCTGTGAGTGTGTATGTCACTGAACTTCTCTTAAACGACTGGACCGATTTTGATGAAATTTTTTGTGTGTGTTCAAGGGGATCTGAGAATGGTTTAGATTCACAATTTTGTCCGCTGGACATGTTTTTTTAATTAATTTTTAATTTATTAGTAGTTGTTGATTTTGGAATGTTTTACATTGGATCCGACAGACGGCGCTACCATACTAGACAGGACAACGTCTGTCGGGTCCGCTAGTACATATAAATATATATCTTTGATAAACATGACACGATCTTTAAAATAAGAGCAATTCCGAAAAATAGTCAACATCCATACTGCTGCAAATAGACTGTACTTCTCATAATGTTCGTATATGTCGTTGTTGTAGCGGTTGAAGTGTATTTTTCACTGACCTCCAGCACTGCGCGGGTGACGTTGACGCTGGTGGACTCCTCCACGGCCAGGGGGAGGCAGGAGGCCACGCGCAGCGGCTGCCAGTAGCTGGACGGGTAGATCTTGACGGGGTACGTGCCCTCGCCCCAGGTCTCCAGGCAGGTCACCTTGAACCTGTGCCGTCACAACGACAATTAACGGTTACGAGAATTGAACTGTTAAAAGAAAATTCCCTCGCTACTCAAATTACTGATGAAGACATAAAGAAAACAGTAGTTGGTGAATCAATTTAAACTACTTAGGTGGTACGAAAATTCTCTAATGGATGACATAACATGAAATAAAATAAAAAATTAAGGTACAAAAACCTTTTTAAAAAGAAGCTTTTATTTAAATGCGCTAAAAAGAAAAAAAGAAAATTTGGTTAAAGTTTGTTTCTAAATAGATTTTCAAATTTTAGAAGTCCGCTATATTGGATTGAGAGTGACGTCACATTTTTTCGAGTTACTCTCGGCAAGCCCTTTAATTTGATACCCATATTGTAGGAATGCATTAAAAATGATTGGTCCGCCATTTTGGGTATGCCGCCATATTGGATTTAGAATGACGTCACACTGTTAAGCATGCATTGTCATCCGAACTGAACGAGCATACCAAATTTCAGCTTAATCGGTTGAGGGCAAGTGCTTTAAAATTGAGTTGTAAGATTTGACCGTAACAAACATACATAGCAAGTTAAATAAAAGCTTGTAATAAAACTAGTTTTTACGGATTACTGCACGAAACTTTATTTATTTATTGACGTTCCGTAGCCTTTACAGGCTACCTTCGTAAGACTTTTATTGAGCGTTTGGTTATTTCTTGAGTTTGTTTCGCCGGTTCTTCTCAGAAAGGTCTCCCAATTTTGGAACCGGTGGTAGTTTACGGTAGTTAGGGTCAAATAAATAAACTCAAAATTACAAAAAAAAAAAAAAATACTTTATTAAGTATATTAAATAATAAATTCATACATAGACAATAAAACTTAAAAATCGAACAATGAAATAACCAAACGCTCAATAAAAGTCTTTCGAAGGTAGCTCGACAAATTAAATAAAAGTTTTATTCTGACGACGAAGCCTGTAAAGGCTACAAAACGTCAATAAATAAATAAAGTTTCGTGCATTAACCCGTAAAATCTAGTTTTTATTTAATGAGTGATGTGCGTGAAAACCTAAGAAACATATGAAATAAAATGTTAAATTTTTGCAAATTAGTATTATGATGAGGGGAGCACTAGATTATTTTTTAGTTACATTTTAAAAAATCAAAATACTTAAGTACATACAAAAATATGGCCAACTTGTCAGCCTCCATGGCCCCTGGCCCCTTTTTTTTTAATATGCAGGTAAAAAATCTATTTACAGACGACGGCGCCTTTAAGAGGCACAAGGCCGAACGGACCTCACACCTGGCTCCCGCAAGTCTTACGCCCCCCCCCCGTGGCTGCCCACCGAGGACCCCGCAACTCTTACGGGCGCTTTACGGTATAATATCCGCTAAAAAAGTCCTGCGAATACCCTCTAAGCTCAAATCTAAAGAAAATATAACTAGAAAAAATTCCACGCGGACCAGGCAGCAGACGGGACTCGAACCCGCACCCTTCGCAATCCGGGCGAATGCACTGACCAATTATGCTACCGCGGCCCTCACGGACCGCGTCGAAATTCTTTCTAGCTATTCTTAAGCTGCAAGGCAGCGCCATCTCTTCGCATTATAGGTAAAACCCCCAATGTCAAATGAATACTTTTACAAGTATTAAACATTTGAAAGAAGAAATAGCAATTATAGTTATAATTATAGTTATATATTTTCTTTAGATTTGAACATCAAGCAGTTACATGCTTTAAAAATAATAAAAATTATAACCCTCTAAGCTGCTTAGTGCGAAACCGCGGGATCCCCGTTTAGGGATTCTTCCGCGTGTTATGGCCCCTGGCCCCTGGCCCCGGCCCCATATACGCACCTGACCTGGTCGGCCAGTGTCCCGGGCTCGCGGTGCCGGTACAACACCCGGCCCGTGGCCACGTCCAACTGCGTGAACGACCCTGATCCCTGGCCTTCCCCGACCTCTATGGAGCCGTGCTTCGGAAACAATTTTATTTCGTAGCGAATGTCCTCTTCTAAGCAGTTCATGTTCGTGTCCACCTACAACATTTGACTTATATTAAGGCCATTGAGTTGCACCAAATGTCTAAAAACAAAATCATGTTTTTAGGCCTCAATCCATCTCTTTTGAATTCAAATAGTTGACAAGAATGAAGAGATAGTAGCATTTATTTGTTTTTTTGAAGTTATACTTCTTTAGCCGCGTTATGAAAAAATTATGAAAGTGAAATTTTAAGATGCGCGCGCATCACTGTAACACAAAAGTAACACCATAAAGTTGGCCGCGGGCGCGTTATGAATGTTAGTATCTAATAATGGTGAATTATTAACCACTTAGTGGTTAATAATCCACCATTATTAGACATCTGTTCGAAAGGTACTTTGAACGATCCACGGAGCTCCATAAGATGATCGCGTTGTCAAAAACAATGTTGGCACGCTCGTCGCCCCTGATCACTGTTTTCATATTTATAATATTTATCCACATGTTTCTAGTTTCTATATAGACACAACGTGTTTTAGTTACTTACAAGTGCTAATTACATATGGACTAATAACTTAAATTCAGTAGTGATTTAAATTGAATATTTTGATTATTTATTAAATTTTTCCAATCAAAACTGAACTTTATTGACTGCGTTGACTATCCTTTTCCAATCCTTTTATTATCTTATTGTAATTAATTATCTGCATGCAATTAAAAACTATTTTTTAATAATTCCAAAAAGAAGTATAACTTCTCACGCGCGTACTTAAGTACACGCACCCATATTTTTTTTTCATTTTAATTAAGATTTTTAGTGGGAATGGCTCTAGTTTACTACCCAATACAAAACAATAGAAAGTTATAAAAACAATCAATGATTTTTATCGGTTTTTTTTTACACTCTAGAGCTTAGCGTATTACACTACATCAGATTTTTAAGAAGTTATTTGACTTATATTGTTATGAACCAACAGGTGCTTTAGTGACAATCAATCGTGAGTTTGATAGATCTCGATTCTATGAACAAAAACTGATTTTGAAAGCATTTTCAGTGTTGCCACCTTGGTGGTTTTTCCACCAGAACTGGTGCTTTTTCACGGCTTCTAGTGGTATATTTTCATCATCTAGCGGGTAAATTTTTTTAGTGGTTTTTTAACATGAAATCTAGCAACATATTTTTAAGGGGGAAATGCCCTAACTTTCCGAAATTTCATAATGTTCTATGTGGTTACTCACAGTTATTTCTATAGCATCTCATACATATTCACTGGTTTTTTATTTAAATTAGGGTTTTTTGTTATCAGAGATGTAATTGTAATTTAGCGGATTTTGGTGTATTTTATTAAATCCTAATTTTTGAAATGATTGCCTTTGACTTGGCGCCTTAAAAAATCCAAGGTGGCAACACTGAGCATTTTCATCAAATACTGTTTTTTTTGGCGGGATTAAAATAAGACGGTTGGCGTCTTATTTTAATTATTCTTAAATTCGTTCATAGTGGATATTGTGAAATAAAATTGGTGTGGTTTTGTGTAACAACCGTCTGCGTAACTGAAGAATTAGTGGAATCGTTAAAATATACGCTATTCCGGTCAAGTGGACGTGAGAATTTTATTGTAGTGTTGACTACCTCACAGAAGCTTATCGAAAAAGCCAACTCGATACATTTCGTGCCAAACACTCCAAGAAACATTAGAATGCGTCACACCGACATTCTAATGTAAAAAAAAGAAGATTAATTTAATTAAAGACTAGGCTGTATGGGCATTGTTCCCTTTGCCTTCCCTAAAACGGGAGAACTTCAACAAAAAAAAATCATCAAATACTAAGGCTCGTATTACAGAAGAACGAGTTAGTGTTGAGCTTTAATTGAGTACAGTTAGAAAGGGATGTCGCTTTGTGCTATACATAGTTGGTTAGGTTGGCCTTATTATGTGCTATACATAGCGATATCCCTTTCTAACTGTACTCAAGTAAAGATCAACACTTAGTAAAGTTTTCATTCTGTCATATGAGCCTAAGAATACATAACTTTATAATGATTACTAACTACCCAGCGAACTTCGTACCGCCATAAAAGAGGGTTGGTGGTAGAAAGTTGAAAATTTAGGGATGTATGTATTTTTGTATGGTGTATCATAAAAAAAAAAATAAAAAAATATATATATTTAAAATTGAAAAAGAAATTTAGGGGTGGATTACCCTTAACATTTAGGGGGATGAAAAATAGATAACATCCGATTCTCAGACCTACTGAATATGCATATAAAATTTCACGAAAATCGATAGACCCGTTTCGGAGGAGTTTAACCACAAACACCGCGACACGAGAATCTCTTATCTATTAGACAAGTCCGTCCGTCCATCCGTCCGTGGTGCTGTTTCAGCGGCCAAACCGTAAGAGATAGATATAGAGAATGTCTAAGTTATAAGTTAAGAATAGTCTGATAAGACTACAAACCGGATGTGAGTAACGTAGCACTTCCGGTTTTTCGAGAAATCACGTGATTTCTATTTCAAACGAAACCACACAAAATCTCCGAAGTTCTCAATTAATTAAATACTTTTTTTTTTTGGTGAACATTTGGTTCACAGGTTTGCTAATTTTATATATTAGATTTACTCACCTGCATATCTTTGGCAGTGATCACAACCGCCTTTCCATTCTCAACTATCGACCCGTTGGTGGGGTACATCCGTATGAAGGGCGGCGACGCCTGTATCTCCAGGTTTCCGTTCACGTCGAACAGCCCGTCGGATATCCAGAACGCCATCTTGCCGTACTCCTTGCCCTGGTGTTTGAACAGTACCAGATTCTTGTTTATATCGTCTTGTGTGAACTGAGCAATCTGCTCCGCGGGATTGTCCGCGCGGAATATACCGCCGTTGGGTGGCTCCTTAGTATACCTTTGCACTGTGTAAACTATATCCGATGGTTTCGTATCCAAATCGGCGTCTGTGTAGCTCAGATCGCGGGCGGTGATGAGACGAGCGCCCCCATGTACTATATGGAATACGTTGTCGTTAGCGCGTACCGGACTATTGTCATTCTTCAGTATTATATCTATGTGGAAAACGCCGACGTATTGAAAGTCCTCCGGCTCAGGACTCAGCGCCATGAAATGGAACGAATCGTGTCTGCTCTCCGAATCGTCGTGCGCGTAATAAACCCGATCGGAGTTCAGCTCTTGCAAAGTGAAATATGTGGTGTTGTCCCTAGCTATCTTCAAGTTGTCGTTGATCACTTCGATCTTGCCGTGTTTCGGCAAATGCGTTATGTTGAACACGAGGTTGGTGATCGTATCCGTTCGGAAGTTGAGATGGGTGGCCGGTATCACCATTCTGGATCCTTCCATGACTTGGAGCCGTTCTAAAGTGGTGTGTAGTCGGCCCGAGCTATGATCGGCTGTTAAGGACCCGGGGACGTGTCGAATGGTCATCACTCCTGTAATATTGTCGCATTCCGCGGCGCTCACTACGAATGAGAATTCGTCTTGTATATGGGAGTATGCTCTCCTGTGGAGACGGTACCAGAGTTGGTCTGTATCTATATGATGTTGAGTGAAGGTGCTGTGCGTCTGTATATGATGTTTGCCGGATGAAAGGTGAAGGATGCCGTATTTGGGCGGCCGCAATATGGTGTATTGTACGCGGTCATTGGGCAATGTTAGAGGTCGGGTCTGAAAGCGGAGATGCTGCGAGGATATGAACGATTCTCTCGTGTTGTTGAGCACCAACTCCTCGTTCGTCGACTGGTACAGTTCCAGCTTTATGAACGTGAGTCGGAAGTCGTAAAGGGTGTTGGTTCGTACGTTTCCGACTGATGCTTTGAACTGTGGGAAGGAAAACAAAAATCAGTTTAAATTTCTTTTTATTCGACACCAAAGAGACGAAAAGGGATGTGTCATTTTAATACTTTACATAATACTAGTTGACCCAGCGAACTTCGTACCGCCCTAAAAAAATAGGGGTTGTCCAGCGGACAAAATTGTGAATCAAAACCATTCTCAGATCCCCTTGAACACACACAAAAAATTTCATCAAAATCGGTCCAGTCGTTTAAGAGAAGTTCAGTGACATACACACTCACAGAAGAATTATATATATAAAGATAATCATCATTAGCCTATTAATGTCCCCACTGCTGGGGCACAGGCCTTCCCATGGATGGATTAGGGAGATTGGGCCATGACCCACCATGCGGGCCCAGTGCGGGTTGGCGGGTGCTAACGACTGCAGATGCAGTCGGGACCAACGGCTTAACGTGCCTTCCGAAGCACGGAGGAGCTCGAGATAGTAAATTTTTGGTCACCCATCCAATGACCGACCACTGCGAAAGTTGCTTAACTTCAACGATCGCAGCCGAACGCGCTAACCACTAGCACCGTCGAGCTCCTCAACTTGTACCCATACGCCTCGTTTATACCAAGAAACAAGTCATACACTAATTTTATACAAAACTTGTACAATACTTGTTGTGGTCCCTCCCCCCCCCTTTGTCACGCTGTGTCACACTTTCCGTGACCCCTCTTGAAATATTCCGTCACAAAAACGGAGACCCCCCCCCCCTCTCAAGTAAGATTAATTGCAATAGTTTATTAGTTACAATTTATTGTATAATAAAACTATTTACGTTTGAATGTCTATATGTTTACTGAATACGAAATAAATGATTTTCTATCTTGATGGAAATTGAGAAAGAAAAATAGTTGAATGAAATACTAATTTAATCTCTTATCTAATAGACAAGTCCGTCCGTCCGTGGTGCTGTTTCAGTGGCCAAACCGTAAGAGATAGATAAAGAGAATGTTTAAGTTATATAAGTTGAGAATAGTCTGATAAGACTACAAACCGGATTTGAGTAACGTAGCACTTCCGGTTTTCGAGAAATCACGTGATTTCTATTTCAAACGAAACCACACAAAATCTCCGAAGTTCTCAATTAATTAAATACATTTTGACGTGACAACGTCTTAAATTAGGTTGCGGCTGGGAGTCACTTATGAAAAAGTGTAACGCTCGGTAACGTTACGATGAGTCTCTCGTGTTAAGTTTAAGTTTACATGTACAATGTTTTAGTAAACAAAATATATTTCTATAGTTAAAATTTGTGCAATTCTTATTTTCATTCAATTCCTTGTTCCTATTGTGCAATTTAATTATATTCATATCAATAAATATTCTACCGAGAAAAAGACGTTGTCACGTAAAATCTTCGCCCGTAAAACCGACTTTACAGGCAACCATTTTTTTTTTCTTTAATGAACGACGAACGTCACGTTGCCGTAGACCCCCCGTCCCCCCTTGTCACCTCTTGTCACACTTAGCAAGTCCCCCCCCCACCCTTGTATGCGAACTTATTTTATGAACGGCCCCTATGTATGTGTACCTTGAACTCGTCGTGCGCAGGGCTGCCCAGTAAATGCACGTATCTGACTCGTGATTGGGCGAGCATTTCTCCCGTGAAAGAGTCTGCGGTCTGCCACGACCCGTCCGCGGCGCGCAGTCGCTCCACCACGCCGAATTGAGGCGGCTTCACTATGTCGTACCTGTACCCATCATCATCATAAGACTCATCATCATTCATCATCAGCCTCTTACACCCATATTCTTAATCGCGTCCTCAAACGTTCCTCGACTCAAACTCATTCGAGGGCTCCTTAAGGAGTCCCTCCAAATAACCTCGAAAATAGTATTCTAGTTGGTATCTTGAACAAACTTGAGAATTCCTCCACTGAGAATTCCTCAACATTGTGACGTCATCATTTGGAGGATTTTATTTCTATAATGGTTAACAGAGGAAATATTACTTGTATGACTGTATCTTTTCTAAACCGAAATCTTCTTTGAAACGAATCATTGTCGTAAACCTTAAAAGGATTTGCGGCATCACGTAAATACCGTCGCGCCGGAAAATTATATGGTTAATCATCGTGTATGTGTTACTGAATAAATAAATAAATAAATCGTATACGTAATACATAAAATCCACAAATTCGTCAATAATTTCAAAATCAGACATAAAACTTGAAAACACCTTAAACACCACCCGAGGAAGCCTTAAGGTACGTCGAGAGCTACCTTGAGTTTGACAGTTTATTTATTCCTCGACTCGACCTCCACTCGAGTGAGGAATATCTCAAGTGAAGGATATTTTTGTTGTCTAAGCATACGAATTTCCTCCAATGAGGTTGAGTCGAGTGGAAAAAATCTCGAGGAAACGACTAAGAATATGGGTGTTAATGTCCCCAATGCTGGGGCACAGGCCTTCCCTATGGATGGAATAGGGAGATTGGGCCATGACTGCAGATGCAACCGGGACCAACGGCTTAACGTGCCTTCCGAAGCACGGAGGAACTCGAGATAGAAATTTGTGGTCACCCATCCAATGACCGACCACTGCGAAAGTTGCTTAACTACAACGATCGCAGCCGAAAGCGCTAACCACCTGCGCCATCGAGCTCCTCATAAGACTACCAGCCTATTAATGCCCCCACTGCTGGGGCACAGGCCTTCCTTATGAATAGAATTTTATCTTTTGACGTTTTAATAACAGTCGTGTGACGTCACACACTAGTAAGACGCCATATTGTCCGGAGAAACGTTATCGAGGCAACTTGAAAATTGAGTTTTTGATTTGGTTATTTTTACTGAAATACACAACAGAATGATGAATATCCACTTTTTACGGACTCCATAAACGTTAGTCAATAACGTGTGATCGTTTTCTAAAACTTGTCAAACACCCTATTACAATAAACCGTAAATGGTCATAGTGAACACAAATATTCGCATTGAATCACACTTGCCATAAAATTTCTAGTTCGCGACAAGTAATCTTGTTAATTTATAGCTTACTAGCTGACCCAGCGAACTTCGTACCGCCATAAAAAAAAAAAATTAAAAAAACATTGTCCAGCGGACAAAATTGTGAATCTAAACCATTCTCAGATCCCCTTGAACACACACAAAAAATTTCATCAAAATCGGTCCAGTCGTTTAAGAGAAGTTCAGTGACATACACACTCACAGAAGAATTATATAATAAAGATATTCTATACTTCGACTTTTTATTAACTGCAGTAAAATGACGTTTCAAAATGTCATTCCGTAAAATAATGTTGACTAATTTCAATAGGGATGTGATAAGGTTCACAGAAAATCTAATCGTTCCATAACTAACTCATAATGATTATACTGAATTCGATTTATTATTCATATAAATAAAAAGCTGTATAAAATCTCAAGGTACCAGTACCGGCTTTTAGTTACGGTGCTACGATGACGCTTGTCCGTCATTTTATTTTATTTTTCATTCGCTCATTCGGCTTCTAACTTCTGTTTTGAGTGCATGACTAAATTTGCTTTGCCCAATGTGAGTTGTTTTAGTTATCATTATTGTAAATTTTTTGTTACGTTGTGTTTGTTTTTCGTTACCTTCTTATTTTTGCTAATCGTGTCAGCTTTTTTTTGTTTGTTACATCGAAGATATGAATGAAAAATGGTTGCCTGTAAAGTCGGTTTTACGGGCGAAGATTTTACGTGACAACGTCTTTTTCTCGGTAGAATATTTATTGATATGAATATAATTAAATTGCACAATAGGAACAAGGAATTGAATGAAAATAAGAATTGCACAAATTTTAACTATAGAAATATATTTTGTTTACTAAAACATTGTACATGTAAACTTAAACTTAACACGAGAGACTCATCGTAACGTTACCGAGCGTTACACTTTTTCATAAGTGACTCCCAGCCGCAACCTAATTTAAGACGTTGTCACGTCAAAAATAGAATAAAAAACGTAACGAGGTCATTAATGTCATTCATCGATAGATTTTACTCCTCACATTTTTCTCATACCGGGCCCCTTATATATGCAAATCGATTCTTAAGGAGTAAACTCCAAAAAACATTACAACTTAATATTAAGTCTATAAAACAAAACCAAACTGATCATTCATTTATTGAATGACTTATATTACTTACTCACTTAGCTACATCCCTATTTATTTTTCTTAAAAAAGCGGTAACCCACAAAACGTCATTTTACTGCAGCTAATAAAAAGTTCTACATTATATTTTGTTTAGATATTTGTACACGCGAAGATTGCGCATATTAGCGATGATCGCGAGTTTAATAAACTCTTCTTAAGACTCAACATTGTACTCTGTAATGAATACCATCTATAAATAAACAAAAAATGTAAAATTCCCGATTTTATGAATCTTTAATAAGCTTTGTGGTCGCAATCGCAAGCATGACCTCAATATCGTTCCATCATTATAATATGTATTGAGTCCTCATCTTCATCATCATCAGCCTATTAATGTCCCCTCTGCTGGGGCACAGGCCTGCCCTATGAATAGAATAGGGAGATTCGGCCATGACCCACCACGCGGGCCCAATGCGGGTTGGCGGGTGCTAACGACTGCAAATGCAGTCGGGACCAACGGCTTAACGTGCCTTCCGAAGCACGGAGGAGCTCGAGATAGTAAATTATCGGTCACCCATCCAATGCCCGCCCACTGCGAAAGTTGCTTAACTTCAACGATCGCAGCCGAATGCGCTAACCACTAGCACCATCGAGCTCCTCAACTTGTACCCATACGCCTCGTTTATACCAAGAAACAAGTCATATACTAATTTTATACAAAACTTGTACAATACTTGTTGTGGTCGTTGAAATGTTGTTTTCTATTACACTGCATAGACTACTAGTATCTTGACAAGTATTAATTAAAAGAAAAGTTTACTAGAAAAATATCCACGCGGACCAGGCAGCGGACGGGACTCGAACCCGCATCCTTCGCTATCCGGGCGAATGCACTGACCATTATGCTACCACGGCCCTATTAGCCGCGTCGAAGTTTTTCTAGTAAACTTTTCTTTAGATTTAAACATCTAGCAGTTAAATGCTTAAAAAATCAATAAAATCATAACTATAATTGCTATTTCTTCTTTCAAATGTTTAATACTTGAAAAAGTATTCATTTGACATTGTGGGTATTGCTTGTTGGTTGACTACGCGGGTTTATTTCTAATTAAAATAATGTTGTGAATAATTGGTAACAATTCGGCTTAATTATGGCAAATATGAGTTATGTGGCAATGAATGTCAGTTATTAAAAATTTGAGCTTAGAAAAATGATTATGTTCCCATATTTTCCGAATAAAACGGAACTGCGCGTCACTGTGGCATGGCCTATTATGTTTAGGATATGGTTCTTTTGTGTTAAAATATGATCTAAATGTAACCTTTGTTTTCATGTGCGTATTAATAAACTTTAAAAGTTACAATTTAGGACCTCACTCAACAGTGGCGCCATCTGGTGAGGCAGAAAACGGTAGCCCTCATTGTACTATCGCGGAATTTTGCGCTCTGTCACTTGGCGAACAAAATGCTTTGAACGGTTTTCTACAGTAGTTTTTACTACGCCCCGCCTTCCTTGAACTCGCTAATCCGAGCCGCCGCACAAAAGTAAGACAGAGAAAGCATTTCATTGATTGAATAATGAATTGAATTGCATTTGTTTTAGTTGCAATTTGTCATCCGCATCATGATCGCGACAGCGCTATACGAAACAGTAAGACAGCGATAATTACATGTCTATGAATGAATTTTTACTACGCCGCTACCGCAAGCGTTAATGGGTGACAGAGCGGGTCTTTCCGCGAGTGTACATAGACCAATTTATTAATAAACAAGGAATAAGCTTAGATTAGTTGCACCGAGTTTTGTTCATATCACTCGAAAGCCATTTGTCTTTCAATGAACAGAGACACAACATGGGAGTAACTAAGCCAAGCTTATTCTTCGTTTATTAATAAGGGGGTGGGTGTTTAATGTCTCACTTGTTTCTATGTACTTACATAATTTGATATTACTTTATTTAAAAAAACTGTTATTTATGTTTTTTATTTAATTTTAAACATTTAACTGCTAGCTAGATGTTTAAATGCAAAGAAAAGTTTACTAGAAAAAATCCACGCGGTCCAGGCAGCGGAAGGGACTCGAACCTCGATTGCGAAGGGTGCGGGCTCGAGTCCCGTATGCTGTATGGTCCGAGTAGATTTTTTTCTAGTAAACTTTTCTTTGGATAAAACCTGTTATTCTTAATTTTATTGAATCGGAATGAATCTACGTTTTGGATTTTTCTGTAAGCCGGCATATGTAATTGAAATAAATAATTAAATACATAATCTCTTATCTATTAGACAAGTCCGTCCGTCCGTCTGTGGTGCTGTTTCAGCGGCCAAACCGTAAGAGATAGATAAAGAGAATATTTAAGTTGTAAGTTAAGAATAGTCTGATAAGACTACAAACCGGATTTGAGTAACGTAGCACTTCCGGTTTTCGAGAAATCACGAATTTCAAACGAAACCACACAAAATCTCCGAAGTTCTCAATTAATTAAATACTTTTTTTTTTTAAATCAAGTTTTGGTGAACATTTGGTTCACTGATTTGCTAGTTAATACTCACCTGACATGCATGTCAGTGTCGTCGGCGTTGGTCGCGAAGGTGAGGTTGTGCGCCGTGATGAGTGCATACGAGTTGTGCACCAGTTGGACGCCCGTGTTGTTGACCAACCGCACTTGGAGCGGGACAACTGTCACGCGCAGCACGCCGGGCCCGCTCGTCTCTATCCCGTCCGACACCTACAAAGAAACAAAGAAAAACATTTATTGACGACATACATTAACAATAGGCTAGTTGCCTATATTTTAAAAAGTGGTTAATAATATACCTTGATGTTTATTTAACCCCAAAAAAATATTATATTAAATAAAAAAGTACATTAGCAATATGTATTTTGTATTTTAAAAAACTTATTCAAATTTCCCTCGAAAACGCTCAAGACTGTCATGGCGTCTAGAATGACGTCACGCCGTGCAAAGCAAACAATACGCTGTACGCCGACTATTAAAATTATTTAGTTAAAAATGAATCCATCGTATTACAAGTACTGTATAGTGTCCTAGTATAAAAGGAGAAGCATAAAACGCCAGACAAATTATTTATATGCCACAAATGCGGAAAAAATGGTTAGAACTTGCAAGGAGGGATGGTACCTATTCATTGTTTATCAACAAATACAAGAATAATTTTGTGATGAACATTTTGATGTAAGTATTTTGCATAACATAATCAATGAAATCAAAATGTTATACAAGCCGGATAAATTATATTGCTCTTTTTTTGTTGGTCTGAGTGCATTATATTCATAAAACAATGACAATAGGTTGAGGTTAGGTAAGCTGATTTAATTTTATGGTATGATTTAGACTCTATTTGAGAGTTCAGTATATTTATTCATAATAATAAACACTTCTTATTCTTGTTCTAGTTGCTAAATGATATGCTTAATTATGTCGAGTAGTTATGCGATTAATTTTTTATTTTGGTAAAAATATTATTATTTGCTTCGGTAAATCCCAATTCCATGGATTTATTAGGCTTCCTTTCAATACTTATCTGAAAACAAACTGATAATTGTATCAAAGTAACAATAACATGAATGAGATATCAATGAAATGTATGGAAACGGCAACCCCAAGTAATGTTTTGCAGGTGGTGACGTCAGTCTTTCTGATTGGTGTTTGCCGTCACGTGATCTAATGCCTATTTTATTCGAATTTATTTTCTAAAAATAATAATAATCTTTAATTATTATGATAAATAGCTTTATTTTTTGTTATCTGTATATCATAATTCATATTTAGAAACTGTAACCCATTCGATTTATTGTTAGTTGACACAAGCCTATTACAATAAATACACAACAAACATAAAACAAAACGAGCTCCTTGGCCGAGTGGTTTGTACGCCGGGTTTCATGGTGTCGCCGACTCGAGAGGTCCCGGGTTCGAATCCCGGTGAGGGCGGATGTTTGTGTGATGAATACGAGCATTTGTACTCCAGTCATGGATGTTTAATATGTATTTCTATCTATCAATAAATATACTTATATATGTACAGTATATGTATTCTATCCGTTACCCTAGTATCCCATAACACAAGCCTTATAGTGCTTAGCTTGAGGCTAGGCTAATTGGTGTGTGTTGGAAATATTTATGTTTATATTAAAAGGTACATGGTCAACTAGGTCCCATCTCAGCATAATGTTGCAACGGCAAAAATTAATTGCCGCTGCAACGCTGATATTATGGAGGGACCTAATTTGGACATCGACGGACGGAAATACAAGACAATCACTTAATACACAAAACAAAATCAAAAAACAATCCGGACCTCACTTCCCTCGCCCATAGCAGTCCAGCACAAAACAAAAAAAAAAACAAGAGGCTGTCTGGGCTCGGCTTTTTGCCTACGAAAATGGGATACACCAAAATAAGAAAGAAAAAAATAAAAAAGACAAAACCATAACCTTAGAAATGTTGTTCATGAAATAAATAAAGAACAAAATGGAGATAAGACGACACGTAATAAAAGCCACGTCATCGGACCATTTAACAACGTGGCACAGCATCATAAAATTACACTACACTGTACATTATTAACCGGGCCGAGAAAGACACTGTACTGACACAATATTTACGAGACAATTTTACAATCCGTGGCCCGACAAACCGTTTGCAGAATGCTGGAGCGTCTTCACCTACAGAGACACCTGAACCCGCCGTGATAAAAGGACAATCAAAACCGAGTTTAAAACTATGCTGTCAAACTATCCGACGCCAGGTTACTCGTCTCTATGCTGTCCGATGTGTCACCCGACCGAGATATAAGGTCACTTTTTTGTTATTATTCATAACAATAATGTTCCAGAAAACCATTTACGATAAAAATATGAATGTACTAGCGGCCCGCCCTCGCTTCGGTGTAGAGCTGAAGTGTAGACTATGGTTTTTGTACTCAGTCTTGTATTATACACAATGACATTCATCTATGATTCTTCTTATACCTGCATGCAAAGTCTCAGCCAGATCGGTTTAAAATTGACAAAGTTTCATACAAACTTTCATTCCCTATTTTGTCCCCTTGGGGGTAGAATTGATGAAAATTTTTTCTTAGCGGATGCCTACGTCATAACATCAACCTGCATGCCAAATTTCAACCCGATCCGTCCAGTGGTTTGGGCTGTGCGTTGATAGATCACTATGTCAGTTAGTCAGTCACGTTTGAGTTTTATATATATACATTGAGAAATTACGGCATATTAGACGATTTGCTCCGTCATTTTATATGAGTATTAAATCGACATTTTTTTTGAAGGTATACTTCTTTAGCCGCGTTATGAAAAAATGATGAGAGTGAAATTTTAAGATGCGCGCGCATCACTGTAACACAAAAGTAACACAATGAAGTCGGCCGCTAAACCGCACATTACTCGTAAGTCTCGAAAAAAAGCTTCCAACAAAATAGTAATAGGATCTCTTAGTCGCACATGTTGGGACGCTCGTCGCCTCTGATCACTGTTTTCATATTTATAATATTTATCCACATGTTTCTAGTTTCTATATTCTTAACACGTGTTATAATGTTATACAAATGCGAAATTTATATGTGCTAATAAATTTTATTCTTATAATTTTATTATTTATTTTATAATATTTATCCACATGTTTCTAGTTTCTATATAGACACAACGTGTTTTAGTTACTTACAAGTGCTAATTACATATGGACTAATAACTTAAATTCAGTAGTGATTTAAATTGAATATTTTGATTATTTATTAAATTTTTCAAATTAAAACTGAACTTTATTGACTGCGTTGACTATCCTTTTCCAATCCTTTTATTATCTTATTGTAATTAATTATCTGCATGCAATTAAAAAACTATTTTTTAATAATTCCAAAAAGAAGTATAACTTCTCACGCGCGTACTTAAGTACACGCACCCATATTTTTTTTATTCTAACTAAAAGCAAGACCTGGAGCATAGAGTTTAAATTCAACTCAAATAGTTATCGTTCTTTTACATGTATACCAAGAAAGGGACTAATATATGTTCCTGTGAACAGCGTGCGTACCACTAAGCAAAGGTCAAAATTCGATACCTTTATACGTTTTTTATGGCTTGGAAACATTTACGATACTGAATCAAAAAACGATCTAAAGTCAAATGTAATCTGCCAACGTGTCACTAATACTTTTTGGTTGGGTAATGCTCTGTTAGGAAATCTTTTCGCTACTATTGTCTATGGGAGGGAACGCTCAAATGTCATTGCGTTACTTTAATGCTTTAGTTTTTATCCAGAGGTCAAAAACAATACCACATAAAATAGTCGTTCAAACATTTTAATATTATGGCAACACAGATAATATATTATGTTAATGACATTTCAACCAATCACAATCAAGCAAATGAATTTAAACCAATAGTATTAGCTGTCATCTGTCAGTCAATGACAAGTTGCGTCTAAAAGTAATGACGTTTCTTTACACACAGAATCTTTATTTCAATGTCAATATTTTATTGAATTCATTGAAATTTTGATGAGCGAGTCTTTGACGCCTTGAAACCTGGCATGCAAACCGCTCGACCAAGGAGCTCAAAATAGGGGTGATGACGGGGTACAGTAAACGAAATTCTATTTAGTCCGTCAGTTAGATGATCAAAAAATAATGGACACGTATTTTTTCTTTGGGCAATCAACCAAAAAATGACAAACTTATAGCGCGTCAAAGTTTGGGAGTAGGGGCTCGTGACGTCACTTTTGAGTGAATTTTCACTTATAAGTGTACTCAAACGTGACGTCATGCGACTTTTCAAATCAATATATCTCTGCAATGTTTATATTATGTGAAAAAAGAAAAAATACGTGTCCAATACTTTTTGATAATCTACCTGATAAACGAAGAAAAAAAAATTAGTCATCATCCCTATTATATTGAAAGTGACACATAGCAGCCGTCACCTGCAGCGTGACCCGCAGCGAGGTGTCATCCAGCGTGTGGGCGGGGCCAGGGCCTGGGCCGGGGCTCGCGGTATGCACGAACCACACCAGGCCCGCGTCAACGTCGCGCTGCGTAAAAGACTGCACCGGCTGGCCGGACAACTCGATGTGGCCGCTGCAAACAATTACATTCAATAAGAAACGAGACCTACATCTTCCATGTTCTCATAGAGTGCCCCCAGTACGGAACACAAAGACACACACCACAAACACGCATTGATACACAAATCAGTAAGGACACATTAAGGGAAATCTTTGAAAATGTGAACTGACTTACAACTGGATAAGTCCACCTGAAACTGTATCTTTAGTTAACAAATCTCTCGATTCTATTGACAAGTTTATTGAATCTTCAATCGATCATCTTGTTAAACCAAGAGAAATTTCAACAGCCCTTAAAAATCTCAAGAATCGCAAATCTCCCGGTCATGATAACATACACAATATTTTATTAAAACACATCCCTCGAAAAGCTATAGTTTTTCTTTGTAAGATTTTTAATGATTGTCTTAAAATTTTCTGAACTCTGGAAAGTTGCTAAAATAATAGCTATTAAGAAGCCTGGTAAGGACGATAAAAACCCTAAAAACTACAGACCAATCAGTCTTCTCCCAGCACTGGGTAAGTTATTTGAATCTATCATTGCCAAACGATTGTCGGGCTATCTCAATAATCAACTTATCCCTGAACAATTTGGTTTTCGTCAAAGTCATTCGACAGTACAACAGTTGGCGAGGGTTGCAGAACATGTAGCACACCACCTCAATCTAGGAAAGTCGACAGGTATGATACTGCTTGATATTGAAAAGGCATTTGACACGGTTTGGCATGATGGGTTACTTCATAAACTCCTTGAAATTGGCATCCCCATGCAGCTAGTAAAATTAATTAAGTCATATCTTGTAGGTCGATCATTCTTCGTAAACCTCGAAGGTCATCATTCTAAACTCCACGCGATACTGGCCGGAGTTCCCCAGGGATCTATTTTAGGCCCAATCCTTTTTCTAATATTCCTGAATGATATTAAAAAACAACCACACACTTATCTGGCCTGCTATGCGGACGATACAGCTAGTTTTACCACTTCGGACGACGATGATACCATAATTACACGTCTCCAATGGTCATTAGAGACGCTGACAAATTTTTTATCTACATGGAAACTCAAACTGAATTCTAACAAAACCGAGGCTATAATGTTTTCTAGGAAACGTTCACTTCCTACGAAAAGTCTTAAGTCTGATGGCCATATTATTCCCTGGAGCAGGTCTGTACGTTACCTCGGTACTGTGCTCGATTATAAACTTAACTGGACAAAAAATATATCTCAGTTACATATTAAAGGTATAAGGGCTATGAACGCACTAAGCCCCATCCTAAATAGGAAATCAAATCTTAGCCCCGATACTAAACTACGCATATACTCCACATTAGTCCGACCCTGTATCACTTATGCTGCCCCTGTCTGGTCAAGTACCTGTAATGCAAACTATTCGAAGCTCCAAGTAATTCAAAACAAAGCAATTAAAATTGCTTATAATACCAGTTTTCGTACAAACTTAACCAAACTTCACGAAAACATTGGTTTCCCTCAAATTAAAAGTTATATTCTAAAAGCATCAAAAAAGTTCTATATTTATAATAACCCAAATCATATAAACAAGTTAATTTCAAACATTGGTAAATCGCGATTGTGCACTTTGCATTATGCTAAAACTTATTCTCGATATCGTTTGCCTCATCACTATTTCCTCAACTACTTCGAATAACGTAATTACCCTACCGTACTGACTATTCGACGGTAGCTTCAATCCTATCGTGGGTATCTTGAGTTTGTTCCGTTTGTATTCATAGCTGCAGCAATGGCTTGTTAGTTCTACTTTCAAGTTTATTAGAGGGAAATATAAATACCCTCATTGACACTCGGCTATTATTGTTGTTATGTAACATTATTTTGCATAATATTGTATTTATTTCGCGCCGCAAAGTGAAATAATAATGTACACAGATGTTCCCTATTAAATTAGTAAATTTATGTATGATTTTCACAGTGTATTTTCGATGTTTGAATGATATAAAAAGGCGCCTTGCATAGTCTATTAATATCGATTACTATCATGTTATAATGTAACTGTGTATACATTATGTTTTTATTATACAAATAAAGAAATTTCAAAATTCAAAAAATTCAGTAAAAAATGTAATAGAAAGAAATAAGGACTAGTAAATAAAGCTAATACAGCACCTCAATTGTAAAAGAAGTATTTATAATGAAAATGTAAAAATAAAAAATATAACAACAAGCAAATATGTAAAAATTCATAGGAAATAAATAAACAAGAAAAATGATTGTAAAATAGATATAAGAAATTAAAAACTCAGAGAAACGAAAATGTAAATATTCATAATAAGAAAAAATATGTAATAGAATTATAAAGATAAGAGATAAAAAAAAAAAACAAAAAAAAGAAGCACAAAAAAAGAAAACAAAACAGAATATAAAGACCTGTAACAAAACGGGGATTAATTAGAAAAGAAAAAAAATAAGAGACGAGACGAACTTCTTAGCATTCGTCCATCGTGTGGTAAAAAGAGAAATAGGGTATTTAACAGTGTTAAAAATAAAGTGCAAATTGTTGGCATCTGTGTTTAGAATGAATACTGACAGGGGTTTTTACTATTTTTACAAAAAAATATATACTATTGGCCCACCTTGTATTTTCAGTTTCGTTTGGTCCTAGCTAAAATTTTATATTAGGTCGAGCAAAAAGTTTTTATGCAGTTTTGAACCTGGCACATTCACAATTTCATTCAATAGTCTTTTTTTGAATTTCGAACACAGTTTTTAAAGAAACAAAAGACAATTTGGGGCCTGTTTGTTGATATCAAACAATCGAATACTAAGAAAACTTGGTTTTATTGGTTTACTTGGATTTAATTCTTGAAAAAGTGATTGATATCTTTGGTTTTGCAACAAACATTACTTATTCTTAACATTAAGGTGAGGTTCTATCAATAATCTATAGATACTTCACTTGAAGTCGCCGCCCAAGCTGTGTGGCACTTATTCAGGCCGGACACAGCCAAAGAAACGTGAGTGCTCAACTTAATTTAAGTCGATCTGCGGTCCGAAATGTTTATCGGAGGTACCTAGAGGCTGGCGGCTTTGTTCGTCGCCAAGGAAGGCCACGATTTCGGGTCACAACTGAACGGCAGGATCGATTCATCGTTACGACCAGCTTGAGAAATCGCACCTTACCTCCATTGAGATACAAAAACAAATTCGCGACTTCCACGGAGTATCTGTGAGCGCTCGAACTGTTCGGAGAAGGTTAAAAGAACGCGATATGGTACCACACAAGCCAGCTAATGGGCCCAAACTAACGCGAGCCCACCGAACAGCGAGCCTTCATTTCGCACGCAGTCATTTAAATTGGACACAGCAAGATTGGAGCCGTGTACTCTTTTCTGATGAGTCTAAAATTGTGTTACATGGCAATGATGGAAGGAAGAAGGTCTACCGACGTAAGGAAGAGCGTTTCGCACAATGCTGCTTTGAAGAGAGGGTTGCTTATGGCGGTGGCTCATGGACTGTCTGGGGCGGTATATCCGCGAGCGGCAAAACTCAACTTGAGGTTGTTACAGGACCATTGCTGCCAACATTAAATGCTGAAAGGTACATTCGTGAGTGCTTAGAACCTCACGTTATACCATACGCGGACTATGTGGGCCCAAATTTCCTTTTCATGCATGATAATGCAAGAGCCCATGCGGCCGGCATCGTCAGGGAATATCTTCGGGATGTGAACATCACAGTTATGGACTGGCCAGCCAGAAGCCCAGACATGAACCCCATTGAGCACATGTGGGACGAGCTAAAAAGACGTGTTAAGGCTCGTCAGCCAGTTGCCCAGACGATGCAGGAGTTGAAAACTGCCATAGAAAAGGAATGGGAGATGATCCCTCAAAATTTCATAGAGCGGTTGATAAACTCTATACCTAATCGTATGAGAGCTGTGGTAGATGCCCATGGAGGCAACACGCGTTATTAAATTAAACCTTTATTTGATAAAACATGTTTTTTATTCAAAAATCAATTGCCTTTAACAAGGCGCATATCCGACTTGTTAGGCGTAGCTCCATGTCGTATGGTATTCTGAATTCAAATTTAAAACAATACGATCGAAAAAGATGGTAAAATGTATCAGGTTTAAAACTGCATCAACAGTTTTTGTTCAATCTAACAATCATGTTTCGGTAGGGGCCATCGAAACCTAAACTCTAAGGTGGGCCAATAGATGTGTCCAGAAGTGTAGTTTTCATATCTATTGTCACGTGACCCAAAACGCTTGGAATTGGCGAAGCCTTAAATAACGTCACACGCAAGTAAACTTTCGGTTAAAGTGACATTACATTGTATCGTTTGACGTTTCAATAACAGTCGTGTGACGTCACACACTAGTAAGACGCCATATTGTCCAGAGAAACGATTTCGCGCGGCAACTTGAAAATTGAGTTTTTGATTTGGTTATTTTTACTAAAATACACAACAGAAATATGAATATCTTTTTACGGACTCCATAAACATTAGTCAATAACGTGAGATGTTGCCTAAAACTTGTCAAATACCCTATCCTGAGCAGTTCCCGGGACTTGCGACCCAGGTGTAGGTTTAAGGAGGTCCCCTTTAAGATGCACATCAATGCTCACCTTCTCTGCTCGAGTTGCCCGCCCTTCCTTGCCAAATTTGATAGGAGCCTGTTAGTGCAGCCTTAGTTACTCGTTCCAAAATTGTCATACTGCAGTTCTCGACAGGCCGAGGTCTTTTTTTTATTTATTTATTTATGGACCATCAACACAGCTATATTAATACAAACAAACTTACACATATGCTTAAGTATTAGGATATAATATAACTGTAATTAAAGATGGCCTCATCATGCGCTAAACAGTAAACAGTTTTTTTTTTTTACATTTTCTACATACGGAATTTACTACACAACACAAATATCTGGCCAATCACAGAACAATCACAACAGTCTATCATGCTCTATAATTATTTAAAAGGGGAGAACACTGCCTAATAAGGTCGTAAGTTCAGAGAACCCCTTACGTACTAGACCCATTATTGGCAAACTAATTTTATTAACATTAATATTAAACAGATTAAGTATCTACTTTCCCAGTATTCTAAATATTTTATTTTTCAAAAAAATATCAATAGTATGATCCTTCTTCACAAGCTCACCAATTAATCTACTTAACCTAGGGATGAGTGAATGGTGACCCAAATTGCTACGGTACGTTTTGTGTGTCAAGAGTCTTTTAGAAGGTTATAGAGAGATTTTGCTAGTATACCTGTCGCTCCTACTTCTATCGCATATAAATTAACTAGATAGACATTTTTAGTTAGTTCATTGGTAAGATCGTAATATTTATTCAATTTTATTGTGTGGTCTTTTGGAATGTTACTTTCTCAAAGCACAGAAATCTCCATTAGTTATGGTCTGTCCATTCTATTATATCTTTTTGACAGATCGATCGAAGTAAAAATAGTGACATCCTATCACATAACTCATTCGATTTAAAGCTACAATTTATTTTATACTAGAACATTGTGTAATCGATTATAAGTATCGAAATTATTTTAGTTATCAAAAATACTGGTGTTTAATAAATTATTACAAAATCTCATTAGATTTATTATTTTACCTAGTATATTGCCTTTGACAATATACAATAGAATGAACTCATCATTAATTGTTCCGATTATTTGTAATCTGTGGCACAATCGTAGTAATCATTATGTGTGGCACATCACAAAGTGGGCGGTACCCGTCCATGAAGTTCAATATTATTTGTATGACATTTTAACGTAAACAATACAAAATTTCATGGGCGTCGTTCTGTCAAAAAGATAATAATAGAATGGACAGACTATAGTTAGTTTTTTATGCTCATATTATATACGTACTACTACTTTGACAAACCGAATAATTTCGTGTATTATCCTTACATAACGTGACTAAATAATATTTAATACTTGAATAAAACGCAGTATTTAAATCTAAAGAAAAGTTTACTAGAAAAAAAATCCACGCGGACCAGGCAGCGGACGGGACTCGAACCCGCATCCTTCGCTATCCGGGCGAATGCACTGACCATTATGCTACCACGGCCCTATTAGCCGCGTTGAAATTTTCCTAGCCTTAAGCTGCAAGGCAGCGCCATCTCTTCGCATTGTAGGTAACCCACAATGTCAAATGAATACTTTTTCAGTAAACTTTTTTTTTCTAGTAAACTTTTCTTTAGATTTAAATATCTAGCAGTTAAATGCTTAAAACATGAATAAAATCATAACTAAAACGCAGTAGTTTATATTAAAGGTTTACTATATAGTCTGTTCCAAACGAATTTAGACAAAATTTAACAAACACTTTATCTCTAAATTCCCACGCAATGAATCATTAAATGGATTTTTCAACACATTTATTTGCACTCCTAGGGGTTGACATATTAATACACTATCTTTTATAGCACTTATTTCTTTATTAATTTATGCAAAATCATAAATAAAAACTCGAGTAGTAAAGTAAGGTTATTTTGGCAGACGGGAATTGTCTGTTGTCTATGGTTGAACTGTGTTGCACCCAAAAGTCTATTCAAAATTATTTCAATTGACGTTAATAATCGAATAGTGAATCGACTAAATAAATGGTTATGGGTTAAAAAATCATCTCATTTTTATCAGTAATCCAACATATTTGACGACCTCCGTGGCCGAGTGGTTTGTACGCCGGGTTTCATGGCTGTCGCCGACTCGAGAGGTCCCGGGTTCGAATCCCGGTGGGGGCAGATGTTTGTGTGCTGAATAGGAGCATTTGTACTCCAGTCATGGATGTTTAATATGTATTTATATAAATATACTTATATATGTACAGTATATGTATTCTATCCGTTACCCTAGCATCCCATAACACAAGCCTTATAGTGCTTACTTTGGGGCTAGGCTAATTGGTGTGAGTGTCGGAAATATTTATTATTATTATTTATTTATTATAATAAATACAATGATTCACATTTGTATAATAAACCGTTAAGTTGAATACTGTTGAACGAAGTAATTACACTGAATGCAGGACGTTCAACAGTATAATGCAGCGAGCTCGCTAGCCGACGAATCTAGATATTTAATAAATCACGCAATCCAACCGTTAAAAAAGAGTTTTATTAACTGGCGAAATATAGTTAACTACATTGCCAAATACAGTTAACAGAGCTTGTTCTTGAGTATTGACAATAACAAAATATTAATGTTACAAATTAAGCCTTATACATTTTTAACAATTTCTAAGAATATGAATAGAATAGAATTAATTTATTCATAAGCATAGGTACAATAGTGTTGTTACAATAAAAGTATTAGTCCTGTCTATGTTTCACCATTCTGGTATATGAATTTATGAAATTATTTATATATTATTACATTATTTACAATACCCATTATAACAAAACATTAAAAAAAACAAGTATCAAATTAAGGATGTTGAAAAGAAAAAAAAATACTACCTATAATAATTTTACAAATGTCAAAAATTTATATTACCGCTTATTACTTATCCGCGTATTAAAATTAATACGCGGATGTACCTATATAATAATTTTACAAATGTCAAAAATTTATATTGCATCGGCGTATTAAAATATGATAATTCAATTGTGCAATTGATTTTGATAATGCTCTATGAATCCCCAACACTATACTGTCTATGGTCAGACTTACCTACCTGTTTGTTTACTATCGAGAATGAGACAGCAGTTAAAGGAATGAATAAATTAAGTGACAATAATTAATAGTGAATACGTAGGGAGGAGCTCGATGGCGCAAGTGGTTAGCGCGTTCGGCTGCCGTCGTTGAAGTTAAGCAACTTTCACAGTGGTCGGTCATTGGATGGGTGACCAAAAATTTACTATCTCGAGCTCCTCCGTGCTTCGGAAGGCACGTTAAGCCGTTGGTCCCGACTGCATCTGCAGTCGTTAGCACCCACCAATCCGCACTGGGCCCACGTGGTGGATCCAGGCCCAATCTCCCTATTCCATCCATAGGGAAGGCCTGTGCCCCAGCAGTGCGGGACATTAAAAGACTGAAGATGATAAAATACATAGTCATGCTGCGATGCTAAGTTCGTCTTCTTCTGAAAGGGCCGCAACACTTGGCACACAGAAAAAGTATAATATAAGATGTATATAAGACACGAAGTTGCAGACCGAAAAATATTGTAAAGGACATTGGGCAAATATGTACGGACACTGCACCCACGTCAGCCACGGCTTAAACTACATTTGTTTGAAAGGTATTATAGTCATGATCATTTGTGCCAAAGAGCATCAAATTCCATCCCGGGAGTTTTTAGTTATTTAAAGTTAAATAGGTACAAGCACTTAAACGAACGAACATTAATGAAAAAAAGGGAATTATTTACACTACATAGGGGGCTCACGTATTATGGGAGTGCTACACAAGGTACAAGGGTGACCCCTTATGTTATTCTGCCGCACTAGAGTAAATCCAAAAATCCCCGCATTGGTTGGGGTTTTTTCAAACATTCTGTTCGTTATAGTAAATAGTCTTCTTTGTAAAACGGAAATCACCTAAACTTGTCCACGCTTCGGAGAAAACATGATTCCAGTTCATCCATACCAATAATCGTGTTCCGATGTCCAAAGCGTGTAAGATAAAAATCAATCAAGTGACAGGGAGCGCACAATCACAACGAAGTAAGACGAGTCGACTATTTGCAACTGCAAGTCCTTCAACCACCGTAAACCGTTTTGAGGTGGCTAAGTAAGTACAAGCGCAGGATGGTCGGCAGGCGATGTCGTATATCTGGTTGTATAGTACGATATGGCATATTATTATGGCTACTAATAATGTGAAAGAAAGGTACTATAAAGTGAATTTATTTAGCTACTTAAATATGCCCATGTGTCATATCTTTTGACTACCAGGATATTTTTTAAGGTGTCATATCTTTTGACTCCCAGGATATTTTTTTACGGTGTCATAATAAAAAAGGCTAGTTTTTCATAGATCTATCGATTCATACTAGTTACATTGTTGGCGGAGCTGGGTGTGTTTTGCCCATTGTCCTTTCTATGAATACATTACCCGATAGCTTCATTCCTGTTGGTATGCAGCACGGTGAAAAGGAGGTCTTCAGGCGGTGTGTCGGGGTCTTCCGCCTTTAAGATGTCCGACGTTATCACTTTACGAGTGCCCTGAACAAAGAATGAATTAAATCAGTTAGCTAAATTTTACTCAGGCAAAATATACTTATATATAACTGTTTTACGAACAGAAAGACATTAATGGGTTATTCGTACAATAGTCATAAATAAATAAACTAGCAAACCAGTGAACCAAATGTTCACCAAAAAAAATGTATTTAATTAATTGAGAACTTCGCAGATTTTGTGTGGTTTCGTTTGAAATAGAAATCACGTGATTTCTCGAAAACCGGAAGTGCTACGTTACTCACATCCGGTTTGTAGTCTTATCAGACTATTCTTAACTTATAACTTAAACATTCTCTATATCTATCTCTTACGGTTTGGCCGCTGAAACAGCACCACGGACGGACGGACGGACTTGTCTAATAGATAAGAGATAATAAATATTTTCAACACTCACACCAATAGGGTATTTGACAAGTTTTAGAAAACGATCTCACGTTATTGACTAATGTTGATGGGGTCCGTAAAAGGTGGATATTCATCATTCTGTTGTGTATTCCAGTAAAAATTACCAAATCAAAAACTCCATTTTCAAGTTGCCGCGAAAACGTTTCTCTGGACAATATGGCGTCTTACTAGTGTGTGACTAGTGGTAACCGGAAGTTTCCTTGCGTGTGACGTCATTTTAGGCTCCGCCAATCCCTAGCGTTTTGGGTCACGTGACAACAGATAAAAAACTATTATCTTTTTTGTGAGTTTTTAGTAAAATTATGAATATTTTTTTTGTAAAATTACAAAAACCCCTGTCAATATCCATTCTAAACACAGATGCTAACAATTGGCACTTTATTTTTAATACAGTCAAATACCCTATTAGCCTAAGCCTAAAGTAAGCACTGTAAAGCTTGTGTTATGGGATGCTAGGGTAACGGATAGAATAAATATACAGTACATCTTAATATATATAAATCTCGTGTCACAATGTTTGTCCTCAATGGACTCATAAACCACTGAACCGATTATAATAAAATTCGCACACCATGTGCAGTTCGATCCAACTTGAGAGATAGGATAGTTTAAATCTCAAATTATAGTCGCAATTTTAATTTATTGCAAATTATTACTTTTGGGCGGTACGAAGTTCGCCGAGTCAGCTAGTATATGAGTATATTTATATAGAAATACATATTAAACATCCATGACTACAGTACAAATGCTCGTATTCATCACACAGACATCTGCCTTCGTCATCATCGGGAATCGAACCTGGGACCTCTCGAGTCGGCGACACCATTAAACCCGGCGTACAAACCACTCGGCCACGAATGTCGTAAAATAATCCCATCATTACGTCTAATCATACGAACTGAGATAATGGCGTTGTTCTTTTTCGGATTGAATGTATTATTAGTCATGCAATAATATTGTGGGATGAAACATACCTTGGGATTTGCTCAATTTTGTATGTTACCAAGGTAAAATGCAATTTATCTTTTAAAACATCTAAAATTACGCTTAAGACTCGCTCATCAAAATTTAAATAAATTCAATAAAATATTATGAAAATCTTAATCAAAATAGGGGGTCCTGCGTAAAAAGCAACGTCATTACTTAGACGCAATGATATCGCGTATGAATCCGCCGCTAGAGGCGCTAGTGTAGCGTGAGGTCTCCGAAATGTCAAATGTTGGTTGACTACGCGGGTTTATTTCTAATTAAAATAATGTTGTGAATAATTGGTAACAATTCTGCTTAATTATGGCAAATATGAGTTATGTGGCAATGAATGTCAGTTATTAAAAATTTGAGCTTAGAAAAATGATTATGTTCCCATTTTTTTGTCACTGTGGCATGGCCTATTATGTTTAGGATATGGTTCTTTTGTGTTAAAATACGATCTAAATGTAACCTTTGATTTCATGTGCGTATTAATAAACGTTAAAAGTTACAATTTAGGACCTCACTCAACAGTGGCGCCATCTGGTGAGGCAGAAAACGGTAGCCCTCATTTGTCATTGACTAACAGATGACAGCTAATACTATTGGTTTAAATTCATTTCCTTGATTGTGATTGGTTGTATTTATAATCATGTGATTTGAAATGTCATTAAATTTATTATCTGTGTTACCATTATTGAAGTGGGTAAGTAATAAAATCCATTAATATTTTTGATGAATTCGGCGTATTTTTCTACAAATAAATGCATGATAATACTCGAGGTACAAATTCGGGCAGAGTTGTATGGTAAAAAGAATGGATCCTTACCGAAATACCGAGCTTCTGTGATTTTAATCAAACTTTGATTTTCTTTAATCTCTTATCTATTAGACAAGTCCGTCCGTCCGTCCGTCCGTCCGTGGTGCTGTTTCAGCGGCCAAACCGTAAGAGATAGATATAGTGAATCTTTAAGTTATAAGTTAAGAATAGTCTGATAGGACTACAAACCGGATGTGAGTAACGTAGCACTTCCGGTTTTCGAGAAATCACGTGATTTCTATGTCAAACGAAACCACACAAAATCTCCGAAGTTCTCAATTAATAAAATATTTTTTTTTTTTTGGTGAACATTTGGTTCACTGGTTTGCTAGTCTATTTATAATTTCCTTTAAAGCTAATAAGTGCAACGTCACGAAAAAAACACTTTAAAATAAAAACAAAGAAATTGTTACCATTAGCATAGTGGCCATCATGAGTGATTACGACCTCCGTGGCCGAGTGGTATGAACGCCGGATTTCTTTGTGTCTCCCACTCGAGAGGTCCCGGGTTCAATTCTCGGTGGGGGCAAATGTTTGTTGTGTTATGAATACGAGCATTTGTACCCCAGTCATATTTCTATATAAATATACTTATATAAGTATCAGTATATGTACTCTATCCGTAACCCTAGCATCCCATAACACAAGCCTCACAGTGCTTACTTTGGGGCTAGACTAATTGGTGTGTTGGAAATATTTATTCATTTATGATTATTAGCAGGAAATTGTTTATTTTATTAAAATAAAATAGGGTTTAAGTTCCGGTGAAAAATTAGTACGTGCAATTATGAATTTAGAAGCTCTAAAAGTCATTCCTAATATAATATGCTTAGACAATGCTTGTCTCGGTTTAGTTGCTAAGTAAATACTATTATTTTTCATGTATATAAATGTGCTATCAACCAAGATCTGGTAAAGTTATCTGCTACCACGCAAATAATATTGGAAACAAGCATTATATTTAAGGAGGTCACTAATTTTTCATACATTTTGGGCCATTCATGTACGCCAGGCACATCAATACTAAAGGACACCCGGCATTTTGTGCCAAAGTTGTATACTTTTTTAATTTTTTATCTGTGATTCAAAATTGGGTAACGTAGTCTGGCAATATTTGTCATCAGCAGCTAGCTGTCAATGTCAATTACGTAGGTTTGTCATCAAAAGGGTTTCTATATCAAAAAAATATTAATAATTAAATAACTTCTTTCCACGATTCACTAAAAATAAGGCAAAAGTAGTTTTATGTAGCAAATAATTTTGGCTTTATTTTGAGACCCAATTCAACTGTATACAAGTTTAGCATTTTTTCTATGAAAAGTGCCGGGTCTACTTTAGAGAAAAATACAAAGATTTGGAAAATTATGCTCTATTCGTACATTATTTAGTTAAAAATTAGAGAAGACCATAAAATTTCACATTTTATATTTAAAATGTGTAATTAAAAATGTATTGCAAATAAACTCTATGGCAATATCTAATGTGCTATTGCGCTTCGTAATACATCTCTTTTTAAGTAAGTAAATAAAAAATAATATGTTACTCTCAACTAAATTGATAATAGACATATGATTTATGTATATACAAACATGTTTAAATAACATTTTACATTGAAATGAAAGCGTAAAAAATATTAAGATTTTGCGAAACATAGGCAAGGCACAGAAGCAAGGCAAAATGTGTCATGACAGATGTCAAGTTGACAACAGCGTGGAAGAGATGAATACAAAATAGAGTGTTTTCTTTCAAACTGAAAAAATATTTTTTTCATATTAATTTTTTTATATTATTTTAATATCTTAAGCATTCAACTGCAACCTAAGAAAGGTTAGAGAAAATTCGACACGGCCATAGGGCCGCGGTAGCATGATGGTCAGTGCATTCGCCCGGATAGCGAAGGGTCCGTGTTCGAGTCAATCAAACAAAATCTTCTTTATATTTTCTTTTCTTTAATTTAACAAAAGAAAATTATTAGACTTGCAAAGAATAGTATATTCGGCAGTATACCGAATACCGAATATTCGGCGATTCCCCTGACTGAATAGCCGAATATTAGACAAAAGTATTCGGCTGGATTTTAGCGCCAAAAACTTGTACAGACGTGTTTCGCGCTCCTTTTTTTTGTTCTTATCTGCCGTCCTCAAGCTAAAATGCGGCTAAATGACAAATAGTACATTACGATACGCGTGACCTAAATTGCCTATTACTGCACGGCGTGAAGTTAGCGCCCGGTGCTAAACGCCGTGCAGTAATAGACAACTTAGGCCACAAGTATCGTATACTATTTTATAGCAAGTGTGACATAAACCCGCCCCGGACGCGGGCAAGAGGGGGGGGGGGGGGGAGGGATGCGATTAGTGTTTTGAAAGTAAAATTCATGTATTGCAATCACAAAGAATTGCAATACAGACTGCAAGTCAAACTCTGAAAAGAAAGAATTCCGGTTCAGATTACCATTTTGAAAGTATATTTCAAAAGGAAAAAAACAAATATCATTACAACAAAATAGAATTTCAATGTATCCATGACCGTTTATTCCTTGATTGGCATAGTAAAGTTAAGTTACGCGTATCGTAATGTACTAATTCTACATGAGTGAAGTTGGTCAATTCATTTACACACCGTGCAGAAATAGGCAACTTAGGTCACGGAAAAGCGTGCGTAAAGTGCGGGTTTAGGTCACACTGTGCTACAAACCAACTTTTGAGATATGGCTAGAAACGGCGCGTAAACTCTAAGTTATTGCTATTATGTAACCATTCATCACATGACTGAATGAATTAAAAACTGTTAACTGGTTTAATGCAGAGAATGATTAAATTATGTACCTGTGTTATGTACCAATGACTACTTAATAAATGATTAAAAATGAAATGAGAACCTTACCCTTCTAAATTTTGATTACCACAATAATTCAAATACATAGAATCCTCCATTTTTCCAATTCAGAGGATGATTATATACCTGCGTTATGTACCAATGACTACTTAAATGATTATATATAACAGAATTGAAAATATGAATATATATACGTAATCAATCGATTTTAATTTTTCAGTTTACCAATTATTTCTCTATGACAAAATATATTATTTAAGTATTCGATATTCGACCGAATAATTTGTAGATATTCGGTATTCGGCCGAATATAATAAAAGAAGCCGAATAGGCCGAATACCGAATCATCATCATCATCATCATCATCATCATCAGCCTATTAATGTCCCCACTGCTGGGGCACAGGCCTTCCCCATGGATGGAATTGGGAGATTGGGCCATGACCCACCACGCGGGCCCAGTGCGGATTGGTGGGTGCTAACGACTGCAGATGCAGCCGGGACCAACGGCTTAACGTGCCTTCCGAAGCACGGAGGAGCTCGTGATACTAATTTTTGGTCACCCATCCAATGACCGACCACCGCGAGAGTCGCTTACGTTATACCGAATAGTAACCGAATATTCGTTGCAAGTCTAAAAATTATACATTAAATTAATATTCAGGTTATTATAGCATATTAATTTCCGCAAAGTGTGCCCCGGTACATTATTTGGTCCATTTTTAGCGACCTCCTTTTGTATTTATAAAATAAATCATTAATTGTACTCACACATTACACTTATTGTTAGGGTCGGGTGCTCTCGGACGCAAACGTGGTAAATATAACATGCAACTACTCAAAAGCAAATCATTTAAAGTAACTGAAGCTCTGCGCACACTCTGAAAATTAAAATTATAACATGAGATTAAACGCAAAAACAAAATAAAGTTAAATAAAATAATGTTAGTTCATCTACGCGTGGGGCATGCTCGCCGAGACACTACAAAACAATTATGTAAAAAAAATACAGCATCTTATTTTAGACTAAAAATAATGAACACTTATTTATGAAAGTAGGCAGATGTATGACCGGGATACAAAGAAATTACTATTAGAAATTCAAAACTTACATGATTCGATAGATTCAATGAAACATAAATATGCTAGTGCACAAAGTCAAATAACTGAGCACATAAAATCTGCAACAGAATTAGTTGAACTGTGCAATTTCAACGCAGAACGTTATGACTCCTTGATTAAAAGTCAATTGATTGGTTCTTCAAATCAATCATCATTGACATTATCATTAGAAGGAAATGTAAATACAGATAATAATCAAGTTTCCCATACTTCTGGTCATTCATCGGTCTATATACAAACAATTGGTACAACATATAATAACTCTCCTTTCAAGCCAGCGCTTTCTGAAAACTTGAATAAAAATAAAACAATGATATTCTCAGACAAGTTAGGTCAGGGGCTAGGACTATTAATTAAAAATTCCAGTGATGAAAACATTATAAATATATGTACTCCTGGAAAATCATTTCATGAAATTGTAAATAACTTGACCCACCATAATGTGGATAGTTATACTAACTTACTGTTTTTGTGTGGTGACAGTTCCAGATTATCAATACGGGACATTACAAAAAGTGTTGAGCACTTATTGAAAATTCAATCTGAATCTAATTGTAAAATAATAATTAGCGCTTTCCCATATGCACATAACTTATCTAGGGAACAGAATAAGCGCATCTTTAATTTAAATTTAAGTCTTTATAATTTAATTAATAGTCATAGTGACGTATTTTTATATTTCGATATAAATAAATATATTAGATATTTTAAGTTGACTACAGATACTATGTATCTCGCAAAGAAATATAGGACCCAGATAGCTAATTTGTTAGCTTTTAATATACAAAATACGGTTATACATGGTATAACTAACTGTATTCGACAAAATAGTGTTAGTATTTCTAGTAAAAGAAATATTAATTCTATTAATAACTTAACCAGCCCAGTTTTAAACTGAGCTTAAAGACAAAAGCCAAACCTAATAAAAGAGTTATTAATATTATTCATCAAAATATACAAGGTTTGGCTGGCAAAGACCTAGAATTAGAATTGTATTCAAAAAGTGAGGACATACACATTATATGTTTAACAGAACACTGGCTCAAGCTTTGTGAAATGTCGTATCACATAAACAACTTTCAATTGTTGAGTGCTTATGTTCGTAGGACAGCCATACATGGCGGCTCATTGATTTTTGTTAACAAAAATATTAAATGTAAGGATAGAAAGGATATAGCTGGCCTTTCAATTGAACGTAGCATTGAGCTGTCTTGTGTGGAATTAAATGAGATGATAATAGTATGCGTATACAGACCCCCTCTAGGTAACTTCAACATTTTTGAATCTGTGATGGAGGATGTACTGAAAAAGTTAAAGTCGAAAAATAAGTTTTTGGTTGTTTGCGGTGACTTTAATATTAATATTCTTGAACAAAATTCAATGTCAGTACGTATAATATCATTATTTAAATGTTTTAATTTGACCCATCAATTTTTTGAGCCTACTAGGGTGACATCACATTCAGCAACTTGTTTGGATAACGTATTTACAGATAGTACTCCTGATAATAAATCCATTTTTAATAGTATTACATCTGACCATTATGGCTTAAAAATACAATATAAAATAGATGTAACAAATGAATCTAAAGTGATTGAATTGAGACCAGTAACAGAAAACCGGTTAGAAATTTTTCAAAAAAACATTGTCTATAGTATTTCTCATATCCCATGGACACATGATGATCCTGATATTCTTTTTGGGGATCTTTTTAATCTAATAAGAAATGAATTTGATAAGGCTTTTCCCTTAAAAACTTCGAAACTTACTCCAAAGTTACAGTTCTGTGACTGGGCTACGACTGGTATCTATAAAAGTAGAAACAAACTTTATGAATTGTATCATCTAAGAAAATATAATCATTCACAAGGTTTTATTGATTACGTTAAATGTTATTCTAAAACCTTTAAAAAGGTATGTGCAACAGCCAAATCTAATTTTATTAAAAATAAAATATGTAAATCGAATAATAAAATCAAAACAACGTGGAATGTTATAAATCGTGAAACAGGCAAAGAAAGGTCACGTGACGATATTGTTGAACTTAAGTCGAATAACATGTTAATAAAATCTAAACAACATATCGCTAACATTTTTGATGAATATTTCGTTAATATTCCTTTGGTGGCTACATCTAATTTAAGTTCTTCATCGGTGGCTGCCAAGACTTTGCTCGAGAAATATGTACCTAGGTGTGATAACGTGTTTCAGTTCAGACATATTAATTTTATTGATGTTATTAAGTGTTTTAAATCTCTTAAACAAAAAAATACAAGTGATTTATGGGGTATTTCTACTAAAGTTATTAAAAGTATAATACCCGTTATTGCTCCTTATCTAGTTGATATATTTAATAACTGTATTGATCAAGGAGTATTTCCGGATTTAATGAAATACAGTAAAGTTATACCTCTTTTTAAATCAGGAAATAGAAATGACCCTGGAAACTATAGGCCTATATCAATATTACCGGTTCTTAGTAAAATATTTGAAAGAATTATTCTGGAACAATTGATGCCTCATTTCAACCTTAATAAACTTTTGCATAGGAAACAATTTGGTTTTACTAGAGGTAGATCTACTACTGATGCGGGTGTTGCACTTGTAAGGAGTATATTGGAGGCTTGGGAGAGGTCGCAGAATGTCCTTGGAGTGTTCTGCGACTTATCCAAAGCTTTTGATTGCGTTGATCATCACACGCTGTTATTGAAATTGAGTCATTATGGAGTCAAAGGTACTGCATATAAATTGATACAGTCGTACCTCAGTTCCAGAATACAAACTGTAGAGGTAAATGGTGTTAGATCATCTGGATCTCATGTGGAAATGGGCGTTCCCCAGGGTTCAATTTTAGGTCCCTTCCTGTTTCTAATATATGTAAATGATTTGCCATTTTTTGTGGAAAATTTGTGTGAGATTGTATTATTTGCTGATGACACATCTTTATTATTTAACGTTGACAGGCGCAAAAACAACTATGACGATGTAAATAATGCTCTCTCTCAAGTTCTGCAATGGTTTAATGTCAATAATCTAAAGCTAAATGCTAATAAAACCAAGTGTATTCAATTTTCCTTACCTAATGTAAAAGTTGAGCATATTGGAATTAAATTAAATAATGAAAAATTAGATTTAGTAGACTCGACTACATTCTTGGGTATAACGATAGACTCAAAACTGCAATGGAGTCATCACATTACGCTTTTGGCTGGTAAACTTAGTTCAGCAGCTTATGCCGTAAGAAAGATAAGACAACTTACTGATATAGATACTGCCAGGACTGTATATTTTAGTTACTTTCATAGTATCTTATCATACGGCATTTTACTCTGGGGAACAGCAGCTGATATTGAAAGTATTTTCATTTTACAAAAAAGAGCTGTGAGATCTATTTATCAATTGAGTAGCCGAACATCTCTTAGAGAAAAATTTAAAGAAATTGGCATTTTGACTGTTGCTTCTCAATTCATTTACAATTGCATACTCCTCGTTAAAAATAATATCAATTTGTATACCAAACACAGTAACGTACACAATTTTAATACTAGGAATAGAAACAAGCTTGCATTGCCAGCCTACAGGTTACAGAAGCTTTACCGATCTTTTATGGGTCAAGGTATACATTTTTACAATAAAATTCCTGATGCTGTTCTTGAGTTACCCATAAATGAGTTCAAATGTCACATTAAAAGTTGTTTAGTTAAGAAAGGCTATTATACTATTAAAGAATACTTGAATGACAAAACTGCATGGCTGTAACTGCAAAATTGTTTTGTATTTGTTTGCAGTGTCGTACAGATAAATTACCTTAACTCTAAGTAACCATTTTGCAGATTGGTTTTAGTGGTTATGGGTAGTCATGCTCTCTTAAAAATCTCTTCGGCGGTGTCGTGTGAGGCGGGTCGTTGCGTTCCCTAAAATATGGTTGAGCGAAGCGGTGGCTGGTTCATGCGTCATACTCGTGAACGGGTGCTGCCAGCGGAGATGAGTCTGCTCTATACTACTTTATTATTGTAATGATAATTATTATTAATTTTTGATTGTATTTTACATTACACAACTTGTATTTATACTGTGTGACACAGCAATCAAAATGTAAGTGAACATATATTATTTCTCTGATAAAGATTTAATGGCGGTGTGGATTCTGGTATGTTTTTCTAGACCTGAACTTGGTTTTGCAGTGGTGTATCCTTGTCATTCTCTATACAGACTGAAAGGGGGGGACTGATGTTTGATTGGTTTTGGGTTGGGAGAGTATTGCCAGGGTCGACAACAGTGTTTAGGTAATCACATGCATGTGTCCTGCCGTTGTGTTTATAGTTTTTTATAATAATGTACACTGGTACCTATATGTATTTTTTTTTCTATTTTAGTAACATAGTATCCATGTGTGGTTATGAGTAGTCATGCTCTCTTAAAAATCTCTTCGGTGGTGTCGTGTGAGGCGGGTCGTTGCGTTCCCTAAAAAATGGTTGAGCGAAGCGATGGCTGGTTCATGCGTCATGCTCGTGAACGGGTGCTGCCAGCGGAGATGAGTCTGCTCTTAATTCACTGGGTACTACTATTAATCGTTGTTCTAAACTTTAATCGTTCATTATTATTATTTTCTTTTTGCCTAAGCGGTAGGACACGTCATTCCTAAACTTTGTTAAACCATTTTTTTTACATATTTTAATTTTTTATTTTATAGTCATAATTTTTATATTATTTGCATTTTTTTTTGTTTGTAATGAAAAGTGACTTTATGAGTTACCTCATATTGAAGTCATTTTTCAATTTGACGACTCTGTATATAATACAGGGAGAAAAAAACAGCCCTTGCTGAGTTTCTTGCCGGTTCTTCTCAGTACAAGGTCTCCCGCCGTAGATTTGCGAACCGATGGCGTAGCTTTTCGACATTCACAAGTGCTTGTAACAGCCTAGACTGAATAAACGATATTGAATTTTTTTTTTTTTTTTTTATGATTTTATTAATTTTTTAAGCATTTAACTGCTAGATGTTTAAATCTAAAGAAATTCAAGAAAGAACCTAAAGAAAGGTCAGTGCATTCGCCCGGTTAGCGAAGGATGCGGGTTCGAGTCCCGTCCGCTGCCTGGTCCGCGTGGATTTTTTTCTAGTAAACTTTTCTTTAGATTTAAACAGTTTTTTTTTCTAGCAGTTAAATGCTTAAAAAATAAATAAAATCATAATTATAATTGCTATTTCTTCTTTCAAATGTTTAATACTTGAAAAAGTATTCATTTGACATTGTGGGTTACCTACAATGCGAAGAGATGGCGCTGCCTTGCAGCTTAAGGCTAGGAAAATTTCGACGCGGCTAATAGGGCCGTGGTAGCATAATGGTCAGTGCATTCGCCCGGATAGCGAAGGATGCGGGTTCGAGTCCCGTCCGCTGCCTGGTCCACGTGGATTTTTTTCTAGTAAACTTTTCTTTAGATTTAAACACTTATTTTCTCTTTGGTCAATCAAACAAAAAATTACTAAGGTAAATCGCGTCATAGATTGGGAGTAATGTTTTTTATTATGCAAAAACGGAAAAAATACGTGTCTAATACTTTTTGATATAATCTACCTGATAGAGGAAGAAAAAAGGGCAATGCTCATACCCCGTACCAAATAGCGTCATAGATATATTTACACCAAAACAAATAATTTTATTTTTGTGTGTATTATGTACTGACTCTTAACCGATTTTTTTAACCACCTTTTAAAAAAATCATATAAATGATGCTAAATAATTAGCAATTACCTACTTCCGCAAAAAAAATTCGTATCCGTATGTCAAAAGTTCATTTTCGAAATCTTGCACGTTCCGATAATAGTTGTCTGTTATTTCCGAGGTGTAACAATGAACATAAAATTTATTGTTCGTCTTATAAGCTTCAGCCATTGTATAAGTAAATAAGATTTTAAAGTATAAAATAAAATATGTAATTCCTTTCATCATCATCATCAGCCTATTAATGTCCCCACTGCTGGGGCTCAGGCCTTCCCTATGGATGGAATAGGGAGATTGGGCCATGACCCACCACGCGGGCCCAGTGCGGATTGGTGGGTGCTAACGACTGCAGATGCAGCCGGGACCAACGGCTTAACGTGCCTTCCGAAGCACGGAGGAGCTCGAGATAGTAAATTTTTGGTCACCCATCCAATGACCGACCACTGCGAAAGTTGCTTAACTTCAAGGATCGCAGCCGAACGCGCTAACCACTTGCGCTATCGAGCTCCTCTTCCTTTACATCATTTTATTTTATCTCACCAATTCATTAAGTAAACATTGCGTATTTTCGAAACTCAAAATATACATTCATGGCGATTCGGAACGCTTAATTACGGAACTGTCAGTGTCAATGTCAATTACGTTTCTGTTGTGGTGATGTTAGTTTTGTTTGTTTGATCGACGTTATTCTTGCTGCGTTTGAGTCGATTTGTAAGTTTTATCGTTTAATTAATTCACCACGTCTATAATAATTATTGACAGTGATGAGATAGTGACTCTTTTTTGTGGATTATCGAGATAGTGATTGAAGTGAAACTTCTTTATCGGCGTTGGAAAAAAATTTACCGTCACATTTTTTCGGTTACGCGTCACGTTTTTTGGTTACGCGCCATCTTTTTTTTAAAAGAGCACTATTTACCTCATCCGAACAATTGCTTCTTCTGTCAACTTTAAAAAAAAAAAAGTATCGACAGCAAATATTCGTGTTTCACACAAGGTAAGGTAAGGTAAGGTAAGATAAGGTAAGGTAAGGTAAGGTAAGGTAAGGTAAGGTAAGGTAAGGTAAGGTAAGGTAAGGTAAGGTAAGGTAAGGTAAGGTAAGGTAAGGTAAGGTTGATATGAGATTACCTTAAGAAGATGCTAATATACCGCGGGCGCTTACGGACTGCGCCTTTGGTATTAAGCTTGATTTCAGTTTTCGTTATAAATGTGTTTTAGTAAATAGTATTAGTTATTAGTATTTAGGGTTTACTAAGTGTGTTTTATGATTTTAATAATATGAGTTTATGTTTTTCTGATATGGCTTAGTTTACGTGTTATTGAATTTTTTGAGGTTTTTAATAATGTGGAATAGGTGCTTTAAAAATAGTTCACTAGTGTCATTTTTTGTAGCTATGACGTTGAGGTTTTTAATATTTAGATTGTGCATACTGCATAAAATATTAAGATCAGTCCTGGTGGACTGGAATCTCGGGCAAAGGTAAAGTAGGTGTTCAAAGGTTTGAGGGCTGGTACTGTCGCAAGGACAGAAAGGATCTGGTGTTATATGGAATCGGTGCAGGTACTGTTCATTATATCCGTGGCCGGTTAGAAGTTGGGTTGTTTGGAATGAGACGGGGATTTTGGCAAGGAAAGAAGTTAGATTTGAGTAGGATGGGAAAAGCTTCTTTGTGTATATACAATTTTGCGGTTCTTCGTACAGTTTTTGTTTTGCTATTGCAAGTTCTTTGTGTTTAATTTGTTTGATGTAACTGATTGGGAAATTTTTAAACGAAGGTTGCATATTTGAGAGGGCTGCTTTCTTAGCTGTTTGGTCGGCTTACTCGTTACCGAATATCCCTACATGAGCCTTAACCCATATAAAGCTTACGTGTCTGCCTCGGCTCTCAATATTGTGGATATGCAGAAAAGTTTGGACTGTTAATCTATTGTAACTAGATGGGTTCTGTAGTTCTATGAGTGATGATAAGCTGTCGGAGATGATAAAGGCGGATGAATCTTGAGTTTCAATGAATTCGCAGGCTTTAAGGATAGCTAGTTGCTCTGCCTGATAGACAGAACAGGAGTGGTGAAGTTTATATTTCATTTTACTCACATGGCCGTCAGGTGCTTGAATGACAACGGCAGCGCCGACATCATCGTCCTGTTTGCTGCCATCGGTGTAAATATGTAAATCGATTGTGGCTGTGTTACATAGAATGCTGTCGAGTTCCTCCTGAGAATTCGCAGAGCTAAATGATATGGGGTTACGGAGAGAGGGGTGAAGTAGTGTAGAAGGCTTGGCTAATGTATCAAGCGTTATTTCTTCTGGGAGATATTGTGTGGTTGTACATGATTTAACTTTTTCGATTTCTGCTATTGAAAGTATTTTATCGGTTAGTGGTGGAAGGTCGGCAAGGACAATTGAAATCGCGGTGTTGGCGGTCTTGAAGCTACGATTAATATTTAAACAGAATGATCTTTGGAGCGATATTAATTTTTTGCGTATGTATTTGTTTTTTGGTACTATGTGCCATACTCTGCACCCATAGGTTATAATAGGCTCGATGACTTGTAAGTATATGGTTCTTATATTTTCGGAGTGTACTCCCCAGGTGGGGCGGACAAACATTTTCAACTTATTATATATAGATTTGGCTTTGTTTATTGTGTTGTGTATGTGATTTGTGAATGTTAGTTTTTAATCGATAATAATACCAAGGTATTTTATTTGGTTGTGGAATGGAATTTGTGTGTGGTTCATGGTGAGTCTGATTTTTCTTGCTTGTGATGTGAATCCTATTGCGGTTGTTTTATTTGGTAAGGTAAGGTAAGGTAAGGTAAGGTAAGGTAAGGTAAGGTAAGGTAAGGTAAGGTAAGGTAAGGCCTATATATATATTTCTGGAAAGTTGCATGTAGATCATTTTTCGAAAAAAATAAGGCCATAAAGAAGTTTCACTTCTTACGTGTGTACACTAGTACACGCACACATTTTATTTTATAGATAGTTCCGACAAATGACTCCACCCCACCTGATGTTAAGTGAAGGTGAAGTCCAGACGCCAAGATAGCTGATACAGCAGTTCTACCTGCCACACCAGCCATCCTCACCCTGCCGGCCTGCATGTTGCTTCTTCACGCCTCTTTTAAAGGATCCCAGGTTGTAAGAGGGAGGGAACACGTGAGCGGGCAGAGCATTCCATTTACGGATAGTGCGACAAAGAAATGAGTCACCTAATTTCTTTGTACGCGTTGGTATTGTAGCCTTGGAGTCATATATATATATATATATATATATAAATGTTGTGAATATATATATTTATATCAGCGTGTGTGTATGTATGTGTGTATGCGCAATAAAATAAAATATGATTAGTTAAGCATAAATGTGTTGTTTTGTTACTTGTTAGCGCCTAATATCTCGTATATCGCACAGGCCCTGCCAGAATACCAGCGCTGATACAGTGAGAGAGTACTCTCCCACTGTGTCAGCATAAGCTGAGGCAGAATCCTGATTGACCGTCTTAGTTTTATGTTGTTATTTTTTTGTTTTTAGGTTAAGTTCTTCTTTTATTCTTTTGTTTATATTTATAGTATTTTTAATGGTGCCAATTCTGGCGTGATTCTCTAAACTTAAAACTAAATTTAACATCAGTCTCTCCTTTTCATTCTGTATAGAGAATGACAAGGATATAACTGCTGTGAAATTTAAGTTTAGGTTTAGAGAATCATGCTAGAATCGACACCAATATGTACTTAAAATGGCCAATAAAGGTTTTTCATTTCATTTCATTTCATATACCTGCGTCAGCCTGAGTAGCCGGCCCGGCATGAGGCCCAGCGCTGGTGGGTCATTGGCCGGGGTCACGTTGACGTGCAGCACGAAGGCGCTGCGCCCCTGCAGGTAGCCTGGCAGCGTGAACTTGGCCTCGGGCACCAGCTCCAGTTCCAGAACTATCGCGTCCTGGTGGTTCTCGGAGCCGTCGTGCACATACCGCACCTGCACCGGTTATAAGTGTTAGAAATAAAAATAAATAATAGTTATTTATTATACAAGAGTGGAAAGTTCCTTTTTAACCGCGTGCTCGATTTGGATGACCGAGCAAGCGAAGGATACTAAAGTTGAATCACGAGCGCAGCGAGTGATTCTAAATTAGAATCCTGAGCGTCAGCGAGGGAAACAAACGAGCACAAGGTGAAAAATCTTTCCACTCGAGTGCAATACGTAACTTTTCATCCCACCTCAGCGAGGAAATGACAAAATGAAAAAGAAAACAATTTATAATGACAAAATATTTAAGCAATAAAACGTGAAAAACTAGAATGGCGCGAAGCACGCAAATAAAACAAAGAAACCAAGAAGGTTCCAAATTTAAATTTTTTCACAATTTAAAAAGTTCTAATCATAAATTTGGCACCATAGAGGTTACATTAAATAGGTTTAATGACGTTTTGAATTTACAATTATATTGAGTACTCATTATATGTGATGTTCTAAATTCAAATCTACTTTGCCGCTCAAGCGAATAAAATAGAATTTTCCAGCCAGATTTCGAAGCGCAAAATTACACTTTCCGAGGTGGTGGGATGAAAATAGATATTTTCAACACTCACACCAATTAGCCTAGCCCCAAAGTAAGCACTGTAAGGCTTGTTAATTACACAGTCGCACAGATTGGCTAGTTTCAGAGGTAGTTTCCGCTACGCCGCTTCTAAAATATGGAATAATCTGCCCCCATCATTAAGAAATTCTAAATCCATTTATTCTTTCAAAAAAACCTAAAGAAATATTTACAGGATGCTCAACAGGAATTAGAAAACTTTCAGCACAACGACTCGTATATTTAGCCTTTCTTCATTGGTATTTTTGTGTTTGTATATGTATATATGTATGTGTTTACATAAACACTTGTATCCGTAAAAGTTGGGTAAATTTATTAGTATGTATGTTATATATCATAAATACTTGTATCAGTAAAAGTTCGGTAAATTTATTAGTATGTATGTATACTTTTAATTTTTCTTCTATATAAATCGCACGTATTTTATTTTTATTTAATTTGTAAGGAGGAAACGTGTTTTGGACATACATTGGGGGCTGGGGTTTAGTTTATAGTCCAGGGTCTAGTTGAAAACCAGCGTCAGCTCATTGAGCTGACACAATGCTGAACTTTGACCCTTTTTGGCGCAGGCAGGCACTTTCAAGTTTGCATTATTTACCTCTTTTTTGTTTGTTTTTTGTAATACATTTTATTTTCTTTTGTTACTTATAGATATTCATTTAAATAATTGCATGTAAATTGAAAATGTACCTACCTATTTTAAGCCTACTGTGTCAAATAAAATTATTTTGTTTGTTTGTTTGTTTGTTTGTTGTGTTATGGGATAGTAGGGTAACGGATAAAATACATATCATATACAGTACATATCTTTATATATATAATTCTTCTGTGAGTGTGTATGTCACTGAACTTCTCTTAAACGACTGGACCGATTTTGATGAAATTTTTTGTGTGTGTTCAAGGGGATCTGAGAATGGTTTAAATTCACAATTTTGTCCGCTGGACAATGTTTTTTTAATTAATTTTTTTTATGGCGGTACGAAGTTCGCTGGGTCAGCTAGTATATGTATATTTATATAGAAATACATATTAAACATCCATGACTGGAGTACAAATGCTCGTATTCATCACACAAACATCTGCCCCCACCGGGATTCGAATCCGGGACCTCTCGAGTCGGCGACACCATGAAACACGGCGTACAAACCACTCGGCCAAGGAGGTCGTCAAAATGTTATTTTAATGTTGTTATGGGTGTAGCATCGACGCAAGCAGTATTTCAGTTCAGTGCAATTCTCTATGGTGCTAGAGTCTAGACCGGTAATTCCCAAAGTGGTCCATATTGACCCCTAGGGGTCTGTGACGACCTGCAAAGGGTCTACGTCAGCGAAAAAAAAATTTGGGGGTTCATGAAATGAAAATGGGGGTCCACAATAATGGATCTCAACATACACTGATAACACTTATTTACTTACATTATGCTATCTTCTATTAAAAAGACATAATATACATTATTTATAAAAGTACCTATGAAATAATAAAAAATATTATATACTAGTGGCCCGCCCTCGCTTCGCTTCGGTGTAGAGCTGTAGTGTAAACTATAGTTTTTGTTCTCAGGCTTGTGCTATAGACATATGCTGTTGCGGGATATTATATAGACAATTTTATGTAGAATATTTTCGTCATACATGATTTCTATGTAACTTTAACCATTAAGGCTGCACACGCGACGGAAGCTTAAAAATGGAGTAACTTCTCCCGTTTTCCCAACATTTCCCTTCACTACTCTGCTGCTATTGGTAGTAGCGTGATGAAAAGTATACTATAACCTGCCCAGGAGTATGAAGAATAATTGTACCAAGTTTCGTTAAAATCCGTCGAGTAGTTTTTGTTTCTATAAGGAACATACACACAGACAGACAGACAGACAGACAAAAAATTGCATTTTTGACATCAGTATCGATCACTAATCACCCCCTGATAGTTATTTTGAAAATATATTTCATGTACAGAATTGACCTCTCTACAGATTTATTATAAGTATAGATATGTTTATAAAATTTTGTAAGTTGTAAGATATTCGCTTTGTGGTCGCAATACCGTTTGAAGTTGTATAAACCTGCATATAATGTTAAACCAGTATCATCTTGTTACACTATCTTCCCTTCAGATAAGAATTTACAAAAAATCAATATCAGGTAAGTAGGGGTCTACCCAATACTAAAAACATGCAAAGGGTCTACGACACAAAAAAGTATGGGAACCTCTGGTCTAGACCATAACAAAACAACTTTGTTGACAATGTGCCAATTCATTAACTTGTCAAAAACAATTTTAAGTAAAATCTGTAAAACTATTAACTGAAGTATTTATAAATATTAAAAAAAATGGGTGCGTGTACTTATGTAGGCGCGTGAGAAGTTATCCTTCTTTGGCATCGTTTAAAATTAGTTTTTAATTGCATGCAAATAATTAATTACGCTAAATTAATAAAAACTCTGGAAAAGGACGAAGTCAATAAAGTTCAGTTTTAATTTGAAAAAATAAATAAATAATCAAAATATTCAATTAAAATCGCTACTGAATATAATTTATTAGAACATATGTGATTTGCACTTGTATGAAACTCAAACACGTATTCCGAATATACAAACTAGAAACATGTGGATAAATATTATAAATATGAATACCTATAACTGTTACTTTATTACAAAAAATAAAGATGTGGTTTTTGGTTCTACTACACCAATGGTCAAGAGATGGCGCTGTAGTCTCCTGAATCGCGCTTTGGTTCCGTTGTTCCAGATTAATAAATACTTTTGATAGGCCTTCACAATGCAGTCGTTAGCACCCACTAAATAGAGATTCTATTTCTATTTTGTTGGTAGATTTTCTTAATGTGCGGTAAACACAAAAGTAACGCATGAAGTTGGACCAACTTCATTATGTTAAAATTTTGTGTTACAGTGATGCGCGCGCATCTTAAAATTTCACTCTCATCATTTTTTCATAACGCGCCTAAAGAAGTATAACTTCAACAAAGTAATAATATCAGTGAAAAAGTGGTAAGGTTGCGTGTATTTAATAGTACATTACGATACGCGTGACCTAAGTTGCCTATTACTGCACGGCGTGAAGTTAGCGCCCGGTGCTAAACGCCGTGCAGTAATAGGCAACTTAGGCCACAAGTATCGTATACTATTTTATAGCAAGTGTGACATAAACCCGCCCCGGACGCGGGCAAGAGGGGGGGTTCGGGGGGGCCGGAGGCAACAAATTCAATGTCATCGACTTCGCCACTTCTTTAATTGCGTCCGGAACAATTTCACCGTTCTCGTATTCGCTTAGGTCACTATCCGAACTGGCCATTTTCGACCAAAAGATACAATTCTCGCGGAATGAATTATAGCTAACCGTTTCTCCTTGTTTTGGCTGTCACTGAAAATTCCTAACCTATCGCTAATTTGTCATTTGTTTGCTGTGAGTTTTTAAGCTCCAAATGACATTTAAATGTGTTTCCTTTCATTTTTTCTACACGAATGAAGTTGGTCAATTCATTTACACACCGTGCAGAAATAGGCAACTTAGGTCACGGAAACGCGTGCGTAAAGTGCGGGTTTAGGTCACACTGTGCTATAAAAACATTTAGCCACTTTGGGAATATCTATTGGAAACCTCAATATCATTTTTAAAGACCTATCCTCAACCATAGATACCTTGAATAGAATTGAGCAAGTCACATGATACTGATTGTCCGTATTTTTGAATCGTTCGTCATCGGTGTTACTAGTTTAATACGAAATATAAAATTTTACTCATTTAATGCACGAAAAATAAAAACTGGTAATTACCGCAATGACTACCGAACGAAAAATTCTCAGTACATGACTTTGTAAATAATACAATTGTATTTTGTCGTTCATTATGCCGGCACTTTCCTTGGCTATTCGTGATTGCCGTTTGTTATCATGCATTATGGCTCATGCCTTATTAAAAGAAGAAGAAACTTGACATCAGTCTGCCCTTGTCATCTTTATATATATAATTCTTCTGTGAGTGTGTATGTCACTGAACTTCTCATAAACGACTGGACCGATTTTGATGAAATTTTTTGTGTTTGTGCAAGGGGATCTGAGAATGGTTTAGATTCACAATTTTGTCCGCTGGACAATGTTTTTTTAATTAATTTTTAATTTATTAGTAGTTGTTGATTTTGGAATGTTTTACATTGGATCCGACAGACGGCGCTACCATATTAGACAGGACAACGTCTGTCGGGTCCGCTAGTTTTATATAAAGCATGACAAGCATAGATTATCGTCATCTAATAGCACAAAAAAAATTGACAATTACTCTATCATTCGCCTCCACCATTCGCCATGCAACGAGTGGTCTCACCCATTCGTTGCACTCGAGCGATTCAAAAATACGGAATTAATTATGTCGAATGAAATTTAGTAGAAATTGACGACCTCCGTGGCCGAGTGGTTTGTACGCCGGGTTTCATGGTGTCGCCGACTCGAGAGGTCTCGGGCTCGAATCCCGGTGGGGGTAGATGTTTGTGTGATGAATACGAGCATTTGTACTCCAGTCATGGATGTTTAATATCTATTTCTATATAAATATACTTATATGTGTACAGTATATGTATTCTATCCGTTACCCTAGCATCCCATAACACAAGCCTTACAGTGCTTACTTTGGGGCTAGGCTAATTGGTGTGAGTGTTGGAAATATTTATTATTATTATTATTATAGTTTAGGCGGCAGGCCACCCGGCCATTAGTAAGTCTCACCTTATCCCTGGTCAAGTCCAGCAGCGTGAAGAACTGCTTGCCCTTCTCAACATCGATGTAATTGTTCCGCTGGGGCGACAGATCCACCGCGATCCGGCCGTGGTGAGGGGGCTGGCTCACGTGCAGCACCACGCCCGAGGGTCGAACCCCGTACTTGTGGTGATCGAGCACCACGTCGATGTGCTGCGCGGTTATGACTGCCACTCCGCCTTCCATCACCGTTAGAGGGGACAGCGATACCAGTTCCAGCTCGCTGCTGGAGCGGGTGAACACCTGAATGTGGACGAAAACGGTACTGTCATATAAGAGGAGAGCGAAAAAAAAAATGGTTGCCTGTAAAGTCGGTTTTACGGGCGAAGATTTTACGTGACAACGTCTTTTTCTCGGTAGAATATTTATTGATATGAATATAATTAAATTGCACAATAGGAACAAGGAATTGAATGAAAATAAGAATTGCACAAATTTTAACTATAGAAATATATATAATACGTCAAAAAAACATATTACAATGCATTGTGCTTGTGAATACCATCGTAGCATGCAACCACGCTACGACGATTCGTAGCAAACTTGCTACACGGCTACGGGGTTCCAGCATGCTACGAGACTCATCGTAACGTTACCGAGCGTTACACTTTTTCATAAGTGACTCCCAGCCGCAACCTAATTTAAGACGTTGTCACGTCAAAAAGTTCAAGGAGATAAATATTCTAACTGTAGCATCAAAATATATATTGGACAACTTACTATATGTAAAGAAAAATATTATACACTAGCAAACCAGTGGACCAAATGTTAACCAATAAAAAAAAATGTATTTAATCAATTGAGAACTTCGGAGATTTTGTGTGGTTTCGTTTGAAATTCGTGATTTCTCGAAAACCGGAAGCGCTACTTTACTCAAATCCGGTATGTAGTCTTATCAGACTATTCTTAACTTATAACTTAAACATTCTCTTTATCTACCTCTTACGGTTTGGCCGCTGAAACAGCACCACAGACAGACGGACGGACTTGTCTAATAGATAAGAGATATTGGTTGAATGATGTTTTAAAATTTAATGTAAATTTTTGGGAAATGACTTCTGTACAACGAAACTTTTTCTTTATCTTAGTGTAATAGAAGTTGTTTCTAATGTCACATTATTATCATCATCAGCCTATTCGTGTTCCCTCTACGGAGGCACAGGCTTCTCATATGGATGAAATAGGGAGATTTGGGCCATGATAAGAAGAGCTAGATTTTGTATAAAGAGTACCTCTGTAAATGTAGGTTAGAGGTGGGTCGTCGACGAAACGAAACCGTCCACTACCGTCCATCGACTAGTATAATAGATAAGACTTAGACTTGTCTAATAGATAAGAGATGTAACATTGGCTGTCACCTTGTACTGGTCCGCGTAGTCCGGGTTGATGCATAGGCCGCGGTCGCAGCTGCACGTGAAGTGGTGCAGGCCGCGCTGCGTGCAGGCCGCGTGGGGCGCGCAGGGCGGGGGGCGCGTCATGCACGGGAACCACCACACGCAGCGGGCGCTCAGGCCAAAAGTCACCGCGGCCTGCGGCAGGCCTAGCACGCGACCGTCCGCCTCCACGGGCCGCATGCAGCCCTATAAACAATTCAATTCAATAGGGATGATGACTAATTTTTTTTTTCTTCGTTTATCAGGTAGATTATATAAATAAATAAATAGATTATCAAAAAGTATTGGACACGTATTTTTTCTTTTTTCACATAATATAATCATTGCAGAGATATCTTGATTTGAAATGTCGCATGACGTCACGTTTGAGTACGCTTATAAGTGAAAATTCACTCAAAAGTGACGTCACGAGCACCTACTCCCAAACTTTGACGCGCTATAACTTTGTCATTTATTGGTTGATTGCCCAAAGAAAAAATTAGTGTCCATTATTTTTTGATCATCTAACTGACGGACTAAATAGAATTTCGTTTACTGTACCCCTTCATCATCCCTATTCAATGAGGGCTACCGTTTTCTGCCTCACCAGATGGCGCCACTGTTGAGTGAGGTCCTAAATTGTAACTTCTAAAGTTTATTAATACGCACATGAAATCAAAGGTTACATTTAGATCGTATTTTGACACAAAAGAACCATATCCTAAACATAATAGGCCATGCCACAGTGACGCGCAGTTCCGTTTTACTCGGAAAAAACGGGAACATAATCATTTTTCTAAGCTCAAATTTTTAATAACTGACATTCATTGCCACATAACTCATATTTGCCATAATTAAGCCGAATTGTTACCGATTATTCACAACATTATTTTAATTAGAAATAAACCCGCGTAGTCAACCAACAAGCAATAACATTTGACATTTCGGAGACCTCACGCTACACTAGCGCCTCTAGCGGCGGATTAATACGCGATAGCCCTCATTCAATTTATTGCACTCATGTGGTTACACGGATGGTTACAAGTTACAAGATGCATAAAGTACCTAACATGAACCCTGTCAGGGTATCGCAATATAGATAAAAATTACAAAAAAGAATTTAACAAATTAACAATTATCTATATATGAAGAACCTAATTTTTACTATACATTATATTGTTTTAAACTTTCATGGTCACTAACATTATAGATATATTCACTAACATTATAGATATGATTTTTGCGTATCATGCGTATCAATGATACGCAAAAATCAGCCATCGCGGAACATTTAATTGATTCGGGTCCTAATCACTGGATTGAGCTCCATAATCCACAAATTATCTCGACAGAACGCCACTACATACCAAGATTGGTCAGGGAAGCGATTGAAATAACCAAACACAAGAATTTCAATCGTGAGGATGGGTTTAAATTGTCTAGTGTGTGGAATCCAGTGGTTCGTATGTGTAAAAACCGCAAAAATCAAAAAAGTGTCGTTCCGCGATCTGATACTGTGAGTATTGTGTGCCGGGAACAAATGCGAGTGAATAGTGAGAATGTGACCAGTGGTAGTGGTAGTATCGAACGCAGTAAAAGACGACGTCAGAGGGTAGACCGATATGTCTGCCAATAACATCTACCCGCAATTACTTCAGTTACTCCGTGATCATGGCGCTTGCAACAGTGCCGAAATATCGGAGACTCATAAAAAACAAGGTACATGGTAACAATCCCGTTAATATCTATAATTTTACTAAACAACTTTTTTTCTCAAAGCATGCATAAATGTCATCTGATTTTATTAATTTTATAACTTACTCGATTGATCTTATTTACAGTACTAGTTTAATTTTGTAATTATTATTATGGAAATTCTTTTATAAAATTAAATTTGTCAATAATTAAAATTAATAAATATGTCAATAAAAATAAAATAATATGTCAATAAACATGATTATATAATCTAGGTTTGTATTTTAAACACCCCGTGACGAAGGTCTTACTGGTCAAGCTCTCCAGAGGAAGACTGCTCATGCTTGTTTGTAGATTTGACTGTCACTATGTGAACCTTGCGGCTATGATTCACGTAGTGACTTCATAAATTTTAGTTATATGTATTATTATATTATTTATTAATATAAACATTATAAAGCCATCAAAAATCATTTATAGCACAGTGTGACCTATACAATAATAATCAAAAATTAGATTTATTTGTAAATCTTTCTTACTAAAAAATGTTTGTCATGCTAAGTAGCCTTAATTAAAAATACTCTAGTAGTAATTTTAGTTTTAATTTAAACAAAAATCCCAAAACGAAAATGAAAAGGTAACACTTTTCATTTCGTCAATTTGAGTTAAAATTTCAACTTTTAGTTCAAAAGTAGGCTTAGAGAATTTAAATGTCAAACTATTTTGGGACGATCGAATTTTCGAAATTAAATAGAAACAGAGTAGGGAACGTGCGAAATTTCGATCGAAATTTCGTTTTTCGTTGAAATAGAGTAGGCCTCCAGGTTCGACGCGTGCTAGGCTTTTGGCCGTAAGTGCACATGATGCCGGCCACTGGCTTCACTCGTACCCTTAGTCAAATACAGGAACATTTCTTGAGCCTGACACACTCCGAATCACAACCTGTCTACAGCTTGGGGTTCCGGTCTGCGCTCCTCATAAATGTCCCTGTGGCAGTGATGTCGACAAGCTAAAACATCACAGACTGTCATGCCAAAAAAGTGCAGGCCGCTTCTAGAGACATATCGCACTTAACGATATCATACGCCGGTCCCTTGCCACCGTCAACGTGCCAAGTCGACTTGAACCGACTGGTATAGCAAGAGACGATAGCAAAAGACCGGACGGTACGGTTAATTTCAATTTAAATGTTTATGTATATTTAATTTGTTTTTATTTATCACAATTATTACTATTTATTATGTTATCATTGGCATGCTATGATCTTTGTGATTTAAATAAATAAATTATTATTATTATTGTATCGCATCACAAGCGCGGGCGCAGAGGTGTCGCCAGAGGTGTCACTTCTGCGCCCGCTTGTACAGGTACCGGAACCCCCTTTAATATTTATTTTATTCTGTTTTTGAAGTTATACTTCTTTAGCCGCGTTATGAAAAAATTATGAGAGTGAAATTTTAAGATGCGCGCGCATCACTGTAACACAATAGTAACACCATGTAGTTGGCCGCGGGCGCGTTATGAATGTTAGTGTCTAATAATGGTGGATTATTAACCACTTAGTGGTTAATAATCCACCATTATTAGACATCTGTTCGAAAGGTACTTTGAACGATCCACGGAGCTCCATAAGATGATCGCGTTGTCAAAAACAATGTTGGCACGCTCGTCGCCTCTGATCACTGTTTTCATATTTATAATATTTATCCACATGTTTCTAGTTTCTATATAGACACAACGTGTTTTAGTTACTTACAAGTGCTAATTACATATGGACTAATAACTTAAATTCAGTAGTGATTTTAATTGAATATTTTGAATATTTATTTAATTTTTCAAATTAAAACTGAACTTAGTTGACTGTGTTAACTATCCTTTTCCAGTCCTTTTATTATTTAATTGTAATTATTAAAAATATTTTTAATGATGCTAAAGAAGTATAACTTCTCACGCGCGTACATAAGTTACACGCATCCATTTTTTTAGTATTTGTTGTTATAGTGGCAACAGAAATAAATCATGTGTGAAAGTTCCAACTATCTAGCTATCGCTGGTGACAGACAGACAGACAGTGAAGACTTCCTAATAGGATCCCGTTTTTTCCCTTTTGCCATGAAACCCTCAAAATCGCAATGCTAATAACACTTTAAGATCGTAGTTAAGATTCTCACTGGTACAAAAATAATTCATGCAAATCAACAATAAATATATCTACCGAGAGGTGATAAACTTAGATACAGAATTATGGTATAGATGCACTGATTTATTTGGCAATCGACGTTTCGCATCCTTTTAAGGCAGCGTCGTCAGAAATATCATCATAATTATAATTCTGACGACTACTCATAATTTTGACGAATTCCGAGAAACGAAATTCTGACGACGTAACCTGAAAAGGACGCGAAACGTCAACAAACAAATAAAGTTCATCTTTACCGTTGAAACTTGTTTTATTTAAAGAGTGGTATGCGTGAAAACCTAAGAAACAAATATAAAGAATTATGGCTTTACGCAGTCGTCATATCACGCCAACGTATCTACGTGAAAAGTCAAAGATGTTAGATGTGATATTCAACGATGCAAAGGACTTTATAATATACTAGCTTACCCAGCTAGTAGTTGAAATCTCTACTTTCTGATGGTATAAAAAAAATATATAACTTTTCTTTTTATAACCTACAACTTTGCCATTTAACTTTTTTTCATTGGACTTGCAGTTTTACCGGAAAACGAGATTAACCATTTTTTACCCTTAAAAACTCACCCCCTCCCCCTTCCCGACCTCAGACCGCCCGTAATTTATTTCTCCTTTCATTTTTGTTATATTCTCTACCTTTTCTAATGGGTTTCATCCTACTATAATTTTTTTTCACTTTTCACCATTTTTAAAATTATCGGACCCAGGTCTAATGAGATATCATTTTATTTCATTCTATACGGCACAGACCACATCTGACTGCGATCGCAGACCGCTTTTATTCTGAAGAGACCTATTAGTTTCCTACTCGTTTAGATACTCACCATGAGGCTGGAGTCGGCCGCCTTGACGCCGCGGGTGAATGCGCGCTGCCTCTTATCGGGCTCGATGCCCCCCACGTAGAAAGAGTCGGCCAGCTCGAGGGACCGAGTACCCCCGCTCTCGATGCGGGTACTCATCGCCACGTTATCCACGGACAACTACGAAACAACACCACGTGTCAATTTAATAATAATCCTTACTTCCTTACTAATATTATAAAGGCGAAAGTTTGTTTGGATGGATGTATGGATGGATGTTTGTTCCTCTTTCACGCAAAAACTACTAAACGGATTTTAATGAAACTTTACAGTAATGTAGCTTATAGATCAGAATAACACATAGGCTATAATTTATAAAGATATTGTGTGAATTGTCCAAAATATAACGATAAATGTCATTTAAGTCTGAAAAAATTCTGCAATCTGCGAGCTATTCAGGCGTGTAAGGATAAAATTGTCTAAAAAATATCCCGCAACAGCATATGTCTATCTTTTATGGTTGACTCACAATAACACGTGTAATTATATAAATAAAGTCATTCTTTATAGCACAAGCCTGAGAACAAAAAGTATAGTTTACACTACAGCTCTACACCGAAGCGAAGCGAGGGCGGGCCACTAGTAATCTATATGTCGGCGGATGGCGTCTCGCTCGCTCCTGCAAAACGTAAAACCTACAACAAATGTCATCAGTCATTGTACCATTGCTTTGTGAAACGTCAAGTTATGACAGTGACAGCTGTCATCACTTGGGAGTGGTCTATGCTAAGGGTAGTATTTAAGGGGGTAACGCTTCATTGGAAGGGGCATTCGGCATTCAGACGTGAGCCGCGATAGTGAACGGACGTTAGCACAGAACTCTCCGCGCTTCACATAGCAATCCGTTTGTACCTTGGCAATCATAACTGATTTTGTAAAGTAATAAGAAGATTCAAATTAAACGTTAGCTTGGTCACTAGACTACAGTTTTATTTTCGGGAAATATCATTGAATAACCAAGATGGCGGATCAAGAAAAACCACGTGGCCAACCGCCTCTATCCCGCTCGCCCATCCGACATATATATATAAAACTCGAAAGTGACCGACTGACATAGTGATCTATCAACGCACAGCCCAAACCACTGGACGGATCGGGCTGAGATTTGGCATGCATGTAGATGTTATGACGTAAGCATCCGCTAAGAAAGGATTTTGATCAATTCTATCCCCAAGGGGATAAAATAGGGAATGAAAGTTTGTATGAAACTTTGTCAATTTTAAACCGATCGGGCTGAGACTTTGCATGCAGGTGCATAAGAGGAATCATAGATGAATGTCATTGTGTATAATACAAGCCTGAGAACAAAAACTGTAGTCTACACTTCAGCTCTACACCGAAGCGAAGCGAGGGCGGGCCGCTAGTAATAAATATTTCCAAACACTCACACCAATTAGCCTAGCCCCATAGTAAGCACTGTAAGGCTTGTGTTATGGAATACAAGGGTAACGGATAGAATAGAATACACTTTATTTGCATTAAATAGGGTTGACAACAGGTGTTTGCATATAAAGCATTTATGTTAAGCTATGAAACTTAAACCTACTTAGCCATATTAACAGCATGCAAAAAAATCTAACATATTAAAACATAACAGTCATGATTTTATTTATTGAAGTGAAACTTCTTTATCGGCGTTGGAAAAAAATTTACCCTCACATTTTTATTCGGTTACGCGTCACGTTTTTTGGTTACGCGCCATCTTTTTTTTAAAAGAGCACTATTTACCTCATCCGAACAATTGCTTCTTCTGTCAACTTTAAAAAAAAAAGTATCGACAGCAAATATTCGTGTTTCACACAAGGTAAGGTAAGGTAAGGTAAGGTAAGGTAAGGTAAGGTAAGGTAAGGTAAGGTAAGGTAAGGTAAGGTAAGGTAAGGTAAGGTAAGGTAGGGTGTAGTTATACCCCTTTAGTGGGTGAGTTTTTGAAAAATCTTAGCGCACGCCTATATATATATTTCTGGAAAGTTGCATGTAGATCATTTTTCGAAAAAAATAAGGCCATAAAAAAGTTTCACTTCTTACGTGTTACACTAGTACACGCACACATTTTTTTAATAATAATAATTAAATACCGATGCCAAATGCCTTTTGTTCCTTTTTTAATTATTATGTAAGATATAATAAATAATATAAATAAAAGAAAGATTTATTGATTTCGCATTGTACTTTTGGACATTTCAAGGGTTTTTAGCGCATATTTGCATGCATATTTTGGCACTTTGTCAGAGCAATCCGTTGTCTACACAACACAAAGGTCAAAGCGCTGATGAAAGACAGAGGGAGATGGCGTAAGATCCATAGATTGCAGAGACAAAAGCGTTTCTCTTAAAATTAGCGCCTGCGCTGCGTTAAGCGGGAGCGTGCAGTTTCGTCATTTCATAAGTTAGTAGTTGCTGCTCTATGAAATAACATGAAACAAACACGCGAAGCGGACGTCTCCCGTTTAACACAACGCAGGCCCGTAGAAGGAGAGAAAATTAAGTATATCATTGCAAGTTTTGCAATGATATGCAAACAGTTCATAATTATCATATATAAATTAACGAGGAGCTCGATGGCGCAGGTGGTTAGCGCGTTCGGCTGCGATCGTTGAAGTTAAGCAACTTTCGCAGTGGTCGGTGATTGGATGGGTGACCAAAAATTTTCTATCTCGAGTTCCTCCGTGCTTCGGAAGGCACGTTAAGCCGTTGGTCCCGGCTGCATCTGCAGTCGTTAGCACCCGCCAATCCGCACTGGGCCCGCCGTGGTGGGTCATGGCCTTATCTCCATATTCCATCCATAGGGAAGGCCTGTGCCCCAGCAGTGGGGACATTAATAGGCTGATGATGATGATGATGATGATTGTTTTAACCATAACACGACGGACAGGTTGTAACTTGTCGGTGTCGGCTCGGGTGCAAAGATGCATTGAAACATCAGTTTTATTCATTTCTTTTCTGTTTATGAGAGTGAATTTTAATGTCAGCGCTAATTATGACGAATAAAAAAGAAGCGTTTTCATTTATAATTAACTAGCTGTGTTACCCGCGGTTTATTGGGAATATTTCCCTGCAGTAAAACGTGTTAATCCAGGGTGTCAGCTAACTCCATACCAAATTTTATTAAAATCGCTCCAGCCGTTTAGACGTGAAGAAGTAACAAACATACACACTCGCACACTTTCGCCTTTATAATATTAGTGTGATAAGAATAAGGTTAAATCGCAAATAGCAGGCACATTGTAGATTTTTACATAAGCTTACATTTGCAAATTGTCGTGGTGAATTTAGCACATTACAATAAACACTCGCAGTAGATATACTAATATTATTTAATAAAAAATAGTTTTGCTAAAACATAGATCGAATAAAGAAATATTATGAGGGTGAATGAAAAATCGTTGAAGTAAAGCAATTTTCGCAGTGGTCGGTCATTGGATGGGTGACCAAAAATTTACTATTTCGAGCTCCTCCGTGCTTCGGAAGGCACGTTAAGCCGTTGGTCCCGGCTGCATCTGCAGGTGTCAGCACTCAAAAAACCGCACTGGGCCCGCGTGGTGGGTCATGGCCCAATCTCCCTATTCCATCCATGGGGAAGCCTTGTGCCTCTGCAGTAGGGACATTAATATGCTGATGATGATGATAAATAAACCAATATTATGCGCGTGAATGTTGAAACAAAGCATGGATTATTACTCCCATGTTACTATTGAGCAATAAAAATCTATGTTCAAGTACTATACTTGTCCCAATTAGCAATATGCATCCTGACACGTATGTCTTATAAGCATTTCTAACCAGCACTCGCTTCAAAGCTAGCTTTATAAATGGATAACAAAATATAGGCAATGGCTTGGCATACAATGTATTTGACAGTCGCATGATCATGAGTTTGTTGACCACAAACAGCAAACGGTGATGAGATGAATTCTGAACTTGCACCATCGAGCACCTTATTAGCATTATGTCTTATGACTATTACAAATAGTAATTTATTGACATATTATACAACATATTTACTTTCGCCTTGTGTTGCGCAGTTAAATGAAATGAAATGAACAGTCATTTATTCATTCTAGGCTGTTACAAGCACTTGTGAAAGTCAGAAGCTACGCCATCGGTTCGCAAAACTACGGCGGGAGACCTTGTACTGAGAAGAACCGGCAAGAAACTCAACAAGGGCTGCTTTTTTCTCCCTGTATTGATATATACGAGTCGTCAAGTTGAAATATGACTTCAGAGATAAAAATTGGCAAATATAACAATCAGTTGAGGAGCTGGCGACCAAAAGGGTATCTTTATATATATAATTCTTCTGTGAGTGTGTATGTCACTGAACTTCTCTTAAACGACTGGACCGATTTTGATGAAATTTTTTGTGTGTGTTCAAGGGGATCTGAGAATGGTTTAGATTCACAATTTTGTCCGCTGGACAACCCCTATTTTTTTAGGGCGGTACGAAGTTCGCTGGGTCAGCTAGTAATTACATAAAACTAAAAATTTTAGAGGAGCTGTATAAAATTGAATGACATACCTCCAGTGAGCTTTTGCCATTGTTTTTCATTTATTAGTCATTTAAACATTCCTTAGTCGTTAGCACCCACCAATCCGCACTGGGCCCGCGTGGTGGCTCATGGCCCAATCTCCCTATTCCATCCATAGGGAAGGCCTGTGCCCCAGCAGTGGGGAGATTAATAGGCTGATGATGATGATGAAACATTCCTTTAGGCGGTTTTCATTGAAAATTATTTGAGCCCAAAACCTCCGGACTGTTAAAAATGTTAGTTTGACCGGATGGGTAATCATAGCGTTTTGATCGCGAGCTCCTCAGTTGATAATCAAGTAAAACTTTTTCCTCGCCAGCAATAGTAAACATAACATAAACATAGAAATACAGACAAAAAAAAATGTGTGCGTGTACTAGTGTACACACGTAAGAAGTGAAACTTCTTTATGGCCTTATTTTTCGAAAAATGATCTACATGCAACTTTCCAGAAATTGGTTAAATAAAGTTAAATTAGATAAAGTTTAAACAAAAGGATTTTATTATCATAGACATGAATACAAATTACTGCCTATGAAACTGTTATGATTACACGGCTCAGTAATCTAAGGCACCTGTTCCACCTCCGACGATGAACGATAAGCGAGTAGAAACTAGAAACGAATTGGCAGTCCTGAGTTAAAATGCACGCGCACGGCTTTTGACAGCCAAGCCAGCTTAACCGAGCGAGTATAGCTGAGCGAGTATCGCTGAGCGAGTATCGCTGAGCGAGTATCGCTGAGCGAGTCTTATCTTTAATAACTATTGTCACTCAGCTACAAACGAGTAGAGAGAGTTCTCGCCGGCGACAGTGTGATCATTCAGCTATCAACTATTAATATAAAAAAAGATGGCGCGTAACGGAAGAATGTGACGCGTAACGTCCGAAAAATGTGACGGTAAATTTTTTTCCAACGCCGATAAAGAAGTTTCACTTCAAAAAAAAATTGTTTTTTTCCACCTCAAGTAGCATCTAATTACTAGCATATTAGCATCAGGGATTGTTTACCGGTTGATTTTCAAACCTAAATCAGTGTCAAGTATATTAGGAGCGTTTTATTTAGGTTTGGCTCTACCTTAACCTTAAAAAACCGGTTTTCCTAAAGAGCGAAATCAAATAGGTTTTGAATCAATTTAGCGGTTTTTAAAGGGTTTCATTTCGCTCTTTCTGACGGCATCGATAATAAATGAATAACTTGACTCACTAGACGCTAGCAAACGTGTCAATAAATGCACCAATCTCTCTGCATTAACAAGTTGTGACTTGATTAGTTCCAACAAAACAAACTTCAAGCGATGCCGACGCGTGCACGTGTCGCTCTGGATTAAACCGGTTTATTAAGGTTATAGGTACCGCTTTCATTTCGGACGCGCTCCGAACGAAACCTTTACTAAAACCGGTATTAACCTTTATTTACCGGTATTTTCGAAACCGGTATCAAGCCCTGATTAGCATAGTAGCATCTGTAAGGTATATGATTACTACTTCCTGGTCGAACTAACACAAAAAATGCTGCCTGGTTCGCATGAATTTGTTTTTAGTAAAATCTACTTAAGATACAAATATGTACTATTTAAGTGATTAAAAAATAAAAAATTAAGTGTAAAAGATGTTGTATTAGCATTTTTAATTTCTAGCTCATATAATTCGCAGTGCCATATTCGCTTAAGTACATTAACATTATGTTAAATTTGCAAATAAAAATACATTTAATTTTGCTTTTTGCATAAATTAAAAATGGTCATAGTTTTGGGTATTGACATGTTTTGTATTTAATTTCATCTAGTTTTCAGGACTTAGAGATAAATTCGGGACATTTTACACCAATTACTATTTGATTATCATACAACAGTGCATCATACGGATAAGAATTATACTATAATAAGTTGTCATAGGATTTGTAGATTGTGGAAGAAGAGACAAAGATTATTATTATTATTATTATAACGAATAAAATAAATGAGGAAACACATAAAAAGACATGGTTGAGGGAACAACAGCTTTTATCATTCCATTTGTGTTGCAAGCAAAATACCATAGGATTCGAACCCAGGTTTCAAAGCCAATGCTGAAACCAACCACTTTTAAAAATGAGTTTCAGTAGAAGCATTACCAGTAACATTGGACTGCAAACTTAAAACAGAAAAGTGTCATTTATTTATTTATTTATATATATATTCTGTACACACAAAAATAATATAGGAGCAACTTAATCAAAGATAACATGTACAAGGGCACAACTTATTTCAATCTGAAATTTCTTACTGTCGGCCCGTAGAAGGAAAGAAAATATGTAAAGGTAGTCAGCGTGTACACCGGAATATAAATACATGTTAATACCAATAAATATGGGGTTTACATATATATATATATAGGTTTATAGATACAAGTACTTAAATAATGAATAAATACATACACATACGAATATAAAATTGATGACAATAGATATATAAATACATACATACATATAACTAGCGGACCCGACAGACCTTGTCCTGTCTACACGTCTTTGTGAATCTAAACCATTCACAGATCCCCTTGAACACGCACAAAAAATTTCATCAAAATCGGTCCAGTCGTTTAAGAGAAGTTCAGTGACATACACACTCACAGAAGAATTATATATATAAAGATATGGACGACGAGAAGAGAAACAATGAGAAGATCAAGGGCAGAATTAAGGGCACGAAGATAAGTAGTGTTCCTTCAGATGTTTTTTGAACACTGAGACAGAACTAGAGTCTCTAATTTCTGCTGGCAGCGAATTCCACAGACGGACGGCATGTACTGAGAAGGAATAGGATGCGAAACTAGTGTTATGGGTGGGACATTTTAGAAGGGATTTGAGGTGGGATCTGCAAGGATCTGTTGAAGGGTGCATGAAAGAAAACCGTTCACGGAGGTAAGGTGGATATTATAGAGGATGTTGAAAAGGAGACAAAGGATTCTAACATTCCTGCGCAGACCAATGGGAAGCCACTCGAGTTCCTTACGAAAACTAGAAACATGGTCATACTTGCGTAGACCAAAGATGAAGCGGGTAGCGAGGTTCTGCAGGCGCTCAAGTTTGTTCAGTAAGGTCTCTGTGGCATCTAAGAAGCATGTCATTTATATATTAGCCATTATGGCTCAATTATACTTGCCCGTAAGCCTGTATACGGGTGCACGAAAGACATTAATCTAATTCGGGCACCCGAAGCAACAATGTCACTGAAATATGGGCTGGAAGACGGGTGACGAAAACTTTCCGAATACGTATGTACTCAACTACGTTCATTTACAATTAGTCGTTTTCAAGAATTCTATTGACATTTGTATTCGGGCTAACGACCGAATGTTATCGCGCCATTAGACATAGAAAATGAACTGTTTGACGACCTCCTTGGCCGAGTGGTTTGTACGCCGGGTTTCATGGTGTCGCCGACTCGAGAGGTCCCGGGTTCGAATCCCGGTGGGGGCAGATGTTTGTGTGATGAATACGAGCATTTGTACTCCAGTCATGGATGTTTAATATGCATTTCTATATAAATATACTTATATATGTACAGTATATGTATTCTATCCGTTACCCTAGTATCCCATAACACAAGCCTTATAGTGCTTAGCTTGGGGCTAAGTTAATTGGTGTGAGTGTTGGAAATATTTATTTATTTATTTATTTGTACCCTTAGCACGAACCAATATCGGTTTCGAATAGTTTCCGATTGCAGAATGTCATTGTCAGATGTGTACTGATTTTAAGTTCTCGTTGCATCCATTGTGCCGCTGCTGTTCAAGTTTCCATTCAAAATTTGACAATGGCATTTCGCAATCGCAAACTACAGTAGACCCGCGGTAATCCGGACCCCGTCTTATCCGGCACATAAAATCAATTGAAATAAAATTTTCGATTGATAATTTGACGGATAATATAATTAAGGTACTAGCAAACCAGTGAACCAAATGTTCACCAAAACCTGATTTAAAAAAAAAAATGTATTTAATTAATTGAGAACTTCGGAGATTTTGTGTGGTTTCGTTTGAAATTCGCTATTTCTCGAAAACCGGAAGTGCTACGTTACTCAAATCCGGTTTGTAGTCTTATCAGACTATTCTTAACTTATAACTTAAATATTCTCTTTATCTATCTCTTACGGTTTGGCCGCTGAAACAGCACCACAGACAGACAGACGGACGGACTTGTCTAATAGATAAGAGATTCTTATTCCAAAAATTCCGGACTATAGATGGTGGTATTAGGCAGTACTCTGTAATCTGACAAATTCGATAATCCGCCATAGCCCTGCATAACGTTTGACGTTGTACACTCTAATAATATCTAAATCAGAGTTCCCCAAACTTTTTTATGTCGTAGACCCCTTGCCATGTTTTTCCGTGTTGTATAGACCCCCTACTTACCTGATATTGATTTTTTTTCGCTGACGTCTACCCTTGCAGGTTGTCATAGACCCCTAGGGGTCGATATAGACCACTTTGGGAATCACTGATCTAAATGTTATCATATATATGTAATCATATTATTTTTGTTGTTTTTTCTAGTAATAATAATAATCACTTTACAATTATAAATCTAGCAGTTAAATGCTTATAATAAATTTAAACAAATTGTTCTTGTTCAACACCCTTGCAGGGTGTCACATGTATAGTACATGTATCTCTTATCTATTAGACAAGTCCGTCCGTCCGTCTGTCTGTGGTGCTGTTTCAGCGGCCAAGCCGTAAGAGATAGATAAAGAGAATATTTAAGTCATAAGTTAAGAATAGTCTGATAAGACTACAAACCGGATTTGAGTAACGTAGCACTTCCGGTTTTCGAGAAATCACGAATTTCAAACGAAACCACACAAAATCTCCGAAGTTCTCAATGAATTAAATACATTTTTTTTTAAATCATTTTATTTTGGTGAACATTTGGTTCACTGGTTGGCTAGTATATATATAATATATTACTAAATTGTCATCTTTTAACCATGTGACTATGCAATAAAGAATTTGAATTTGATTACCGCGGGTCTACTGTATACGAATTTTAAATTGGTGCGTGGTAAGGGTACTGTACAATACTTACGCGTGCATAAAAAGCGATGATGCAACTGATAGGTACTTAAAGGTTGCTTTCCAATTACAGCATTATAGCGCATTATGCGGCATAATGCTTAACGTTGAGTGTTCCAACTACAGCAACGCTTCGCACAATTGAGCACTCTCAAAAGTGATGCTTTCGTGTGATGCGTGCAATCGTACCAACTTAGAGATAGAAAATTAACAAGTGTTTTTTCTTTAAGTTGGCATTGATCGAAATGTTTTATTTATATGTTATCGTTAGTAATATTATTTTTTATTGAAAAATTATTAAAGCTTTCGTTTCATTAAATAGTTTCTTTAAATAATCAAAGTTCATTCAAACTGTTAAAAAATAAATATAAGTATGGATGAAGGTACAAACATTGACTTTTTTCTTTTCAACACTGAACTTAGCGCACTCTGCTGGTGCATTTGAAAACTAGTTCACGTTCCAATTGAGCATCAGCATAATTGTGCATTGTGTGGCTCTGTAATTGGAAAGCAACCAAAGTCTTCGTCGGGCCCACTTTTATCTGGCCAAGGGCGGATCCAGGGGGGGGGGGGTCATGGGGGTCATGACCCCCCCCCCCCCTGGGCTGGGTACAGATGGACCAAACCCAGGGGGATTTTATTTAAGTACTTTCAATATTTAATATACCACGACTATATGACCCCCCCCTGGCGCTAAAGCTGGATCCGCCCTTGTATCTGGCCAGTGTTCATCCTATCCTATCAATAGAAAAAAATAGAAAATAGAAAAATACTTTATTTGTTCTCTCACATAGAAATACATAATGGTAAAAAGTAAGGTATAAGCAAATTCACAATTTAGATACCTAACTTAAACGAACTCGAGGAGCTCGATGGCGCAGGTGGCTAGCGCGTTCGGCTGCGATCGTTGAAGTTAAGCAACTTTCGCAGTGGTCGGTCATTGGATGGGTGACCAAAAATTGACTATCTCGAGCTCCTCCGTGCTTCGGAAGGCACGTTAAGCCGTTGGTCCCGGCTGCATTTGCAGTCGTTAGCACCCACCAATCCGCACTGGGCCCGCGTGGTGGGTCATGGCCCAATCTCCCTATTCCATCCATAGGGAAGGCCTGTGCCCCAGCAGTGGGGACATTAATAGGCTGATGATGATGATGATGATGATACCTAACTTATAACTCTATGTAAGAAGAGACTGGCTTCTGCACTAGGAGCAGCAAGCCCTTTAATTTGACACCCGTATTGTAGGAATGCATTAAAAATGATTGGTCCGCCATTTTGGGTATGCCGCCATATTGGATTTAGAATGACGTCACACTGTTAATCATGCACTGTCATCCGAACTGAACGAGCATACCAAATTTCAGCTTAATCGGTTGAGGGCAAGTGCTTTAAAATTGAGCTGTAACATTTGACCGTAACAAACATACATAGCAAGTTAAATAAAAGCTTGTAATAAATGAACAGTGAGGCGGCACTGACCTCCATTAGCGCAGGGTTGAAGGCCAGCTGCAACGCATGCCAGTTGCCGTCGTCCACGCGGCCAGGGTGCAAGATCTGACCTCGGGCCATCTTGGCCCTCACGGCCCCATCCAGTATCTCCAGCGATAAGTAGTCCGATCCCCGTCCGCCCCCAGCGTTGTACAACAGCATGGCGTTTGGAGCGATCGTCTTAAACTCGATGTGCCATCTAGAAATAATAAATAATAATAATAATAAATAAACGTTTATTTCTTTTAAATTGTTATACATTTAGTTTTCACATTAGTAGTGTTGTAATATTAACAATAGGTATAAGGTTGAAGCGTTGATATCTGCACTAGTTTTAAAAACTGTATTGCAGACACCGGCGCCTGCCGACTCGTTATCAATACAATCTCGTGTGAATAATTTGATCTATATCTATAATGAAAACGTTTTAAAAAATGGTTGCCTGTAAAGTCGGTTTTACGGGCGAAGATTTTACGTGACAACGTCTTTTTCTCGGTAGAATATTTATTGATATGAATATAATTAAATTGCACAATAGGAACAAGGAATTGAATGAAAATAAGAATTGCACAAATTTTAACTATAGAAATATATTTTGTTTACTAAAACATTGTACATGTAAACTTAAACTTAACACGAGAGACTCATCGTAACGTTACCGAGCGTTACACTTTTTCATAAGTGACTCCCAGCCGCAACCTAATTTAAGACGTTGTCACGTCAAAAGAAAATGATAATAAACTTTTATACTTTATATAAATAGTAAAAATAACTGCTTATCTAATACCCGCCATACACACTACGAGAAATCGTTACGATCAGACTGTACAGTTCGAACGGTACAGTTTATACGATATCGTTTAGTATAGGAAACTGTGCAGTTTTATAACATACACGCTACGATTTATCGGTACCGTTCGCACTGTACAGTCTAATCGTAACGATTTATCGTAGTGTGTATGGAAGGTATAACACACTTGCACTTCTGTTGCTATACGTTCGGTCAAAGTTTAAATGGAGTAGTTTTTCGAAGTTCACATGAAAAAATGACTATGTAAAAGTTCAAACTAAATGAATGGTTTTGAATTGAATGCATTAAAAAAGTAATACTTTTATGAATGACTAGCGGCCCGCATTCGCTTCGCTTCGGTGTAGAGCTGAAGTGTAGACTACAGTTTTTGTTCTCAGGCTTGTATTACACAATGACATTCATCTATGATTCTTCTTATACCTGCATGCAAAGTCTCAACACGATCAGTTTAAAATTGACAAAGTTTCATACACACTTTCATTCCGTATTTTATCCCCTTGGGGGTAGAATTGATCAAAATCCTTTCTTAGCGGATGCCTACATCATAACATCTACCTGCATGCCAAATTTCAGCCCGATCCGTCCAGTGGTTTGGGCTGTGCGTTGATAGATCACTGTCAGTCAGTCACCTTTGAGTTTTATATATATAGATTTAACGAATATCTCAGAATATCTTTTAGACTTCATAACATGTCATCATTTAACAGACTTACAAAAACACAGTCTAATTCAAAAACCTCCTCTTTTCTGAAGTTGGTTTGAAAAAGCAGTAGTATTTAAATGAAAATTACTATAAAACAACTTTTTTAGACAACCATTATCCACACCGAAGCCCGTTGTGCTAATAAAATTATCCTTCACTTCCTCAGCCGTACAACTCCCCTGCTGAGCATAGACATAAAATTATCCTTAATGGTATGAATTGAGGAGCTCGATGGCGCAAATGGTTAGCGCTTTCGGCTGCGATCGTTGAACTTAAGCAACTTTCGCAGTGGTCGGTCATAATTTTGGATTTGCGGGGACGTCTGCTGTTGACACTTCTACAGGCGTTCTTCGTGGGAGGCCGTATGGTGGTGTCGCACTGCTGTGGAGGAGCAGCGTTTTCCAACACGTATCGGTGTTACGGTGTGATAGTGACCGTGTCTGTGCTATTAAAATAGTAACTAATGATCGTCCAGTGATAGTGATGAGTGTTTACATGCCGACGAACTCCGTGGAAAATCTTCCAGAATTTACGGACTGTTTAAGTACGGTGAGCGCAATTATTGATGAATATAGTATTGAATCTGTTTTTATATTAGGTGACTATAATGCTGACATTGACGAATTATTTTATAACGAATTAAACAAATATTGTAATGAACAACGATGGTCTTGCTGCGATGTTGATTTTCTAGGTGCAGATTCGGGCACTTACACGTTTATTAGTGAAGTGCACGGTTCTTGCAGCTGGCTGGATCACTGTGTAGTGACTGAAGCCGCAAAACAATGTGTAACTGACGTTTTTGTCAGTTATGACACTTTTTGGTCCGACCACTTTCCTTTGATAATAAAATGTGATCTATATTTATTAACTCCCATCGTAGCTGGGGATAATATTACTTGTACCAAAAATCATGTCTTGTGGGGTATGAGAAACAAGGAACAAGTGGCCAGGTATACTGAAGAGTGTCATAAAAGACTTAAAACAATAGACTTTCCAAATTAATTTATTGACTGTGCCAACTCCTATTGTAATAATGAAAGTCATAAATATGTACTTGACAGACTTTACTCTGACATTGTGTCTGCCCTTTCTGATGCGTCTTGTGCTGGTCGAGAGGACGCTGGTGGTGGTTGGAGTGGCTCAGGTGTGGCAGGGTGGAACAAGTGCGTCGCCGAGGCTCATAGGACGGCACGTTTAAAATATTTTGAATGGTTAAGGTGCGGTAAGCCGCGTTCGGGTATCATTTTCAATGATATGTCTGAAAGCAGGAGGATCTTTAAGTCACGCTTGAAATGGTGCCAAAATCACCAGGACCAATTACGAATGGACGCCCTTGCTGAAAAACATTCGAGCGGAGATTTTCAGAGTTTCTGGAGATTTATAAAAAGGGACAACTTAAAACCGAGCTGTCCTATGGTCATCGACGGTAAGTGTGATCATAAGGAGATCGCTGATGCCTTTAGGTCTCATTTTACTATACAGTCTCCCTTAGGGCTGGTGGGTCGGGTTTTCGATGCTGAATTACTAAATGGGAATGGGGCTGTGAATATACAAGTCTCAGCGAAAGAATTAGCTACTATTGTAAAAACCATGACCAGGGGAAAGTCTCCTGGTCATGATGGTCTCAGCGTCGAGCACGTACGGCATGCCGGGCCTCACGCTTATAGGGTACTCGCAATGTTTTATTCGCTGTGTGTGAGTCACTCTTATTTACCGTCAGACGTAATGAAGACAGTGGTAGTACCTATAGTGAAAAATAAAACCGGTGACATTGCTGATAAAAGTAACTATAGGCCAATTTCCTTAGCTACGATCATAGCAAAAATATTTGACGCTGTGCTCAATGAAAAGTTAAATGAACACATTCACTTGCACGACAATCAGTTTGGATTTAGATCCAAATTGTCCACTGAGAGTGCAATACTGAGTCTAAAGCACAGCGTCAGGTATTATACGAATCGTAAGACTCCAGTATATGCGTGTTTCCTGGATTTATCCCGGGCTTTTGACCTGGTGGCGTACGAGGTTTTATGGAGCAAGTTGGACAAGATGGGTCTACCACGAGAACTTATTAACATCTTTAAGTACTGGTATTCACATCAAATTAACAACGTCAGATGGGGGGGCGCAGTGTCGGAGCCATATCGTCTTCAGTGCGGTGTTAGGCAGGGTGGGCTGACCTCTCCCACTCTTTTTAATTTATATATGGACGCGCTAATCGTGGAGCTCAGCAGTAGCCATGTCGGCTGTCACGTTGATGGAATCTGTGTCAATAATCTTAGTTACGCGGACGATATGGTTCTGCTGAGTGCCTCGGTCTGTGGCTTAAGACACCTGTTGCGCATCTGTGAGAAATACGCTTGCGAGCATGGATTAAAGTACAATCCTACGAAAAGTCAGTTCATGGTTTTCGAGGCTGGTGGTGCTAGATGCCCAGAGAATGTGCCAGCAATACATCTCAATAACATCCCGCTCGAAAGAGTGTACCATTTCAAATATCTGGGGCATATACACACATCAAAAGTGTCTAGGGATCAAGCATTTTTATGCGGATTTCTTGAGATTGAGATGTGGCTTTGTAATAAATTTATGATTTTATAAATTTATATGGATCCTTTTTGGTGCATTTCATAATTTGAATCAGGAACTGTGAATCAAATTCGAGTAAAAAATGAAAATCAGCTGTCAATATTTTCCCTATAAAAACATACAACGCATTGAAGACATTATTAGTGCTACTGTTTCCCTACTACTGATTAAAACCAACGTTATTATGGAGCGGCGACGTCATTTAAGCAGGGAAGAAATGCTCAGAGCCGTGGGAATGATAGAAGCTGGTTCCCGGCAACGTACTGTGGCTTTAGCTCTGAATACAAGTCAGAGTGTTATCAGTCGACTTTGGACACGATACCGAAGAACTGGTACCGTGGCTGAGCGCCATGGAGGACGGTATCGCTGCACCACACGGAGACAAGACCGATACATTCAAATCTTAACTCGAAGAGCTCCAACAATAACCGCCATGATGTTAGCCGTGAGGCTTCATCACTCTTCAGGGAACTTAATTAGCGACCAAACAGTCAGAAACCGCTTGCATGAAGTGAACCTTCATTCCCGAAGACCGCTACGGGTACCACCTATAGCAATGCACAATCGTAGGATTCGATATCAATGGGCTCTTGAACACAGAAATTGGGCAGAAGAACAATGGCGTTTCGTGTGCTTTTCTGATGAGTCTCGTTTTGGTATGAGACCGGATACAAGACGTATACGACACTGGAGAACCCCTGGACGCCAACAGCGATTAAAATCCTGCCAGGAAGTCCATCCTTATAGTGGTGGAACCATCATGGTATGGGCGGGTATTTGGATCGGCGGAAGAACTGAGTTGATTTGGATCAGAGGCAACCTCAACGCTCAAATTTATGCTGAGACGATTGTATCAGACGTCATCGTTCCTCTACAAGTGCAAATCGGTCCCTTATTTCAGTTAATGCATGATAATGCACGACCGCACACCGCAAGAGTTGTAAGACAGACTCTCGCCGCAGCTAACATCAATGTCCTGCCCTGGCCTGCTCAGTCGCCAGACTTGAACCCGATTGAGCATGCATGGGATATGCTACAGAGAAGAGCTCTGCCGAATATGGAGGGTATCCAGTCGCAAGAAGACCTTTTTTTGTTGTTGCAACGAACATGGGCGGCCATTCCACAGCGTGATTTGGATGAACTCATTTTGAGTATGCCAAACCGATGTTCTTGTGTTGTTAGTGTTCGCGGTAGAAATACGGATTATTAATTGTTTAAGTTACCCAATAAAATTTTAGAGAAAACTGTTATTTCAGTCTTTTTTTCGAACTTTTGTGTTAGTGGTTCAAATGTCAAAAATCCCTTTATTAGGAAAATGGCAAATTTCTTTATTAATGCAAAGGTGACTTGGTTTATCGTTACTGTGACAAACGAAAACACTTTATTTGATGAATCCTTAAAGAAAATTTTAATTAATATCAATCAGGAGAAAAGTTATTGCAAAAATATATGTTGATCCCTAGACACTTTTGATGTGTGTAGTTACTGCTGACCTCGACGACAGTGCTGACATTGAGCGGGAACGGAGAGCATTGTCAAGAAGGGCAAATATGTTGGCGCGCAAGTTTTCACGAAGTTCAGTAGAGGTGAAAATTACACTCTTTCGTGCTTACTGCACTACTTTGTACACATGTGCTTTGTGGGCCCGCTATTCTCGGAGAGTGTATAATGCGCTTCGCGTGCAATTTAACAATGCTTTTAGGGCGCTCCTGGGGCTACCCCGTTACTGGAGCGCCTCGGGAATGTTCGCAATAGCACATACAAACTGCTTTTTCACCACCATGCGCAAAAGGTGTGCATCCCTTGTAAGTAGAGTGAGGGCAAGCCCAAATAAAGTCCTGGCTATGATAGCGGAGAGGTTTGACTGTCCTTACATGCGGCATTGTTGTGCACAGCATATATTATCTAATAGAGGTGTGTAATGTTATTAAATACAATTGTAAAAATATTTTATATTAAAAAAAAATTCGGTTTGATATAAATAAGAAATTTTGTGTTCCTATGACATTTTAATATTCATTTTGTGTATGACATTATAATAATATTAACTTGACCTTTGATTTTTAATTATTTTATTTGATGGAAATTATTAAATTTAAATTATGTAATTTATTAAATTAAATAAATGATTAGGTGTATTTTAAGTGACATGTGCCTATTTCTACAATAATTGATTATGCATTATTATTATGATTATGAGTTATGTTGCTCGAAATAAATGAATTTTATTTTATTTTTATTTTATTTATTTTTATTGGATGGGTGACCAAAAATCACTATCTCGAGCTCCTCCGTGCTTCGGAAGGCACGTTAAGCCGTTGGTCCCGGCTGCATCTGCAGTCGTTAGCACCCACCAATCCGCACTGGGTCCGCGTGGTGGGTCATGGCCTAAATCTCCCTATTCCATCCATAGGAAAGGCCTGTGCCCCAGCAGTGGGGACATTAATAAAAATTATATTTATTTCACAAGCCAGTTTTACAAGAATCGTACATCACAATATACACTATAGCTTAGAATAACCATTTATAAACATTTATAGTATCCTCTGTGCCTGTACTAGGTTATAAAAATACCTGTATCACAGACACAGCGCTCATCCCTAAGGACCAGTTATACAACCTTTATGTAAGGAAAAAAAATGGTTGCCTGTAAAGTCGGTTTTACGGGCGAAGATTTTACGTGACAACGTCTTTTTCTCGGTAGAATATTTATTGATATGAATATAATTAAATTGCACAATATGAACAAGGAATTGAATGAAAATAAGAATTGCACAAATTTTAACTATAGAAATATATTTTGTTTACTAAAACATTGTACATGTAAACTTAAACTCATCGTAACGTTACCGAGCGTTACACTTTTTCATAAGTGACTCCCAGCCGCAACCTAATTTAAGACGTTGTCACGTCAAAAATACAATTCTTGTGTTAGCTTCATAATAGGCTGATAATGATTATATATATAATGCTTTTAAATATACTTTTTAATATATATAATGAACACTTTACAACAAAATAATACTAATGAGGCGATTTTTTTTTTAAATACAAACCTAGTATGTAATAATCATGTTAATTGACATATTTATTAATTTTAATTACTGACAAATTTAATTTAATTTTATAAATGATTTTCCATTTCTATTATATTTCTATTGTTAATAAGATCAATTGAGTAAGTTATATTGTTAAACAAATGGAATCAGATGACATTTATGCATAACTTGAGATTTAAGTGGTTTAATACAAATTAGGTTATACGTAACCGTTTATTAATTAAATTCTTTTGTAATTTTTATCTTTAACTGTACTGTATATTGCGATACCCTGACAGGGTTCATGTTAGGTACTATAAGCATTTTGTAACCATCGATGTAACCACATGAGTGCAATAAATTGAATTGAATTGAATGATGATGAATGGTAATAATGAAATACTGGGAAAGTAGATACTTAACTGTTTAATATTATTGTTAATAAAATTAGTTTGCCAATAATGGGTCTGATACGTAAGGGGTTCTCTGAACTTACGACCATATTAGGCAGTGTTCTCTCCTTTTAAATAATTATAGAGCATGATAGACTGTCGTGATTGTTCTGTGATTGGGCAAATATTTGTGTTGTGTAGTAAATTCCGTATGTAGAATATGTAAAAAGAAAAACTGTTTACTGTTTAGCGCATGATGAGGCCATCTTTAAGTACAGTTATATTATATCCTAATACGTAAGCATATGTGTAAGTTTGTTTGTATTAATATAGCTGTGTTGATGGTCCATAAATAAATGAATGAATGAATGGTATGAAGCTCACCGTCCTCCAGCCCTGGAATTGATTTTGGGCAACACCATATAGGCCCCTTCGTCTACGAAGCTGATGTCAGCATCGATATCGGCGTCGAACTCGGGAGCGCAGTTCCAAGTGACGCCCTCCACGTGTACCGAGCCGCTGCGACTGCGCGCCTTGTCTATGATCTTCACGCCATTGTAAAACACCTAAAAGATATCTTGTATGTAAATACTTAGATCTTAAAATGTTATTCTATCTTCAAAAAAATCAAAATTCAATATCGTTTATTCAGTCTAGGCTGTTACGAGCACCTTGTACTGAGAAGAACCGGCATGAAACTCAGCAAGGGCTGCTTTTTTCTCCCTGTTTTATTTCATACAGTGTCCTCCAATTGAAAGTTGACATCAGGCTTGCAAACATGTGTTGAGGTCAACTTCCATCACAATAAATTATAAATACACTTCAAACTATAAATATAAATCTCCGACGACCTCCGTGGCCGAGTGGTTTGAACGCCGGGTTTCATGGTGTCGCCGACTCGAGAGGTCCCTGGTTCGAATCCCGGTGGGGGCAGATGTTTGTGTGATGAATACGAACATTTGTACTCCAGTCATGGATGTTAAATATATATTTCTATATAAAATATACTTATATATGTACAGTATATGTATTCTATCCGTTACCCTAGTATCCCATAACACAAGCATTACAGTGCTTACTTTGGGGCTAGGCTAATTGGTGTGAGTGTTGTAAAAAAAAAAAAAATTCCTCCAACACTCACACCAATTAGTCCAGCCCCAAAGTAAGCACTATAAGGCTTGTGTTATGGGATACTAGGGTAACGGATAGAATACATATACTATACATACATAAGTATATTTTTATAGAAATACATATTTAACATCCATGACTGGAGTACAACTGCTCGTATTCATCATACAAACATCTGTCCACCGGGATTTGAACCCGGGACCTCTCGAGTAGGCGACACCATGAAACCTGGCGTACAAAACAACTCGGCTACGGCGGTCGTCACTATACCTTGGAAGCCTTGTAATGTTTTTGGGTGATTTCAAATATTAAAGTTTACTACCTATATCAAACTTGAAAATTACTTTATAGTCAATCATGTTTATGTTAATTCAAGATGAGGTTAATGAAAACATCATATGTATTTCATAGAGTCCAAAACCTTTTAGAAGCAAGCTATAACTCATAAAACTTCAAATAAAGATGTGGTTTTTGGTTCTACTACACCAATGGTCAAGAGATGGCGCTGTAGTCTCCTGAATCGCGCTTTGGTTCCGTTGTTCCAGATTAATAAATACTTTTGATAGGCCTTCACAATGCAGTCGTTAGCACCCACTAAATAGAGATTCTTTTTCTATTTTGTTGGTAGATTTTCTTAATGTGCGGTAAACACAAAAGTAACAGCATGAAGTTGGTCGCTAAAGCGACCGTTAATATTTTAATATTTTGTGTTACAGTGATGCGCGCGCATCTTAAAATTTCACTCTCATTATTTTTTCATAACGCGCCTAAAGAAGTATAACTTCAAAAATATTCTTACATCTTCCATGCAGCCACGAAAATTCTCCATGTGACCCAGAAAGAGTTCAGAGAAATCTCCTTGACCGCCTAGAAATATTCCGAAGTGTATGTTAAGTTCAAAAAATCTTCCTGGTAACTTCTTCTTTACAGCACTATCATCCACCTGTAGACAAAAATAATTCCTTTTTAAGTTTCCGCATGCTAAATCAAGAAATCGATATCAATAATTTTTTTTAGATAAAATTGCACTATCACCACAAGGTTAATCTGTATTCTAATCTATGTCCAGTTTGACTTGCTGGGATAGTCAATCTTTCTTCATGTAACACTAAAAGATGAATACAATAAACTGCTATATTTTAACATAACATAAATATGATTTCATTTATTTTTAAGCATTTAACTGCTAGATGTTTAAATCTAAAGAAAAGTTTACTAGAAAAAAATCGGGTTCGAGTCCCGTCCGCTGCCTGGTCCGCGTGGATTTTTTTCTAGTAAACTTTTCTTTAGATTAAAACATGTAGCAGTTAAATGCTTAAAAATAAATAAAATCATAACTATAATTGCTATTTCTTCTTTCAAATGTTTAATACTTGAAAAAGTATTCATTTGACATTGTGGGTTACCTACAATGCGAAGAGATGGCGCTGCCTTGCAGCTTAACGCTAGGAAAATTTCGACGCGGCTAATAGGGCCGTGGTAGCACAATGGTCAGTGCATTCGCCCGGATTGCGAAAGGTGCGGGTTCGAGTCCCGTCCGCTGCCTGGCCCGCGTGTTTTTTGTCTAGTAAACTTTTCTTTAGATTTAAATAACATAACTAGTATATGATTACCTTCATGGTCAAGTTGGCTTCTCTACGAACAATGCTGACATGGTGCCATTGAGAGTCATTGAGGAACATCCCTTTCACTGATGAGAGTTCACTTTCTCCAGCCCCCAAGTTTATGTGAAGTTTCACTCTGCCACTTTCCAAACGTATCTGTAAGAGATGATACATGAAACAATCTTAATAATATTGACCGACCAATGTTCAAAATAGCAAAATCATTGAGTTATTAGTACAAAGTATTTATTGAAGTTATACTTCTTTAGCTGCGTTATGAAAAAATGATGAGAGTGAAATTTCGAAATGCGCGTGCATCACTGTAACACAATAGTAACACCATGAAGTTGGCCGCGGGCGCGTTATGAATGTTAGTGTCTAATAATGGTGGATTATTAACCACTTAGTGGTTAATAATCCATCATTATTAGACATCTGTTCGAAAGGTACTTTGAACGATCCATGGAGCTCCATTAGATGATCGCGTTGTCAAAAACAATGTTGGCACGCTCGTTGCCTCTGATCACTGTTTTCATATTTATAATATTTATCCACATGTTTCTAGTTTCTATATAGACACAACGTGTTTTAGTTACTTACAAGTGCTAATTACATATGGACTAATAACTTAAATTCAGTAGTGATTTTAATTGAATATTTTGAATATTTATTTAATTTTTCAAATTAAAACTGAACTTAATTGACTGTGTTAACTATCCTTTTCCAGTCCTTTTATTATTTTATTGTAATTATTAATTATTTGCATGCAATTAAAAAATATTTTTAATGATGCTAAAGAAGTATAACTTCTCACGCGCGTACATAAGTTACATGCATTCATTTTTTTTATTATAAGTTTTCTTTTCATTATTACAAAGGTTAGAAAAATACTCTTATTTGGTGGGTTATTTTATGGTGTATCAGTTTATGGTGATTGAACACAGTTTATAAGACAGCAAGCAATGCACTGGGTCTTACTCCGCCATGATTCTCTAAACGACAGTGACAACAGTCTCTCCATTTCATTCTGTATATAGCATGACAAGGATGCACTCTTGTGAAATTTAATTTTAGGTTTAGAGATTCATGCCAACGTCAGGGCCACTATACCTGGAACCTTCTCAATGGAATGAAACAATGAAGCCATTGACAATCTAATGATATAAAGGTAAATATTACCAAAGAAATTTTGTGAACCAACAATCAAATTGATTAAAAAATGATAAAATTCAAATTAATAAATGTAAATAATTATACTTATTTACATTTATTCAAAAAACATTTTTATTTACTTTTAACTTCTTCAATTTGGTATTTATATACATAAGTTACAATAAATTTCACTCACAACTAAGAAAATACACTTTTAAGGTATAACATTTTATTTCTGTCTTATGGCAAGCTAGACTGTATGGAATACATCACACTAATTTCTCACTTTGTTGGTGTAATTAGTACGCATATATTAAACAAACGAGTTCATGAATTTATTCCTATTTAAACAAAATAATTTTAGTTATCAAAGTTCTGGGTGATATTTGGCATTACATTATAAGATAACAAAACAATTTCTGTATGTATTAAATTTAGACAGCTGATGCACTAGGTGAAGATATGTATCACAAGAAACAGTGAAAATATAAAAATGGTACTTACCATACAATAGTCAGTTTTCCCAGCAGCTAGCAGTAACAAAGCATCAGAGAGGTGGGTTCGGAAACGAAAACTAATGTCTGTGGCTCCTTTAGCTTCTTGTAGTGGATATGATATATAACTGGCCCCATAGAAAGATGCTGCAAATAGAAACAAAGTTAATGTGAAGCGGTAAACGTAAAATAACAAACATAAGAGAATAAATAACATTACAGCATCTTGGAATCGTCCACTTACCTTTATCATATGCAAGTCCAAAGGAAACGAAGGATAAAATTAGAAATAGTTCCATTTTAGAACAAGGAATAAAAGCAGGAACAAAATCTATAAATAGTGCCTTTTTAGCACATAATGGAATATGTAAATTATATTGTGAAAATACTGCTACATTGTAATTCAGAATTAGGATTAGGTATTGAAGAAGACATATCGAAGTGGTAGTCAACACGGAGGCGTGGCGTTTATAGGCATAATAACACGACTTGCACAACTAAAGTTAAAAATTATTATTGGATTTTGTCCTTGCTGACTCTCTGCTATCACTCGGTATCATAAAAACACTTAAATTATTAGTTTCAATAAATTAATTAACAAGAATTATGAAAATTTTGAAAACACATTTGCAGCTCATACACTCAATGTAATTTATGTTCAATCATTCATTCTTCTTAGATCATGAAATTGAATGATGTTCACTCACAGCTCGTTCACCACTCACCACAGAGTATGGATGATACCATAAAAAGAATAATAAAGGAACTTACATACTATTGAGCTCTTGACTCAACAGGACGAATGAGAGATAGAGAACAAAGGCCTTCTTTTTACATCTTTGGAATAAGATCGCTGAAACTATTTATTTAATGGTATCGATTCTGGCAGAATTCTCTAAACTTAATTTAACATCAGTCTGTCCCCTTTCATTCTGTATAAAAAATGACAAAGATACACTGGTGTCAAATTTAAGTTTAGCTTGCTTGCATGCCAGAATCGACATTATTGTCTATTTATTTTATTTTGCGAGTTAATGATGCAGAATGCAGATATACAGCAGGCCAATTATGCTCGCTAATTGTGATATTGTTTTGATGTCTATTTCACATTACGTATTATGCTCTCCGAAAAATGCGATATCAAAATGACATCAACTTATGCTATGATGATGATCAACTCTTTAAAATGATATCAACTTAAATGTGTATTACGTTCAACTTTTTGACTTAAAATAGTATCGCATAAACGTCAAAAATGTGATACAGGATATGATATTGATATGATCTTGATGTGACATAGGAATGTTTCATAATACCATATAAAAACAATGTCAACTTGGCATCAACATCATATTGACATCACATTAGAATTTTATTACTGAAGCATAATTGACCCACAGTTCTAGTTCCAGTGGCCAAGTGCAAAGGTTTTAAAAATCTTTAGGTCTAAATACTACTTCAAATACAAAACTAAAATCACTAAACCTAAATTAAACATCGCAACAACTAGTTTTCAAATGAATGATTGTAAGAAAGTAATCATAACGTGGACAAAATTGTGAGCGGAAGCTAGTGGGTTATGAAACATTTAATCTCGCTATTTTAAAATTAAAAAAAATGGTTGCCTGTAAAGTCGGTTTTACGGGCGAAGATTTTACGTGACAACGTCTTTTTCTCGGTAGAATATTTATTGATATGAATATAATTAAATTGCACAATAGGAACAAGGAATTGAATGAAAATAAGAATTGCACAAATTTTAACTATAGAAATATATTTTGTTTACTAAAACATTGTACATGTAAACTTAAACTTAACACGAGAGACTCATCGTAACGTTACCGAGCGTTACACTTTTTCATAAGTGACTCCCAGCCGCAACCTAATTTAAGACGTTGTCACGTCAAAAAAAAAACCGTTTCTTGGTATAGATCATAGACAATGAAATAGACTCGTTGTCTTTGTCTATGAAAAGACTATGCATTGCATAGACATTATGTCTATCATAGATTTGATTATTCTACGGCAACATATAGACAATCCAGAAAAGAGGATATTGTTTTTTTTTAGTTGACATTGACACTGATACAACATGATGCTTGATTGAGCTAAGGGTGAGGGGTGTCCATCAACCAATGATCAAATAAATCAATGTCCATTTGTTGATTAACTAAAATATTGTTTTTAGATTTCGAATTTTAGCTATAAATTACCAGTGGTTATAAACAAGTTAAATAGTATTCTCACTAAGAGGGTGGAAGAGTGCAGTATAATGAATAATTCCGCCGCAAAAGTGGGTACCTTCTTACCATTCAATGACGATTTAATTTTCGAGGAAACTCATGTTTTTTTTGTAAGTTCAGGTTGGCGAAATATTCCGCGAGGCGGGAACAGCATTCAACAAACTGTCAGAGATGACCATGCTTCTGCATCCGATGGGGGACTCACAGCCAGGGTGAGTGCGCTCTTAATGGTATTCTGAACTCTCCTTCCCATCCAATGATATTTCGAAATGAGTGAGACAATATGTTTAACAAAATCATCTCACCTCCTTTATAATTGCTGTCTCATTATCTTTTGTGAGTAATTTTCTGGTGCTTGGTTCAGGCTATGATGGTCTATTTACAAACACTAAAGCCATGGATAGTCTGGCATTCTCATTTTTACATAAAAATATGTTTATAATATATACCTACCTAGAATTAATATGACCCTGATAACTACCACTCATGATGCCACAGTACCCCTAGCATGAACCATTATCGAATTCGAATAGTTTGCAAACCAAAATGTCAATGTCAAATTTTGTTTGAAAACTTGATCAGCAGCAGCCCAAAGTACGTAACGAGAACTAAAAATCAGTACACAATTGACAATGACATTTCGGACTCGCAAATGATATGAATTCGATATTGGTTCGTGCTAGGGGTACAGATCTGAATCCCTCACTAACACTTGGTTTGCAAACCTAACATTATTGAGGTACAGCAGGACGCCGATTATCCGAATTAATTGGGACCGGGGTCGATTCGGATAATCGAAAATACGGATAATCGGACATAGACAAGTAATAAAGAAAAAGGAACTGCCACACATAGAATAAACTTTATTACGTTTAACAAACACAGTTCTACAATACTAGATACAATAATAGAGGTACATAGTAGCAAAACAAAATTAAGAACAGTAAAACATGTAGTGTCTTGCCTCTAGCTTTCAACCATTAACAGTTGATATAAATATATATAGGTATATAACATACTCGCTGGACTTTAGCGAGTTCCAACTTATTAGAACAAAACAAAAATGACTTGGTTTTAATTTTTTATATTACGCTTAGGACCGATTCGGATAATTGGCGATTCGGTTAATCGGCGTTCGGATAATCGGCGTTCTACTGTATTACTATAGACTCTTCATCAATACATATTAGATTTCTTCGGTGATGGCTCTTTAAATTATATAAAAGATGACCTTATAGTAGTAGAGGAGCCTAAGCAAAAAAATTGAGATTTACTTGAGAATGAATCTGCCTGATTTAGAAAAGAGAGGCAATCTTGCACCTTGTGAAGTACTCCCCCAAACCTTAGCCCTTAAATAGAAATTCAAATGAACGTCCATTACTTTTTCTTACATCGCAATCGTCATCATTTTGAATAGGAGCTACCAGAGACTCCTACACTATAGTTATTGTTTCTATTATGTCTGCAATTTTTTTTTGTGATAATACTTGAATGTGTTTTGATTTATCTCACAAAATTCAGAGCACAACAATAACTAAAAAAACAAACTACTACAGTAACTTCTTAAGACTTGAGAGATAAGGCATCAACAACACAAAGGTACCTTAAAATCAGAGACTTTAAAATGTGTACGATTAATATATATTTACCTATATAAACTTAATACTAGAATTAAAACAGACATTAAATTTAGGTTAGAAGACACAGAGTAGATATTGTTAAAAACCAAATTGTGTGCTTGAGGTTAGGAGAGGGATCATGGTGTTTGAATAAACCGAGTTTTTATCACAGAGCACCAGGGGGCCAACCGCCTAACGGAAATGCTTTGGGAAACGCTAACGCTTACGATTTTATATTGTTATTTCTAGCCGCCTGAGGTTTTCGAATACCTCACGCTCATTTTTTTTAATATTGTTATTACCAATACAAAAGAAAAAGAAAGAGCGCGAGGCATTTGAGTACCTCAGGCGGCTAGAAATAACAAAATAAAATCGTAAGCATTAGCGTTTTCCAAAGCATTTCCGTTAGGCGATTGGCCCTAAGTTGTATGTGCTTTCATGGGATTACTAGAAATATGGCTACAGAGCTTAGATACATTAACTAATATATTAAGTTTAACTTTGACCACTTCATGTATTCACATATAAACAAACTTACTAGTGTCAACAGGACATCATGATCATGTTGAGCAGGTGGCCCTCAGCAACCCGACTCATTCACTTTCTGTTTCACTACACGGTCATAGTGCTAAAGAAAATGATACATTCTTTTTACTATTGCTATTAAAGTGAAACTATCATTATTCTTATTAAGTGATAAGTAACATTTTTTAACTTACAAGCTAGTCATAGATAAAATATAAGAAAAAAAAGTATTTGCTATAATAATATTGGTTTGTTAGATTTTATATTGAAAGCATAGTTGAAATCTTTTTTAAAGTATTGAATTTGACATTTCCAAAGGCATAGGCTTAATTTCAAACTTATTACAGTGGAAAATGGACAGAAGAAGAAATAGAGATGCTACGAGCCTGTGTTCATCGTTTTGCTGTAGATCTCAATAAACTCAGTCAGCACATAAAAAATCGGACTGTGTAAGTATTAAATTGAACTTGAAATAATACATATTTACCTACAATGCGAAGAGAACGCGCTGCCTTGCAGCTTAAGCTAGGAAAATTTCGACGCGGCTAATAGGGCCGTGGTAGCATAATGGTTAGTGCATTCGCCCGGATAGCGAAGGATGCGGGTTCGAGTCCCGTCCGCTGCCTGGTCTGCGTGAATTTTTTTCTAGTAAACTTTTCTTTAGATTTAAAAATAATCAAATCAAAAACTCCATTTTCAAGTTGCCGCGAAAACGTTTCTCTGGACAATATGGCGTCTTACTAGTGTGTGTCAAACGTTACACTGTAATGTCACTTTAACCGGAAGTTTTAAACTTATCTTTAGATTTAAACATCTAGCAGTTAAGCCCGTCACAGACGTAGCTATAATATATATTAATATGAATCATAGCAAGACATATTACAACATATTTTCAATATAAATTTTCGAGTGACCGCACACGCAGCTATAATATATATTTCTATGACGTCACCAAAATATGTCGACAGATATATTTTGGCATATTAGTGTATATTATGGTATATTAATATATATTTTGATATATTAATATATATTTTGATATATTAATATATATTTTGATATATTTTTATGATACGGTATGTTTCATTATTCACCGAACGCCTGCCAAAATATATATTATAGCCGTGCCCCGCGGTTTCACCCGCGTTTTTCTCGTTTCCGTGGAAATACTGAGATAAATTATGCAAGCAAGCGCGCGTGGATTTCCTTAGCAGAGTTATTTTAGAAATGTATTTATTATACTCTTCAAAGATCTTATACTTACAATCATCAACAAATATATTTTGAAAAAGATTATTACAGGATTTTATGTTAATAAAAAACTCTATGGCCCATAACTCATTCATAGGTACCAACTCTTAACATCTTACACACGTGATAACTTTTAAACGAAATATCCGATTGAAATGAAACAAAAAGTATTTTACTTCTACATAAATACTCTTGATGACATAATGCTTAATTTCGATAAATATTAATATTACGATACATATTTAACGTAGTTTTTTTTCTTCAGACGATGTAATAATTATTTTGAACACAAAATCGGTTATTGTGATTAAACCATGATAGCTAGATATATGTTTTCGCAGACTTTTTTGTAGGTCTTAATGGGATCTACAAACCCGTAGTACATTATTTTGTTCTATTGTCAATAGTTTTTGCAGCGCACGCAAAAATAGGTTTTCGATTTTACACCTTGTGTTACAAAATAGCTATTTTATTACGGATCCCTAATTTTGAAAGAAAAAAATATAGCCTATAGCCTTCCTCGATAAATGGAATACCCAACACTGAAAAAATCATTCAAATCGGACCAGTAGTTCCACAGATTAGCGCGTTCAAACAAACAAACAAACTCTGCAGCTTTTTAATATTAGTATAGAAGTATAGATAGTACAGCTCCCGTCTGTGGTAGTTTGTATAATATAATATCTCGATATATAAATATATATAGCTACGTCTGTGACGCGATATATTTTGGCATATTATTATAATACGGAATGTTCAAGTTCTATTTTTCGTTCCTGACAAGGCAACAAATTCAGCATCGGAATCATCCTCTGAAGAACTTTCAATTAAATCTAAAAGTAGTGCTCTTGTCGAATTCATTTCGGTAAGATCGATTATAACGTTATTTCAAAATTAAAACACCCTGTGCTAGAAAATAAGCTTTAAAACCGTGCGCTTGCAAAAACGACCGCAGACCGAGTGAGGGCAAAATATATATTATAGTATAGCTCCCGTCTGTGGTAGTTAGCTATAATATAATATATATTTCGATATATCAATATATATTATAGCTACGTCTGTGACGGGCTTTAAATGCTTAAAAAATCAATAAAATTATAAAAACAAGATATTTTGTTCGGAAAAAAACTATGATGAAATAAAAAGTGTTATTTTGACGGTGAACCAGGTCACAGATCCGCACCACCTTGAAGAAGAAGGCGTTCGAAGGCGCCGGCATCCCGCTGCGGCAGGTAAGCGGCGCGGCCAGCCTGCCGCCCGCGCCCCCACAGGTAGCCCCGCCCCAGACCCCGACCCCGACACTGAGTCTCCTCAACACACACTCAGTTATAGGAAATAACGCCGAGGTTCAAACATTCACTAACTAACGACAGATTACAATTTTCTTTTCCTATTCATGTTATGTCTCTTTTATTATTATATTTTGTTTTCTCCGTTTTCCCTTGTGTTCCGTTAGTGATGTTTGAATTGTTTATTTTCGTTTGTTATGCGTTTAAGCACTCGGCTGTTGCATGATTAGTTATTGCTGCCGCGAATGTGATCTAACATTTGAGTATATATGTCATTTTTTTTAGCAAACTGAAAAATTTACATTTACATATAGAAAACTATTGTTACAAATATTTCAAGAGTTATATCATGTTTACGGCATTGCATTTTCTTAAGCAAAGGTAAAAATTTATTAGTATGTAGTCCGCGAGAACTCGGCTCGTATACATATTTTTTGCACACGATTTTTTTTTTTGTTAATTTTAATCTTATTCTTAAAAGAGTTGTACATTAATGCTATGTCATTTGCTTTTACCAAGTTTCTTACTTATTTAAAATGTAATAATTTTAGTAAATATTTTTTTAATATAACTTAATTATGTAGAAATAGATTTGCTTACTTTGTAGATAAGACAGTGCTGCGTTAGGCATGAAAGTAGTGATGTGCAATATTTTATTTTGTTCACAATGAATATTTTAAGTATCAGCATCAGGCATGATGAAACAAATTATCTATATCAAAGCTTAAAATCTATGAATTTTTGTGACATATCAATAATTTTTGATGCGACGCGATTCATGGACGCCAAACATTATGTGCAATCAGTTTACAACATGATTTGGCACTAACGTTTAGGCTACTCTCATTGTGATAACTCTAAAATTCGGGTTCAAACATAATTTTGCCATTTCAAGAATGCCAAACATTGTTCTTGTATAATGGCCACAGCTTGTACGGTTTTAGTGGTATGCTAGGCGAAGAACCTTCGTTTGGCATACACCACTGAATAAAGTGTATAATTCTGGAAATATACAAGCACGGTGTCCGTGATGCTAGCGTACCCACGATCAATATACGGTTTTTTTTTTTTTTTTTTTTGATTCCTCCCAGGCGGGGGAGCGGGTGTGAAATCCTCATGGATACCTTACAGCCGGCTGCAAGGTTATGTCAGACTCTTACTGACTAAAACACACCCGTAGATCATGCTTATGGCCTGAAGGGCCTTACAAGCTTCATCTGAAGCGATTATCCCCTGAGAGGGGGATAATGCAGAATATACGGTTTTTCGTTATGCCATTAAATACTGCGTAAATAGTGCCAAATTAGTGTAAAAATAAAAGAAATAGTGCCTCTTTAATTTAAGAAATAAAGACCATTTTTACTGTGTACGCTAGCATGACGTCAAGCTAGCGTACCCATGGCCGTCCCCAAGAACGGCATATATTTCAGCAACGAAATTGACACACAAAAATAGTTCGCAAATAGTGCCCTCGCTTTACAAAATTTCATAATCAGTACTCTTAAAGGACCAAAGATATTGAACTATACATTCTTAGCTGGCGTCAACCTGGCGTACCCATAATAGTTCACATAGAAAATGAACTTTTCCCGTTATCAATGCTATATGTATAAATAGTGTGTCAAATAGTGCCTCTAACAGTTAAAGTATTTTATGTGAATTCGCAGTAAAACAATATAAAAAAAGCAATTTAATTATTTTTATAGATGAAGTACAGTCATGTACAGAAGTGATAATATTTTCGTAGTATAGTAAGTAAGTTGAAATTCTTATATGAATTTATGATTGGTGCATTCGAATTGAAATAAAATACCTTTTTATAAAAAGTACCTATTTATTTTAGTAAAAATACATATATACATAATCTGTTAGTGCATAAATTAATTTTGTGTGCAACTGTACTACAATACATTTGTTCCTAGAATTTAACATCCTCTTTATGTATGGTTGTGATGCGAATTCACTTGAAATACTTTTACTATTAGAGGCACTATTTGACACACTATTTATACATATAGAATTGATAACGAGAAAAGTTCATTTTCTATGAGTACTATTATGGGTACGCCAGGTTGACGCCAGCTAAGAATGTATAGTTCAATATCTTTGGTCCTGCAAGAGTATTGATTATGAAATTTTGTAAAGCGAGGGCACTATTTGCGAACTATTTTTGTGTGTCAATTTCGTTGCTGAAATATATGCCATTCTTGGGGTCGGCCATGGGTACGCTAGCTTGACGTCATGCTAGCGTATACAGTAAAAATGGTCTTTATTTCTTAAATTAAAGAGGCACTATTTTTTTTATTTTTACACTAATTTGGCACTATTTACGCAGTATTTAATGGCATAACGAAAAACCGTATATTGATCGTGGGTACGCTACCATCACGGACACACAAGCACGCAGGATTTGGTATTTAGAAACTTTTTGCCAGTATTTGCAACAGTTTAAATTGTAAATGAAAGGTCACTAAACTATGAGTACAACGTATGGTTTATTTAATATAAAAGCACTATTATTTTGTTTGGTCATTATTTGGGAACAGTTATTTAACATTCTTGAAATAATATAATACCATGGTGAGTATACTAGGCGTAGGAACACGGAAATTCGGCGTTTCGGTGTTTGTAGCCAAACCTGCGCGAAAACTTTGGGTTGTAACCTATGTTAGATAGATGTTATACCCTGTACCTCAGCACTATTTCACCAAGTCGACATAATGGCACTGACATATGAGTCGTATAGTATCAAAACCACATATTTGGCAAATCAAAAAAATCTGTTTAGTCTCGTCTTTAAGGGAGGATTTTTGAAGTTATACTTCTTTAGGCGCGTTATGAAAAAATGATGAGAGTGAAATTTTAAGATGCGCGCGCATCACTGTAACACAAAATTTTAACATGCGTTACTTTTGTGTTTACCGCACATTAAGAAAATCTACCAACAAAATAGAAATAGAATCTCTATTTAGTGGGTGCTAACGACTGCATTGTGAAGGCCTATCAAAAGTATTTATTAATCTGGAACAACGGAACCAAAGCGCGATTCAGGAGACTACAGCGCCATCTCTTGACCATTGGTGTAGTAGAACCAAAAACCACATCTTTATTTTTTGTTATAAAGTAACAGTTATAGGTATTCATATTTATAATATTTATCCACATGTTTCTAGTTTGTATATTCGGAATACGTGTTTGAGTTTCATACAAGTGCAAATCACATATGTTCTAATAGTGATTTTAATTGAATATTTTGATTATTTATTTATTTTTTCAAATTAAAACTGAACTGTATTGACTGTGTCCTTTTCCAGACTTTTTATTAATTTATTGTAATTAATTATTTGCATGCAATTAAAAACTAATTTTAAACGATGCCAAAGAAGGATAACTTCTCACGCGCCTACATAAGTACACGCACCCATTTTTTATTATTGACATTTCACTACGATTTGTAGATGAATGTCAATTATAAAAATCCTCCCTTAAAGACGAGACTAAACAGTTTTTTTTGATTTGCCAAATATGTGGTTCGCCCTACTTTGCCGGCTTTGATACTATACGACTCATATGCAAGCTGACAATTTTGTCGAGTGACAGGTCACAGTTTTGAGTATATCTTCGGAAATGCTTACAAAATGGCAGGCAGTTTGGTACATTTATCCATAAATTTTTCAACGACAATTGTGTTGTAAAATGAGTTTTTTTTTTAAATTCACATCATCATCATCAGCCTGTCCCCACTGCTGGGGCACAGGCCTTCCCTATGGATGGAATAGGGAGATTGGGCCATGACCCACCACGCGGGCCCAGTGCGGATTGGCGGGTGCTAACGACTGCAGATGCAACCGGGACCAACGGCTTAACGTGCCTTCCGAAGCATGGAGGAGCTCGAGATAGTAATTTTTGGTCACCCATCCAATGACCGACCACTTCGAAAGTTGCTTAAATTTACATATTTTACAAATAATCGGTAATTCTTGCCATGAGTACGTCCCTGTATCAGATTTACGTACTAATTGTAGTGTTTTCGTTCATAGTTACAAACTGGTTTTCGCAAAAGCTTGAAAAGATGAGTTCGTATACAGAAAAAAATTATGGAATGAATAAATTACTCTTTTATATCTCTGATATCGCGTTTAAAGATAAAATCCGTATTAACAAAATTAGTATCGTACTTTTAATAGCCATTAGTGCAGTAAATAGATCAGGCCACAACAAACTGTCAGCTTATTATGTCTATATATATATAAAACTCAAAGGACTGACTGACTGACATAGTGATCTATCAACGCACAGCCCAAACCACTGGACGGATCGGCCTGAAATTTGGCATGCAGGTAGATGTTATGACGTAGGCATCCGCTAAGAAAGGATTTTGATCAATTCTATCCCGAAGCGAAGCGAGGGCGGGCCACTAGTTAGTGATATATGTCGACTTGGTGAAACCCTAGTTCACCAAGTCTGAGTGAGTTTGAAGCCTGAGTGTTAATTGATAAGTGACAATAGAATTACATGAATGGATTAATTTAAAAAAATATAAGTAATTAGTGGGCATCTCTTATCTATTAGACAAGTCCGCCCGTCTGTCTGTCTGTGGTGCTGTTTCAGCGGCCAAACCGTAAGAGATGGATAAAGAGAATATTTAAGTTATAAGTTAAGAATAGTCTGATAAGACTACAAACCGGATTTGAGTAACGTAGCACTTCCGGTTTTCGAGAAATCACAAATTTCAAACGAAACCACACAAAATCTCCGAAGTTCTCAATTAATTAAATACATTTTTTTTTAAATCAGGTTTTGGTGAACTTTTGGTTCACTGGTTTGCTAGTTGTTAATATAACGTCAATGTTAGTCAATGAATCAAAGTTTGGCTCCAATACTCATGATGGGTATTGGACCACTTCTTTACAATATTCGTTTGATTCCTGTTATTTCAATCAATCAATCAAAATCATTTATTCAGTTTAGGCTGTTACAAGCACTCATGAATGTCTAGAAGCTACGCCATCGGTTCGTAAATCTACGGCAGGAGACCTTGTACTGAGAAGAACCGGCAAGAAACTCAGCAAGGGCTGTTTTTTCTCCCTGTTTCATTATTTACAGATTCATGAAGTCACTTTTCATTACATAATTATTAAATATACATTAATTGTTTACCTGCATTTTGGTTGCTGTGTCATACAGTATAAATACAATGATATTCCAAATGATGTATTAGGCCATACAGGTCACCGTAGACCGAAGACAAAATTAACTTGCTTGCACCGAATATTATCGCAAAGTATGGATGCATCAAACTATAATATGAAAATGGGTCTCGTGCATTACAAGAAATTCGCATTATCATGCCTGTGTAACTTCTAACAATAATTTCTTTATTTATTTACTTGCATTATAAGCTTGGTACATATGCACCTTCGTATCTGCACTATTCGTAAATTATTCCATAAGGGGCCGTTCATAAAATACGTCACGCTAAAATCAGCTTTTTCCGACCCCCTCCCCTCCTATTGTCACGCTGTGTCACACTTTCTGTGACCCCTCTTGAAATATTCCGTCACGAAAACGGAGGACCCCCCCACCCACCCCCCAAGTATGATTAATTTCAATTGATAGTACACAAATTTTAAGAATTTAAATATTTATTTAGTTTTTATAATAAAATTTAAATATATAAATATCTTTTCATAACAAATAAATAAATCATATTTCTATTAATCAGAAGTCCAAGGATTCTGTAAATGCGCTGAAATATCTATAATCGGTATTGCAACATCTTCTTCTTCATTTTCAAAACTACCGTCCACGTCATCGTCATCTGTCCATTCTGCATTTTCTGTACCAGCTTTTTCATCTCCTGATATGCATAACTAAACTAAATACGAAATAAATGATTTTCTATCTTGATGAAAATTGAGAAAGAAAAATAGTTGAAAGAAATACTAATTTAAATTTTTTTAATGAACGACGAACGTCACGTTGCCGTAGACCCCCCGTCCCCCCTTGTATGCGAACGTATTTTATGAACGGCCCCTAACACGTGTAAAGTAATAATGTTCAGTTATATTGCTATCCATGTGGCGCGGTAAGTCTATTTTATAACAATTTACGAGCTTTTAAATTTAAGCTAAAATTTTCTTAGTTTTTCCAAAAAAGAATGTTATGATCTAAGTACTGATTTAGAATTGCAATCTGAGGCGCTTTTATAATGCGATTCGAATAAGAATAGGAAAGCCGAAGACCTCTATCTGTCAAATGTCGCTTGAAAAGTACGGTTTGCAAAAAAAACCTGGAACCCTGTTTTAGCACTCCGCTAATTCAAGAATAAAAACCATACATTTGTAAAGAAACAATAACAAACATTGATAATTAATATCAGTTGATTATTTTTTTTCATTTATTGAGCTTTGGCCATGAATGGTTGATAACGTAAATCGTCAACCAAATGTCACTTTAAGTTGCGTTCAGAAACCCAATTTCAAACTTTCGTTTACATAAAGGATGCATGTTCGTATGTGACCTAGTAATAGTGCATGATTATTCATAACTACTCCGGCGGTAATGCAGAGATGAGCGGAATAGAAGAGCTAGATTCTGATTAATTATTTTTCTCACAGTCTGAATATATAAATATTATTAAAAATCGGGGTTTTTCTTTTCTCAATCTTAGTAAACAAATGTTATTAAAAAAAATCTGATGCTTTTTCTCACTTAATCTTAGTAAATTAAATAAAAACTTTTTTTGCTGGCTCTACCTATTTGGTTTGAATTGACAGCTATGACATCACAATATGGCGCCCAGTCGGTCCTAATCTTAGTTGAATCGCATTATACATTTCAAATCTAATTAAATTTAAGTTAAATTCGTAATCAAAACGATCGCTCCGTAATACTTCTTTAAAAATGCACGACATACGCGTTGGAGCTATATAATATGTCCCCTCATAAAATCCTTTGGTTCCAGACAGGATTTCTTGTATCCTTTTATTCATAACTTTGGTCACCTTTATCAGATCTAGACGTGGATCTTTTTCTGTTTCATAGTGCTATGTGCGGCAGATTGACGTTCGGCAAAGACCAAGTGAATGAACAGTTTCAAAAATTATGTTTGGCTCCATACATATTCTTCTTCCTCGTAACCTCATGACTGAGGGTCGCGACAGCATGAGGGCACCCGTTGTACCAGCTCCCTCCACGTATTGCGGTTTTCGGCCAACCGGATAGATGTCTGAATGTCAGTTTGGCAGACTACCTTGACCGCATCAGTCCATCGGGCGGGTGATCTTCCGCGGCTCCTTTTTCCTTCCGCATGAACTACGACGATGAGCTTTTCAAGATTGTCTGGTTCTGTCACGTGTCCGAAGTACTGAAGAAGTCGCTGCATACATACAGTAGACAGGCGGGATGTTATGCCCAGTTCGGAAAGAATAGAAATGTTGGTGCGGTGCTCTGTCCAAGAAACCCCTAGCATTTTCCGCCAGCACCACATTTCAAACGCGTCGATCTTGGTTCGAATGCGTGCCTTTAGCGTCCAGGTCTCTGAAGCGTACAGAAATATAGAAAAGATAAGGGTCCGCATGAGTTTGACTTTCCATATATATACATTGTGTAAATATCACAAAACAGAAAGTAGCCAGGAGGACGACTGCCGACATTAATTAACTAAACTAATTCCTTTCGATTTTGACAAAACCGTGTCGTGACATAAATTATGCTTGAAACTGCGTGAGAACGCTTGCATGAACGTTAACTTTGGACTACATACTTTGTAGATATTAAGACAACGGTGCATAATCATTATAGTCGCACGCGCTCCTAGATGGCGACTTTCCCAGACTTACAATAGCACAATAATAAAAAGTAATACTCCCCCTTTTGCAACGAGGGCTACCGTTTTTTGTCTCACCAGATGGCGCCACTGTTGAGTGAGGTCCTGAATTGTAACTTTTAATGTTTATTATTACGCGCGTGAAATCAAAGTATACATTTAAATCATATTTTAATACAAAAGAACCGTATTCTAAACATAATTGGCCATACCACAGTGTTGCGCAGCTCCGTTTTGTACGGCGAAAAGGAGGACATATTTATTTGTCTTAGCTCCGCTTTTAAATAACTGACATTCAATGCCACGTAACTCATATTTGCTATAATTAAGCCGAGTTATTACTAAATATTCACAAAATTATTTTAATTAGAAATAAACCCGCGTAGTCAACTCACAAGCAATAACATTTGACATTTCGGAGACCTCATGCTACACTAGCGCCTCTAGCGGCGGATTCATACGCGATAGCCCTCACTCTCTCTTTAACATTGTTCCAACGGCTCCAGGTGACGCTGAACATGCTGAACGCTTCCGAAAACGAGGTGGACGTGGAAGGCTTAGGCGGTGACGTGAAACTGGAGTTCGAAGCTGGTGGTGAGGAGGTGGCCACCTGAAACCTGTTCAGCTTCTCGTACTAGCAGGCAGTGCAAGAAGCTGCGCTACCCGCGTCCACGGACCACGTCACCACATCAATGCACCTGGACTACTGCTAGTAAACACCGCCCAAGACAACAAGTGCTGACTACTGGACCGATATTGCAAAACCCGCAACGCAATATTAACAGTGCTTCTGGACTAATAGTGATAATTCCCGTACCCTCATCAAACAAGTTCATCGTACAAGTGCTGACAACTGGAATGCCAGTGCAATACCCGCAACGCAATATTAACAGTGCTTCTGGTCTAATAGTGACAATTCCCGTACCCTCATCAAACAAGTTCATCGTACAAGTGCTGACAACTGGAATGCCAGTGCAATACCCGCAACGCAATATTAACAGTGCTTCTGGTCTAATAGTGACAATTCCCGTACCCTCATCAAACAAGTTCATCGTACAAGTGCTGACAACTGGACTGCCAGTGCAATACCCGCAACGCAATATTAACAGTGCTTCTGGTCTAATAGTGATAATTCCCGTACCTTCATCAAACAAGTTCATCGTACAAGTGCTGACAACTGGACTGCCAGTGCAATACCCACAACTCAATATTAACAGTGCTTCTGGTCTAATAGTGACAATTCCCGTACCCTCATCAAACAAGTTCATCGTACAAGTGCTGACAACTGGACTGCCAGTGCAATACCCTCAACGCAATATTAACAGTGCTTCCGGTCTAATAGTGATAATTCCCGTACCCTCATCAAACAACTTCATCGTACCAGTGCTGACTACTGGACTGCTAGTGCAAAACCCGCTACACAATCTTAACAGTGCTTCTGGACTAATTAATACTAATAGTGATAATTCCCGCACCCTCGAAGAACAACTCCATCGTACAAGTGCTGATTACTGGACTAATGAATAGTGATAATTCCCGTGCAATCGTGACAAAGGACTGTGGAATCTAGGCCAATTGTGAATAGTGGAACTTGATCGTGTTGCCTGAGCAAACATAATCCAGCTCAGAGGCAGATTTACCCCTTTGGGGTGATTTCTACAACCTTTTAATATTCCTTGGCAGAGTTCCACAGCGGTTGTAAGTCAGCTCTTCCATAAATAAGCGTTTCTCCAATCCAATGTCTTTACATTCAAATAATAAGTCATTCAGTGTTGCTAAATAAACGTGTTATACCACTTTAGTGATTAGTCAGAGATTGTGTGGTTCCACAATCCAGTTGCGGATTTTAGATAATTTATAACAATCTAAAAATGTTAATATTTGCTCAGTAGGCTGCCTGTCTAGCGGAGCAGAGAAATATTTATGAGAAGAATTACACAAAAACTGTTCACTGAAAATTAGAAGATATTTTCTGCAATCCTATCTTTTTGATATTTCTCTGTCTCTCCGCTAAACAGCCTCTTCAGTGGATAGGCAGCCTTAAACAGACTCAATTGATGCAGTGTACATTGGTGGCTAGTGATTGTATGTTGATATATATATATATTTGTTCTCTGGCATCATGAACATCACTTTAGTTAGCTGAAAAAATATTTATTTGTTATATGATCATCATAATCCTGTACGTTAATATTTATTATCGCTTCAAACTCTTATAGTTTTTTTTAACAAAATGTTTTTAATATTTTCCATAAGATGATACCATTTTCTTCATTTTTATTTATATAACTTTTAGCATTGATTTTTTTTAAAGTCAATTTGTTTAGAAGCGATGATAAAGCCAGAGTTAGAGACAACATGTAATTTACTTCAATTACAGTTTGTAATAAATATGTGAAATCAATGTATGTATGTATATTTTGTTTTAAAGGTGTTCCTACACAGAAGTTAAATAACCTTAGAGTCACAATAAGATACTGTAAGAAGCTTCATTTTGTTAAAAATCATTTTTTGTTTATGGTACTGCCAATTTTTTAAAGTTATTTCTATCTACAGAAATTCTAAATTGACTTTGGTAATTCATTATATATAAAATTGAAAACGGATATTCCTCATGCATGACAATCTTAAACAAAGAATGCCATTTGTGTAGAATATTATATATTTATTGTTAAACCAAGCACAACTTGGTAATCATAGTAAATCACGCTCATAACAATTATTTTTCCTAAGTAATATAATAATAAAGCAAATGTCAAATAGCAATTTTTCATGTAATACGACCGGTGTGTGGGGTGCATCGCTTTCAAATAGAATAGTTATACGGTGAATCATGTCGATGAATTTAGTTAGCGAACACAAACGCTGCCGGTGTTTGTTGTTGTAACAACTACATACATTAAGTACCTAATATGTACACAAATTGTTAAACTTACTGTCAAGCTTGCGAGTCTCATTTCACCTGCTTCATTTTTAAGAGGGGGGGCGGGCAATGTTTTTTCCAAAGGTTCTCGTCTGATTACTCCTTGATTTTTAACACTAAAGAATTAACTTTCACACTCAAAATATAATTCTACCCATTTCTATGCTTCTATGTCTTCCTTTTTATAATAACACTAGCTGATCCAGCGAACTTCGTAACCGCCCTAAAAGAATAGGGGTTGTCCAGCGGACAAAATTGTGAATCTAAACCATTCTCAGATCCCCTTGAACACACACAAAAAATTTCATCAAAATCGGTCCAGTCGTTTAAGAGAAGTTCAGTGACATACACACTCACAGAAGAATTATATATATAAAGATGTGTAGCAAAGCAGACTAGGAGCCCTCAAAAATTGCCAAAAATAAACGAATTTTTGAACATAAGTTTCCTGTATTACTAAGACGAACTTAACCTAGAATTTACAAAACATATATACATAATAGTAATATAAGTTATTTACGGGATTGTTATCATGTACCTTGTTTTTAGCGAGTTTCCGATATTTCGGCACTGTTGCAAGCGCCATGATCACGGAGTAACTGAATTAATTGCGGGTAGGCTGTTATTGGCAGACATATCGGTCTACCCTCCGACGAAGTCTTTTATTGCGTTCGATACCTACCTAGCCTAGCCTACCCGCAATTACTTCAGTTACTCCGTAAAACAATGCTTGATGTTCAATTTGAATCAACGAACATTACCTTAGGTGTAAAGTACCATGTCGGTCACTATAAACGCACAAAATTGATTAAAAATGGGTCATAATAAGCGACATGTCACTGTAAGCGAAGTCATTATATCCGACATTGTTACAATGAATTTTATATGAAAACCAAACTTCGTTGTGTATTTACGTCATAATAGGCGGTTGGTCAATATAGGCGGAGTCGTAATAAACGGATTCTACTGTACCTATCTAATTTTCTAGGAGGAAATCGTCGAGAGCCAAACCTCGGTTTGTTCAATTTTTATACCCAATTTTCGTCGTTAGCCACTGTTGCCCTAGGGCACGGTGTTTGCTTATGGTGGATAGCAACAGTTTTTTCAAATACCAATTTCTCGAATTACCCTCATCTCGCGTCCGCTCTTAAAAATGTTGCGCATAGATACGGCAAGCATTACAAGTCAATAGGTAAATGAGTATACTATTGTAATAAGATTGTGCATTGTTTAAATAGGCATTAGATAGTAAAATTAATAATCTTACTTAAACGTAGATTTTAGTTTGAAGTTTGCATGTTCGCTCAAAACAGTGTCATTGTAAAAAAAGAAATTTATTTTAGTTCATTTTTTGGTGACGACGCAATTCTAAATGCAACTTGGCTGATTTATTTAGTTTCGGATTATGTGCCAGAGAAGGCTAATTGGCAATTAATTAAGCGAATGTGTTGTTTCTCATCTAGTTTGATAAATCAGTCATCCACTGGTCAATTTAGCCAAAACTAACAAATCTCAAACTGACTTTGAGCTTTATATCCTTGTGTATAAGATTTACAATCTGCTGAAGAATTTCGTCAATTTGTGGTAACTTGACGTATGGCTGTCTGTGCATAGATCAACAATAAGAATAAAATGCTGTACCTACATTAGACCTGTCAATTTTAAATAAATTAATTATAAATGGTGTCGATTCTAGCATGATTCTCTAAACCTAAACTTAAATTTGACAGCAGTATATCCTTGTCATTCTCTATACAGAATGAAAAGGAGAGACTGATGTTAAATTTAGTTTTAAGTTTAGTGAATCATGCCAGAATCGACACCAATGTTTAACTTATTTTGACTATATATTGCTTTTACTTTTTCTTTCCACCATGCGCTTATATTTATTCTGTTGTATGTAGAAGGAGATAGACCATTGATAATGTACATTTCCTTACCGATGAACGAAACTAAAAGTAGAATGGTTGATCTGTGGAATGGAATATTGCTGAATGATCCCACTGTGTCGCTTTTTTTTTCAAGCTTAGTGTATAATGAATAGTTACCAAATGCATGAACTGAAAAATAAAATATTGGTGTCGATTCTGGCACAATTCTCTAAATCTAAACTTAAATTTGACAACAGTGTATCCTTGTCATTCTCTATACAGAATGAAAAGGAGGAACTGATGTTAATCACACCAGAATCGATATTATTGTGTAATTTGTGTAATACAACGGTTAGCTACTGAGCCAAATCGTGGTTTCCGTTCATCACAAATCAGATTTTATTTATGGTAATTCCTGTCTTATACACCGTCGTTTTTATAATTCAGAACGCACCATCTACATTTGATGTCGGAGTGTTGTCTCCCCCGATGGGGCCATCAGGAAGACATTAGAATTTACTTTTAAAATTGTACATTGAGTACCCATATATTCCCTTGTCAAGCTTGTCATAAACCAATAAAATCACTAGCAATCGGCCGCGACTTTGGCCACGTTACCTTTAGTTTTGGAGAATCCCGCAGGAACATGATGTCTCAATACAAGTAATAGACTTATATATGTGCCAAAGGAGATTGCTCAAATTGGCCCAAATGTACAAAAAATATTGACATATACGGTAATTCTTGGCGTAATTTATACTTAATTTTACAGCCATTAGATTTTAACGGACACCTTTGTATAATATATTCATTTTAAAAAGGACTTTTAATTTTACCGGTTTGGAAAACATACGAATCATTTGTAACATAGCCATTATTAAATGATGTAGTAACATTCAGCCAAAGACTGATCGAAGTTGTTTATAAAATAAAAACAAATCTATTTTGTAAAGATCGATAAAATAAATCATTTTTTTATAGATGATACCTGATTTTAAAAGTTACTCTTGTGCCTTAACTTTAAAAACAGGCAACTATCTGTTAATCTACATGATGATTATTGGTCTTTAGGCCAAACATGTATGGAAGCTGAGCAATCTCCTTTCACCCAAATCTGTTCAGCAGTTTTTGCTTGATTGAGTAATAAACATACAAACTTTCACATTTATATTAATAACTAGTGGCCCGCCCTCGCTTCGCTTCGGTGTAGAGCTGTAGTGTAAACTATAGTTTTGTTCTCAGGCTTGTGCTATAGAGAATGACTTTATTTATATAATTACACGTGTTATTGTGAGTCAACCATAAAAGATAGACATATGCTGTTGCGGGATATTTTTTAGACAAGTTTATGTAGAATATTTCCGTCATACATGATTTCTATGTAACTTTAACCATTAAGGCTGCACCCGCGACGGAAGCTTAAAAAATGGAGTAACTTCTCCCGTTTTCCCAACATTTCCCTTCACTACTCTGCTGCTATTGATTGTAGCGTGATGAAAAGTATACTATAACCTGCCCAGGAGTATGAAGAATAATTGTACCAAGTTTCGTTAAAATCCGTCGAGTAGTTTTTGTTTCTATAAGGAACATACACACAGACAGACAGACAGACATAAAAATTTTACTGATTGCATTTTTGGCATCAGTATCGATCACTAATCACCCCCTGATAGTTATTTTAAAAATATATTTCATGTACAGAATTGACCTCTCTACAGATTTATTATAAGTATAGATAAAAGGATTCTTTAGAACAAAGTACCAGTTGACCATATATGAGGGCCGCTTTGTTTCACCGATAGTTTTAATTTGACTACATTTAATGCTACATCAAAATTCATAGCTAATGTGTGTAAAATTTTGACAAATGGTTATTTTTACTACGTATTTGATTTGGCATTAACTATAGTTAAATTTTACTAACGATCAAACGACGCGGCCTAAAAGGTTCAGGAATTTACAATGGATTAAAAGAAATCTCATTCTAGTTTGTGGCCAAGGGCAAGGGAACAGCTTAGGGTACACAGGAAAATAAACGAGAAAAATACTTATTTTTTGAACTGGTTGTATACGAGGACACAATATACAATTTTTAAAGTAATTTCTGATGGATGCCTCCCCTAGGGGGGCCGTCAGGGGAGACAACAGTTCGACATCCTTCTTTTGTATAACACCACTTCTTAATATTATGTCTATGGTTTAAGTGTTATGATGATAGTTAGAAAATAAAAGTTTTGCTAAAATGTGGTTTTATTTAACACACATTATAATACCCTGACTTGAATATAATCGGACGGTCTGCAATAGTGAATGTTAATAGTAGGGCAGCCCAAGCGAGGTTTTTTGGATTTACTCGAGCGCGGCAGAATAACATATGGGGAGCAACCTTGCACGTAGTTAAGTACTCCCACCATACCTGAGCCCTCTATGTAGGGCCGAACGTCTAGGGCAGCAAAAACAAAATTTCAACAAACGGCCATGACTTTTGGTTCAGTGCAAATCGTCAATCTTTTGGATAAGAGCTACTGGAGGGTTCACGTAACATCTCTTCTCAATGTCTGACGCGCTCGGTTATTTCTTCCTATATTCTACTCCTTTGTACGGCCACCCCCATATCATGCAAACCGCGGCAGATCAATATTTTTTCCGTTCTTAGAAACGTTACATGAACCCTCTAGTAGCTTATATTCAAAATTCACGATTTGGGCGCGACCAAAAGTCATGACCGTTCGTTGATATTTTGTTTTTACTGCACTAGACGTTCGGCCCTACATAGAGGGTTCAGGTATGGTGGAAGTACTTAACTAGGTGCAAAGTTGCTCCCCATATGTTATTCTGCCGCGATCGAGTAAATCCAAAAATCCCCGCTTAGGCTCCCCTACTATAAGTTATTTACGCAGTGGGCAATCATAATAGGAAAGGTGGCCAGGTGAAATATTAGGGTTGGACCTCATCTGGCACCACGGAATCGCCGTTTTCCGTCGCCCTTTCTCTTTCTGTCGCTTAGAATTGCCATTTACTAGACCGAGACAGAAAGCATAATGCACGCGGCGGAATCCTCGAGGCTATCGGCATCACGGACAAAATGCAATGATCGGCAGGGAGACTCCGGAATACTGAAGCGCGCGATAACATGCTAACGCATCCATTCACCGCATTCACTTGCTATCGCATACTGTCTCACTCTATCGTACAATGGCGCACGCGGCCGCTCGTCAGCTCAGTGCAGCCTGTTCATTCATGCCGTACGGATGGAAATGACAATGACTGACAAAAATTTGATAGTTTTAGTGCAGAAATGTGTATATTTCTATGCTAGAATCACTGCTCTCTCTTCCGTGGTCCTATCCATCTCGCGCTTGAAACTAAACTGATCATGAAAGAACGCGGCAGTATACCACCCATGCTGACGCGTGCGATCGCCTTTTTTTTCTGCGGAATGCGACAGCGCGCGTTCGCATGCGGCAGCATACTACAGCACGTGGTAGCACAGGCGGAACAAATGCGATTCCGTGCTGCCAGATGAGGTCCAACCCTTATTGTCTCTAGGTCTTCGGTGCTCTGATAGGCACATTAAGGGAGCTTGTTAACAAGACAATTTTTACCAGGGCCGGGTGCCGGCTAAGCTTTTTCACAAGCACGGTTTGTACCGACCCCAAACCGTCGCTAGGACCGGTTACAGGTCGTGACACGTACACGTGAACAAAACGCGGAGGGGATAGCTGCGCATGGGTACGACTGGAGACAATCGGCGCAACGCACGCCCAAGACATCTTAATTTTTACTTCTGCGCAATAACGGTCAGCGCTAGTTTTTTTTTCATAATTTTTTTATTCGATTGTTTACAATATGTCTTTTTAATTATGTTATTTTTAATAAAATTTCAACACGTTTAATAATATACTGTTCGTGCTCGAGGCTGCTATTTGATACAGCTAGGGGCACGGGCAGAAGTCTGAAAAAGGAAGCAAAGAAGGATAGTATAGATAAAAGTAGGTATACAAGAAAATAGGGAGGTGAAAAACAAAGTAAAGAAAAGTTGAATCACATTAGTGGCGTTAAATACTCCTCGTTTGCTTCGAGTTGGCTGTCGATAGCCAATCACAGGCACATCAACTGGTACCATCGTCCAATAAGGTCGACTAATAGGGACTGTCTAAGGCGCGGTATTCTGAAGCTGGGAGGGTGGAAGCAGCCAATTCGAAGCGAACGCGTAGTGCTTTGGTTATTAAAAGTATGCGTTATTAATAGAATACAGGGTTCACTCAACACATTCACGCAAACTCATGCACACATACAGAGAGAGATACACACACACACGCAATCATACTCAAATGTGTCCTAAGGTAATTATTATATACACTTTTAGTGCCGCTACTTATAAGAAGCCTCCATTACTATGGAGGGTACACCGGTACCCTAGGTACGGGAAGACCTAGGGTTACCATCTGTCAGGCTTTCGCCTCATTTTACGGTTTAAGGTACAATTCTGTGCATCGCGGCCGCGCGCGGCTTAAGACTCTCGTCGGTCGCTCGCGACAATAGTCAGAGTATGAAAAATTGAAAATGTATGGCACCGCTTCCGAGGCTAGAAGCCTATATCGTCAGAACAGCTAGGTTGTGGAACTCTTTGCCGGAATCTCTGTTTCCAGTCACCTACAATCTGTGACTCTTCAAGTCGCGAGTGAATCGATTTCTTCTAGGCAAGCGCGTACCACCTTAGGCTGCTACGTCGCTCTTCATCAGTCGCGTGGCTGTCAAGCGTAAGCCTATTTAATGTAAAAAAAAAAAAATATGAGTAATGAAGATTACAAAAATTCATGTTTTTTTTTCATAATATAACAACAGCAGCTCGTCAACCTCCTCTTCTCCTTCAAGAATGTCAATTAGCACTTCGACCATGATGTTGACTTCGGTAGACACACGTCTAGAGGGATCTGATGAACAACACCGACATACTTATGTTACTCTTTGACACCGACTAACTTTTAGACACGGCTTAGCGTACAGATTTGGACTGGGTGACGTTGAAGAATAAAATCCCTATGAGGAGGAATGTTATATCTTCTCTTATATCCAAAAAGCTGGTATTAATAAGTACTAGCAAACCAGTGAACCAAATGTTCACCAAAACCTGATATAAAAAAAAATGTATTTAATTAATTGAGAACTTCGGAGATTTTGTGTGGTTTCGTTTTAAATTCGTGATTTCTCGAAAACCGGAAGTGCTACGTTACTCAAATCCGGTTTGTTGTCTTATCAGACTATTCTTAACTTATAACTTAAATATTCTCTTTATCTATCTCTTACGGTTTGGCCGCTGAAACAGCACCACAGACAGACAGACGGACGGACTTGTCTAATAGATAAGAGATATTTTCTTAATTAATTTGGTAGGTATCAACTGAATAATAAATTCAACTCCATTAAGAAGCATGCAATTAGACATTCCTAATGTTGTAGTACCTACACTCTCATGTTCCTCGTATGTATCAAAAGTATGTGAAAAAGCGCCTTCAATTAATAAGTATCACAGAACACGAAGAGGTTAGAGACAGGATGGGTGATCTTAGACCGGGAACCGATGTCGCCTGCTGGCCCCCAAACGACGCAACATCGCTCGAACCAGTCAGCGCCCACACCCGCATAGATTTTGACGGCCAAGCGAGCATCGCTTAGCGTGTATTATCTTTGATAGCTCTTGTCGATCAGCGAAAAAGTAGTGGAGCCAGTTCTCGCCAGCAATTTGAGCCTTGGACGAAGAATCTTCGTCTATAGGTGTGAACAGACAGTGACCAACTATTAATATATGCATACCTATCTTTTGTTTACACGGAATGTATTTCTATCTATGTTTCTCGAGAAAATAGTCGATAGTCGCTTCCTTGCCGGCCGGCGGGGACAACCAACCTAATATTAAGGTGCAATATTTAAAAAGGCTGTATGGATTTAGTTAGGCGTGCTGTCTTGCTTGAGTCTTGAACATCGATCATTATAGGTGCTAGTGTTGAGTAGGACTTACACGAGGCGGTACATTTGTCCCGGACATGACGTCGAAATGTAAGAGCGGCTCAAAATTTTAAAATGTACTAATTCACATTAAATGTCGCGATAGTCGCGTCTCGTTACTCACTCACTCTTCGTAAGTCTGAGAGAGAGCGAGGCATGACATTTAATTTAAGTCCTCTACGCACTATCCATCTGTATCTCTATCTCTTTTACGTGTATAGCGCTGTCCTGCATGCTGGATCCAGCAAGGTTAATAGTGCGTAGAGGAGGTGCTACTCGTCGGGCTTCTGTACGCCTCGCCTCATTTGAAGTGGGACATTGTACTGGCTCAGTACAAAAAAGAGGCTACTCTTACAAACTCTTTTTCAAGTCGTGTCCTACCCAACACTAATAGGTGCTGTATATCACAGGACAAGTTTTCCAATGAGTTTTTTCAGTTCAATAAATACTTACCATTAAGAAAATTTCACCAGTCATGCCCCTTGCAATAGCAACGCGATATGATATATAGCGCGTTTTTATCATGGTCAATTGCCAAAATACTATGGAGTTTGACAGTTAGGCCCAATAAAAAACGTGATAAATGTAAATTTTTGTGCCAATGGTACGGGGGATATGGTTTGGCCAGTCGACGGGCGTAGGTAGACTGTGCAGTAACGTGCTTTAATTTAGGGCTAACCTTAAGTTGAATTTGTAGCCCAATAACATAGGCACATAAGGTAATGAGGACTATATGTGGCGTATGAATCCGCCGCTAGAGGCGCTAGTGTAGCGTGAGGTCTCCGAAATGTCAAATGTTATTGCTTGTTGGTTGACTACGCGGGTTTATTTCTAATTAAAATAATGTTGTGAATAATTGGTAACAATTCGGCTTAATTATGGCAAATATGAGTTATGTGGCAATGAATGTCAGTTATTAAAAATTTGAGCATAGAAAAATGATTATGTTCCCATTTTTTCCGAATAAAACGGAACTGCGCGTCACTGTGGCATGGCCTATTATGTTTAGGATATGGTTCTTTTGTGTTAAAATACGATCTAAATGTAACCTTTGATTTCATGTGCGTATTAATAAACTTTAAAAGTTACAATTTGGGACCTCGCTCAACAGTGGCGCCATCTGGTGAGGCAGAAAACGGTAGCCCTCATTGAATTGAACCTTAAGCTTTAAGGGCCATAGCATAAGCCTATCAACGAAAGGCCAGGAAACTGCAATTGTTAGGCTCAAATCACACTGGGCGAGACGAAGCTACTCGTCATGTTTTGCGCCTGTAGTAAATTCATCTCTATTTTCCCACTGTTAATAGTAAGAGGAGGAGCTCGATGGCGCAAGTGGTTAGCGCGTTCGGCTGCGATCGTTGAAGTTAAGCAACTTTCGCAGTGGTCGGTCATTGGATGGGTGACAAAAAATTTACTATCTCGAGTTCCTCCGTGCTTCGGAAGGCACGTTAAGCCGTTGGTCCCGGCTGCATCTGCAGTCGTTAGCACCCGCCATTCCGCACTGGGCCCGCGTGGTGGGTCATGACCCAATCTCCCTATTCCATCCATAGGGAAGGCCTGTGCCCCAGTAGTGGGGACTTTAATAGGCTGATGATGATGATGATGAATAGTAAGAGAGCCAACGCGGGGATTTTTGGATTTACACGAGCTCGGCAGCAGTCTTGCACCGTATGAAGTACTCCAAACATACCTGAGCCCTTAAGTAGGGCCGAACGTCTAGGGAAGCAAATTAAAGTTAGGCAAAATCTAGTCTAAACGAGTCAGTTACATACAAAAAAAAATTAAAATGTGTCAAAAAAAATATTAACAAACGACCATGACTTTTGGTCGCGTCCAAATCATCAGTCTTTTAAATAGTAGCTAGAGTCAGTTACATACAAAAAAAAATTAAAGCGTGTCAAAAAAAATATTAACAAACGACCATGACTTTTGGTCGCGTCCAAATCATCAGTCTTTTAAATAGTAGCTAGAGTCAGTTACATACAAAAAAAATTTAAGCGTGTCAAAAAAAATATTAACAAACGACCATGACTTTTGGTCGCGTCCAAATCATCAGTCTTTTAAATAGTAGCTAGAGTCAGTTACACACAAAAAAAATTAAAGCGTGTCAAAAAATATATTAACAAACGACCATGACTTTTGGTCGCGTCCAAATCATCAGTCTTTTAAATAGTAGCTACTAAAGGGTTTACGTAACGATTCTGATGACGGAAAAAATATTAATCCGCCGGTTTCCCTTGTGTTCGTACGAAGGTATAGATTATAGGAAAACAAATATTCAAAATTTCGGTGTCGAGACCCTTGGTCCGTGGGGTCCTAGCGCTATAAGGCTTTTTAAAGAAATAGCGAAAAGATTAGTCGACATCACAGGAGACCGAAGAGCTGGCAGCTACCTCGGACAAAGAATTAGTCTAGCTATCCAAAGGGGGAACGCTGCCAGTATCTTCGGAACCTTGCCTAAAGGGACTCCTTTTAATAATGTATTTTAGTTATTATATTTTATTTTTTAGGGTTTTTAGTTTTAGGTTCATTGTTATAGTATATTTTTTGTTTTAATTATTCTTAAATTTATTCATATTAAACTGAGACAGATATTGAAAAGGGATGTTATTTGGAGCTTCCCGTAGCTCCTATTCAAAAGACTGACGATCCGGACGCGACCAAAAGTCATGGCCGTTTGTGGTTTTTTATTTTGTTATCCTAGACGTTCGGCCCTACTTAAAGTGATATTATGTATATAACGATGCGAGTGATTTCTTTGGTCTACAGGTTATTATGGATGCTTACTACCAGACTACAAGCAATACGCTTGTTTAACATAAAAAACCGCTCAGGTATTGTGGAGTACTTCAGAGGGTGCAATGCTGCCCCTCATATGCACAGCAATCAAAATGTGAGTGGACGTTGTATTGGTAGTAGCGACATGTTTTTATTTGTAAACTAGTGGCCCGCCCTCGCTTCGCTTCGGTGTAGAGCTGTAGTGTAAACTATAGTTTTTGTTCTCAGGCTTGTGCTATAAACAATGACTTTATTTATATAATTACACGTGTTATTGTGAGTCAACCATAAAAGATAGACATATGCTATTGCGGAATATTTTTTAGACAATTTTATGTAGAATATTTCCGTCATACATGATTTCTATGTAACTTTAACCATTAAGGCTGCACACGCGACGGAAGCTTAAAAAATGGAGTAACTTCTCCCGTTTTCCCAACATTTCCCGTCACTACTCTGCTGCTATTGATTATAGCGTGATGAAAAGTATACTATAACCTGCCCAGGAGTATGAAGAATAATTGTACCAAGTTTCGTTAAAATCCGTCGAGTAGTTTTTGTTCCTATAAGGAACATACACACAGACAGACAGACAAAAATTTTACTGATTGCATTTTTGGCATCAGTATCGATCACTAATCACCCCCTGATAGTTATTTTGGAAATATATTTCATGTACAGAATTGACCTCTCTACAGATTTATTATAAGTATAGAAGATGTTGCTAGGTACTTCTGTTAAATTCTGATGAGAAGAACGTTAAAAAAAATATTGGAAGATACAAAAGACCTTCCAATAAGGCACTTTGAATAAAGTATCATTTCATTTCATATGTTATTCTGCCGCGCTCGAGTAAGTCCTAACCTTACCTACTTGGGCTACCTCTACTGGTATTACCAAGTAGAAAAAAAATACGGGTCTCATCGTTCCGATGCTGCACCAGTGTGATTTGTACTAAGTATAAGGCTGGACTTTTGTTACAGTCGCACTAAGAGATGCCAATGAGGGCTATCGCGTATAAATCCGCCGCTAGAGGCGCTAGTGTAGCGTGAGGTCTCCGTAATGTCAAATGTTATTGCTTGTTGGTTGACTACGCGGGTTTATTTCTAATTAAAATAATGTTTTGAATAATTGGTAACAATTCGGCTTAATTATGGTAAATATGAGTTATGTGGCAATGAATGTAAGTTATTAACGATTTGAGCTTAGAAAAATGATTATGTTCCCATTTTTTCCGAATAAAACGGAACTGCGCGTCACTGCGGCATGACCTATTATGTTTAGGATATGGTTCTTTTGTGTTAAAATACGATCTAAATGTAAACTTTGATTTCATGTGCGTATTAATAAACTTTAAAAGTTACAATTTAGGACCTCACTCAACAGTGGCGCCATCTGGTGAGGCAGAAAACGGTAGCCCTCATTGATGTTTAAGTATGATAAGAATTGATTGCGATAACTCTTCACGTCAATTTGACAAGCATAACATTTAATTGACGTTAGTGAGTGCGGCCGTACGAATGGTTTTCGGCAAAATTATGTAGCTATCTACCTACCTAATATTCATATACTTTTCTATGTATATTATTTACTTCTTTACTTTCTTTATTCCATCTGATGGTGATCACGGCACTACCTATACGTTAGTATTTTGTTTGAAAGAAATAAATACTCGAGTTCGGTGAAAAAGTTCTTGCGCCGGGAATCGAACTCGGAGTTTGTAACTCTAGACGTCGGTCGTGTCGTCACTCCAGCTGTAGGTACTTACCTACAGGCACGAAACTCTAGCGCTGACCGTTATTGCGCAGAAGTAAATAGTAGTAGGAGTGGGCGTTATATAGCATAAATCGTTTTCACAACGTTATCGCTGAGCCACAACGCAAACGTTATGGGTGACATTGACAACGATCTATTTCCCACAACTATCTATTTCTCACAACGCTAAATTTCTTTCTCCCGTTGTCGTCGCCACATTGTACAATAACATGACACAGGGCGTTGCTTGTGGTGGTGGGATCATAATTTGATCATTTCAAAAACAACGCCAAATTTACTCAATCAAAAATCATATTGAATTGGTGTGGTAGTTGTGAAATAAATCATCTCAATCGAAAAGCGAACCTTTAAAAAAACTGTTTTTTGAACATATTGACTTTGAGTGGTGGTTGTAAAATAGATCGTTTTAAAATAGACGTTTTCGACAACGTTGTGAGAACGCCGGTAACGTTTCGTTGTGTTATTTAGAAAACGCGTAACGACACATATCTAAATAGTAGATGTGTTGGGGGGAAACGAGGTGCGCGGGTGGGCGTGCGTTGCGCCGGCTCTCCAGTCGTACCCACGCGCAGATATCCCCCCCGCGTTTTATTCAGCGCTAGAGTTACATACCGCGACCTGTACTCTGTATAAAGATTACCTTCTGAACAACTTTCTGTATTTCCATTCATCCGTAAGGCCGTATACAGAAAGAAAGCCGAAAGCCGATCGGCGCTTATCAGCGCCTATTGACGCTGATCCTTTTTCTATGGACCGGCGCCGATCGGCGCCGATAAGCGCCGACACGCGCTGGTCCGAATAATAAATAATTTGTATTTGAATTATTATCCTTAGATTAAATCAATCTAAGTTATAATCTTTTTATAAATCTAATAACTTTATCTTTTATTAACTAAGCGCTAAAATTATTTATTTTGTACTTACCGAATGGTGACAACAAGTCTTTCTTCTGGAAGGATTGGTTGTTTATGCCAATTGCCCCAATTTTTCATCAAACGGTTTTTCACTAAATCCAAAATGTAATAAAATGTTTCTTGAATCATTCTTGTATATGTATAAAATCTTTGTTCATCAAATTTAATTTTTTTTACAAATAAATGATGGTATTCTCCGAAACGTTTCCTTTCTCTATTTATAGGATGTATAGCTGTTTTTCGCATTTTTAAATAAATATTTTCTAACAAAACCAAATCATCGTCCGATGAGTCCGACATTTTGCTTGATCTGCTTTAATCGGCTTCCTTTATGTAGGAAGGATCGGCGCCGATAAGCGTCGATCGGCGCCGATCGGCTTTCGGCTTTCTTTCTGTATACGGCCTAACTTGGCTATCAAATGTTAGGTAAGCAAGAATTGCTATAAATCTAGTAATACTTACGCCCATGTAGTTTGTACTTACCAGGACCGGTCATACAAAAATAGTAAATGGATTTTCTTAGATTCAAAGTATAAGCTCACTAATGGACAAACACTCAGAAAACATTTTTTGATTGGTAAGTAATATGTTTTTAATTTACATTTACATCGATTTACAAAATCAATAGCGTGTTCTAAGTACAGGTGTCTACACGCACAACTATATAAATTATGATACAATAAACAGCGCGGTTCTCACGGAATAGTTAAAAATTGATATTTATTTACAGTTTGACTAGAACAATTTCAATGTCGGAGGTCAATACTTAAACAAAACATTAAAAAATTACACTTAAAATATTAACATTCTATTCTATTAGGTATATTAGGTTCTAATGATGGAAAGGTATTGACGCCTTTTAGTATGAGAAAATCACCTATCTTAAAACTGAAACAAATGATTTATCATTATTACTATTCTGATGACTAGTATTCATTTATTCTCGATTCGTACTCATCTGGAATAAGGTAAGATTAACCATGCTCCTGTGGGATGCTTCTTTTCATCTTCTTAACCATTTCTGTTCATGAATTTTTCCGCAAAATTTAAGCTGAGCGCTAAAACTATTGCTAAGCGTTTTTGGCACGATATTTTTTTTAAAAAGTTTTTGTGTTTGGAACTAGCGCAAATATAAATTAAGGACTCGAATATGAGATGAAAAATACTATTCAGGTATCATGAGAAAAGAAATGTGGACTGTACGTTTCCTAACTCATGAATATGAGAGTATCTGGGACCGCATAAACAATTTTTTAAAGGATTCACTTGAGCGATAACTCCATCTTGAAAATTACAAAAACATCACTGAACTATACAATAACATTAGATACTTGAACAGGTATAGGTTACTGGTGCTTTTACATTTAGTTAACCTATAGTTTATTGGAGTTATTTTTAAAAAGTTTTCTGCTGGTGTCAGTATTCGGTTAGTTAGAAAGACGGCCATTTTTTCAGTCCCCCAGTATTTAAATTAAATTACCTATCAATATATTTTGGGCATGACTAAATAAGTAATCGCTAACTACTGCATCTGAATTTTATCTACAAATACAAGCCGTGTCATGGTTAGGATGTGTAACTATATGCGTCTTTATATTTCTTAACAAAATTGATTATATTCCCTTTGAAATTTAAATTAAAGTAGCAGTCTAATACGCAGTGATCCGGTGAATACCTCGAAAGTGTAAAAACATACAGTTCTTATCTGCATATGTCGATGAGCTGAAAACAATAGGGATGATGACTAATTTTTTTTTCTTCGTTTATCAGGTAGATTATCAAAAAGTATTGGACACATATTTTTTCTTTTTTCACATAATATAAACATTGCAGAGATATATTGATTTGAAAATTCGCATGACGTCACGTTTGAGTACACGTATAAGAGAAAATTCACTCAAAAGTGACGTCACGAGCACCTACTCCCAAACTTTGACGCGCTATAACTTTGTTATTTTTTGGTTGATTGCCGAAAGAAAAAATACGTGTCCATTATTTTTTGATCATCTAACTGACGGACTAAATAGAATTTCGTTTACTGTACCCCGTCATCATCCCTATTATAGGATACCAAATTCGATGAGGATCATACTCAAAATTAATATATTTTATTAAGTTTAGGCTGTTAAAAGCACTCATGAATGTCAAAGGGCTACGACATTGGTTGAAAAATCTTCGGCGGGAGACCTTGTACTATGGTATTGGGCCCAAAACATGCTCAAAACTATGAGAATTTAAAGCGGACTGTAAGCTAAGTATTTGCCACCTACAGACGGATATGCAAGTGACCTTTTGGCTACGGAATCCTATAAATACTTTACTCAGTAGTCTAATTATAGTCGGGGAGCCTAAGCGGGAATTTTGAGACTCGAGCGCGGTAGAATAATGGGAGAAACCTTTCACCTTGCACATTACTGAGCCCTTAGGGTAGGGTATAGGGTCGAATGTCTAGTGCAGCAAAAAATAATTTCAACAATCAGCCATTACTTTTGATCGCGTCCAAATCGTCAGTCCGTCCATCCGTCCGTTTCGTCATCAGAAACGTTACGTGAATCCTCCTAGCTCCTATTCAGAAGACTGGCGATTTGGACGCGATAGTGTTGCCGAACTATTGATATGAAAACTATCGACAGTTTACATCGAAAATCATGTACCCTATCGATAGGCCTATCGATAGAATCGATAGTATCGAAACTATCGATAGCACAGAACAAGCCAATACTTTCGGATGAGTGAAATACTATCGATACTATCGATACTTTGTTATTACCGACCTACAATACTATCGATAGTATCGATAGTATTTCACTCATCCGATAGTATTGGCTTGTTCTGTGCTATCGATAGTATCGATACTATCGATAATATCGATACTATCGATAAGCCGATCGATTGTCATACGATTGGTCGGCTATCGATAGACTATCGATTAATCCTCGATAGTCGACTATCGATCGGAAACACTAGACGCGACCATAAGTCATGGCTGAATGTTTTTTTTGCTGCCCTAGACGTTCGACCCTGTATAAAGGGCTGAGGTATAGTGAGAGTAATTCACAAGGTGCAAGGTTGCCCCCATTTATTTACCCTGCCGCGCTCGAGTAATTTTTCAAATCCCCGCTCGAGCTCCCTGACTATTAGGATCACTATCAGTGTTGCCAGGTCCGATTTTTAAAAATCGGGAGGCGTTATAGAAAAAAACAGTAGATGTATGGAAATACCTAAGTACAAGAAAAACAGTAGATGCAGAGGCGTATTTCTTCCGATTTGCACCCCTCCCCCCTAGAATTGGTAAATCAAATGAAGATAAACTTAAGACCAGTAACGACTGTGTTTCTGTGGCTTCTGCCGCTCCATAAAGCTAGTGTTTTTTTAGACAATAGCATTTTAAAATTAATAAAGTTACCTACATTTTTTATGGCCGAAAATGTAACTCAACATGCAATTTAAAAATGAAAATCGTATTTTAAGAAAAACAGGAGATCTCCTGTAAAATCTGGAGACCTGGCAACACTGATCACTATCTCAAAGAGAATAATATCAATAGCGTTTAACTGTCATGTCAATCAATACAACTATACGAATTAAATATAAATCACAAGTAGGTAATATATTTACACAAGGTAGACACCACATTGATATACTATGTATAATAGGTATTAAGCTACTATTTACAATTATAATTTGTAACAACTATGTATTATTATAATTATTTTTCACCTTTTTGGACTATCTACACACATGTTGCTATTTTATAAATATAATATGAATACACAGAGCCGGATTTAGAGGTGTGGGGGCCTGCTCCGCCTGCCCTATTGTAAATCCTGCCCTATGAAGTCTAGCTGATCCAAAACCTCAGTACTTAGGCTGAGCGCAGATAAGAGTCACGACAGTCTCAAGACAGACTATTGCTTAACAAAAATTATGAAGATGCGCACATTCGAAACGAGACGTCTCATAGACAAAAAAGTCTTATGAACACAAGACCTGCAAAGCGACAAATCTGACTAACGACTGTCCGCTTCCCTTTGTAATGTATGCGAGGGCGCACACCAACGACAATATTGTCTAGCGATTAGGGATGATAATCGATACTGAAAGAAAGTATAATACATACGATAAAATAAGTAATATGTGGGTCCATAAATTTTGACAAATTATCAAAGATAGATTGATACATTCATTCGAAATTACTAGTAAAACTTTCTGGGCTGGTGCCTTAATTTCTATAAAATAAATAATCGGTGAAATCTATTCTGATACTGATGAAGATGGTGTGTGTCGCATCGTAGATAAAACAGTTTCGTCTTGGTGTGCGCCTTCTGGTAGACACAACTGTTTCTTTTTAATTGTAAAGCTGTCTCGTCTATGTAAGACAAGAATGTCTAACAACTGTCGTGACTCTGCGCTCAGCCTTACTTATATGAAAGATTTTATCTCATTACAATGTAATATCATGTCATATTCATAGGAATATAGTGTTAAGTGAAAAGTATTCCGGATCACTGCAATTTTGTTTGAATTCACAAATCTTAATGAGTTTTATTATGAGGCACAGATGGATATTTCTTCAAGGACTCATATTTGGCGGACACACGCTTGTTATTCCTAACCTATTGTAAATATAGCCTTAGAATGAATAACAAAGTATTCTTTATTTATATCTGTATACAATAATGAAAAAAAAAAGTGATATTTATTATATTAAATTTTAAAATAATTATTAATGATATCGGGAGTAAAAACTGTATATCTGGATGACGAAGGTACTGCTCGTCGAAGTTATTCTTCAAGAGCAAGCAAATTTTGTGGTTACGTTTTTGGAGTTCACGCTATACTTTATGAATACATTGAGTAATCGCGATAAGTATATTATGTTTGGATAAGTCTATAAGTACGACACATATATCTGAAAATATTGGATATCGTAATTTTCGTGGTACAACCTTCGCGGCGATTTGCCCGAGAAAATGATTAAAAAGGGATTGCTTTATTCTCTTGTCGGTTGCTATTATATACGCACATATATTGTATTATGTAATATACTATTTTCAGAAACTGACAAACAGATTGATATTCAGCAGTTAATATAATTTTGGAAAAATAAACTTTATTCAACCGTGCGAAGCCAGACTTGGCACTAGTCTTCAGTATTTGCAATAACTCTTAGCTGAATTTTTTTCTTATATTATTAGAGGCGGTTAAAAACTCAATATGAAATTAGGCCACGAAAATTGCGCGGAGTGCTTTTCAAATAATTACCCAGATCTAAAGAAAAGTTTACTAGAAAAAAAAATACTTGAAAAAGTATTCATTTGAGATTGTGGGTTACCTACAATGCGAAGAGATGGCGCTGCCTTGCAGCTTAAGGCTAGGAAAATTTCGACGCGGCTAATAGGGCCGTGGTAGCATAATGGTCAGTGCATTCGCCCGGATAGCGAAGGATGCGGGTTCGAGTCCCGTCTGCTGCCTGGTCCGCGTGGATTTTTTTCTAGTAAACTTTTCTTTAGATCTAAACATCTAGCAGTTAAATGGTTAAAAAATAAATAAAATCATAATTACCCAGATATTCACGGGTAAGGTACCTACTTATTACTACTTCATAGGCTAATTTACAAATCAAAGGTAATTTTTTTAAAAAGACAACTTTATGTGGAAATCACAAAGCAGCTAATGTTTCTGGTAAGGGGTCTGTTTGTAAGTTTGTCATTTTTTTCTGAATTTTTGAATGTAACCTTCTCACGATAAGGGATACTTGAAAAAAATATATAATACTGTTAAAATATCGGTAGCTCGAGCGATACTAGAGAAAAATTACATTTTCAACAATAAATATATTTTATAGCACAGTGTGACCTAAACCCGCACTTTACGCACGCTTTTCCGTGACCTAAGTTGCCTATTTCTGCACGGTGTGTAAATGAATTGACCAACTTCACTCATGTAGAATTAGTACATTACGATACGCGTAACTTAACTTTACTATGCCAATCAAGGAATAAACGTTCATGGATACATTGAAATTCTATTTTGTTGTAATGATATTTGATTTTTTCCTTTTGAAATATACTTTCAAAATGGTAATCTGAACCGGAATTCTTTCTTTTCAGAGTTTGACTTGCAGTCTGTATTGCAATTCTTTGTGATTGCAATACATGAATTTTACTTTCAAAACACTAATCGAACCCCCCCCCCCCCCCCCCTCTTGCCCGCGTCTGGGGCGGGTTTATGTCACACTTGCTATAAAATAGTATACGATACTTGTGGCCTAAGTTGTCTATTACTGCACGGCGTTTAGCACCGGGTCGCTAACTTCACGCCGTGCAGTAATAGGCAACATAGGTCACGCGTATCGTAATGTACTAATTTTATCACTGAAGTTTGTATCCAACATTTTCTAAACTTTTCTAAGTTTTCTTAAATTATTTCACAGTCACCTTGAAATCAAATAAGTAAGTACGATTTTTTATGAACTCTTACAGATAACAAAAATTATATTAATAGTATAAAATTTTAATACACTGTTTCCTTCCAAAACAAACCTTTACAAGCTTAATCTACAACACTTTTATACACTATTTACATTCACCAACTGTTAAATAGACCATATTAAATAATAATAATTTGGTTTGGATTTTCTGTAATATTTTGTTATCTTTGGAATTTATCACCCATATATCTAAATCTAAATTTACAGTCCCTAAAAATGAGATTAATTATTTCTTCATTTAGGTACATTTTACGCGACGATTATATTTAAGAGTTTCTCTTCTACAGCCGACCACTACCGTTGCACCGTGACTCACTCAAAATAACTTTTTATCACTGACAATAAATTTTGCTAAAGTAATAAACACTATCTAACCTCGCGCGAGTTAATATAAATACGGTGACCCGTATCGTCGTACGTAAAGTTTAGTGTGCGGTTCATCCAACGCGGTCTCGTTGGATGTATAGTTGAGAGGGATATTATTGTGAGCAGGCTGCTCGGACGCATTGGATCGCACGCACAGGTCCATAGCGGAGAACTGTGGGGTCCGGAGTCGGCGCGGGCGACGGCCCACGGGCCTGTTGGATCAATGCTCTGTACTAAAGTACGAGTTCTGCATGAGGTAGAGCTTGTCGATGGGGTTGACGACCGCACCAGTGCCCAGGTTGAGTGGCTCGTGCACCGCGTGCGTATGCGCGTGCGTGTGGTGCGGCACCTCCAGGTTCTGCAGGCTCATCGTGTCCGACGTGCCTTCGTCCAGCTGGTCGAAGTTGCTCCCGTCCAACGAGATGTCCGAGCTGCAAAAACTATCCCCTGAGTGTGCCGGATAATCTGGAAAAGAAATTAAATAGGTTATTGTATTGTTCAGTACAGTGTTTGCATGCACGATCAGTGTTATCTTTAGTAGGAGCGCTCACCGTCTGGGGAATACGGCAAGTTAGGATTGAGCGGCTGACTCGACGCCGTGTAGGACCCGTCCAGCCCCAGGTAGTTGCCGTGCTCGCTCGACGGCGATTCCTGCTTGATATTCTTCTCGTCTTTGTCCTTCTCTTTCTCGCTGTTTTTATCACCCTCCTGCTTCGCTTTCCGCTGGATCTTTTTCATTTTAGCCCTCTGGTTCTGGAACCACACCTGCACGACCCGCACGCTCAGTCCTGTGTCTTTGGCGAGCGCTTCGCGGACCTTGCGACAAGGTTTCGGGCTCACCTCGAATGAGGCTTTGAACTGTCTCCGTTGGGCCGACGTGAGAATGGTTCTGGGACGCTTCGGACCTCTCCTGCCGTCGCGAGGTCGTTCCGAGTCGTCGATGATCATATCGTCTTCCGCGTGTTGCATCAGATACATCTCCTTCTCGAAGTCCTGCCGGCAGAATATCTGTCCGGCCCTGATGACGTATTGTTCGCCCTTCTGCAGCGGCTGGCAACACATGACGCACACGAAGCACTGTATGTGGAACACGTACTGCTGGGCACGCATCACCATCTCCTGGGGGAGGAGGCGGTCGCCGCATCTGGTGCACTTCACCCCGAACAATCTACGGGATAACATACATAATATATGATACAAATAATTAGGTCGCGCGCAGCATTTCGCTTGGCGGTTCGCATGAGCAGACATTCGCTTCGGCGGCGAGAAGTGATGGAGTGTATGGATGGATTACCTATCGTAGTCTGGTTTGCAGTAGAGCTTGGCGTTCCTGGTGAAGCAGGTGTGGGCGAGCGGAGAGCCGCACACGCAGCAGCTGAGGCAGTGCTCATGCCAGGACAGCTCGCCGACGCGCATCAGGTACCGGTCCTGGATCTTCTGGCCGCATCCCTCGCAGATCTCAACGATCTTCTCCCGCTTGATGCTGGCGCTCAGTTCTGTGCGGACGGAATCTAAAGTTAGTAGCATGTGGAAGGTCCTCTAGATTAGAATTTACGCATCTTGTTATAGTAATACATTCTACATCAATGTTTCTGATTGGGGATACTTTTTAAATTAAGTTACTAAGTTTATCATTAAAATATAGTTTTCATTATTAATGAAAGAATTGATTAAACATAAGACCACACTTAGAGACGAAAATTATTTTTTAATTTGTTAAAATTGATACTGCCTTTGAATATCTATCTACTTACTTAATTAAATCAATCGTACACAAAATATGCTACGCATGAAATTCGCATAAGCCAAAATACTTATTTAAATTTAATTAGTTTGAGACTAAAATTTTTAAACAAGTTTCACGTCTGTATGGTTTAGTGTCCTTAAACTACTTAGATATTACTTAAATTTTGTGGCTACTTTTACTAAGTGTAAGATACACACACATGTTTGAATGCTGCTCTCAGGCGATGACTGATGATATTAAAAATTGGGAAGTTATAGGGTGTATTCCGAAATATTCATCGGTATACTGGCCAGTGGTAATGACGTCACGAATCCGATGCCATATTGTACTGGTATGCTACCATATTTTTACCGGGAAAACGAATATGACGTATGACGTGCGTGCGTGAGATGCATTCGAATTTTACTTCTTTTTTATTTAAAGAATAATAATGGCATCGGAACAAAAAGAATTCCTTTTAATTGATGAGGTGAATAAAAAATATTCTTTATTCGCACTATTTTTAATATTTCGTCGATTTATGATGTCAGTGTACTGGCCAATATATTTCGGAACAATTCACCAGTATAGCGTCGATTCATGACGTCGTTAGCATGATATATATTACGGAAAACATCAAGAATGTGCTCTGTTTGATAACGATTGCTATTACATTAGACGTAGTTCGATATACTCCTATAACCAAAAGATTTTAGACTATGACAAAAGTTCATTTATTATTCGAAAAACTTAACTGTCAGTCAGGGGTGTATTTTAAAATCTTCCGTCTTAGGCCTGCCATTTAGTAGATCCCCCTTCTCCTAAATAGAGCTAGTAAATCAAATCAAAATAAAGGTTATTAATTAATGTCTTTATATGTCTTCCGCGGCTCCTCACAGCTCTTGCAGCCGCCGCCGTACATGGCCCTAGGAAAAATACGCCCCTATTCTCGATATAAGTTCATATCTTCTGTTGAACAATCACTTATTGTAATTCGATATTTACAATTATAATTATAATTTTAACTTATGAAATTAATTTTAATTGAATATTATTATTTACTTTAATTTGAATTTTTGACATTGTAAAAGAATTTTAATTAAACATTGACATTGTACGTCCGAAATGGGCAGACTGTTTGGATCTGTATTTTAATACATAACTAGCAAACCAGTGAACCAAATGTTCACCAAAACCTGATTTCTCGAAAACCGGAAGTGCTACGTTACTCAAATCCGGTTTGTAGTCTTATCAGACTATTCTTAACTCATAACTTAAATATTCTCTTTATCTATCTCTTACGGTTTGGCCGCTGAAACAGCACCACAGATAGACGGACTTGTGTAATAGATAAGAGATGTTACCACCTTATTGTACCCAGTTTAAACAATGAATAAATGAATCTGAATCTGAATCTATAAATGTGTAAGTTCGAATCCTTTGCGAATCCAACAAAAAGCGCGCTCGAACAAAAATAATTTAAAATCTTCCAATGAATACATTAAATAGTTTACTAGAAAAAAATCCACGCGGACCAGGCAGCGGACGGGACTCGAACCCGCATCCTTCGCTATCCGGGCGAATGCACTGACCATTATGCTACCACGGCCCTATTAGCCGCGTCGAAATTTTCCTAGCCTTAAGCTGCAAGGCAGCGCCATCCCTTCGCATTGTAGGCAATCCACAATGTCAAATGAATACTTTTTCAAGTATTAAACATTTGAAAGAAGAAACAGCAATTATAGTTATGATTTTATTTATTTTTTAAGCATTTAACTGCTAAATAGGTTGTATACATTAAATAGGTTGATTTTCTGTCAATCATCGGCATTAAATTCAAGGAGGAAATATCTAGAAATGTTATTGTCTATTCACAGACACGGGCGCCGTAAGTAGGTGCCACTTGGAGAGATTCTCTCGCCCCTATTGATCTAGCGCGGTGGGAATCGCGGAGATCAATGCTCGCCCTACGCCCTACGGTACGTAGTTATGCCGTGAGCCGGGAGTACGTAACACGAGGAGTAGCGGCCCAGGCGTCTCGACGCGCCGCGGAGGGCACGCCCATGGGAGGGGCCGCGGGGGCACGGGAGAGCGCAGTTAATCGATGGGTAGGCCGCCATACAACATCCCTCGGTTCTTTTCCGACTTCCGACCTTAATGCGAATGACGTTTACGATTCTCAACCGCTCTCTTACTTTTTCTTTATATAAATTAATTTTAACTAGCAAACCGGTGAACCAAATCGAGCCGTTACTGCCAAATTATCGTAAGCGATACTTTTGTCGAAATGCGTTTTTTTGTGGAATCTAATATTTTAAACTGTAACGGACCCATCTCTGTTGATATTTCCCCCCAAAAGAACACCGTTATATTATAAATATAACGGTATAATAGGGACAAAAAACGCATTTCGACAAAAGTGTCGCTTACGATAATTTGCCGGTAACGGCTCGAAATGTTCACCAAAACCTGATTTAAAAAAAAATGTATTTAATTAATTGAGAACTTTGGATATTTTGTGTGGTTTCGTTTGAAATTCGCGATTTCTCGAAAACCTAAAGTGCTATGTTACTCAAATCCGGTTTGTAGTCTTATCAAACTATTCTTAACTTATAACTTAAATATTCTCTTTATCTATCTCTTACGGTTTGGCCGCTGAAACAGCACCACAGACAGACGGACGGACGGACTTGTCTAATAGATAAGAGATAATTGTTATATGTAAAAAATGTGAGACATTAAAGGACATTATTTTGTAAAAGTAATATGCTGAAAAGAACAGATTGCTATAGGAACTAAAAAAGGCATAATGATACTACGTTTTTATTTCCAGAAAATGATGATTGTTTATTTAATTTATATTTATTTTTCATTAAATATAAAAATCGCATTTGACTGCGCCTGGCGACGCGTTGCCACACCGTATACACTACTGCATGTAGACTGAATATATATACCATCTTATAGCGCCGGCATGAGTCGCCACGCCAGATATCGGTTTCACATCAAAAGAATCAACTTATGAGTGATTGTATGTAGAATGTTCGAGCCGCTGCTACCAACTATGGCGTAGTTAGCCTTCGGTCGCGAACACTAGAACGAACAATGTTTTGTTTGTAATAAGCAGCGAATTGAATTTCGTAATTTAAAAAGAAAGTTTTATCATTTTTCCTACCGACGCCAAACGTTATTAACTTTCGAACTACAAATAAAAAACATGATTGAAGAAGGCCGCATACGGAAAACGTTAATTCCTTTGCTCAAAGATTTCCAATGAAAAACCTTGTTCGCTTCTAAATAACCATTCGTGTTCGAATGCAACTCGCATGCGCCGTCCTTTTTGTATTCAATGGCAGTTAGCGCAGTGTATTTTCACTTTGAAAAAGAAATATTTACAACGATGAAAAAGAGCCGTTACCCAGAGTATCCCTAATGGTATACACATATTTGTATAAACGTGCAGTTTATTTGTTGCCCGCGAGTACAGCGTTTTGCGCCGCGTACCAAAGCAAAGGGTGCACGGATTATTCGGTCCCTTGAAAATGGCCGCAACTTTCACGTATGAAAGTAGAGTCTGTGCCTGAATTCAATCTCTCTCAGAATATTCGATGTAAGACAGAAGGTTCTCACATTTGAATCTTTAAAATAATGACATTTAATTTTTATACAACTGCCAGCCGTAGACATTACATAAGGAAAGAGTTTATACAAACAAGGAGGCCGTAACGCTACGGGCGTTACAGTATGTACTAATTTAATCTCTTATCTATTAGACAAGTCCGTCTGTCTGAGGTGCTGTTTCAGCGGCCAAACCGTAAGAGATAGATAAAGAGAATATTTAAGTTATAAGTTAAGAATAGTCTGATAAGACTACAAACCGGATTTGAGTAACGTAGCACTTCCGGTTTTCGAGAAATCAGGTTTTGGTGAACATTTGGTTCACTGGTTTGCTAGTATGTTTTAATATAGTAATTTTATATTAGACAAATTTCGTTTAGCTTTGATTAAAAACGAGATATCATGTTTTCAGTTTCAGTTCAAATGTTTATTTGAATTTCAGTATAGAAACGTGTAATAAAACATGTATTGGCATAACGAGCTCTTGATTTATCGATTATTTGTCATTCGATTTTGGTGACTAATTTTATTACTGCTATAGCATGTTTTTCCCTTCAAAAGTTGTATAAGTTTTTTGAAGTTATACTTCTTTCGCTTTAGCGACCAACTTCATGCGTTACTTTTGTGTTTACCGCACATTAAGAAAATATACCAACAAAATAGAAATAGAATCTCTATTTAGTGGGTGCTAACGACTGTATTGTGAAGGCCTATCAAAAGTCTTTATTAATCTGGATTAACGGAACCAAAGCGCGATTCAGGAGACTACAGCGCCATCTCTTGACCATTTTTGAATGATATTCTTGTTCATTCGTTTTGTTTAACACCGGACTCGGACCTTTTATTCGTATGTGATTTAAAGGACATCGACGAAATCGGCCCTAGCATGCCCAAAAGAATGTCCTTCACTATTATTGTTCTATATTTTTTTTTAATTTATTAGCAATTAATCATAGTAAACGGACAATCTGTTTAAAAAAATAAAAAATAAAAGTTGTGTTACTAGATACTACAGTCTGTTCATCCTAACTTGTCGTATTTGGTAAACAATCTTGGCACTCCTTTTTGCAGCATTAAAAATCAACTGAAAACTGGATTTAATAGTTTATTGGTTTCGTTATTATTTTATTTTTAAATGGGTGATTTTGTTAAAAAGTTCTGCCAAGATTGTTTACCATAATAAATGCAGTATAGGCGACCATAGCTATTTAACAACATAAGAATAGAACTATTTAGGTGCCTTAGTTAATCGTACTTATCACTTGTATTTATATTGTATAAAAGATTATACAAATTATTATAAAAAGATTATTTATGAAATTATGCAAAGATAGTTTATACTCCCATCCCATATAATGTTGTGTTTATTTTTAAGAAAAACATAATGATAACCAAGTACATACCTTATTACTAGGGCTGCCATCTCTAAAATGTGGCAACCAGGATAAGACGCGTGATAACCCCGGATTTTGTTACCCAGAACCCGGACAGACCAAAAAAAAACAGTTAAAAATGTCACAAATCAACTTTTTTATGTTGATCTAGGCAAAAGAGCAAGCAGTCTACCTCATAATAAGTGGTCACTGCTGCCCATGGACACTTGCAGCACCAAGGGCCACTCAGGCGTAATTTTTTTAACCCGGACTACAAATAAAACCCCGCCCGGACGCTCCCCGGACGCCCCGTAAACTAGGACAAATCCGGGAAAACCCGGACGGATGGCAGCCCTACTTATTACCGATATTAAAATATAGAAACAGGTAAATGGAAAGACTTTGAACATTTCATTTGAAAAGAAATCTATTATTACAACATGTAGGTATAGGTATCATAGGTGCCAACTGCCAACACTCATAAATCAATATGAATATAAGCATTTATTATTTTTAATATTAATTGCATTTTATGTTCATTTAATGCATATTATTTAAGTGCTTACATAGAGGTAAACGCTAAATCTATTCAGAATATATAAAGTGTATACATCTTTTACGATTAAGTATAATAATTATAACCTCAAAATCTAATACATTCTGTAGTAGGCCACGGTTCCTCAAGTTGTCCGTATCTCAACAAATGCCTAATTAGAGTTTATGAATGATTCTGAACACAACTAGCATTTTCTAATTGCTCTGCGTTTTAGGGCATTCATTGTATGGGGAACGAGCAATGTACTTTAATTGATAATTTTCGTATTTTGCCTAAATGATAATTTCATGAAATAAACGTTTATTCCCGCGTTCGTAGTCTGGTGTGAATCGTTTGGTTAACAATGATGTCGATTCTGGCGTGATTCTCTAAACTTAAAACTAAGTTTAAGATCAATCTCTCCTTTTCATTTTGTATAGAGAATGACAAGGATACACTGTTGTCAAATTTAATTTTAGGTTTAGAGAATCATGTCAGAATTGACACCAATGTATGCTTAAAGCGCATTCATGGATTTACAATTATTAAACAGTACCTGCCTCTCTGCTCTGTAAATATTATCACGGAATAACATCCGAAGCCAAATATTATTGGACCGATTGATGGTCGCATCACAGCCATCAAATTGGTCAGAAAATTACACCTGTGTTTAATTAATATAAGTACAGTACCCTTAGTACGAGTTTTACAATTACGAAAACTATGATAGTTTTCGTCAACTCGTACTAAGGGTACTGATTTTATTGTTATCGTTTCAATACAATGGACAGTGTTTAAATTCTATCATTAAATCATTTGCGTCTTCATAATATTTAAGTATATTTGGTTACTCTTTATAATTTACATTTACATAAACTATGATAGTTTTCGTGAGCTCAAACTAGTACTAATTGTACAGACAGCCACTCACTTTAACTCAATCTCAAACCGACAAATTTTCTCAGTAGATTTTGAATTTTATATCAAGCGAGATAGATGCTCAAGTCACAGCCCATGTACACAATCAAAGACGAAATCTTTGTACACAATTTGATTTGTTAAAAATTTCAAGCTTAATATTTTAAATGTTTTCATTTAACCGAATTAATATAGTTATAATAGGGGTGATGACGGGGTACAGTAAACGAAATTCTATTTAGTCCGTCAGTTTGATGATCAAAAAATAATGGACACGTATTTTTTCTTTGGGCAATCAACCAAAAAATGACAATGTTATAGCGCGTCAAAGTTTGGGAGTAGGGGCTCGTGACGTCACTTTTGAGTGAATTTTCCCTTATAAGTGTACTCAAACGTGACTTCATGCGACTTTTCAAATCAATATATCTCTGCAATGTTTATATTATGTGAAAAAAGAAAAAATACGTGTCCAATACTTTTTGATAATCTACCTGATTACGAAGAAAAAAAAATTAGTATCATCCCTATTATGCCAATACGAATGTATAGTTGTAGTTAAACAGTCGGGTTTTTAGATTTATTAAATTTACCTTTTTCTTAAATGGATTAGGTAAGCCGTATCTACTTTCCATCGAGTTGGTTCATCGTTATAACAATTTTGCGTTCCTTGTATGTCGTATCATTTTCATTTAAACTAGTCGTAGTCTAAATACTAATAATATGTCGTTCTTTAGGGAATCGCCTCAGTGATCAGAATGTCTGTGTGATCCTAATCATTCGGAACAATAGGGTATTTGACCAGTTTTAGAAAACGATCTCACGTTATTGACTAATGTTTATAGAGTCCATTAATAGTGGATATTCATCATTCTGTTGTGTATTTCGGTAAAAAAAAAACTAAATCAAGAACTCTATTTTCATGTTGCCGCGAAAAACGTGTCTCTGGACAATATGGCGTCTCACTGGTGTGTGGCGTCATACGACTTTCATTAAAACGTCAAACCATACAATCTAATGTCACTTAAACCGGAAGTTTACTTGCGTGTGACGTCATTTTAGGCTCCACCAAACCCAAGCGTTTTGGGTCACGTGACAAAAGACAAGAAAACTATTGAATATTTTTTCAGTAAAAATAGTAAAAACCCCTGCCAATATTCATTCTAAATACAGATGCTAACAATTGGCACTTTTTTTTTAATACTGTCAAATACCCTATTGTGCCGGTATTAAGGCTTTATTCTGAACTGGATCAATCCGGAACGACAGCGGATTTAACGACGCTACCGAGAGACTACAATGGCTGACCGCGGTCGACGATGAGTCAATGAACTCGGTGTTCCACTTCCAAATGAAACGTATCACTGATCTGGAATTTTATACTATTCCAGGTGCAAATGTACCAATCTAATGCTAGCAGTTTTGTCACATGACTACTTAGATTAAAACAAAAAGGGTAGATACGGTACACTCATACTTGCATCAAACAAAAACTGATCCCACGGCAGCGCGAACGGGACGGCGAGATCCGCATCACTGCTTTACCGACCCGAGCGAAACAGCACGTTAAGTTTCAACGGCAGCGCGAACGAGACGGCGAGATCCGCGTCACTGCATTACCGACCAATCATGCGACCAGTACTCGACGTCACTACCGAATAAGATTCAAAACAAACAGCAATTTTTATGAAATGCAATATATTTTATAGTACTTACGAATGAAAAGTGATGCCATGGGTTTTATTTTTAGTTCTTGAGCAATTTGAGCACTTTTTAAAAACACACTTGGGCATTGTTTTATTTGGTTTTATCATATAAACACAAAATATTAGCAATATTTCTTTTTGGCGTTGACATGTACGTCGTTTGCATGTCAAGTTGTGTCTAAAGCGATTAGGGTAGTAGACCACAATTTTGCGGATCACTTTTGTGAGGCTAGTGCCGTATCTACCCTTTTTGTTTTAATCTAAGCATGACTTTTGGTGTTTGCTAATTTTAAACTTGGCAGTGGTTCTTATATTCTCATCATAAGCTCCTAGGGAACGAAAAAGAGAAAATTTTGCTACACCCAGCCTCGGCGCCAATGCGAATCTTGGATTATTGTGCATTTTGTACCTACATCAAGTGTAGTGTGAAAATATCGACAGTAGAACAGCAAAATCGCTTAAACTCCACTTTAGTAACTTTACAGAAATGAGGATAAAAGTTTTTTTTTCACAAAAAAAATCATCTCTTATTCTTTTTATTTTTGAAGTTTTACTTCTTTAGGCGCGTTATGAAAAAATGATGAGAGTGAAATTTTAAGATGCGCGCGCATAACTGTAACACAAAATTTTAACAGCATGAAGTTGGTCGCTAAAGCGATTTCTCTTGTGTTTACCGCACATTAAGAAAATCTACCAACAAAATAGAAATAGAATCTCTATTTAGTGGGTGCTAACGACTGCATTGTGAAGGCCTATCAAAAGTATTTATTAATCTGGAACAACGGAACCAAAGCGCGATTCAGGAGACTACAACGCCATCTCTTGACCATTAGTGTAGTAGAACCAAAAACCACATCTTTATTTTTTGTAATAAAGTAACAGTTATAGGTATTCATATTTATAATATTTATCCACATGTTTCTAGTTTGTATATTCGGATTACGTGTTTTAGTTTCATACAAGTGCAAATCACATATGTTCTAATAAATTATATTCAGTAGCGATTTTAATTGAATATTTTGATTATTTATTTATTTTTTCAAATTAAAACTGAACTTTATTGACTCTGTCCTTTTCCAGACTTTTTATTAATTTATTGTAATTAATTATTTGCATGCAATTAAAAACTAATTTTAAACGATGCCAAAGAAGGATGACTTCTCACGCGCCTACATAAGTACACGCACCCATTTTTTTTTAATTATTCATGACCATGGATACAAGTCCTTCAGTCGCATTCATAAATACAAATCTTAATCTTCTATTTTTTATTGACATTACAATTTCGGTGTGACGCATTCTAATGTTTCTTGGAGTGTTTGGCACGAATTGTATCGAGTTGGTTTTATGGATAAGCTTCTGTGAGATAGTCAACAGTACAATAAAGTTCTCACGTCCATTTCACCAGAATAGCGTATATTTTAAAGATTCCACTAACTCTTCAGTTGCGCAGATGGTTGTAACACAAAATCACACCAATTCTATTTCACAATATCCACTATGAACGGATTTAAGAATAATTAAAATAAGACGCCAACCGCACTCGATGAAATCCCGCCAAAAAATCTCATATCTCTATGTAAATAAAAAGTTGCCATAAAAATTAAAACATATTCCATTCATAAAATATTTACATTCACTCATTTTGATTTATATAGATTCACTCTCCCTCTTCATTCGAATTCAAAAAAGACAACGTACGCACATAAATTTTAATAAGATCTGTATTTTACAAAGAATAATATTCTACAATCTGAATATCCGATTTTTATTGAGAAATCCATATATAGCTATCAAACAGGTATGTTTTGAGAGCCGCGCAGTCGCAATTATATCGCCTAATTATCAAACGCAATGCGAATGACCAGGAGGGCTGTTCATAATGCAATTTCTGTAATTAGTTCGGAGAGGATAATCAAATGGCATAGCTTACCTGTCAGCGAACTACTCCAATCAAATTGGTTAAACAAATAATTGACTATAATTAAAATACCGATCCCGTCTTTGTCACAGATCGACACTAAGTTTTTTTTTATGTTATATTGGGCATACGAGCAGACGGCTCACCTGATGGTAAGTGATCACCGTCGCCCATGGACACTTGCAACACCAGGAGTATCACAAATGCGATGCCGGCCTTTAAGGAAGGAGTACGCTCTTTTTTTGAAGGTTTTTGGGTCGTATTGGTCTGGAAACACTGCTGGCGACATTTGTCGTACATATTCCACAGTTTTGTCGTACGTGGTAAAAAATTTCGACAAAAACGCACGGTTGTGGATCGCATCAAGATGATGGGGATGAAATTTTTGTCGCGATGTACGATGGCGAAATGCAGCAGCTGGAATTAATCCGAACAATTCCTCAGAACACTCCCCGTGATAAATGCGATAGAAGATGCAGAGCGAAGCTACATCCCTACGCAAAGCCAAAGGATCAAGCTGATCGGAAAGGTCCTGGTGGTCGGCGATTCGAGCCGCTCGGTGCTGGATGCGATCCAAAGGGAGAAGCTGGTACTGGAGTGCCCCCGCCCAAAGATGAGAGCAGTACTCCATGTGAGGCCGGAGCTGTGCCTTATAAAGTTGCAGTCGGTGGGCCGGTGAGAAGTACATTCTCGATTTATTGAGCACACCAAGCTTCTTAGAGGCCAATTTTTTTAAATACATCAGTGTTAATGTGTTTAAAAACATATAAAACAACCTATACCCCCGACGCAAAATCTTATATATAAAATTCTCGTGTCACAATGTTAGTTACCATACTCCTCCGAAACGGCCTGACCGATTTTTATGAAATTTTATATGCATATTCCGTGAGTCTGAGAATCGGCTACTATCTATTTTTCATATTACGTAACGTAACGTTGTGTTCTGAAACCTACAATGCGCCTTCGCGCCAAAATTCAAACTATTGGGTATTGTATCGTAGTGTTCTCATATTAGACCAGTAAACATACAGTAATTTTTTTGATTTAAAATATTCTTTTTTGACGTGACAACGTCTTAAATTAGGTTGCGGCTGGGAGTCACTTATGAAAAAGTGTAACGCTCGGTAACGTTACGATGAGTCTCTCGTGTTAAGTTTAAGTTTACATGTACAATGTTTTAGTAAACAAAATATATTTCTATAGTTAAAATTTGTGCAATTCTTATTTTCATTCAATTCCTTGTTCCTATTGTGCAATTTAATTATATTCATATCAATAAATATTCTACCGAGAAAAAGACGTTGTCACGTAAAATCTTCGCCCGTAAAACCGACTTTACGGCACCATTTTTTTTAATACCTACTTACAACAACTATTTTTGCATGTTTTATGGATTTGTAATTTTTCTGTTTATCAATATAACATAAAATCTTATGTTTTTCGAGTAATTAAAGTGTAAATTTTAATAAATAGTTCAAAATTATACATAATGATTCAAATCAATTTTTCGGATTGGAGTTTTTTTAAAATGATAGCGGAAAATAGTATTTGCAAATATTCTACATTAACTTTCAATGGGAAGAATAATTCTACTGTTAACTTCTATTGGACATAGTCAAAATCTTTTCTAAAGGGGTAAATGACCTCATTTACCCCTCAAAAATTACGATTTTTAGCAAAAAATGTGAAAGGGACCTTAATTGCTTCGCCGCTTATTTTCTAAGATGGAATCGCAGAACACAGAAGATATTTATGTTTTTATTTATTTTTAAGCATTTAACTGCTAGATGTTTAAATCTAAAGAAAAGTTTACTAGAAAATAATCCACGCGCACCAGGCAGCGGACGGGACTCGAACCCGCACCCTTCGCTATCCGGGCGAATGCACTGACCATTATGCTACCACGGCCCTATTCGCCGCGTCGAAATTTTCCCAGCCTTAAGCTGCAAGGCAGCGCCATCTCTTCGCATTGTAGGTAACCCACAATGTCAAATGAATACTTTTTCACTACTGTCCGCTCCCTGGTCCGCGTGGACATTTTTCTAGTAAACTTTTCTTTAGACAGAAGATATTTTTAATATCATTGAATTTGGTAACTGTTCATGAGAAATCTGACATTGGATTAGCATTTGCATCTTCTGGAATAAAGGCCATATTCTAAGAAAAAACCCGAAAATCTTCAAAAATGAGTAAATTAATGATGATAGATCTGCCGTGACGAAGTTTCATAATTATCTCTTATCTATTAGACAAGTCCGTCCGTCTGTCTGTGGTGCTGTTTCAGCGGCCAAACCGTAAGAGATAGATAAAGAGAATATTTAAGTTATAAGTTAAGAATAGTCTGATAAGACTACAAACCGGATTTGAGTAACGTAGCTTTCGGTTTTCAAGAAATCAGGTTTTGGTGAACATTTGGTTCACTGGTTTGCTAGTGTTTTTTAAATTTGCTTTTGCTTCCTAAATATTTGTGTACCTAATTCACTTTCAGAAATACCATGCAAGGATTATAATATGAAAAATATTTCCTCCCATAAATTATATACCGACGCACTTAAAATCTAACCTAACCTAACCTAACTAAGCGGAAGTTGCCCCCCGTCTTTGAAAAGGGAGAAATGAAAAAGTTTTAACTTAACCCTAATAGCGAACAGCAACTCAGATCTATTTATCATTTATAAGAATGACATTCCATAACTTAGTTAAATCTACTATATAAAAATAAGTCGGGTTTTCCTTCCTGACGCTATAACTCCAGAACGCACGAACCGATTTCCACGGTTTTGCATTCGTTGGAAAGGTCTCGGGCTCCGTGAGGTTTATAGCAAAGAAAATTCAGGAAATCTACTATATAAAAATAAGTCGGGTTTTCCTTCCCGACGCCATAACTCCAGAACGCACGAACCGATTTCCACGGTTTTGCATTCGTTGGAAAAGTCTCGGGTTCCGTGAGGTTTATAGCAAAGAAAATTCAGGAAAAATTAAAAAAAAAATCGTTTTCTTTTAATCACAAAACGAAATGTTACATAAAACGAAGCTATCTGGTGGCGAAACGGAGTTCGCTGGGTTTGCTAGTTTATAATATAATCTACTTAAGATTAAGGGAAGAATATGAATTATTTCTTAATTTTAATTTTATGGAGTTATAATTTTTATTATTTTAAAGCATGTAACTGCTTGATGTTGAAATCTAAAGAAAATATAACTAGAAAACCACTATAAATATAGAGAGACAATATAACTACCTATAATGCGAAGAGATGGCGCTGCCTTGCAGATTAAGAATGGCTAGAAGAATTTTCGACGCGGTCCGTGAGGGCCGCGGTAGCATAATTGGTCAGTGCATTCGCCCGGATTGCGAAGGGTGCGGGTTCGAGTCCCGTCTGCTGCCTGGCCCGCGTGGAATTTTTTCTAGTTATATTTTCTTTAAATTTATGGGGTTAGTTTTTATAAAAAACTAGCGAAAGTTGGTTTGCAATTTTTTTTTAATTTTAAAACCTGTGTGTATCGTCGCCTATCGGGTAGAGTTCTAGGTTTTTGAATTTTATTGGCAAAGTTCTTAATTTTTCATTATATCCTCCAACAAAGTATAAGATCTTTAACTTGAAAATTGTTCTCAAGTTATGGTGACCGAGGAAAATAGAGATTTAGACATACCAAAATTGTATTAAACTACACAAAGAATTCGATAAATATAGACTCGCTTCAGATTATACACATTCAAAACAAAAAAAAATGAAATTCTGACTTAATTTAATGTAGTATGTTACAATCGCTATTCAGTACCCGTTTATTCTTCAGTGAAATAATTTTAATTTCTGCATATATAAAAAATCTCTTATCTATTATACAAGTCCGTCCGTCTGTCTGTGGTGCTGTTTCAGCGGCCAAACCGTAAGAGATAGATAAAGAGAATATTTAAGTTATAAGTTAAGAATAGTCTGATATGACTACAAACCGGATTTGAGTAACGTAGCACTTACGGTTTTCGAGAAATCAGGTTTTGGTGAACATTTGGTTCACTGGTTTGCTAGTAATAATAATAATTATAATTCGGATTCAATGTTTTGAGACATTAATTATTTTTTAAGTTGTTATTATTTAATTTCAACAAACGCAAACAAAAGAGAAATCAACAAGTTTATTGCTTCCATTTACACTTTAAAATAGTTAAGGTAATTGCTCGTTCCCCATACATTGAATGCCCTAGAACGCACAGCAATTAGAAAATGCTAGTTGTGTTCGGAATCATTCATAAACTCTAATTAGGCATTTGTTGAGATACGGACAACTTGAGGAACCGTGGCCTACTACAGAATGTATTAGATTTTAAGGTTATAATTATTATATATCGTAAAAGATGTACACTTTATATATTCTGAATAGATTTAGTGTTTACCTCTATGTAAGCACTTAAATAATATGCATTAAGTGAACATAAAGTGCAATTAATAACAAAAATAATAAATGCTTATATTCATATTGATTTATGAGTGTTGGCAGTTGGCACCTATGATACCTATACCTACATGTTGTAATAATAGATTTCTTTTCAAATGAAATGTTAAAAGTCTTTCCATTTACCTGTTTCTATATTTTACTATCGGTAATAAGGTACGTACCTGGTTATCATTATGATTTTCATAAAAATAGACAGATATTATATGGGATGGGAGTATAAACTATCTCTTATCTATTAGACAAGTACGTCCGTCCGTCTGTCTGTGGTGCTGTTTCAGCGGCCAAACCGTAAGAGATAGATAAAGAGAATATTTAAGTTATAAGTTAAGAATACTCTGATAAGACTATAAACCGGATTTGAGTAACGTAGCACTTCCGGTTTTCGAGAAATCACGAATTTCAAACGAAACCACACAAAATCTCCGAAGTTCTCAATTAATTAAATACATTTTTTTTTTAAATCAGGTTTTGGTGAACATTTGGTTCACTGGTTTGCTAGTCTTTACATAATTTCAGAAATAATCTATTTATTAATATAATGTAAATACTAGTGATAAGTATTATTAACTAGGGAATAACTAAGGTACCTACCTAGTTCTATTCTTATGTTGATTAATGCCTATGGTCGCCTTTAATGCATTTATTAAGGTAGACAATCTTGGTACAACTTTTTAAGAAAATCATCCATTTAAAAATAAAATAATAACGAAGGCAATAAACTATTAAATAAATCGTTATTATAGACTATTGAATCCAGTTATCATTTGATTTTTAATGCTGTATTTTCAATAAAAAGGAGTGCCAGAATTTGCTTTTTATAAAAAAACTAGCAAACCAGGCAAACTCCGTTTCACCATCAGATGGCTTCGTTTTATGTAACATTTCGTTTGGTGATTAAAAGAAGATTTTTTTTTTTGAAATTTTTCCTGAATTTTCTTTGCTATAAACCCCACGGAGCCCGAGACCTTTCCAACGAATGCAAAACCGTGGAAATCGGTTCGTGCGTTCTGGAGTTATAGCGTCAGGAAGGAAAACCCGACTTATTTTTATATAGTAGACTAGCAAACCATTAAATGTACACAGAAGTTGCAGTTCTGTGACTGGGCGACAAGTGGTATATATAAGAGTAGAACAAGGCTGTATGAGCTTTATAGAATCAAAGAATATAACCAGGATCCTGAGTTCATTAACTATGTTAGAAAATATTCCAAATTGTTCAAAAGCATATGTAATACTGCAAAGTCCAATTTTATTAGGGATAAAATTAAAAAATCTAATAATAAAATAAAGACCACTTGGGATATCATTAAGCGCGAAAGTGGCAAGTGTAAGCCTCGTGAAAATAGCATGGTTCTTAAAATCAATAATAATCTCGTAAAATCGAAACATGAAGTCGCAGATATTTTCGATAATTTTTTTATGAATATACCATTAGAAACTACTTCCAACTTGGACTCATCGTCTGATACTGCTACAGCTCTGTTACAAAAATATGTACCTACTTGTGGTTTATTATTTAATTTCAAGCACGTTAGTTCTTTTAAAATAATTAAAGTTTTCCATTCATTAAAAATGAAAAATGCATCTGATTTATGGGGTATATCTGTCAAAGTCATAAATAATATTATACATTCTATAGCCCCTTACCTAGCTGATATTTTTAATTCATGTATAGATCAGGGAGTATTCCCTGATCTTATGAAATTCAGTAAAATCATACCTTTATTTAAGTCTGGAAATTGTAAAGATCCTAGCAACTATAGGCCAATATCTATATTACCAGCATTGAGTAAAATCTTTGAAAAAATAATGTTAGAACAATTGTTGACTCATTTTAACATTAATAAACTTTTACACAGAGCGCAGTACGGTTTCACTAAAAACCGTTCCACGACTGATGCTGGGGCCACTATGCTAAAATATATATTTAATGCTTGGGAAAAGTCGCAGAATGCTCTTGGGGTTTTCTGCGATTTATCTAAAGCGTTTGATTGCGTTAATCATCAAACTTTGTTACGGAAATTAAATCATTACGGCATAAAAGATTCCGCACAAAAATTAGTGCAATCATATTTAACAGAAAGGACACAAATAGTTGATATTAACGGTACAAAATCAGCCGGATCTCATGTGAAAATAGGCGTTCCTCAGGGTTCAATTTTAGGTCCATTTCTTTTTTTAATTTACATTAATGATTTACCTTTCTTTGTAGAAAATTTTTGTGAAATTGTTTTGTTTGCAGATGACACCTCGCTAATTTTTAACGTTGACAGGTGTAAAACAAATTATGACGATGTAAACAATGCACTTTCCAAGGTACTTCACTGGTTCTCTTCTAATAATCTTAAACTGAATGCGAGCAAAACTAAATGTGTGAAATTTACTTTGCCGAATGTAAAGCATGTTGAAATGGGGGATATAATTCTAAATGGTGAAAAACTAATTTTAGTTGATACAACCGTTTTCTTAGGCGTAACACTAGACCACAAACTTCAATGGAACCCTCACATTACAACACTAGCCGGTAAACTAAGTTCTGCTGCTTATGCAATTTATAAAATAAGACGGCTTACAGATGTCGACACTGCTAGGACAATATACTTCAGCTACTTTCACAGCATTATGTCGTATGGCATTCTATTATGGGGCACGGCCGCAGACATTGAAACAGTTTTTATTCTTCAAAAACGAGCTATAAGAGCTATTTACCGCTTGGGATCTCGAACTTCTCTTAGGGATAAATTTAAAGAAATAGGTATAATGACTGTTGCCTCTCAATACATTTACAATTGTATATTGTTTGTGCGTCAGAACATAAATTTATATACGAGGCGCGATGATGTACATAATTTCAATACCAGAAATAAAGATAAACTCAAATTGCCACCATTGAGACTCCAAAAGGTTCTTGGTTCATTTGTGGGTCAAGGTGTATGTTACTATAATAAAATACCAAAAGAAATAATTAATTTACCTTTTAATAAGTTTAAAGTGTGTATAAAAACATGTCTCCTTAAGAAAGGTTACTATACTGTAAAAGATTTCATAAATGATAAGTCACCTTGGGCTTAACATAATAGACTGTCGTTTTACTTTGCTAATTTGGTTGAAAATTGTTTAATCGCCACTTCTAAATTTAAAAATAGTACCTAGTTATACTTAACTTTTGTTAATTAATAATATTAATGTGATGGAAGTTGACATCAACACATGTATTCAATTTTTGATGTCATCTTTCAATTGACGACACTGTGTGAAACAAAACAGGGAGAAAAAAATTGCCCTTGCTGAGTTTCTTGCCGGTTCTTCTCAGTACAAGGTCTCCCGCTGTAGATTTACGAACCGATGGCGTAGCGTTTGACTTTCACAAGAGCTTGTAACAGCCTAGACTGAATAAATGAGTTTGAATTTGAATTTGAATTTGAATTTGAAACCCCGCGAACTCCGTTTCGCCACCAGATGGCTTCGTTTTATGTAACATTTCGTTTGGCGATTAAAAGAAGTTTTTTTTAATTTTTCCTGAATTTTCTTTGCTATAAACCTCACGGAGCCCGAGACCTTTCCAACGAATGCAAAACCGTGGAAATCGGTTCGTGCGTTCTGGAGTTATAGCGTCAGGAAGGAAAACCCGACTTATTTTTATATAGTAGATAAAACCAAGAATTTAGATGATGATGATTAAATTTCTTATTGAATTACAAAGAGAAAAGTTCGGCAATTATGAATGAAAAATGATAGGTATCTGGCCAATGTCCACCATGAGCACGCTGACAGATGTCGATTCTTCATTAAAGTATTTAATCACTTTTTTTTTGGCAAAAAAAAATGCTGGACTATTTCGTTATTCACATCACGGATTTTGAGTTTTAAGGCTGCAATCGATTCTATTGGCCCCGTTTAGACTCTGTCCTTAATATAACCCCACAAAAAATAATCTAGTGGTATCAAATCACACGATCTGGCTGGCGACTTAACAGCTGAGTTTAGTGAAATTATGCGATCGGGAAATTTGGTTTGCAATAAATTGATCATTTCATTGGCTGTGTGACATGGGGCAACGTCCTGTTGAAACCACATATCAGTGATATCCACGTTATCAATAATAGGCCAAAATTCGCCATGTGCTGGTTTTGGATAACACCAATTTTTGAGAACGTCGCGGAATTGACACATTTGGATCTGCTTCAACGCTGTGGCTCACGGCTACGATGCTTTCAGTTGAACGACCCGGTCGAACACGCGTTGGAGTTGGCACATTTTGTATCGACTCAAATTTAACGACCAAATTCTTAATAGCGGTCTCAGAAGGACGATGATGTTGTCCGAAAATATCACGAATTTAACAAAATTTAACTGTAACAGAACCACTATTTTCATAGGGGATTTTAATTCAATTTTCAAGCAAAATTGAATTCATTGTAACAATTGCCAATGCATCTACTACGAATACTGTATTGTTGGTTTAGCCACAATTGAAAAACAAAGTTTTTATAATTTTTATTATTTTAAAGCATGTAACTGCTTGATGTTTAAATCTAAAGAAAATATAACTAGAAAAAATTCCACGCGGACCAGGCAGCAGACGGGACTCGAACCCGCACCCTTCGCAATCCGGGCGAATGCACTGACCAATTATGCTACCGCGGCCCTCACGGACTGCGTCGAAATTCTTCTAGCCATTCTTAAGCTGCAAGGCAGCGCCATCTCTTCGCATTATAGGCAGGTCTGCTGCCTGGTCCGCGTGGAATTTTTTCTAGTTATATTTTCTTTAGATTTAAACATCAAGCAGTTACATGCTTTAAAATAATAAAAATTATAACTATAATTGCTATTTCTTCTTTCAAATGTTTAATACTTGTAAAAGTATTCATTTGACATTGTGGGTTACCTACAATGCGAAGAGATGGCGCTGCCTTGCAGCTTAAGAATGGCTAGAAGAATTTCGACGCAGTCCGTGAGGGCCGCGGTAGCATAATTGGTCAGTGCATTCGCCCGGATTGCGAAGGGTGCGGGTTCGAGTCCCGTCCGCTGCCTGGTCCGCGTGGATTTTTTTCTAGTAAACTTTTCTTTAGATTTAAACAAAGTTTTTGTTGAAAACCCCTGTAGGTATGTCATTCAGTTTTTTTAATGCTCGCGTGAAATTTATTTTTATGTAATTATATCGTTTTGTTCGCCAGCTCCTCATCTTATAGCTTAACTACTAATCCAATCACATACAAATCTATTTGGAATGTTTAATAAAATTATATTAATTATATATCTTAGACTATAACAATGAACCTAAAACTAAGAACCTTCAAAAATAAAATATAATAACTAAAATACATTATTAAAAGGAGTCCCTTTAGGCAAGGTTCCGAAGATACTGGCAGCGTTCCCCCTTTGAATAGCTAGACTAATTCTTTGTCCGAGGTAGCTGCCAGATCTTCGGTCTCCTGTGATGTCGACTAATCTTTTCGCTATTTCTTTAAAAAGCCTTATAGCGCTAGGACCCCACGGACCAAGGGTCTCGACACCGAATGGGACAAAATCATATTCGGAGCCTAGACCCCTGTATTTGCCTGCCTTAGCTTTAATAAAACATTTGTATTTAACATTCCAACATGATATAGAAAAAAAACAATAGACCCCAACAAAACGGGAGGAATCCCAAAGAGTTTAAAGATTGATGTAGGGTCTAGAGTAATATTATATTGCAAAAAACATCATCGTTGGTCATGGTTTATCAACTAAGCTTAGTTAATGGTGATACGGGCGTTATACATTTTTTACTTTTTGGATAATTCGTTATTTAAGCAAATTTACTTACATGGCGAAGGAGTAGTTGTATTTAGATTTAATATATATATATATGTTTTTGAATAAAACCCACCTGCCCGCACAATTCAAGTCAGTTTTAAAAGATCATTCCAAAAACCAATTCTTCCGTAATTTGTTTTTTACGGCTCTTGTACTTTAATTTTTATATTATTGTGTTTCAACTATATTTTCTGTGTTTTTTATATTATTTTATCATAGGTATCTTCTATAGGTAGAGGTACATAAAGCCTGATGACAGACGGACGGAAGTAGTGTATAAAGGGTTCAACAATATCTTTTTATGTTTAGTCAAAAATTTTCGTATAAAAAATTACTTAATAAATTATTTTAAATATACTATTATACTAAAAAGCTTAGGTATATATATAATACATATCTGGTATGGAATTTATCCTGTCTGTGACCTTAATTAAGAAATTAAGATAGAGATTATAAGAATAACGATACCTAATTAATATTATTGACTGTTATTATTTGATTGACATCTACGTATTTAAAAACAGGTCTGGAATTGTCAAAATAGCGAAAGTAAATGTAGATAAAATAACAAAAAAAAAAATTATCTACTAAATGAAAAAATAGTCTAATGATAGGAGTATAAATTTAAGGAATTATTATATTTCAAAAGTTACTAAGACAAATCCGTAAAATATTTGTTGTTGCAAGTTATTGTTGATGTTAAGTTCAAGTCGCGCGAAACAGCACAGGATCAAAAAATGTACTTACATTATCGAAATAAACAAAATTAAAGAGTAACTTAGTCAAAAGCCAATTTGAAAGTATAGTCCGATAAATACAGACGAGGAAAATCACCATAATTTTTCAAAAATATGTAACTATGTAATATAAAATTCGCTCAAAGTTTAGAACAATAGGAAAAAAACTGAGTGCTGACGCTGACCTGTTCTGCCCGCGCAGGTGAGCGGTGGCTGCATGCCCTCCTGCATCAATCCAGGGTTTATGTTCGTGTAGAACTCCAACATTTTGGTCATACACCGGTTCGAACGCCGCACCTCACCGCACTACAGACGCGTACGCTCGCGCCGCGACCTCCGCGCAATCTATGCGGAAAGGAGAGGAGAGGAGAGAATCTCTCCCATCCCTCCACCCCCCGCTTCTGCCCCACTCCACCCGCCACCCGGCGACCAATCGCAGCCACCCAGAGGGGGGCGAACCCCGCCCCACTAGCGACCCATCCACCGCTATGATATTTCTGCCGCTCAGAAACACAATCGACAAATTGTGTTTTTTCGTTTGAAATAAAAAAAAATGTAATATATATCGCGCACAGTTCGCGATAACGCGCATCCATAAAACTGTTATGATACGTCACTATCTGCTCGAAGCTTCACTGCTTTGGTTCAACGTGCAGTCATACAAAGGTTAGGTTTTCACTTGTGTAGCTGAAAAGGATGCTGCCAAAAGATTCTTTGCGCGCCGTCGGAATCATATATATATATCATATTGATTGAAACTATAGCGTGATGTCCTTTTTGAATGCTTTATCACTTGTAACAGAGCTGCAATCGCCATAAGGATCTCAGCCCTTTGCATCAAGGCACCTTGGGCTTAATATAATAGACTAAGTTATATTACTTTGCTAATTTGGTTGAAAATTGTTTAATCACCAATTCCCAATTTAAAAATAGTACCTAGCTATACTTAACTTTTATTAATTAATAATATTAATGTGATGAAATTTGATGTCAACATATGTTTTCAATTTTTGATGTCATCTTTCAATTGACGACTCTGTATGAAACAAAACAGGGAGAAAAAAATAGCCCTTGCTGAGTTTCTTGCCGGTTCTTCTCGGTACAAGGTCTCCCGCCGTAGATTTACGAATCGATGGCGTAGCGTTTGACTTTCACAAGAGCTTGTAACAGCCTAGACTGAATAAATGAGTTTGAGTTTGAGCCAAGTAGATAAATTATTAAAAAAAAAAATTGTAATTTCAAGATTTTAATCAAATCCAGCAGTTACTCGGAATGACCTTTTCTATTTTTCCTAACTTTACACCTTAGTCAAAATACTTATGTGGCTTGAGCTTTATTTTTCTTTTTCGACTTTTTTATTGTGCAATCTGTTCCATGCATTCAGCATCTGGTTAAGAGTAGAGAATTTTATCTTGAAGGGCGGTCAGTTTAGTAATATGAACCCATTATTACATAAAATATGTTCCCTATATATCTCTAGGGGACTTACTTTTTAATCTTTTGAAAGTTGAATCGGTATTCATTCAGTGCGTAGCTATTATATTTGGATGATTGTCTAGTCTATTCCTCTATGATTTCATTGCGTGTTTGATCTCTTCCTGAATTGTTCCGATATGAAGGTCATGGTGTAATTGTTGATTTGCTAAAAGTATACCATAGAGCATTAGTAATTTTACTAGCAAACCAGTGAACCAAATGTTCACCAAAACCTGATTTAAAAAAAAATGTATTTAATTAATTGAGAACTTCGGAGATTTTGTGTGGTTTCGTTTGAAATTTGTGATTTCTCGAAAACCGGAAGTGCTACGTTACTCAAATCCGGTTTGTAGTCTTATCAGACTATTCTTAACTTATAACTTGAATATTCTCTTTATCTATCTCTTACGGTTTGGCCGCTGAAACAGCACCACAGACGGACGGACTTGTCTAATAGATAAGAGATTCTTGCTTGTGCTTATAACAGAAATTTATGAACAGTAGATAACATTTTCAGCTTACGCCCATGTGAATGTAGCGAAACGGCCGAGCCACATATTTTGACCCAGGTATAAAATTGTATGTGAAGAATAATAAGAAGAGAAATCTAAAGAAAATTCTACAGGAAAAAAAACCACGCGACACGAATTTTCTCTAGTATTTCTCAGGCAGCAAGGCAAATATTATGTGAAGTTACACCATGTGGAGTTAGGGAGTGTAGAATTATAAGCTTGGCTCTGATAACTTTTTGACAGCGCGAGTCATAAGGTGTGGTCTTGGCAACGTTTTACATGATTTTTTTTCTTGATGTTGAGTCAAACGAGGATTTTTTTTTCAAATCAAATCAAATCAAATCAATTCATTTTTATTGCGAATACAGGTTGCAAAGTTGTTACATAGATACATTTTAATACAGTACAGCCATATTCTGCCTTATCGGCATGCAATATAATATTTCTATAAAACATTAATTATTTCAATGTCACATTAATAAATTTTACATAGTTAATTCAAAATGTCAATAAGCGATAAATATATGATTGAAATTATTTCATGCATGTCATTGTCTAGATTAGTCTAAAAACTTTTGTTTTCCAAAAATTCACGGACGGTATAGTAACATTTTTCTATTAAAAAATGTTGTAATTGGTTTTTAAATATATTGGTCACGGTAATTTCTCGCACACTTTCAGGTAATTTACTATAAATAATAGGAGCATTGCAAACCACACTTTTCCTAAATAGTGCCGTATTACAGGGGACTACACAAAGTTTTCCAATATGATGTTCACGAGTTCTGGCCTTAAATATTTTAATATTACTTTTTACAAAGACAGCGCATTCAAAAATGTAAAGGCACGGCAGAGTCAATATTTTTAACCTCTTAAAAAACGGTGCACAGGATTGAAGAAGTCAGTTACAAAAATAAGTAATATTTCATTGTATTTTTTTTTGAATAACAAATAACACGACTCTAAGGAGCTTCTGTCCGTCTAAAGACTAACTGTAAGAGAAAATTTCAATGTAAGTATTTGTCCGTGTTTCATTACTGATAAAATGGGTTCTCGTATCCAAATCGAATTACAACTAAAACATGGAATTCATTCACATTTTCTTAACTGGGTAATAATAAAAAAAAAATATGTTTTGAAGTTCTTTAGGCGCGTTATGAAAAAATGATGAGAGTGAAATTTTTAGATGCGCGCGCATCACTGTAACCCAAAAGTAACAGCATGAAGTTGGCTGCGGGCGCGTTATGAATGTTAGTGTCTAATAATGGTGGATTATTAACCACTTAGTGGATAATAATCCACCATTATTAGACATCTGTTCGAAAGGTACTTTGAACGATCCACGGAGCTCCATAAGATGATCGCGTTGTCAAAAACAATGTTGGCACGCTCGTCGCCTCTGATCACTGTTTTCATATTTATAATATTTATCCACATGTTTCTAGTTTCTATATAGACACAACGTGTTTTAGTTACTTACAAGTGCTAATTACATATGGACTAACAACTTAAATTCAGTAGTGATTTTAATTGAATATTTTGAATATTTATTTAATTTTTCAAATTAAAACTGAACTTAATTGACTGTGTTAACTATCCTTTTCCAGTCCTTTTATTATTTTATTGTAATTATAAATTATTTGCATGCAATTAAAAAATATTTTTAATGATGCTAAAGAAGTATAACTTCTCACGCGCGTACATAAGTTACACGCAATTTTTGACCAATTATGAAAACGGAAAATATATTTTTATTTGATAGCTATAGTTTGCAAAGCTGAATTGATTTCATCTTTCATAGACGGTTAAGGAAAACAGTTAAGTGAGTGGACCAAAGGACTTGTTGAATTTTCCATTAGGGAAATGAAAACTTATTTTAACACAAATAAAAACTAAAAAGTACTTAACTTAACGAAATACCTACTTATTTTTAGTGGTTTTGTTTTATGACAACAAACAACTAATAAAAAATGAAAACCTCTAAAAGAGGAGTTCGATGTTGGTTTTTCTCTTCACATATTCGACAATATTAAAAGATTAAACAAATTAAGCTAATTTGTTCCTTAGATTTTCACGCACATTTAATAAAACTAGCAAACCAGAGAACCAAATGTTCACCAAAACCTGATTTAAAAAAAAATGTATTTAATTAATTGAGAACTTCGGAGATTTTGTGTGATTTCGTTTGAAATAGAAATCAAGTGATTTCTCGAAAACCGGAAGTGCTACGTTACTCAAATCCGGTTTGTAGTCTTATCAGACTATTCATAACTTATAACTTAAATATTCTCTTTATCTATCTCTTACGGTTTGGCCGCTGAAACAGCACCACAGACAGACGGACGGCCGGACTTGTCTTTTTTTAAATCAGGTTTTGGTGAACATTTGGTTCACTGGTTTGCTAGTCAAGGAATAATCCTTGATTATTAATAAGGGCGCAGCGTTAAAGTTTACTCGAATACACAGATATCCGCTTGTCCAGGGGGTATTCTTCTTAGTCGCTATCTTCATCGTTAAAGGTCGTGTCTAACTTGAAACGTTGACCACCTGTTGTACTATGCTTCTCCACGTATTCCTGTCCTCGGCAGTCTTTATAGCCTCGGTTATTGATAGAACAGTGAGCGACTTTACTAGGTCTGACCTTCTCCCGTCGTGGCCAACCATCCTGGTGTCGTGTGAGGCGGGTCGTTACGTTCCCTTAAATATGGTTGAGCGAAGCGATGGCTGGTTCATGCGTCATGCTCGTGAACGGGTGCTGTCAGCGGAGATGAGTCTGTCCTAACTACTTTGATATTTAAGATGTAAATGTTTAATTACACCTATTATAAATAACTCTGTATGTATTTATACTGTGTGACACAGCAATCAAAATGCAGGTGAACAATTAATGTATAATTTCACATTGTGTAATGAAAGGTGACTTCATGAATCTCTGAAGTCATTTTTCAACTTGACGACTCTGTAAATGATAAAACGGGAAGAAAAAAAACAGCCCTTGCTGAGTTTCTTGCAGGTTCTTCTCAGTACAAGGTCTCCCGCCGTAGATTTACGAACCGATGGCGTAGCTTCTAGACATTCATGAGTGCTTGTAACAGCCTAAACTGAATAAATGATTTTGATTATGACTGATTATTATGATCATCATCAGAATCAGGGGTCTACAAAGTGATATATCCATATCTAAATCTTCAAATTGTTATGAATATTGTCTCAGTTCGGTTGCGTACTTGCGTTGCTGCGATATTTGGTTTGCGTTCAGCGCGCGATGAATGCGCAGCGGTGTATAAGTGTGTAGCCAGTGGAGTCGCCTCATGGATGCGGCATTGTGTTTCGAGTGGGCCAATTGCCCCATTGAGCCGGTACACCACCATCCGCCACGTAAACAACAACGCGCTAGGAAACGCCCGACGAGGCATCTGCAGCATGTTTTTAAATAATTATATTGTTAAGTGTCGGGATGGGGTTCGAAATTATATTATCTCTTATCTATTAGACAAGTCCGTCCGTCCGTCCGACCGTGGTGCTGTTTCAGCGGCCAAACCGTAAGAGATAGATATAGAGAATGTTTAAGTTATAAGTTAAGAATAGTCTGATAAGACTACAAACCAGATGTGAGTAACGTAGCACTTCCGGTTTTCGAGAAATCACGTGATTTCTATTTCAAACGAAACCACACAAAATCTCCGAAGTTCTCAATTAATTAAATACATTTTTTTTTGGTGAACATTTGGTTCACTGGTTTGCTAGTATTATATTATTGTAATTTCATACTGCAAAAGAGAGCTGTTCGCGCCATATACAATTTATAGGCAAGAGAATCTCTTAGAGAAAAATTTAAAGAAATTAATATTTTAACACTGGCGTCGCAATACATTTATGAAAATTTAATATATGTAAGAAAAAACTATGATGAATTTGCAAAAAAAAGTCAAACCCATAACTTTAACACGAGATTTAAGAACAAGCTTGCCGTTCCATGTTTCAGACTCCAAAATTATTAAATGAGTGATGTACGTGAAAACTAAGAAACAAATACTTGAAATTTGAATTATTAATGGTAGAAAATCCTTGGAATTGTATCGTAGTCATTCAAAGGAAATTATTATTAATTATTCATAAAAAAATACAATAAAACTTTAACCAAATTTTCACGTCTTGTCACACACATCACAGTGGCTTATTACCACACATATTTGTACCACATCCACGAGCACACTTAGTTCAGAGCTCGCAACACATTGACATGGAATGATGATTGTGTTTTCATTGCTTAAAAATGAAATGAATAGCGCTGCGTGCGTTTTTTGCCCCATTGTGCTCTGTAGACCACTCGAACGACGGTGTGGTGATCACGAAAAATGCGCCCAATGACGGGTTACTCCACATTGGGTTTTGTTCGAGAGGAAATATGCTCGGCTACAACCGACGCGGTTTAATCCTTTGTACGGTTCACTGTTTAATACAAATGCAATTTTTGTTTACTTTACGAATGCTCCGGCAGTTAGCTCCTTGATCCCGAACAATTGCATCGCCATTACTCTGTCGTATAATATTTTCGTTGACGAGTGAACGCTTCGTAGTTTAAAGAAACAGTGGTCTGTATAAATTTTGCGCATCAAATGTGCCTTAAACTTGCTCTTTACCCCGTTTAACGCCATATCTATACTTATAATAAATCTGTAGAGATGTCAATTCTGTACATGAAATATATTTTTAAAATAACTATCAGGGGGTGATTAGTGGTCGATACTGATGCCAAAAATGCAATCAGTAAAATTTTTGTCTGTCTGTCTGTCTGTCTGTGTGTATGTTCCTTATAGAAACAAAAACTACTCGACGGATGTTAACGAAACTTGGTACAATTATTCTTCATACTCCTGGGCATAGTATACTTTTCATCACGCTACAATCAATAGCAGCAGAGTAGTGAAGGGAAATGTTGGGAAAACGGGAGAAGTAATTCAATTTTTTAAGCTTCCGTCGCGTGTGCAGTCTTAATGGTTAAAGTTACATAGAAATCATGTATGACGGAAATATTCTACATAAAATTGTCTAAAAAATATCCCGCAACAGCATATGTCTATCTTTTATGGTTGACTCACAATAACACGTGTAATTATATTAATAAAGTCATTGTTTATAGCACAAGCCTGAGAACAAAAACTATAGTTTACACTACAGCTCTACACCGAAGCGAAGCAAGGGCGGGCCACTAGTCTTCTAATAAATTTAAACTTATGTGGAAACAAAATAACAAAACTAATGATTAAATCTATTACCTGGCTAGCTGTAATTAGAAAAGTAAAAAGTTCTTTCATAATCACTTCTGCATTGATAATAAATTAGGTGGTGAGAACAATACCTATGATGGAAGTCTAAATAATAAAATTTTACGTTAAATTTAGTGTCACAACAACCATGTTTTTTTAATTTGTAGACTTTGTATTAAAATATTATTCATTCATTCTGCATGTTATAAAAAAAATGGGTGCGTCTACTTATGTAGGCGCGTGAGAAGTTATCCTTCTTTGGCATCGTTTAAAATTAGTTTTTAATTGCATGCAAATAATTAATTACAATAAATTAATAAAAAGTCTGGAAAAGGACACAGTCAATAAAGTTCAGTTTTAATTTGAAAAAATTAATAAATAATCAAAATATTCAATTAAAATCGCTACTGAATATAATTTATTAGAACATATGTGATTTGCACTTGTATGAAACTCAAACACGTATTCCGAATATACAAACTAGAAACATGTGGATAAATATTATAAATATGAATACCTATAACTGTTACTTTATTACAAAAAATAAAGATGTGGTTTTTGGTTCTACTACACCAATGGTCAAGAGATGGCGCTGTAGTCTCCTGAATCGCGCTTTGGTTCCGTTGTTCCAGATTAATAAATACTTTTGATAGGCCTTCACAATGCAGTCGTTAGCACCCACTAAATAGAGAATCTATTTCTATTTTGTTGGTAGATTTTCTTAACGTGCGGTAATCACAAAAGTAACAGCATGAAGTTGCTGTTAAATTTTTGAGTTACAGTGATGCGCGCGCATCTTAAAATTTCACTCTCATCATTTTTTCATAACGCGCCTAAAGAAGTATAACTTCAAAAAAATGTAGAGAGCCGGTGCTCTTGTAACTAACTTATTGAATTGTAATGATGAGAGTATAAATGTGAAGCTAATTGATGTTAGACAAAAAAGGTAGGTATAAACTGAAATATTTGCAGCTTACAAGCGTTTTGGTTTGAGCTTTGGTTATAGGCTGCTTCTTACTTAGCTGAAACAAGCAGAACTCGTTCAGAACTTGATTGGTTGAAGCAAATGTAATTATCATGATATGACACAATTAGACATTTATAATTTTTATTATTTTTAAAGCATGTAACTGCTTGATGTTTAAATCTAAAGAAAATATAACTAGAAAAAAAAAATCCACGCGGACCAGGCAGCAGACGGGACTCGAACCCGCACCCTTCGCAATCCGGGCGAATGGACTGACCAATTATGCTACCGCGGCCCTCACGGACCGCGTCAAATTCTTTCTAGCTATTCTTAAGCTGCAAGGCAGCGCCATCTCTTCGCATTATAGGTAAACCCACATAATTGGTCAGTGCATTCGCCCGGATTGCGAAGGGTGCGGGTTCGAGTCCCGTCTGCTGCCTGGTCCGCGTGGAATTTTTTCTAGTTATATTTTCTTTAGAATTAGACATTTTTCAACGGACTATCCTCTGCGACTACCTAAAAGTGTCACCACTCAACCCCCTACAACTACTAAAAAAAGATTCCGCAATAGAATCCTTCACTAAATATATTAAATACATAATATCTAACTTAAAAGCTTTCAACCAAACTTAAATCACAACACGAATAAGCATACAAGAACTCTAAATAACACAAATGAGTAAAAATTATGTCAGAAGGCATCAAATAGCCGACTGACTAGAAAACATTAACAAAAACACAAACACAAACAGCGATTAACAAACAAAAATAAAACCCAATTTTGAAACATCTACGAATAATAAAAAAAAGGACTATCGTAAACAGTGATGCGAAGATATAAAATTAAAATAGCATTTAAAGAAAAGCCTTGGTCTCCATGTTTTGGCATGTTTTTGGAATGCGAAATACCTACACTTACATTGCCTATTTTGATTGCTTTTATTACATTACGATAGAGCAAGTTGGTCAGTGGCGGATTTACCAGTAGGCTCAGTAGGCTGGAGCCTAGGGCGGCAGATTTAAGGGGGCGCCAAATTTGGCCCAAAATCTACACAGTAAAACGAGTGACAAAAATTTTAATATTTTAGTAATGCACAGTATACTCAACACTCTTACGTCCGTAATCCGTATATAAAAGATTACTAAGCACACTGTAAAATCTTTATATATATAATTCTTCTGTGAGTGTGTATGTCACTGAACTTCTCTTAAACGACTGGACCGATTTTGATAAATTTTTTTGTGTGTGTTCAAATGGATCTGAGAATGGTTTAGATTCACAATTTTGTCCGCTGGGCAATGTTTTTTTAATTAAATTTTTTTATGGCGGTACGAAGTTCGCTGGGTCAGCTAGTTTATGTATGTACTTATGCGATCATGAATTTTTAAAATATTCCATTAGCGTTTCAACATTAATTACAATTTAAATTTAGTATTTTTTTAAACTAACTGGGAAAAGCCGACGTAATTTGGACGATAGAACACAAATCATAAAGTTGCAATTTCAGAATAAATATAATTGTGAACTAGTACTGCTTGAATATTTTATATTGTTTCTTAGGTTTTCACGCACATCACTCATTAAATAAAACTAGTTTTTTACGGTAGTTTACGGTAGTTAGGGTCAAATAAATAAACTCAAAATTACAAACAAGAATTTTAAATAAAATACTTTATTAAGTAAATTAAATAATAAATTCGTACATAGACAATAAAATTTTAAAAATCTTCCAATGAAATAACCGAACGCTCAATATAAGTCTTTCGACGGTAGCTCGACAATTTTAAATAAAAAATCATTATTCTGACGATGCAGACCTGAAAAGGCTGCGAAACGTCAATAAATAATTAAAGTTTCGTGCATTAACCCGTAAAAACTAGTTTTATTTAGCGTATTGAATTTCAAAGGTCAGTAAGGGAGGCAAAAATTTAATAGCCTATTAACGGCAAATTTGTAAATCCGCCACTGAAGTTGGTAAGTACTTAAGTATTGCTTTCTGTAGATCCCTTTCAGAGGCAGTAACTGCCTTGCTACACCTAACTAGAATACTTCGCCTTTCTCGAAACATCTTATTATTCATATTTAATTAAATTATTAGTCAGATTTCTAAAGTTGAGAAATTTCTAGCGTTCATTCAAAATGATAATAATGAATAATACAGCTTTAAATCGTCTTCGGTAGGAACTTTCTAATTAGAATCAAACGAAACATTGATAGACGTTTATACACAACAGACTCATTTGTGTTTAACACTATAGGTATAATTTTAATTTCATTGTTTAAAGAATAAGAAATATAGTTTAATTATTCCATATAAAAGTTCTTCGTTTGCCTTCTCTTTTATTTCGTGTAAAATGGTAAATATTTTTTGAAGTTATACTTCTTTAGCCGCGTTATGAAAAAATTATGAGAGTGAAATTTTAAGATGCGCGCGCATCACTGTAACACAAAAGTAACATAATGAAGTTAGCCAAAAATGATGAGAGTGAAATTTTAACAGAAAAGTAACACCATGAAGTCGGCCGCTAAACCGCACATTACTCGTAAGTCTCGAAAAAAAGCTTCCAACAAAATAGTAATAGGATCTCTTAAGGCCTCGTTCACCATCTCTGAGTAAAATTCTGATTAGTTACTTCCCAATTAACATTACTCAGCAAGTAAAACTAAAAAGTATCACTGTGCAATTTCACATGCAAACATGAAGTATCGAGTAGCTACTCAGCGGTTAAAAGATTGACGTCGGCGAATCGTTCATTCATTTTGAAAAATTCACTCATTTCGTTGTCATTAACATCAAACTAATGTCACTGTCAGATAGAACTCTGGATTCTTTTGTGTCGGTGTCGTGTTGTTGTTGATTTCTCGTGGTGTATTTTCTTCAATATATTTTGCGTTTCCGTGTTTTTTCAATTAAAATTATAAAATAATCATGGCTTTTTAGCCATTATTATGTTATAAAAAGAGAAAGAAGTGCAAATTTTAATTCGGACGAAAGAGATTTATATGGAACTCTTGTGCAAAAATATCGCTATATAATTGAGAATTAGCAAAGTGATGGTGGTTGGTGTTACTTGAAAGAAAAAAAGAGTTGTGTTTTGTTTATAGGTTAGGAAGGAAGTTTTTTTTACAGACATCTAGGTATTCAATCTAATGTAGATAGTTTTATCATCACTCACCTTTGAATCTTGGTTATTATATTGTGGTTAATTAGATTATGCACATGATTAACTGCATTTTTAGATAACCGAAATCGAGCAAAAAATTCTTGATCATCAAATTTCAAAAAATAATCAACACGGACATTGTAAACTCGAATCCGCGGAATTCTTTGTAAAGAATAATAGTAGTCTTCTAACTCATCAATTTGGAGCTCAATTAAATCAAATAAATCCATTATTTTCTTAGTAACGTATCGAAATAGCTTAAATTTTCACAGAAGCTACTAAATACAATTCTCTTATCCGAAAATTAAAATAGTTACTCGCCAGTCGAAGTTAAAAATAAGTTATTGGCTACTTTAACCGTTGATTAGCGTTACTCGTAGATCGTGAAATTCGAGATAAGTTTTACTTGCGACTTTATGTGACGAATAGTCTACTCGACACTTTACTCAGAGATGGTGAACGAGGCCCTTAGTCGCACATGTTGGGACGCTCGTCGCCTCTGATCACTGTTTTCATATTTATAATATTTATCCACATGTTTCTAGTTTCTATATTCTTAACACGTGTTATAATGTTATACAAATGCGAAATTTATATGTGCTAATAAATTTTATTCAGTAGTGATTTAAATTGAATATTTTGATTATTTATTAAATTTTTCAAATTAAAACTGAACTTTATTGACTGCGTTGACTATCCTTTTCCAATCCTTTTATTATCTTATTGTAATTAATTATCTGCATGCAATTAAAAACTATTTTTTAATAATTCCAAAAAGAAGTATAACTTCTCACGCGCGTACTTAAGTACACGCACCCATATTTTTTAAGTGAGACTTCTTTACGCACGCTTGACTTGGAGAGGGTAACGATGGGAGCGTTACGAAAAGTGTGTTCGGGCGAGGCGAACGGGAGTTGAGTGGGGGATTTAAGTAAGAGATAGCAGAATTTTCTTTCTCTCTTTACATTCAACGCACTTTAATATTTTTTGAAGCTTCACTTTGCATTTTTTTTTAATTTATTAATTATATTGACGTGCGTAGTCATGTTTTTATTTAGTTTTAAAGCATTTAACTGCTAGATGTTTAAATCTAAAGAAAAGTTTTACTAGAAAAAAATCCATAATTGGTCAGTGCATTCGCCTGAATTGCGAAGGGTGCGGGTTCGAGTCCCGCCCGTTGCCTGGTCCGCGTGGATTTTTTTCTAGTTAAAAATTTTTTTAGATTTAAACATCTAGCACTTAAATGTTTAAAAATAAATAAAAACATAACTATAATTGCTATTTCTTCTTTCAAAAGTTTAATACTTGAAAAAGTATTCATTTGACATTGTGGGATACCTTTAAAGCGAAGAGATGGCGCTGCCTTGCAGCTTAAGGCTAGGAAAATTTCGACGCGGCCATCAGGGCAGTGGTAGCATAATTGGTTAGTGCATTCGCCCGGATTGCGAAGGGTGGTTCGACTCCCGGCCGCTGCCTGGTCCGCGTGGATTTTTTTGTAGTACGTAGTCATCATTACTAATTCGTTGTACGTATGTTTGTTTTCAATGTAGTTTACTTTCCATTTTTTCGTTTCATCATCATCATCATCAGCCTATTCAGGGTAGGCGAACCAATGGCACGCGTGCCACTGATGGCACGCGACATAATATTTTGGGCACGACGCCAATCATAAAACATGTGTAAAAAATGATTTACGTAGGTATTTTATGACGATCGAACGCGAGTGATCCTACGCTACGAAGTAACTGTTTGAAGAAGTTAGCACATGCTATTTTAACAATGTTTTCAGAGATGAATAACATTAAAAACTCGTTTAGAAACCGTTTGACAGATGAATCCAGTTCAGCATGCATTTTGCTAAAAGTAGCATCTTACAACCCTAACATAAATTATTTGTTATCAAACCAGCAGCAACAGAAGTCACACTAATTTTACAGTAATCTAATTTATGCGTGTAATAAAAACATTCCAGAATGTGTCTCTTTGGTTTACTTTATTCCATAAAGATTTCTGATAGTATTTATATTATTATCGTCTAAATAATCATAAAGTCAAAATTATTTGATGGCATGCCAATGACCCAATTAAAGATTTATTAGAAAAATTGGCACGTTGATTCATAAAGGTTCGCCTACCCTGGCCTATATCATCATCATCATCAGCCTATATATATAGCTATTAATTTCCCCAGTGCTAGGACACAGGCCTTTCTTTCCAGCAAAAGTTTACGATCGAACTAAGTGCATACTTAGATCACAGACGGCTGTCTAACAAAATTACTCTTTTCCCGGCATCGAATATAATATATAATAATAAATATATTTTTATTCAAATAAGGTCATACATTGCATAATAATACTAATCTTTATATATATAATTCTTCTGTGAGTGTGTATGTCACTGAACTTTTCTTAAACGACTGGACCAATTTTGATGAAATTTTTTGTGTGTGTTCAAGGGGATCTGAGAATGGTTTAGATTCACAATTTTGTCCGCTGGACAAACCCTATTTTTTAGGGCGGTACGAAGTTCGCTGGGTCAGCTAGTAACAATATAAAGTACAAAATAATGGATGCCTGAACTAGGTTACAGTTAAAATTGCACCTGTATTTCAGGCTTTTATGATCTAAATAATACATTGAATGATTAATAAATTAACAAATTAATTAAAACAGAACTTAAAGTAATCATTGTATAAATGTTGGTAAATGTAAATTATGGAGTTACGTTCATTTATTTACAAATAAGAAGTAATTCTTCGGTCTGCTCGTATGTCAGGCTGTGCAAATAATTAAATTCTACAGTTCTACAGTTAAAATAGTTTAATGTATAAATACCTAACACTCTATTTAACTTATTATATAAGAAAGGACTTAGGAAAGTAGAGAATCTATGTGAAAAGATGTATTTTGAATCATGTGTAGAGATGCAGACATCGAATGTGCATAACCGGCCGCGCAAATTCTAAGTTGATTAGTTTGTATTTGTTTCTTAGGTTTTCACGCACATCACTCATTAAATAAAACTAGTTTTTACGGGTTAATGCACGAAACTTTATTTATTTATTGACGTTTCGCAGCCCTTTCAGGTCTGCATCGTCAGAATAATGATTTTTTATTTAAAATTGTCGAGCTACCTTCGAAAGAGGAACGCACAATATAAGTCTTTCGAAGGTAGTTCGACAATTTTAAATAAAAAATCATTATTCTGACGATGCAGACCTGAAAAGGCTGCGAAACGTCAATAAATAAATAAAGTTTCGTGCATTAACCCGTAAAAACTAGTTTTTAAATACCTCGAAAAAAATAAAATTTTATCAGAAAACCAGTTTGGTTTTCAACAAGGCAAATCAACCACTGATGCTATACATGCGGTAACTGAGTTTGTTGCAGAGAGACTTGACGAGGGTAATAAATGCGTTGGCGTTTTCTTAGATCTAGCTAAAGCCTTTGATACGGTTTCCATTCCTACTCTGCTCCAAAAATTGCATAGGATTGGAATCCGCGACTGTCAACTAAGGTTGTTCGAGGATTACCTCTCCGGAAGATACCAATCGGTAAATATAATGGGGCATCGAAGCTCCGAACTAAAAATAAAACATGGAGTCCCACAGGTCAGCGTTTTGGGCCCTACCCTATTCCTAATTTATATAAATGACCTGTGCCAGCTGAATCTTAAAAATGCCAAAATTGTCACCTACGCTGACGACACAGTTCTACTGTTCTCAACTAAAACTGTAAGTGGGACCTACGATGCTGCACAAAAAGGATTAAACCATGTCATGAACTGGTTAAGGTTAAACAAATTGACATTAAACACGGAAAAGACCAAATGTGTGTACTTTACAATGCGTAATAAACATGTACGTGATGGTTCAGAGCAAAAAATATCCGGAGCTCCGATTCCATAATAATTGTTCTTTGGGAGCCGATCACGACTGTTCCTGCAAACCCCTACAACATGTTAAGGACATCAAATATCTAGGTATAATTATTGACAATACCATGAGTTTTAAATTACACGTTCAGGTCTTGGGTGACAGGGTTAGGAGGCTGTTGGCTACCTTTAAGTTGCTGCGTCATATCCTTGAGCCGTCTTTACTAAAGCGTATTTATATAGCCTTAGGTCAATCAATTTTGACATATGGTATAACAGTATGGGGTGGAATTCCAAAAACAAGTTTAATGAGGGCGGAAGTCGCGCAAAGAGCTGTACTAAAGGTGTGTACATTTAATCCCTACCTGTATCCAACCACTCTTCTATATCAGTATTGTGAAGTCCTTAGCGTCAGGAAGCTCTTTATTTTGGCTATCATAATTAAAAAACACGGTGAAATCACTTATGACCCGACAGTAATGCAAAAACGTAGAAAGGACATTGTTTGTAAGCATCGTCGAAATTACAGAACGGTTTACGTTCAACGTACATATGGCTTTTTGGGGACTCATATTTATAATAAAATCAGTAGATGCATTGCCATAGTACATCTCAATAAAAATAACATTAAAAAAGAGGTCACAAATTTATTGCTCAAATTCAACTATGAACAAACTGAGGATTTACTTGTCACGGTCCTATAATAATAAGTATAAAGATACACCCTCATATATATACGATAAAATACACGCACATTTTTAGGTACACACTTACAAACACATACATACACTCACACCCACACACACCAACCCACACACACACACACACACACACACACACACATACATATAAAAGTTTAATATCTTTAAGTAAATAAACGTTTTGTAATTTTGAATAACGTTGATTTCATATTTTTTTGTTTATTGTTTGTATTGGCTTTTTTTTTATGTATCTGAAAATAGGGGAAGGGCGCTGAAGCCAAAATACAGGATGAACTTCCTAGTTTGGCTGAAGATGTCATTTAATATTTAATGTAAAATTAGCCTTAGTGTAAATAGTCTTATAAGAATATTACCATGTAAGAAACTGTAATTTATTGGAAATAAACATTATTATTATTTATTTGATTAGCTTGTTTGGTCACATTGACAACAAGAACACAGACAGTACCGCACCGAGTGAGCCGCAGGTATGTGAAGTGGTCCATCCAATGCGGTCACGTCGCCCCACACTCGCCGACGAACGAATGTGCAATTCCACAGGTATCGACCACCAACACTGAAAAAAATAATAAATAATTACTAGCTGACTCGTCGAACTTCGTACCGCCCAAAAGTAATAATTTGCAATAAATTAAAATTGCGACTATAATTTGAGAGTTAAACTATCCTATCTCTCAAGTTGGATCGAACTGCACATGGTGTGCGAATTTTATTATAATCGGTTCAGTGGTTTAGGAGTCCATTGAGGACAAACATTGTGACACGAGATTTATATATATTAAGATTTCCAACACACACCAATTAGCCTAGCCCCAAAGTAGGCAGTGTAAGGCTTGTGTTATGGGATACTAGGGCAACGGATAGAATACATATACAGTACATATATAAGTATATTTATTTATATAGAAATACATATTAAACATCCATGACTGGATTACACCGGGATTCGAACCCGGGACCTCTCGAGTCGGCGACACCATGAAACCCGGCGTACAAACCACTCGGCCACGGAGGTCGTATTAAATAACACCATAGAGCACCCCCACATTGATTTTAATATGATGGCTAGTTCATGTCGTCGTCATGCTCGTGAACGGATGCTGCCAGCGGAGATGAGTCAGCTCTTGCTACATTGGGTACTAATAATCGTTGTATTTAACTTTAATCGTATAAATCTAAAGAAAAGTTTTACTAGAAAAAAAAACAACTATAAATGCTATTTCTTCTTTCAAATGTTTAATACTTAAAAAAGTATTCATTTGACATTGTGGGTTAACATTTATTTACTAAGATTGAGAAAAAAACACCCATTTTTAATAATATTTATATAATAAGACTCTGAGAAAAAACATTAATCAGTATCTAGCTATTCTATTCCGCTCATCTCTGCATTATCGCCGGAGTAGTTATGAATAATCATGCACTATTACTAGGTCACATACGAACATGCATCCTTTATGTAAACGAAAGTTTGAAATCGAGTTTCTGAACGCAACTTAAAGTGACATTTGGTTGACGATTTAGGTTATCAACCATTCATGGCCAAAGCTCAATAAGTGAAAAAAAATATCAATCGATATTAATTATCAATATTTTTTTATTGTTTGTTCACAAATATCTGTTTTTTATTCTTGAATTGGTTCTTGGTTCCAAGTTTTTTTTTGCAAGCCGTACTTTTCAAGCGACATTTGACAGATAGAGGTCATTGGCTTTCCTATTCTTATTTAAATCTCATTATACTTATCAATAGTGTTTCACAGTTTTGATTTTTTAGACAATCATGATAATGGTTTCATAATATAAACTCGGATAGGTTATTTGTTACGTGCTTGCGAGCGTTTGTTTACAAATATTTTGACGTCATAGCATAGATTAATCTAGAGATTAATAAAATGGCCGACAGCGTTTTCGTATGTCAATGAAAAATCTTAAAGTTTTGTATCTTTCTAGGTCAAAAATAAATACAATACATTTTTTGCAATTTATTTGTACGTAAATAGACGTATTTAATACAAAGATACAATAACATCAGTTACCATCAATTCAATATACTTTAAACTAGAACAATATGTTTATATTTATTTTAAGGATTTAATTGCTACATTTATAATTATATAAATAAAAAAATGTGTAATATGATTCTAATTATATGATAACATTAAGATATATTTATTATAAATACTGCAGATGCAGCCGGGACCAACGGCTTAACGTGCATTCCGAAGCACGGAGGAACTCGAGATAGAAGATTTTTGGTCACCAATCCAGTGACCGACCACTGTTAAGCAACTTCCATTGCTTAACTTCAACGATCGCAGCCGAACGCGCTATCGAGCTCCTCAATTTATTGACCCACTATTGACACACGATTTTTACGTCAGCTTAGCAGAATCGACACCTAGTTCACCAGTTGAAGTTAACTCTACGATCGCGTGGACCAACGCTCACAAGCTCAACAGAATGCATCAAGTAATCCCAAACATTATACCTCCCATAGTAGCGACGATTACGAACTGTGCTCAGATATTTGACATTCGCATTTTTGCAATACGAATTTTAGGCACCGAATGACAGCGTTTTTGCATACCAATAAAGAGGGGTACGTATTTAGAGCAGGTGGAATTTCATTACCCCCATGTGGGAGGGGCGAGGTCTCCGTCAATAAAGGCTGTGCACCACACGTGCCACCGATACGGAAAATTCCGACCGATTCTGGGGCTGCAATCGAGAATGGTTCTTATAAACTAAGAGCAAGGTGACTTTTGCTGCGGCGACGACGGAATCTTATGCGAAAGGGACCCATTTTCCCCCATCGTAAACACGAGGTTGTATTTTGTTCTAGATTAGATAGTTCTTTTGCGCAGAACTGGCACTGGATACTGTTTTATTTTTGCTCTATTTCTATATCTTTCGTTGATATTGGAGAAATGTTTCGTTTAATTAATTATTCTAGCAAGGAATAAAAAATGGCCTCTGCTTCATAATTGTATGGGTAGCTTAATATGTAATAAAAATCAATATAACAAATCAATAATGCAAGTGAAATTGTTTTCTTAGTGTATATTTAGTTCTAAGCTATGTTTTTACGCACACCAATGAATTCAAAATCAATTTATTCAGTCCAGGCTGTTACAAGCACTTGTAAAAGTTGAGAAGCTACGCCAGCGCAAAACTATGGCGGGAAACCTTTGTACTGATAAGAACCAGCAAAAAACTCAGCAAGGGCTGTTTTTTTCTCCCTGTATTATTATTATACGCAGAGTCGTCAAGTGAAAAATTACTTCATAGATAATTCTGAAGTCACCTTCCATTACATAATTAGAATATATTGTTTCTTGACGTCAAATTATATGCACTTTACCGAAAGCTTCTCAGATGCAACAGTCTGTGGCTGTTTATTCTTTGTCCACCGAACTGACTGGATCGTCGCGCGACCGGGTTTAGAGGCGGCGCCGGCTGCGGCAACGCACATTATTTTTTAAATATCAATTTTAATGAAACGGCGGGGGCGTCCCGCCGTCACGCCGGAACGTCGAAACGCCGGCACGCCGCTAATGTCTCGCGGATTAACGCCCAAATCCTTCGTTTGTTCCCGCGGCTTCATTAGATTCGCTGAAATCAGAAATCAACTTTTTTTCATGATTAAGAATTACTATAATAGCAAAAATATTTTTGTATATGAATGAACATCTCTTAATTATTAAATAAAATTAAGGTACAAAAACTTTTTTAAAGTTTGTTTCTAAATAGATTTTCAAATTTTAGAAGTCCGCCATATTGGATTGAGAGTGACGTCACATTTTTTTCGAGTTACTCTCAGCAAGCCCTTTAATTTGATACCCGTATTGTAGGAATGCATTAAAAATGATTGGTCCGCCATTTTGGGTATGCCGCCATATTGGATTTACAATGACGTCACACTGTTAAGCATGCATTGTCATCCGAACTGAACGAGCATACCAAATTTCAGCTTAATCGGTTGAGGGCAAGTGCTTTAAAATTGAGTTGTAAGATTTGACCGTTACAAACATACATAGCAAGTTAAATAAAAGTTTGTAAAAAAATCGGTAGCATTCAGCCTGGGGATCGATTCTTAATCAGAATACTAGTTTTATTTTTATCCAAGACATACGAGTGTATGTCTTAAATAAAAATTTAATATACCTTTCCTAGAACTTTCTTCTGGTTGCTTTTGATAAAGTATCAACAACATAACTGCTTACAGTAACAGAATCATGTTTGTGATTATTTTAGTATGAAAGTATAGATGACTGGTAATGAAGATTAAGCTTTATTTTTTACTTAAAGAGGATCGTGACTCTTTACCGATTCGGTGGTATCCATTTTTGACGCAGTTCTTGTTGCAAAAACAAAACTGTGCACGGATCACAGAAGTGTAACTTCAAGTCTAAAATATCCTAACATTAGGCGGTGCATCAGGCATAGGAGAATTTAGCATCTCACGCATCACTCACTTAAATATTGTCGCGTATGACGCTCGTAGCGTCGCCGCACACGGGCCACACGCCACAGCCACAAACGCCGCCACGAGAAGCTAGAAGCAGCTACTAAAGTGGCTGAAGCGCGCGACAGCGGCCGACTAAGGTAAGGGAGAGAGGGGTGGAAAATCGCGCGAGTGACGTGTGGTGGCGTTTTGTAATAAATAAATAAATATTTCCAACACTCACACCAATTAGCCTAGCCCCAAAGTAAGCACTATAAGGCTTGTGTTATGGGATACTAGGGTAACGGATAAAATACACATACTTTACATATATAAGTATATTTATATAGAAATACATATTTAAACATCCATGACTGGAGTACAAATGCTCGTGTTCATCACACAAATATCTGCCCCCACCGGGATTCGAACCCGGGACCTCTCGAGTCGGCGACGCCATGAAACCCGGCGTACAAACCACTCGGCCACGGAGGTCGTCAAGTCATTAAGTGGCCGGTGTGGGTCACAAGAAGCGAGCAGCGATGATTTGTATCGTGTGGCGGCCACCGGCGCGTACCGTGTGTGGCGAGTCCATATAAAATGAAAACCAAAAGAAATATGCCGGTGGCGGCGTTTTGTGGTTTTGGTCGGTGGCCCGTGTGCGGCGACACCTAGTTTTCTGTAAGGTGTAGGTTGTATCCGCCAGACGGGCGCTCCAATTCGAGCGGAAAGTTAGCTGTGTCATATCTCTCTAAAATATGAAATATTATTTGTTTACTTCATAAAATTAAGGTACAAAAACCTTTTTAAAAACAAGCTTTTATTCAAATGCGCTAAAAAGAAAAAAAGAAAATTTAGTTAAAGTTTGTTTCTAAATAGATTTTCAAATTTTAGAAGTCCGCCATATTGGATTGAGAGTGACGTCACATTTTTTTCGAGTTACTCTCAGCAAGCCCTTTAATTTGATACCCATATTGTAGGAATGCATTAAAAATGATTGGTCTGCCATTTTGGGTATGCCGCCATATTGGATTTAGAATGACGTCACACTGTTAATCATGTATTGTCATCCGAACTGAAAGAGCATACCAAATTTCAGCTTAATCGGTTGAGGGCAAGTGCTTTAAAATTGAGTTGTAAGATTTGACCGTAACAAACATACATAGCAAGTTAAATAAAAGCTTGTAATAATTGACAGCTCTTTTGCTGTCAATGATTAAGTTCTTGTAAAGGCGCATCATCATCATCATCATCATCATCATCATCATCAGCCTATTAATGACCCCACTGCTGGGGCACAGGCCTTCCCTATGGATGGAATAGGGAGGTTGGGCCATGACCCACCACGCGGGCCCAGTGCGGATTGGTGGGTGCTAACGACTGCAGATGCAGCCGGGACCAACGGCTTAACGTGCCTTCCGAAGCACGGAGGAGCTCTAGATAGTAATTTTTGGTCACCCATCCAAAGACCGACCACGAAAGTTGCTTAAGTTCATGTAAAGGCGCGTTCGGTAAAAATTCGTACATGGGTGCGTCAACGAACCATACAGAGCCATAACAACTGAAGCACCAGTAGGGGAGGATGGGGGAATTGCGGACGCTGAAGGGAAATAACGCACAACATTCGTACTATTAGTAATAATTAGTCTGTCTTTATTAATTATTAATCTTTAGTTATACATCTACAAAAACAATTATACTTATTAAACGAGATCAATCAACAAATAGAATATTTTTAGCATAAACAAAACCTTGTCTGTCCGTAATTACCCGTAGCGTTCGCGGTAAATTCGGACTGACCCTGGGTTAATTACGGACAGCATAGGGTTTTTACGGACTAGGTCCACATCATTGACAAAAATCACAAGTAAAGCCTTTAGAAGAACTTCCTGCAGTGCAGTTCTCATGAGCCCACTTGTTACACTTTAAACAAATAATCCAGCCTACGGCGAGTGGATCACTGTAATATTCCTGATAATAAATGCAAAAGTAATCAACATTTCCTTCATTTTCTAAATTTTTCAGATTTTTTTAAACCCTTTCATCCTTTTCCTGTAGAAAGTTCTGACTTTTTCAGCTTATAAGATGTAGTTTTTATTTTCTTTTGTTCCTTTTCTTCTAGATTCTTTTTTTCCGGGGTGCTGGTAAAAATGATGGAATGCTTTTTGTTTACTGACCGTTTGCTACGATGAATTTGTAGACTTGTTTGACTTGTCGTACTTTGGTTTTCGGACGTCCGTATTTACCCCGCAAGCCGTGTCCGCAATTAACCCAACAGGGTATTTTTAAATCAAAGAGGGAAATTTTTGTAGGTTATGAAAACGTTCCATAAAAACAAACATTGGCGATTCAAACTCCATTGACAAAGCTATCCATAGAAAATATCACTTTTTACCATCACTTAGTATACAGACCTGTCCCTCGGATTAAAAAAATGGGTGCGTGTACTTATGTAGGCGCGTGAGAAGTTATCCTTCTTTGGCATCGTTTAAAATTAGGTTTTTAATTGCATGCAAATAATTAATTACAATAAATTAATAAAAAGTCTGGAAAAGGACGAAGTCAATAAAGTTCAGTTTTAATTTGAAAAAATAAATAAATAATCAAAATATTCAATTAAAATCGCTAATGAATATAATTTATTAGAACATATGTGATTTGCAGTTGTATGAAACTCAAACACGTATTCCGAATATACAAACTAGAAACATGTGGATAAATATTATAAATATGTCAAGAGATGGCGCTGTAGTCTCCTGAATCGCGCTTTGGTTTCGTTGTTCCAGATTAATAAATACTTTTGATATTATAAATATGAATACCTATAACTGTTACTTTATTACAAAAAGTAAAGATGTGGTTTTTGGTTCTACTACACCAATGGTCAAGAGATGGCGCTGTAGTCTCCTGAATCGCGCTTTGGTTCCGTTGTTCCAGATTAATAAATACTTTTGATAGGCCTTCACAATGCAGTCGTTAGCACCCACGAAATAGAGATTCTATTTCTATTTTGTTGGTAGATTTTCTTAATGTGGTGCGGTAAACACAAAAGTAACGCATGAAGTTGGTCGCTTTAGCGTTAGCGTTTCATGTGTTAAAATTTTGTGTTACAGTGATGCGCGCGCATCTTAAAATTTCACTCTCATCATTTTTTCATAACGCGCCTAAAGAAGTATAACTTCAAAAACTCTAAAAATTAGATCAATATACACTTTTTTTTTTATTTTACCTACCTTTCAAGCTGTGCGCAGCCGGCTGTCGTAAGTTTTTGCGTGGCATTAAAATAGCGGAAAGAAACAGACGCCAAGTGCGTGGTTCGGAACGGCTTACTACTGTCATCATAACATAACAATATTCCCGCGTTGTCAAACTGTCATGACTAGAGATTGTGCTTAAATATGAGATTATAAAACAAGGTTATAAAGAATAAAGTATTATAGCACCGGGCTGCCGCGGGTGGAGGGAATGCGTAGAAACTTGCTAGTCCGTATTTACCCCGCGTCCGCAATTCCCCCACTCTCCCCTACCGAGGGCTACCGGCAATCTAAAGATATTATTCCTAGCTTCAACCCCAGACCAACTAGAAAACTATTAAATCTTAACCGAAGTGATCTCCGAGTAATGCTGGGTACAAAAACTGGACACAGTCTACTTAACAAGCATTTACTAACCATACGTGTTTTTACAGATAGCTCTCTATGCAGAAGATGTCTGGAAGCAGATGAAACGGCCGCTCATGTGAACCTGGAATGCACACATCTCATTCAGCATTAATTATTTGATAAATATGTTTGTACCTACATACATTCGTGGTGTGTATTCATGTCCTATATCATAAATATAAAAATAATTAATGCTCAATAGGGTAATACATAACGTAGCTATACAATTTTCTATGAAAAAGGTAGTTGAAAAAAACACGGCAAAGAACATTTTACAGTTTTAATAAAAATCTTCAAATTAATACTTCGACCAATAATAAAAGTTATTCAATTGAAACTAATAGGACTAGACATGAAGGCGCAAGTAAATTCTCGCTCACAGCAAGTATCAACGGCTGATATAACAATAAATTGATTTCTGGAATTCGTGCAAAAATACTTGCCCTACTATTATGCACCTTACCCCTATTGAATTAAGCGTCATTAAAGTCAGTTGTTCCGGAGCCGGAGTCAATATCAGAGGGAATATTCGGCGGGGCGCACGCCTGCCACGCGTCACGGTTTAACTGAATTCTATTCATTTTAACATTTTAAGCGCCCTGTGTTACAAACAAAGATTTTAATCGCTAGACGTGTGCCTACGGCGTGGTGCAGGGCACCAATGTTTCCACTATAATGTACATGAGGGTTTACTCATCCAGACGCAGTCAGAAACAACGGATTCACAGTGGAGTCAAGGGTAAAAGAGTTGGCTTGGCACTGAGCTAAAAAGGCATTGTAGTTACAAAGTATTATAACTACAATGCCTTTATAGCTCAGACATAAAAAGTACACAGAAATCAATATATCTTTATTCAAATTGGATGTATAGTACAACACTTTTGAATCGTCCAAACATTTTTTTTCCCTACCACTATTTTTAAATAGGACATATTTTTTAGCTGCGGAGAAAAACGAGCGAAACAAACTCCACAACATTAAAAGCATAATGTAACAACATTTACAAATCATTATGTTTTGTTGTTACAACGTCAATACAATCATGATTTATTTAATATAGAAAACCTGTTGGAATGATTGGAACAGTTCAAACCCAAGCATTTTTGTCTGTAATATAATCAGACACTTTGTAATAAGCTTTTTTAATAAGTGCTTTTTTATACTACTTTGAATTTATTTATGCTTAACTCTTGGAAATTGCTTGGGACTTTATTGTATAAGCGAACACAAAGACCTTTAAATGAATTATTGATTTTGTGAAGCCTAGTAGCAGGTAAAGTTAGTTTATTTTTGTTTCTTGTATTAAGTGTGTGAACATCACTGTTTTTAAGAAACAAATTAATATTTTTTCTTACAAGTAATAAATTTTCGTATATGTATTGTGATGCGACTGTCATTATACCAAATTCTTTAAACCTATCTCTTAAGGAATCCTTAACTTAGAGTTGAAGATGTCTATTCTTCGTTATTTTAAATATTTACAAATATCGAGGAACCAAAATATTTTTTGTTTTATTTTAGGAATTTATGTGCACAATTTCTTTTTGACTGCTGTACTTGTTAGAAGAAAAAAAAAATAACTCAGCCCCGGCCCAAGAAAATTGGACGCTAACTAGTCTACTATCTTGCCAAGTTTAAATACTTATCGAAATAATACTAACTCAAATATATACATACATGAACCCGGAAAACATTACTCTTTTTTGGATAGTCGTGTAAAAAGATCGTTTCAATCATGCTAAAATTTACAGAACTGCGCAACTGAAAAAAATGTGGAACATAACATTATATTATCCTCTGCCCCACTAGTATGAGCACCGCGACATGATATATAACGCGTTTTTCTCACGCTCAAATTACTAAGGAGTTTGACAGTTAGACGCGATGTGGTGCCCATACTACAGGGACACAAGTGTTGATTTTGCTTAGTTAAGCATGTGTCAATGGTATTTTCCTTTAGAGTATTATATATATATACTTTAGGTCCGGGCCACGGTTCCCAACTTAGGAGGGGTTGCCCCCAGATTTAGGGGCTAGATGTGTTAAAACGGACTTTATTAGGGGCTGAAATTTTTTGGGTAACTTTTAGGGGCTTTTAACAAAACTTGCAATTAATTCGAAAAACAAAGCGTGTGTTTTCTTTCAGTTTTGTGCGTAGAATGGAACGCACCACGATATGAAACGACTAAACTGACCGTGTGGCGGTCTGTTACCTGATTAAAGTTCTTTGCCTATCACCAATGGTTAAACAATAAAACAACAACATAGCAATCATGTTCGTTCTTTCGTTCGTTCACGTCATACTCACGGCTCACCATTCTTTTTTGTCATTCATTCAACAAAATAATTTTGTGTAACTAAATAAGAAACTTTTTAATTAATGAGCAGCGAAAGAATTTAGGTAATTAGTAGGTATATATTAAATTCTATATTTAGGGGATTTTAGGGGAATTTGAAAAATACTTAGGGTAAATTTTTGGTAAGGGTTGGTAACACTGCCGGGCAAGGGTCCGACCACCACGCGGCACATTCGACGCATCCGCGCCGCGCCGCGCCCGCGCTTGCCGTCCCAATGGCCCCATTGTTTTGTTTTACGCAACGATTTGTACGCCACTTATTATTGTGCGATAAACTGATACAGCTTTCACCAATTACGCTTCCCTATAAGGACCGTTTGGATACACTTATATTATTTGCTGCCTAAAGTATTGAACAAATCTAGTAGGTATAGTGTAGGGGCAGGTTTTTATTGAAATTATTAATGAGAAATCAATGAAAAGTTTAAAAAGCAAGCAATCTACTAAACTTCTTAGCTTAAATTGTTTTAATGTCGTCTATTTATTGGTCAATTCAATGTACTGGAGATTTGATTTTGTAAATTTATAGATATATTTGCTTTTTCTTATAAGAAAATTTTGTTAGACTTATTACCTCGTTTCAACGCCTCGTTTCTAAAGTTTTAACTTTATTTTTTGTCAGTTCTCATAGATTACTTTGTATAGTAGGTAACTACATATTTTCTTTTTATTTTCTTATCGTAAACCTAAGCATGCCATTCTTTTAATATTACTCGTTCTATTTAAGTTTTATTAAACAAGACTCCGCTAATTACCTTACCCCATATAAGGTAAGTGGGGTCTAGACACAAAGATAGCCGATACGGTAGAAAAGAATTCCCCAGTACGCACAGTAACAACTTAACTGTGCTCTCTGATATGGTGGTAGAACTAGTAAGAAATCAGAAATCAATATATCTTTATTCAAATTGGATGTATAGTACAACACTTTTGAATCGTCCAAACATTTTTTTTCCCTACCACTCGTTATTGGACATATATTTTAGCTGCGGAGAAAAACGAGTGAAAAAAACTCCACAACATTAAAAGCATAAATGTAACAACATTTACAAATCATTATGTTGTTACAACGTCAATACAATCATGATTTATTTAATATAGAAAACCTGTTGGAATGATTGGAACAGTTCAAACCCAAGCATTTTTGTCTGTAATATAATCAGACACTTTGTAATAAGCTAAGTTAAGCTAGTTGTGTTCAAGTCTGAATAATGTGTCCAAGTAAAGAACGAATCAGTTCATGTAATTCACTACAAAAAGACGGCGTTCGTTTGGCCACGAATAAAAGGTACTGTTTTAGTGTCGAACTGTTGTTGGCACGGTCGCGCTCCGGGGATTTTATATTACCCCAGATCGGATGACCCCTGCGGCGATACGCCAGTCTTCAAACAATATTAAACTTGCAGGGTCGATGCTGATACTTTCGCCTGCACGTGGGTTATATTGCTCTGTATGTAGGTACAATAATGGTGACACAATAAATCACACTGTAGGCACTTGTCTAAAAAAATGTTGATTACTGTGTTTAAATTCTAAGGTCTCTGAATGTCGGCCTCATAACAAAACTCAGAGTCGCGCAGCTTGCTATGGAGAGGGCTATGCTCGGTGTTTCCCTACGTGATAAGATCCGAAATACGGAGATCCGTAGAAGGACCGGTGTGTACGACATAGCCCGAAGAGTTAGCACGCTGAAGTGGCAATGGGCAGGCCACATCGCTCGAGGATCTGACAACCGTTGGGTAAGAAAGGTCCTCGAGTGGCGACCACGTACCGGACGACGCAGCGTGGGGCGGCCCCCAACAAGGTGGACTGACGACATCGTCAAATGTGCTGGGAGCCGCTGGATGCGGATAGCGCAGGACCGCGCATTGCGGCGTTCTATGGGGGAGGCCTATGTCCAGCAGTGGACGGAGAAGGGCTGATGGATGGATGGTGTTAAAATTCAATATAATTTTAAAATTTTAGATATAAACTTACCTAATTAATAAACATTACAAGTATATAAATGTAAATTTTAAATCACGCTGCAGGTAATTATGTTCAATATATATGTTACAAAGCAATCTGTATAATTCGGCATTTTATACAATATCTAGGCAATGTTTAAATTGCCAAACACGTCCAGGTAATGTATGAAATATTATCCATTTAATACTATGCCTAGGTATTATATACAATACCGAATGTGCAGACGGCAAATGTGTGTAAAAGAAGATAGCGCGTCGAGTTTTCCTTGTTTTATTTATCTATTATCTGTCAGCCAGCCTAGCAGGAGCACCACCATATGATATATTAAGTGCTCATTTTTATTACACTCAAGTGTCAAATTACTATGGATTTTGACAGTTAGACGTGCTAAAAAACGTGATATTACGTAAATTGTGGTGCTAATGCTACGGGGACCGGCCGGTGATTTGTTTGAAGGATGAACGTAGTACAGTGCGCATTTGCAGAATGTTAGATTTAGAAGCAATCATGTCTGATCGGACATAACATACCTTAGTACAATATTGATTTTTCAAGGGATAAACAATTTTGAAAAATCTTTTTTTTTTTTTCAATTGGTTTTTGATTTCATTTTTCATCACTAATAGCCTAGTTGACTCATGTCAAATTGCACTATACAAATGTTTATTTCTTATAAGATTTGGTATAAGGAACCTAAATACATCGATTTCACTTCATAAAATTAGAAGATGGATGGAGTAATTTAATTTGAAAAATGGTTTTTTAGTCTATGCTTTTTAAACACTCAAAACGCTGTCCACCATGATTGGGACGTCAACAAGTTAGTAAATGTGTTAGTAAACAACTAAACGTCATTGTCGTGTTACTGTGGTGTCTTTAGTCGGACTAAAATATATCTAAAAACTCTTACATCTTATAGAAAAAAAACGTTTATTGGAAAGCAGAAACGACAAAACTTAGTAGGTACCTACATTCATAACCTTAAAATTTGTATTTTTAAACTTTAAATATTATTCAATGAGTACTCACATAAAAGTGATCTTTGCTAAAAGAAAAAACTTTCAGACGGTAAAATTTCAGGATTGAGCAAGTTTTAAACATGACTGTGTTCATGTGTAAGTATGCGTATTTCTTTAGGAAATTTAAACCACAACTTTTCTGGAGTCTTTAACGATGTGTTTCTACATTCTCGTATAATACAATCATGATAATTATTATATTTATCATGGAATCTATTAGAAATCATGATATTATAATATGAATTTAGATTCAGGTTATATCCTATGTACTTTCGAATGTTTGTTTACGATTTTGTTGCATAGATAATTTATAGACTAAAATGGCCGACAGCGTTTTTGTATGTCCATGAAAAATCTATTTTAAAATTAATGTTTTGTAGCTTTCTAGGTAAAAAAAAAATACAATACATTCTTTTTCGGTCTAATAGAACAATTATTAACCATTTAAAACATATTTCCAAAAAGTGTCAAGTAGCCTATTGCGTCCTCTTGCATTTTTACTACAAAACTTAAGGATGATCATTGATAATGGCTTATTGCGGTAAATATTGAAGCGGTGATTTCACTGCTAAACTAAAAGACGAACAAAGACAAAATCTTATTGCTTACTGCAATATTGAAGCTGCGATAAGAGTGCGTCATAGAGCGCGTATGAGCGGCGCTGTTTGCGGAGCTATCGTGCCCACTGGTGGTGTTCTGTGGGCCAACTGGTCAAATTGAGCGCGCCGCTGCGGGGGGCATCCGATGCCCACTGCTGTTAGTCCTCACAACGTCATTGTAACCCAACTTTTCGCATTAGGAGATTAGACGTGAAATTTAAATAGTCTTAAATGGGTAGGGAACTTAGAAATAAATAATAATAATTATTAATTTCCAACACTCACACCAATTAGACTAGCCCCAAAGTAAGCCCGGTAGGCTTGTGTTATGGGATAATATGGTAACGGATAGAATACATTTATTTATTTATTTTATTTATTTACTCTTTATTGTCAATTTACAACAAATGGCGGACTTAATGCCACATGGCATTCTCTACCAGTCAACCATCGGGCTAAGCTGAGACATTATGCGGTAAAGTAAATAAAGGCAAAAGGTGAAAGAAAAAAAAATGATAAAACTACATGATACTTAATATAAAAATAATAATACATAACATCTATAAATACCTATATTTATATATACGATAATAAATACCACTATACTTACTTAAGAATACTATAATAAAACAAAATACTATTACAGATAATAGCAGCGTTTTACTTACCACTAAAACGCATGTTGTGTCCGGAGACTTATTCGGGGTCATGTAAACATAATTTTGAGTCTAGCATATTGCGTTTTCGGTCATTCATCTCCATAGACAAGTAGGCTGAACATAACTCCTTTGCTCTATGAACGGCGGGTCACGTGACGATGACGTAATTTTCCCGCCACTCTCGTTCACCAGGTCGAGCTTTGCAGAAATTTGCACCCATCATCGGAATCGTCATCTTCCTCTGAATCTTCGAGATCATCGGAGGTGGAGCAGGCTCGAAAGAGAAAGAGAAGTAACAAGAGGGGAGGAATAAGCGTCGTCGGAAACAAGGCAAGGTATTAAAAACACCTCGCCCAACAGGTCTGTGAACTAAGAAATTTTATTTACTACCCTCATAATAATCTATACTTATAATAAATCTGTAGAGAGGTCAATTCTGTACATGAAATATATTTTCAAAATAACTATCAGGGGGTGATTAGTGATCGATACTGATGCCAAAAATGCAATCAGTAAATTTTTTGTCTGTCTGTCTGTCTGTGTGTATGTTCCTTATAGAAACAAAAACTACTCGACGGATTTTAACGAAACTTGGTACAATTATTCTTCATACTCCTGGGCAGGTTATAGTATACTTTTCATCACGCTACAATTAATAGCAGCAGAGTAGTGAAGGGAAATGTTGGGAAAACGGGAGAAGTTACTCCATTTTTTAAGCTTCCGTTAAAGTTACATAGAAATCATGTATGACGAAAATATTCTACATAAAATTGTCTAAAAAACCGCAACAGCATATGTCTATCTTTTATGGTTGACTCACAATAACACGTGTAATTATATAAATAAAGTGATTGTTTATAGCACAAGCCTGAGAAGTATAGTTTACACTACAGCTCTACACCGAAGCGGAGCGAGGGCGGGCCACTAGTTTTTACAATAATTTCAATGCTCCTACTGAAGATGATAATTTTGATATGCATGAATCACGTAAGCCAAAAATCACCGATTCGTTTAACTTGAGTTTGGCATCACAGCTGCGGCAACTTTCGATGCCGGCTACTTCCGACGAACATTTGAATGTTATAAATTCATTACAATACTTTAACGATAAAAATTGGTATAATGTAAGATACAGTGATTATCAGAAACAATACAACGCTTCGCCTGGTTATACTGACCTCGAAGTAAATGACGAAATAAAAAAACATTTTGATAAACCAAATTACTTGGTTGGGTCGGATAAGTTTTTAGGTGCCCTGACTCATGCTTTAGTTATGCAGAGGGATGCCATGATATTTGGTATAAATAATATTATAGATTGGGCCAAAAATCAAGAAAATTTAAACGCAGATTTGCTAGGTGAAAAAATTCAAGATGTTTTTTCAGGTGATTTTCAGAAGATCACACGTGGTTGTGTTCAACTAGTATGTGGTCGTAGAGCAGACATAATTGGGCAGCGGCGAGAGAATATAATGCAAAATATAAAAGATAAATCTTTGCACCTTTGTTTAAAAAAGATACCCCCTTCGAATGAATTTTTATTTGACAAAGAAGACTTTAGTAATTTTATTAAGAACTAGTGGCCCGCCCTCGCTTCGCTTCGGTGTAGAGCTGTAGTGTAAACTATAGTTTTTGTTCTCAGGCTTGTGCTATAAACAATCACTTTATTTATATAATTACACGTGTTATTGTGAGTCAACCATAAAAGATAGACATATGCTGTTGCGGGATATTTTTTGGACAATTTTATGTAGAATATTTCCGTCATACATGATTTCTATGTAACTTTAACCATTAAGGCTACACACGCGACGGAAGTTTAAAAAATGGAGTAACTTCTCCCGTTTTCCCAACATTTCCCTTCACTACTCTGCTGCTATTGATTGTAGCGTGATGAAAAGTATACTATAACCTGCCCAGGAGTATGAAGAATAATTGTACCAAGTTTGGTTAAAATCTGTCGAGTAATTTTTGTTTCTATAAGGAACATACACAGAGACAGACAGACAGACAGACAAAAATTTTACTGATTGCATTTTTGGCATCAGTATCGATCATTTATCACCCCCTGATAGTTATTTTGAAAATATATTTCATGTACAGAATTGACCTCTCTACAGATTTATTATAAGTATAGATAGTGGGGGTGTTTCTGAAGTTTTCAATACACACAAACCGTTTTTGACAACTAAATCTTCTAGGACTCAGGCAAACTTTCCCAGTTCTAGTATAACACAGCCGGCCAGTCGCGCCCCTGCACTGACGGCTTTTCGATTTCCGCCACCTCAGGGTGTGGGATCATATTATAATAACTACCCCCAAAGTAAATATTCCCAAAAACTTTTTCGACCACACAAGTCGCAAACGGCAGGTCCCCGTTTTTCAATCGAGCACTCTCAAAAGTAATGTTTTCGTGTGATGCGTGCAATCTACCAACTCAGTGAAAGAAAATTAACAAGTGTTTTTGAAGTTCTACTTCTTTAGGCGCGTTATGAAAAAATGATGAGAGTGAAATTTTAAGATGCGCGCGCATCACTGTAACACAAAATTTTAACAGCATGAAGTTGGTCGCTTTAGCCAACCACCAACTTCATGCGTTACTTTTGTGTTTACCGCACATTAAGAAAATCTACCAACAAAATAGAAATAGAATCTCTATTTAGTGAGTGCTAACGACTGCATTGTGAAGGCCTATCAAAAGTATTTATTAATCTGGAACAACGGAACCAAAGCGCGATTCAGGAGACTACAGCGCCATCTCTTGACCCAATGGTCAATACACCAATGTGTAGTAGAACCAAAAACCACATCTTTATTTTTCAATGTTACTTTTATATTATTATTGTAATAAAGTAACAGTTATAGGTATTCATATTTATAATATTTATCCACATGTTTCTAGTTTGTATATTCGGAATACGTGTTTGAGTTTCATACAAGTGCAAATCACATATGTTCTAATAAATTATATTCAGTAGCGATTTTAATTGAATATTTTGATTATTTATTTATTTTTTCAAATTAAAACTGAACTTTATTGACTGTGTCCTTTTCCAGGCTTTTTATTAATTTATTTTAATTAATTATTTGCATGCAATTAAAAACTAATTTTAAACGATGCCAAAGAAGGATAACTTCTCACGCGCCTACATAAGTACACGCACCCATTTTTTCTTTAACTTTTGCTGAATTTTTTTAAAGCTTTCGCATCATTGTAGTTTTTTTAAAATAATCAAAAGTTAATTCAAAATGTGTTAAAAAAATAAACATAAGTATGGATGAAGGTACAAACATTCACTTAGCGCACTCTCTTGGTGCATTTGAAAACTAAATCACGTTCCAATTAAGCATCAGCATAATTCGGCATTGTGCGGCACTGAGTAGCATTATGCTCTGTAATTGGAAAACTACCTATAGTGCTCCAATTAGTTAAGTATTTTTATTATTTCTGGAGAGTAGCGAAAGTGTTGAAGAACGAATAAACTAGGTCGTGCAGCTTTTCTTTGATATATTTTCATTATCAATGACCGAATAAAGCTTTTATAGAGAGAATAACATTGCAAGCAAAAGTTGCTTACATTATCATGAAAACTTATACATACTTAATTAAATGAAACACGCTTAAATGAAACCAATATGATACTAACTTGGTTTCTTTTTGTGCATGTTGAATAATAGTCATGCCCAAATTATGTCTATTTCCCTTTATCATGCCATACTTGAGGAGGACTCGACCGATTTTTTCCATCGTTTTTTGTATAGTTTTTACAAAACTACATTGTGGTTAGAAGATTCTTAGGTAAAAAAAAAGAATTTTAATTTTTTCGCAATCTATATACATAAAACTCAAAGGTGACTGACTGACATAGTGATCTATCAACGCACAGCCCAAACCACTGGACGGATCATGCTGAAATTTGGCATGCAGCTAGATGTTATGACGTAGGCATCCGCTAAGAAAGGATTTTGATCAATTCTACCCCCAAGGGGATAAAATAGGGAATGAAAGTTTGTATGAAACTTTGTCAATTTTAAACCGATCGGGCTGAGACTTTGCATGCAGGTATAAGGAGAATCATAGATGAATGTCATTGTGTATAATACAAGCCTGAGAACAAAAACTGTAGTCTACACTTCAGCTCTACACCGAATCGAAGCGAGGGCGGGCCGCTAGTTAATTATAAATTTTAAGAAAACTTAGCCTACAATTTTACCCGGTGGTAATAGAGTAGGGTTTTAAATATTTTTATGATTCCGTACCTCAATACGAAAAAGCAGAACCCTCTGTCGTCCGTGTGTCCGTCCATCTATTTGTCTGTCAAGATGCTTTTATCTCGGTTAACACGTAAATGTATCGAATTGAAATTTAAACCATATACTCAGGTCGTATTTTGAACGAAACGAAAATTTATTACTTGTAAGAAAAACTATTATTTTTTTTTTTCTTAAAAACAGTGATGTTCACACACTTAATACAAAAAACAAAAATAAACTAACTTTACCTGCTACTAGGCTTCACAAAATCAATAATTCATTTAAAGGTCTTTGTGTTCGCTTATACAATAAAGTCCCAAGCAATATCCAAGAGTTAAGCATAAATAAATTCAAAGATAGTATAAAAAAAACACTTACTAAAAAAGCTTATTACAAAGTGTCTGATTATATTACAGACAAAAATGCTTGGGTTTGAACTGTCCCAATCATTCCAACAGGTTTTCTATATTAAATAAATCATGATTGTATTGACGTTGTATCAACATAATGATTTGTAAATGTTGATACATTATGCTTTTAATGTTGTGGAGTTTTTTTCGCTCGTTTTTCTCCGCAGCTAAAAAATATGTCCAATAACGAGTGGTAGGGAAAAAAATGTTTGGACGATTCAAAAGTGTTGTACTATACATCCAATTTGAATAAAGATATATTGATTCCTGATTTGATTTCTGAACTGTGGAAAATCAAACTTGTAAGTTACGTTGAAGAAGATACGGCGTTTACCTATATGTTACGTACCTACAAATCTGTACGGAATCCGCGGTGGTGGGAGTCCGTGGCATTTGGCCGGGATTTGTTCTATTTTGATCGGGAAGGATATATTGACGACCTCCGTGGCCGAGTGGTTTGTACGCCGGGTTTCATAGCGTCGCCGACTCGAGAGGTCCCGGATTCATATCCCTATGGGGGCAGATATTTGTGTGATGAACACTAGCATTTGTACTCCAGTCATGGATGTTTAATATGAATTTCTATATAAATATACTTATATATGTAAAGTATGTATTCTATCCGTTACCCTAGTATCCCATAATACAAGCCTTACAGTGCTTACTTTGGGGCTAGGCTAATTGGTGTGAGTGTTGGAAATATATATATATATATATATTGTCAAGTCCGCTATTGTTCTATGAATTTGGATTGGAATGTATTGATTTTTTTATAAGTTTTTTGTTACGAGATATCATGCTAAAGTCTGCGTAATCCTAACTCCGACTTTTGCAGTTATTTGATCTTAAACTATGCATTTAAATTAATTTAATATTAATTTCGATATTATTCACATTCCTGTTAGTTCATAAAAACACGAGTAAGCCTTACAGTAGTCGCGTATGATGTGTAACATTTGAAACCTCACCTTATATTAGCAAACAAAGAAATAAAACCTACTACAAAAGGAATAAGCCATTTGAACATTATGTTTTAAAATAAATCATATAGCGCGCGCTTTCGCGACTTCCTGTTACACACTTCCGTCCCATTTCACGAAATCACTCGCACAAATTGCAGGAAAGCGAAAGGAAAGATGTTACACATCAAAAATCCACAAATCGATATTTGGCAAGAAATTATAACGTTTGGGGGCTGCCGTTAAACCACCTTGTATATAGACGTTTTATGATGTAGCTTTGTGTTAGGACTGGTATCTAGCGGATATCAGATCCGATCACTAATAAACAAGAGAGCTACCAAATACACTCACGATTTGCGCGGGGAATGCAATAATATCGGGTGGCCTTACGGCAACAATAAGCCGGGTCTCGCAACGCGGCGGTAAGTGCCGCCCGCTCACAGAACGCCGCTTGAGTACAAGGCTTGGTTCAAGACAGAACAACGGAGATGGTGTCAGTAGAATAACTTCTCAACTTTCCCACACCATCTGATGCTAAGTTTGTGAAGTACAGCAGCGAACAAATATAGTAAGGTTCTCGTGTCGAATTAACCACCCTTAGATAACGATATTTAATACCCTTAGACAGATTCTCCACCGTCCCAGTCTAGACTAGAGTCTGTGCGGAAAGAGAATGGGCGTGGCGAAAAACGGAACTAACATTAAGATTTTTATTTGGCAATCAAACCCAGCAATCTGTAAAACGTCAAAGTTTTGTATTGATACGGATTTGTTTGTTGTTGTGATTTCTTGCGGTTTTTTTGTATTTAATCATGTCTAAAAGGGGTAAAACCTTACAAATACGGTAGAAAAGCACTACAGCGCCCTCCGATCTAAATCCCATTCTCTTTCCGCACAGACTCTATCACAGATAATAATAACAAATAATAAAAGATTGAGAGAGAATTATGCTTACAGATTATTACAATTTGTTCGTATTACACAATTATGTTTAGCTTTTTTACAATTTGATATTCCTAAGCACATTCAAGTTAAAATAGTAACATTCCATATTTATTGCTTTGATAGTTTTATTTATAAAAAGTTTTATTGACAGTGCTTCTAATGAAATTCATCTTACAAGATCACAATAATTGGCATCTGCAAATAAATGAGAGGGAAATAATATTCATATCTCTTATCTATTAGACAAGTCCGTCCGTCCGTCCGTCTGTCTGTGGTGCTGTTTCAGCGGCCAAACCGTAAGAGATAGATAAAGAGAATGTTTAAGTTATAAGTTAAGAATAGTCTGATAAGACTACAAACCGGATCTGAGTAACGTAGCACTTCCGGTTTTCGAGAAATCACGAATTTCAAACGAAACCACACAAAATCTCCGAAGTTCTCAATTAATTAAATACATTTTTTTTTTAAATCAGGTTTTGGTGAACATTTGGTTCACTGGTTTGCTAGTTTTATTGAAATATAAAATAAATTGCTATTATATCATATTGTAAGTATAATTATTAAAATGTTAGTTTATAATTAAGTTTACAATTTAATTTAATATATCATTGTTAAGTTTCTTAGGTTTTCACGCACATCCCTCATTATATAAAACATGTTTCAACGCAACGCATGCAAGACCAACAGATACTATTAGTTCTTTTTGCTTGCATGATTTAACATAAGAAGGAGATAGAAATGAAATATCCGAACGATCAATAAAAAGTATTTCGAAGGTAGCTCGACAAAGTAAACGAAATCAGTAGTCTGACGATGCTGACCTGAAAAAGCTGCGAAACGTCAATAAACAAATATAATAAGTACACCTTACCCGTTGAAACGTGTTTTATTTATCATTATTAAATTTTAATTCTAATTAATTAAATTAAAGAAAATATAACTAGAAAAAAGATCCACGCGGACCAGGCAGCAGACGGGACTCGAACCCGCACCCTTCGCAATCCGGGCGAATGCACTTACCAATTATGCTACCGCGGCCCTAACGGGGCAGCGCCATTTCTTCGCATTGTAGGTAACCCACAATGTCAAATGAATACTTTTACAAGCATTAAACATTTGAAAGAAGAAATGCTGCCTTGCAGCTTAAGAATGGCTAGATGAATTTCAACGCGGTCCGTGAGGGCCGTGGTAGCATAAATGGTCAGTGCATTCGCCCGGATTGCGAAGGGTGCGGGTTCGAGTCCCGTCTGCTGCCTGGCCCGCGTGGATTTTTTTCTAGTTATATTTTCTTTAGATTTAAACATCAAGCAGTGTAACTTATGTACGCGCGTGAGAAGTAATACTTCTTTAGCATCATTAAAAATATTTTTTAATTGCATGCAAATAATTAATAATTACAATAAAATAATAAAAGGACTGGAAAAGGATAGTTAACACAGTCAATTAAGTTCAGTTTTAATTTGAAAAATTAAATAAATATTCAAAATATTCAATTAAAATCACTACTGAATTTAAGTTATTAGTCCATATGTAATTAGCACTTGTAAGTAACTAAAACACGTTGTGTCTATATAGAAACTAGAAACATGTGGATAAATATTATAAATATGAAAACAGTGATCAGAGGCGACGAGCGTGCCAACATTGTTTTTGACAACGCGATCATCTTATGGAGCTCCGTGGATCGTTCAAAGTACCTTTCGAACCACTTAGTGGTTAATAATCCACCATTATTAGACACTAACATTCATAACGCGCCCGCGGCCAACTTCATGGTGTTACTATTGCGTTACAGTGATGCGCGCGCATCTTAAAATTTCACTGTCATAATTTTTTCATAACGCGGCTAAAGAAGTATAACTTCAAAAATTAAAATTATAATTAAATTAAGTTTAAACTAATTACATCTATATTTAAGTAAGGACCGCCTGAAACGGTAAAAGCCTCCTCCGTGTCTTTCCACCAGGACCGTCATAGAGAACGAGATTAATTCTGTATGTGAGACGATTATACTATACTAGTGGCCCGCCCTCGCTTCGCTTCGGTGTAGAGCTGTAGTGTAAACAATAGTTTTTGTTCTCAGGCTTGTGCTATAAAGAATGACTTTATTTATATAATTACACGTGTTATTGTGAGTCAACCATAAAAGATAGACAGACATATGCTGTTGCGGGATATTTTTTAGACAATTTTATGTAGAATATTTCCGTCATACATGATTTCTATGTAACTTTAACCATTAAGGCTCCACACGCGACGGAAGCTTAAAAAATGGAGTATCTTCTCCCGTTTTCCCAACATTTCCCTTCACTACTCTGCTGCTATTGATTGTAGCGTGATGAAAAGTATACTATAACCTGCCCAGGAGTATGAAGAATAATTGTACCAAGTTTCGTTAAAATCCGTTGAGTAGTTTTTGTTTCTATAAGGAACATACACACACACAGACAGGCAGACAGACAGACAAAAATTTTACTGATTGCATTTTTGGCATCAGTATCGACCACTAATCACCCCCTGATAGTTATTTTAAAAATATATTTCATGTACAGAATTGACATCTCTACAGATTTATTATAAGTATAGATAAGATATTTAAATGTTCACTGTGCCAACCGTAGTACGATTGAGGGACCGAACTACGCTTACATTGTCTTTTTGTGGTGTTATCCTTCTTCGTGTTTGTACCAATGGCAGCCGATACAGTTGCACAGCGACTATCACCCCTACTGCTTCGTAATAAAGGCTGATAATTTAAAAATTGTAACTACAGACACCCACAGATGAGTGCATGACTGTACCTACCTAGAACGTTTCAGAATTTCATTCGGGAACGAGTAATACCCTTGTTTTTGTTATTGCACTGCACAGATTGCTGACCTTTGCACAAATAAGAAAGTTGGTTGTTAGTAGGTACGTATTAGTGATGTAACGAATGTAATTTTTTGAACATTCGCGAATGCGAATGCTCCTGCGAATATCAGGGGGCCATTCGCCTAACGGAAATGCTATGGAAAACGCTTTCGATTTTATTTTGTTATTTCTGACCGCCGAAGGTTTTCAAATACCTTACGCTCTTTTTTTTTAATATTGTTATTACCAATGCAAAAGAAAAAAAAAGAGCGCGAGGCAGTTGATAACCTCAGGCGGCTAGAAATAACAAAATGAAATCGTAAGCGTTAGCGTTTTCCAAAGCATTTCCGTTAGGCGAATGGCCCCCTGGTACCGACATTCGCGAATGCGAATATATATGTTTTTGTTCAGAATTGGCGCCAATTGTCTATGGCATGGTGGCAGTCTCGATCGAATTGCCGAGTTGATATGAACTCATGCGACTGAAGTGTCATTCCGCTCGCACCAGGCGCGGTCCGAAGGGGGGGGGGGGGGGGTCACAGGGGACATGACCCCCCCCCCCCCCCAAAATCTAAGGACAAATTGAAAAATCTCAAAAAATTGCCAAATAATAAAAGGAAATTTCTGGTTATCTCCTAACAGCGATAAATTTATAGTTTGCTGACATTTAGTGGTGTTTTTTGAACTACGTAACTACGATGGCCAAAATAACTTGGAAATGACATCTAGTACTACTATGTATTATATCATCGAAGTTTGTAATGATGATTTATACCCAAATATAAAGACATTTCTCAAAATCTGGTAACTCTTCCCATAAGTGGTACCTAATTTTTATTAGTGTAGTGAGTGACCCCCTCCAAAATTTCAGGCTGCGACCGCGCCTGGCTCGCGCCGGTCTTTCCGTAAACATAACAAGTGAATTTTGAGGTTAGAGTTTGAATAGTGATTAATTAACATGAGTAAATCAAATTCTAGTGAAATATGGACTTATTTTGCGATGCTGAACGAGCTAAATGCAAGCTGTGTAACAATGAATATTCAAGGAAAGGAAGAACTACAACTTCTTCAAATTGATTTTTTATATTCATATTCGCAAAACATTCGCAGAGATTTTGCGAATGAGAATGTGAATAAGAATATTCGTTACATCACTAGTAGGTATATATAGCTGCGATTGTTTTTTTCTGTAAAAACACCTTGTTTTCTTTGACTCCAAGTGAAAATGTATCAGCAATAATTGATTTTAGTTTTTATTTAGTTCTTTTTGTTTATATTAGTCTCCATGGCGAGTCAAATGACAAATTCTCATGTAGTAGTGTTTATAATCCGAGGTATATTATTATTATATTATTATTATACCTATCTCTCGTATTTCTAAAATCACCAATGTTCTCAATTTCAAATATCAAAGTGTCAATCTACTATTAATTCTCCAGAACGTAGATTTCTTTCATTAATGAGTTCTTACTTATGAAAAGCCAATAAAAAATGAATGAAAATTTTGTTTGTTCCAAATATTTATTACTTTAACAAAAGTTGACATTGACATTTCGGTTTGCAAACTATTCGAATTCGATAATGGTTCGTGCTAGGGGTAGAGCTGTTCTCGCGATTTGCGCTTAGCAACACATTCAGCTATTCATTTTTATATTATAGAAAGATGTCACTTGGAAACAGTTGTGCCAGACGTGACGATTTTGGCGGGACGTCCAGAATTTTAAATCAAAATTAAAGGTTCCTTCAGGGACAGGCTCAAGCCCGTCACAGACGTAGCTATGATATATATTAATATGAATCACAGCAAGACATATTACAACATATTTTCAATATAAATTTTCCAGTGACCGCACACGCAGCTATAATATATATTTCTATGACGTCACCAAAATATGTCGACAGATATATGTCAATATATAACGGTAAAGTACGACCGCAGACCGATTGAGGGCAAAATATATATCAGAAATCAGAAATCAATATATCTTTATTCAAATTGGATGTATAGTACAACAGTTTGAATCGTCCAAAAATTTTTTTTCCCTACCACTCGTTATGGACATATTTTTTAGCTGCGGAGAAAAACGAGCGAAAAAAGCTCCACAACATTAAAAGTCTAATGTAACAACATTTACAAATCATTATGTTGTTACAACGTCAATACAATTATGATTTATTTAATATAGAAAACCTGTTGGAATGATTGGAACAGTTCAAACCCAAGCATTTTTGTCTGTAATATAATCAGACACTTTGTAAAAGGCTTTTTTAATAAGTGTTTTTTTTATAATATCTTTAAATTTATTTAATTATTTTTATAGTATAGCTCCCGTCTGTGGTAGTTTGCTATAATATAATATATATTTCGATATATTAATATATATTATAGCTACGTCTGTGACGGGCTTCAATCCCGCTTTTCGGGAATAACTCGACCGTGCGTGCAGCGTACTGAGAAAGCGCGGGCGGGTGGCACAGACAAGTGTTAAAAACAGCCTCACGCAAACTCGGAGTCCTGAACAAGGTGCGGCGTTTTTTCACGCCCGAGTAACTATGCTTGTTATATAAGACGCAGGTTCGGTCTTGCGTGGAATATTGCTTGCACCTCTGGGATGGCTCCGCCAAGTACTTGCTCGATGCTTTGGATAGGTTACAGCGGCGCGCAATACGCATCATAGGCGATGAGGAGGTGACTAAACACCTTGAGCCTCTTCGATTACGCCTTGACGTGGCGTCACTAAGCGCGTTCTATCGTCTGTACCACGGCGAGTGTTCTGAGGAGTTATTCTCTCTTATTCCACCTTCCCCTTTCCTTCAGAGGACCACGCGCGCTGGCTTACGTTGTCACCGTCTAACTGTGGCTACAATTCCAACGTGTATAAGGAAATTTGGTGACTCTTTGTCGCACTATCCGTAAATGGAATGCTCTGCCCGCTCACGTGTTCCCTCCCTCTTACAACCTGGAATCCTTTAAAAGAGGCGTGAAGAAGCAACATGCAGGCCGGCAGGGTGAGGATGGCTGGTGTGGCAGGTAGAACTGCTGTATCAGCTATCTTCGCGTCTGGACTTCACCTCCACTGAACATCAGGTGGGGTGGAGTCATTTGTCGGAACTATCTAATCTATAAAAAAAAAGTGTGGACTGGCCGCCTGCCAGTCTCAGTCTCAACATAAATCTCTTATCTATTAGACAAGTCCGTCCGTCCGTCCGTCTGTGGTGCTGTTTCAGCGGCCAAACCGTAAGAGATAGATAAAGAGAATATTTAAGTTAAAAGTTAAGAATAGTCTGATAAGACTACAAACCGGTATTGAGTAACGTAGCACTTCCTGTTTTCGAGAAATCACGAATTTCAAACGAAACCACACAAAATCTCCGAAGTTCTCAATTAATTAAATACATTTTTTTTTGTTTTTTTTTTTTTAATCAGGTTTTGGTGAACATTTGGTTCACTGGTTTGCTAGTATTCAATAACTTTTGATTATATACGTTTTTTTACTATGTCCCGCTTTTGACGAAAGAATCCCGCTTTTTTCTACAAAAAACCAATAATATATAGTCTAGGTTAGTATGTATGTGTATGTTTGCGTGGATATTTATTTATGTATAGTTCTAAGGCAAACTAGTAATTGTTCTAGATTGTCATAGTTAAATTGTTCCAACCATTTTGTAACTAGTTGCTTAAATTATTTTGACTTATTTTGTATACTGTCTTTGAATCACCGAAGCACTTTGTCATAAACGTAGTATTATTACGTTAAAGTACTCAGTTCAACATACATTTAGGCATGATGACGGGGTACAGTAAACGAAATTCTATTTAGTCCGTCAGTTAGATGATCAAAAAATAATGGACACTAATTTTTTCTTTGGGCAATCAACCAAAGAATGACAAAGTTATAGCGCGTCAAAGAAGAATTTTCACTTATAAGCGTACTCAAACGTGACGTCATGCGACTTTTCAAATCAATATATCTCTGAAATGTTTATATTATGTGAAAATAGAAAAAATACGTGTCCAATACTTTTTAATAATCTACCTAATAAACGAAGAAAAAAAAATTAGTCATCATCCCTGGAACAACATCAATATCTATTAGGTACATGCTTGGTACGCTATACGGCTCTGTGAACGCAACATCTGCGCGATATGATAATGTTGCACGGCGTCTGGTCAATCCTCGTGTTTGCTTTGTGCGCCGGCCCGATCGGTGCGGCCGCAGTGCGAAAGCATGATTTAGGCGAGCTCAACTAAACAATCCTTTGAGTTGAGCCAAATGTTGATGAAACCGACTATGCGGCATATTGCCGAGACAGAGCCGTCGCTGTTTTAATCTTCTATATATATAAAACTCAAAGGTGACTGACTGACATAGTGATCTATCAACGCACAGGCCAAATCACTGGACGGATCGGGCTGAAATTTGGCATGCAGATAGATGTTATGACGTAGGCATCCGCTAAAAAAGGATTTTGATCAATTCTACCCCCAAGGGGATAAAATAGGGAATGAAAGTTTGTATGAAACTTTGTCAATTTTAAACCGATCGGGCTGAGACTTTTCATTTAGGTATAAGAAGAATCATAGATGAATGTCATTGTGTATAATACAAGCCTGAGAACAAAAACTGTAGTCTACACTTCAGCTCTACACCGAAGCGAAGCGAAGGCGGGCCGCTAATTAATTAATAAAAGCGTGGTACTAAGATGTCTTATTGATTATTCTTGATTTTTTTTTTAGCTTTTTATAGTCCCTTGCAGAGTTCGCATAATATGATAAGAAATAGTAAGTACATTACTGAACTGATGAACGAAAGTGTAAATGTTGGCCGAGTATGCGGGTTCGAGTCCCGTCCGCTGCCTGGTCCGCGTGGATTTTTTTCTAGTAAACTTTTCTTTAGATCTATTTATTAAATCCTCCTACGACATATGAATAATAATAATAATAATATAGCTGCTAGTGGGGGTAGATGGTGTGGCGTGTGACACCATGCATTTGGACATCGTTCACATCGATTCAGGTAATCTGTGAAACCATCTATAAAAGATAATCGTATAGGTGTACTGATAAATTTATCAGTTGAGTAGTCATTAAAGGGCAGGCGCACTGCCTCAGCGGGTGCCCCGGCTGAGTTCCCATGCAATCGCCATTGTTGCATAATTCGCATCACAAGCGACAACGCTACCCTCCACTTGCCTAGCCGTCGAGATCTATTGATATCCAACGGTAATGCAGACACAGAATAAAATTTTTAATTCAACATCATTTAATATTACAATCACTTATTTGAGCACATCACACTGCCAAGATAAAGCGCTATTATACGAAAGAGCTATGAAATCGGGTCGGATAATTTTGTAGTTTTTGAAAAGCAATTCAAAGTTACAAATTCAAGTCAGGAAAGTAAATGACAGAGATAATTGATTGAAAACCTTTAAAGTTTCCAACTTAAACGGTTATAGGAAGTTCTCGCTATTGTATTATTATGACATAAAATTAAAACATATGGGTGCGTGTACTTAAGTACGTGCGTGAGAAGTTATACTTCTTTTTGGAATTATTAAAAAATAGTTTTTAATTGCATGCAGATAATTAATTACAATAAGATAATAAAAGGATTGGAAAAGGATAGTCAACGCAGTCAATAAAGTTCAGTTTTAATTTGAAAAATTTAATAAATAATCAAAATATTCAATTTAAATCACTACTGAATTAGCACATATAAATTTCGCATTTGTATAACATTATAACACGTGTTAAGAATATAGAAACTAGAAACATGTGGATAGATATTATAAATATGAAAACAGTGATCAGAGGCGACGAGCGTCCCAACATGTGCGACTAAGAGATCCTATTACTATTTTGTTGGAAGCTTTTTTTCGAGACTTACGAGTAATGTGCGGTTTAGCGGCCGACTTCATGGTGTTACTTTCCGCGGCTAACTTCATTATGTTACTTTTGTGTTACAGTGATGCGCGCGCATCTTAAAAGGACAATGTTAAAATTGGCCTAAGAACCAACACCAATTTGGCATTTATGATAATTCTTAGTATATTTTTTGCGATAACTATCAGTATTTAGATGGTGACGGACACTTCCAGTTAAGTAAGCTAAATTAAAAAGTTAAAAAATAATCTTAGACAATAAATACCATTTAATGTGTATAATCTATGGCAGCGCTGCAAACAAAACACTCTTTCTTCCTAATCCCGGCACTTCACTTGGCTATTCGTATTTGCTATTTTAAAACATGACATTAGTCTGTTCTTTTCATTCCTTATTAAGGTAGTTTTCCAATTACAGAGCATAATGCGACTCAGTGGCGCTCAATGCCAAATTATGCTGATGCTTAATTGGAACGTGAATTAGTTTTCACATGCACCAGCAGAGTGCGCTAAGTTCCGTGTTGAAAAAAAAGTCAATATTTGGACCTTCATCCATACTTATATTTTTTTTAAACACAGTTGGAATTAACTTTGATTATTTAAAAAAAACTACAATGAAACGAAAGCTTTAAAAAAATTCAACATAAATAATATAAGTAACGATAATTTATAAATAAAACATTTCGTTCAATGCCAACTTAAAGAAAAAATGCTTGTTTATTTTCTGTCACTGAGTTGGTACGATTGCACGCATCACACGAAAACATTACTTTTGAGAGTGCCCGATTGTGCGAAGCGTTGCTGTAGTTGAAACATTCAACGATAAGCATTATGCCGCATAATGCGCTCTAGTGCTGTAATTGGAAAACTACCTTCATGACAAGGACAAACTGTTGTCAAGTGAAAGGCCGGCATAAAATTCGTTACTCTGTGGTTGTGGTGCATGCAGTTTGCATTCGTAGTAATCTGTGGCATTCGTGCATTCCAAAGAGTAGTTTAATATACCGGAAAGTGCATTCTCGTTTCGGATTACCTGTCGTGTGTGTTTATTTGCGATTGATTTTCCTTTAATTTAACCATTATCTAATATGCCATCGATGTTACCAAAGAGTAGAGCCATTATTACCCAGTGCTAGTGAACCTGTGCCACAACATCCTGAGAGGATAATACTGCCAAATTATTCAAGAACACCTGATACACATTCACGCTGCATATTTACACAATATACCTACATGCGATATACAAATAAATACAATAAACAATATGATACAATTATGTGAAAAATAGTCAATAAATAAGAAGCAAAACTAGTTTTTATTTTATTCATGATTCCTACCTAACCAAGTTTTTCCTAATATGTAGTTATACTTTAAAATCGCACCGAATAAAATGAATTAGTTGTAATATTAATTCACTTCATACTGAGTTTATACTCAATTCATAGGTTGACCTATGTTTCATTGAATATTAAACATAACCTCAAAGAAATTATATTTTTCCTAATAATTTAAGTTCTCAGAAGTGTCCGTCAATAATCTTTGTTTTTACAGTCATTTACTTACGATTTTGAACCTAGAAAATAGCATTTTATGATTGTTGGTTCTTAGGCTAACTATGTATGGACGCCGAACAATGTCCTTTAATATTTTTTTCATAACGCGGCTAAAGAAGTATAACTTCAAAAAGAAAAAACCCATCTAATATCAGGTAAATATCGATATCAAACTCGTCGAGCTTATCATTCCAGTAAATCCATAAAAATATGCCTAAATTTAATTATTTGGCACATAATATAATATTGCTATATTACCCCCGGGAAAACGAACAGAAGTTGCCAAATATTGTCAGCCCTCCCTCGAGTCTGGTGCGTACCTACTGACTGTTCGTTCTAGTGTTGCCGATTGATAGTCTATCGATAGCCAACCAATCGTATGACAATCCCGATCGGCTCATCGATAGTATCGATACTATCGATAGCACAGAAAAAGCCAATACTATCGGATGAGTTAAACACTATCGATAGCATTATAGTTCGTTAATAACAAACTATCGATAGTATCGATACTGTCGATTTTATTTGCAACCATACTATCGATAGTTTAACAATTTGCAATAGTATTGTTTACAATTTTCAGGTATTATAGTCAATCACAAACTTCAGTCTAAAACCATCGCTAGTATCGATACTATCGATAGTGTTGTTGCAGATAAAATCAACACTATCGATACTATCAATAGTAGTAATATTATCGATAGTATCTATAGTATTGCACTCATTCGATAGTATTGCCTTGTTCTGCCCCTCTAGCATGACCACCGAAACGGGATATGATAAAGCGAGATATTGACATTAACTGTCAGACTACTATGGAGTTTGACAGTAGTCTGACAGTTAATGTCGATATATCGCTTTATCATATCCCGTTTCGGTGGTCATGCTAGAGGGGTTGAGCTATCGATAGTACCGATACTATAGGTTGTATCGATCTTATCGATAGGGTACATGATTTTCGATGTAAACTGTCGATAGTTTTAATATCGATAGTTGGCCAACACTTGTTCGTTCGTGTATTCCACAGGTGAAGCCCACGCCCGCTGCGTAGCGGCACGCGGCACGCGGCGCCACGCGCGGGAGCGGCGCTCGCGCACAGATAACATCTATATTGGCACTTGTATCGATACGGGATCCATTCAGCGGGGTCAATGGAACGACTAAACGCTTGCACCGTTTAAAAGGAAAGCTAATTGACCGTTTTGTGCACCGCCTCGCTCGCTCGCTCTCTGTTTCAGGATAAGGATCGTTGTTTTGTTTGATGTTCGCGTGGATGGGCCCCGTGAGATGTGAATGTGACCCTACCTAGTAATCTACATCTATCAGTGTCATCTTTGAGTAATTTGATTTGTATATTTTCTGTTTCTTAGGTTTTCACGAACATCGCTCATTAAATAAAACTAGTTTTTTACGGGTTAATGCACTAAACTTTATTTATTTATTGACGTTTCGTAGCCTTTACAGGCTACGTCGTCAGAATCAAATTTTATTTAATTTTGTAGAGCTACCTTCGAAAGACTTTTTATTTCTTTTTATTTGCATAATTTAACATAAGAAAGAGATAGAAAGCCTCTCTTGAGTTTGTTTCGCCGGTTCTTCTCAGGAAGGTCTCCCAATTTTGGAACCGGTGGTAGTTTACGGTAGTTAGGGTCAAATAAATAAACTCAAAATAACAAAAAGAATTTTAAATAAAGTACTTTATTAACTAAATTAAGTAATAAATTCATACATAGACAATAAAAATTTTAAAAATCGAACAATGAAATAACCGAACGCTCAATAAAAAGTCTTTCGAAGGTAGGTCGACAAAATTAAATAAAATTTGATTCTGACGACGCCGACGTAGCCTTTAAAGGCTACGAAATGTCAATAAATAAATAAAGTTTAGTGCATTAACCCGTAAAAAACTAGTTTTATTTATATTTTCTACAGTTTTTTATGTGGATTTTAATTTCTAAATCGCGATTCAATCATACTTTTAATATGCATGTCATCGGATTTAAACATGAATATGAGGTCTCTGAATGTCGCCCTCATAACAAAAGTCAGAGTCGCGCAGCGTGCTATGGAGAGGGCTATTCTCGGTGTTTCCCTACGTGATAAGATCCGAAATACGGAGATCCGTAGAAGGACCGGTGTGTACGACATAGCCCGAAGAGTTAGCACGCTGAAGTGGCAATAGGCAGGCCACATCGCTCGAGGATCTGACAACCGTTGGGTAAGAAAGGTCCTCGAGTGGCGACCACGTACCGGACGACGCAGCGTGGGGCGGCCCCCAACAAGGTGGACTGACGACATCGTCAAATGTGCTGGGAGCCGCTGGATGCGGATAGCGCAGGACCGCGCATTGTGGCGTTCTATGGGGGAGGCCTATGGCCAGCAGTGGACGGAGAAAGGCTGATGGACGGATGGATGGATGAGATTATTTTTTTAATCTAAACATAATATAATAAAATGGTAGGAAAGTCAAAACTGTACATTGAATATTATTTTAAAAGAATACTTGGGGTGTGATCTACAATCGATCATCATCATCAGCCTATTAATGCCCCCACTGCTGGGGCACAGGCTTCCCTATGGATGGAATAGGGAGATTGGGCCATGACCCACCACGCGAGCCCAGTGGTGGTTGGTTGGACCAACGGCTTAACGTGCCTTCCGAAGCACGGAAGACGAGATAGTAAATTTTCGGTCACCCATCCAATGACCGACCACTTCTAAAGTTGCTTAAATTCAACGATCGCTGCGGAACGCGCTAACCACTTGCACCATCGAGCTCCTCGATCGACAATCGATACCGGGGGCAAAAATATAGATTTTAGAATTTTTGTCTGTTTGTCTGTATGTATGTCCGGGATGAACTCAAAAAGTACTGCATGGATTTATTTCAAATTTGGCACGAATATTATTATGAAGTCGGGTCAACATTATAGGCTACATATTATCACGCTATCACCTACGGGGGACGAGCAGTGAACCTTTATCTCTTACTAATTCCAGGCGTACGAAGTTGCGGGCGGCCGCTAGTAATAAAAATATGTTAATCATCTCTTATCTATTAGACAAGTCCGTCCGTCCGTCTGTGGTGCTGTTTCAGCGGCCAAACCGTAAAAGATAGATAAAGAGAATATTTAAGTTATAAGTTAAGAATAGTCTGATAAGACTACAAACCGGATTTGAGTAACGTAGCACTTCCGGTTTTCGAGAAATCACGAATTTCAAACGAAACCACACAAAATCTCCTAAGTTTTTAAATCAATTTTTGGTGAACATTTGGTTCACTGGTTTGCTAATCAAACCATTATATAATTAAGGATTTTTTTTGGATATCCTATTAATAATCCTAAAAGAAATTGAGATGGTGTTTTTGCATTTAAATCTCATCAACTCATTTTCGCATTAGCATAGACTAGCAAACCAGTGAACCAAATGTTCACCAAAACCTGATTTAAAAAATAAAATAAAATGTATTTAATTAATTTTCGGAGATTTTGTGTGGTTTCGTTTGAAATTCGTGATTTCTCGAAAACCGGAAGTGCTACGTTACTCAAATCCGGTTTGTAGTCTTATCAGACTATTCTTAACTTATAACTTAAATATTCTCTTTATCTATCTCTTACGGTTTGGAGGCTGAAACAGCACCACAGACAGACGGACGGACGGACTTGTCTAATAGATAAGAGATAGGTGTACCCGTGTGAAGCAGGGCGGGTGGCTAGTTTGTGATAATTGTCCTTTTTAATAAGTTCGGTGCTGATAGCGTGTGACGTCTTATTGCTTGTAATATTGTGCGCGCCAAGTGGTGTGTTTGCCCGGGGGGAGATACGCCACACAAACAATGCGTGCCCGTATTTAAACAGGTGTCTGCACCGGCCAGCCTCGGAAAATATGTTTGTGGGAAACAGGTAATAGTGCCAATATTCTTTTTAACACAGCCATTTAGAAAAACAATCCGCATCACACAAAAAAATGGTTGCCTGTAAAGTCGGTTTTACGGGCGAAGATTTTACGTGACAACGTCTTTTTCTCGGTAGAATATTTATTGATATGAATATAATTAAATTGCACAATAGGAACAAGGAATTGAATGAAAATAAGAATTGCACAAATTTTAACTATAGAAATATATTTTGTTTACTAAAACATTGTACATGTAAACTTAAACTTAACACGAGAGACTCATCGTAACGTTACCGAGCGTTACACTTTTTCATAAGTGACTCCCAGCCGCAACCTAATTTAAGACGTTGTCACGTCAAAAAAACTTTTATGATGTAGTGCCCGGGTTGCGGTGTCCGCCATCTCGTTACCAGGCATAGCATTGCAGCTGCATGGAGACACACACACACACACACATACAAACACACATACATACACGCACACACACCCACTCACACTTCATGAGGTTATCATGTGACAAACTCTTGAAAACCTTTTTATATGGATATTCAGTGTTTGTTTTTCTTCTTTTTTGTCTTTTTGTTATGTTTTTGTCCAATCTTAATTTTATTTTATTTTTATGTTAATGAATTATATGATTTTTATGCAATTTTTAAAATTAAATTAAATTAAATGTAATAATTACTGACATATTATAACGCCGTTAATATCTAATGTGTACGTAATGAGTTTCTGTAATTGGCTTTAAGATTATATCTATATTTTATTGTATTAAATTTCACAAAAACCGCTGTAGAAACTTTGTTAAAGATAAATAAATTTTACTAAGTATCTTTGTTTAAGGATAAATAATCAAAGGTCTATGGCCTGGGTTCCGAACCTGGGGGTAATTACCCCTCCGGGGGTAAATCAGCCACACTTCGGGGGTAACAAAGAACCTAATTATTAGGTCAAATCTAAATAATACTACTAAATAGAGCATGCGCTCCTACTTGCTAGTGAGCCCGCGGGGTGCTGAGTGTGGGAAGCGGGGCGAGATTCTCTCCTGATGATGACATTAGTAGAGACGAAGATGTAGCGGTCAAATTGGAATTTCTTGGACTGATGATAACATTTTAAAGTTGGGGTAAAATCTGTTTCTCTAATAGGTTACTGGGGCAGCAGTATTGGAAAGGTTAGGAAACACTGCTCTAAGGCCGTATACAGAAAGAAAGCCGAAAGCCGATCGGCGCCGATCCTTCCTACATAAAGGAAGCCGATTAAAGCAGATCAAGCAAAATGTCGGACTCATCGGACGATGATTTGGTTTTGTTAGAAAATGTTTATTTAAAAATGCGAAAAACAGCTATACATCCTATAAATAGAGAAAGGAAACGTTTCGGAGAATACCATCATTTATTTGTAAAAAAAAAATTTGATGAACAAAGATTTTATACATATACAAGAATGATTCAAGAAACATTTTATTACATTTTGGATTTAGTGAAAAACCGTTTGATGAAAAATTGGGGCAATTGGCATAAACAACCAATCCTTCCAGAAGAAAGACTTGTTGTCACCATTCGGTAGGTACGAAACAAATAATTTTAGCGCTTAGTTAATAAAAGATAAAGTTATTAGGTTTTGTAAAAAGATTATAACTTAGATTGATTTAATCTAAGGATAATAATTCAAATACAAATTATTTATTATTCGGACCAGCGCGTGTCGGCGCTTATCGGCGCTTATATATAAATTTTATTTTTATATAAATAAAATTTTGTTATCACGGTTCACTTTTACGCCGCGATAGTCCACTTGTAATAATACCCATCCAGTAAATCGGTTACAAAAGAATGTGCGATTCCCAGGATTTGTGTGATCCGCGTTATTCTACAAAGTTGGTATCACGACAAGAAAAATATTATTTTTCCCACAAACCTGACGTCCGCCGTGTGCCGTCTTGTTTATTGGCAACATTCGACATCCCACTGGCAATAAAACCGGCAGAGCAAACAAGGGCGGCTGCGGGGCGACTTATCAATCGCGCGTTTGACGTTTAGTGGGCGACGACGCGCGGCGCGGCTTAAGGACGCGTGCGGCCCGCCCGTCGACGCCCGTCGCCCGTCGCGCGCCGCCGGCGACACGCGCCCGCAAGCTACGGGCTACGGGCACCATCTTTCAACGACATTACTAAACTATACACCGTGTTCCTGAGTATAGATGTAAAACAACCGATTTAAAACGTTTTAAACAAAACGTGGCCGTTTTAAACCCCAAATAAATCGTTTTAAACGGTTGAAAACTGGCATACAGAAATAAGAGAACTATGTTTTTTATAGCACAGTGTGACCTAAACCGGCACTTTACGCACGCTTTTCCGTGACCTAAGTTGCCTATTTCTGCACGGTGTGTAAATGAATTGACCAACTTCACTCATGTAGAATTAGTACATTACGATACGCGTAACTTAACTTTACTATGCCAATCAAGGAATAAACGTTCATGGATACATTGAAATTCTATTTTTTTGTAATGATATTTGATTTTTTCCTTTTGAAATATACTTTCAAAATGGTAATCTGAACCGGAATTCTTTCTTTTCAGAGTTTGACTTGCAGTCTGTATTGCAATTCTTTGTGATTGCAATACATGAATTTTACTTTCAAAACACTAATCGAACCCCCCCCCCCCCCTCTTGCCCGCGTCCGGGGCGGGTTTATGTCACACTTGCTATAAAATAGTATACGATACTTGTGGCCTAAGTTGCCTATTACTGCACGGCGTGAAGTTAGCGCCCGAGCGGAGCGAGGTCACGCGTATCGTAATGTACTAATACACTTCATTATGGTAAATTTTTGGTCACCTGACGTCATGTTTCGTTTTACTTAGTAGGTATAAAGAAAATCAATAGAAAGTACCTACTTACATTACCTAGGTACCACGAAAACTTAAGTAGGTATGTAGGTACCTTCATACTTAAGCACTTATTTAATATACATTTATTATATTATTACACACTAGATTAAAATAAAAGACATCATAAACACAATGCTAACACTTGCCAACAATTTTTTTTTATTCGGTTTTAAACGGTTTTTTTCGTTTTAAACGGATTGGTTTAATTGGTTTTAAACCGGAATTACATCTATATTCCTGAGGTTATACACTAACTTTGGCATGTTATTCAGACTATTAAATTGAACATTTTTTACTATAAGGACACTTTTATGAATTCCAATTTCTTTAACATTTTTTTTTATTTTTATACAAACTAAATGCTTAGATGTAATTTATCTTATATGAATTACTCTTTACCTGAGCTGGCAACGTCGCATTTGAAACTTTGGTTCACATGTCCACATAAACATTTTAAAAAACTTCTCTTGACGTCAACAATGTTTTTTTAAAATTTTGACTTTTGGAACTATGACTTAATGACCATTGATAAAGAGTTGTTAGTTTGATAGCTTTGGTTGCACAAAGTGGCAATATCTCACAGATAAAGACTCTTTCTCACTGCACAACACAATTAAGTTGGTTAAACTTAAATTATCAATAACTTAAAAACTATGCTATTTAAACTACTACTTTCTTTGTACGATATGTTTAACAAGAGCCATAGAAGTATCCTCAGGAACACGGTGTTTAGCTTAACTTGCTGTTCGCTTAGAAGAAATATACAAAATAGAAATTTGAATTTTTCAAAGAATAATGAGGAGCTCGATGGCGCAAGTGGTTAGCGCGTTCGGCTGCGATCGTTGAACTTAAGCAACTTTCGCGGTGGTCGGTCATTGGATGGGTGACCAAAAATTACTATCTCGAGCTCCTCCGTGCTTTGGAAGGCACGTTAAGCCGTTGGTCCCGGCTGCATCTGCAGTTGTTAGCACCCACCAATCCGCATTGGGCCCTCGTGGTGGGTCATGGCCGGGTCTCCCTATTCCATCCATAGTGAAGGCCTGTGCCCCAGCAGTGGGGACATTAATAGGCTGATGATGATGATAAAGAATAATGAAAAAGTGAACACGAAGAATCCTTTCCTTTCGTTTAGATTTTTAAAAATTAGCACTTTAAAGGTAATCGGAAATTTAAGGGATTTTTTTTTTACATAATAAGAATAAAAATCATTTTTGTTATTGCACAATGCAGAGATTTACGTCACAATAACATAATCTTTTAATTATTATCATAATCTTGATATCTTTCGTGTTGCTGACGACTCAGACACAATAAATTCGGACAGTGTCCGAGTCGTCAGAAACTCTATCTTGCGATTTGTGACACATTCACATCACACAAAAAAATATATAAATAAAAATTGAATCCTAGACAATATGGATTCATGGTAACTCTACTCTTGTGTCCTATTAAGACATGTCTCACGCCCAAACGGAGAATATTAAACTGTATCTACAGCACCAGCAATAGAGACCAAATTCGTGCAAAAAAGTTCAGAGTTTCATATTAATAGCATATTTTAGAGCTCAAAATGCCTTTAAATTCAAGGCTCGTATCAAGCCAAAGCCTTTCCTTTATTAAGGTAATAGTTTTACGATATGTTTTTATGGTTATTTATGACTTACAAAATTACTAATAATCCTGGTGGCCTACCATAATCAGTTACCAGCAAACGGCAAACCATTATGTTATGAGAATGTTTTAAACGTACAAAAAACGGAATTATTATTGAAAATAATGTTAATTGTTAGCTCCAATGCAATTTCTCGGAGGAGCAACTTTCGCAGTGGTCGGTCATTGGATGGGTGACCAAAAATTTACGATCTCGAACTCCTCCGTGCTTCGGAAGGCACGTTAAGCCGTTGGTACCGGCTGCATCTGCAGTCGTTAGCACCCACCAATCCGCACCGGGCCCGCGCGGTGGGTGATGGCCCAATCTCCCTATTCCATCCATAGGGAAGGCCTGTGCCTCAGCAGTGGGGACATTAATAGGCTGATGATGATGATGCAATTTTATAAACTAATTTTAAAAACATCAATTCAATTCCTCCGTGGTGAATTCAGAAACATCCTTTTCAGATATCTCGTCTGATGATGAAAACCGTTGATCGCGTAAATATATCTGGATTAACTACAATTATGCGAAGAGATATCGGTGCTTTACAGCGTAAGAAAGGCTAGAGAAAATTCCACACGGCCATCAGGGCCGCAGTAGCATAATGGTCAGTGCTTTCATCTGCTGCCTGGTTCACGTGGTAGTAAAATGTTCGTAAGAATTAAACATCTGGAAGTTAAATTCTTAAAAAATATAACGAAATCTGGATTTTTGAAAACTAGGGAAAAAGTCGACCCGACCCATAATATTTCCTCTCATAAAATTTGACTCTGGCATTATCATGTCATCTTGCAACATTGTTATGTTACCTTCCTTAAAAAAAATAAAAAGTTTTCTGTCAACTAAGTACAATTAATGTCAAATTACGAAGTAAGTAAATAATTTAATAATTTAACAAAAGAACAAATAGTAAGATATTTATAACTAAAAACCTTAAAATATAATCACTAAAATACATTATTAAAAGGAGTCCCTTTAGGCAAGGTGCCAAAAATACTGGCAGCGTTCCCCCTTTGAATAGCTAGACTAATTCTTTGTCCGGGGTAGCTGCCAGCTCTTCGGTCTCCTGTGACGTCGACCAACCTTTTTGCTATTTCCTTAAAAAGTCTTACAGCGCTAGGACCCCACGGACCAAGGGTCTCGACACCGAATGGGACAAAATTATATTCGGAGCCTAGACCCCTGTATTTGCATGCCTTAGCTTTTTCAGCCGCTTCACAAGCCGCACCAGCTCTGTTGTTGGTTCCATGTAGATGGGAAGGGGCCAGCGTGTCTGAGCAGGTTGCATCCCATACTAGCACCCGGCCCATCTTCAATGGAATCAAACTCATACCGTCCGGTCTCTTGCCATCGTCTCTTGCAAAACCAGTCGGCTCAAGTAGACTTGGCACGTTGACGGTGGCTTAATAAATGGGCTAACTATCACAAAAATATGTTTTTAATTTGAATCAGTAGTTCCTGAGCTTAGCATGTTCAACCAAACAATCCAAAAAATAAACAAACTCTTCCGCTTTATAATATTAAAGTATAGATTATAGATTTACATACGAAAATCGATTTAGAGCTGTCTATATCAGACTCACATAAGTGTCTCCACCCCAGCTAGTTGTAGAGCAGTGCTACCTGCCACACCAGCCATCCTCACCTTGCCGGCATGCATAGTGTTTCTTCACGGCTCTTTTAAAGGATCCCGGCTAAAGTATTCCATATGCGGATAATGCGATAAAGAAATGGGTCAGCAAATCTCTTTGTTCGCATTGAAATCAGTGGCCACTGTAAGTCGGCGTCAACTTAGGCCAACGCCCGTGGTCGGCGGAACGAGAACACTCAGCAAGATATGGTCATTCTAATATAAGGTCATGTATGATTATGCGACTTGTCTTTTAATTCTTGTTTCATTTTTTATTTCGTTGTATATCCAATTGATATAAGGGCTTACAGGGGTGTATGCTGCGTACAGGAAATAATGGTTTTCTATTTTTTCGGTACAATAGGAAGCTTCTGCACTCGAAAGCACCGCAGCGACACGCGATGCATGCAGCAGGGGCCCGCCAGAATCGCCTTCGCACGGATACGACATCTCCCCGCAACGGGTCACCGCGCATATCAAGTCACCGTCTTTAGGACATTTAGTAGCTAACAGCTTCAACACTTGTAAAGGTTTTTTAAGAGTCAGTGTATCTTCGATATCATTTCCCATTTTCATGATGCCGTAGCCGGCGACCATTACCTCTTGCCCGAACAATGACGTGTACTCCACCGCGCTCAGCAGCCTGTACTGATTTATATGTATTGGTGTAGTTTTCACCAGACATATATCATTTCTGGAAACGGATTCAAGTTGTTGTCGGATTAGATAGGAGGGATGCTGCTTAATCTTAATAACTTGAGCGAAAGTGTCATTATTACCGGGGGCCCCGGATACTTCCCCGTAACGGTATCTTATAACGAATTTTCTTATCTGGTCTTCATCCTTGTCGAAGCAGTGGGCGGCACTCAACACCCAGGTGGAGGTGAGAACAGTGCCGCTGCAGCGGTGGGACGTTTGGCCCCGTCTCTTCAGCTCCTCAATCCTGGCGATGTTCTGATACAGGTCTAATGACGCGTCCTGACCTCCGATGATGCGCGCTACTGAAGTCGCAGCATCCGATTTCGAACAAAACAATAGAACCAATAAGCCTATCATTAATTGTTGTGTTATACCGATCATTATTTATGTGTGCATTTACACTTTTTTCAGAATGCGTACCTGTAGCTCTCAGTGTTGACTAAGTGTCCGTGCGCGAAATAAAGCAAAATATGTACCTACACACAATCATATCAAAGTAAAACATTATTTTTAATCGAATAATATTTTTTTATGGTACTATTTTCATGTACGTGTATATTTGCTTTTATTTCTGTTTGAAGTTGTAGATTTTTTTAATTCAATACTGTTCATAAGTTCGTTTGTAAGAAAACAACAATTTAAGAATTCAAGTTAAATCTTTTCTCTCATTACAGATAATGATACAATGTGTTAACTGCGAATTCAAATTGAAGTGATTGTAACATCGACCGTGTTTACCCGTTTAATAAATCGAATCGACAAACTCAAGGAAAATGTAGGTACTGCGGCGATCTACCCTGAAGGGCCTTGGCAGCGTAGCAATTTATTGAAACAACTTAAATTTTATATTGGTTTTAATAGATTTCAGGCGAATATAAAATGAATGTTTTAAATCTATCTACAAGTGGTTTGGTGCCTGAAGTCTATATGATGTGGAACCTTCTATGAAAAGACAGACGATTCCTTATTTCAAATATTAAAATCATGACATTAACTTTTTAATATAACTGCCTGCCGTAGACATTGCATGAACAAAGAGTTTACCCAAACAAGGAGGCTGTTACGTAACGGACGTTACAGTACCTACGATGTAAATTAATAAAAAAAAACGCTTGTCTCTGTTACATGTAAAAACCCAAATGGAAAATTAGAACGTAGCCCCACCATCACAAAGCCAGAAAATATCAAGACTGCTTACTCCTACAGCGAATTGATAGTGAAGGATCTTGGAAGTACGTCATTCCGTTCCTAGTTTAAAATATAAAAGGGAGTGTCGGCGATGAAGAGCAAGAGGAACCTACAGAAGGCGTGGTCATTAATTTTTTGTTTTGTAGAAATATCTGTTCATTATATTTTATTACACTTATAACAATTAGCATAGCAATGTGTTTCATAAGAAGGTTTAAAATTACCCAAAGGGCAACGGACAGTACTATGCATAACTAATAAATATATATACATATGCTCGGGGTTACTTAGCACGATCCAATAAGGAATGATGAGATTCGCAGGAGAATAGCCCCAAAAAATAGGCTTCTTAAGTGGCGGTAAGCAATACTCGACTGATATGATGATGCAAAGATAAGTATATTTCATAGAAATTTATTTATTTATATGCTTTTTAAACAACAATGACTGAGATACAAATGCTCGTACACATCATACAAACATTCGCCCCACCAGAATTTGAACCTGGAACGTCTGAGTAAGCGACACTTTGAAAACCTAGACATAAAATTATTCTTTTTTTATTTTTATTTCCTATGTTTTTACCCATTCAATAAAACTACTTTTCAGCGCGTTTCAAATGCGTTTTTTATATTTTTATACATATCTTTTCGTATCGCATCCTATAAAGGAACGCAGCCTGGAACTTTAAATTATGCAAAACGTAGAGATACACGTATAAAAGTATTAAAAACGCATTTTAAACACGTTGAAAAGTAGTTTTATTGAATACTTTATATTTAAACCTAAAGAAACTAAATTATATAACTAACTAACTAAACTTGCTGTTCACTAAGAAGAATTTGACAATATAGAAATTTGAATTTTTCAAAGAATAATGAAAAAGTGAACATGAAGAATCCTTTCCTTTCGTTTAGATTTTTAGTTTAGTTTAATTGGAAATTTAAGGGATGTTTTTGTTTTTATATAATAAGAATAAAAGTATTTATTTATATTGCACAATGCAGAGATTTACGTCACAATGACATAACTTTTGACATATTCACAAATCGCAAGATAGAGTTTCTGACGACTCGAACACTGTCCGAATGTATAGTGTCTGAGTCGTCAGCAATCCGAAAGATATCAAGATTATGACAGTAATTAAAAAAGTATATAAATTAAATTTGAATCCTAGACAATATGGATTTATGGTAACTCTACTCTTGTGTCCTATTAAGACATGTCTCACGCCCAAACGGAGAATATTAAACTGTATCTACCGCACCAGCAATAGAGACCAAATTGGTGCAAAAAATTCAATAATATTACTTATTCATAATTGCCATTCGCAAGTTTCATATTAATAGCATATTTTAGAGCTCAAGATGCCTTTAAATTCAAGGCTCGTAACAAGCCGAAGCCTTTCCTTTATTAAGGTAATAGTTTTACGATATGTTTTTATGGTTATTTATGACTTACAAAATTACTAATAATCCTGGTGGCCTACCATAATCTTACGCAAACCATTATGTTATGAGAATGTTTTAAACGTACAAAAAAACGGAATTATTATTAAAAATAATGTTAATTGTTAGCTCCAATGCAATTTCTCGGAGGAGCTCGATGGCACAAGTGGTTAGCGCGTTCGGCTGCGATCGTTGAAGTTAAGCAACTTTCGCAGTGGTCGGTCATTGGATGGGTGACCAAAAATTTACGATCTCGAACTCCTCCGTGCTTCGGAAGGCACGTTAAGCCGTTGGTCCCGGCTGCATCTGCAGTCATTAGCACCCACCAATCCGCACCGAGCCCGCGCGGTGGGTGATGGCCCAATCTCCCTATTCCATCCATAGGGAAGGCCTGTGCCTCACCAGTGGGGACATTAATAGGCTGATGATGATGATGCAATTTTATAAACTAATTTTAAAAACATCAATTCAATTCCTCCGTGGTGAATTCAGAAACATCCTTTTCAGATATCTCGTCTGATGATGAAAACCGTTGACCGCGTAAATATATCTGGATTAACTACAATTATGCGAAGAGATGTCGCTGCTTTACAGCCTAAGAAAGGCTAGAGAAAATTCCACACGGCCATCAGGGCCGCAGTAGCATAATGGTCAGTGCATTCATCTGCTGCCTGGTTCGCGTGGTAGTAAAATGTTCGTAAGAATTAAACATCTGGCAATTAAATGCTTAAAAAATATTACGAATTCTGAATTTTTGAAAACTAGGGAAAAAGTCGACCCGACCCATAATATTTCATCTCATAAAATTTGACTCTGGCATTATCATGTCATCTTGCAACATTGTTATGTTACCTTCCTTAAAAAAAATAAAAAGATTTATGTAAATAAGTACAATTAATGTCAAATTACGAAGTAAGTAAATAATTTAATAGTTTAACTAAAGAACAAATAGTAAGATATTTATAACTAAAAACCTTAAAATATATAATACTAAAATACATTATTAAAGGGAGTCCCTTTAGACAAGGTACCAAAGATACTGGCAGCGTTCCCCCTTTGAATAGCTAGACTAATTCTTTGTCCGAGGTAGCTGCCAGCTCTTCGGTCTCCTGTGACGTCGACCAACCTTTTTGCTATTTCCTTAAAAAGTCTTACAGCGCTAGGACCCCACGGACCAAGGGTCTCGACACCGAATGGGACAAAATTATATTCGGAGCCTAGACCCCTGTATTTGCATGCCTTAGCTTTTTCAGCCGCTTCACAAGCCGCACCAGCTCTGTTGTTGGTTCCATGTAGATGGGAAGGGGCCAGCGTGTCTGAGCAGGTTGCATCCCATACTAGCACCCGGCCCAACTTCCATGGAATCAAACTCATACCGTCCGGTCTCTTGCAAAACCAGTCGGCTCAAGTAGACTTGGCACGTTGACGGTGGCTTAATAAATGGGCTATCACAAAAATATGTTTTTAATTTGAATCATTAGTAGAGCTCAGCATGTTCAACCAAACAATCCAAAAAATAAACAAACTCTTCCGCTTTATAATATTAAAGTATAGATTATAGATTTACATACGAAAATCGATTTAGAGCTGTCTATATCAGACTCACATAAGTGTCTCCACCCCAGCTGGTAGTATAGCAGTTCTACCTGCCACACCAGCCATCCTCACCTTCACGGCTCTTTTAAAGGATCCCGGCTAAAGTATTCCATATGCGGATAATGCGATAAAGAAATGGGTTAGCAAACCTCTTTGTTCGCATTGAAATCAGTGGCCACTGTAAGTCGGCGGAACGAGAACACTCAGCAAGATATGGTCATTCTAATATAAGGTCACTAGCAAACCAGTGAACCAAATGTTCACCAATTAAAAAAAAAATGTATTTAATTAATTGAGAACTTCGGAGATTTTGTGTGGTTTCGTTTGAAATTCGTGATTTCTCGAAAACCGGAAGTGCTACGTTACTCAAATCCGGTTTGTAGTCTTATCAGACTATTCTTAATTTATATAAACAGCACCACAGACGGACGGACGGACGGACTTGTCTAATAGATAAGAGATTTATGATTATGCGACTTGTCTTTTAATTCTTGTTTCATTTTTTATTTCGTTGTATATCCAATTGATATAAGGGCTTACAGGGGTGTATGCTGCGTACAGGAAATAATGGTTTTCTATTTTTTCGGTACAATAGGAAGCTTCTGCACTCGAAAGCACCGCAGCGACACGCGATGAATGCAGCAGGGGCCCGCCAGAATCGCCTTCGCACGGATACGACATCTCCCCGCAACGGGTCACCGCGCATATGCCTGGATCCATACTAAAGTCACCGTCTTTAGGACATTTAGTAGCTAACAGCTTCAACACTTGTAAAGGTTTTTTAAGAGTCAGTGTATCTTCGATATCATTTCCCATTTTCATGATGCCGTAGCCGGCGACCATTACCTCTTGCCCGAACAATGACGTGTACTCCACCGCGCTCAGCAGCCTGTACTGATTTATATGTATTGGTGTAGTTTTCACCAGACAGATATCATTTCTGAAAACGGATTGAGGTTGTTCTCGGTATAGATAGGAGGGATGCTGCTTAATCTTAATAACTTGAGCGAAAGTGTCATTATTACCGGGGGCCCCGGATACTTCTCCGTAACGGTATCTTATAACGTATTTTCTTATCTGGTCTTCGTCCTTGTCGAAGCAGTGGGCGGCACTCAACACCCAGGTGGAGGTGAGAACAGTGCCGCTGCAACGGTGGAATGTTTGGCCCCGTCTCTCCAGCTCCTCAATCCTGACGATATTCTGATACAGGTGTAATGACGCGTCCTGACCTCCGATGATGCGCGCTACTGAAGTCGCAGCATCCGATTTCGAACAAAACAATAGCACCAATAAGCCTATCATTAATTGTTGTGTTGTACCGATCATTATTTATGTGTGCATTTACACTTTTTTCACAATGCGTACCTGTCGCTCTCAGTGTTGACTAAGTGTTCGCGCGCGATATAAAGCAAAATATGTACCTACATACAATCATATCAAAGTAAAACATTATTTTTAATCGAATAACAATTTTTTATGGTACTATTTTCATGTACGTGTATATTTGCTTTTATTTCTGTTTGAAGTTGTAGATTTTACTGTTCATAAGTTCGTTTGTAAGAAAACAACAATTTAAGAATTCAAGTTAAATCTTTTCTCTCATTACAGATAATGATACAATGTGTTAACTGCGAATTCAAATTCCGTGGGGTCCTAACGCTTTAAGGAAATAGCAAAAAGGTTAGTCGACGTCACAGGAGACCGAAGAGCTGGCAGCTACCTCGGACAAAGAATTAGTCTAGCCATTCAAAGAGGTAACGCTGCCAGTATCTTCGGTTCCTTGCCTAAAGGGACTCCTTTTAATAATATATTTTAGTTATTAATTTTATGTTTTAAGGTCTTTAATTTTAGTTTTATTATTCTAGTATTTATATTTTACTTATATATAGTAAGTATGTAATTAGATAGAGACTTATTTGTTTATAGTTAGTGTATTTTATAGTTTTATGATGTGAAATTGTTAATGTTACTTGTATTTTATTGTTATATCTTCTTAAGTTGTATAATAAATTCTCTATAATTGAAGTTATTGTAACATCGACCGTGTTTAACCGTTTAATAAATCAAATCGACAAACTCAAGGAAAATGTAGGTACTGCGGCGATCTACCCTGAAGGGCCTTGGCAGCGTAGCAATTTATTGTAACAACTTAAATTTTATATTGGTTTTAATAGATTTCAGGCGAATATAAAATGAATGTTTTAAATCTATCTACGAGTGGTTTGGTGCCTGAAGTCTATATGATGTGGAACCTTCTATCAAAAGACAGACGATTCCTTATTTCAAATATTAAAATCATGACATTAACTTATTAACTTTTTAATATAACTGCCTGCCGTAGACATTGCATGAACAAAGAGTTTACCCAAACAAGGAGGCTGTTACGTAACGGACGTTACAGTACCTACGATGTAAATTAATAAAAAAAAAATGGGTGCGTGTACTTATGTAGGCGCGTGAGAAGTTATCCTTCTTTGGCATCGTTTAAAATTAGTTTTTAATTGCATGCAAATAATTAATTACAATAAATTAATAAAAAGTCTGGAAAAGGACACAGTCAATAAAGTTCAGTTTTAATTTGAAAAAATAAATAAATAATCAAAATATTCAATTAAAATCGCTACTGAATATAATTTATTAGAACATATGTGATTTGCACTTGTATGAAACTCAAACACGTATTCCGAATATACAAACTAGAAACATGTGGATAAATATTATAAATATGAATACCTATAACTGTTACTTTATTACAAAAAATAGAGATGTGGTTTTTGGTTCTACTACACCAATGGTCAAGAGATGGCGCTGTAGTCTCCTGAATCGCGCTTTGGTTCCGTTGTTCCAGATTAATAAATACTTTTGATAGGCCTTCACAATGCAGTCGTTAGCACCCACAAAATAGAGATTCTATTTTGTTGGTAGATTTTCTTAATGTGCGGTAAGCACAAAAGTAACAGCATGAAGTTCATAACGCGCATAAAGAAGTATAACTTCAAAAAACGCGTGTCTCTGTTACATGTGAACACCCAAGTGTAAACCCAAGTGGAAAATTAGAACGTAGCCCTGCATCACAAAGCCAGAAAATATCAAGACTGCTTACTCCTACAGCGAATTGATAGTGAAGAAACTTGGAAGTACGCCATTCCGTTCCTAGTTTAAAATATAAAAGGGAGTGTCGGCGATAAAGAGCAAGAGGAACCTACAGAAGGCGTGGTCCCTATGATAGCTGCTATTTTTAACAATATTTTCTTTTGTAGAAATATCTGTTGATTATATTTTATTACACTTTTACCAATTAGCATAGCAATGTGTTTCATAAGAAAGCTTAAAATTACCCAAAGGGTAAAGGACAGTACTATGTTTTTCTTTTTTGTTTTTTTTTTTTGGTGTTTACTCCTTAAGAATCGATTTGCATATATAAGGGGCCCGGTATGAGAAAAATGTGAGGAGTAAAATCTATCGATGAATGACCTCGTTACGTTTTTGGTGCGCATCCTATGTCGCGCAACTTTGACAAACAAAGATGACGGATTGACATTAATATTTTTTTTAAAATCTGAACTGAATTTAGATATTGTTTCTGATACAGCAATGGGGACAACGAGGTATGGTTGATTCATTGATGCGGTATTTTCAAGATTCGTGAACCTCGTATCTACGAACGTCCATGTGTCTTATTTTAGTTACCATAAACCACTTGTCACTGTAATTAATAATGCAGACAATGTTGATATAATTAATATTTAAAAAAATGATAATAGTCTGATAATAATAATTATATAATTTATCAACATTCCTAATTATAATTTTTATTATTTTTAAAGCATGTAACTGCTTGATGTTTAAATCTAAAGAAAATATAACTAGAAAAAATTCCACGCGGACCAGGTCCCGTCTGCTGCCTGGTCCGCGTGGAATTTTTTCAACATTCCTAATGATATTATGCACATCTGAAATTGACTATTGTAAAAATTTTAATGTAAAATATTTCGTCGATTAGATACAATAAATGTATATGAAATGAATAAATATATATTTATATGTGTACATTATTTTCATTAATTTGTTAATTTACCCTTTCATACAGTATCAATCTTTTTTAAGTTAAATAAACTCTTTTTGCGTCTGGTTAGACTATCGAACTTAAGGAGTAAACTCCAGTTGTGCGTCGGAGCTGACACACACATTCTTTTTTAGCCTATTAGAATAGCAATGTGTTTCATAAGAAGGCTTAAATTTACCCAAAGGGTAACGGACAGTATTATGCTTTTTATTGACGTGACAACGTCTTAAATTAGGTTGCGGCTGGGAGTCACTTATGAAAAAGTGTAACGCTCGGTAACGTTACGATGAGTCTCTCGTGTTAAGTTTAAGTTTACATGTACAATGTTTTAGTAAACAAAATATATTTCTATAGTTGAAATTTGTGCAATTCTTATTTTCATTCAATTCCTTGTTCCTATTGTGCAATTTAATTATATTCATATCAATAAATATTCTACCGAGAAAAAGACGTTGTCACGTAAATCTTCGCCCGTAAAACCGACTTTACAGGCAACCATTTTTTTTTTTTTTTTTGTTTCCTCCCAGGCGGGGGAGCGCGTGTGAAATCCTCATGGATACCCTACAGCCGGCTGAAGGATTATGTCAGACTCTTACTGACTAAAACACATCCGTGGGGGATGCGTATGGCCTTAGGGGCCTTACAGGCTTCATCTGATGCGATCAACCCCTGAGAAGGGGATGATAGTGTTGCCGAACTATCGATATGAAAACTATCGACAGTTTACATCGAAAATCATGTACCCTATCGATAGGCCTATCGATAGAATCGATACAATCGATAGCACAGAACAAGGCAATACTATCGAATGAGTGCAATAGTATCGATAGTATCGATACTATTGTAGTTCGGTAATAACAAACTATTGATAGTATCGATACTATCGATACCGTTGATTTTATCTGCAACAATACTATCGATAGTATCGATACTAGCGATTGTTTTAGACTATCGATAGTCTACCAATTTGCAATAGTATTAGGTATGTTTTAACAGTATTGTAGTTGAGGACTATTAGAGGCCGATATATATATATATTTATAAACATTTCTATCGAGCTGTGCTAATTCTAATAGTTGATTGTGATTGACTATAATACCTGAAAATTGTAAACAATACTATTGCAAATTGTTAAACTATCGATAGTATAGTTGCAAATAAAATCGACAGTATCGATACTATAGATAGTTTGTTATTACCGACCTACAATACTATCGATAGTATCGATACTATCGATAAGCCGATCGATTGTCATACGATTGGTCGGCTATCGATAGACTATCGATTAATCCTCGATAGTCGACTATCGATCGGCAACACTCATCACACACATCGGCACACATCATCCGATGATGCAGCGCTGCCTTAGTAAGTACTACTGCATAGTGCGCTTAGAGGACGGATGCACTCTGATGTGCATCTGTATCGGTTTGGGACTGAGCGACTGAAGGTCTCTCCGGATCGGGGGGGCCGGGCTCTCAGGCGCGTTGCAATGCCCATTTGGCTCCTCGGAGGCCAGAAGGGCCTCGAGATCGCGCGTTTATTAGGGGGTCCGTAAGGACGTTTCTTGGCCTGCGGGGCAGTACTATGCGTAACTAATAAATATATATACAGTGAAACCTGGTTAATTGGGATCTCAAGGGACCAAGATATATGTACCAATTATTGAGGGTATCCAATAATCCAGTTTTCCAATTAAGCAAGTTTAAAATTATAGTTGTCTCATTTACAGAGACAGAGGTCGAAAAGTGCCGTTATTCCATTTTTAGAGTACTGACAAATAAAGCATGCGCGAAAGACGACGCGAAATGTATGTAAACAAACATGTCAAAACGTGTTACAACCTGATTAATTAGTCTCACTTATACAGGTAATTGAGCTACAGAGTCTCAATTATAGAGGTAGACATCGAAAGAGTCTAAGAATTCAAATCTCAGTTAACCAGGTCCAAAAAGTCCCATTAACAGAGGTAATTTAATGAAAAAGAACCGGGACCTCATTGCCACTCTCAATAATAGAGGTTTCTCATTTATCCAGGTCCCACTTAACCAGGTTTCACTGTACATGTGCTCGGGGTTATACAGCGTGATCCAATAAGGAATGGTGAGTTTCGCAGGAGAACTAACATCGCCGACACAGTCCCAAAAAATAGCCTTCTTAAGTGGCGGTGGGCAATACACATCGCAAGGAGGGCTGACGGCCGTTGGAAGGGAAAGGTCCTTGAGAAGCAGCCGTGTACCGGGAGAGCGCCGATCTGGTGAAGGTTGAGGGAAGCCGCTGGATGCGGGCAGCGCAGTAGCGATCAGTTTGGAATTCCTTGGGGAGGCCTATGTGTCCAACAGTGGGCGTCTCTCGACTGATATGATGATACAAAGATAAGTATATTTCATAGACATTTATTGATTTATATACTTTTAAACAGCAATGACTGAGATACAAATGCTCGTACTCATCATACAAACATTCGCCCCACCAGAATTCGAACCCGGAACGTCTAAGTAAGCGACACCTTGAAAACCGGCTTACACACCACTCAATCGCGGAGAAATTATCCTTTTTTTATTTATTTCTTATGATTTTACTCATTAAATAAAACTACTTTTCAGCGCGTTTAAAATGTTTTTGAAGTTATACTTCTTTAGGCGCGTTATGAAAAAATGATGAGAGTGAAATTTTAAGATGCGCGCGCATCACTGTAACACAAAAAATTAACAGCATGAAGTTGGTCGCTTTAGCGCAGGTATAAGAAGAATCATAGATAAATGTCATTGTGTATAATACAAGCCTGAGAACAAAAACTGTAGTCTACACTTCAGCTATACACCGAAGCGAAGCGTGGGCGGGCCGCTAGTATATATATATATATATATATCTAGCTGCTATATAGTTATGTTCGCTGGGTCAGCTAGTATATATATATATATACTAGCTGACCCAGCGAACTTCGTACCGCTATAAAAAAATTTAATTAAAAAAACATTGTCCAGCGGACAAAATTGTGAATCTAAACCATTCTCAGATCCCCTTGAACACTCACAAAAAATTTCATCAAAATCGGTCCAGTCGTTTAAGAGATATATATATATATATATATATATATGTATATGTATATGTATAATGTCTTGTCTCAAAAGCGCGGAAACGTAACGCAGTGAAACCCCACCCTGACAGTTTTAATAAGTTATCATGGTGTCCAGCTATGCAGCGAGTGGAAATTAGCATTTTATTAATCCAGGCACTTAAGTAATTTTATTGAAATGAAATTAAATGGTCCTCTTTGATGAGTCGGTATTTTTTTTTTCATTCATATTTATGAGTATACCTACACACAGCAGTATTGAAAAATTTCTTTTTTCTCAACAATAGCTACTAACCTACTTTTTTGTAAGAAGCCCATCAACAGTAGTTTGAAAGGAAGCTGAAAGGACCAGGGAGAAGTCTCAGATAAATAAATAAATATAAATATTTTCAACACACACACCAATTAGCCTAGCCCCAAAGTAAGCACTGTAAGGCTTGTGTTATGGGATACTAGGGTAACTGATAGAATACATATACACTACATATATAAGTATATTTATAAAGAAATACATATTAAACATCCATGACTGGAGTACAAATGCTCGTATTCATCACACAACATCTGCCCCCACCGGGATTCGAACCCGGGACCTCTCGAGTCGGCGACACCATGAAACCCGGCGTACAAACCACTCGGCGGAGGCTCGGAGGTGGCATTCATCTTGCTCCCCCGGTGGTTGGAGAAATGATTTAAACATTTTCCGGATATAGAAAAAAAGACACCCTTGTGAACAATGCATCAAGAATAGATTTATAAAACAAATGTTACAATAGATCACCAACAGATGTCGCTAATCCGATTAAGAGAAACTCACAAGTGTCATACGGTGCATACAAGCTGGCGCACCGAGCATAGAACCATTTCAATTATTAAATACTCTTTGATGCTAAAATATTTTATTGTCACAAACGCTCTCGAAACAAAACCGCGAAAATACTGTAGTACCCCTAGCACGAACCATTATCGAATTCAAATAGTTTGCAAACCGAAATGTCAATGTCAAATTTTGGAATGGAAACTTGAACAGCAGCGGCACAAAGTACGTAACGAGAACTAAAAATCAGTACACATTGACAATGACGTTTCGGACTCGCAAACGATACGAATTCGATTTTGGTTCGTGGTAAGGGTACTACTGGCAGATTTTACCAGAATACCGCGGGTCGCCCATTCTAATATGAGCCTTATGCAGTGCAGCGTAACGGAGAAAGTGCAACGACATCTGCACTTGTTTACATCTTATGCGCGTTACCTACTTAGGTATAAGTAGGTACTACGCACTCGCGGGTGCTAGTTAACTCTCAATTTAACATGACTTTTCTAGAATGCATCGATTGGCGTATATAAGCGCGATCGGCGCCGAGCGATAGTTTACTTTCAAGGCGATAACAGCGATAACAGTCGAGTTTCAACAGCGGTTTCGTAACGAATACAAGTGAATAAAGTATGAATATAAACTTACATTTGAACGTCGGTAAAAGAACGCTAGATGAAGGATTCCCTCATTTCATTGCAATCAAATCATCATCATCATCAGCCTATTAATGTCCCCACTGCTGGGGCACAGGCCTTCCCTATGGATGGAATAGGGAGATTGTGCCATGACCCACCACGCGGGCCCAGTGCGGATTGGTGGATGCTAACGACTGCAGATGCAGCCGGGACCAACGGCTTATCGTGCCTTCCGAAGCACGGAGGAGCTCGAGATAGTAATTTTTGGTCACCCATCCAATGACCGACCACTGCGAAAGTTGCTTAAGTTCAACGATCGCAGCCGAACGCGCTAACCACTCGCGCCATCGAGATCCCTTGCAATCAAATAGTCAAATCTATTTATCGAATTTAAAGTTCATAGCTAATCACATGCACCTAAATCGGTCTTCTTACAAACGCATAATATTCATGAGCATTTATTACAAGCGATACAATAAAGAGTCGTTTACAAATATTTGATTATAATCCAGGGATAGGCGGCTAGCCGGCCCACGGGGTTTCCCACGAGCGAGCAAAGCCGGGTGTACGGCGACTAAGCCGGGCTTAGTGTTCGACGCCGCCGCTTAAAGGCGCTGTCCTACGATCTGTGTTGTCGCGGGTGAGGCCGCACCGCGCATTACCCTTCCGATAATCGGACATTTTGATTGTTTCTGATATTCCACAATTACATACCTAACGGGCAAACTAATGAGGGCTACCGTTTTCTGCCTCACCAGATGGCGCCACTGTTGAGTGAGGTCCTAAATTGTAACTTTTAAAGTTTATTAATACGCACAGAAAATCAAAGGTTACATTTAGATCGTATTTTAACACAAAAGAACCATTTCCTAAACATAATAGGCCATGCCACAGTGACGCGCAGTTCCGTTTTATTCGGAAAAATGGGAACATAATCATTTTTCTAAGCTCAAATTTTTAATAACTGACATTCATTGCCACATAACTCATGTTTGCCATAATTAAGCCGAATTATTCACAACATTATTTTAATAAGAAATAAACCCGCGTAGTCAACCAACAAGCAATAACATTTGACATTTCGGAGACCTCACGCTACACTAGCGCCTCTAGCGGCGGATTCATACGCGATAGCCCTCATTGCGCCATTGAGCTCCTCCTATGAAAATATTATGTAAAAATTATACTTAAGTATTATTGTTTTTTTTAGATGTGTTCGTTATTTATCTCTGACAGTCATGTAAGATGTTAGCAGTAGTCGCCCTGTTTTATATTAAGGCGCAGTCCCACGATCTGTGTTGTCGCGGATGAGGCCGCGCCGCGCAGGGTTACCAAACGTAGGAGAACACTAACGTTTGAGTATTAGCAATCTCTTTACATGATACGAGGTAAATAGAAATCTCGTACGCTTTGTGATGGCATATTTACTGAGTCAAGCCTTTGTGGACTGAACATTTATTACTTGCTGATAATATTTTTGGTTTGTGTACATGACACAAATAGTCAACATTGTTCAAATCTCCTCGTACCTCGTATCATTTATATAGAGACTGATAAATATCAAACGTTAGCGTTCTCATACGTATTTCAACCTTGCACTAAGATTATTTAAGTCTCGGTTACGAAAATGGCTACAGGACAAATGCTTTAATTCAGTGGGAGAATTTTTAGCACAAAAGAATAATTAAATTGTAATTATCTTAGGTACTTTACGCGATTTTAAATTTTATAAACATTGACTGCTAAGTATAAGAAATGAACATTTGGATTTGATATGAATATGTAATATATTGTTTGAATGAATTTTTTTTTTAATTAATAATATGATGTAGATTTATAAAGGACATGATTTTCAATTTTTTGATGTTATTTGAATTGATTTATTTTATATGTTTTATGTGACAGTAAAATATGTGATATTTTAATTATACTGAATGTGTAACATAACATCAAACACAAATGTAACATCTTATGTACACCATATTTAATGCAAATAAAGACTTCTGACTTCTGACTTCTGGCGCGGCGCGGCGTCGCCCGCGACTACACAGACCGTGGGACACCGCCTTAATATAAAACTGGGTGACTACTACCAACGTCTTACATGACTGTCAGAGTTAAATAACGAACACATCTAAAAAAAACAATTATACTTAAGTATAATTTTTGCGTAATATTTTCATAGGAGGAGCTCAATGGCGCAATTAGTTAGCCGGTAGGGTATGTAATTGTGGAATTTCAGAAACATTCAAAATGGCCGATTATCGGAAGGTTGACTCAAAATTTGTAACTTAAGTGCGTACTTGCTGAAAGTTATGGCGCAATTACATTTGGTCGGTAAACCACATTCGGGTGCACGAAAGACATTATAATGCGATTCAAATAAGAATAGGAAAGCCAATGACCTCCATCCGTCAAATGTCGCTTGAAAAGTACGGTTTGCAAAAAAGAACGAAACACTTTTTTAGCACTCAGCTGATTCTAGAATAAAAACCAAACATTTTTAAACAAACAATAACAAATGTTGATAATTAATATTATTTGTTTTTTTTTCACTTATTGAGTATTGGCTATGAATGGTTGATAACCTCAATCGTCAACCAAATGTCACTTTATGTTGTGTTTAGAAACTCGATTTAAAACTTTCGTTTACATATAGGATGCATGTTCGTATGTGACCTGCATTATTATTCATAACTTCTCCGGCGGTAATGCAAAGATGAGCGAAATTGAAGAGCTAGATTCTGATAATGTTTTTTTTCACACAGTCTTAATAAAGAGATACTATTAAAAATCGGTTGTGTTCTTTCTCAACCTTAGTAAATTAATTTTAATAAAAAATCTGATTTTTTGTCTCACTTAATCTTAGTAAATAAGTTTTATTGAATAGCAAAATTTTTTTGCTCACTCTACCTATTTGGTTTGAATTGACACCTATGACGTCATAATTAAGGACACGAAAAAAGTATCGATACTTTGTGGCATCGAGTACTTTTCCTTTCGATACCGATACTTTTGTACTCGATACTTGATAACTAAACTAAAAAAAGTATCGATACCTTTAAAAATTTGGATAAGCGCCTTATATTGATGTCAACGCCATCTAGTGGAATCATAGCAAACCTTCTAAAACATTCGATTGCGTTGATATAATTGGAAGCAGAAGCAATCTAGTGTGTCCTGAGACTTACGTACTTGAGTAATTCACGTTTAGTTTTGCAGTTGATTATATTAACATTACACGTTTTTAAGAGTATCTACATTGCTTATAAGGTCCTATGAAATGTACTCGATACTTTGAAGTATCGATACTTTTGTTTCAATACTTTTACGAGTACGATACTTTTTTTCCGATACTACTCATGAGTACAGTATCGATACTTTCTATTCGATATCGTGTCCCTAGTCATAATATGGCGCCCAGTCGGTCCTATTGTTAGTTGAAACGCATTATACTCGAATTCGGGGACCCGAAGCAATATTTACACTGGCGTACGGGCTGGAAGACGGTGTCAAACTTTCGACTCCATTCGTTTCATCATCATCAGCCTATTAATGTCCCCACTGCTGGGGCACAGGCCTTCCCTATGAATAGAATAGGGAGTTTGGGCCATGACCCACCACGCGGGCCCAGTGCGGATTGGTGGGTGCTATCGACTGCAGATGCAGCCGGGACCAACGGCTTAACGTGCCTTCCGAAGCACGGAGGAGCTCGAGATAGTAAATTTTTGGTCACCCATCCAATGACCGACCACTGCGAAAGTTGCTTAATTTCAACGATCGCAGTCGAACGCGCTAACCACTTGCGCCATCGAGCTCCCTATTCGTTTACACTAAGTCTTTTACCTGGTTCCCATTGCACTCGTATTAAGTTTACTAGCAAAAAATCCACGCGGACCAGGCAGCGGACGGGACTCGAACCCGCACCCTTCGCAATCCGGGTGAATGCACTGACCATTATGCTACCACGGCCCTATTGGCCGCGTCGAAATTTTCTTAGCCCTAACCTGCAAGGCAGCTTTTCTTTAGATTTAAACATCTAGCAGTTAAATGCTTAAAAATAAATAAAAACATAACTATAATTGCTATTTCTTATTTCAAATGTTTAATACTTGAAAAAGTATTCATTTGACATTGTGGGTTGCCTACAATGCGAAGAGATGGCGCTGCCATGCAGCTTAAGGGTAGGAAAATTTCGACGCGGCCAATAGGGCCGTGGTAGCATAATGGTCAGTGCATTCGTCCGGATTGCGAAGGATGCGGGTTCGAGTCCCGTCCGCTGCCTGGTCCGCGTGGATTTTTTTTTTTCTAGTAAACTTTTCTTTAGATTTAAACATCTAGCAGTTAAATGCTTAAAAATAAATAAAAACATAACTCCTACTAAAGTTATAAATGTGAAAGTAGCCCCCATCCGCTAAGTTCATACCGTGCGATAAGAAACTTCGTTAGAAAAATGTTAGACTATTCAAACAAAGAGGCCAAGTGCGTGTCGGACTCGCCCATGGGTTCCGTAGCAGCATGTAAATGATTTTTTTATATATATTTGACTTGATGAATATAAGGTAAATTGCGGTTTACGATTTATGACGTATTAAAAAAACTACTAACTAGATCTAGGGCTGCCATCTCTGAAATGTGGCAACCAGGATAAGACGCGTGATAACCCCGGATTTTGAAGCCCAGAACCCGGACAGACCAATAAAAAACAGTTATAAAAATGTCACAAATCAACTTTTTTATGTTGATCTAGGCAAAAGAGCTAGCGGTCTACCTCATAATAAGTGGTCACTGCTGCCCATGGACACTTGCAGCACCAAGGGCCACTCATGCGTTGCCGTAAATGTTTAAACCCGGACTACAAATAAAACCCCGCCCGGACGCTCCCCAGAAACCCGGACGGATGGCAGCCCTAACTAGATCTCGTTCAAACCAATTTTCGGTGGAAGTTTAAATAGTAATGTACATCGTATATTCTTTTTAGTTTTATTATTCTCTTTTTTTAGTAATTACAGGGGGGATACGGAACCCTAAAAATATTACACTATTCAAAAAAGTTATTTTATGTAGTCATTATGAATACTAATAATTTTATTTTACACGCCTTCACGAAAGAGGAGAATCCTAACAGTGCTATTCTGAAAGAACAAATGGAAAGAACTCACTTTGCACCTTAGATTAAAACAAAAAGGGAAGATACGGCATTCGCGGCTCAAAAGTGATCCGCTTAAATTGTGGTCCACGACCACAATTCGCTTTAGTACCAATTTGACATTCAAACACGCTGCATGTACACTCAATATAACAATATTGCGTATATTCTGTGTTATAATACCTTCGATGCTTTTATAAAGAACACAAATAGTTCAAAATCAAATGCCCCGGCAATACTTTTCATTCTTAAAACTGTGAAAACATTTTTTTCTCAAAAATCACGGTTTGTTGTGAATATTATTTACGTAATCGCCATTTTGTAAGCAAGAAAAGGACAACAATACGCTGCGTTGAAGCGTATAGTTCTGTCTCGCTCGCTCGATTGATGTTTATGTACAGACGTGTTCGTGGCGAGAGTTGCTTATGTAGTTGAGTCGGATCATATTTTATTTGATGCTAGTATGAGCGTACCGTATCTACTCTTTATGTTTTAATCTAAGCTTTTCACCGCCGAATTTGCCGGTGTGATTTGAAATTTATTTGAAACTCATGTTCTAATTCTAAATTACACCGCCCGCGGATACCGGGGTGAAAAGTGAGTTTATCTTACGGAAAAGCATTGCAATTCGGTCAGCATATCTTTTTGAAGTTATACTTCTTTAGCCGCGTTATGAAAAAAATATGAGAGTGAAATTTTCATCACTGTAACACAAAATTTTAACATAATGAAGTTAGCCGCGGGCGCGTTATTTGTAATATTTTATTTTCCAAGTGACCGTGGGACAGATTTGAACAAAGCAAACAGGGCAGATTTGAACGGGACATTGATATGAAATGAAATGAAATGAAATGAAATGAAACGAAATGAAACGAAATGAAACGAAATGAAACGAAATGAAACGAAATGAAACGAAATGAAACGAAATGAAACGAAATGAAACGAAATGAAACGAAATGAAACGAAATGAAACGAAATGAAACGAAATGAAACGAAATGAAACGAAATGAAACGAAATGAAACGAAATGAAACGAAATGAAACGAAATGAAACGAAATGAAACGAAATGAAACGAAATGAAACGAAATGAAACGAAATGAAACGAAATGAAACGAAATGAAACGAAATGAAACGAAATGAAACGAAATGAAACGAAATGAAACGAAATGAAACGAAATGAAACGAAATGAAACGAAATGAAACGAAATGAAACGAAATGAAACGAAATGAAACGAAATGAAACGAAATGAAACGAAATGAAACGAAATGAAACGAAATGAAACGAAATGAAACGAAATGAAACGAAATGAAACGAAATGAAACGAAATGAAACGAAATGAAACGAAATGAAACGAAATGAAACGAAATGAAACGAAATGAAACGAAATGAAACGAAATGAAACGAAATGAAACGAAATGAAACGAAATGAAACGAAATGAAACGAAATGAAACGAAATGAAACGAAATGAAACGAAATGAAACGAAATGAAACGAAATGAAACGAAATGAAACGAAATGAAACGAAATGAAACGAAATGAAACGAAATGAAACGAAATGAAACGAAATGAAACGAAATGAAACGAAATGAAACGAAATGAAACGAAATGAAACGAAATGAAACGAAATGAAACGAAATGAAACGAAATGAAACGAAATGAAACGAAATGAAACGAAATGAAACGAAATGAAACGAAATGAAACGAAATGAAATGAAATTTTAAACGATGCCAAAGAAGGATAACTTCTCACGCGCCTACATAAGTACACGCACCCATTTTTTTTATTGAAAAACAGTTCATCTATGAAACAATATTCTAGGGCCTAGAATTTAGGTTTTCTTGAAGTAATATTTTCACAAGTGGAATAATTTTCTATATTACGATTAAGTCGTAGGCAGTATCTTCACTGAAACGCTAAGGACGAGGACATCGTGAAGATGGTAATATAAGTTTGGGTAAATTTATTAAAATCTTAACAAAGCGTCTTCTGTATATCTCTTGTAAAACCTGCTAGTTTCTAAGAATTTGTGACGGGCGCCACTTAATTGCTGTATGTCGTTCAATTTATTATCCAATATCACGCCAAGGTCGCGTTGACTCGCTACAGAATTTGAAAACAAGCTCAATATGTGTCTTAAATTTTATTAGACACAAAAGTTATTTTAATATTGAGCCCACACTCATTTTTAATTGGTACAATGACCGACACTAAATGTTAAAACTTGTAAAAATATTGATTAAATTTAAAATGAATTTTTAGACAATCTCAATCAAACAATACTAGCAAACCAGTGAACCAAATGTTCACCAAATTAAAAAAAAATGTATTTAATTAATGGAGAACTTTGGAGATTTTGTGTGGTTTCGTTTGAAATTCGTGATTTCTCGAAAACCGGAAGTGCTACGTTATTCAAATCCGGTTTGTAGTCTTATCAGACTATTCTTAACTTATAACTTAAATATTCTCTTTATCTATCTCTTACGGTTTGGCCGCTGAAACAGCACCACAGACAGACGGACTTGTCTAATAGATACGAGATTCTTTGCTTAAGCTTCACTGACAGACTGACACTAACATCAGATGGATTGGAATCATCTATCCATGTATCTGTTTCAAACAAACCATTGTATAGTGCTAATGAAATTAAAGTGATGAAAGTTGACATCAACACACATTTTCAGTTTTTTAATGTAATTTTTTCAATTGACGACACTGTAAGGAAAAGAAGAAGAAAGAAAACAGGCAGGAAAAAAACCCTTGCTGAGTTTCTTGCCGGTTCTTCTCAGTACAAGGTCTCCCGCCGTAGATTTGCGAACCGATGGCGTAGCGTTTGACTTTCACAACAGCCTAGACTGTATAAATGAGTTTGAGTTTGCAAAGTGTGCAAGTCTCTGCGCTCTGTAAACGAAACGTAGACATGTAGATGGGTCATTCTAATCTAGCATGAAAAATAAACAAAGTAACAAAAATACTGTAAAGGAGACCCGGCACTTTTCATAGAAAAAATGCTAAACTTGTATACAGTTGAATTTGGTCTCAAAATAAAGCCAAAATTATTTGCTACATAAAACTACTTTTGCCTTATTTTTAGTGAATCGTCGAAAGAAATTATTTAATGATTAATATTTTTTGATATAGAAACCCTTTTGATGACAAACCTACGTATTTGACATTGACAGCTAGCTGCTGATGACAAATATTGCCAGACTACGTTACCCAATTATGAAACACAGATAAAAAAAATAAAAAAGTATACAACTTTGGCACAAAATGCCGGGTGTCCTTTTATACAAAAGTATTTATTTTTATCGGGTTTATACAAATAATTTATAAACATTATTCGATAATCAAACATTTATCCAAAAAAAGCCGAAATCTTAAAAATCGGATACACAGAAATGATCAATATTTCCACAGAAGTCACCAAATTAATAAAAAAAAACCTAATGAGAATCAGTCTTTTCTCGTTTTGGTAACGTAAATGAAAAAACAACATATTCCTTAATCAAAATAAACAATATTTTTAGGGGAAGACTTTTAAACTTTGAATTTAAAAATCTACGAAAATGTACACAGAAACGTCTTTCATTTCTGTGTACATTTTTAGTAGATTTAGTAGACCTGCAATAAAAAATCTACGATAGGACCATACAATGTAATATGTCTTTTATTTTAATTTATACATACACAGAACATGACGAATAAGCAACTTTTTTATGTAATTCTAACACAAGTCACACTTTTTTACTCATAGATTATAATGACCCAGATGCACTAAATTGAACCTGCTGCGCGTAGTCGCGATCGTTGCTGACTTCACGGCCGAAACAAAGTTTGCATCGCTCTATACCTGTTCCTGTTAGTGGTTGGACAAACTCCAAGTTTGCCAAGAGTGTGTGCTTTGCAAATGAAACAAACTGTTTCGCACACGACAGGTTTTTATTGGAAAGTTCGAAATTTAAATACACCGCATTAAGACTAATATAAACGGCTGTTATGAAACACTAACACGATTCACAAACAATGTAACGCCATCTATTAAATAAAATATAAATTAGGAATTAACAACTACTTATGGTTTATAGGTACTATTTGGTCATACAGTGGTTGAGCTCAAAAGTCAACGTGTTAGAGAGCTAACAGGAGGGAACAATAGTGACAGCGATCATTACCGAGCATAATTGATGACGTTCGTGCATGCTGTGACACGTTCCGCGCACTTGTTCGGGGCCAGCAAGCAAGGGTGCGACATTATGATCACTTTAACCCTTGTAAATGGCAAATGCCAACAGGAACTTTATAGTAATACACTATGACCCTCGCTTCGTTCAGTGTAGATTAAGTATTTTTGAAGTTATACTTCTTTAGCCGCGTTATGGAAAAATTATGAGAGTGAAATTTTAAGATGCGCGCGCATCACTGTAACAGAAAAGTAACATAATGAAGTTAGCCGCGGGCGCGTTATGGAAAAATTATGAGAGTGAAATTTTAAGATGCGCGCGCATCACTGTAACAGAAAAGTAACACCATGAAGTCGGCCGCTAAACCGCATATTACTCGTAAGTCTCGAAAAAAAGCTTCCAACAAAATAGTAATAGGATCTCTTAGTCGCACATTTTGGGACGCTCGTCGCCTCTGATCACTGTTTTCATATTTATAATATTTATCCACATGTTTCTAGTTTCTATATTCTTAACACGTGTTATAATGTTATACAAATGCGAAATTTATATGTGCTAATAAATTTTATTCAGTAGTGATTTAAATTGAATATTTTGATTATTTATTAAATTTTTCAAATTAAAACTGAACTTTATTGACTGCGTTGACTATCCTTTTCCAATCCTTTTATTATCTTATTGTAATTAATTATCTGCATGCAATTAAAAACTATTTTTCAATAATTCCAAAAAGAAGTATAACTTCTCACGCGCGTACTTAAGTACACGCACCCATATTTTTTTATACGAGGCTGAACAAATTATGTTAATTGAGAAGATAGATGATGCGCCAGAAGTTGTGCCGCTCCAGAAATCTTCACCTTGCCGGCCTGATCCCAATCCCCTACGCCGTGGAAGCTTGGAACGCAGAAACAACACCATTAAATGCAGTTATCTTAGTGTCGCCGCACACGGGCCACACGCCACAGCCACAAACGCCGCCACGAGAAGCTAGAAGCGCTACTAAAGTGGCTGAAGCGCGCGACAGCGGCCGACTAAGGAAAGGGAGAGAGGGGTGGGGAATCGTGCGAGTGACGTGTGGCGGCCACAAGAAGCGAGCAACGACGATTTGTGGCGTGTGGCGGCCACCGGCGTACCGTGTGGGGCGAGTCCATATAAAATGTATGAAAACTACAAGATATATGCCGGTGGCGGCGTTTTGTGACGGACTCTATTAAAAATTAAAATTACGTTGAGCAAAAAGTTTATAGGCAATTTTGAAGCTGATTTATAGACAACCTCCGTGGTCGAGTGCTTTGAATGTCGGGTTTCATGGTGTTGCCGACTCGAGAGGGCCCGGGTTCAAATCCCGGTGGGGGCAGATGTTTGTGTGATGAATACGAGCATTTGTACTCCAGTCATGGATGTTTAATATGTATATCAATATAAATATACTTATATATGTACAGTATATGTATTCTATCCGTTACCCTAGTATCCCATAACACAAGCCTTATAGTGCTTACTTTGAGGCTAGGCTAATTGGTGTGAGGTTTGAAAATATTTATTTATTTATATTTATTGCATAGCTTATAAATAATTATAGGTTTGATAAAAAACCATGATAAGCATTCTTTAATTAGTTTTAATCAAAACGGTTGGGTTTTAATCGGGTATGAACCTTTAATCATATATTTTTTACATCAGTGGATACTTTTATGGATTGAGGAGATGCTCAACACAGAACAAAATGTCGAGTTAGGGTAAAGAAGAAGCAAAGGTCTTTACCAATTAATAAAAGCAGAAGCAAACAGTGATTGAAATAGTGGTATTATAGCGATAGAGGCTAGAGGATGCACCGGCCATGTCGCGCATAGGGTTATCATATCTCAGGATTGGTCCTGAGATATCAGGATTTTTGGACCCTTCTCAGGATTGCGGCTGGATTTTGCAGATCTCATGAAATCTCAGGATTTTTTGAATTTCCAATAAAATACAGCTTACTATAAAAAGTTAAACTAAAAACAATCTTCTATTGGTAATAATTGCACAATTAAAATCAGTACTTTATTATCCAAGTAAGTACTTAATCAGTTTTATCATACTCAATATGTGAAGATACATTTTTAAGTGAGGTTTTTTCTTTAATTATGGATTCATATAATGCCCCACATGTTAAGCTCCTCAAATTATATTGATTTAAAAGTGTAAGCAGACTATAAACGATAATATTACGACTTTTTTAAATTGTTAAGTACTTTTGAGAGAAAATTCTCAAACTGTAAAAAATCTCAGGATTTTTCAATGGAAATCAAGCTTTTTCTCCGGACTTTTGATTTTATCATCTGGTTACCCTAGATGCACCGGCCATGTCGCGCACAACAAGAGAAGAGGCAGAAGGGTAAACTTGATTAATGTTCGATCGTCTGACGTTAAAACGTGTTTTATTGGCCGCGTGGACGATTGACTATAGACCGTAGTTTAAATTAGTATTATATGTAAATACATTTTAATTCATAACCTTAATTTACATTATGTGTATTACGAATCTATTTGAGACAGCAGCAAAATTATCTGCTTTCAACACCCGTACTGCCTTTAAACAATTGTGAAGCACACAATTAATATTTGATTATTTTGACGACCTCCGTGGCCGAGTGGTTTGTACGCCGGGTTTCATGGTGTCGCCGACTCGAGAGGTCCTGGGTTCGAATCCCGGTGGGGGCAGATGTTTGTGTGATGAATACGAGCATTTGTACTCCAGTCATGGATGTTTAATATGTATTTCTTTATAAATATACTTATATATGTAGTGTATATGTATTCTATCAGTTACCCTAGTATCCCATAACACAAGCCTTACAGTGCTTACTTTGGGGCTAGGCTAATTGGTGTGAGTGTTGGAAATATTTATTATTATTATTATTAATAGCTTTTTTTCATAATATTTTAATCAATTATTTACAATATGTCTCTTAACTAGGTTATTCTTATTCAAAGAACGTGTTTAATAATATACTGTCCGTGCTCTAGGCTGCTATTTGATACAGCCAGGGGCGCGGGCAGAAGTCGGAAAGAGGAAGCATAGAAGGATAGTAAAGATAAAAGTAGGTATGTACAAGAAAATAGGGAGGTGAAAACAGAAAAATTGATTCCCATTAGCCCAGTTAAATACTACTCGTTTGCTTCGAGTTGACCGTCGATAGCCAATTTTAATCCGCTTCGGGCTCCGTGATCAGAAACTGATATAAAGATCATCTCTATATTAAATAAAACAAATGACACCCGGCATTTTGTGCCAAAGTTGTATACTTTTTTAATTTAATTATCTGTGTTTCATAATTGGGTAACGTAATCTGGCAATATTTGTCATCAGCAGCTAGCTGTCAATGTCAAATACGTAGGTTTGTCATCAAAAGGGTTTCTATATCAAAAAATATTAATCATTAAATAACTTCTTTCCACGATTCACTAAAAACAAGGCAAAAGTAGTTTTATGTAGCAAATAATTTTGGCTTTATTTTGAGACCAAATTCACCTGTATACAAGTTTAGCATTTTTTCTATGAAAAGTGCCGGGTCTCCTTTCAACGGTATAGATGCAATGATTTTATTTATTTATTGACGTTTCGCATCCAGCGAAGGATACCCTTGAAACTTGTTTTATTTAATGAGCGATGTGCGTGAATATAGAAAATATCTTTCTATTAACTAGATAGTCCTTTCTCAAAATATTTTATCGGGCATGTTGTTTAAAATGCGGTTTGAATGAAACAAAAATGTAATAACAATTAAAAATAAAATATCCAGTATTTTGTAATGTCGTGTAGTGAATATGGTTCCCTAGTACTCCACGAAAAAGAGGAGTAATTGAATCTTACTGCCGGAAATGTGAAAGTATCAAGTGTCCCTTCCATTATCGTAACAGGTATCTTTGTAACTGGACTCCACTAGTACTGATACCAAGTGGAGCATCAAGTACCAAGCGAAATTGACTAGTAATTAAAAAAAATGCCGTATTATTTTTTAGATTAATATACCTATCAATATTATAATTGTAATTTTTAGAGCATTTAACTATAATGTTAAAATCTAAAGAAAATATTACTAGAAACAATTCCACGCGGACGAGGCAGCAGAAGGGACTCGAACCAAATTATTCTACCGCGGCCCTGACCGCCGCGTCGAATTCTTTCTAGCCTTTCTTAAGCTGCAAGGTAGCGCCATTTCCACTATTTTGCAGCTTAAGAAAGGTAGCGCCATTTGCACTACCTTGCAGCTTAAGAAAGGCTAGAGAAAATGCGACACGGCGGTCAGGGCCGCGGCAGTATAATTGGTCAGTGCATTCGCCCGGAATACACTGACCAATTATTCCAATGCTGCTGCCTGGCCCGCGTGGAATTTTGTTCTAGTAAAATTTTCTTTACATATTAATATTATTTAGATATTTTCAAAGAATTATGCAAATTAATAATCTCTTATCTATTAGATAAGTCCGTCCGTCCGTCCGTCTGTGGTGCTGTTTCAGCGGCCAAACCGTAAGAGATAGATAAAGAGAATATTTAAGTTATAAGTTAAGAATAGTCTGATAAGACTACAAACCGGATTTGAGTAACGTACCACTTCCGGTTTTCGAGAAATCACGAATTTCAAACGAAACCACACAAAATCTCCGAAGTTCTCAATTAATTAAATTCATATTTTTTTTTTAAATCAGGTTTTGGTGAACATTTGGTTCACTGGTTTGCTAGTTATTCATAACGCCCATGATGTTATTAGACAACACAGCTACCGTTTCAAGTAAAGTTTTCATTAAAACATTGTTAAACATATTTATTTAATCCAATATACTATTTGTTGAGTAGGCGAATGTTTTTGTTACCTTTCATTATTAGTTTAAATCGCATTAAGCGGATTTTCGAGCGAAATTACACGCATATTTCAACGGTGTATTGTAGTTTGAACCTTATTTAGAGTTGTGAACAGTTTAGTGTTGCTTGTCGAGGATAATCGGAGGGATAACAGTTGGGGGACTAACAGGTGCTTTCGCCAGGCGAAACTGATAGCCCTTAATTCTTGGGGATGACTCGGGTGTAGATTTTTTTTAAAGCGTGACTCTATAACTCTTTCTAGGATTATTTATGGACGTTTGAAATTCAACACCCTTTTCGTAAAGATTTGTAGCTCTAATCAATAAATAAGCAATACCAGTGAGATTTAATTTCATGCAAGTACTTACTTACATGCTTTCTTTAATATTTAAATATTGGGCCCAATTCTGGCGTGCCAACTTATATCTAAAACTAACTAAAATTAGATACAGAGTTGTCAAATTCAATTTGCCATTCTGTAATGACTCACTATCTCTAAATTTAAAATTGACGACGCTAAGTTATTCAACATAGATTTAGACCAGTGAACCAAAGGTTCACCAAAAAAAAAAAAGAAAAGTATTTAAATAATTGAGAACTTCGGAGATTTTGTGTGGTTTCGTTTGAAATAGAAATCACGTGATTTCTCGAAAACCGGAAGTGCTACGTTACTCAAATCCGGTTTGTAGTCTTATCAGACTATTCTTAACTTATAACTTAAACATTCTCTTTATCTATCTCTTACGGTTTGGCCGCTGAAACAGCACCACGGACGGACGGACTTGTCTATTAGATAAGAGATGATTAAATGCTATTCTGAAACGCATTCTAAATGTCATATTTTCTCTAAAAATAGAAATGTCACACTAAATTTAAGAAGGACCTACGGAGGTCCTCTCTAAATTTAAATGTGAATAATTGGTTCCAAATATTAGGTAAATGTATGATGTACTTAAGTTTTGAACTTGTTGTTTAAGGATATGGGTTTATTTCGTTAAAAAAGTCATACATTTCACACAATAAAAAACGACGTTAAGTTTCGATATTTCAAAGATGATGAAGAGCAACAAAGAATTACTGAAATAAGTAAAAATCAGTGAATAATAAGTATTTATTGCTAATTTGAGTAAACCGATAATTACCGGTTCAATGCTTTAACATAATCTGTGAATTCAATTTAGATGCTCGTTTACAGCTGTCAACTGTGTTCATATTTTAGTTTAGTTTGCAGTTTCAGAATACCAATTCTCTAAACTCTCTCTAATTTTGAGTTTAGGTTTAGAGAATGTAACGCCAGAATCGGTCCCATTAAGTTGTTATTTTTTTGAATATTAAATCAACTTACCCTGTTCATCGGAAAAACTAACAACAAAATCTAATGAAAAGTTTACTAGAAAAAAATCCACGCGGACCAGGCAGCGGACGGGACTCGAACCCGCATCCTTCGCTATCCGGGCGAATGCACTGACCATTATGCTACCACGGCCCTATTAGCCGCGTTGAAATTTTCCTAGCCTTAAGCTGCAAGGCAGCGCCATCTCTTCGCATTGTAGGTAACCCACAATGTCAAATGAATACTTTTTCAAGTATTAAACATTTGAAAGAAGAAATAGCAATTATAGTTATGATTTCTTCGTTATTTCGTCGATGAGTTAGATATTTCTTCTTTCAAATGTTTAATACTTGAAAAAGTATTCATTTGACATTGTGGGTTACCTACAATGCGAAGAGATGGCGCTGCCTTGCAGCTTAAGGCTAGGAAAATTTCAACGCGGCTAATAGGGCCGTGGTAGCATAATGGTCAGTGCATTCGCCCGGATTGCGAAGGATGCGGGTTCGAGTCCCGTCCGCTGCCTGGTCCGCGTGGATTTTTTTCTAGTAAACTTTTCTTTAGATTTAAATATCTAGCAGTTAAATGCTTAAAAAATAAATAAAATCATAACTAACAACAAGTTATTTTTCCTTCATGATCAGCCTATTAATGTCCGTGTGCTGGGGCATAGGACTTCCCCATGGATAGAAAAGGGAGTTTGAGCCATGACCCCCTACGCGGGCACAGGGTGGATTGGAGGGTGCTAACGACTGCAGATTCAGCCGGGACCAACGGCTAAACGTGCCTTCTGAAGTACGGAGAAGCTCGAGATAGTAAATTTTAGGTCACCCATCCAATAACCGACCACTGCGAAAGTTGCTTAACTTCAACGATCGCAGCCGAACGCGCTTACCACTTGCGCCATCGAGTTCCTCGATCGAGATTCTCCTCCTATTTGTCCTTAACTTTAGTAAATAAAATAGAAAATGGAATTTAATTTCTTATTTTTTGACAAACTGTATCTGTTTGTGAACCGATTGGATTGTATTTCTTTACTAGCTGACCAAGCCCAGCGAAATTCGTATCGCCATAAAAATAGGGCAGGTGGTAGAAGAGAAAATTTAAGGTTGTATGTATTTTTTAATACGACATTATAAAAAAATAAATATTGTCCAAAAACATTTTTAGGGGTGTGTAACGTAGTGTTTTATCAATTCCCTGGGATAACATTCCTCCTAACCCATATGAGAACACTACGTTACAATACCCAATAGTATGAATTTTGACGCGAAGGCGCATTGTAGGTTTCAGAACATTACGTTACAGGTGGACAACCATTATCACTTAAGGATATGAAAAATAGATAGTAGCCGATTCTCAGACCCGCGGAATATGCATATAAAATTTCATAAAAATCGGTCAGGCCCTTTCGGAGGAGTATGGTAACTAACATTGTGACACGAGAATTTTATATATAAGATATATAATTAATATAATATATGTGTTTATAGGAAAAGCAATGCTGTAGTACGTATCAAAGTATCATAATAATATGCGCTTTCCACGTGATAAGTGTTATCTGTCCAATCGTCCGATACGGCCATAATCTGCCTGCGTATCAAAAAGGGTACAGCTTAAATATCAATAATCTACGATGACTTCATTCCGGGAGATTCACATTCATATTTATATTGGAACTAGCGGCCCGCCCTCGCTTCGCTTCGGTGTAGAGCTGAAGTGTAGACTACAGGTTTTGTTCTCGGGCTTGTATTATACACAATGACATTCATCTATGATTCTTCTTATACCTGCATGCAAAGTCTCAGCCCGAACGGTTTAAAATTGACAAAGTTTCATACAAACTTTCATTCCCTATTTTATGCCCTTGGGGGTAGAATTGATCAAAATCCTTTCTTAGCGAATGCCTACGTCATAACATCTACCTGCATGCCAAATTTCAGCCAGATCCGTCCAGTGGTTTGGGCTGTGCGTTGATAGATGACTATGTCAGTCAGTCAGTCAGTCACCTTTGAGTTTTATATATATAGATTTATTTGCAACTTTCACTGATTTATTTGTTCTTTTTAAGGGTACCGTACCTCAAAAGGAAAAAACGGAACCCTTATAGGATCACTTTGTTGTCCGTCCGTCCGTCCGTCTGTCAAGACCGTTTTTCTCAAGAACGCGTGGAGGTATCCAACTGAAATTCATATCTAATACTCAGGTCTACTGTCCCTTGGAGCTGTGAAAAAATCAAACTTCTAAGCCAAAGCAATCAAAAGATACAGCGGTTTATGAAGCAAATTTCCGCAATTTTGAAACTCACACGGGAATCAAAACCTACAGGGTACTTCCCGTGAACTCAGAATCTTGAAAGGAGATTGCTCAGCTTCCATACATGTTTGACCTAAAGACCAATAATCATGAAAAATTGTTTCCTAGTTTTATTTACAAAGAAAGCTAAGAGATTTAGGTTATATAGCCATATATTCAGTAGCTTCATTTTTTTTGTTATGTTTTTAATATAACCATATTTTAGATTTTTAGTGTATCACACCTTATAATTTTATTTATTTATTAATTTATAGTCAGGCAACGTAGGCCCATAGATAGATACCTTAAAGTCTAACATATATACAGATTATAATGTGTTTATGGAGGTCTTTGGCGAAAAATGTATGGCAATAGACCTTATGATGTTGCTTACCATCTATAATAATTGTCTGAGCACATTTGCATGTAATGAAAATGATAATATAGTTGTGGATATTAATACCATAGTGTAATAAAAAAAGTTATTTATTTTATCGATCTTTACAAAATAGATTTATTTTTATGTTATACATATTTATAATTATGTATAACATAAAAATAAATCTATTTTGTAAACAACTTCGATCAGTCTTTGGCTGAATGTTACTACACCCATAGCCATTAAAAATGATTTGTATGTTTTCCAAACCGGTAAAATTAAAAGTCCTTTTTAAAGTAAATATATTATACTTGAAATCTAATGACTGTAAATTAAATTATAAATTACGCCAAGAATTACCGTGTATGTCAATATTTTTTGTGCGTTTGGGCCAATTTGAGCAATCTCCTTTGGTACGAAGCAACGTCTTATAGCATAAATAAAGGAAAAATTGCGTAAACCGTTATTTTTGTAGTTATACTTCTTTAGGCGCGTTATGAAAAAAATATGAGAAAAAAAAATATATTTTTTTAAAGCATGTAACTGCTTGATGTTCAATTCTAAAGAAAATATAACTAGAAAAATTTCCACGCGGACCAGGCAGCAGACGGGACTCGAACCCGCACCCTTTGCAGTTTAAGAATGGCTAGAGGAATTTCGACGCAATCCGTGAGTGCGAAGTGTGCGGGTTCGAGGCCCGTCTGCTGCCTGGTCCGCGTGGAATGTTTTCTAGTTATATTTTATTTATGAAATTTTAAGATGCGCGCGCATCACTGTAACACAAACGTAACACCATGAAGTTGGCCACTAAACCGCACATTAAGAAAAGCTACCAACAAAATAGAAATAGAGTCTCTATTTCTTGCATGTTGGCACGCTCGTCGCCTCTGTTTTCATATTTATAATATTTATCCACATGTTTCTGGTTTCTATATTCACAACACCTGTTTTAGTTTATATATATTCATACAAGTGCAAATGATACAGGTGATCGTTGAACAGGTGCTAATAAATTATATTCGGTAGTGATTTAAATTGAATATTTTGATTATTTATAAAAATTTTTAATTAAAACTGAACTTTATTGACTGTGTTGACCATCATTTTATATTACGATATTGAATTTTTGAATTTTGAACAATACAGGACGAAAAAACATCCCTTACTGAGTTTTTTGCCGGTTCTTCGCAGTGCAAGGTCTCGCGCCGTAGTTTTGCGAACCGATGGCGTAGCTTTCAAGTTCTTGTAACAGCCTAGATTCAGACCAAGTTCTTTTTTTAATTTTTTTTTTCGACTTCTTTGGTTCTGAGGCCAAAATTTTCTTGATCTGAGAGCCTAGACTGAATAAATGTTTTTTGATTTAAATTTTGAATAATAATAGTTAAATGAATACATCAGGTGATTTTATGACATAATGTTATCTTGGTAGTTTCTAATCGGTTTTATTGCAAAGAAAAGCCGGATGTGTGTGCTGCAAATTTTTCCACCAAGAGACAGATGGGCTGGCTCTCGATATCTTGTTACGTTATTTTCTAACAATCTTTAAATTCCAAGTTCCGCAGTTCCGAACTACCGAATTCTGACCCTCGATTTATCCTTTCGAACCTAATTGGTGCACGTCATTATTTCAATTGTGATTTAAACCTTTTCTTTGAGTGAACGTTTGGTTTTATATAGGTGAACTAGCAAACCAGTGAACCAAATGTTCACCAAAACCTGATTTCTCGAAAACCGGAAGTGCTACGTTACTCAAATCCGGTTTGTAGTCTTATCAGACTATTCTTAACTTATAACTTAAATATTCTCTTTATCTATCTCTTACGGTTTGGCCGCTGGAACAGCACCACAGACAGACGGACGGACTTGTCTAATAGATAAGAGACTAGCAAACCAGTGAACCAAATGTTCACCAAAACCAGATTAAAAAAAAATGTATTTAATTAATTGAGAACTTCGGAGATTTTGTGTGGTTTCGTTTGAAATTCGTGATTTCTCGAAAACCGGAAGTGCTACGTTACTCAAATCCGGTTTGTAGTCTTATCAGACTATTCTTAACTTATAACTTAAATATTCTCTTTATCTATCTCTTACGATTTGGCCGCTGAAACAGCACCACAGACAGACGGACGGACGGACTTGTCTAATAGATAAGATTAGTGACTAACTTAAATTTGGTTTTCGTTTGAATGGACGCTCTCATCTGTTGTGTGTGTGTGTGTGCGTGGGGAGGAGTGTCTCGTCTTTGTGTAAGTGTATCTTTGCTGCGCACGTGACGCCGCCGCGCCGTGTCGTCGCCGACCCGCTGCGATATTAAACTTGGTGCAAGAGTTTCTCAAACTTTAATTGAAATCTGTATTTTTAGGTTTTCTTTAAGTCATGATCATCCTTTAGTGAATCTGTTATTTATATGTCCCAAATATTTAAACGTGGTAACTATAGTTAATCGACTACCATATAATGTTATTTTTGGGATACTTCTAGGACCGTTACCAACTTTAAAAATAATTACTTCCGTTTTCTTAAAATTATATTTAAGGCTAGTTAAATGCGCATATTTTTCACAGATATTTAATAACTTACGGAGACCGGCCACCGAGATCACTGATGAATGACTACGATTTACAGCTGCTGCTGCTAGCATTTACGTCGATGCGACTAAACATGCGAAAATAAAACTGTTTGTCTGTCATCAAGATTCCACTAAGCCGCTGAAACGATTTTGATGAGCTGTACGGACTGTGAATAACTACATAATTATAATTTATCTGTTGTACTGAAATAACATTGAAAGTGGTAAATAGGACATGTAATATTTTATAAGTCAATCTGGTCATTTATATTTTCTACATTTTCCGCGTGTTACAAAACACTGCACTTGGCAAGCAATGGCGACGGAAATTCTAGCTTATTGGTCTCCAGCTCAAAAAAGTTGTAAAAGCAATCTACTAATATGTGGAGTCTCTTCTGATTCTTCAAATAATATATATATAATCATTTACTTGAGGAGCTCGATGGCGCAAGTGGTTAGCGCGATCGGCTGCGATCGTTGAAATTAAGCAACTTTCGCAGTGGTCGGTCATTGGATGGGTGACCAAAAATTACTATCTCGAGCTCCTCCGTGCTTCGGAAGGCACGTTAAGCCGTTGGTCCCGGCTGCATCTGCAGTCGTTAGCACCCACCAATCCGCACTGGGCCCGCGTGGTGGGTCATGGCCCAATCTCCCCATTCCATCCATAGGGAAGGCCTGTGCCCCAGCAGTGGGGACATTAATAGGCTGATGATGAATGAATGAATGATGAATCATTTACTTACAAAAAAAGAGATATCTTTGATTTACAGAAAAACTAACACTGCTACAGTTTGGGAACACCATCTAGCCTTCCCAGAGCTGCGGCGTAGCGCTCGTACACACTGCGAGATCGAGCCAGAAAAATTTAATTGTGAATAACGGCCCCACTACCCCCCCTCCCCTTCTTCCTCCCCGCTGTACCCGACACCCGCGCCCGCCCCTAGAAACCTCTCTGAAGCCGACACTCCCGAAAATGTCAGGTGGGAAATTTTAACAGCCGCGTTGAACTTGAAACCTTTGCCTTCGTTCGCTTGCAGAATGCCCCCGTTACGTAATTATATAAGTAGGTATATCAGGGCTTGTTTACCGGTTAATTTTCAAACCTAAATCATTGTCAAGAACATTAGGAGCGTTTTATTTAGGTTTAGCTCTACCTTAACCTTAAAAAAACCGGTTTTCCACAAAAGCGAAATCAAATAGCTTTTGAATCAATTTAGCGGTTTTTAAAGGATTTCATTTCGCTCTTACTGACGGCATCGATAATAAATAAAAACTTGACTCACTGGACGCTAGCAAACGTGTCAATAAATGCGTCAATCTCTGAGCATTAACAATTTGTGACTTGATTAGTTCAAACAAAACAAACTTCAAGCGATGCCGACGCGTGCACGTGTCGCTCTGGATTAAACCGGTTTATTAAGGTTTTTTTGTAGCGCTTTCATTTCGGACTCGCTCCGAACGAAACCTTTACTTACCGGTATTTTCGAAACCGGTTTCAAGCCCTCAGGTATATTTCACTTGTGCGAAAAATCACAGATACATGAACAGCGTACCTAATAGGTTGAGGTAAAAGTCTTTTCGCATTGTAGTATTTATAGACTTGTTGTTAAATCTCTTTGGCTATACAATTTGTATCTCGCTGGTTTTGGTATCATAAATAAGTTTAAATGTTTAAAGGCGATTCTCTGTAGCCTCGTAATTGGCTGTCCTGATCGATTGTTTTCAAAAAGTTTTTTTTTTAATGTCACTTCTAATGAAACTTTGTGTCTGTAAGTTTACGGGCCCACTGTTTTTAGAACCATAACTTTTTAAGTTTTTGAAGTTATACTTCTTTAGGCGCGTTATGAAAAAATGATGAGAGTGAAATTTTTAGATACGCGCACATCACTGTAACCCAAAAGTAACAGCATGAAGTTGGCCGCGGGCGCGTTATGAAAAAATCATGTGAGTGAAATTTCGAGATGCGCGCGCATCACTGTAACACAATAGTAACACCATGAAGTTGGCCGCGGGCGCGTTATGAATGTTAGTTCGAAAGGTACTTTGAACGATCCACGGACACAGAATATATACACTACGCGAAAAGAAGCGACACTTAAGCATGTGTGCTCGTAAAATCAGCCGCGGCTATGTGTGGGTGTCTGGAGGTGTGCGGGGGCGTTGCGCGGCGCGCGGGGCGTGGAGAGGGCAGTCGCCGACTGCCGAGACCGAAGGGATGGCAGTAGCGAAATAGTAAAATAATAGCGTTGCACTGCATTGCACGCACAGACTGACTACGCTACGCAATCTTATTATTATTTAGATAATAATAAGAATTATAAAACGAGTCGAAAAAGGAGAAAATATATAAAAGTTAGCAATTTGTTATAGTACCTACATTAAAAGATTAAAAATTGATTATAAAATCAAACCTATCCTTCATTATTTACCCCAGTATCCTTGAATCAGTTTACATTTAATAACTTACTATGCATAAATATTCATTGGCACAAGTCTAAATTCCAAGTTCAACCCTAGCGCATACACGCTCCTGCTCAAGGTCACTGACGCTGGAACTCTCACGTACACAGAGTGTCACCGCTGTGCCACGGAGCTCCATAAGATGATCGCGTTGTCAAAAACAATGTTGGCACGCTCGTCGCCTCTGATCACTGTTTTCATATTTATAATATTTATCCACATGTTTCTAGTTTCTATATAGACACAACGTGTTTTAGTTACTTACAAGTGCTAATTACATATGGACTAATAACTTAAATTCAGTAGTGATTTTAATTGAATATTTTGAATATTTATTTAATTTTTCAAATTAAAACTGAACTTAATTGACTGTGTTAACTATCCTTTTCCAGTCCTTTTATTATTTTATTGTAATTATTAATTATTTGCATGCAATTAAAAAATATTTTTAATGATGCTAAAGAAGTATAACTTCTCACGCGCGTACAAAACTTAGTCTGCCGTGTTTTTAAGTCCGCCATATTAGATTTAAGGTAAAGTCACTTTATTTTTCGAGTTATTCTCAGCAAGCCCGTTTATTTGATAAGAGTATCAAATTAGTCAATAATTAGTTTTTTGAACTAGTACTAGGTTTACAGTTACATTTAGGACAGTCTGCGGATTTAAAATCTTTCAAACCGCACTTGAAGCAAATGATAAAGCGAGGTTGAGAGCAAGTTTTAAGTTCGTGTCCATGCTGTCGACAACGAACGCAGAAAAAGTCTTTTTGAAGGATGTTAACCTGGTAAGGTTTTTTAAAGTATTGAGATTTTTGAGCAATTGCAAGAGGAGGAGTAGGAAGAGGAGTAGGAGAAGGAGTTTGAGGTTTATAATTGAATTCTGGCGTTAAAGAATTTGAGATGGGTTCTTTGATGTTTTGGTCTCTATCCAAGAATTTTTCATAATTTTGACAGGTAGATAAAAGGGAATCGATAGAGTTACAGTCCTTAAGGGCCACAAAGACTTTGTGAGACGTGAGAACATTCCTACCATGATAGATATGTAGATGGCTATCGGTTCCTCTAAGCCTTGAGTACGACTTCTAATTGCCTCTAAGAGTTTATAGTCGTAATCGAAAAGGTCAAAATCCTTTATTAGCAATTGTGTGAGTTCTGAATGTGAATAAATGTTGGAGTGCATCAAAAATAACTAGTCCGACAACTTTTATATTCCTTTATATTAGATTTAGAATAAGGTCACACAGCTCACCATGTATTGTCATACAAACTAAACGTGTGTACAAAATTTCAGCTCTATCGAATGAAGAAACCTGCTTCAAAACTGATTTGTAAGATTCCACCCGAACAAAAATACATATTGCAACTTTAAAATAAGTATAATCAATGAAATTGAATTTCTGTAGGTAAATTATAAAAATATTTGATCTATTTAGGTATAGGCAATTGACAAGATCAAGATTGCGTCATTTTAAATTTTAATCATATTGCTTTTTGAAGTGAAACTTCTTTATCGGCGTTGGAAAAAAATTTACCGTCACATTTTTCGGTTACGCGTCACATTTTTCCGTTACGCGCCATCTTTTTTTATATTAATAGTTGATAGCTGAATGATCACACTGTCGCCGGCGAGAACTCTCTCTACTCGTTTGTAGCTGAGTGACAATAGTTATTAAAGATAAGACTCGCTCAGCCAAACTCGCATAGCGATACTCGCTCAGCGATACTCGCTCAGCGATACTCGCCCAGCGATTCTCGCTTAGCGATGCTCGCTCAGCGATACTAGCTCAGCGATACTCGCTCAGCTATAGTCGCTTGGTTAAGCTGGCTTGGCTGTCAAAAGCCGTGCGCGTGCATTTTAACTCAGGACTGCCAATTCGTTTCTAGTTTCTACTCGCTTATCGTTCATCGTCGGAGGTGGAACATGTGCCTTAGATTACTGAGCCGTGTAATCATAACAGTTTCATAGGCAGTAATTTGTATTCATGTCTATGATAATAAAATCCTTTTGTTTAAACTTTATCTAATTTAACTTTATTTAACCAATTTCTGGAAAGTTGCATGTAGATCATTTTTCGAAAAATAAGGCCATAAAGAAGTTTTACTTCTTACGTGTGTACACTAGTACACGCACACATTTTTTTTTCTCTTTTATAAACTTTATAAATAAAATATAGTCAACATTAGCTTGAAAAGAAAGCAGTTGGCTTGTCTGAGCGCCTGGAATGTTGATAGCCGGCATTTTTAAGTGCCTTTCGCTCTTCTTCATATAACCATGTTGATTCAAGTTACTTTTTCCTTTTAGTATTCTATCCATTTCCATGGCCTGTAGGGTGATTCTGTCAAATAAAATCTCACTTCCGATTTCGGAAGCTGTCATTTTAGACATAAGTTGAAATCAGTGTTGGCAGGTCTCCAGATTTTACAGAAGATCTCCTGTTTTTCTGATATTTCTTCTGTTCTACTGTTTTTCTTAATACGATTATCTTTATTAAAATTGCATGTTGAGTTGCAAATCGGAAAAAGTACGCCTCTGCATACTACTGTTTTTCTTGTAGCTCTTTCCATACATCTACTGTTTTTTTTCTATAACGCCTCCCGATTTTTAAAAATCGCTATGTCTGATGAAGCAGCCAGTATTAGGTATTTGATATTTGTCAGAAATCCGAATAAATGGGATAGTAGGTGAGATTGAATCTCAGAGAATACCTATGCTGATTTGGAACATGTAGGTTTGATTCCTGTCAAGCTATTTCTTTAAGAAAAAATACACTTTTCATCGCGGAATCCGCGTATGATATGAAATTGGAATCCCATCACGTTTTCTGCGGTGTAAAAGTTTCTTACAGAATTGCAGGACAGGTGTGGTGAAAATCGAAAAAGAACTTAATATTGTTGGTACGTTAGGTCTAGTACCCATTGGACCTCTATTTTGGTGTCCATTGGACCTTTCTATCTCAAACACTAGTCTTTTTTCAAATTAAACAAGAGATGAAAATTAAACAATATGATTGTGGATAGTGAAAGCAGCATTACAATTTATAAGGTAGTACATATGGAGTAGGCACATACTTCGCAAACTATAATAGTAGATTAGATAAAGGCAAAGTTCTATTTATTACAAAATAAATAAATGATGCCAGGCATCGTTGGCGAGTAACGAACCGTAAAATGATTCAATTTGTTCAACAACTTCGGAGTATTGAGAGTGATATTAATTAACTTTGTAGTTAGTTCGTTTACAACGGAGATATTGCGCGGGGTATATGATATTATTTGCGAATCAGTACCTAATATATTAATAGGGAGTTTAAACCGTTCTATTTTCGAGGAAAAAGATAATTATTAACTCATTTGAATAATTCAACACTCTTATCGGGACTGCCCATTCATCTTTTAGCCATGGAGAAGAATCACGCACAAGAAAATAACGCCATTACAAATTGTTTCGTAAATAATATTTTATTTTGAGCTCTTTAACTAATGTGGCATTTTAGAGGTAACTTATAAACAAGTTGAAACACCCTAACTTCGATCTTAATATGGCTGAACATCAATGAAATTAAGCAAAATCTGTAAATAGATTAGAAGGAACTAACAGAAGACGATCAGATAGGAATTTAAGCTTAGTAAGCGTTGTAAAGAAAGTCAGTGAAACAAGAATTTTGCATTTAAAACTTAATGCAAATCTATGTTTCGATTAAAGATTATTTGATTTAAAACTCCATCCCAATGTTTAAAAAACATTTTTGCAAACATAGATGAGGGAACTTCAGTACAATTTTTTTTTCATCCCACCACCTCGGAAAGTGTAATTTTGCGCTTCGAAATCTGGCTGGAAAATTCTATTTTATTCGCTTGAGCGGCAAAGTAGATTTGAATTTAGAACATCACATATAATGAGTACTCAATATAATTGTAAATTCAAAACGTCATTAAACCTATTTAATGTAACCTCTATGGTGCCAAATTTATGATTAGAACTTTTTAAATTGTGAAAAAATTTAAATTTGGAACCTTCTTGGTTTCTTTGTTTTATTTGCGTGCTTCGCGCCATTCTAGTTTTTCACGTTTTATTGCTTAAATATTTTGTCATTATAAATTGTTTTCTTTTTCATTTTGTCATTTCCTCGCTGAGGTGGGATGAAAAGTTACGTATTGCACTCGAGTGGAAAGATTTTTCACCTTGTGCTCGTTTGTTTCCTTCGCTTGCTCGGTCATCCAAATCGAGCACGCGGTTAAAAAGGAACTTTCCACTCTTGTATAATAAATAACTATTATTCCCAATTTCATACTAGTTCTTACACAAAGCAAGTGCAGTGAAAAAATATGGTGCAGTGAGGGAGCACGTGTGCCGAGGAATGCACCCGGTGCGGTGCGGGCGAATCCGGGGTGCATAACAATACCACCGGACAGCTAGGGGGCGCCATAATTAATATCTGAGCGCGGCGACTACACCTACCACCTCATTACCACATGATCACACATCCAAAAATAAACCAAACAATATAATATTGTTTCTTAACTACAAATTGAAGCAATGGTGTTGATTCTGGCTTAATTCTCTAAATTTTAAACTTATTGAAGTGAAACTTCTTTATCGGCGTTGGAAAAAAATTTACCGACATTTTTCGGTTACGCGTCACATTTTTCCGTTACGCGCCATCTTTTTTTATATTAATAGTTGATAGCTGAATGATCACACTGTCGCCGGCGAGAACTCTCTCTACTCGTTTGTAGCTGAGTGACAATAGTTATTAAAGATAAGACTCGCTCAGCTAAACTCGCATAGCGATACTCGCTCAGCGATACTCGCTCAGCAATACTCGCTCAGCGAGTCGCTTATCGTTCATCGTCGGAGGTGGAACATGTGCCTTAGATTACTGAGCTGTGTAATCATAACAGTTTCATAGGCAGTAATTTGTATTCATGTCTATGATAATAAAATCCTTTTGTTTAAACTTTATCTAATTTAACTTTATTTAACCAATTTCTGGAAAGTTGCATGTAGATCATTTTTCGAAAAATAAGGCCATAAAGAAGTTTCACTTCTTACGTGTGTACACTAGTACACGCACACATTTTTTATTTTTTAACATCAGTCTCTCCTTTTCATTCTGTATAGAGCATGACAAGGATTCACTGCTATCTAAATTTAGGTTTCGATCATCGCATCATGCCAGAATCGACACCAGTAACTGTTTTTTTTTAACTGACTTCATTACGAGGAGGTTCTCAATTCGGCCGGTATGTTTTTTATGTATATGTCGTTGCCATATCGTAGATAATAGATGCTCGAGAATATCATGAAATGAATTTCACTATATATTGGCCACATCATGATGTGGTTTGGGCAGATCAATGATTAGAAATCGTTTCACGATATGGCCAACTAAACGCGTGGCTACTTCATGTAATGGCAAAAATTATTTGATCATTTATTTATTTAAAGTTGTACTTACAGCTAAACATATTAAAACATTAAAAAATTAAAATGATACTTATTCTAAGACATATATGCAAGCCTTTACAAGCACACACAACATTCAATTCAGAAAAGTTCAATGTAATTAATAATCAATAATCAATGAATAATCAATACAAAAAAGTGCAATTAATAATCAATGTTTGATTTAAAATTAAAAATGTATGTCAAATTGATGCAAAAATATAATAATAATGTAATGTCAAATTGATATTAAATAATAATAATGCGGAATAAATGAGAACTAATGAGAATCGAGCAGCTCAAACAATGTTGCCTTAAAGTTTTTCTGCGAAACGTCAAAAATGTCCAAGTTGGGTGATCTTGTGTTAATATCGTTATAGGTATTGCAGATTCTGGCCAGAGGGTGATGAAGACCCAGGTTAGTTCTGTGTAAAGGCAAAGTAAAAGTCTTCGTAAGTGGCTTTCTTGGGCATATTGTAAAGTAGTTAAAATAATTAACGGCAGAGGCGCTGCAAGCGCTGTTGTTTTTCAATGTTGTTTCTCGCAGCGAAAAAGTGCATAATTTGTTATTAAATGGTGGTGGTTGTGGTTTGGATCGCGTTTCACAGGTTAGTGCTATCAATAAATCAAATATTATGATCAAATATTTCTTGCCATTTCATGAAGAAGCCACGCGTTTAGTTAGCCATATCGTGAAACGATTTCTCATCATTGATCTGCCCAAACCACATCATGATGTGGCCATTAGATAGTGAAACATTTCATGAAATTCTCGAGCATTTCATGAAGTGAGCAAATCTACGATATGGTCTCGACATATACACCGAGAATTGTGGTCCGATTTACGTGATCCTATTTTTGTCCGATGCGCAATAGTTGCCATTTGTAATTTTCACGATACATTGTGTATAGCTGGTTTTTGGCATTTTTATGTGTATTTCATTATCTATTTACATAAATAGATAATGAAATTGAATGATTTCATTAGACAATCAATAGGGTCCATTCATTCTTTGACATTTTCATTAGATATTAAAACTTTAATACCTATCTAAAATTGTCGGAAATAAATTTGAGGTGAGCTTGATTATTTGGAAAAGGTTATAGATTAAATGTTGCTAGAATTTTAGTCTCTAACCATCTTTCTAATAAACGAGGAATAAGCTGAAACTAGTTACGCTGTGCTCTGTTCATATCACTCAAGTGCCATTTGTAACTCAATGAACAGAGACAAAATTAAACATAGAGTAAGTAATCCAAGCTTAATCTTGATTTATTAATAAGGGAAAAATGTCTGCAATACTCTAAGATTAGATTATCATGTTCTGGTCATACTTAGTTGAATCCACTAAGTTTGCTTCACTGAACCAGGGCAAAAATTGTATTATGTTGAGGTACACGTTTGTATAATTCAAATACTTTGACTGAGCCTAAATTACTAAGATGCACTTATATAAATCCAAAAACGAAAAGATAGACGTATAGAATAAATCCATTCAGACAGAGGGCCCTACAAAAGGACAATTCAAACATTATGATTCTGCTATTGTTGTTAACTCAAAACATTTATAGCTTCTGATGTGTAGTAGGTGCAGTTGACAATGTATTTAGGTGCACGGTTGTACGGATTAGCGGAGGCGATTGGTCGCGGCTGCAGGCGGGGTGGCAGGGGCGCTAACCGGGCGCGACACATTACACGCTGTGTCACGCGCTGTCACAGGATTCGCTACGCACACAACATGAGGGCTACGGCTACGGCACTGTGATGTGCTACGAGAGAGGAGGCTACAACTGAATTACCCGACTTCAAACGATTTGAGAGAGAGAGAGAGAGAGAGAATCATTTTTATTGACCACATTATAAATTTACAAAACAACATACAAAAAAAATAAGAAAATATACATAGTGGAGAAGAGAAGAAAAAAAATAAAGTACCATTTGTGGTCAATCAGGACCCTGCCTCAGCGTAATGCTGCCGCAACACGCTATAAAACGTGTCACAGCAGCGCTGGTATTCTGGCAGGGCCTGTTATGCCAGAACCTCACATGGCCAATCGCATCCGCCTCGATAGCAGTTCCTTCCTCTCACTGCCCGTTATGGATACATATCTATCAAATAGCAAACACGATTAGCCACATGACGTGCCAGCACAAGGTGCGAAAGAATACACTTTCTGAATTCTGCGCTCCGTAATCTGTGGCTGTCACTTGTTAATGTTACTATTACTGTCGTCACACATACCGCACAAAAACAGTGAAATTGAGTGTACAAACTCAGTAATTGCTCAGCAACTTGAATGGAAAAGAGAAGCAGCTATATAATCCCGTCAGAAACGTGCACCCAAATCACACGATTACCATGAAGAACCCCCGCGGCCGCCTATCACCCGAATAAGTTTGCCTCCAGGTACCGAATCTAATCCCCATAACTTACTGTCGAGTGTGTATTTCGTTAAACTGAAATATAAACAGGTGAGTTTTAGATAGGCAAGGATAGTTAGAGGAGCTCGTTAGCGCCGGTGGTTAGCGCGTTCGGCTGTGATCGTGGAATTTAAGCAACTTGGATGGGTTACCAAAAAATCTTCTATCTCGAGTTCCTCCGTGCTTCGGAAGGCACGTTAAGCCAAAAAAATATGCAGTCTGAAGTCGTTAGCACCCGCTAATTCGCACTGGACCCGCGTGGTTGATCACGGCTCAAGCTCCCTATTCCATCCATAGGGAATGCCTGTGCCCCAGCAGTGGGGACATTAATAGGCTGATGATGATGATGAAGGATGGTGAAAGTGGGCATAACTGTAAAGTATCGACTATCTTCGCAGACTATTCTTGCATTTAACATCGGGTGGTGGAGTCATTTAAGTATCTTATATTTGGCCCACTGTATTTTTTTCCGATTGCAGTAACTCCATACTTTTGTATATTGGCAATACTGAACTGATTGTACGTCGTACGTGTGTAATGTTAATATGGGCGGCACGGTCCAGTTTAAACGAAAAATCCCCTTAAACCCTAGCTCCCTTAAAAATACAAGAAACTCTCTTAAAACTGAAGGATATTCCACCAAACGTTATATTTATCTCACTAAAATGGAACACGATTCCCAGAGCGTCACAATAGAATTATACTCGCTATATCACCGTGGTAGCTTAAGTTATCCTTTGGCATAAAAGAACCCCATTTTAAGATAATGTGATAAACTAAACTAAACTAAGTACTAAAACTCTTTGTCACAACTTTGAAGTCGTGTGATATTCAGTGAGACGTGAGCGTAGGCGACACTTGATGTAGACAACCAATATCGTCGCAGACAACCCTCGAGTGAAGGTTGTCTAGCTACGAGAGCCGTACGCTACAATGTGCTTAGGTAAAGACTCTCGTCTCGCTTAGTAAGTCCTCATGTTAAGACGTCAATTGCCGCCCTTTCCTAGGCTTGTTCAAAATATATCGATGTATCGATATATCGATATTTTTTGCCGATATATTTTGATTCGATATATCGATACATCGATACAAAATAACCAATATCTAAATTCGTATCAAAAACGATATTTTTTTAATTATTAGCGGTATATCACGATCTATCTAAATTCGTATCTGGAAAAATCGTAACTGGATCTCAGATTAATGATATTCAACATATCTATGATCTGTGCTGTATTTAGTATTGTCTATGTCATCATTCGAAACTAGTGTCTATTTTTAGGGAGATAATTTTCGTTCCATTATTATTCCGCGTGTCATATTTCGTGAACTACTGTACCATATTTTTGGGAAAATTGGTTCGATATATCGATATATCGATGTTTTTTTCGCGATATATCGAAGCCGATATTGATATTTTTTAAAATATCGATGCATCGATATATCGATATTTTTTTCAACTTTCGACATCCCTACCCTTTCCTGGCAGGTGTACTAAATTGTTACCTTTTCACATAAAAATAAATTTAGAGTCTCGCCGGAGCCTCAAGTTGGACTAGTCGTCCCACTGGTGTCATTTAATCTCGGAACCTATGCCTATTCTTTAATGTTGCATTTTCCACATTTTAGTGTTTTTGGTTTTTAAAAGTGGGCAGAATAAGTTTTTTACCTTTTCCTACAATATGGGTATCAAATGAAAGAGCTTGCTGAGAATAACTCGAAAATGAAAGTGATGTTACCTTAAATCCAATATGGCGAACTTAAAAAAACACGGCAGACTAAGTTTTTTGTGCTTCCATTTAATATGGGTATCAAATGAAATTACTTGATGAGAATAACTCGAAAAATAATGTGATGTCATCTTAAAGCCAATATTAAAGCTTTAAAAGTGCTTTAAAAGATGGCAGCCTAATTTTTTTATGCTTTCCTAAAATATGGATATCAAATGGAAAGACTAGCTGAGAATATGGGGGTTTTGAAGGTCTCCATTATGTCCATCGACAAGTAAAAAATAAATTTAAAGTAATTAAAAGTAAAAAAAAAACCTTTTTTAAAAACAACTTTTTATTTAAATAAAATAAAATGTTCCTTTCTTTTTTTTACTTTGAACTTATAACGTCATTACGCAATTTATATAATATAAAACGGTACGGTTTGTAGTCTTATCAGACTATTCTTAACTTATAACTTAAATATTCTCTTTATCTATCTCTTACGGTTTGACCGCTGAAACAGCACCACAGACAGACGGACTTGTCTAATAGATAAGAGATATCATTACATAAGTTCATAGTAAAAGCTTTAAAGGAAAATTTTCTTTGTTTCTTTTTAGCGCTTAAATTAAAGCTTGTTTTTATAAAAGTATTTTTACTTTAAATTTTTGTAATAAATAATTCCCTATCCTTCGTGAAGCTAAGTTAGTTGCATTCTACTGATACCAAAAGTATCGACGTGTCTCTAATATAAATATCGACGCATCTTTCTGTCGCCATATTTTCTTCTGAAAACGATAAAATTTTTGCTCTCAAAACAAAAAATTACTTAAAAAAGTTGTCGTAACAAAAAAAAATAATCTAAATGTCAAATTAGGCGACTGCGAATCTAGTAATGTTGGGATAATTATTTATTATTAATTAATTTTGATTTCTGTAACCAGCCCCATAATTTATGTGTAAGCACTATAGTCACCCCCGCCGAGCTTTGCAACACGTGCGTCGCTTCGCCACCGCGCCCGCCCGTAGACGCATAAATCGCTCGCGCCATTATACGCCGTGACGTCACTTGCCAGCGACATATTGGCGGCAAATATTGGGGCATCCGCATTCAATATTGGGGCATCCTCTAATACAAAAGGGTCCCCGGATGCGGGGAATGCTAGAGTCAAGGTTAATTCAACATGCAATAAATAAGGCAAGTTGCCAAAAATTAAATATTTTCTTTACGACAAAACAGTACAAATTACTTTTTTTAATATTGCTTCGTAACTCGAAAACTGTAAAATATTTTATTATAATGATCCATGATCTTGTATTTATAGGGTAGAGGTTTCAGGCCTGCAACCCTGCAAGGTGATGGCGGCTGGTATTATATTAACTGCTTGTTATCCTAAAAGGAGATTGCTCAAGTTGGCCCAAATGCACAAAAAATATTGACATACACGGTAATTCTAGGCGTAATTTATATACCGGTTTGGAAAATATACGAATCATTTTTAATGGCTATGGGTGTAGTAACATTCAGCCAAAGACTGATCGAAGTTGTTTAAATAACATGAAAACAAATCTATTTTGTAAAGATCAATAAAATTAATTCAATTTTTTTTTTATTACGCTGTGGTATTAATTTCCACAGCTATATTATCATTTTCACTAGATGCAAATGTGCTCAATTATTATAGATGGTAGGCGACATCATAAAGTCTATTGCCATACACTTTTCGCCAAACACCTCCGTAAACACATTATAATCTGTATATATGTTAGACTTTAACGTATCTATTAAACTATGGGCCTACGTTCCCTGACTATAAATTAATAAATAAAAAAAATTATAAGGTGTGATACACTAAAAATCTAAAATATGGTTATCTTAAAAACATAACAAAAATAATTAAGCTACTGAATATATGGCTATACAACCAAAATCTCTTAGCTTTCTTTGGTTAACGAGAGTTTAAAAATTCTCTCTAATCTGTGGCTCATTCACAGTCATCACACAGTTTCTGTCACATTATATGACACCTGATTTTAAAAGATACTCTTATGCATTAACTTTAAAAACAGGCAACTATCTGTTAATCTACATGCTCTATATACCTGAATCTAATCCATTATTCCGGTACTTGGCTTGATTTCCCTAGTTTACTATATAACTTATTTGTTTTTTATTATTGAAGTTATACTTCTTTAGGCGCGTTATGAAAAAATGATGAGAGTGAAATTTTAAGATGCGCGCGCATCACTGTAACACAAAAATTAACAGAAAATTAACTTACTTTTGTGTTTACCGCACATTAAGAAAATCTACCAACAAAATAGAAATAGAATCTCTATTTAGTGGGTGCTAACGACTGCATTGTGAAGGCCTATCAAAAGTATTTATTAATCTGAGCAACGGAACCAAAGCGCGATTCAGGAGACTACAGCGCCATCTCTTGACCATTGGTGTAGTAGAACCAAAAACCACATCTTTATTTTTTGTAATAAAGTAACAATTATAGGTATTCATATTTATAATATTTATCCACATGTTTCTAGTTTGTATATTCGGAATACGTGTTTGAGTTTCATACAAGTGCAAATCACATATGTTCTAATAAATTATATTCAGTAACGATTTTAATTGAATATTTTGATTATTTATTTATTTTATCAAATTAAAACTGAACTTTATTGACTGTGTCCTTTTCCAGACTTTTTATTAATTTATTGTAATTAATTATTTGCATGCAATTAAAAACTAATTTTAAACGATGCCAAAGAAGGATAACTTCTCACGCGCCTACATAAGTACACGCACCCATTTTTTTTTTAATATGTTCAGTGTATATGGTTTATAGAAGTTCTCAGGGGTGTCCGTCAACAATATTCGTTTATACAGTAATTTATATAAATTTTTTCATGATTATTGGTATTTAGGCCAAACATGTATGGAAGCTGAGCAATCTCCTTTACTCACCATTGACTTCAGCTGATGTGGTTGCGCAGTACCTATTTCTTTTGCGGCAAATACCTACATCTTCAACTTTCCGAATAGAAATGTAAATGTCGAAACAAGAAGCAAAGTTCTGCAAAGTTTGTTTCGTAGACGCGTCGGTGTTTATTTTGAGCACCTGAAAGGTACACCAACTCGAATTCAACGAAAAACGATATTACGATCGAAACTTCGCACTTTTCTTACTATGTCTCTGGTTGGTTTTTAATTATAATAAAAAAATGGGTGCGTGTACTTATGTAGGCGCGTGAGAAGTTATCCTTCTTTGGCATTGTTTAAAATTAGTTTTTAATTGCATGCAAATAATTAATTACAATAAATTAATAAAAAGTCTGGAAAAGGACACAGTCAATAAAGTTCAGTTTTAATTTGAAAAAATAAATAAATAATCAAAATATTCAATTAAAATCGCTACTGAATATAATTTATTAGAACATATGTGATTTGCACTTGTATGAAACTCAAACACGTATTCCGAATATACAAACTAGAAACATGTGGATAAATATTATAAATATGAATACCTATAACTGTTACTTTATTACAAAAAATAAAGATGTGGTTTTTGGTTCTACTACACCAATGGTCAAGAGATGGCGCTGTAGTCTCCTGAATCGCGCTTTGGTTCCGTTGTTCCAGATTAATAAATACTTTTGATATTATAAATATGAATACCTATAACTGTTACTTTATTACAAAAAATAAAGATGTGGTTTTTGGTTCTACTACACCAATGGTCAAGAGATGGCGCTGTAGTCTCCTGAATCGCGCTTTGGTTCCGTTGTTCCAGATTAATAAATACTTTTGATAGGCCTTCACAATGCAGTCGTTAGCACCCACTAAATAGAGATTCTATTTCTATTTTGTTGGTAGATTTTATTAATGTGCGGTAAACACAAAAGTAACAGCGTGAAGTTGGTCGCTAAAGCCAACCAACTTCATGCTGTTAATTTTTGTGTTACAGTGATGCGCGCGCATCTTAAAATTTCACTCTCATCATTTTTTCATAACGCGCCTAAAGAAGTATAACTTCAATAAATAAAAAAAAAACATTTATTTCGAGCAACATAACTCATAATCATAATAATAATACATAATCAATTACTATAGAATTAGGCACATGTCACTAAAAATACAACTAATCATTTGTATAATTTAATAAATTACATAATTTAAATTCAATAATTTCCATCAAATAAAAAAATTAAAAATCAAAAGTCAAGTTAATAGTATTATAATGTCATACACAAAATAAATATTAAAATGTCATAGGTACAATCTATATCGAATAAGATTTCGTCTGTTACTAACACTTTTGACGTGACAACGTCTTAAATTAGGTTGCGGCTGGGAGTCACTTATGAAAAAGTGTAACGCTCGGTAACGTTACGATGAGTCTCTCGTGTTAAGTTTAAGTTTACATGTACAATGTTTTAGTAAACAAAATATATTTCTATAGTTAAAATTTGTGCAATTCTTATTTTCATTCAATTCCTTGTTCCTATTGTGCAATTTAATTATATTCATATCAATAAATATTCTACCGAGAAAAAGACGTTGTCACGTAAAATCTTCGCCCGTAAAACCGACTTTACAGGCAACCATTTTTTTTATATGGATTTAAAGTCTGAAATAAATGTTTATTATTATTATTATATATCTTCTATATATATAAAAATGAAACCCGTTTTCCATTGTCACGACATAACATGAAAACGGCTTGACCGATTTGGCTGATTTTTTTTGTAGTTTTCTAATACTCTGTACAAGGTTCTTACGGAAAAAAATATAAAGAAAATCTCTCAGAAAGATTGAAAAATATAACGTAACGAATGTCAATGTCAAAGTAGTGCATCAAAGCTACGCTAAGGCGGTACGAAGTTCGCCGGGTCAGCTAGTAATAATATAATATTTGTCGTCGGAATATAGATTGAGGTGTAGATTTTCTAAGCCTACTCAAAGAAAGCTTCAATTTAATAATATATCGTTCAAATCTTTATATATATATAATTCTTCTGTGAGTGTGTATGTCACTGAACTTCTCTTAAACGACTGGACCGATTTTGATGAAATTTTTTGTGTGTGTTCAAGGGGATCTGAGAATGGTTTAGATTCACAATTTTGTCCGCTGGACAAACCCTATTTTTTAGGGCGGTACGAAGTTCGCTGGGTCAGCTAGTTGAGTATAAACCTTAATTGACGAAATTCAATTTCGTTTGAACTTCGATATCGAATGTTCGTTTCGGAGAAATAGAGTAGGCCCCCATGGCAGTTATTCATTTTAGCTTATATAATACTTAAAATATAGATGAGTTAATACGTACTTATACTAATTGTATTGTGTACTTATACGTACTTGAACTTGAAAAATGATAGGCACCTAATATATAGGATTCCGCGCCTATATTCAGTATTATGCCAAGCTGTCTATTCAGGGTCGTATGTAATGTACAGTAGAGTTAGGCGGTTGAAATTTTCACGGTTATTTGTATTTCTGGTATAACAATAAAAAACAGAAAAAAATCACAAATCTCATACTCTACACGACTTGAAAGGGATTAAATAAAACTAAATTTTATAAATATTTATTCAAAACCAAAAAAAAAAAATTTGTTTTCAAAACCAATTTTTCAAAATATTTTTATTTCATCTCAAGTTGGGCAAAAAGCCAAAAACAAACTATGTTATAGAAAATATCATGGTAGACAGAAACTACTATTGTTAACTTTTATACTTAGATTAATGATATGTTTTATCTATATATATAAAAATGAAACCCGTTTTCCGTTGTCACGACATAACATGAAAACGGCTTGACCGATTTGCCTGTTTTTTTTTTTGTAGTTTTCTAATACTCTGTACAAGGTTCTTACGGAAAAAAATATAAAGAAAATCCCAAGGGGATAAAATAAGGAATGAAAGTTTGTATGAAACATTATCAATTTTAAACCGATCGGGCTGAGACTTTGCATGCAGGTATAAGAAGAATCATAGATGAATGTCATTGTGTATAATACAAGCCTGAGAACAAAAACTGTAGTCTACACTTCAGCTCTACACCGAAGCGAAGCGAGGGCGGGCCGCTAGTCTACACTAAAACTACTATGCTTGTTTATTTTTTGTTATGGCCAAATAGGCAAATGTTATGTTGAATGGTGGTAGAATAGACAACATAGGCCAATACACATATTTAGGCCAAACAATTTCTCTGGGGAAGAAAACACAGGTTCGCGAGATCCAACGTCGTATACAATTAGGATGGGCGGCGTTTGGCAAACTGAACGATGTTTTCAAGAGCAATATCCCAATAAACCTCAAACGCCGTGTCTATGAGCAATGTGTGCTTCCAGTCATGACTTATGGTGCCGAAACATGGACCATCACAAAGCAACATTTACACCAACTTCAAGTTGCTCCGCACATGGAGCGGGCGATGTCGGGCATTTCTCGAAGAGACCGAATCAGAAATGAGGTCATTCGAAGAACGACAAAGTTACCTGACATCGCTTGTGTAATTTCCCGCAGCAAATGGAAATGGGCGGGACATGTCTGTAGATGCGAGGATGGCAGGTGGAGCAGAAAGGTAATGGAATGGAGGCCGAGAACCGGACGCAGAAACGTGGGGCGTCAACCGGGCGGTGGACAGATGACATCATTAGGATAGCCGGAGCGAAATGGATGCAGTCTGCCCGAGATCGCAATAGATGGTGTGCAATGGAAGAGACCTTCACTCAGCAGTGGGTGGATAGTGGTTGAGGAAGAAGAAGAAGAAGAGAAGAGGCAAATGTTAATAAAGTCCAAACGCGAAGATAGCTGGTACAGCAGTTATAAACTGCCACACCAACCATCCTCACCTTGCAGGCCTGCAAAAATGCTTCTTCACACCTCTCTTAAAGGACCACAGGGCAACGAATAGTACGACAAAGAAATGAGTCACCAAATTTCTTTGTTCGTGTAGGAATAGTGGTCACAGTAAGTCGGTGGCAACGTAGGCCAGCGCGCGTGGTCCTCTGAAGAAAAGGTGATGGAGGGATAAGGGAGAATAACTCCTCAGATCACTCGCAATGGTATAGTCGGTAAAATGCGCACATTAGGGATGTCGTAAGTTGAAAAAAATATCGATATATCGATACATCGATATTTTAAAAAATATCAATATCTGCTTCGATATATCGCTAAAAAAACATCGATATATCGGACCAATTTTCCCAAAAATATCGTACAGTAGCTCACGAAATATGACACGCGGAATAATAATGGAACGAAAATTATCTCCCTAAAAATAGACCCTATTTTCCAATGATGACATAGACAATAGTAATTACAGCACAGATCATAGATATGTTGAATATCATATCATAATCTGAGATCCAGTTACGATTTTTCCAGATACGAATTTAGTTAGATCGTGATATGCCGCTAATAATTAAAAAAAAATATCGTTTTTGATACGAATTTCGATATTGGTTATTTTGTATCGATATATCGATACATCGATATATTTTCAACAAGCCTAGCGCACATCGCGGCGTAATTGTAGAGACTCGAGTTTGTTAGTTACCTCTTCATCGTCAATAATGCGGGCATTGCGCCGCTGCAACCTATCCAAGGCATCGAGTAAGTACTTAGCGGAGCCATCCCAGAGGTGCGAGCAATATTCCACGCAGGACCGCACTTGCGTTATGACGTTCAACAAATGCCATGATTGCCATAACTATATTTCTACCGAAAATCAACTGATAGGTTCAAAACTTTAAACGAAGTCCACAGCCATCACCGTCAGTGATCGCCCACCGAGCTGGTCAAAATCATCAGCCTATTAATGTCCCCACTGCTGGCGCACAAGTCTTTCCTATGGATGGAATAGGGAGATTGGGCCATGACCCACCACGAGGGCCCAGTGCGGATTGGCGGGTGCTAACGACTGCAGATGCAGCCGGGGCCAACGGCTTGACGTGCCTTCCGAAGCACGGAGGAACTTGAGCTAGAAGATTTTTGGTCACCCATCCAATGACAGACCACTGCGAAAGTTGCTTAACTTCAACGATCGCAGCCGAACGCGCTAACCACCCGCGCCATCGAGTTCCTCAGCTAGCTAGGTTGTGATGGAAAATTCTTGATTTTTTTTCGTTTAGCATGCCGTACCGTCCGGAAAAGAAGTTCGTTCAAATAAAGACAATAATAAGAAAACCAAAGAGGATTCCTTATAAATATCTAGTTGATAATATCTACTTCTTTAGCGATCTATCTTTTAGACACTTGAAATTTTCACAAAATAAGTACGTGTTAGTTTAGTACCTAAAGCCACCATGCCACCATCACGAAAATTAAGCCCTTACTTCACAAACTCCACACCTTATTCAAAATATGTGGCTTAATCGTTTCGTTACTACAAGAACTATTATATAACAGAAAATTCACGAACAGTGGATAAATTTTTTCACGTTAAGCTCATGTGAATACTACGAAATCACCAAGTCACATATTTTGACTAGAGTTTGTGAAGTTGGGCCTTGTAGATTTAGGGCACATCTATACTTATAATAAATCTGTAGAGAGGTCAATTCTGTACATGAAATATATTTTCAAAATAACTATCAGGGGGTGATTAGTGATCGATACTGATGCCAAAAATGCAATCAGTAAAATTTTTGTCTGTCTGTCTGTCTGTCTGTGTGTTTGTTCCTTATAGAAACAAAAACTACTCGACGGATTTTAACGAAACTTGGTACAATTATTCTTCATACTCCTGGGCAGGTTATAGTATACTTTTCATCACGCTACAATCAATAGCAGCAGAGTAGTGAAGGGAAATGTTGGGAAAACGGGAGAAGTTACTCCATTTTTTAAGCTTCCGTGGCGTGTGCAGCCTTAATGGTTAAAGTTACATAGAAATCATGTATGACGGAAATATTCTACATAAAATTGTCTAAAAAATATCCCGCAACAGCATATATCTATCTTTTATGGTTGACTCACAATAACACGTGTAACTCCTGATAGCTTAGCAGTTCGGAGCATTCTGATCATATTTGTTTACTCTTACGTTTATAATACTCGGTATAGAAACACCAAACTTATACATGAAATAAGCCATCACACCGTCGCACGTGAATACTGAATCATGCTATAAGGATTATTTTTGTGTAACGGTTGCCGCGCTCGACACGGGTCGCGGTAGCGGTAGGGTATCAAAGGTCCGAGAGCGAGCTGTCTAAATCTGTTTTCTGCGTCGCTCCCCCCCTGGGGGACGATCGCTTCCGATGAAGCCTTAGAGGCCTTCCCGGCCAGAGGCTGCCCCTACGGGTGTTTTTTAGTCAGTACGAGTCTGACATAACCTTGCAGCCGGCTGTAGGGTATCCATGAGGATTTCTCATCTGCTCCCCCGCCTGGGAGACCGAAACCGTGCTTATCAGCGCGACTTTTAGTCTTTAGATAGTTTATTTGAATTTCTTTTGTTGTTATTTTGTAAAACAGGTATTAGTTGTTTTGGTAGTGTTTAAATATTCGTTCAAATTAAAAATTATTAAGCGTAGGTACTTTTATTAATTAAAGTAGTTATAAGTATTTATTTTTAAGTGAAGGAGGTATAGGTAGATAGTATTGCACAGGCGTTTCAGCTTTATTTTCATTTCTTTTTTGTTGTGAGTTGTGTTTCTGATTATAATTCTATAAGAATATTTTAATTCAAATAGTCACTTAGATTTTATGTGTAAGGTAGCTAAAGTTAGGACCACGTATTAGTTGTTTTGGTAGTGTTTAAATATTCGTTCAAAGTGTAATTTAATCATATAGGATGAATGTACGATGGCCCATCGAAAAGGAGTAGAAGCGGTAGACAGAACTTTAAGAGATATAAGACAAAATGATCGACCCATGGGCGGTATCACAGTTTTATTTTGTAGTGATTTCCGACAAACCTTAACGGTAATACCACGGGGAACCCGAGCTGCTGAGGTTAGGGCTTGCCTGAAAAGCTCTTATTTGTGGCGTGATATACAATCGGTGCATTTGACTATTTATTTGACTATAAACATGCGAGTGGGAACTGTAGATAACCCGGATGATCGTGAATTTTCTGATATATTATTAAAGAAAATACCTTCACCAAAGATACCTATCCACTGCTACACCAAGGAACACTTATTCTGACGCCTGAGTTATGTTGTATAGTGCAATCCCAACAACATCTTACATCGTCAGTTTACGGTGACGTAACAAATATATTAAATAAGAACAATTCTTGGCTATGCGAAAGGTCCATTTTAACTCCTCGCAATGACCAGGCATCTGAGATTAATAATAAAATACTGTCGAATATCCAGGGGGAAAGCAAAGTTTATAATTCAATAAATAGAATGGCCGATGAACAAGAAGCCACTAATTACCCGATAGAATTTTTAAATTCTTTAAATATGCCCGTACTTCCTTCTCATGAAATTTGTTTAAAAATTGGCATTCCGATTATTCTGCTCCGAAATTTAAGACCACCACAAATTTGCAATGGAACTCGGCTTAAAGTAACCCAGTTGCAACAAAATGTAATCGAGGCTCAAATTTTAATAGGTTGCGGTGCAGGAGAAACCATCTTTATTCCCAGAATTCCCATAATACCAAATAATTTTCCATTCCAATTTAAAAGAACGCAATTCCCAGTATCGGTGTGTTATGCAATGACAATAAATAAGGCTCAAGGGCAGACCTTTCGTGTTGTTGGAGTAGATCTCGGTGTCAGTTGTTTTTCACATGATCAGTTATGTCGGTCTCTCCCGTGTTAGCAGTCCTAGAATTTTTTATGTTCACGTTCCGGACGGGTCTAATTTCAACGTAGTCTACCCGGAAGCTTTGCGCTGAAGTATTTTCATTCTATATGTACTTAAGACTCATGTGAAAGCGATCTAAACAATATTACCAATACATTAACATAATAACATACAAGGAGTTACACGCTGATGGTCTCGGGGCACAGTGATAATAATAATATTCTGCGGTTCCTTATTGCGATATATTTAACAGTATTATATTTCCCTACTAAAATACGAAAGTTAATCTGTCTGTCACATCAAAACCACGGAACCCTGAGGAAGGACATATGCTACTTTTTTACGAAAAACGACGATAACGCGGACGAAGTCGCGGGCAAAAGCTAGTGAGTAAATAAAGGTACAGACCGTAGTCTGGGCGTTTAGAAACATAGGCTTGGCTCTACATCAGATCTGACAACTTTTGAACAGCGCGGGTCATATAATACTTTACATTGAACATGTCTCTAGTGGGATTTTATTTACATATAATAATATGTTTTAAGCAATAAAAATAAAATACATTATCCTATTTGAATGAGTAGTCTTCCTGCGGCTGACCGAAGGAAATTTATATTCCCACTAACGGCCCGCCCTCGCTTCGCTTCGGTTTAGAGCTGAAGTGTAGACTACAGTTTTTGTTCTCAGGCTTGTATTATACACAATGACATTCGTCTATGATTCTTCTTATACCTGCATGCAAAGTCTCAGCCCGATCGGTTTAAAATTGACAATGTTTCATACAAACTTTCATTCCCTATTTTATCCCCTTGGGGGTAGAATTGATCGAAATCCTTTCTTAGCGGATGCCTACGCCATAACATCTACCTGCATGCCAAATTTCAGCACGATCCGTCCAGTGGTTTGGGCTGTGCGTTGATAGATCACTATGTCAGTCAGTCAGTCACCTTTGAGTTTTATATATATATGTAGATATAGGTAGGTAGGTACTTGAATAAATTTCGAACATGGCTAGAAAACAATACGCCAAAAATAATATCTTTCCAGCGATGATAGCAAAAACATATCTACACACTAAAAAATAGTTTCGCATCATTAGGTATTATTGCAACATCAACAGGCGATATATTTCGCACCGGCCAGATAGTTTCAATTAACATTCTGCTAGGGATGCCGAAAGTTTAAAAAAATATCGAAATATCGATACATCGATATTTAAAAAAATATCAATGTCGGCCTCGATATATCGCGAAAAAACATTGATATATCGATATATCGGAACAATTTTCCCAAAAATATATTTAGGTCAGCCTACTTAGCACAGTAATATTAACAATATAAATTATAATTAAAGAAAGAATTATTAAAGTACCAAGTTGCCGCTACACTACATGACAGTACAGTACATGAATAATAATGGAACGAAAATTATCTCCTTAAAAATAGACCCTATTTTCGAATATTGAAATTGATTGCAGTACATCTCAGGTGCCATCTTTCGTAAACAAGACTAGATAGTCACACACTTCCACAGAATATAATGGAGTTCAGCACAACCAATTCACCAGCGAAACAGATTTACAAATCATAGACAATACTAAATACAGCACAGATCATAGATATAGTGAATAGCATTTATCTGAGATCCAGTTACGATTTTTCCAGATCCAGATACGAATTTAGTTAGATCGTGAAATGCCGCTAATAAATAAAAAAATGGTTGCCTGTAAAGTCGGTTTTACGGGCGAAGATTTTACGTGACAACGTCTTTTTCTCGGTAGAATATTTATTGATATGAATATAATTAAATTGCACAATAGGAACAAGGAATTGAATGAAAATAAGAATTGCACAAATTTTAACTATAGAAATATATTTTGTTTACTAAAACATTGTACATGTAAACTTAAACTCATCGTAACGTTACCGAGCGTTACACTTTTTCATAAGTGACTCCCAGCCGCAACCTAATTTAAGACGTTGTCACGTCAAAAAATATCGTTTTTGATACGAATATCGATATTGGTTATTTTGTATCGACATATCGATATATCGAACCAAAATATATCGGCTAAAAATATCGATATATCGAACGAAAAATATCGATATATCGATATATTTTCATCATGCCTACATTCTGCGTCATATTGAGTATAATACGTGTTGTGCGACTGTTATCAGCGGTTATCGCGGAGTCCTCCAGAGAAAGCACGATAAAACCGCTCCAATTGATTTTGCCGACATATTGAACGCCGCTTGTGCGGGATACGAAACCTACGTTTCAGGAGTATTCATGCGTATGAAAACACGCAGACACAGATTTAGGATTCCGTAAACAATGTGAGGCAAATGAAACGCTATTACCACAGGCATAGATGCATATGTCTTTGCCTGTCTAATGATGTAACCCTAATCCAAAGGAATCTCTTATCTATTAGACAAGTCCGTCCGTCCGTCTGTGGTGCTGTTTCAGCGACCAAACCGTAAGAGATAGATAAAGAGAATATTTAAGTTATAAGTTAAGAATAGTCTGATAAGACTACAAACCGGATTTGAGTAACGTAGCACTTCCGGTTTTCGAGAAATCACGAATTTCAAACGAAACCACACAAAATCACCGAAGTTCTCAATTAATAAAATACATTTTTTTTTTAATCAGGTTTTGGTGAACATTTGGTTCACTGGTTTTCTAGTTATAATAATAATCGTATAAAAGTAGATTTCTGTAATATCCCGCCCTTATAGAGGCATGCAACATCCGTCATAATTATTGACAGTGAAATCATTTCAATTTGAATTTTAAATAAGTAAAGTCCTGAAATGATCACAGACTGCGTGTTATTAAGACCGCTATTACAATAGAATAATGCCTAATAAGTTCAGTACCCGCATCAGTCGTAGATCTACCTCTAGTAAAACCAAATTGATTTGTATGTAACAGTTTATTCAAACTGAAAAGTGATATTATCTATATATACTTATAATAAATCTGTAGAGAGGTCAATTCTGTACATGAAATATATTTTCAAAATAACTATCAGGGGGTGATAAGTGATCGATACTGATGCCAAAAATGCAATAAGTAAAATTTTTGTCTGTCTGTCTGTCTGTGTGTATGTTCCTTATAGAAACAAAAACTACTCGACGGATTTTAACGAAACTTGGTACAATTATTCTTCATACTCCTGGGCAGGTTATAGTATACTTTTCATCACGCTACAATCAATAGCAGCAGAGTAGTGAAGGGAAATGTTGGGAAAACGGGAGAAGTTACTCCATTTTTTAAGCTTCCGTCGCGTGTGCAGCCTTAATGGTTAAAGTTACATAGAAATCATGTATGACGGAAATATTCTACATAAAATTGTCTAAAAAATATCCCGCAACAGCATATATCTTTTATGGTTGACTCACAATAACACGTGTAATTATATAAATAAAGTCATTGTTTATAGCACAAGCCTGAGAACAAAAACTATAGTTTACACTACAGCTCTACACCGAGGCGAAGCGAGGGCGGGCCACTAGTTTCAAATAAAATACTAAAACAATATAAGCACATCCTCGTTGCACCGCAATATTTTCCATTAGTGTTTAAGTAAAGGAATTTACGATAAAAGTTTAAAAAAGCAGTCGTTGTTCCTGTATTTAAATCTGGCAGTAGAAATAAGGTACAAACTATAGGCCCATTTCGCTTCCTCTCTCTCTCCTGCAATATTGTATAATTTGAGGCCGAATCGTAGCCAAGGGCCTTTATACACCCGTGTTGGGAATAGCGCTTTTTTTTGGTGGGATACGTAGTAATTTATTCTATAGCTACTAGAAAGTTTCTTTAATTGAAACTTTTGCCTGGGAGCTTTATATAGATTTCTTGATTTCACGGGTAATAGGTTCTCAATGACTACTTAGGTAGTTTCTTATAATTTTGCCGATCAATAAATCTTCACAATCAGTAATATACACCGTCTCGTATAGATAGGAAAACAAATTAGAAAATCAAGTAAATAAAATAATCAGCGCGCTTTTTACTTTCTTAGTTTTTCATAATTAATGTACAAAAAGTTTTAAAAGCATTCTGTTAAAAAATAGATCGCAATATCTGCTAAGTCATACTGACCACTTTGCTTTTTCCGAACATGAAATATAATAAAAAAAAGAATACATATTTAAAAAGAACTCCACGGTAATGGTAGCCATACACACTCCGAGAAATCATTACGATCAGACTGTACAGTTCGAACGGAACAGTTTATCGTACGTGGCGTACGTATAGAAAACTGTGCAGTTTTATAACATACACGCTACGATTTATCGGTACAGTTCGGACGGTACAGTCTAATCGCAACGATTTCTCGTAGTGTGTATGGCTACCATAAAGGGGCCATTCACGTTGAAACAGTTGATCGAACCACGGTTCGATAAGTATAAATATTTCAACGGACCTTGATCGTTCATGACGGGAAATCAGGGATTGTCCCAGAATTTTGCGTCTTGTCCCATGTCCAATAATTAGACCTTATTGTTCCGTATTCCGATAATGTGCTAGTTTCGTAACAAAACCAATTAATAACGAATGACACCGCTGGATTGCTTGATGTTTTAGTTCTGGGGGGTGATGGGATGTTTGATTTGATGCTTTAATTTTTTTTCTGGGGGGGGAGGGGGGGGGGGCAAATGTCTCGGAAACCCTAGTATGGCCCCTTTTAACACTGAATTTCCATAAAAGCATACTTAAGTATGTCTAAGGTTTGAGTCCGCTTACACTTAACATCATTTAACAAAAGTCAAGGTGGAGTCATGTTGTTTTAGAGCATAGATACACTGATTTATTTATTTATGACGTTGCGCATCCTTTTCGAATCGCGTCGTCAGAATTATAATTCTGACGTCATATTGAAACGTCATAAATAAATAAATCAGTGCATCTATACCGTTGAAACTTGGTTTATTTAATGAGTGGTGTGCGTGAAAACCTCTCTTTGGTTTTCACGCACAAATATATTTTAAAGCATTTAAAAAAGTTAAATATTTGTAATATTATGAAAATCTGTGTTCCGCATACAATAAAATCGAATGGTATCTCTGCTACTGCAACTCTGATGTGTTACCGAAAATTAAGATTTCCGCCTGCGAATCAATCGAGAGAAGCAATGAGAATCTATCTCATAATGAGGGCTATCGCTTTTTGTCTCACCAGATGGCGCCACTGTTGAGTGAGGTCCTGAAGTGTAACTTTTAAAGTTAGTAAACACGCTCGTGATATCAAAGTTTACATTTTAATACAAAAGAATCGTATCTTAAACAAAATCGCCCATGCCACAGTGTTGCGCAGTCCCGTTTTGTTCGGAAAAAAGAAGGACATTCTTAGCTCCGCTTTTAAATAACTGACATTTGCACGTAACTCATATTTGCCATATTATGTCTGATTTATTACCAAATATTCACAACTATTATTTTAATTAGAAAAAAACCGCGTAGTCAACCCGCAAGCTATAACATTTGACATTTCGGAGACCTCACGCAACACAAGCGCCTCTAGCGGCGGTTTCAGACGCGATAGCCCTCATTGAGTTCCATTAGGCTGACCTCTGAGTCTGCAGTGCGCGTGAATTCTGCATTTCAGTTGTGCACCGAGTGACGCCTGTGAGCAAATTTCCAATTGTATGAGGAGATAGGAATCTTCTACGAGAAACATGGACGAGGTAAATAAAATCAATAATTCTTGTCACATCAAAACATACAACAGTACCCTTAGCACAGTACACATTTGACATTTCGCATTCGCAAACTATTCGAATTCGATATTGGTTCGTGCTACCAGTACTGTTTATTTTGATGTAACAAGAAGCGCGGTAACTTCGTGTTGTGATTGGGTAAAAATGGCAGAGCCGTCAGCCAGCGATTAACATACATAGAGCGCTCTTCTAGTCGGAATCAAAATATAATAATATAGCTGCTTAACTTAATAATATAAAAATACTAGTTCATCCGCTCGATCGAGGAGCTCGATGGCGCAAGTGGTTAGCGCGTTCGGCTGCGATCGTTGAACTTAAGCAACTTTCGCAGTGGTCGGTCATTGGATGGGTGACCAAAAATTACTATCTCGTGTTACTCCGTGCTTCGGAAGGCACGTTAAGCCGTTGGTCCCGGCTGCATCTGCAGTCGATAGCACCCACCAATCCGCACTGGGCCCGCGTGGTGGGTCATAGCCCAATCTCCCTATTCCATCCATAGTGTAGGCCTGTGCCCCAGCAGTGGGGACATTAATAGGCTGATGATGATGATAATGAGTTCATCCGCGTTAACCCTGTGGTTACAGGAACATGTCATTTTATCGGGATAAAAAAGTATCCTATGTCTCAATTCAGGTCATAAACTATATGCGTACCAAATTTCATCCGAATCCGTTCAGTAGTTTTTGCATGATGAGTAACAAACATACAAACTTTCACATTTATAATATAAGTATGATTTGCTATTAAAATGGTGTCTCGTGTAACAGACTACTTCATCAGCGCAGTTGTAAAAATTGAGCCACGGGCAGTCGACAGTTCAAGCAGTCGCCACCGCTCTAATGGTAGCCATACACACTACGAGAAATCGTTACGATCAGACTGTACAGTTCGAACGGAACAGTTTATCGTACGTGGCGTACGTATAGAAAACTGTGCAGTTTTATAACATTATCGGTACCGTTCGAACGGTACAGTCTAATCGTAACGATTTCTCGTAGTGTGTATGGCCATAACGGTCCATGAATGTGTACATAGAAGACTGCAGTACCCATAGCACCTTGGTTCCGAACCTTGGGGGTAAATCAGCTATACTTCGGGGGTAACAAAGAACCTCATTATTGGGTCAAATCTTAATAATAAGAAAAATCAGTACACAGCGCAGTAACTCGAGAGATTTTCGATTTTGCGCGAGAATAATACTTTCAAAGTAGAATTTAAAAATGTATGATATCAGCACATTTTGGATAAAATCAGGTGCCAAATATCCTGTTATAGCAAACAGAGCTTTAAAAATGATAATACCCTTTGCCACCACCTACAGATGCGAGAGTGGTTTTTCAACTTTAGTTACCTACCATTAAAAAAAAATGTGTGCGTGTACTAGTGTACACACGTAAGAAGTGAAACTTCTTTATGGCCTTATTTTTCGAAAAATGATCTACATGCAACTTTCCAGAAATTGGTTAAATAAAGTTAAATTAGATAAAGTTTAAACAAAAGGATTTTATTATCATAGACATGAATACAAATTACTGCCTATGAAACTGTTATGATTACACGGCTCAGTAATCTAAGGCACATGTTCCACCTCCGACGATGAACGATAAGCGAGTAGAAACTAGAAACGAATTGGCAGTCCTGAGTTAAAATGCACGCGCACGGCTTTTGACAGCCAAGCCAGCTTAACCGTGCGAGTATAGCTGAGCGAGTATCGCTGAGCTAGTATCGCTGAGCGAGAATAGCTGAGCGAGTATCGCTGGGCGAGTATCGCAGAGCGAGTATCGCTGGGCGAGTATCGCTGAGCGAGTATCGCTGAGCTAGTATCGCTGAGCGAGTATCGCTGGGCGAGTATCGCTGAGCGAGTATCGCTGAGCGAGTATCGCTATGTGAGTTTGGCTGAGCGAGTCTTATCTTTAATAACTATTGTCACTCAGCTACAAACGAGTAGAGAGAGTTCTCGCCGGCGACAGTGTGATCATTCAGCTATCAACTAATAATATAAAAAAAGATGGCGCGTAACGGAAAAATGTGACGGTAATTTTTTTTCCAACGCCGATAAAGAAGTTTCACTTCAACAAAGGCCAGAAACCGTCTTGTGATACAGCACTTGAGATGCGCTTTAAGTGAAACTAAACCTAACATAAAAAATCTTATAAATGCAATACAATTCCAACCTTCATAATGATTATCTCTTATCTATTAGACAAGTCCGTCCGTCCGTCCGTCCGTGGTGCTGTTTCAGCGGCCAAACCGTAAGAGATAGATATAGAGAATGTTTAAGTTATAAGTTAAGAATAGTCTGATAAGACTACAAACCGGATGTGAGTAACGTAGCACTTCCGGTTTTCGAGAAATCACGTGATTTCTATTTCAAACGAAACCACACAAAATCTCCGAAGTTCTCAATCAATTAAATCCTTTTTTTTTTTGGTGAACATTTGGTTCACTGGTTTGCTAGTTATTATTAATTCATAGTTTAAATATGAAACAAGATAAAATTGTAATTTTATTCTGCAATTTGTAGCCTGTTTTGATTGATAATAATAATAAAAAAGTGGTTGCCTGTAAAGTCGGTTTTACGGGCGAAGATTTTACGTGACAACGTCTTTTTCTCGGTAGAATATTTATTGATATGAATATAATTAAATTGCACAATAGGAACAAGGAATTGAATGAAAATAAGAATTGCACAAATTTTAACTATAGAAATATATTTTGTTTACTAAAACATTGTACATGTAAACTTAAACTTAACACGAGAGACTCATCGTAACGTTACCGAGCGTTACACTTTTTCATAAGTGACTCCCAGCCGCAACCTAATTTAAGACGTTGTCACGTCAATAAATAAACATTAAAATTTGCTTTTATTGTTTGTAATTAATAACATTTTAAAGTCGGGGTAAAATCTGATTTCCTAATAGGTTACAGGGGTGGGTAGCCATATTGGAAAGGTTAGGAGACACTGCCTTAGCACGAACCAATATCGAATTGAAATAGTTTGCGAGTCCGAAATGTCATTGTAAAATTTGTACTGATTTTAGTTCCCGTTACGTCCTTTGTAGCGCTGCTGTTCAAGTTTCCATACATTTGACAATGACATTCCGGTCTAGCAAATTTTGACGTGACAACGTCTTAAATTAGGTTGCGGCTGGGAGTCACTTATGAAAAAGTGTAACGCTCGGTAACGTTACGATGAGTTTAAGTTTACATGTACAATGTTTTAGTAAACAAAATATATTTCTATAGTTAAAATTTGTGCAATTCTTATTTTCATTCAATTCCTTGTTCCTATTGTGCAATTTAATTATATTCATATCAATAAATATTCTACCGAGAAAAAGACGTTGTCACGTAAAATCTTCGCCCGTAAAACCGACTTTACAAGCAACCATTTTTTTTTTTTTTAAGTGTGTATGCTGTTGGTCGTAGATGACCTTTGCAGCTTCACCGGGCTTGAGGACGGCGAGATCCTAAAGGGAACCTCAAGCCGAGAATGAGCGAGTGACTCTAGAGGTATTCTAGGCGGAGGGCATCTCCCCACGGGGGGAGTTTCCTCTCCGTCTGTAGCCTCTAGACCACTCGAACCTGAGGAGGTCGGCTCAACTAGAGGGCGTGTCTGAGACTCGGACCTCGGCTCTAGTTAGCCGTTGTCGAGGGGGGGGCTCGCAAACTATTCGAATTCAATATTGGTTCGTGCTAGGGGTACGGTTCACACTTTCACAGTCACAGCTTGAAGCTGTCGGGATACACTGCCCGTGAATGGCTACTCTGAAATGAAAATGAAAGTCATTTTACATGGAGCAAAATATATACAGAATTATAAAGTATGTCCTTCGGTAGCTTTAATAGCCTATGATATAAAAACTAGCAAACCAGTGAACCAAATGTATATAAAAAAAAAGAAATGTATTTAATTAATTGAGAACTTCGGAGATTTTGTGTGGTTTCGTTAGAAATCACGTGATTTCTCGAAAACCGGAAGTGCTACGTTACTCACATCCGGTTTGTAGTCTTATCAGACTATTCTTAACTTATAACTTAAACATTCTCTATATCTATCTCTTACGGTTTGGCCGCTGAAACAGCACCACGGACGGACGGACGGACTTGTCTATTAGATAAGAGATCAACTCTAAGTCTTGTCAATAAAATTAACCAATAAAATTTAAGCTCAGTGTGTCTCAAAGTGAGCACAACGAACACAGTTAACGTATCCAAAACCTTCACGGCTCCTTCGCAAGCAAAGTTATCTTCAGAATTTGTGTACAAACCGTCGGATATCCGATACCTGTTGAGTGCCATTCAAATATCGATCAAACGCCAGTTATCTCAATCGGTGTGTTTTCCTTTGTGACACCCCCGCTCGCGTGTCATTGTTGGAAACTTTTAACTTATTTTTTATTCCGATTCGCGTTGACGTTACCGGCCCGTTTACGGTCGCATTTAAATTTATATTGTGACGCGAAGCGCGAGAATTCACTGTGAACTTTTCTACTTATTTAGCCAATTTCATTTGATGATTCCCACATTTAATTTTATGCTGTTTTTCTTTTTGCTTACTACGCCTCGCTGGTTGTTTGCGATTCCCTTTATTTCGTTTTTAGTCGTTATCGATTCAAATGACTCTATTATTGAGGTTACGATAAGACTTTTGTGAATTTTCAGGACCGCTTATGAAATTAAAATCAAATCAAATCATAATAATTTTATTTGACACATTAAGCTTAAAATAGGTACTTTTTCAATTTGCATGCAATTACATAATAGGACAATGAAGGCAAAAATCAGCTACAACCTCCGATTTCGTTGAACCTCCATCGATTTTCATGAAAATTGGTAAGTAGGTGGGGGGTACCTTAAGAAACAAAAGTGACATAGTGCCAACTTGCGCTTTTGCCCTGGGGGTACATGCCACCTCTTCCCGGGGGGTGAAAATTATTTTAATAAAAATAACTCGAAAAATCGATGGAAAATTGAATTCTAAGCAAAATTTGTTATATAAAGATTTTGGAATAAATCAATACTTTCTGAGTTATTAAAGACCAAAGATTGTGGTTTTCATAAAGCGGTTTTTATAAATAAATCAAAAACTATGAGTTTTTACAAAAAATGTATTATTACCAACATTAAAGCTAATAAAAAAAAAACAATCCCCTACTTTGAAAAACCTTCTAATATTAATTCCCAGTGAGTTATAGGAAATTGTATGCATATTTTTTTCGGCGAGTACTTAAATCTAAATATTCAAAACCTTAATAACGGGAAACCGATGCATTTTATGACTTAAATAATACCCTAGATAGGTACACCACGTGCGCTCAAAATGTATCCCAATTAAGAAGTGCTTAAACACGACTCAAGCACTTCTTGATTCACAGCAGTGTATTGCATGGTCTCCCGATTTTACAGGGGATCTCCTGGTTTTCTGAAATTTCTCCTGTTAACCTTAAATAAAAATAAATATTATTATAAAATAAATGTTATAAAAAAAACAGCTTGGAGGGGCGGCAGTAGCCACAGAAACACAGTCGTTACTGGGGCGGGGGGGGAGGGGTGCAAAAAGTTCGCCTCTGCATTTACTGTGTTTTCTTGTAGCTCTTTCCATACATCAATCGGACCTGGCAACACTAGTTGTTGTTGTCAACACAGTCACACAAGAGAGACCGTTGAAAAGTCAAGATGCCGCTGAGCTCCGTGAAAAAATGAGAATTAAATACTTATAGTTCGTAAAGCCTCCCCGGGGACGAGATCCACCATCAGGCGGTACCCCCTCGACGAGGCAGCGGCGCTGTGTGAGGCAATGGGAACCCTTACGGATACATTCACAACCCCACCAGCGAGTATCCGATTCGAACGGACCTACTTGGGGATGCCCCGAGGCATCGGAGGCATCCCCATCTATCTGCGAAGGCCTGTGCAATGCAGGGCCCGGACCTCCCAAGTCCGGACCCCGCTGACCTCTGTCAGTGAGAGCCAGAAGCCGGTCGTATTGCCTTCTTCTAGTCCCCACCCTCAGACGATGACGGAGAGAATCCACGTGGGCTTGTTCCTCACGGACCCTCTCCGCCGCCTCCTTCTGCGCGATGACAAACTCGCAGAAGGTGACCACCGCCCGCCAGGATCTGTCGCTTCCTAGCATAGCTTGCACTATGCCAGGCAGGGAGAGATCCTCCCCCACCGCCGCGACCAGAGTACGACGCTGCTATGACCACGCCGGACATTCCTCTAGGGTATGTCCCGCAGTGTCCACAGCAGCCCCGCACTCATGGCACCTCTCTCTGAATTCGATGCAAATACTTCCCGAAACACCCGTGTCCGGAAAATCCGTCCCTGCTATATTGCTAACAGCGCATTCAGAATCTCGCGTAGAATCAAAGAAATAAGGTCTATGTTCTTCCTTAAAGCAACATGTCGTAAAATTTTACGAGCTTGCATTTCGAACTGTCATAACTCTTTGACGCATGCGTTTTAATTAAGACCTTATGCAGTATACATTAAAGGTGGCTTTCAATGTCTAAATAATGCCTTATATTGTTTTTGACTACGCTATCATCTTGCGGAGCTCCGTGGATCGTCAAATGTACCTTTTAGACAACTTTCGGCCACGATTTTGTTCGTGATGTTGTATCTAGGGTATTTTAATATCGTTGATACTATTTATTTGATATCTATTTTATGTTTAAAATCATAGTTTCACTATAAACTATGGTAAATATTATATTGTTTAGCTGACCTTAAGTACTTAAACAGTTTTACTAATAAATTGGGTATAATTGAAACTTTATATAAAATCTGCGCGTGCCTTAGTCCAACCGCTTTAGTTAGGGGAGATGAATGCATTTATTACATTAGCTTTGAGTAATCCCATCCAATTTAATTAAATTTGAGTCACAATATTGAATTTTAATTGAATCAGATAGTTCAGTCTCGATAACTCGTCTTTGTTCTGTTTTTATTTTTTAAGCATTTAACTGCTAGATGTTGTAATCTAAAGAAAACTTTTCTTTACTAGAAAAAATTCAATGCGGACCAGGCAGCAGACGGGTTTCGAACCGCACCTTTCGCCATCCGGACGAATGCCTTGACCATTATACTACCGCAGCCCTGACGGCCGTGTCGAACTTTCTCTAGCCTTAGGCTGCAAGGCAGCGCCATCTTCGCATTGTAGGTTACCCACAATGTCAAATGAATACCTTTACAGCTATTAAAAGTCTTTGTTTCCTTATGAGCTATGATTATGAAATTTTACATAGTGTGGACACTATTTTCTATGGAAATTTGGTTGCTTAACAATAAGCCGTTTTCGAGAATCGCCGTACGCTTTCTTGATCATCACGTCAGCGTACACCATAAAAACTAAACTGAAGAGGCAGTTTTTTTTTTATTATTGCACTAATTAGATACTATTGACGCACTATTAACGCAAACTGAACATAAGTTACAACCTCGAACTCGATTAGGTGTAGCGTACCTCAAATAGTCAATATTGTTGTAACACTAACTTGCTAATAAACGCTAATGCCTCCTCTACACGTCGGCAGATGCGTCCGCTGACGTCGCCAGATGCATCAGCAGATGGATCACCACGAGCTGACCACACATCTGACGACGTCGAACGTCATTCAGTCTGTTCTTTCTCGACCGATGCAACTCGTACGAATACAACATTGAAAAAAATAGATATTGAGATTATTTGACTTGAACTTGAGGTGCATCACAATATAATTATTAAAAAGAAATAGATTAGAAGAAGGTGGTGCTTGCTGGCTATTTTTTGAATTCCACAGATCGTTTTCTGCTTGAATACTACTCATGGAATTTAAATGTTTCTTTAATACTCATAATATTAGCCATTTTGGCAAGCGAGAGTAACAAACGAGTATAAAAAATATTGCAATCACGCGCCCACCCTCATTCACAACACCAAAACTACTGAGACGCGTGGACACTGGACAGTCACGCCGGACGTTCGCCCTAATAGGCTAGTTGACCCTTTTTGGAAAAAGGTTTTAAATGGTTAATAAATGTTCTATTATACTGAAAAAAAATGTAATGTATTTTTTTTAAACCTAGAAAGCTACAAATCTTTAATTTTAAAATAGACTTTTCATGGACATACAAAAACGCTGTCGGCCATTTTTGTCTATAGATTATCTATGCTATGACGTGAACTGTGGTAAACAAAAACTCGTAAACACGTAGAAAATTACTTAAAACTGAGTTTATAATAAAAAAAACATGATTTCTAATAAATACCACGAAAAATAAAGTAATTATCATTACTGTATTGTACGAGAATATAAAAACACATCCTTGAAGACTCCAGGAAAGTTGTGGATTAAAGTGCCGAAAGAAATTAACCTACGCAACTTTATTACACTTATTCATATGTTGTATCAGTTTTATGTTTATTACTACATTGTAATACTAAATGCACTGTACTTACATAGATTCCTTGTCGTTTCTCTGCTCCGCAGAGCAGAAATCGGGGTTTAGTGCAACAAATTCACCAACCATCAATGCGTCAATTCTTGGCAGATTTGTGCTTTCTGCTTTCACAAAGCCGGCAACCATAATTAGTTTTGTCAAAAAAAAACTAAGTTTATTGTTTTTTTCTTGCCTAAAGTTAAAAGTGTTTTAAGATAAATTTAGTCAGACGAAAGAATCCACCTAAAGTAACACGCGAATGACATTTAGTTGTTTACCAAAAGAGACGTCAAAATCATGGCGGATGTGGTGAACAGCGTTTTTAGTGTTTAAAAAATATAGACTAAAAAATATTTTTTAAAATTAAATTTCTACAGCAATCTTCTGCTTTTATGAAGTGAAATCGATATATTTAGGTTCCTTCGACCAAATACTTTAAGAAATAAACATTTATTTAATACAATTCGACATGAGTAAACTAGCCTATTCCTTTTGTTATGTGTAACAAAAACCGACAACTTATGGATAGATGGCAGACACATCTGCGGACGTTAAATACCTAGCACAGACGCGCAAACTAACCCGTCTTCTCGTCGGCGGATGCATCCGTAGATGGCATCTGCAGATGCACCTGTCGACGTGTAGAGGGGGCATAAGTCGTAATTTGGTTGACAACGTTGAAAACCATATATTTGTTTTGTTTACCAGTTGATGTGGTGTACGCTAGCATGACGGACACATATTAAACACGAATAGGCCATAGAGGTATAAGAATAGAGTAGGGGAGATATAGATATAGTGGAAGTGTCCCTCTAATAGAAAGAGAAAGGAGATGAGAGATCGCTAGCTTTCTCTTTCTAATCGCGCATGCGCATTGGCAACCGTAACCATCTTACTATTTCGTTGTGACGCTTGGACCAACTATTGGACAGACGACTGCGCATGCGTCACAAGAGAGAGATAGCTAGCGGTATCTCATCTTCTTTCTCTTTCTACTAGACAGACACTTTTAGAGCCGCTTTCCCCACTCTATTCTTATACCTCAATGGAATAGGCAGGTCGCCGGTGAAGTAAGACTAAATTAGACTGTCTGTAATCTGTGATAAATATTGTTGTGCGCTCTCTCTACGTTGTTGCGACTTGTGAAAAGAAGTACTCCGAGATACGTAGTATGATACTACAAGATTTTTCGTACAAATACGATATTTCTGTTAAACGAGGTGCGAGAACATTATTATACATCTCGTATTAGGTACGAGATTTTGTCAGATAAATTATTTCAATGTAGGCAACATGTTTGAGCATAAATCATGTACGAGGTTTGAAAACCAGATTACGAAATTTTTGTTTTCATTTATTCTACGGGTGGCAATTTTGGTAGTATATGGTAGCTTTCCAATTACTGCATTATAGCGCATTATGCGGCATAATGCTTAACGTTGAGTGTTCCAACTACAGCAATGCTTCGCAGAATTGAACACTCTCAAAAGTAATGCTTTCGTGTGATGCGTGCAATCGTACCAACCCAGTGGCAGAATATTAACAGTGTTTTTTCTTTAAGTTGGCATTGATCGAAATGTTTTATTTATATGTTATCGTAAGTAATATTATTTATTGTTGAAAAATTATTGTACACCGGCCCTGATTAAAACAAAACTATTGTACACCGGCTCTGGCCGCACCCATAGGGTGCGGCCAGAGTGCACTCAGATTCAGAGTCAGATTCAGATTCTGAAAACAAGCGCGAGAAATAAACAGTGTAGTCTAAGCAGGTTGCCTGCTTTTTCTCGCGCTTTGTTTTCTGAGTCTGAATCTGAATCAGGAGTGCAATCTGGCCGTACCCTTCGACTACACTGTTTATTTCTCGTGCTTGTTTTCGAAATCTGAATCTGAATCTGAATCTGAGTGCACTCTGGCCGCACCCTACTACACTGTTTATTTCTCGCGCTTGTTTTCGGAATCTGAATCTGAATCTGAGTGCACTCTGGCCGTACCCTACCGAAAGGAATGAAAAAAAAGTTCCTTGAATGAAACGTACAAACCTGTGGTACAAACGTAGAATCCACAGACTACAAAGGGGATCCGTAGTATAGCATGTAATAATCTGTGGTAGTATCTAAGTAGTTGTCACACTTGTCCAGTGTGACCAGATTCAGTATTTTAATACTTTTTCAGTATATTTCATCGATTTTTCCGAACATCAGTATATTTTCAGGTATATTGCTGGCAGTCAGTATTTTTAGGTATATTTTGGTAGAAGTTATGGCAACACCGTAGTGAGTGATCGTCTTTGCGACAATGTTTGCGGAATTCCCCGGAACGCGATCATTATGGACTTTCCCGGATTTAGTTTACCTATACTTATACATGTTATCTATGAGTAAGTTACAGATATGACAAGAAAGACGGCCGTTGTCGGCGTTGTAGTATTGTAATACTACATATACAATTATCAATCAATACATAGTATTAATCAGACTTGCAGAATGTATGTTCGCGTAAAACTTTACAACTGCTGGACCGATTTTAATGCGGTTTACACTGTTAGATAGAGCGTGAAGAAATGAAGGAGGTTGTGTAACTTTTAATCTTTCGAAAAGGATGTTAAAATATAACTCTAACATTTATTGTGCGTATGAATAAATAAAATGTGTTAAGAAAATCAGTATTTTTATTGGTATATCTGTCCTATGTAAGTCGGTATATTTCAGTATTTTTTTGAGGTGCCTCGGTATTTTCGTAAAATTTAATCTGGTCACACTGCACTTGTCACTGTGGAATGAATTTTTGCACGTTTAAGTACTGCACTGAGCAAATAATCTGCTGTAATAAGTTTAAACTACATTGACTGTTAGTGAGATGACCTGTTTTATTTCTATTAAATTTTAAGGAATTTTGTATTTTACTTTTTTATAGTGTAATAAATGCTTAATAATGGTAAAGTTTGGTAAGAATAAGTTACGAGCTCTCAACAAGTTAGCAAAAAAACAGAATGCAGTGACAGCACAAGGAGCGGTCACTAACAAAATTCTCAAGAAGAAAGCTAATGCAGACAAAAAAGTCACATTTCAAAAGGAGGTGTTAATAAAGGAGGCAGTCAGTGATAATTCATTAGTTACAAATGTGAGCAAGAAAGAAGTGTTACTAGATGAAATGTTAAAGAAAATGGTCAAACCCCAAAAAAAGAAAAACTTTGCTGATGAATCTGAAACTAAACCTAAATTAAAACCAATCAAGAAACATAAACAGCGGCAGAAAATACAAATTAGTGACACAAAATTACTGTTCAACCTAATGAAGAAGAAATAATATATAACTCTTATTATTTGTAACTGTTTTTGTTTAATTTACATTACCCTTTCATTATTTAGTTGAGAAAAGCAATTGGACAAACTGAACTCCGACTATACAACATAATCCTATCATATTATTTTAAACAGTTCTAACCTTATTGAGTTTAAAACAATAAAAAGAATATACAAACATAAGCCAATTGAAGTAGTTTAAGGCAACAATATACTTAAGAAAAGTTTACTAGAAAAAAATCCATGCGGACCAGGCAGCGGACGGGACTCGAACCCGCATCCTTCGCTATCCGGGCAAATGCACTGACCATTATGCTACCACGGCCCTATTAGTATTATGCGGGTTCGAGTCCCGTCCGCTGCCTGGTCCGCGTGGATTTTTTTCTAGTAAACTTTTCTTTAGATTTAAACATCTAGCAGTTAAATGCTTAAAAAATAAATAAAATCATAACAATATACTTGTCTGTTTGGATTGGTCGACCTACTAAGGTCTGTCAGTCTGTTACCAGTTCATTGTTTTGAACCAATTTAGATGAAATTTGGTACAAATATAGTTTGTCTCGGGAAATGATAAAGGAAAGAATAATGTAGGTGGTAACCTGGGCTGCATTCTCTTTTTAAGATTTGTTAAAATAAACAAACACATTGTTTACTGCTTGTAAATGTAATTGAAGAATTCCATTTCCAATTACTCATCAAATCTACACCAGATTAATATACAACAATCTCTATAAAAAACTAATTCAAACAAAATATTAATAATCTCTCACCTCTGAATAATAACCATTACTACTGGGTCCATCCAAATCCATGGCTAATTTTGTAAGCCGTACACTACTGCCCATGGTCCCATTTCACTAGGGATAGTCCCTAAGGACCTAGAGAACTTATGTCTTTAAACAGGTGAAAAATAAATATCACCGTTGGAGGGATAGTATCAATGATGGCAAATTTTACTGAAAGTAAACATTATTTTATTTCCATAATAAATAATTAAATCAGCAATAGGATTTTATTAAATTTGCTATTTGTGCCAGAAATTGAACTAGTGAAATCTAAAAAAAAACAGCCTGTATTTTATGACACCGACCAAAAGAGTCATTCATAAGGTTACCCTATTATCCCATCACACAAGCCTACAAGCTAGGCTAATTGGTGTGTATTGGAAATATTTATTTATTTATAAGTTCAAATTCAGTCATTCATAAGGAAAATACAGTAGAACCTGTTTAATACGATCACGCTTAACCCTTAAGGTCGCAAGATATGCAATGTTCGGGAAACAGAAAAATAATAATTTAGTTCGATTGTATTACCACCATAGAGACTAGGAAAAATAATAAAAAAAATCTTGCTCTTCTATATTTGGAAATATTTTATGTATATTATACTATACATTGCCACCAACACAAAGAAATGTGTAAAGTTAATGATGTATGATGTATAGTATAATATACAAAATCAAGTCCTCAGCGTCGAATAATGGTCTTTGGAGAATAATTGTCATTTCTCTTCGCAGCTTGAAACCACTTTTTTTTCAGTTTTGGGTCAGAAGTTCCAGTCAAAAACAATTTATTTGGGAACTTTGTTGAAGTAGATTGGCACAAAACATGAGTCAACACGGCTTTTTTTCGGAATATTAGTTAGTGGTATTGTTATGATCACATGATGTTGATGGATAGTCCATTTTAAATTTTTCAAAAAAATATTTCTAAAGTCGAAAAATTTGCAAAAGTATGAAAATTTAAAGCCAGCCACGAACAATTACGACCAGTGACAGACAGGAGTGACGTCATCGCAACCATAGGTTCGTTTTCGCGTGAAAATTTAAATTGTCAATTTAAAACCGCATTTTTTCCGGTAAATCACAATGTTTTAATTTTTTAATATATCTGTGGTTTATTCTACATGGAATTCTTTAAAATGAAAACAAAAATAAAAATATTGCATCTTCCCTATTATGTATTCATTGAGATAATACCCAATCCGATAAATATTATATTTTTAACATTAAAATAGTTGTCGTTTGTCGTACTTCGTACACTTGTTATTGTACCTATACGTACACTTGAAATAGAAACTGTATAGTCTGCAATCACAATACTTTATCGACCAAGTTATTCACCGAAGTTACCTATACAATTCCTTATGATCTAGTTATCTGTTATAATGTATTTATTATAAATATAACTGTAATCTGGTAGAGGAGCTCGATGGCGCAGGTCTTTAGCACATTCGGCTGCGATCGTTGAAGTTAAGCAACGTTCGCAATGGTCGGTCATTGGATGGGTGACCAAAAATCTTCTATTTCGAGTTCCTCCGTGCTTCGGAAGGCACGTTAAGCCGTTGGTCTCGGCTGCATCTGCAGTCGTAATCACCCGTCAATCCGCACTGGGCCCGCTCGGTGGATCATGGCCCAATCTCCCTATTCCATCCATAGGGAAGGCCTGTGCCCCAGCAGTGGGGACATTAATAGGCTGATGATGATGATGATGAACATGTAGAAAGATGTTTAAGTATTTGATACTTAGCTAATTCTACTTAACTCACTCGCACTATTAACCATTAGAACTTTAAAAGTTATATTCATTACTAGCGGCCCGCCCTCGCTTCGCTTCGGTGTAGAGCTGAAGTGTAGACTACAGTTTTTGTTCTCAGGCTTGTATTATACACAATGACATTCATCTATGATTCTTCTTATACTTGCATGCAAAGTCTCAGCCCGATCGGTTTAAAATTGACAAAGTTTCATACAAACTTTCATTCCCTATTTTATCCCCTTGGGGGTAGAATTGATCAAAATCTTTTCTTAGCGGATGCCTACGTCATAACATCTACCTGCATGCCAAATTTCAGCCCGATCCGTCCAGTGGTTTGGGCTGTGCGTTGATAGATCACTATGTCAGTCAGTTAGTCACCTTTGAGTTTTATTTGTACAGATAGATATTACTTTGGACTATTTTATGATGACTTTTCATTATAAATATTAGGTAGTTAGCAGAGTGATCTCTGACCCATATTAATATTACATTTTGTGTGACGTAAAATAGGCGATCCCTATCATTAATCAACGTTTCCTTTCACGTCTTAATTAAGCGTCCAACTTTAAATATCGCTCGGAGCGGCGCATTCGAATGGCTCCCCAGAGCATCGGGTGATTTGTATACGATTCGACGTCCACATAGATGCGATGATAGACTTACCGTGCTTCCGATAGCTACAGCTTGTGGCTATGACAAAGTAGAGAATGGTTGTCATCACTTCTGAAGAGTTACACGAGCGAAGAATCTAATTCTATCAACAAATACGTAGGTACATAGATATAATTCAAAACCAACTATGTACTTCACTACATAGTATAAAACAAAGTCGCTTTCTCTGTCCCTATGTCCCTTTGTATGCTTAAATCTTTGAAACTACGCAACGGATTTTGATGCGGTTTTTTTTAATAGATAGAGTGATTCAAGAGGAAGGTTTATATGTATAATACATGCATAATCTAGTAGAGAAACACTGATAATTTTAGAGGTTTTTAATATAAGGTCGTAAATAAACACATTTTTTTGCGCTTACATTGCAAACGCTGGCTGAACCCAACGAGATAGATCAAAATAATGTACTACAGTATTGTACACCTTAAAAAGGTCTACAAAAAAGTCCGCGATGGTATATGCCTATCTCTTTGGTATAACCCACAATAACCATTTTTTAATTACTTATTACGAGAAAATAATGGCTTATTTACGAACAAGCGATTTTAAGCAATACAGCATTAATCCTTATCCAATGAAGTACCTTAAATACATTGTGCGTGTAATATAGATCAATATAACCCTCTACAGCATGTAATTTAAATGAATATTTTCGAAGATATTACAGATTTAAAATGCAGGAACATACCGGTCCGGGCAGTACTGGCCGGGGGGCGGCGGCGGCGCGTGTCTTTAGTAATTAGGTATTTAAAGAAAGTCATTGTGTTTAATAGAAACCTGAGAACAAAAATAAAATCTAAACTACAGCTCTACACCGAAGCGAAGCGAGGGCGGGCCACTAGTACAAAATAAGAGAAAAACCGGCCAAGTGTCAGTCGGACTCGCGCACCGAGGGCACGGTAATATTATCTATACAGTATTGTGACTCCGCCCTGTCCTTGAAAATAAATGCCTACACCGAGCGCTGCGTTGGCACGCGGTAGGGCCGCCAGCCTACAGTAGTTTATGTAGTTTTGTTTTTAACGCGAGTGTAGGTAGATTACTCGTTTGTCTCTTTTTTCATCCTAACCACTTATTTATATACTATTCCAGATATTTTGCCCGATGGAAAAACCGAAATACCTAGATATTAGAAAGAAATTACGTACTAGTAGATAGATATATAAAAAAATATTCTATAAAGGTAAGACACCTTTCCAATATTTCAGGTAATTTAAAAAATGATATCTCTAGGTGTGTTTAAAAACAGCAATTGTGCTGTTGTACGATATTGATCGTCGTTTGTTCTTTTCCATACTAAATTATGTAGGTATCTACTTAATTAAATCAAATATTTACAAAACAAAACGCACGTTTAAGCACGGCTAACTGCATAAAAAACAATTCAGACCGTTCGGTCACGGTAATAATATCCTACAGTATTCTATCTTCATACAAACGGTCGGAAAGCGAGTCATACCTACGCCACTCGAGTTCGATGTGCTCTCGGCGTGCACCCAGTCGTAGTGTTGGGTAGGACACGACTTGAAAAAGAGTTTGTAAGAGTAGCCTCTTTTTTGTACTAAACCAGTACAATGTCCCACTTCAAATGAGGCGAGGCGTACTGAAGCTCGGCAATACATTTGAAGTGACGAGTACAAATATGACATTGAGGCGTACAGAAGCTCGACATTACGTTTGTGTGCACGAGTAGCACCTCCTCTACGCACTATCAATCTTGCTGGATCCAGCATGCAGGACAGCGCTATACACGTAAAACAAATAGAGATACAGATGGATAGTGCGTAGAGGACTTAAATGAAATGTCATGCCTCGCTCTCTCTCAGACTTACGAAGAGTGAGTGAGTAACGAGACGCGACTATCGCGACATTTAATGTGAAGTAGTACATTTTAAAATTTTGAGCAGCTCTTACAATTTGGCGTCATGTCCGGGACAAATGTACCGCCTCTTGTAAGTCCTACTCAACACTACCCAGTCGCGAATGCGCCGTCGCGCCGCAACGACGACCGAACGGTCTGAATTGTTTTTTATGCAGTTAGCCGTGCTTAAACATGCGTTTTGTATTGTAAATATTTGATTTAATTAGGTAGATACCTCCCATAATTTAGTATGGAAAAGAACAAACGACGATCAATATCATACAATAGCACAATTGCTGTTTTTGGTTGCTTGAACTCTTCAATAACACACCCAGAGATAACATTTTTTAAATTACCTGAAATATTGGAAAGGTGTCTTACCTTTATAGAATATTTTTCTACTAGTATTTCGGTTTCGGGCAAAATATCTGGAATAATATATATATAAATAAGTGGTTAGGATGAAAAAAGAGACAAACGAGTAATCTACCTACACTCGCGTTAAAAACAAAACTACATAAAATACTGTAGGCTGGCGGCCCTACCGCGTGCCAACGCAGCGCTCGGTGTAGGCATTTATTTTCAAGGACAGGGCGGAGTCACAATACTGTATAGATAATATTACCGTGGTTCGGTCGTCGTTGCGGCGCGGCGGCGCATTCGCGACTGGGTGCCCGCCGAGAGCACATCGAACTCGAGTGGCGTAGGTATGACTCGCTTTCCGACCGTTTGTATGAAGATAGAATACTGTATGATATTATTACCGTGGCGAGGGTTCCGTACAAACCTGAATTTTCAAAATATTTTTGAAAACGAAATTTACGGTTTTCGCATTTTTTCCTTTATCTGTACTATAAGACGTTACTTCGTACCAAATTTCAAGATTCTAAGTTCACGGGATGAGCTCGATGGCGCAAGTGGTTAGCGCGTTCGGGTGCGACCGTTAAAGTTCAGCAACGCAGTGGTCTGTCATTGAATGGGTGACCAAAAAATTTACTATCTCGAGCTTAGATTTTATACCCGCCATACACACTACGATAAATCGTTACGATTAGACTGTACAGTCCGAACGGTACCGATAAATCGTAGCGTGTATGTTATAAAACTGAACAGTTTCCTATACTAAACGAAATCGTATAAACTGTACCGTTCGAAACGATTTCTCGTAGTGTGGGCGAATGCACACTTCTTTTTGATATTGCTATACTTTGTCCATGATTTTGTATATTCTTTGTTTGTTTATGATTTTGTTTTTATGAAATATATTAGATTTTTCCTTTTGGCTGTCAAGGTTGTTTTTCTTTAATAATATAGAAAAATATATTATAAACTTGATTTAGTCACGGAAATAGTGGTCCTTCGTCGTAATTATAACGAACCAACATATTTAATATCATAAAATATAATTTTATTGAATATTAGTGAACATGGTTCTAACAAGATCCCAGACCAAACTTGTGCCGACTGTCCCTACCGATCAAGAACCCGCATCGGCAAATACACAGGTACCTTCTACATCGCAAGCGACCTCTAACTCGCGACCACTTTCTACATCTTCGCGTTCGACCCGCTCTTCGGCAACAGCCATTGCGAGGAAACTTGCAGCGGAGGCCCATCATGCACGCCACCTCGCCCAGTTGGAGGTTGCGGAGCTGAACGCACAAGCTGAACGTAAGGCCGCAGAGATAGAATTAGAGCGCAAGGCAGCAGAGTTGGAAATACAGCGTAAAACAGCCGACTTCCAATTGCGCGCAGAGTTGGCAGCGATAGATGCCGAAGGCAGTAGTAAATCTGGTAGTCGCAGTGGCAGAAGTAACGAGAGCGTAAGGCATTGGCTACTAAGTGCAGAGAATGGCCCTAACCAATATCAGCATTCAGTACAGCCCACGGCTCAATTTCCGGAATCAACCAAAAATAATATTTCCTTACTTTCACAGGCTCCTCGCAATAATATAGTAATTTCCCCCAGTGCGGCGATTTTGAGCCCTACGCCGTCTCAGCCGAATGTAGCACACATTCACAGTCAAGACGGGGCGCCCGCCACAGTTGCTGGAGGAAAAGACTGCGTCGCCCGCCTCGTTGAGGCCCTGGAAGTTTTGGTGAAGAAGGATGGGCCCTCTCCTCCACCTAACAGATTGAGAACCTCTAACATATCTCTTCCTACGTTTGACGGTAAATCACCGTCAGACTGGTTATTATTTAAACGTGCATTTTTTGATACAGAGCGATCCTATACTACGTTTGAGAATTTAGCACGTCTGAGCCAAGCTTTAAAAGGAGCAGCACGAGAAGCAGTCTGCACGCTTTTGGTGACAGCAAAGCAAGCGTCCGACGTAATTGAAGCGTTAGATCGTCGCTTCGGTCGCCCTGAACAAATCGTGCTACAGGAGGTAAACTCTATTCGCGCTTTGCCCAGGATTGGTAATGAGGTAAGGGATTTGAGTATGTTTGCCTCTCGTGTGCGTAATTGTGTGGAAATTGCGAAATTATTGGATCATTATGATTATATAAAATCTCCAGAATTATTTGGTGCTCTGTTGAGTAAATTTCCACAATCGTTACGTTCACGATGGCTTGACTATGCGAAACAAAATTGGGAAGGCCAGGCCAAAGTAGAGCTACTGTCTGATTTTTTATCATGCGAAGTCGACCTAGTTCTACAATTTGGCTCAATCAACGAAGCTACGACTTCTTCGCACCGTGAGCGTTCACACGCTGTGTCGGAGTATGAATCGAATCCTGTTCATGAAGCTGCGACTACATGCAATGAGCAAGCGCGCGCTGGTTTGGAGTCTGCCTCGGGTGCATTTAAGAAGAGCACCAGGCCCAACAAAAAGCCATCGATCACGGTTTGTTGTTGTTGTTGTTTACAAAATCATCTGTTGTCAAAATGTGACAAATTTAGTTCAATGACAGTGGATGACAGATGGCATTTTATCAAAGAGAATAAAATTTGTTATCGTTGCCTTATACCAGGTTCGCATAGTTTTAAATATTGCAATAAAAATAAGACAAACTGTTTAGTAAAAGATTGCAACCGCAAACATAACACTCTGCTACATAACCCTAATTTTAACAATTCTACTAAGCATCCTGAAGTCCAGCCGTCTACGTCTTCGGCTGAACAGGTTTTGATTAGCACCACAGCCGAACATACAAACCTCTCTTTCCGACCTATGTTAAAGATAGTAGCTGTCACTGTCTCTGGTCCAGCTGGAAGCATTGATACGTTCGCCTTATTAGATGATGGCTCGACTGCAACCTTTATCGAATCCGATATTGCGAAAAAGATAGGCGTGTCAGGTCCAGAAGGGCAGATACACCTTGACTGTGTGGGTGGCTTGTCACAGGATAGTACCGTACAATATGTCGACTTTAAAATAAAAGGCAAACACGCTTCTGATAGCTTTTTCGTTTGTAGAGCACGTTCTATTAAGAATTTAGGCCTATTAAGGCAATCCGCTACTCACGCCGATATAAGCGCTTTTCCGCATTTATGTGAGCTTTCACGCGAGCTTTGTTATGTCGATGCAAAACCTTCGTTAATAATTGGTGTAAATAATTGGGCTTTGACTATCGCATATGAAACCAGACAGGGTACTAAGTCGCAACCTGTAGCTATAAGAACTGCTCTAGGATGGGTTGTGTATGGGTTTCCGAGTAGCATAACTAAGCCTCTACAATATGCTTACCACGTATCTCTTCGGGAGCAGGACACTTCAGACCCACGTCAACGTTTAGAACTGATGATCAAAGAGCAATATAAATTAGATGCTATAGGCATTACGAAGTATGAGCCTCGTAGTACCGAGGATCAACGCGCTCTCCAAATTTTGTCAAACACAGCGCGTCGCTTACCAAATGAACGCTTTGAAGTTGGACTTTTATGGAGGGACGATGATCCTGTGGTACCCGACAGTTTTCCACTGGCTTTAGCTAGATTTAGGAGCCTTGAAAGGCATATGATACGGGATCCACAATATGCAGAAAAATATCGACAAAATATTCATGATACTCTCCGAAAAGGTTACGCTGAAAAGTGTGAGTCTATATCAGCTAAATCAGTTTGTTGGTATTTACCTCACTTCGGTGTTGTGAATCCCAACAAACCGACAAAGCTTCGAGTCGTTCATGATGCTGCTGCAAAAACACAAGGGGTGTCCCTTAATTCATTATTGCTTACGGGACCTGATCTTCTGCAATCTCTACTTGGAATTTTGATGCGTTTTAGAGAAGGGAAGGTAGCCCTAACAGCTGATATTAGGGAAATGTTCCCTCAAATCAAAATTCGGAAAGAGGATAGGGATGCGCAACGTTTTATCTGGCGCGACCACCCTTCATCCCCAATATCTATTTACCGTATGTCGTCCATGACCTTTGGAGCCTGTTCTAGCCCCTCCACCGCCATGTACATAGTCAATCTAAACGCATCAGAATTTCAGGAGGAGTTCCCGGACGCTGTAAATGCCATCAGAGCTGATACATACATGGACGACTATATAGGCAGTATCGATACGACTGAGGGTGCAGCTCGTTTGGCAGCCGACATTGTCGAGGTCCATAAGCGCGGAGGTTTCCTCATGCGTGGCTGGATCTCTAACGACCCAGGTGCACTAAGCCTGTTGCCAAAGGATTTGTTACCCGAGGTCACAATAAGCAGTAGCGTAGATCTCGGGATACCTAACTTCTCTCGAACCTTGGGATTAATTTGGCAGCCCTCGCTGGATATTATTGGATTTAATTTAGGCCCGAAAAATGTTTTGTCAAATAAACTGACAAAGCGCCTAGTTTTAGCTGAAGTTATGCGTATTTACGACCCGTTAGGAATCCTAGCACCTTTAGTAGTTAAGGGTCGTATCCTTTTTCAGAACCTGTGGCGAAAAGGTCTGGATTGGGACGAGAGTCTATCAGACGCGGATGCATGCATTTGGCGATACTGGTTCGATAACCTAAATTCTTCAACTAACCTAGCGATTCCTAGGTGTTATAACACCTCAAATAGCGAAGTGGCTGAAATTGAACTGCACGTATTTTGCGATGCTAGTGAGCTGGCTCACGTTGCCGTCGCTTATTGGCGATTCATTTTCACTAACGCGAAAGTTCGACTAGCTCTTATTGCGAGCAAAGCACGTGTCTCACCTTTGAAGCCGTCTTCCATACCACGTCTCGAGCTGCAGGGTGCCCTGATAGCCTCTCGGTTAGCAGACGTAGTTTGTAAATCTCATCGCCGTAAACCTGACCGTCGCTATTTCTGGTGCGACTCAATGACAGTTCTTGGGTGGTTAAGAAGTGATGCGAGGAAGTACAAGCCCTTCGTTTCGCACCGCGTAGGCGAAATAATAGAAAACACTAATATTAATAACTGGCGTTGGGTTCCAACAGAGCTTAACGTAGCAGATGATGCTACTAGGGGCAAATGTAAAGTGCTGAATGTTGAGTCGCGCTGGATAACTGGTCCGAAGTTTCTTCTATCTCCTTCCTCTGAATGGCCTACCGAAACTGAAATCATAACTTCCACTTCAGGGGAAGAAGAGCTAAAGGCTTTATTTCGTAATCAACCGCTTCAGCCACTCGTCATGTCAACGTCAACCTCATGCGTCGTAGAAGCAGTCAATTTTAATAGTTCAGGACAGTTGCCTATACCATTATCAGTAGATGCATCTCACTTTAGCTCTTGGGTTAGAATGTTAAGAGCAACTGCACGACTACACCAGACCATTGCAACCATCTTCCATAAACCCATACATCAGGGACGATCATTTTCGAACCCACTTATCAGAGAAATAGTAACTGACTTTTTCAGCACTCGACGACAGATTCACAATAAGTGGCCGTCAACTGTTCCTGGTACCGTTAGGCCTTTGGACGCAGAAGCGATTGATCGCGCCGAATACCATGTGCTGCTAGAGAGTCAGTTGGTCACATTTAAAACGGAAATGTCATGTTTGGTTGGCCATGTACCTATTTCAAAGAAAAGCCGCATCTCGAAATTGTCTCCGGTATTAAACAAAAAGGGCCTAATCTGTGTATCAGGACGCATATCTGCAGCAGACATCGAAGAACAAGTTAAGTTCCCAATCATTCTCGACGGTAAGAATCCCGCTGTCCGCCTACTCATTCATCATCTGCATACAAAGTTCGCGCACGCTAATACAGAGACTGTACTTAATGAACTTCGGCAGCGCTATTGGATCTTGGGAGTCCGAAACGCTATCAGATCGATTATCCGAACCTGCCAAACCTGTAAAATGTTACGAGCTCCATTTTTACAGCCACCGATGGGAGACCTTCCAGATGTACGGCTCGCCCATCACAAGAGACCGTTTGTACACGTAGGGATTGATTACTTCGGACCTCTACAAGTCACAGTCGGACGCAGGCGGGAAAAAAGATGGGTGGCACTACTGACGTGCTTGGTCACCAGAGCGGTGCACTTAGAAGTTGTGCATAGTCTATCATCTGAGGCCGCAATCATGTGCTTACGCAGATTTATGGCTCGCCGAGGAACACCGGACATTATCTACTCGGACAACGGGACGTCGTTCAAGGGTGCTGATCGGCAACTACGAGTACTGTACGATTGTCAGGTGTCCGAATTTACAGCATCAAACCAAATAAAATGGCGCTTTATTCCGCCCTCGGCACCATTCATGGGAGGTGTCTGGGAACGGCTTGTGAAGTCTGTGAAGACCGCCCTCAAGGCTACCTTACGCGAGAGAGCCCCGCACGATGAGGTCCTGACCACACTACTGGCGGAAGCAGAAGCTATCGTGAATGCTCGACCACTGACGCACGTGTCACCAGACGCAGATTACCCCGAGGCTTTGACACCCAACCACTTCCTCATCGGAGGACCTGCGGGTAGTTCAGCGATGGGCAGCACCGAACTCAGGGACTCAGATCTATGTAGCAGGAACAGTTGGCGTAAGGCACTGCGCTTATCAGACCATTTCTGGCGCCGTTGGGTTCGGGAATATCTTCCCACGTTGGCACCGCGTCGCGTACCCGGTGCCGTTACCTCGATCAAAGTCGGAGACCCGGTACTCGTTGGTGATGGTGATTTACCGAGGGGTACCTGGCCTCGCGGTGTCATAGAGGCATTGTATCCGGGGCGGGACGGGGTGGTGCGTGTGGTCGATGTCCGGACCCAAGCGGGCATATTACGGAGGCCGCTAAAAAAGCTTGTAGCTCTTTAAAAAAGGGGACGATGTGGGCGAATGCACACTTCTTTTTGATATTGCTATACTTTGTCCATGATTTTGTATATTCTTTGTTTGTTTATGATTTTGTTTTTATGAAATATATTAGATTTTTCCTTTTGGCTGTCAAGGTTGTTTTTCTTTAATAATATAGAAAAATATATTATAAACTTGATTTAGTCACGGAAACGTAGTGTGTATGGCGGGTATTAGATTGCTTCGGAAGGCACGCTAAGCCTTTGGGCCCGGTTGCATCTGCAGTCGTTAGCACCCGCCAATCTGCACTGGGCTCTCGTGGTGGGTCATGGCCCAATCTCCCTATTCCATCCACAGTGAAGGCCTGTGCCCCAGCCGTGGGGACATTAATAGGCTGAAGATGAAGTTCACGGAAAGTACCCTGTAGGTTTCGATTCCCGTGCGAGCTTCGATAATCTCTTATCTAATAGACAAGTCCGTCCGTCCGTCCGTGGTGCTGTTTCAGCGGCCAAACCGTAAGAGATAGATATAGAGAATGTTTAAGTTATAAGTTAAGAATAGTCTGATAAGACTACAAACCGGATGTGAGTAACGTAGCACTTCCGGTTTTCGAGAAATCACGTGATTTCTATTTCAAACGAAACCACACAAAATCTCCGAAGGGAAACTCAATTAATTAAATATATATATATATATATTTTTGGTGAACATTTGGTTCACTGGTTTGCTAGTTTGCGTTAATTTGCGGCATAAACGGCTGTATCTTTTGATTCCTCTGGCATAGAAGTTTGATTTTTTTACAGCTCCAAGAGACATTAGACCTGAGTATTAGATATGAATTTCAGTTTAATACCTCCACGCGTTCCTGAGAAAAACGGTCTTGACAGACGGACAGACGGACAACAAAGTGATCCTATAAGGGTTCCCTTTTTTCCTTTTGAGGTACGGAACCCTAAAAAATAACAAACACAATAAATGTAAGTGTTATTTAACTAAAGAATACTTCCTTTATCTTATTTAATACTATCTATTAGACAAGTCCGTCCGTCTGTCTGTCTGTGGTGCTGTTTCAGCGGCCAAACCGTAAGAGATAGATAAAGAGAATATTTAAGTTATAAGTTAAGAATAGTCTGATAAGACTACAAACCGGATTTGAGTAACGTAGCACTTCCGGTTTTCGAGAAATCACGAATTTCAAACGAAACCACACAAAATCTCCGAAGTTCTCAATTAATTAAATACATTTTTTTTAATCAGGTTTTGGTAAACATTTGGTTCACTGGTTTGCTAGTAATTAAATAACTTTATCAGACTATTTAAGAAGATTTGAATGACAAAACGGCGTGGTCATGGTTTCTCCATTGTTTTTGCTTTGTAATTGTTTGCAGTGTCCTACAGATAAATGAATTTAATTTTAAGATAAATATGTTGTGGTTGATTTAGGTGGTTATGGGTAATCAAGTGTCTTCGGTGGTGTCGTGTGAGGCGGGTCGTTACGTTCCCTAAAATATGGTTGAGCGAAGCGATGGCTGGTTCATGCGTCATGCTCGTGAACGGGTGCTGCCAGCGGAGATGAGTCTGTCCTAACTACTTTGATATGTAAGATGTAAATGTTTAATTACACGTATTATAAATAACTCTGTTTGTATTTATACTGTGTGACACAGCAATCAAAATGCAGGTGAACTATTAATGTATAATTTCACATTATGTATTGAAAGGTGACTTCATGAATCATCTCTGATGTCATTTTTCAACTTGACGACTCTGTAAATAATAAAGCAGGGAGAAAAGACCAAAACACAGCCCTTGCTGAGTTTCTTGCCGGTTCTTCTCAGTACAAGGTCTCCCGCTGTAGATTTACGAACCGATGGCGTAGCTTCTAGACATTCATATGTGCTTGTAACAGCCTAAACTGAATCAATGATTTTGATTATGATTAATAAATAAACAGTAAATATTTTGTAAAATTTAAAGTAACTTCGTGCAGTAAGAACGGCGACAATAGCGACATATTTTGTCTGTAATAAAATTACATAATGCTTTTAGATTGGGGTTACGTAACAAAATAAAACGACATTAAAATGCTCAAGGAGCTCGATGGCGCAAGTGGTTAGCGCATTTGGCTGCGATCGTTGAACTTAAGCAACTTTCGCAGTGGTCGGTCATTGGATGGGTGACCAAAAATTACTATCTCGAGCTCCTCCGTGCTTCGGAAGGCACGTTAAGCCGTTGGCCCCGGCTGCATCTGCAGTCGTTAGCACCCGCCAATCCGCACTGGGCCCGCGTGGTGGGTCATGGCCCAATCTCCCTATTCCATCCATAGGGAAGGCCTGTGCCCCAGCAGTGGGGACATTTATAGGCTGATGATGATGGTAATGATGAAAATGCTCAATATTAATATGTATTAAAATATTTCAAAATCAAGAGAAAATTAAACTTTCAAATCTATAGTGATCGGCAATGATTGCCGCACCAAAACTTTGTTTCACCTATTTCGCCTAAATTTAAATTTTAAGTGAAACTATGCTAAAACATAATTTTCATCTAGGCAAAGAAAACATTCTTCATTCATTTGGACACATTTCACGAAAAACGCCTGAATTTTCAAAACTCCTGCAAAACCATTAGACTTATAGTTCAGTATCTCTTATCTATTAGACAAGTCCGTCCGTCCGTCCGTCTGTCTGTGGTGCTGTTTCAGCGGCCAAACGGTAAGAGATAGATAAAGAGAATGTTAAGTTATAAGTTAAGAATAGTCTGATAAGACTACAAACCGGATTTGAGTAACGTAGCACTTCCGGTTTTCGAGAAATCACGAATTTCAAACGAAACCACACAAAATCTCCGAAGTTCTCAATTAATTAAATACATTTTTTTTTTGTTTAAATCAGGTTTTGGTGAACATTTGGTTCACTGGTTAGCTAGTATTTAACTAATTAAATAACGATAAAATGGAACAATAAGTTAGAAAAAATACGTGTTTTGAGAAAACTTGTCCCTTAATGGCTGCCTTTTCGTAGCATGTGCGAATCGGCGACAATCAAACGATTATTTTCTAAGAAATACCATTTCTACAATGGCAATTTTTACTGAACGTTAAAGAATTGTCATCAATGATTAATTAAATGATATCGATTTCTACTGAACACGATATCATTTTATTAATTCTTGAATTTAATTTCTAATTTTATGGTAATAAAGCAATTATCTCTTATCTATTAGACAAGTCCGTCTGTCTGTGGTGCTGTTTCAGCGGCCAAACCGTAAGAGATAGATAAAGAGAATGTTTAAGTTATAAGTTAAGAATAGTCTGATAAGACTACAAACCGGATTTGAGTAACGTAGCACTTCCGGTTTTCGAGAAATCAGGTTTTGGTGAACATTTGGTTCACTGGTTTGCTAGTTTAAGTTTAAATGTCCTTGTTACATTGTGGGGTGCTAACATTAATATAGTTTCCCCTAAAGGTATGTGAAAATATAAGTAGCCTTAAGTCCTGACATTTAAGCAAAAAATATTCATTGCAGCAATATTAAAAGTCCCTCCGTGTAATCTATTTTATTTACAGTATCTATACTTAAATCCCAGGCGGATCCCGTGGAAGGAGTGACCGCCACGTGTCCGAAGCGTGGCCTCCTCTTTCAACACACTGTACCACCCCCTCGACTCTTCTACAACACAATAGAGTTCACTATCCCGTAACAAAACCGTCCCCAGTGAAACCGGCATAGGGATGTCGAAAGTTGAAAAAAATATCGATATATCGGACCAATTTTCCCAAAAATATATGTAGGTCAGCCTAGCACAGTAATAATAACAATACAAATTATAATTAAAGAAAGAATTATCAAAGTACCAAATTGCCGCTACACTACATGACAGTATAGTATTTCACGAAAGATGACACGCGGAATAGGTAATAATGGAACGAAAATTATCTCCCTAAAAATAGACCCTATTTTCGTGATATGCCGCTAATAATTAAAAAAATATCGTTTTTGATACGAATTTTGATATTGGTTATTTTGTATCGATGTATCGATATATCGAATCAAAATATATCGGCTAAAAATATCGATATATCGAACAAAAAATATCGATATATCGATACATCGATATATTTTCAACAAGCCTAAACCGGCACAGCAATAAATCGGCTATTTGCCAATTGTACCCTTTGTTTGTAATTTTTGAGTCAATATGTTGGATTGTGTGAGCTGCACTTTATAGATGGAAGATTGGCAATCGGACTTGTTATATCAACATCACAGCCGTAGGATGTCGTTATTACTTCTGTGGGAACTGGCAACAACCGAATATTGTAATTATTGTGGAGGATATTATAGGGATGTTTTTTAGAAACCTTTCATTATATGAAACTAGCAAACCAGTGAACCAAATGTTCACCAAAACTTGATTTCTCGAAAACCGGAAGTGCTACGTTACTCAAATCCGGTTTGTAGTCTTATCAGACTATTCTTAACTTATAACTTAAATATTCTCTTTATCTTTCTCTTACGGTTTGGCCGCTGAAACAGCACCACAGACAGACGGACTTGTCTAATAGATAAGAGATTATAATCAAAATCTTTTATTCAGTTTAGGCTGTTCCAATCACTCCTGAATGTCTAGATCGATATAAAATTATACTTTTCGTACCACTTGCTCAAAAAAGTGACATTCTATACCACAAAAAGCGCACATAACAATAGTCATTTTTAATCTGTTAAAAACAGGGAAAGAAAATTGTACTGAATTTCATTCATCCTCTAGGGGGAGAATGTGATTTGAATTTGGAATACTTACCGAAATTTATACTGAACTACATCTGTGTTTACACCATTGAGTTTGTATATAAAGCATTATACATCTTTTTGAAAAAGGGATACGCATTTATTGTGCAGTTATGATTATTAAATAAAATTACGAAAACCGACGAGGCCGTATGTTAACTTTTACTTTTAAGTGTCATTATTTTTAATAAATGCTTATCTCATACTATTATTGTGTTAATTTTGGTACGAAACAAATGGTACGAAAAGTAGAGTAATTTCCTCGGTGATAAAGCTGTCTTAGTCTTGGGTGAACTTAAATCCCTCGCTACACTCAGCACCCGCGCTACGCTCGGGAGTAAACCTCGAGTCCTTCGTTACGCTCGCGATTTAAATCGTCATCCGCGACGGCAGACACTGCTTTATCCCCTTGGTTAATAATCTACTATTAGCGGCCGCAGGCTGTCGATTTTATTTTATTTTTAAGCATTTAACTGCTAGATGTTTAAATCTAAAGAAAAGTTTACTAGAAAAATTATCCACACGGACCAGGCAGCGGACGGGACTCGAACCCGCATCCTTCGCAATCCGGGCGAATGCACTGACCATTATGCTACCACGGCCCTATTAGCCGCGTCGAAATTTTCCTAGCCTGTGGGTTATCTACAATGCGAAGAGATGGCGCTGTCTTGCAGCTTAAGGCTAGGAAAATTTCGACGCGGCTAATAGGGCCGTGGTAGCATAATGGTCAGTGCATTCGCCCGGATTGCGAAGGATGCGGGTTCGAGTCCCGTCCGCTGCCTGGTGCGTGTGGATTTTTTTTTAGTAAACTTTTCTTTAGATTTAAACTTTACTGTTTTTTCAGAATCATACAGGAACTTGTCATTTTTCCGGCATTAAAAGTATCCTTTGTATCAATCCAGGTCAGAGGAGCTCGATGGCGTAAGAGGTTAGCGCATTTGGCTGCGATCGTTGAACTTAAGCAACTTTCGCGGTGGTCGGTCATTGGATGGGTGACCAAAAATTACTATCTCGAGCTCCTCCGTGCTTCGGAAGGCACGTTAAGCCGTTGGTCCCGGCTGCATAGGGCCCGCGTGGTGGGTCATGGCCCAATCTCCCTTTTCCATCCATAGGGAAGGCCTGTGCCCCAGCAGTGGGGACATTAATAGGCTGATGATGATGATGAATCCAGGTCATAAACTTTATGCATACAAAATTTCATCCAAATCGTTTCAGTAGTTTTTGAGTGATTGAGTAACAGACATACAAACTTTCACATTTATTATATTAACATAATTCATATCGACTTATTGAAAGCTGTTTTGAATTGTCCAATATCTTTTAGCTGTTAAGAAGAATGGGTGCAAGATATAATTATGTTCTTTGAATACGTACGACATCAAAATATTTCTGCTTTTAGAAATGATCTATTAAGACATACCGCTCAGTATTGAACCGCTTAATATTGAAGTTAATGTTTAGTCACACTTAATATGAATAACACTATTTGTATTTATACTGTATGACACAGCAATCAAAATGCATATTTAATAATTATGTAATGAAAAGTGACTTCATGAATCACCTCTGAAGTCATTTTTCAATTTGACGACTCTGTAAATAATAAAACAGGGAGAAAAAAACAGCCCTTGCTGAGTTTCTTGCCGGTTCTTCTCAGTACAAGGTCTCCCGCCGTAGATTTACGAACCGAGGGCGTAGCTTCTAGACATTCATGAGTGCTTGTAACAGCCTAAACTGAATAAATGATTTTGATTATGATTATTATGATTATGATTCAGACAGATCAAAAGCGTCTCTTTTACGCACTCATTCTTACGCATTTTCAAGCAGAATTTATTTGCATTGCGACCAGGGCTGGTTTTTAAGCAGAGCAGGCTATACCCAGGAGCCCCAGAGCGAGACAGCAGAGATAAAAAAAAATCGGAAATAAAAAAAAAATCGAACGGGTCACCAAACCAAGGGGGGAGGGGGTGGGGGGGTACAAATACAAATTCTCTATTTGATACAATAATTTCCGATACATAAGTAAATATCTCTTATCTATTAGACGAGTCCGTCTGTCCGTGGTGCTGTTTCAGCGGCCAAACCGTAAGAGATAGATAAAGAGAATATTTAAGTTATAAGTTAAGAATAGTCTGATAAGACTACAAACCGGATTCGAGTAACGTAGCACTTCCGGTTTTCGAGAAATCAGGTTTTGGTGAACATTTGGTTCACTGGTTTGCTAGTATTAGAAAAAAATAGTAAACAGTCCAGCCCAGATTTACCTCTAAATTCGGTACTGGTTGCTTCTAACTACACGTACGAAATGTCAAATTAAGTAGAGTTTAAAAAAGAATTATTTTTTTGTGGGATGGTGCATGAACATATCTTCGTGGGAGCCACAGCACACACACCTAAGAACAAGAACTCTTTCCGTGAATGTAGAAGTAGACGTGAACCCTACTAGAAATCAGTAATCAGAAATCAATATATCTTTATTCAAATTGGATGTATAGTACAACACTTTTGAATCGTCCAAACATTTTTTTCCCTACCACTCGTTATTGGACATATTTTTTAGCTGCGGAGAAAAACGAGCGAAAAAAACTCCACAACATTAAAAGAATAATGTAACAACATTTACAAATCATTATGTTGTTACAACGTCAATACAATACTAAGTAATATTATAAATACGAATGTTTGTATGTTTATTCACGCAAAAGCGGCTGAAAGGATTTTGGACGAAATCGTGGACACTAATAGTAATAGGTTTACCTGGTTGAGACACAGGATACATTTACCCCGGAAAGATTTTAGTACATCATATTAGCGATGTCCAAGGAAACCGCGACCACCATCTCCCCACTAGCTGTGGCCACCTCAGTCCACCTTTTGTGGTGACTCACCGCGTCCATCGCTTATATTAAAACAAAAAGGGTAGATAGATACGGTACGCTCATACTTACATCAAACAAAAACTTATCCCACCGCAGCGCGAACGGGACGGCGAGATCCGCGTCACTGCATTACCGACCCGAGCGAAACAGCACGTTAAGTTTCAACGGCAGCGCGAACGAGGCGGCGAGATCCACGTCACTGCACTACCGACCAATCACGCGACCAGTACTCGACGTCACTACCGATTATGGTTTAAAACAAACAGCAATTTTTATGAAAAAATATATTTTATAGTACTTACGAATGAAAAGTGATGCCGTGGGTTTTATTTTTAGTTCTTGAGCAATTTGAGCACTTTTTAAAAACACACTTAGGCATTGTTTTATCATATAAACACAAAATAAGCAATATTTCATTTTGGCGTTCACATGTACGTCGTTTGCATGTCAAGTTGTAACTAAAGCGATTAGGGTCGTGGACCACAATTGGTGCGGATCACTTTTGTGAGGTTAGTGCCGTATCTACCCTTTTTGTTTTAATCTAAGGTCCATCGTGGACCGGCCGGTGCGGAAGCCGTACTCGCAATCCGCCAGGTCCGGCCCCTCGCCCTCAATGTGCTCGATGATCCGGGAGGCGAGAATCTTCTCAAAAGCCTTCCCGGCCCGGCCTCATCGAGTAACACCACCGGCCGATTAGGGTTCTAAACCCTCCCGGATTGCCCGGGAGACTCCGGTAATAATAGTTAACCTAATTTAGATTTTCTAAAAATTAAATGCAGCCATCGCTATTTACGCGCTGTGCGGCCACAACTCGCCTCGTTCGTATCGCCGACGCGATACTTCCTTCCGCGGCTTGCCGAGTATGTCGTACGTTTGTCTCTTGTTCTCGTGCTCAGTCTAATTAGATAAATCATTCAGTAAAATGCGTGTTGCGCTAACGGGAGGTACCTAATAAGTAATTTGAGAAAAAAAAAGTAGAATGAGTATTTCTTTAGTAAAAGCAGAGTTACAAGTACTAACAAACGATTCGATTTTTCATGTAAAAACTTTTATGATTTTACCCATATTAATTTCTTAAACACACAATTCTCTCGGATTGGTCTTTTCGGGAGTTGGCAACCCTACGGCCGATACAAGGGCGGACCCAGCTTTGGCGCCAGGGGGGGGTCATATAACCAGCTTTGGCGCCAGGGGGGGTCATATAGCCAGCTTTGGCACCAGGGGGGTCATATAGCCAGCTTTGGCGCCAGGGGGGTCATATAGCCAGCTTTGACGCCAGGGGGGTGTCATATAGCCAGCTTTGGCACCAGGGGGGTCATATAGCCAGCTTTGGCGCCAGGGGGTCATATAGCCAGCTTTGACGCCAGGGGGGAGTCATATAGCCAGCTTTGGCGCCAGGGGGGTCATATAGCCAGCTTTGGCGCCAGGGGGGGTCATATAGCCAGCTTTGGCGCCAGGAGGGGTCATATAGTCGTGGTATATTAAATATTGAAAGTACTTAAATAAAATCCCCCTGGGTTTGGTCCATCTGTACCCTGCCCAGGGTAAATCCGCCCTTGGGCCGATAGCACGCTGGAGAGTCCGCCGGGCCGCCCCTGCTTCCGGAGCAGACAGAGCCGTCCCACTCTCCAGCGCCTGGGTAAGCGACCGCGCGGAATCGCTCCCCCAGGGGGCCCAAGGCGATCGCCATCACCTTTGGAGCCTTGTTGCGGCACCGGAGCCGGTTCCTCACCAGGTTGAGGAACCTACGAGAATGGACTGGAATCTCGAGCGACGCTGAATTATTCCATTTCGCTGAAGATAAGTAGACGTATGCTGAGCTGACTGCCAACCTTCGCTGTTCGGAGGCACTAGAAAAAAGAAGTAATAATAACATCTACTTAAACTTAATGGACCTGCATCGATTGATTAAAATAATAAACTTATCAAAACCTTATGTTTTTTTTAAGCATTTAACTGCTAGATGTTTAAATCTAAAGAAAGTTTTACTATGCGGATTGCGAAGGGTGCGGGTTCGAGTCCCGTCCGCTGCCTGGTCTGCGTGGATTTTTTTTTCTAGAAAAACTTTTCTTTAAATTTAAAAATCTAGCAGTTAAATGTTTAAAAAAAACATAACTATAATTGCTATTTCTTCTTTAAAATATTTAATACTTGAACAAGTATTCATTTGACATTGTGGGTTACCTACAATGCGAAGAGATGGCGCTGCCTTGCAGCTTAAGGCTAGGAAAATTTCGACGCAGCCATCGGGGCTGTGGTAACATAATTGGTCAGTGCATTCGCCCGGATTGCTAAGGGTGCAGGTTCGAGTCCAGTCCGCTGCCTGGTCGGCGGGGATTTTTTTCTAGTAAAACTTTTCTTTAGATTTATCAAAACCTATTAAAAACTTTGTTGTAAATACTTCATAAAAATATTAAAAACAATTTCTCGCTCAGAAATGGCAGTCGCAGTCGGCCAGTTGACGTATAAGGACGGAAACAAAACAGTGAAACGTCAGATTTAGAATAGGTCTGACGTTTCATTGAAAAATTATCAAAAAAAAATCTAATATTAATGTAAAAAAATACGAAAAAATGCTCATATAGATTAATATGCAAATTTCCAATTAGCAGAAATAACCTCACTTGCAAATCGAAAATGGCAAAGTAAGTGTTTTTTTTCTTTTCTTATTGTTCTCACTAGTTTCTGTCGCATTGATTAGGCACGTAAGCCGCTTTCACAGTCGCCGAAAGAAGGATTGGTGACCAAAAATATCGAGACTCACTTGCTTCGGAAAGCACGTTTCGATTGTTTGTTGGCTTCATCTGTACAGCATATCACATTACAGAACATGACAATCACACTAATATTATAAAGGCGAAAGTTTGTGAGTGTGTATGTTTGTTACTTCTTCACGTCTAAACGGCTGGAGCGATTTTAATAAAATTTGGTATGGAGTTAGCTGACACCCTAGATTAACACATAGGCTACTTTTATCCCGAAAAAATGTTAGGTTCCAGAGGGATTTACAAAGAAACTAAGTTAACGCAGACGAAGTCGCGGGCGACCTCTAGTGGGGCATGAATAGTAAGGTTAGCTGATGACGAATTTAAATATCCTAAAATTCTCGACCAAAAAAATTAAATTCGCTATAAACTGTTGACCATTGACAAGTGAGTTTTGAGTGGTTTGTACACCAATTTTCATTGGATCGCTATTGCACACAGACTTCGATTTATATTCATCTAGGTTCTTGACTTTCAGGGGGTCCGTGAAGTCTGAATATAACATTCTCCCATTGATATGTTCTGTAATAACAAGACAGTTCTTGTGACCACGTCACTTAAAAAGGCTAAACTGCACTTCCAGGGCCCAAGTGGTGATACTTCAGACTAGGTTAGGTTAGGTTAGTGTTGTGACCATAACGCGCGAGCCGAGCGAGCGAAGGAGGCGTGCCGCGGTAGCGGCAGGCGATGCGCCAGAAAAAAACATCAGGGACCTTTTCTACCCTTACATATCACCTCTTGGGCCCTGGAAGTACCAGGTTTAAATAATGAAAGTTCAGTTAAAGATATGTTTATAAGACCTGAACATTGTAGCTAAGATACAAGAGTATTAATTTTCTTTTCTACTGGTGGTTATGGAAACAAGGCAGAAAAAAAAATGTGTGTGTCAGCTCCGCCGCACGACTGGAGTTTACTCCTTAAGTTCGATAGTCTAACCAGACGCAAAAAGAGTTAATTTAACTTAAAAAAGATTGATACTGTATGAAAGGGTAAATTAATAACAATATTAATTATTGATATTTATAATAAAAACAGCAATATAAGTATGTCGACACTGATAGAAATAAACAAACCCAATAACATATAGGTACAGTCGCTTTGCAGTATACCCTATGCACGTCTACCTATACCCTACACTCACAACCAAATTAGAAAGTTGCGCGACATAGGATGCGCACCAAAAACGTAACGAGGTCATTCATCGATAGATTTTACTCCTCACATTATACTCATACAGGGCCCCTGATATATGCAAATCGATTCTTAAGGAGTAAACTCCAATAAGAAACTTATAATGAGTTCTGTGTTGTCCCCAGGTGCTGCCCTTGTTCCGCCACAAGCGGTGGCAAGTCGAGCTTACCTCTGATCTGCCTAGTGCCGCGGGAGGAGCCCCGCGCTGGCCGCCCGGGTGCCGCCGCCACCGGAAAGCCACGCGCTACCTCCGCCATGGACGCCACCGCCGGCCTTCAGCTGCTGGACGAGGAATACATAAGAAAGAACTTCAAGCTGCCACAACGCGCTTTATACCTCGACCCGTTCAGGTTGGAGGAGATTTCGTTAGCTTAATGATTACAACACGTTGTATCAACAGTGTTACCAACCCTTACCAAAATTTACCCCTAAGCATTTTGTAGATTCCCCTAAAATCCCCTAAATATACATTTTTTTAAGTACCAACTTATTACCCAAATTCTTTCGTTGCTCATTAATTAAAACGTTACATATTTAGTTACAATAGGTAAATTATTTTATTGACTAAATACAGTTTTCGGAAGGAAAATCAAACGAAAATGAGCTGACAGGCGGTTAAATCTTAATTAGCTGTTTTTTGACTTAAGTCCATACAGCCTTAGGGTGCGGCCAGAGTGCACTCAGATTCAGATTCAGATTCAGATTCTGAAAACAAGCGCGAGAAATAAACAGTGTAGTCGAAGGGTACGGCCAGAGTGCACTCCTGATTCAGATTCAGATTCAGACTCAGAAAACAAAGCGCGAGAAAAAGCAGGCAACCTGCTTAGACTACACTGTTTATTTCTCGCGCTTGTTTTCAGAATCTGAATCTGAATCTGAGTGGACTCTGGCCGCACCCTTAGGAAACAACCCGCCACACAGTCAGTTCAGCCGTTTCAAATCGTGGTGCGTTCCATTCTACGCACAAACCTGAAAGAAAACACATTCGATTTCGATTTAATTGCAAGTTTTGATAAAAGCCCCTAAAAGAGTCCCCAAAAAATTCCAGCCCTTAAAAAATCCGTTTTGAAACTTCTAGCCCCTAAATCTGGGGGCAAAACCCCTAAGTTGGGAACCGTGTGTATCAACCGGAGCTTGCATTTTCTCTAGAAGACAGCAGAAAGGCCGTTGAGTAAATTATCAGCAACAGTACAAAGCCATTACTACAACATTTAAACATTCAAAGAATAGGTACCTAATTGCTTAGGTTCATTATTCGCTGCAGTTTTTTTTGTCGAGAAAAGATAAACACTAGTTACAAATAGCAATAGGATTTGCCATTCGAGATTTTGATTCCCGTAACGTAAATAATTTGTATACATGTCTTTTTATGCGACTATATTATTATGTCTCCAACTTACATAGGTATGTACTAAGATTAGTGTCATGAAAAAGGTTACATTACTAATGAAGGTAAGGAAACTTGCTTCAAACAGTGTACGTTACTGAGAACTTTTTTTTGAAGTTATACTTCTTTAGGCGCGTTATGAAAAAATGATGAAAGTGAAATTTTAAGATGCGCGCGCATCACTGTAACACAAAATTTTAACAGCATGAAGTTGGTCGCTTTATACCAAATCTACTAATCAAACAAAATAGAAATAGAATCTCTATTTAGTGGGTGCTAACGACTGCATTGTGAAGGCCTATCAAAAGTATTTATTAACCTGGAACAACGGAACCAAAGCGCGATTCAGGAGACTACAGCGCCATCTCTTGACCATTGGTGTAGTAGAACCAAAAACCACATCTTTATTTTTTGTAAAAAAGTAACAGTTATAGGTATTCATATTTATAATATTTATCCACATGTTTCTAGTTTGTATATTCGGAATACGTGTTTGAGTTTCATACAAGTGCAAATCACATTATGTTCTAATAAATTATATTCAGTAGCGATTTTAATTGAATATTTTGATTATTTATTTATTTTTTCAAATTAAAACTGAACTTTATTGACTGTGTCCTTTTCCAGACTTTTTATTAATTTATTGTAATTAATTATTTGCATGCAATTAAAAACTAATTTTAAACGATGCCAAAGACTTCTCACGCGCCTACATAAGTACACGCACCCATTTTTTTTCTAATTTCAGACGTCCACTCATCACCTTCCCAATGACACAAGAGGACGTGAAGAACTTCAACCTGGCCCGCAAGTACAAGATAAATCAGCAGATTCTGGACGGAACACTGGACGGCAGTGAGGCTATATCTGCTCCGAGTGTTTTCGTAAGACATTATTAGTTTTATATCAATTCTCTCAGCCAACTTTTTGGGATCAGAGGCCGGAGTGCGAGTTGTGCTAAGATTTAATACCCGCCATACACACTACGAGAAATCGTTACGATCAGACTGTACAGTTCGAACGGTACAGTTTATACGATTTCGTTTAGTATAGGAAACTGTGCAGTTTTATAACATACACGCTACGATTTATCGGTACCGTTCGGACTGTACAGTCTAATCGTAACGATTTATCGTAGTGTGTAAGGCGGGTATAACATTAATGTAGCGTTTTGGTTTACGTCTACATTACTATGGAATGGAAAATGTGTAACGCCTACGCCATCTAGTGGCGCGTGAATGAAGTCATTTTCTTTATACTAATTTCAATGTTTGTAATCGCATACGCGATAGTAAAGTTAGATCTAGATCGAACCGCAATACGCTTTTTATTAACACAACATTAAAATGAGCAATTTGCTGATATTGCTCTACTCATGTTGAAAACAACATAATAACGCTTCTTTAATTTACACATGCCAAGCCATATCTAAGTAGGTATAATTGCAAAGCTCGAGTTTTTAACCCCCGACGAAAAAGGGGGGGTGGGGGAGTTATAAGTTTGACGTGTCTGTATTTCTGTCTGTGGTATTGTAGCTCCTAAAATCCTGGACAAATTTGCATGTGGATCATTAAATTTGAAAGTCAGCTTTTGAAATAAAAAAATGCATCCAAATCGGTCCATTCTTTTAGAAGAGATGGAAATCCTCAGCTTATTTCCCATTTGAGAAAAGGTTCTTACAAATTTCACAGTTACTGTTCTGTTGATTTAGAATTTGATGCAAAAATACCGTGACTTAAATCGAAAATTTTCTCAATGAATTGATGCGAATAAAATAAGTTGAAATGATTTAATCGGCTTAGTAAATATGTAGCTTTAACATAATTATCGAATATAATACTTAAAGCATAGTTGACATTGCATTACGTTTCTCTTTGCAGCCCTACGCAAAAACCGAAGCGGAGAAACGAAAAGAAACTGAAGATGACGAAGAAATTATATACATTCTACAATTACCAGACTGGGAGTCCCAGTGCCCTGTTCACAAAGAGACTATCAAAACGCCTCGGTAAAATACCGTTTTTTACCATATCCCCAATTTGGTTAACAATAATTTTATTCCTTTCGAAGACGCGTGCCGCCATCTATACATGAATGGTGTTAATATGGTAAAGTGGTTTGAAACAGATAGCGCCCTCTATATTCGTGCTCTTAGAGTAACTTGTCACGACAAAGCAGATAGAAGCATAGACTAATAGAAGCAAAGTATATTTTTATGTCGGAAACCGGAAGTGCTAAAATTGTCATGGACCAATCATATATTGGTCCATGCCTTTGTTTATTTAACTTTCTTTAGTTTATAGCTTAATAAACGGCACGTTAGCGTTCGTTGGTACCTACTTGCATTAACTAAAGTACTTATTGCACGTTGTGAAAACAATTCTAACATCTAATAAAAAAATCTAACTTCGAAAATTAAGTCCACAGAGACATTATTATTTTAATGCTAATGTTCTTTGACGTGTATTTTCAGATTCATTTGGCATTCCTGCAAGAAAACTAAGAAAGAAAAGAAAGGAGAGTTGAAACAGGGAGGAGGACCATTGAATAAACCTAAACCGTGGCTACTTAGTAGACACACGGATTTCGATTTACTATCCCAGTGGTAATTTATATGTTTCGTATGCTTCTGATCATATCTACCTATTTAATAAATGTACAATAGCTTTTATATTTAAAGTAACTAATAAAAAATGAGCAGATTATTCCAATAGTTTTTACTTCCAACTTTTTGCTGCATGTTGTAAGAGCGGGAATTAAGGCAGGGCAGGCTGTGACCCAGGGCCACAAGAGAAGTGGCCTGCACAACAGTGGTATCGATTCTGGCGTGATTCTCTAAACTTAAAACTAAATTTAACATCAGTCTTTCCTTTTCATTCTGTATAGAGAATGACAGGGATGCACTGTTGTCAAATTTAAGTTTAGCTTTAGAGAATAATGCCAGAATCGATATCAGTGTCAAAACCAAAAGAAAAGATAATCATGTTTAAGCCTAATTCTATCTGTTTTTAACTATAAACAATTTTCGAAGACGGAATGATGGGACAAACGTCTTGATAAACGCGATTAAAAGATGCGCTAGCATCATTATAATATAGTTAATTGCACGTAACGGTAACAGACCATTGAAACGCGAAGCAATACCACGCATGAATTTATTATTTTAAAGATCCGCAATGCAGCAGAGATAGTATTTGAGTAATAACAATAATAATTTCTTTATTTTTTCTCTCGCATAACAATACATCATTAACTTAACCTTAATACATATATCTGTTGTGAGAGTCTGGCATCTGTACTAGGAGACCTGTATTACAGATTACCAGTCTCTCCACTTCCGAATCGTCTATAGAGCATGTTATAGTCAATTTCATGACCTTGACGTGCTGACAGCCTAGACTGTAAAATGAATTTTGATTTTGATTGATTTGGTCTTGAATTTTTATGTTATGTCAATGGTCAGAAACCATTCACGTACACGCTAGAGTCCGGAGTGGCCAACTAAAGTAGTGAACAAAATAAATATGTTTTTTTTATAAGTAAGTGAAAAGTGAAGAAACTCAAGTGAAAACTTGTGTTAAATGAACTTGTTAATTATGATTTTGTGATTAGTACCTAGATGAAACTTACGCAAGAAAGGAAACCCGCAGATATATTAATATTGCAGAATTACAATGAAGTTTTAACAGAAGATATATTTTTTTTATACCAATATACACGGATAATTCTGCTATCTAATAATATGAATATTTTAAATCTATAGAAATTCCACTTAAAGGTTCGCGGTTTTGATGTTCCTGACCAATGATATCACTTTATATTGTCATTGTTTATGATCCGACTTTGGTAAGGATTGACACATTAAAATTCATCATAAGGATTAACGATTCTACAGTTAATGATAGGAACCATAGACCAAAAACTTATTATCTCGAACTCTTCCCATCAACACGTCGAACTGGACCTCAGCTGGATAGATGGGATGGAGTAGCGTGCGCGCGCATCGCGTCGCGTCTAATGTTACTATGTTTTTTTATAAATATTCAGGTAGTAAAATGACTACTATGTGTGATCCCCTCTAATGGGATTCCATCATAGAAAATAGTAGATTTGATTTGACTCGACACACGTAGAATGGCATCGGGACGCGTAGCATGGCGTCGGGTCGGGTCGCGTTTCAAAAGTCTGTTTCCGCCTTCATTGGCTGATGATGATGCGAAGAACATAATGCAATCTGCTTGACATTGGCAGATTTATTTACGTGGTTCAACGCAAATAGGTTCCAATCGTGGACTTCAAGTGCAATTAAATGTGCAATGCAAGTGAAATTTGTATTATTGAAAAAGCTGACGCAAAGCAAAATAAACGCAACGAAGTTTTAGAAATCTCGGATAGAAATCCTATTTCCATGACACAAACTATACATACATCCTATAACTATGTCTATGGCCTAAATTGATCCATCTATCCCTATGATCTATCCTTCCTAGTTCCTACATGTATATTTTTATATAATGATGTTTGTTACTCTTTCCAGCTAAAACGACTGAACGCATTTCAAAATACTAACTTTGAGACGCAGAAAGTCGTAGGCGCAAGGCATACTACTTTACTTTGTGCCTACGAAAATATTTTAAACAAATTCTCTTTGCGTCTTATCAGTTGGTGACATTTTTGGACATAGAGAAAGTAGTCAGGTGGTAATCAGTAGGTACTACTGTTTTTTGGTTAAAACTATTTCAAAATTCTTGTAACTGCACTTCCATAATTTTAAGTAAAAAAAATACCTACACCATTTATACTTATTTAATAAAGATTATTAAAGGTTCAAAATTCATTTGACTAATATGGCTAACAAAGAATTAATATCGAAATTAGCTGACATGTAAGTATTTTCTTGTTATTTTTTACATCAAAGATGTTTTTAAATCGCCTATTTTACTCACGTTCTGACCAAAGACATAAAAATAAACCAATGGTAACTAAATAGCCGTAGAGAGAAGGCCGTCGGTAATTTTAAGTTGAATAAAAGTTTATCGTGTTACTTTATTTGTAACATAATGACAATAGTATTCTCAAACCGATGCCCAATACATATATATGTTATTATAAAAAACAACAGACTGAATAATTCTGTTAATCAATAAATAGATATCTTTTATTTCATGTCTTGGCAAGGTGTGTAGGTATATTTAAAATATACTTAATTATTCAGCAACAATAATGTGTAGGGTGTTACTCTTAAAACCCTTTGGCATTGATTGGCCTAAGTTACTGCCTGGATACAGTAGGTTCCTTAACTATACTGTGCAATAATAATAGGCTATCAGTCTGTTACCCAAAGAGCTAATCTTAATATTAAACATCAGTAACAGAAACGCTGTACATATTCATAAATATTTAATGACTTCCGTCAATAAAACGTTCTCTGCTAGTGCACGATGGTAATTTTAACTCTTCTAATGAATAATGTTTACGAACAGCCCTTTAGCAAAGCCGGGGTTTGATGCACTCAATATGTCGGCACCTGTCATGGTACAAATGAATCCTGATGGCAAATGGGAAAACACCAAACCTGAAAATTTAGATGAAGCAAGACTGAAAGCGATTGTTCAGCACTTGGTCAATTCTAAGGCATTGTCAGCAGCACAAAGTTACTGCTGCCAGTGTGCTAGGGAAAATAAGGTACAGGTCGCGGCAGTAACTCGAGCGCTGAACAAAACGCGGAGGGGTAGCTGCGCATGGGTACGACTGGAGAGCCAATCGGCGCAACGCACGTCCACCCGCGCACCTCGTTTCCCCCCAAGACATTTAATTTTTACTTCTGCACAAGAACGGTCAGCGCTAGAGTTCCGTGCTACGACTTATAGTTAAAAATATATATCATGTCTAAAAGTAGTTATTATAGATAAATAAATTGGTTAAATGTCTTTAAAATAACATTAAATCATATATGATCGAATAATGAATCATTGATCACAGATGTCACTGTTTTCAGTTTGAAGTGACCATAAAAAGTTAAATCAGTGCCATCTATGAATAAGTCCGAATATTTTCTGGAAGAAGAGTCAAAGGCAGAAATATACTTTTCTGTCGTGTTGTGTTGTGATTGTGACGTGATCTGTTTCTTACATTACTTGTGTGTCGTGATCGCTCTAATCATACGAAATGTATGAAACAGATATCTCTCTGGTGCTGCACAGCACGACAGATAATTGTAGTTCTGCCATCACAGGCTCTGCTGTTCTAACTAAAGGTTCGCGCACATTATAGAGAGCCGCACCGCAACCGGGCCACATAGATACTATACTATGATCAATCGTTTGCTAAGCCTATTTTTGTGACGATGATAACATCATGTCACGTATCACGCATAATTGTTGTGTGTGGTTCATTCGGCTCACCTCAGTGAGCGTTAGAAAGCATGGAAGCCACAGGTAGTTTTCCAATTACAGAGCATAATGCGACTCAGTGCCGCACAATGCCGAATTATGCTGATGCTTAATTGGAACGTGAATTAGTTTTCAAATGCACCAGCAGAGTGCGCTAAGTTCAGTGTTGAAAAAAAAGTCAATGTTTGTACCTTCATCCATACTTATATTTTTTTAACACAGTTTGAATTAACTTAGATTATTTAAAAAAAACTTCAACGAAACGAAAACTTTAAAAAAATTTCTACAGTAAATAATATTACTAACGTTATATAAATAAAACATATCGATCAATGCCGACTTATAGAAAAAAACATTACTTTTGAGAGTGCTTGATTGTGCGAAGCGTTGCTGTAGTTGAAATATTCAACGCTAAGCATTATGCCGCATAATGCGCTCTAGTGCTGTAATTGGAAAACATTTACATAACCGATTTAAGCCCCCTTCCTTCTAAACGCGGACTAAAGTTAGTCTTGATTTAAACGTAATTTTAACTAATGTTGTCTTTGTCTTAACAAAAGTGACAGTATCAGTTTTAGTCCTGTACCTACCCTTAGCATGAACTAATATCGAATTCGAGTAGTATGCGAGTGCATAATGTCAAAGTCAAATTTTGTATGGAAACTTGAACAGCAGCGACTCAGTGGACGTAAAGAGAACTAAAAATTAGTATACATTTGACGAATATCTAGATCGAATTTATCTATTCGAATTCGATAATGGTTCGTACTAAGGGCACTGGTTTAACTTTAGTCTACGCTTTGTCGTAATGCCGATTGAGTTCACCCGATGTATAACAAACAACAGTAGCTTAAGAATAGTAATATCCATCGCGTTGAACAGCCTATGGCTGACTGATACAATTTGACGACCTCCGTGGCCGTGGAGTGGTTTGTACGCCGGGTTTCATGGTGTTGCCGATTCGAGAGGTCCCGGGTTCGAAACCCGGTGGGGGCATATGTTTGTGTGATGAACATAAGCATTTGTACGCCAGACATGGATGTTTAATATGTATTTCTATATAAATATACTTATGTATTCTAACCGTTACCCTAGTTTCCCATAACACAAGCCTTATAGTGCTTACTTTGGGGCTAGGCTTATTGGTGAATGCTTGAAAAAAGAAATTGCGTTGCGGGCTGCGGCGTAAACGCGACTCCAATGCGTTTTGGCGTAATTTTTCTCTGCGGCCCGTTGCGGCTGTAGTATGTGCGAGCCTTTAAAATGTCTGTGTGTGTCCCTGTTCCAGATCTCGGTATGATTGATAGAAATGTCCATTCAATCCAATCTTTATTTATAGGGTTCCGTACTCAAAGGGTTAAAACGGGACCCTGTTACTAAGACAGCTGTCCTATCTATCGTATCTATCTGTCTGTCTGTCACCAGGCTGTATCTCATAAACCGTAATAGCTAAACAGTTGAAAATTTCATAGATGATGTATTTCTGTTGACGCTATAACAACAGATAGGTAATAAAAACAGAATAAAAATAAATATTTAAGGGGGGCAACAATCAAATAATACAACAAGTGTTTTTTTGTCGTTTTGTGCTCTATAGTAATAATAATGGCGACAGGTAGACGCTTGAAATATTCACAAACTATTATTTTGTATGTTTATTTAACACAAAAATAAATAGTAGGGGTCCCCATACAACAGACATGATTTTTGGCACTCGACTCTGGTATGATTCTCTAAACTTAAAACTAAATTTAAAATCGATCTTTACCTATGTATAGAGAATGACATGGATTAGAGAATCATACTAGATGCACCTCCACCAAGTATTTGCTTGATTTACAAACTACTTTCAAAATAATATAGTTAATTACTACATTAGGACGCTCATTCATTATTGTTCTACTTCTTATAATGTTTTCATTTATATTGCAGAAGGCTGGAGATAAATCTAATTATGTACCTGTGATAATGATGCCTATTTATCCTGCTGATCAATGTCCGTTTGATATGGATTGTGAAGTACAAAAAATCAAAGAAGCAGATTTTAAACAAACTTCTAAGGCTAAGAAAACTAAAAAGACTGAATTAGATAAATCGGATACAGAAAAAGAAAAAGACAAGAAAAAAACGAAAAAAAGGGGATTCGTCTTACAGCGGCTAACAGATTTTGACTTACTGTCTCAGTGGTAACGGTTATAATTTTACACCTGTTTATTTTCAAAATGTCTGTATTATTGGAGTGGTTAGTAAATTTTATTAAATGAGTTTTATCTTTTATATAAATGCTTTATTTCGACGATCTCAAATTTTGGATTATTTTTATAATGGTACTAGCTCCTACCGTGTCCGTCGTGCTAGCGTACACCATATCAATTCGAGATTATTATTTACTGCATTAGGTGAGCATGTGGACCTCGGGCCCACCACATAAACCTTTAGGAAGATGACCTAGAACGAACGTGATGACGATATCATTCCTTATTTTCGGTGTCATTGTATATGTACTGGCTCTCCGGAGGTATGATTGACCAAAATTGGTGGGCCAGAGAACCACATGATATTAGGTTAGGTTTTAGACAAAAGCTATGTAGTGAAAGGATGTTTGTTTGGATTTAATGTGACGGCGTATATGACAGCTAGTATGTGATACCATTGGGAGAGCGATATAAACGACTAGGTGGATCTCAGGCCCACTGATTGTAACTGAAAATCATAGCGAGATTTGCAAAAAAATGGGAATAAAATAAAAAAATGGGTGCGTGTACTTATGTAGGCGCGTGAGAAGTTATCCTTCTTTGGCATCGTTTAAAATTAGTTTTTAATTGCATGCAAATAATGAATTACAATAAATTAATAAAAAGTCTGGAAAAGGACACAGTCAATAAAGTTCAGTTTTAATTTGAAAAAATAAATAAATAATCAAAATATTCAATTAAAATCGCTACTGTATATAATTTATTAGAACATATTATGTGATTTGCACTTGTATGAAACTCAAACACGTATTCCGAATATACAAACTAGAAACATGTGGATAAATATTATAAATATGAATACCTATAACTGTAACTTTATTACAAAAAATAAAGATGTGGTTTTTGGTTCTACTACACCAATGGTCAAGAGATGGCGCTGTAGTCTCCTGAATCGCGCTTTGGTTCCGTTGTTCCAGATTAATAAATACTTTTGATATTATAAATATAAATACCTATAACTGTTACTTTATTACAAAAAATAAAGATGTGGTTTTTGGTTCTACTACACCAATGGTCAAGAGTTGGCGCTGTAGTCTCCTGAATCGCGCTTTGGTTCCGTTGTTCCAGATTAATAAATACTTTTGATAGGCCTTCACAACGCAGTCGTTAGCACCCACTAAATAGAGATTCTATTTCTATTTTGTTGGTAGATTTTCTTAATGTGCGGTAAACACAAAAGTAACGCATGAAGTTGGTCGCTAAAGCGACCAACTTCATGCTGTTAAAATTTTGTGTTACAGTGATGCGCGCGCATCTTAAAATTTCACTCTCATCATTTTTTCATAACGCGCCTAAAGAAGTATAACTTCAAAAACTCTGAGCCATTTAATCGACAAACAGCTTTTAAAGTCATTTCAAAGGTTTATGCTTCATTTTTAGGGAAAACAGTCTTTTTTTTTAAAGTGAAACTTCTTTAGGCACGCTTGACTTGGGGGGTAAACTGGCGAATGTGTTACGATTCACGTAACGTTTTTGTGTCATCGGTAAACAATGAACAATACTTGTCACAAAATACATGAATCTAGTACTAAGTGGGTGATAACGGACTCAGTGCGGATTGGTGTATGATAACGGACCCAGCGCGGATTGGTGGGTGATAACGGACCCAGCGCGGAGTGGTGGGTGACAATGGACCCAGTGCGGATTGGAGGGTGATAACGGAACCAGCGCGGAGTGGTGGGTGACAATGGACCCAGTGCGGATTGGAGGGTGATAGCGGACCCAGCGCGGAGTGGTGGGTGACAATAGATCCAGTGCGGATTGGTGGGTGATAACGGATAACGGACCCGGACGAAGATTGGTGGTTTCTTTTCTATCAACAAATTCTCAGGTTAAGTTTATGATTTTCAAATCATTGAAGCTAAAGAAGTTTCACTTTAATCGTGTGGTCATAAACACACTCGCTTTTTTTATATGTAACGTACAGGGTGTCCATGTCACAAACGACTTTAGGAGTCCTTTTAATTTTTATTATATTGAAGGGTGATAGCGGACCCAGCGCGGAGTGGTGGGTGACAATAGATCCAGTGCGGATTGGTGGGTGATAACGGATAACGGTCCCGGACGAAGATTGGTGGTTTCTTTTCTATCAACAAATTTTCAGGTTAAGTTTATGATTTTCAGATCATTGAAGCTAAAGAAGTTTCACTTTAATCGTGTGGTCATAAACACACTCGCTTTTTTTATATGTAACGAACAGGGTGCCCATGTCACAAACGACTTTAGGAGTCCTTTTAATTTTTATTATTGACAGGAGCAATGAACAGCGTCATGCCAGCACTTCACATCGCTATTCGTATGTGCTATTTTCCAGATTTTCCAGTTTGATGAAGGGTTTTTTCACGAAGTGGCATGTGAACCGCCAGCAACAAATTATTTAGACAACAAATCTATATCCATAACGAGCAACTACCTGCGACTTTGTGTGCGTGAAAATTTTCATTTTTCATGTTAATATATAGCCATAGTGTCATACTCTCACAAACTCACATATGTTGCTATCTATTGATAAATCATTTTTCAAAATCGGTTCAGTAGATCAAGAGATTGGAGATTACTTCCTACAACTAACTTCTATATTATAATCAAATGACCAATTGAGTGACTCGCATTTGATTAGTTCTTGGTTGTTCGGGCCCACTGTCCACTGGCTACAGTGACGTCACGCAGCAAGTGCCGGAAGGGGGCGCGCGGAACGCAAGACTACTACCCTGACAGACTCGATACACACACCATAGTTTTTTCCATATTATTATTCAAAGTCTATATTTTGTAAAATTTATACATTAAAAGAAGAAAACTAAACCTACACGGAGTTTTTATTACAACAAGTAATTTCGGCGCGATCATTGGTAATAAACATTCTTGGTACTAAACATTTTTAAAATTTTCCCAATATTGAAAGAAGTGAATAAGTCAGCAACCCTTAATGCACCAATCTTATCGCTTTAATGTTTTTACATTAAGAATTTCGATAAATGCAAATTCTGAGTTATGTGGCGAATAATTACACTATAATTACATTATTATATATATGATGTAGTGATATTAACAATAGAACAATTAATTAATTAAATTAACTCGCTTAAAGATTCTGTCCAGTGGCCGGTGCTTTTATGTTGAAAAATTTAATATATTTAATTGTTTTAAACTTGAAAAGGTTTTCGTAGCCATAATATTATATGGTTATTACAATATTCACTTTTTTAATTCCGTGCTCTAAAATTACTGAATCGATAAATTTTATGACTAAATGTGCATCTCTAATGACAATGAAGAACAATAATTGTTTCTTTTAAATGTAGAATTTATTTCAAATTTCGGATATGAAACTTCATGGATGCACAAACGTCAAAACGGCTATGATAGTGTGTCGCTACTATAGGTAGCTTTCCAATTACAGCATTATAGCGCATTATGCGGCATAATGCTTAACGTTGAGTGTTCCAACTACAGCAATGCTTCGCACAATTGAGCACTCTCAAAAGTGAGTAATGCTTTCGTGTGATGCGTGCAATCGTACCAACTTGGAGACAGAAAATTAACAAGTGTTTTTTCTGTAAGTTGGCATTGATCGAAATGTTTTATTTATTATGATATCGTTATTAATATTATTTATTGTTGAAAAATTATTAAAACTTTCGTTTCATCATAGTTTTTTTTTAATAATCAAAGTTTACTCAAACTGTGTTAAAAATTAAATATAAATATGGATGAAGGTACAAACATTGACTTTTTTTTTCAACACTGAACTTAGCGCACTCTGCTGGTGCATTTGAAAACTAATTCACGTTCCAATTAAGCATCAGCATAATTCGGCATTGTGCGGCACTGAGTCGCATTATGCTCTGTAATTGGAAAGCAACCATAGTAACAACCTAAAATTTGATCTGGTGTACGCTAGCATGACGAATATGCTCAAACCAGCAATGAGGGTGTTTTTGAAAATTTATGTCACCAGTTGGCACCACTGTTACCAGAGGTCTTTTGTATGAAGTTTTTGGCGCGAACTCCATAGACATATATGAGAACATATGAGATTTAACGGATGAGTAGAGCTTTCGTCTCAGTACTGCCACCTGGTAACCGTCATTACAGAAATCCCTCATTTTCTTTCTTCAGTCGGTTTTGGACGTGCGTGACTACGAGTAAGTGATTGTAGACCAAGTGTAGACATTTTCGAAAAATTAAGACGGTCTTTTTTCAAAACGAGTAAAATCATGATAAAATGGAAAAATAATGTTGAAGGAATGCAAGAAGGTAACTTTCATAGAAATTAAATCTAAGCTTTTTTGTAGTGTGTTTTTTCCCTTAGATCAAAGACTAAAATGTTCGACATAAATATTTTCATATAGCAACATTAGAAATGTCCTTCCTCTATCTATTCTATGGTTGATGGCCGACCACGGTGTTTGAAGACGATGAAATAGGCAGAATATTATTGCCTATTTTAGCAATTTAATTATTAATAATGTGCCCGCAATAATAACTTTTATTTTATATAACTAATGTGGTTGTTGACGGTCTAGTTAATATACAGGTGAGACTTTATTTTTGTGTATTGAAGACGTTGTGTATGTACGTAATTAGTTTCTCATCCCACTTTTTTATGTTTTCTCACATCTATTCTTTCAAAATCCCAGACAGAGCTGTTCAGCTGGGATGCGTTTCTGCGCATCCAGCTAGACCTAGTGTATATAGGTCAGCATTGAGCTAGCCTGGTCGGTAGGCAATTAGTAGAATGCAAAGGTCAGTGAATTTCGCCACAAAACGTATTATTTTTTTTTTGTTAGGGCAAATACAAGTGAATCCTTGTGCGTAGTACAAAAAAAAAGTTTCTCACGCTCAAGGGTCCTTTGTCGAAGCTGTTTTTTTAAAACTACGGAGCACGACACATGTGCTAACTTCCTGAATTGCTGCTAGAGAAATAATTGTCTTGGTTAAACACGTTTATGTGTTTCGTAGGTTATTTAAACGTAAGTTGTTGTTTTGTACTTTTTTAAATCGTGTTTGGTTAACTGTATCGCGAATAGTGGTTAATTTGTTTTTAAACAACATTTATTTCGTCCATATGATTGTGTTGGCCTTGATTGTGACATTTGTGTTACCTAGCATAGATGCAGTCTGAGCTGTTTAGTGTAAAGTGACCTTAGACATAATATTCCCTGTTATTCCTCTTCAAGTTTCAATTGCTTCTCAGTTCTGTAACTAATACACAAACTGATGCATGATTTAAGTTTAAAAAATCATGATGTTGTTTTAGAGGTAGTTATTAAATTGTTCTTAATGATGTTTAGTAGTTTCTGAAACAACAAATATTGTGTCTGCTTTCAATATGGATAATCTATTCTATAATTTCAATTTTGATGGATAGAATTATTTTCACTTACTACAAGTCTGGTATGTTTTCACTGCATAGCATTTATATTTGTTGTTTAAATTTATGTTTTGTATTATTTTGACTTTAGGTAAACTGCTTAAATGAGACCTCGCCTGCTGGGTGTTTATATGTATTTCTATATAAATATGTCAGTACTTATATTTATGTCAGTGTATGTATTCTATCCATTACCCCAGAATCCTATAACACAAGCCTTACAGTTCTCGGAGTCCGTGTTTGAAATATAATTTTGTTATTATTTAAGCTGTTTTAATAAATACAGATAAAATTTTTCTAATAATAAACACTATTTCATGTATACAATAATTTACCTTTATAATAAAACATACAATTGATTTAATTTATATAACGAGTGGTTATTGAATATAATACTGATTTAATTTCAAATGAAGTTTGAAGATTTAGAAACACAATTTTATATGACAGAGCAATATATCATAGTGGGCAGATATGCCATTAAATATTAAAGAATTCAATGTTACTTTAAATTCATTCTATCTGTGAGTGTGAGAAATTTAATAGACTTAAGTCTAATTAAATTTTCACAGTACACTATTATCTACTCTTTATAATTTGGATCATAATATTACATTGCTTTATATAGATACTACAATAGTCCTATTCCGATCTTCTTCTCAAAATAAATGTAACTATTTTTAATTCTGGAATATAATTTTATGACTTATGGATAGATTATAAAATTATGAAATGCTTACTTACCTACCTTTACCTACCTACAATCAATTAAAATATTTAAAATTTACACATTTCAAAGAAGTTTAAAGAAAAACGTTTGAAATAAAAGATTAATGCTTGTATTGGTAACAAATACAATATACAATGAACTCTGTTGTGCAGTGGTATGTATATCAGTCTTCGAGGGGACTCCTTCTCAGAGGTCCTTCAAATCTCAGTGGGGCAAATGTTTGTCTGATTGTGTGATGAAATCCAGTATTTAAACCAAGTCTTCGTTTTTTTGTATATTCCTACAAAATATATGTACTTATCTATGTATCATTTTATTATGTATTTGATCTATTTCTATATTTATATTGTAATGCTGGGACTCATTGGAATTCTCTGTAGTAAAATTTTCTTTAGTGAAACAATGTTGTTTTTTTATACTTTACAATACTTCACAAAACTGATCTTATCTTTTTATTTATAAACTATTATTGATTATGGGTTTACCTTTTAATGCAGAACTTAGTATTACTATATTATGTCCTAATGTTACGATGCATATCAGAGGATGACATCAACTTCGTTTGCAAAAAAAGATTTGGCATTGACTCATTTATCAGAGATTCAGAACTCATAAGCCAAAACTCGTAAGCCAGAGTCATCTTTAGTCGTAACTTTAATATCCAAAATAATTAAAAAGCAAAACCATCATATTGCTGAACATTTAAAATCAGAATTGTCTTTTGGCATATAAATGTTCAACTTTTCCTTGTTTATTAAACCGATATCTATTGTGGATGACGATTTGCTGCTTGCTACCGCGGCACACTGGCTTAGGTCAAAGCTAAGTTTAGGTCACCACACTAACCTTACCTAACCTAACCCACTGACCTCAAACACCAATCATGCATAACAAAATTATGCAGAATAAAATCTGCCAAAAGCAATTATACCTTATCAAATTCTGCCATCCTAAAAGTATGCCATTTTGAATTTGGACATATAAACATTCAGTCAAACAATAATTTTAATTAAGAAAATATGCTATACAAATATTTGTTCAAAAAACTTTATGCCTAATGAGTTTCGTAGCAACAAGATTCTGCCAGTTAGAGGTAATCCAGTGACTACATTTTAATAAACAATTAAAGAATAGGTAGTTAATCTACTAGACACCTTTTGTAATTTGGAGATTAGAGATACTGTCGTTCAAGATAAAAGTATTACTGATTTATATTTTTTTAGATCTCCTGTCCATGCACCACAAAATTTGCGACAAATAGTTGTAAGTATAATGTATTCATTTGAAATATTAACTCCATTGTGCTATATAAAAGTTTGCACTGTATCAAAATCACCCTGTGGGGTTGTGTTTGAAATAATCATGCTAAATATTAACAGAATGTTAATGTTACAGTACACAACACACTCTAGAATGGATCCATCATGTTCACATTCCAAGTGTGACGTATATGAGGGGACTAACCAAGTCCCCTTCAACAGCAATGCAGAGAAAAAGACTGATAGCAGCACCAATATGGTAGACAAAGAAATTAACACTCAAGGTAATGATAGACAGATTATAGATGATATTGAACGCGAGGATTTTGAAGAGGAAAATCGTATCATTAATCACTGCACGAGTATGATAGTGGAGGGTAAGAGCCCAGCGCCCGCTCACTTCTCGGGCAACTTGAGTGTCAATTCCAGTCTAGCATCCAGTTCGGAAACCATATCTACATTCTCTATAGCCAATGACTACAGTTTGCCAGGCTGCAGCAAGGGCCAATCCTGCGAAGACAGCAATGCTACTATAAAAAATATGATTCAGTCACGAAAACCATTTGTTGAAGAGCCTAAAGTGGATTTCATGCAGAAACTTCTGAATAGCAATACTCATGAGAAGAAAGACTTTCCAAAAGGAAAAATGTATAAAGCAGAGCCTGAATTAGAAACGGAGGCCAGCGCCTGCGGTGTGGAATCTGCGCCCGGGAGGACCAGCTCAAACGCTTCCAACAGCAGTTCCAATTCGGACAGTACGAAAGATTTTAGTGTTCCATCGACATCTAATGCTGAGAAGCTACTTGGCCTGAGTGATAATAGCAGAAAGAGTGAACCTGGTAGTTCTAAATCATCGGTGAGAATTTTTCATGAATTTTCTTATTTAATTTTAACAATATGGGGTCATCCATAAATTACGTCACACGAATTTCATGATTTTTTGCCCCTCCCCCCGTCCTTGTCACAGCTGGTCACATTTGTGAGACACTCTCCTTCCTTAGTGTGACGTCACATATTATGCAAATTTACATTTAGAAATTATTGAATGAAAACAGCGGTTCTGAAATCAGTTTTATTGCCATTTAAATTGTTTTTTAATAATATTAACATCAAATCAAACAAATAACAAAACAAAAAACGATTAAATAAAACGTTCTCGTTTGGGTTATTAATGTTTTCATAAAGTAATAGTTTCAACACTTAGATTACAATAGATTTTGAAATGTGACGTCACAAAATTTAGGACCCCTCTCACCCCTTTGTGACACGATGTCACACTTCGACGACCCCCTCCCTCCCCCTTAACGTGTGACGTAATTTATGGATGGCCCCTATGATACTGGGAGTGTTTCATGTTATGTTATCGTTTCTCAGACTTACATGCAGTACTGCGAAGGGGAAGAAGACTCAGATGATGATGTGGACGAAGAATCATGGTGCACATGCTTATCCTCACATGAGGTACTGTTCGGTCAATATTTAGATTGTTGTTAAATAAGACAGATCAATAAATTGACGTCAATAATTGAAAATTTTGTTTTAGGATGACGATGAAGATGACCCTGAACCAGAACCTGAGAGACTATGGGTGAGCATTGACAATTGATTCTATTACTGTGCCGTAGAAAATTCTCGAAAGAATTTAAATTGGTCACGTCGATATTAGGGGAACCTTATCCTTACGGAATTTTATTGAGGGGAAACGCCGACGACATTCAAACTATTTTTGTGCTGCAGAAGAGAGCTATTCGATCAATTTATAATCTTAAAGTTAGAGAATCCTTCACGGATAAGTTTTAAGAAATTAGCATAATGAACAGTCTCGTCACGATGCATAATTATACGAAACTTTATTACTTGCAAGAAAAAATATTAATTGGTTTCTTAAAACACACTTTGTGATCACACAATACAAGAAACAACAAAATAACTTTACTTGCTACTAGACTTCACAAAATCAATAATTCATTTAAAGGTCTTTGTGTTCGCTTATACAATAAGTCCCAAGCAATATCCAAGTTTAATTCAAAAATAGTATAAAAAGGCACTTATTTAAAAAGCTTATTACAAAGTAGTTCCAATCATTCCAACAGATTTTCTATATAAAATAAATCATGATTGTAGTGACGTTATAACAACATATAACATATAATACAGGGAGAAAAAAACAGCCCTTGCTGAGTTTCTTGCCGGTTCTTCTCAGTACAAGGTCTCCCGCCGTAGATTTGCGAACCGATGGCGTAGCTTTTCGACATTCACAAGTGCTTGTAACAGCCTAAACTGAATAAACGATATTGAATTTGAATTTGAACACAATGATTTGTAAATGTTGTTACATTAAACTTTAAATTTTGTGGAGTTTTTCTCCGCAGCTAAAAAATATGTCCAATAACGATTGAATGTAAGTGGGAGGGAAAAAAATTTTTGGGCGATTCAAGAGTTGTACTATACATCCATTTTGAATAAAGATATATTGATTTCTGATTACTTAGTAATAAGTGCAGTTCATGTTTTATTGATAGATGATCTAAATAAGTTTGTAGATACGTGTTCAGATCAAATTTTGCTAATAAAACTTGACCTCTTTGATCGGAGCCATTTAGTCTATCTTGCAATTTCGATGTTGTTAGGTGATATTTAGCACATTATTGCGTATGGTCACGTCGCATAGCAAAAAAAAACTTATATTAAGTATGTGATACATTCAGTGCAACCCATAAACACGCTAAACGTGAATAGGTAGTTTTGGAAAAAAAAATACACTGTGGCCATAAATGCTACATGCAACTGAAACCTCAAGACATTCTTTCGTACATAGCGTGGTATTGGGTACCTCGATCATTCGATGTACTTTAGTACTAATGTGCACAGTGGAACGCCTATAGAAAGAATGGTTTCTGTAAGTTTGCTTCGCTTGCAGAGGAAACGGAGGTACGAGCCGCCACCGCCGCAGTGCGCGAAGAAATTTTGCCCCGATGGTGGCCGGCCCATGCAAGACAATAGTTGGTCGCGGAACCTCAATGGGAATATGCAAGGCACCAACACCGTTCAAGGACCGCCTGAAATAGAACAGTGGCTTAACAGGTAATTAATTCGGTGTATTTAATTTATAGAAGAATTAATTTTTCCCTTTTTTGTATCGGCAAGCTTAATATTCTTGTACAAGTCAGGCCAGGCCAACGAAATGGCGAGTCTTTGGTGTGGAAATATTCTATTAGAGTGAATTGATTATGTATTTTTTTCTTATTTCGACAGACACTTTGAACTGTTCCAAATTTGGTGTTAAAGCACCCTCAAAGTTTTTATTTCATTTATGTGGGTAGTGAATTTACAATTTGTGTTTAAAAAGTGCTAGGTATATGTTGTGATATAAATAATGCACTTAACATATTTTTGTGCCGTTACAGCAGCATACAGGCACGTAATCAATATTTTCTGTGACACTTCGTGAGATATTTTGTTTAGATAGACCGTTTCAAATTTACGTTATGTGACAATTCGTAGAAATCGTGTTGTTATTTATGGAGATGTGTTTAAGTGCTATGTAAACACTTTATGGTACTTACTTAACTTAGTTGTCATGCCTGTTTACAGAACTTGTATATTGCCGACACGTAATTGTGTATTGAACGTGAACACCGCATTTTTAGGGATCCGTATCCAAAGCGGAAAACGGGACCGTATGTCACACCGGTCTCGAGATCGTAAACGAAATGAGTTACAGTACCATAAGTACGAAAACTATGATAGTTTTCGTGAGCTCGCTCGAACTCGTAGATTTTATTGTTTTCGTTTCAATACAAATAAACAGTGTTTAAATTCTCTCATTAAATCATATGCGTCTTCTTAAATTTCAAGTACATTTGGTTACTTATCAATAAAATGGACATAGAAACATAATTTACAATTACGGAAACTATGATAGTTTTCGTGAGCTCAAACTCGTACTAAAGGTACAGAATTGAAATTTTGGTTTTTTATGTAGAACGCTTTAATTAGCTCGATGGCGCAAGTGGCTAGCGTGTTCTGCTGCGATCGTTGAATTTAAGCAACTTTCGCAGTGGTCGGTCATTGGATGGGTGACCGAAAATTTACTATCTCGTGCTCCTCCGTGCTTCGGAAGGCACGTTAAGCCGTTGGTCCCGGCTGCACCTGCAGTCGTTAGCACCCACCAACCCGCACTGGGCCCGCGTGGTGGGTCATGGCCCAATCTCCCTATTCCATCCATAGGGAAGGCCTGTGCCCCAGCAGTGGGGACAATTAATAGGCTGATGATCTAGAACGCTTGATTAAAGCCGAATATTTAGTTAAAATTTAATTTAATTATTTTTATGGGGGTCCTTTATACATGAAAAGAAGCCGAGATTTTTTTCTTTTTTAACCCCAGAGTTTTTAAGTCTAAAGCTTGTTGACTAAGATATCATTAAACTTTTTATTATTTTCAATAATAAGTGAACAGGGCCGTCAAAGTTGACATTTTCAGATATTTTTGTAACAGGGTCTATCTCAAAATCTAAACTAGCTAAGAATGTCAATCAATCAATCAATCAATTTATTTATTTGCAAATACAGGTGATACAAAGGTGTTGAATTACAATACGTACGTTCATTCCATATTTCACCACAAGGCATGCAAATTAAAATAAACACATAGTGTACATCCATTAACACAGATTTGTCCTCTAAAAAATCCTTAATCTATACTTAGAATAAATCTGTAGAGAGGTCAATTCTGTACATGAAATATATTTTCAAAATAACTATCAGGGGGTGATTAGTGATCGATACTGATGCCAAAAATGCAATCAGTAAAATTTTTGTCTGTCTGTCTGTCTGTCCGTCTGTGTGTATGTTCCTTAAAGAAACAAAAACTACTCGACGGATTTTAACGAAACTTGGTACAATTATTCTTCATACTCCTGGGCAGGTTATAGTATAATTTTCATCACGCTACAATCAATAGCGGCAGAGTAGTGAAGGGAAATGTTGGGAAAACGGGAGAAGTTACTCCATTTTTTAAGCTTCCGTCGCGTGTGCAGCCTTAATGGTTAAAGTTACATAGAAATCATGTATGACGGAAATATTCTACATAAAATTGTCTAAAAAATATCCCGCAACAGCATATGTGTATCTTTTATGGTTGACTCACTATAACACGTGTTATTATATAAATAAAGTCATTGTTTATAGCACAAGCCTGAGAACAAAATATAGTTTACAATACAGCTCTACACCGAAGCGAAGCGAGGGCGGGCCACTAGTACTATAATATGCTTTTTTAAGTAACATATTCTTTAATTCAGAGCGAAATATATTGGGGCTTTCAGCTTTTCTTAATTTCAATTGGAATTTTATTAAAATTGTAATATGTTTGATTCATTATGTATTTTGATAAGTTGTGGCGAAAACAGACAAATGATTTTTCGGAACCCTCATCATCATCATCAGCCTATTAATGTCCCCACTGCTGGGGCACAGGCCTTCCCTATGGATGGAATAGGGAGATTGGGCCATGACCCACCACGCGGGCCCAGTGCGGATTGGCGGGTGCTAACGACTGCAGATGCAGCCGGGACCAACGGCTTAACGTGCCTTCCGAAGCACGGAGGAACTCGATAGTAAATTTTTGGTCACCCATCCAATGACCGACCACTGCGAAAGTTGCTTAACTTCAACGATCGCAGCCGAACGCGCTAACCACTTGCGCCATCGAGCTCCTCTTTCGGAACCCTAACAGAGTAAATTTTTCATTAGTTTATAACAATTTGTGATGTTTAATTATTCACGCTTTTTATAATTTAGGGGTTTCCCCCTGGAAGTGTTTTCAGTGATTGTTATTATCATAAACTGTTTAGCATTAATAACAACTGCAATATTGGGATCTGCTCTCATTCGATGATTTAAAGCTAAAAGATTTCTAGTGAATGGATGACATTCATTTCTATATAGTTTTGTACAGTTTTTTTATGGTTAGAACATACTGGTGTCGATTCTGACATGATTCTCTAAATCTAAACTTAAATTTGACAACAGTCTATCCTTGTCGTTCTTTATACAGAATGAAAAGGAGAACCCGATGTTAAATTTAGTTTTAAGTTTAGAGAATCATGCCAGAATCGACATCACTGTGTATCTTGACACCATGTTGAAAGTAAATTCGTTAGCTTAGCTTAAATTCAGCCTTACACTTTGAACTTCCATACATTTGTTTCGAGGAGCTCGATAACGCAAGTGGTTAGCGCGTTCGGCTGCGATCGTTGAAGTTAAGCAACTTTCGCAGTGGTCGGTCATCGGATGGGTGACCAAAAATTTACTATCTCGAGCTCCTCCGTGCTTCGGAAGGCACGTTAAGCCGTTGGTCCCGGCTGCATCTGCAGTCGTTAACACCCACCAATCTGCACTGGGCCCGCGCGGTGGGTCATGGCCCAATCTCCCTATTCCATCCATAGGGAAGGCCTGTGCCCCAGCAGTGGGGACATTAATAGGCTGATGATGATGATGATGACATTTGTTTAGTTATATTCACAAGGAAATGGACAGTAGTTATGGCACGGGTTAAAAGGCTACGCTATTCAATTTTGCTAAAATCGATAAATGTTTTCGCTATAAGTAGGTATATGTTAGACTAGTAGCCCGCCCTCGCTTCGCTTCGGTGTAGAGCTGTAGTGTAAACTATAGTTTTTGTTCTCAGGCTTGTGCTATAAACAATGACTTTATTTATATAATTACACGTGTTATTGTGAGTCAACCATAAAAGATAGACATATGCTGTTGCGGGATATTTTTTAGACAATTTTATGTAGAATATTTCCGTCATACATGATTTCTATGTAACTTTAACCATTAAGGCTGCACACGCGACGGAAGCTTAAAAAATGGAGTAACTTCTCCCGTTTTCCCAACATTTCCCTTCACTACTCTGCTGCTATTGATTGTGGCGTGATGAAAAATATACTATAACCTGCCCAGGAGTATGAAGAATAATTGTATTAAGTTTCGTTAAAATCCGTCGAGTAGTTTTTGTTTCTATAACAAAAAAACATACACACAGACAGACAGACAGACAGACAAAAATTTTACTGGTTGCATTTTTGGTATCAGTATCGATCACTAATCACCCCCTGATAGTTATTTTAAAAATATATTTCATGTACAGAATTGACATCTCTACAGATTTATTATAAGTATAGATAAATTAGGTAACATTTTTTCTGTATAATTGGGTTCAAATTTAAGAAGTCGCAGATGTATGTGTGTCGGTTTCGACGAAAGCATAACAATTAGTCAGCAACTGAGTCATCAATAGCAGTTCTCCAGCAGACAGCTCTTTATTGCGAATATTCATTGAATTTGTATTTGTAACTAATTATAATTTATGAATTTGATTGTATGCGCCAGGGATTTGAAAGCGGTGAAATTGTTTAGGATTTGAAATCATTCAGGAAGTTGATGTTGAATAGAAAAAAACTAGCAAACTAGTGAACCAAATGTTCACCGAAACTTGATTTAAAAAAAAATAATGTATTTAATTAATCGAGAACTTCGGAGATTTTGTGTGGTTTCGTTTGAAATTCGTGATTTCTCGAAAACCGGAAGTGCTACGTTACTCAAATCCGGTTTGTAGTCTTATCAGACTATTCTTAACTTATAACTTAAATATTCTATTTATCTATCTCTTACGGTTTGGCCGGTGAAACAGCACCACAGACGGACGGACGGACTTGTCTAATAGATAAGAGATATTGAATTCATTTTTTGTTGGTGTGAGAAAAAATTCGCTTCGCCTATGTACGGATTTTAGTCTTCATAACATCACAGCAGCAAATTAATATTTTTGCCACAATTACAATACAATACAAAAACTCTTTATTAAACACCACGAAAAACATTGAACATTAAGCACCAAAAACATTTAGTACAGGTGATGCCATATGCGATTTCTTCCAGGCAATCACTATTTGTTTCTTAGGTTTTCACGTACACCACTTTGTTGACGGCCTCCGTGGCCGAGTGGTTTGCACGCCGGGTTTCATGGTGTCGCCGACTCGAGAGGTCCCGGGCTCGAATCCCGGTGGGGGCAGATGTTTGTGTGATGAATACGAGCATTTGTACTCCAGTCATGGATGTTTAATATGTATTTCTATATAAATATACTTATATATGTACAGTATATGTATTCTATCCGTTACCCTAGTATCCCATAACACAAGCCTTTACAGTGCTTACTTTGGGGCTAGGATAATTGGTGTGAGTGTTGGAAATATTTATTATTATAGACATAATAATAATAATACAATACATTTAGACATTATTTTATAAGCGTCAATGTTCAATAGTTTATTTTATTTCAAGTACTTGTTGTTTAAGATTTCTAGGCCTATTTGTCGATCAATTCAACAATGTTGATTATGCACCGGTAATTCTGAATTGTGGAAAAATTTGCTAGCGAATTGAGATAAAGAGTCATGGGGTTATATTTTCCCATTTTTTTTTCGGTAAATGTTTACCACATTCACTCAATAATTGTCGTTGTCATAAATTCATGCAAATAAGACTTTGAGGATCTACGCAATATCAATGGGTGAAAATTCCATTTACAAATGGGCGCCGTTTATAGGATATTTTGTAAACGTTATAAATCGATATTTTTGAATGCGGTTGTAATACTTTCACTGAATATGACGCTGGCCCCTTCCCATCTACATGGAACCAACAACAGAGCTGGTACGGCTTGTGAAGCGGCTGAAAAAGCTAAGGCAGGCAAATACAGGGGTCTAGGCTCCGAATATGATTTTGTCCCATTCGGTGTCGAGACCCTTGGTCCGTGGGGTCCTAGCGCTATAAGGCTTATTAAAGAAATAGCAAAAAGATTAGTCGACATCACAGGAGACCGAAGAGCTGGCAGCTACCTCGGACAAAGAATTAGTCTAGCTATCCAAAGGGGGAACGCTGCCAGTATCTTTGGAACCTTGCCTAAAGGGACTCCTTTTAATAATGTATTTTAGTTATTTTTTTTAAAGTGTTTAGTTTTAGGTTCATTGTTATAGTATATTTTTTGTTTTAATTATTCTATTATGGATGATTATGATACCAACATACTTATTAATACTGAATATTATATAATAAAATATCATTGTACAAAATAGTAAAGTAACACAAAAAAAATATATATATCAAAGTTTCACAATCTTTATATATATAATTCTTCTGTGAGTGTGTATGTCACTGAACTTCTCTTAAACGACTGGGCCGATTTTGATGAAATTTTTTGTGTGTGTTCAAGGGGATCTGAGAATGGTTTAGATTCACAATTTTGTCCGCTGGACAACCCCTATTTTTTTAGGGCGGTACGAAGGCTGGGTCAGCTAGTCTTTATATATATAATTCTTCTGTGAGTGTGTATGTCACTGAACTGCTCTTAAACGACTGGACCGATTTTGATGAAATTTTTTGTGTGTGTTCAAGGGGATCTGAGAATGGTTTAGATTCACAAAGACGTGTAGACAGGACAATGTCTGTCGGGTCCGCTAGTATAGTATAGATTTTTACCTATCGAGATATTTGCTAGATCCTCTTCGAAACGCACGACGATGTCTTCCAGTTACAAATTCTACCAGTTCATGAAAAAATTAAATATGTAATGTCTATAAATGAATATGGCTGTGATAAATTTAAAAAATGTCAAATACCAATACGTCAACTCAGGGAAACGACACAAAAAAGATATGTTGAGCATATTGCTAATAACTATTTTGGCCAAAGAACTCGGAAATATATTATACCAAGAATATTTAACAACATAAGCCCAACAATAGAAAAATGTAGAAGTCAACATATATTTAAAAGAAAATTAAAAAAAGATATTTTGGAAAATTTTGTTGTAGAGGACTTTGGTTAAGAGTAAGTATCCTATGTGCGAACCAGCACATAGGATACTTACTTTTAACCAGATAATGGTTTATCTGTGTGCCAAATTATGTAAAAAAAAATGTAAATTATTTGTATATTGGTGGTGGGTATATATAGGGGAGAGTGGGGATATTGCGGACACTTAAGGGAATACTTTAATAAAACATAAACTTTTAAAGCTAATCAGTTCGTTTTTATTAATTAATAAACTTTGCTTATTACCTTACAAAATTAACATATAAAATTATTAGTATCAAATCAACATTTATATTTTTTCTCAAAAAAACAAAACCCTTGCTGTCCGCATTTACCCGACGCCTTCCAGGTAAATACGGACAGCGGGTGGGGTAATTGCGGTCAGTCTATTTCTCCTTACACAAGTCGCAAATATAGCCTCGGCTTGAGCTTCCGCTTGTGCAATTTTCATGTGCCCAATTCTGACACACTATGCACATTACCCAATCTACAGTGGGGGGCGAATAATATTTTTCATTACAAAATATACAGAAATATTCTGTGTCATCTGCATTATCTTCAAAATTTCTAAGATTTCTCACACCCACCCCTCTGCGACTTTTTCTTTGGTTTCGTAGCTTTTTTCTGTTTAGTTATCGTCTTCTTTCCTTTTCTTACTCCTGCTTCTTGTTTGATTCTTTTTTCTACCTTCTTCAGTTCTTTCTTCTCTAATTCAATTTTTTCTGGAGTATCAGTAACAATTATGGAATGTTTCTTTTTCCGATTTGTTTTCTTGCTTAAACGCTTTATGGTCGGTATATTAACTATGTCCTGTAATGGTACAGAAGGTGGTGGGTTACAATGTTGCTCTGTTGAAACATCTGGATGACTGGTGTCATTGATAGAATCATCAATATTAGCATGTGCAACAGATTGAATTTCAACTTGATTTGTGATTCGGGGTTGGGCTTCGGAATTATTTGGCCTTTGTGCTTTGGTTGTACTGGCATTTGTCTGCTCATTTAAATTGGGGACTTCCGGTTCATTGTGAGTACAAGAGTCATTCAAATTTAAGGCACTAGATCTGATGTTGGAGCCCGATTGTGGTTCCATGTCACTGTGCATCAAGTTGTCAAAAGTCGTTCTAAAAATTTCCTTATCCAATGGGCAAATCCCCGCAGCTCTGAAGCCATTTATTGCTTTTTCAATATTTAATGGCATCTGGCCTGAAATTTTGTTTGGACATCAAGTGTGTCAGGTTAGTAAAAAAAATATCTACTTCTTCTTCATTAAACGCAGTGATTCGACTTAAAGATGTCGCTTCCGGCTTACGGAGTGATATTTCAGGATGCCTTGACATAAACGAGTAATACCACTCTATTCCAGCTATACCCGTTGCTTTGTTAAAATTGTGTGCCAAGCCATTAGCTGTTGCAAAATCGAATGCGACTTTTCTAAGCATGATTGGAGTTATTCCGAAATAATTTCTACACGACTTCAGAATGAACTGAACGAGCTCTTGCTCTTGAGATTCATTAAAGATTGGTTTCTTACCGCGTTTTGGATCTATGACATCTTCAGCAGACTTTCTGACCTGATCTAACAATGTAGCTCGAGGTACGTTATACTTTTCCGCGGCTTTTCTAAAACTTAAATTCTTTTCTTGAATCTCCCTTATAGCAATTTTTAAAGTTTCGAATGTGTACTTTTTTTCAGTCTTCCGTTTGTATACTCGAGGCATCTGAAACATGATACAGATATAATAAGTCATGTGTCCGTATTCTCCCCAACCCCTTTGGGGTAAATACGGACGTCCGTATTTATCCCAAAATAATATCTGCAATTACCCCATCTGCCTTTCGACATTTTATAGCAAAACAATTTTAGGTTAGGTAATAACTTTTGTAGATTATAATTGCACATTAATATAGGTGAAAGACACCTTAACACGTAACGAATACAGTTTTTACTCAAAACAAATATCATAGCGTATGCACGCTACTGAAAATCATCGAAAATTACAAGAAAATACATAAAAATAATTAATTGATCTTACCTTGAATCGCGTGCGCGGGCTCCCGTGTTGACAACTTTCCGGACACTAAAGATGGCGGATACAATAGCGCGAGTCGTGTTGCGGGACGCGGGGAGGGCTGTATCAGCCGGTAAGGCAGTGTCCGCAGTTACCCGCTGTCCGTAATCACCCCACCCTCCCCTACACACATCAAAAGTGTCTAGGGATCAACATATATTTTTGCAATAACTTTTCTCCTGATAGATATTAATTAAAATTTTCTTTAAGGATTCATCAAATAAAGTGTTTTCGTTTGTCACAGTAACGATAAACCAAGTCACCTTTGCATTAATAAAGAAATTTGCCATTTTCCTAATAAAGGGATTTTTGACATTTGAACCACTAACACAAAAGTTCGAAAAAAAGACTGAAATAACAGTTTTCTCTAAAATTTTATTGGGTAACTTAAACAATTAATAATCCGTATTTCTACCGCGAACACTAACAACACAAGAACATCGGTTTGGCATACTCAAAATGAGTTCATCCAAATCACGCTGTGGAATGGCCGCCCATGTTCGTTGCAACAACAAAAAAGGTCTTCTTGCGACTGGATACCCTCCATATTCGGCAGAGCTCTTCTCTGTAGCATATCCCATGCATGCTCAATCGGGTTCAAGTCTGGCGACTGAGCAGGCCAGGGCAGGACATTGATGTTAGCTGCGGCGAGAGTCTGTGTTACAACTCTTGCGGTGTGCGGTCGTGCATTATCATGCATTAACTGAAATAAGGGACCGATTTGCACTTGTAGAGGAACGATGACGTCTGATACAATCGTCTCAGCATAAATTTGAGCGTTGAGGTTGCCTCTGATCCAAATCAACTCAGTTCTTCCGCCGATCCAAATACCCGCCCATACCATGATGGTTCCACCACTATAAGGATGGACTTCCTGGCAGGATTTTAATCGCTGTTGGCGTCCAGGGGTTCTCCAGTGTCGTATACGTCTTGTATCCGGTCTCATACCAAAACGAGACTCATCAGAAAAGCACACGAAACGCCATTGTTCTTCTGCCCAATTTCTGTGTTCAAGAGCCCATTGATATCGAATCCTACGATTGTGCATTGCTATAGGTGGTACCCGTAGCGGTCTTCGGGAATGAAGGTTCACTTCATGCAAGCGGTTTCTGACTGTTTGGTCGCTAATTAAGTTCCCTGAAGAGTGATGAAGCCTCACGGCTAACATCATGGCGGTTATTGTTGGAGCTCTTCGAGTTAAGATTTGAATGTATCGGTCTTGTCTCCGTGTGGTGCAGCGATACCGTCCTCCATGGCGCTCAGCCACGGTACCAGTGCTTCGGTATCGTGTCCAAAGTCGACTGATAACACTCTGACTTGTATTCAGAGCTAAAGCCACAGTACGTTGCCGGGAACCAGCTTCTATCATTCCCACGGCTCTGAGCATTTCTTCCCTGCTTAAATGACGTCGCCGCTCCATAATAACGTTGGTTTTAATCAGTAGTAGGGAAACAGTAGCACTAATAATGTCTTCAATGCGTTGTATGTTTTTATAGGGAAAATATTGACAGCTGATTTTCATCTTTTACTCGAATTTGATTCACAGTTCCTGATTCAAATTATGAAATGCACCAAAAAGGATCCATATAAATTTATAAAATCATAAATTTATTACAAAGCCACATCTCAATCTCAAGAAATCCGCATAAAAATGCTTGATCCCTAGACACTTTTGATGTGTGTATATATATATATATGCATATAGAAAGAAAAAAAAAATGTAAAGAGCGTATTATTCGCCAACAAACTGACATTTCAGTTTGGCGAAATAAGTTGTTTTTTGTTTAACTGTATTTTTGATGAAAATAAATAAATAAAAAATAAAATAAAAAAAATGTTTCAATAGTAGTGCCATTTCAGGTTCCAAACGTGGTCCAACAGTGAGAAGAGCCAGGCGATAGACGCGCTAATCAGCCGCTGCACAGCCAGTCATGTGCGCTACATGATGGAGGCCATCGAGCCCCTGTTCCAGCGGGACTTCATCTCGCTGCTGCCCAAGGAGCTGGCGCTGACAGTGCTGGGCTACCTTCAGCCGCGGGACCTGCTTCGGGCCGCGCGGACCTGCCGCTACTGGAGGTGAGTACCAACTGGTATCTATTACAGGTTTACTAGCAAACCAGTGAACCAAATGTTCACTAAAACCTGATTTAAAAAAAAAAAAAAAAAAAAATTAAAAAAAAAATTGGGAACTTCGGAGATTTTGTGTGGTTTCGTTTGAAATTCGTGATTTCTTGAAAACCGGAAGTGCTACGTTACTCAAATCCGGTTTGTAGTCCTATCAGACTATTCTTAACTTATAACTTAAATATTCTCTTTATCTATCTCTTACGGTTTGGCTGCTGAAACAGCACCACAGACGCACGGACGGACGGGCTTGTCTAATAGATAAGACCTACTAGCTGCCCGCCCTCGCTTCGCTTCGGTGTAGAGCTGAAGTGTAGACTACAGTTTTTGTTCTGAGGCTTGTATTATACGCAATGACATTCATCTATGATTCTTCTTATACATAGGTATACATTTCTATAATAAGATTCCTATTGATATCCTTGATTTGCCTCCTCATAAATTTAAAATACACATTAAGAATTGTCTACTTAAGAAAGGATATTATACTGTCAATCAATATTTGAATGATAAAACGGCCTGGTTGTAATTTTACCTGTAGATAATTTTTCAAAAGTTATATTAAAACTAAGGCTCCCAGCCTTAGAAAGAGTTTTGAAGAGAACCGTTTCATATACTTGTTCATTTTGTTTTAAAAATTGTTTCTTGCTATTTTGGGACTTATCTTTGCACTTATTGTTAGTAAATTCGTTGATTGTCTATTGTTACATATTTGACATTATGTGATGGAAGTTGACCTCAACACATGTTTGCAAGTTTGATGTCCACTTTGAATTGGACGACACTGTATGAAATAAAACAGGGACAAAAAAGCAGCCCTTGCTGAGTTTCTTGCCGGTTCTTCTCAGTACAAGGTCTCCCGCCGTAGTTTTGCGAACCGATGGCGTAGCTTTTCGACATTCACAAGTGCTTGTAACAGCCTAGACTGAATAAACGATATTGAATTTTTATACCTCTTATGCAAAGTCCCCGCCCGATCGGTTTAAAATTGACAAAGTTTCGTATAAACTTTCATTCCCTATTTTATCTCCTTGGGGGTAGAGTTGATCAAAATCCTTTCTTAGCGGATGCCTACGTCATAACCAAACCAAACCTGCATGACGAATTTCAGCCCGATCCGTCCAGTGGTTTGGGCTGTGCGTTGATAGATCACTAAGTCAGTCAGTCAGTCACCTTTGAGTTTTATATATATAGATTGGAATTAACTAGAAACGCAAATAGGACAGGAACTAAGGACTGCTGCAGGTAACGAGCTCAAGAGCTGATGAGAAATGATTTGACGAGTAATAGAATAGAATAGAACTAGCAAACCAGTGAACCAAATGTTCACCAAAAAAAATGTATTTAATTAATTGAGAACTTCGGAGATTTTGTGTGGTTTCGTTTGAAATAGAAATCACGTGATTTCTCGAAAACCGGAAGTGCTACGTTACTCATATCCGGTTTGCAGTCTTATCAGACTATTCTTAACTTATAACTTAAACATTCTCTTTATCTATCTCTTACGGTTTGGCCGCTGAAACAGCACCACGGACGGACGGACTTGTCTATTAGATAAGAGATAGAATAATTCTTTATTGCAAAACTGTTACATTTAATGATACTGCTAGTTAGATGTTAAAATACACAATTGAAATAAACAGTTACCCTAATCGGGCATGCAATAGTCATATTTACAAAACATTATTATTAAAATATTCATTGAGATTATATAATAACCATAGCTTCAGGGACCTTACAAACTTATATTCAGGAAGTGACCGCTGATGAGGCGTTAAATTATTGTATATTAGTGTGGCAGACATATAAGTACCTTTTTCAAAAAATGCTGAATTTGATCGAGGTAAATGTAATTTGGCGCAACTGGTTAGCGCGTTCGGCTGCGATTGTTGAAGTTAAGCAACTTTCCCAGTGGTCAGTCATTGGATGGGTGACCAAAATTTTACTATCTCGAGCTCCTCCGTGCTTCGGAAGGCACGTGAAGCCGTTTGTCCCGGCTGCATCTGCAGTCGTTAGCACCCGCCAAACCGCCGCGTGGTGGGTCGTGGCTCAATCTCCCTATTCCATCCATAGGGAAGGCCTGTGCCCCAGCAGTGGGGACATTAATTGGCTGATGATGATGATGAAATGTAATTTGTCTTCACGTCTCATCGTAACACTTGGTGAAACAGTTTTTTATTTACAAATGATTAAAAAGTCGCTAGATGTCCGCCGTACAGTTGGACCATTGGCAATGGTATAATCTATATATATAAAAATGAAACCCGTTTTCCGTTGTCACGACATAACATGAAAACGGCTTGACCGATTTGGCTGATTTTGTTTTTGTAGTTTTCTAATACTCTGTACAAGGTTCTTACGGTTTTTTTTTTAATTTTTTTTTTTTTTTATTTTCTATTTAATAAAAATTAGTAAAGTCCTCAGGTATGGCGAGACCAGGGAAATAAGGATTCATTTTTATATGGAGGATATTATAGATTCCAGTTCAAATTGAATAGGTACTCATACATAAGATAGGTCAGCTATACAAAATAAAATAGTGCATCAAAGCTACACTAAGGCTGTACGAAGTTCGCTGGGTCAGCTAGTTTATAATATTTAATAAGCAAAATTCGAAAAAAGACAAATAACCAGAAGTGTGTTTTAGATGCTCAAGCCATACCTTGACACATTTTCCTAGTATTTTTAATGTTTTCTAAACTGTGCTCTAGTACACATTGTAGTTGGAAACACGTTCGCATTTTAATGCACCTCCATTCACACACATCGACACAATACACAGGAATTAAATTTCGACGCCGTGGGAATAATTCTATGGCGGCCAGTGTCATACCTGGACTATCTATACAATGGCAATGATAGTTTCGTACACATATCAGAAGGGGAAGAATACCTTTTCGGATTGGCCAGCCCTTTGTTGCAATTTCTTTGTATTCGACGTCGCGGCTGACAATTAATCAATGCTTTTATATCTATTCTTAAATGCAGTTTTTTTTACCTTACCTACTTTTGGTTAGGTATTTGTTCTAGATTGTGAGTGCTAGCCTATTTATTACATGTGAGGAGCTGGCCAACAAAACGGTATAATAGGGGTGATGACGGGGTACAGTAAACGAATTTCTATTTAGTCCGTCAGTTAGATGATCAAAAAATAATGGACACGTATTTTTTCTTTGGGCAATCAACCAAAAAATGACAAAGTTATAGCGCGTCAGTTTGGGAGTAGGGGCTCGTGACGTCACTTTTGAGTGAATTTTCACTTATAAGTGTGTCGCATGACGTCACGTTTCACTCAAACGTGACGTCATGCGACTTTTCAAATCAATATACCTCTGCAATGTTTATGTTATGTGAAAAAAGAAAAAATACGCGTCCAATACTTTTTGATAATCTACCTGATAAACGAAGAAAAAACAATTAGTCATCATCCCTATTAGGCATCTGGTCAAACCACTTTTTTCATTCACATTCACCGACATATTGAACGCCATGAGGGTCGGATAGCTGAACAGCAAGCATCTCGCAGTATGAAATGAAAATTAATTTATTCAGTCTAGGCTGTTACAAGCACTTGTGAAGGTCAAGAAGCTACGCCATCGGTTCGCAAAACTACAGCGGGAGACCTTGTACTGAGAAGAACCGGCAAGAAACTCAGCAAGGGCTGCTTTTTTCTCCCTGTATTGATATATACAGAGTCGTCGAGTTGAAAAATGACTTCAGAGATACTTCTGAAGTCACCTTCCATTACATTATTTAGGATATAGATATATAGTTACAATAAATTTTATGTTAGTATATAGGAAGCGGCATTAGATAGGTACCATATTACTGACTCATACCCATCAAATAACAAATTACAAGAAACATTATGTCCATGCATTACGATCATTTAGATAATCATTGACTTAATAATATCCCTTATTCATAAGAGTATTCTTAACCCGAGATTTAAATTTGGTTAATGGAAGCTCAATCAGATCTTGGGGAAGTATTGCTGTCTAAGGGCTCTAAGGGCAAAAGCTCTGCGTATTTATCCAACAAACGACCTAGTAAAATAAAGATGTGGTTTTTGGTTCTACTACACCAATGGTCAAGAGATGGCGCTGTAATCTCCTGAATCGCGCTTTGGTTCCGTTGTTCCAGATTAATAAATACTTTTGATAGGCCTTCACAATGCAGTCGTTAGCACCCACTAAATAGAGATTCTATTTCTATTTTGTTGGTAGATTTTCTTAATGTGCGGTAAACACAAAAGTAACGCATGAATTGGTCGTTAAAGCGACCAACTTCGTGCTGTTAAAATTTTGTGTTACAGTGATGCGCGCGCATCTTAAAATTTCACTCTCATCATTTTTTCATAACGCGCCTAAAGAAGTATAACTTCAAAAACCTAAAATTTAGGTTCATAAATTTTACGATTGAAAAGGTACTCGAATGTACAAAATAAAGGCCAACTTATTGACGCAACCAGAAACCTTTGAAATACTTCATTGGAGTCCCATTATTCCCAGCGATATAAATAAAACGAGTGGACTTCCGAGTAAATTAAGAATTTTCAAAGGGACTGAAAGCGTGTTGCGCTAGCGTTCATTTCTCAAGCAAGTTATACAAAAAGTCTTTTCTGTTCAAGCGCCCCACGCTTTAACAATCAAATATTATAATTATAATTAAAAGCGCATAGTTTACACTTCAGTCCAGAAATAGAGACAACTTGAACAATCCATTACGTGTTTTTGGTTTTTACGTGCATTTATAAAAGCGTGTTTGTTTTTTGGAATCGAAACGAAAACGTGCCTTCCGAAGCACGGAGGTGCTCGACATAGTAAATTTTTGGTCACCCATCCAATGACCGACCACTGCGAAAGTTGCTTAACTTCAACGGTCCTCACTCCTCACTCCACTCGTAACGCATTCCATTCAGGTCTCTGCTGGAGAGTTCACTTGAATCGTGCAAATGAACACTCTGCTTTCCACCTCCAGGTTCTTAGCGGACGACAATCTGCTATGGAAAGAGCAATGCCGTCGCATCGGCATCACAACCCTCAAGAAGATGCCGCGCTCTTTGCCCCGCTGCGCCAGCCCATGGAAGGCGGCTTATATGAGGCACTACCTCATTGAGAACAACTGGCTACACAAGCCGGTCACCAGCCCCATCGTCATGCGCGGGCACGATGAGCACGTCATCACCTGTCTACAGTTCTACGGGAATCGAATCCTCAGCGGCAGCGATGATACCACGCTGAAGATATGGTCCGCGGTCACGGGCAAAGTGAGTGTACAACAATTTTTAATAGGGTATTTGACAGTATTAAAAATAAAGTGCCCATTGTTAGCATAAATAAGTAATAAATAAATAAATATTTCCAACACTCACACCAATTAGCCTAGCCCCAAAGTAAGCACTGTAAAGGCTCGTGTTATGGGATACATATCCTACTACATATATAAGTATATTTATATAGAAATACATATTAAACGTCCATGACTGGAGTACAAATGCTCGTATTCATCACACAAACATCTGCCACCACCGGGATTCGAACCCGGGACCTCTCGAGTCGGCGACAGCCATGAAACCCGGTGTACAAACCACTCGGCCACGGAGGTCGTCAAGCATCTGTATTTAGAATGAGTATTGGCAGGAGTCAAGGGCGGATCCAGAGGGGGGGGGAGGGGGTCACGGGGGTCATGAAAAATTAATTCATAATTTTACTAAAAACCCACGATAAAGATAATAATTTTCTTGCCTATTGTCACGTGACCCGAAACGCTTGGGATTGGTGGAGCCTAAAATGCCAACCCTAAATGAACAAAATTCTGCCTTATTGTTTCCCGATGTCCCGAACGGAAAACATTTATCAATTATTCAAAAAGATATTTAAATAAGATTTCATTTATGATTTTATTTATTTTTTAAGCATTCAACTGCTAGATGTTTAAATCTAAAGAAAAGTTTACTAGAAAAAAATCCACGCGGACCCAGGCAGCGGACGGGACTCGAACCCGCATCTTTCGCTATCCGAGCGAATGCACTGACCATTATGCTACCACGGCCCTATTAGCCGCGTCGAAATTTTCCTAGCCTTAAGCTGCAATGGTCAGTGCATTCGTCCGGATAGCGGATAGCTCTTTAAACCGTTTGCCACAAATGCATTTACTGTTATTAACAACCAGAAACTACCTAGCTCGGGTGTCGGTTTATGTTTTGATGTTGTTATTCGTAAGAAGACTTGTGTCTCAGCAGTGAAGACATTAAAATACATTTTTGATCATGATTTATGAATATCCCAACATAGTCATTAAGAGCGGACGCCAGCTGAGAGACATTTGAGAAATGGGTATTTGAAAAAATACTATTGTCAGGGCCGAATTTAAGGCAGGGCAGGTGGGGCTGTGGCCCAGGGGCCTCCACAACAGCAGAAATAACAAATTTCGATGGGTCAACAAGCATGCAAATCCTAAGTGGCCCTGGGCCTCCACAACAGGATAAAAGATAACAAAATTTTGATGGGTTAACAAGCATACAAATCCTAAATCCGGCCCTGACTATTGTTGTCACGCATTGGCATACACCGTGTGAAAATTGTGTAATTTTTTTTTTAAATTCGAGGTTCACTTCTCGACGATTACCTCCTCGAAAAATAGATAATTGTAAAAAAAAATTTACAAAATGAATAATAAGTAGTCGAGTCCCGTCTGCTGCCAGGTCCGCGTGGATTTTTTTCTAGTAAAATTTTCTTTAGATTTAAATATCACACTAATATTATAAAGGCGAAAGTTTGTGAGTGTGTGAGTGTGTATGTTTGTTACTTCTTCACTTCTTAACGGCTGGAGCGATTTTAATAAAATTTGGTATGGAGTTAGCTGACACCCCAGATTAACACATAGGCTACTTTTATCCCGAAAAAATGTTAGGTTCCAGAGGGATTTTCAAGAAACTAAGTTAACGCAGACGAAGTCGCAGGCGACCTCTAGTCTAGAAATAAAAACATAAGAATAATAAGTTATACTGTGCCTCTATGTTTTGCTTTTTTTTTGTAAATGCTTATAAAATCTCCACACTAGACGTCTTTAGTGGTGATAAAAATTTGTTTATTCAAATGGGCCTTTTTCGAAGGCTCCTAGTTTCTTTGAAAAACAATTTATCGAAAATAAGAAAGACATAGGGGCATAGAATGAGTAAAATTATATTTTATGTATGAAAATCAATTCTTTAGTGATAAAAATCAGGAAGTAATAAGGCGAGAACGTTTGTATGGAAAAAACAGTGCCCGCCTACCCTCTTAACTATTGTTTTCGTATCGGCAGTGCCTCCGCACCCTGGTGGGTCACTCGGGTGGGGTGTGGTCGTCGCAGATGGTGGGGGACCTAGTGATCAGTGGGTCAACGGACCGCACCCTGCGCGTTTGGAACGCCCGCAGTGGGCAGTGCCTCAAGGTGCTGGCCGGCCACACGTCGACAGTGCGCTGCATGCATCTCTACCAGAACCGGTGAGAATACAACAAATACATACAAATTCAGAAATCAATATATATTTATTCAATTTGGATGTATAGTACAGTACAACTATTTTGAATCGACCAAAAAATTTTTTCTCCAACACTCGTTACTGGAAAAATTTTTTTAGCTGCGGAGACTAAACCGAGCAAAGGAAACTCCACAACTTTAAAAGTATAATACGTATAATGTAAAAACATTAACAAATCATTATGTTGTTACAACTTCAATACAATCTTGATTTATTTACCTGTTGGAATGATTGGAGCAGTTTGTAATAAGCTTTTTAATAAGTGTTTTTTTTTATACTATCTTTGAATTTATTTATGGTCAACTCTTGGATATTGCTTGGGACTTTAATGTTATAAGCGAATACCGTATTCTGGGATCTCGAGCTCCTTACTTTGGAAGGCACGTAATGCCATTGGTCCCGGCTGCATCTGCAGTCGTTGACACCCTCCAATCCGCACTGGGCCCGGGTGGTGGGACAAAAATAGAAGGTCCGTTTTGGGAAATAACCTTACAGAATACTGCAGAAAAAGAACATCATTTTCTGTATATTGTGCTTGTGAAGAGTGAGTTTGTTAGAAATCCTTAGAGAACTTCGGTTCAAGCTGCATATTGAATGACTGGAATAACGACTTCAGTCCACTCACACTGTATACGAGTCAAACCAATGAAAAATAGTACATACTTTTTCAGTTGTCATTCGAAGCAATCTAAATCAATCTGGGTGTCCTTTAAGAGAGGCATGAAGAAATATTTTTGGACTTTATCAGCACTTAACATTAGGTGGGGTAGAGTCATTTGCCTACCTAGCTATATATTAAAAAAATTTGAGTGTGGTATGAAACACTTAATTTTTGCTATGAAATCTGCAATCAATGTTTGGCAATACATTTTCAGTTTTCATAAAAACATCGACTTATATATGAGAATGTTCAGAGGCTCAAGCGCGAACTTTGACAGCTCCGTAATGTTATCGCATCGCCAAAATTTCTATGAAAACTAACGCAGCGCCCCTACCGGACGTAAGAACAAACTAGTTCCTTCCCCCGTAGCATAGCACCACAGTACACATTATATCACGTTTTTTATCGCGTCAACTTCATAGTAATTTAACAATGGACAAGAAATCTGCAAAATTTTCCCACTAGGGGCGCTTTAATCGCTTGACCCAAAACTTCTGCCAAATACATACATATTAGCTTATATTAATTTTAAAGCTTTTATTAAACAAATTACAAATGCCGCGTTGTGCAATTCCTAGTTGTTGTGAGAAAGCTGCATGCTTCTCGACTAAAATATAATTTTATATGTTGCTTTCAAAAGGGTAGGGGAGGGGGTAAAACTGAGCTGCTGCTTACACAATGGTATGTATCTGGGACAGGTAATTGCATCTGGATGTTGTAGTGTGTGTTTTTAAACAGAGCGTGACACTGACACACGTAGGACAGCTGTTTTGTCTATGATAGCGAACCGCTTACGTCAGCGTAGCTGTCAAACTTCATTGATTGGGTTGGTAGCCTTGAGGGAAGAGTCGATTTTCCTATTCGACTAAAATATTCGCCTTGAGACTTATAAAAAAAAAAAAAAAAAAAAAAAAAAAAAAGTAATCAGGCGGAAAATCTCTGTGGGGGCGCGTGGATGAATGGATGGAGTTTGACAGTTGTTGAATTTTGAATAGTCTTTCCCAGATCGATTTGAGTCCTCCTTATCGGGTGCTGTTTTTTAATCGATTTTGAATTTTACTCGAAATTGAATTTCCTCGCTGATTTGGGTAGGTATTCCTTTTCCTCAGCTTACGGCGAGCGTAGGTATATAGTTTTGAGTTTATTCTTCGGTTCGTCTCGAATGCGGCGGCTGTCTGTTTGACTGTGGCCTTTGCCTTCAGTTGAAGTGGGAAACAAATCATAGACACATGTTTGGGAGTGGACGATTCGTCTATCATCTATGAGCAATTGTCAAAACAACTTTTAAAATTTCACAATCTGTTTGTGGTACAGTTAACTTTTCATCTTTTCTTCTGCCCAAAGTATAATAAACGGCATAGTATTGTCGTCGAAGTCGTGAGATAGATCCGAAAAGTTTATATCCCGAAGGATATTGGCGGAAAAAGCGCGGAGTCGCTAACCGAACTGAGTTTCGTAGGTATATTGGAGTGGCTCTTTTTCCTACATAATTTGCAAGTTTGGGCTGTGAAAATAACCTTTCTGTTGATATTCTGTATCGTAGGTGGACGAACACGAACCTTCGCGAGGCGATTGCAATAATAAGGCGGTAACTTGTGATAGGAAACAAAATACTTACGGATAGTTTCATATTTCGAACGGTAAGCTATCATCTGATCTCATATTTATTCTCCTAGCACTAATTGAACTGCATTATGCACAATATAGTGATTCTTGTCATCGAATATACCTCATCATTCTTGTCAAGTTAGTGAACGTGGAATTGATTTTCTTCAAACCGGGTGGGACGGGCCCCCAGTCCTGTATTGATTCAAATTTTAAAGTGTAAACATTGACCGTGAATATCCCTCACTCCCTCACCCACCACAGATGTGGTAATCTATGTATTTTCCCCATATCTGATCATTTTTTTTTCAATGTGAACTTCAGGCTTGTACGTTCCCCTCAAGAAATACTGGAGGACTAACAAGGAGACTTTTGTTCTGTGCACGGACCAGAAGGGGCGCGGGAGTTTATTTGCCAGCCGCTCTCCGGTTTTATGTAACCCGGCCGAACAGCAGACAGATTATACACAGCTTAACCTATCATAATCAAGGTATTTCTCTACTAACCCCGGGTGAACGTGAAAAGGAAACAACAGGCGAGGTTGGACCCCGACTTACCCATTTCCATATATTTACATATATCTATATAGCTGGTTATCTCACTGAGAACTAGAATTAACTAAGTTTGTCACCAATATCGATCAAACGAGCCGTAGAACCTCTGAAATCCACTCAATAGCTTATTCAGTCTAGTCTATGTGGTATTTGTGGATAAAAAAAAATATTAGTAAGTATTATATTGTAAGTACATGGTAAAGTGTTATGAATGTCTGATATTCTTATAATTATAACCTTTCCTGACAACTTGTTGGTTTATATACACATTAACTTTGAACTACTGTATTCAGCCTAGATATTTATAATTAGTGAAACATAGTTATTATATAAATAATAAACATAGTTGGACTTGTTGATTTATATAAGCAATAACTTAAAACTACTGAATTCCTATGCTTTGGTATCTAAAGTGGATAAAATATACTTATAACATTATCTTAATTTTTTGGTTTTCTTTTATTGTTCCCCCGGTGCTCTGAGTAAGCTAGTAAAGAGCTGTGGAGGGGAATTTAACATCACATGTGGCGCCCGAACAAGTGGAAACAAGGCTTTGTAGCATTTACTTTGCTCTTTTTTTTGGTCATTAATTGCTCAAAAAAGGTTGATCGATATTGGTGATTTTTCTTTTTTTTTTTAATTTTTCTTTTTTCTCTGAATTATTTGGCTTATATCCAAAGATTTGTTTATCTGGTTATACTGTGTTGTAAACATAATAATTTGTAACATCGGATGATCGATATTGGCTCAAAATTTACAATCAAAAAAGTCATATTTACTTTTTTATACCCTTATTTAAAGGAAAAAAAAAAAAACCCTCTTGTGTACTGATTTTTGGTAGGTTAGTTCACCAACCTCACTTTTTTGAACCTAACAAGAAGAAACCTAACATTGAGAAACCTAATCCTTTAGAACCTAACAATTTTCAACCCTCAGGTGTGAAACCACACTTGTTACAACACTACTATTTTAACTGATATATCTTAACAGGTAGGTGATTTTATTATCATATTAATTACACTTTGTTAGTGAACATTTCTTTATTTTGCCACACTAGGAGTAATTTTAACTTACAAAATGGAACAGAGGCCAATCACTTTTAACTTGTTACACAAAGATGAGTTGGAATATGAAGTCAGAATTAGGGGTGCGAAGCCTGTGGACGGGGTGCCTGCTTTAAAGGCACAAGTGCGTGCTTTAAATAAAGATTTACCTTCTGATGAAATATTAACTTGTGAAGTAGAGATAGAATCAGAGTTGGATATTATTAGGGAGAAATTAGACAGTTTAGATGATCTTACTTCTCAAACTTCTTCTAGAGCTAGTTCCCTTAAAGCACTGAACAGAATACAATCATTAGCACATCACTTGTTTCATAGACTTAGTCGCTTAGATTCTGATAATGATGACAGCATCGCCTCTCAATTGGAGGCGCTGCAAGAACGTCTGGACAAGTTTCTGGTTAAGTTAGATAACATTATGCACCATTTTAAGAGTAGTTTAACTCAGGTGCCTCCGGAAGAGAATAGCAGAGTCCATGCTGCTTCTGAACGCACTGGGAATGCTTCCCCTGATTCTGGTGCTGCCGTACATAAACTAAACATACGGTTTAATGGGAAAACCTGTGTAAAGGCATTCTTGCAGCGTTTAGAGGAGTTATGTTTGTCTCGTGGTGTAACAGATGGTAAATTGTTCAATTCTGCAGCTGAATTGTTTACAGATGAGGCTCTTTGTTGGTATCGTGGGGTGCAATCCGAAGTACATAGCTGGTTAGGGTTGAAAACCTTGCTTCTTGATGAATATTTACCATCAGATTATGATCATCGTTTATTACAAGAGATCCGGTCTCGCACTCAGGGTTCCGATGAAAGCATAGTGAATTATCTTAGCATTATGCAGAACTATTTTACTCGGTTGTCAAAGTCGCTCTCAGAGGAAGAGAAATTGAATATTGTTCTTTTTAATATTAGACCTTTTTACACTACCCAATTAGCTTTGAATCCCATAGAGTCCTGGACAGATTTGAAACGCAAATGTAGACTTCTGGAAGGTGCCAAGGAGCGTTCCCAACATTTTAGTGAACCACCTAAAATAACCCAGGCTTGCTTAGCTCCAGATCTGAGTTATAAGAATAGCAATAATAGACAACTGCCTAAGGTCTCAGCCGTGCAACTGGTGGGAAATGATAAGTTCTGTGTGCGTTGCCGTGTTGAAGGGCACACTTTGGGAACATGCCGGGAAGCTCATGTTTTGGTTTGTTATCGTTGCGGCCGAAAAGGGGTGACGGCAAGATCGTGTCCCGAGTGCTCCCAGGGGAAAGCTAAACATACTTATCTTCCAAAAAACGGGAAGGTGTGAATCGGCGCTGTTATACATTTTTGTCTAAACACGAATGGGATTCGTGGTTGGAAGTAATTCGACGGTTTTTCGATAGTAATAAACAAAACATTATTAAAAAGTGTCAAAATGAATGTCAACATCTGACAGCGCCGATTCACAACACAAGAGGGGATGCCCGTCCATTTTTAAAAATTACTATTTATGAATTAAAATATATAGGCTTGCTAGACTCTGGTTCTGAAATATCTATTGTAGGTAACAATGCAATAAAACATTTTTCTGGCCTTGGTACTGTACATAAGTCATGGGACTTAACACACATTACTACTGCAAACGGTTCGTCGTCTCCAGTGACGGGCTACATATTTTTGCCAGTCACTGTCGGAGGAAGAACCGCCACTATTAAATTCTACTTAGTACCTGGGGTCGCCACTGAGCTACTTTTTGGGATGAATTTCTGGAAAGAATTTAAGATAGCACCCGACGTTCTATCCTTATTGGAGGGTGGTGAGTATTTGCCGGGGGGTAATCATATTGGTTCGATCACTTGTAACGATAGATTTTTACAAGATTTTGAGTCGCTCTCTGAGTCCGAGCGTAGGCAGGCTCAGGAAGTAATACGATTGTTTGAGGATATATCAGCGGAGAAGAGAGGATTAGGTAGGACTCACTTGGTCACGCACAAAATAGACACGGGCGATCATCCACCGATCAAGCAGCGTTACTATATCATGTCTCCGGAAAAGCTGGCCGAAATGAACAAGCAACTAGACCAAATGCTCAAAGATGATGTGGTGGAGCCGAGCAATAGTGCGTGGAACAATCCCGTCACTCTGGCGCAAAAGTCGGATGGATCTTATCGTTTTTGTTTGGACAGTAGGAAACTCAACGCGATTTCAAAGCATGACGCCTATCCTTTGCCGTATATCAGTAGCATCCTGGACCAGCTCCGTGACGCGAAATTCCTGTCTTCAATCGATCTTAAATCGGCATACCATCAAGTATTATTATCACCGGATTCCCGGGAAAAGACCGCATTCACTATTCCCTCCCGCGGGCTATTTCAATTTAAGGTCATGTGTTTCGGTTTGACCTCAGCGCCTGCCACTCAGCAGCGCTTGATGGATAGTTTGTTTGGGCCGGAGTTTAATAAGCTGTTGGGATCCGGGTCACCAGATTTTAACCCGGATAACCATAAAATATTCATTTATTTGGATGATTTAATAATTTTAACTTCCTCGCCTGCTATGTCCGAACATCTTGATATTCTACGTAAAGTCAGAGATAGATTGTTGGAGGCTAATTTAACTATTAATATGGGGAAGTGTCAATTCTTTAGAAGACAGTTGAAGTATTTGGGTCACGTGGTTGATGAATATGGTTTGCGTACCGATCCCGATAAAATCAGAGCTATTGTGGATTTTCCCATACCCGCTAATAGAAAGGAGGTGAAACGTTTTCTGGGAACTGCATCATATTATAGGCGATTTATTAAAAACTTTAGCCATATGGCCGGGCCATTAAATGCTCTCACTTCTACGCGTAAAGGTGCTCCTCCCTTCAAATGGTCGGATGAGGCAGAGCAAGCATTTCTGGACTTGAAGTCGGCTCTTACAAGTGCCCCAGTTTTGGCATGTCCGGACTTCACGAAGGAATTTGCAGTTCATTGCGATGCGTCCAATTTTGGCATTGGAGGTACCCTCACCCAAACCGTAGACGGCCAGGAGCATCCGGTCGCGTATTGTAGTCGCTCACTTACCCACGCCGAGCGAAATTACTCGGCTACCGAGCGGGAAGCTTTAGCTGTGGTACATGTAGTCGAGCATTTCCGTCCCTATCTGGAGGGTAGTAGGCCATTTCGTGTTATTACCGATCATGCTAGTCTAAAATGGTTTCTGAAGCTTAAAAATCCGACCGGTCGCTTGGCGCGTTGGGGTTGTAGATTATCACCCTATAATTTTGTAATAGAACATCGCAGTGGCTCACAAAATGTGGTACCTGACGCGTTATCCCGCTCTGTTCCCGTGGCATCTATAGGTATCCCTGACGCCACAGCCGACTCGTGGTATAATAATATAATTAAACGTTGTACGGACAAACCTAGAGCTTGTCCAAATTTTCAGATAGTTGATGGTAGGTTATACCGTTTCACAAAAAGTAGTAATAAGCTCAGTGGTGATTACCAGTGGAAACAGGTTATCCCGATTGAGAGTAGGGAATCTATAATTAAACAGAACCACTCTGAACCAATCGCGGCTCATCTTGGTGTGGCAAAAACTTATAAACGTTTAAAATTAAGATATTTTTGGCCCGGTATGTATAAGGATACCGTGGATTTTATTAAGAGTTGCTCGGTTTGCAACGCATACAAACACAGTTCACTGGCAACTCCTGGGTTCATGGGAGAACCTAAAGTTTGCTGTCGGCCATTCCAGTGCATCAGCATCGATTTAGTTGGCCCACTGCCGATGTCCAGACAGCAAAACAACTATTTGCTGGTAGTAGTGTGTTGCTTTACAAAATATTGTTTATTATTTCCTTTACGTCGAGCTACGGGTAGGGTGATTGCTCAGCGACTGGAGGATCATGTCTTTTTGATTCATGGTATACCTCAAACCGTGATCTCCGATAACGGATCGCAATTTGTAAGCCATGAACTTCAATCTTTGTATGCCAAATATAATATACCACAAGTCCATTTGGGTCCTGTGTATTGCCCTCAGGTTAACACTGTCGAACGTTATAACCGTACTGTCATCACTGCGGTGGCCTCGTTCGTTGAAAATGACCATAGATCTTGGGACGTGAATATTCATAAGATCCAGTTCGCTATGAACACCTCTGTGAACGAATCCACGTCATATACTCCGTTTATGTTAGTTCATGGTAGGGAGGCTGTGACCGATGGTAGTATTTATGCCGGTTTCAACGATCTTGACGAGTTAGTGATAGTACCCCGGGATACTCATGCGTCTAATCTGGGTCATTTAGGTGAAATCTTTAAAGAGGTCAAGGACTCACTGCGAAAAGCCCACGATAGGAACGTTAAATATTATAACAGGCGTCGTAGGGATATTTCCTTTAACGTAGGCGATTACATTTGGAAACGGACGTATAAACAAAGCGCGGCTCATAAATACTTTTCAGTCAAACTTGCACCGAAATATGAACGTTGCAAAATAATCCGTAAACTCTCCCCACTCGTTTACGAGCTCGAAGACGAAAACGGGAAGTATGTAGGCAAATGGCATATAAAAGATTTCAAAAGCGCTGACCCCGAATAGATATTTAGGTAGGGACTTATCGCCGTGGATGTGGCGGCCGACGAATACCCATTCCGCCTTCTGCCCGGCGTGACGTAGAAATCGTCAATGGGTCTTGGTATCACACTGCATCTTAGATACCCATGTGTGTGTTCGTCCCCGATAGTGTGATCTCTTTGTTTGCCACCTAATTAATGCTTAAACACTTAATTGTCTCTTAACTTTTCCAGGAGAAGGTTTTGTTAATGTGCTTGTTAGTTTTTTACCTACCAAGGCATTTTATTGAAGTTGCTAATACAAATGAAAACGTATTAACAACAACTTTTATCATAATATCCTATGATGAGCATAGAATATTTATGATATTTTTTTTTATTTCTCTCGGGAGACAGTAAATGAGACACACGATGGACGAACACACAACATGCAATTTTGTGAGCAAATCACCTTTGACCAATAACATCTCTTTGGTTAATTTTCTACCATTATGTTTTTCTCGGTATAACTGGTAACATTATAATTATTTTTTTTTATTATATCTATTTTCGGAGCAAAGATGCCTGCGGTACGGCCTTGAGTGGTATACACTTTGTGTTACTATTGTCATTTATTATTATCTATTTTTGTTACAACTTAGAGATTTATCAATGATTTATCGTTCTGTATGTTTATTTTTTTCTTAACTTAGCGGTTTATAATATTCTATTATTTTATACAACATAACCTAATCATATCTTAACTAAAGTACATAAGACATGGGGATATACGAACGAGGGCGTTCGACGAATTCCCTACGTGAATTCTGCCGTGAGTGGGGGGATACTGTAGTGTGTGTTTTTAAACAGAGCGTGACACTGACACACGTAGGACAGCTGTTTTGTCTATGATAGCGAACCGCTTACGTCAGCGTAGCTGTCAAACTTCATTGATTGGGTTGGTAGCCTTGAGGGAAGAGTCGATTTTCCTATTCGACTAAAATATTCGCCTTGAGACTTATAAAAAAAAAAAAAAAAAAAAAAAAAAAAAAAGTAATCAGGCGGAAAATCTCTGTGGGGGCGCGTGGATGAATGGATGGAGTTTGACAGTTGTTGAATTTTGAATAGTCTTTCCCAGATCGATTTGAGTCCTCCTTATCGGGTGCTGTTTTTTAATCGATTTTGAATTTTACTCGAAATTGAATTTCCTCGCTGATTTGGGTAGGTATTCCTTTTCCTCAGCTTACGGCGAGCGTAGGTATATAGTTTTGAGTTTATTCTTCGGTTCGTCTCGAATGCGGCGGCTGTCTGTTTGACTGTGGCCTTTGCCTTCAGTTGAAGTGGGAAACAAATCATAGACACATGTTTGGGAGTGGACGATTCGTCTATCATCTATGAGCAATTGTCAAAACAACTTTTAAAATTTCACAATCTGTTTGTGGTACAGTTAACTTTTCATCTTTTCTTCTGCCCAAAGTATAATAAACGGCATAGTATTGTCGTCGAAGTCGTGAGATAGATCCGAAAAGTTTATATCCCGAAGGATATTGGCGGAAAAAGCGCGGAGTCGCTAACCGAACTGAGTTTCGTAGGTATATTGGAGTGGCTCTTTTTCCTACATAATTTGCAAGTTTGGGCTGTGAAAATAACCTTTCTGTTGATATTCTGTATCGTAGGTGGACGAACACGAACCTTCGCGAGGCGATTGCAATAATAAGGCGGTAACTTGTGATAGGAAACAAAATACTTACGGATAGTTTCATATTTCGAACGGTAAGCTATCATCTGATCTCATATTTATTCTCCTAGCACTAATTGAACTGCATTATGCACAATATAGTGATTCTTGTCATCAAATATACCTCATCATTCTTGTCAAGTTAGTGAACGTGGAATTGATTTTCTTCAAACCGGGTGGGACGGGCCCCCAGTCCTGTATTGATTCAAATTTTAAAGTGTAAACATTGACCGTGAATATCCCTCACTCCCTCACCCACCACAGATGTGGTAATCTATGTATTTTCCCCATATCTGATCATTTTTTTTTCAATGTGAACTTCAGGCTTGTACGTTCCCCTCAAGAAATACTGGAGGACTAACAAGGAGACTTTTGTTCTGTGCACGGACCAGAAGGGGCGCGGGAGTTTATTTGCCAGCCGCTCTCCGGTTTTATGTAACCCGGCCGAACAGCAGACAGATTATACACAGCTTAACCTATCATAATCAAGGTATTTCTCTACTAACCCCGGGTGAACGTGAAAAGGAAACAACAGGCGAGGTTGGACCCCGACTTACCCATTTCCATATATTTACATATATCTATATAGCTGGTTATCTCACTGAGAACTAGAATTAACTAAGTTTGTCACCAATATCGATCAAACGAGCCGTAGAACCTCTGAAATCCACTCAATAGCTTATTCAGTCTAGTCTATGTGGTATTTGTGGATAAAAAAAAATATTAGTAAGTATTATATTGTAAGTACATGGTAAAGTGTTATGAATGTCTGATATTCTTATAATTATAACCTTTCCTGACAACTTGTTGGTTTATATACACATTAACTTTGAACTACTGTATTCAGCCTAGATATTTATAATTAGTGAAACATAGTTATTATATAAATAATAAACATAGTTGGACTTGTTGATTTATATAAGCAATAACTTAAAACTACTGAATTCCTATGCTTTGGTATCTAAAGTGGATAAAATATACTTATAACATTATCTTAATTTTTTGGTTTTCTTTTATTGTTCCCCCGGTGCTCTGAGTAAGCTAGTAAAGAGCTGTGGAGGGGAATTTAACATCACAATGTCTTCATTTTGATCAGAAAAAACTGCACCAAAATTAAAATTGCGGTCATATGCCTCAAGTCTGTAAAACAACCCAATGTTATATATACTTCCCATTTTAGCCAGAGGTAACCTAACTCTATGTAATGTCTGACTGATGCAAAAATACGATAGATTTGACTAATGAGCCCGCTAAAAGTTACTGAGATCCATGTACTATTAAAATAATCATGAAAAATGCATCTAAGTACCGAGAATACAAGTTCCTAGCATAATAATAGAAGGAGTGCCTTTCTACTAGATCAGCATTTCTGCCTTGCACAGATGCTCCTCTCCTTTTCAGCTATATTACAGACACACTTTTACCACTTATTTAATATTTTAACAACAAAAAAACACGTTTAAAATTTGACACCTGCAATATTCTGCTGTGGTTTGGGTTAAGCGTTCGCAGCGCCATCTATGTCAAGCTTTGCTTATACTTCTCCATTGAGCGTGATAAAAACGCGATAAATATCATATCGCGGTTCCCATGCTAGGACGGCTTCAATATAAAATTTAGCGATTGACGATACGATAACAGTGCTGTCAAAGTTCGTACTTGCGCCTAAGTTTTTAACTGAATCAAAATTTAAGTTCAGTTCAAAGATGCATTTTTTTTTCTGTGTTTCGGTCTGTGGTTGGTAAATTGCTTGATTTGTCCAAGTGGTTCCGTTTGGTGTTTGGCGTATTCCCTAGCGTTAGGATGACTAAGGATCTCTTATCTATTAGACAAGTCCGTCCGTGCGTCTGTCTGTGGTGCTGTTTCAGCGGCCAAACCGTAAGAGATAGATAAAGAGAATGTTTAAGTTATAAGTTAAGAATACTCTGATAAGACTACAAACCGGATTTGAGTAACGTAGCACTTCAGGTTTTCGAGAAATCACGAATTTCAAACGAAACCACACAAAATCTCCGAAGTTCTCAATTAATTAAATACATTTTTTTTGAAGTTATACTTCTTTAGGCGCGTTCTGAAAAATTGTTGAGAGTGAAATTTTAAGATGCGCGCGCATCATGTAACACAAAAAATTAACACCATGAAGTTGGTCGCTTTAGCGACCAACTTCATGTGCCCCGCTGCCATTACCGCGTCGCCCGCCGCACCGTACGCATGCGCGGCCACTCGCGGTCCTAGCGCGGGAAACACGTACAACAAACATCGGGAAAAGTTACGAGTTTTGAATTTAGAACAGAGACTGTTTTCATATCTATATATATATATAAATGAAACCCGTTTTCCGTTGTCACGACATAACATGAAAACGGCTTGACCGATTTGGCTGTTTTTTTTTTTTTGTAGTTTTCTAATACTCTGTACAAGGTTCTTACGGAAAAAAATATAAAGAAAATCCCAAGGGGATAAAATAAGGAATGAAAGTTTGTATGAAACTTTATCAATTTTAAACCGATCGGGCTGAGACTTTGCATGCAGGTATAAGAAGAATCATAGATGAATGTCATTGTGTATAATACAAGCCTGAGAACAAAAACTGTAGTCTACACTTCAGCTCTACACCGAAGCGAAGCGAGGGCGGGCCGCTAGTTTATAATATTTATCCACATGTTTCTAGTTTGTATATTCGGAATACGTGTTTGAGTTTCATACAAGTGCAAATCACATATGTTCTAATAATTGATATTCAGTAGCGATTTTAATTGAATATTTTGATTATTTATTTATTTATTTATTTATCATCAACAAGTTTCAACAGCGTTTTACACAATATAATCTAATATAAATTTTTAAACGGTACTTTAGCCAATTACAGAAACTCACTTTTTTTCAAATTAAAACTGAACTTTATTGACTGTGTCCTTTTCCAGACTTTTTATTAATTTATTGTAATTAATTATTTGCATGCAATTAAAAACTAATTTTAAACGATGCCAAAGAAGGATAACTTCTCACGCGCCTACATAAGTACACGCACCCATTTTTCTTTTAAATCAGGTTTTGGTGAACATTTGGTTCACTGGTTTGCTAGTGCTGGTCTAGTCTAGTAACACATCAAACTGAGCACGCCATCTCAGAGAGTATATAATGCGATTCAAATAAGAATAGAAAAGCCAATGACCTCCATCTGTCAAATGTCGCCTAAAAAGTACGGTTTGCAAAAAAATCTCGGAACACTTTTTTAGCACTCAGCTGATTCTAGAATAGAAACCAAACATTTTTAAACAAACATTAACAAATGTTGATAATTAATTTTAGTTGCATTTTTTTCATTTATTTAGCTTTGGCTATGAATGGTTGATAACCTAATTCGCAACCAAATGACACTTTATGTTGCGTTCAAATCTCGATTTAAAACTTTCGTTTTCATATAGGATGCATGTTCGTATGTGACCAGCATGATTATTTATAACTTCTCCGGCGGTAATGCAGAGATGAGCGAAATTGAAGAGCTATATTCTTAATAAGGTTTTTTTTCACACAGTCTTAATAAAGAGATACTATTAAAAAACGATTGTGTTCTTTCTCAACCTTAGTAAATTAATTCTATTAAAAAATCTGATGTTTTATCTCACTTAATGTTAGTAAATAAGTTTCATTAAATAGCAACAATTTTTTGCTCACCCTACCTATTTGGTTTGAATTGACAGCTATGACGTCAAAATATGGCGCCCAGTCGATCCTATTCTTAGTTGAATCGCATTATATAATCGGACGCTGATAAAGATACAAACACAATCCTGCCCCATGCGAATGTTATCTGCTCTGCGACTTGTTGCGAATCCTAATTGTGTATACAAGTTGTTATTACAACATTGCTGCGCTTGTTTATTCAACGTACATTATTAACATTAAAATAATCCATTATTTATAATATATCTTTATATATATAATTCTTCTGTGAGTGTGTATGTCACTGAACTTCTCTTAAACGACTGGACCGATTTTGATGAAATTTTTTGTGTGTGTTCAAGGGGATCTGAGAATGGTTTAGATTCACAATTTTGTTCGCTGGACAACCCCTATTTTTTTAGGGCGGTACGAAGTTCGTTGGGTCAGCTAGTCTTTATATATATTATTCTTCTGTGAATGTGTATGTCACTGAACTTCTCTTAAACGACTGGACCGATTTTGATGAAATTTTTTGTGTGTGTTCAAGGGGATCTGAGAATGGTTTAGATTCACAATTTTGTTCGCTGGACAACCCCTATTTTTTTAGGGCGGTACGAAGTTCGTTGGGTCAGCTGGTCTTTATATATATTATTCTTCTGTGAATGTGTATGTCACTGAACTTCTCTTAAACGACTGGACCGATTTTGATGAATTTTTTTGTGTGTGTTCAAGGGGATCTGAGAATGGTTTAAATTCACAATTTTGTTTGCTGGACAACCCCTATTTTTTTTAGGGCGGTACGAAGTTCGTTGGGTCAGCTAGTCTTTATATATATTATTCTTCTGTGAATGTGTATGTCACTGAACTTCTCTTAAACGACTGGACCGATTTTGATGAAATTTTTTGTGTGTGTTCAAGGGGATCTGAGAATGGTTTAGATTCACAATTTTGTCCGCTGGACAACCCCTATTTTTTAGGGCGGTACGAAGTTCGCTGGGTCAGCTAGTCTTTATATATATAATTCTTCTGTGAGTGTGTATGTCACTGAACTTCTCTTAAACGACTGGACCGATTTTGATGAAATTTTTTGTGTGTGTTCAAGGGGATCTGAGAATTGTTTAGATTCACAATTTTGTCCGCTGGACAACCCCTATTTTTTTAGGGCGGTACGAAGTTCGCTGGGTGACGACTTCCGTGGCCGAGTGGTTTATACGCCGGGTTTCGTGGTGTCGTCGACTCGAAGGTCCCGGGTTCAAATCCCCGTGAGGGCAGATGTTTGTGTGATGAATACGGGCATTTGCACTCCAGTCATGGATGTTTAATATGCTTTTCTATGTAAATATGGGTAACGGATAGAATACATATACGTAAAGTATATGTATTCTATCCGTTACCCTAGTATCCCATAACACAAGCCTTACAGTGCTTTAGTTTTTTGAAAATCCCTCGGGAACCTTTCTTTTTTCCGGGATCCTATGACTCAATCCCGTTCATATACAATATGCTTATCAAATTTCGTCCAAATCTGTTCAGTAGTTTTTGTGTGATTGAGTAACAAATATACAAACTTTCACGTTTATAATGGATACACATTATAGTTTGAGAGGAGCTCGATGGCGCAGGTGGCTAGCGCATTCGGCTGCGATCGTTGAAGTTAAGCAACTTTCGCAGTGGTCGGTCATTGGATGGGTGACCAAAAATTTACTATCTCGAGCCCCTCCGTGCTTCGGAAGGCACGTTAAGCCGTTGGTCCCGGCTGTATTTGCAGTCGTTAGCACCCACCAATCCGCACTGGGCCCGCGTGGTGGGTCATGGCCCAATCTTCCTATTCCATCCATAGGGAAGGCCTGTGCCCCAGCAGTGAGGACATTAATAGGCTGATGATGATGATGACCTTATTCAAAGAATGTCTGTACACCAGAGCGGAGAAATATTAACTAATAAGATTGCCCAAAATCTCCACTCCTCTTCAGTGGCCAGGAGCTCTATTTTTGATTCGCTCGCCTGACATAGTATGGTCCAATGCGACTTAAGTCGCTTTCGACTGATTTTCCGTATTTTTAAAACGTTCATCTACAGTATTACCAGTTTAATACCAAATATTTGTTTTCATTAATTTCACGAAAAAAGTTAAAAGCAGTCATTACCACTGTGAAAAATCTCTTATCTATTAGACAAGTCCGTCCGTCCGTCTGTCTGTGGTGCTGTTTCAGCGGCCAAACCGTAAGAGATTGATAAAGAGAATATTTAAGTTATAAGTTAAGAATAGTCTGATAAGACTACAAACCGGATTTGAGTAACGTAGCACTTCCGGCTTTCGAGAAATCAGGTTTTGGTGAACATTTGGTTCACTGGTTTGCTAGTAATCGTATAATTCTCAATAACTGGTTATTTAATTTTTTTTGCCTTTTTTGTTAGAAAAGATCAAAACGTCGCAGGACAATAAGGTCCAATTACTGGACACGGGTTAAGACGCAAAATTCCGGGATAATCCCAGATTTTCCGGCCATCTGGCAAGCCTAGTTGTAAATACTTTATTATTGTCTAGAAAGAGATAGCGTATAAGTTCTCTGTGATTACAATGATCATACATAAGTGCATTGCGCATATTTTATATATACTATATATAGCATGTAAAGGTGTCTGATTGTATTTCAGACAAAAATGCGTGGGTTTAAACTGTTCCAAAAGTTCCGGCAGGCTTTTCTATAATTATGATGGAGACCATATGATTTTGAATTGACACCGTAAACATTATAATATATATTTTTTTTATTCGGTAATAGGTAAGCGCTTGACCATAATTCGCCTGATGGAAAGCAATATTATGGTCTACGATGGAGCGCGCTTAACTTATAAAAACCGGTTCACTCTTGCTTTGAAGACCGCTAGATTGTAGTGCTTTTATTCTATTATATGTATATATATATTGTTATTATTGTAACATAATTATTTAACGCTGTGAAGTTTAATTCGCCAGTTTTTCTTCACAGTTAAAAAAAATCCTTATGTGGTGGTAGGGACAAAAAATATGAATGATTCAAAAGCGTTGTATTGTGCATCCAATATTTAAAAGTTTCTTCTTTCAAATGTTTAGTACTTGTAAAGGTATTCATTTCACATTATGTGATGGAAGTTGACCTCAACGTAGGTAGGTTTGCAAGTTTGATGTCAGCTTTTAATTTGACGACACTGTATGAAATAAAACAGGGAGAAAAAAGCTGCCCTTGCTGAGTTTCTTGCCGGTTCTTCTCAGTACAAGGTTTCCCGCCGTAGTTTTGCGAACTGATGGCGTAGTTTTTGATTGCACATGCTAGTAAAAGCCTAAACAGAATAAATAATTTTTGACTTGAATTGAATTGACATTGTGGGTTTCCTACAATGCGAAGAGATGGCGCTGCTTTGCAGCTTAAGAAAGGCTAGAAAGAATTCGACATGGCCATCAGGGCCGCGGTACCATAATGGTCAGTGCATTCGTCCTGATAGCGAAGTGTGCGGGTTCGAGTCCCGTCTGCTGCCTGGCAGAACTCACACCCTTCGCTCTGGATTTTAGAAGCGAAATTTTCATACGCATGCTTGACTTGGGGGGTAAGCTAGCGAATGCGTTATGCGTTGCAAAAAATGTGTTCGGGAGAGTCGAACGGGAGTTGAATGAGAGATTTAAGAAAAGCAAGAGAGCAGGTCATACATAAGTGCTTTGCGCATAATTTACATAGCATGTAAAGGTGTCTGATTGTATTTCAGACAAAAATGCGTTAGTTTAAACTGTTCCAAAAGTTCCGGCAGGCTTTTCTATAATTATGATGGAGACCATATGATTTTGAATTGCCACCGTAACAATATAATATATTGTTATTATTGTAACATAATTATTTAACGCTGTGAAGCTTAATTCGCCAGTTTTTCTTCACAGTTAAAAAACAATCCTTATGTGGTGGTAGGGACAAAAAATATGAACGATTCAAAAAGTTGTATTGTACATCCAATATTGACGTGACAACGTCTTAAATTAGGTTGCGGCTGGGAGTCACTTATGAAAAAGTGTAACGCTCGGTAACGTTACGATGAGTTTAAGTTTACATGTACAATGTTTTAGTAAACAAAATATATTTCTATAGTTAAAATTTGTGCAATTCTTATTTTCATTCAATTCCTTGTTCCTATTGTGCAATTTAATTATATTCATATCAATAAATATTCTACCGAGAAAAAGACGTTGTCACGTAAAATCTTCGCCCGTAAAACCGACTTTACAGGCAACCATTTTTTTTTTTTGACTTTTTTTTTTACTTTGATTGATTTTTGGGTTCCCCTGACGGTCGGGCCATACACCGATATTACAATGGGCTTGTGATTTATATTGAAAACTAGCGGCCCGCCCTCGCTTCGCTTCGGTATAGAGCTGAAGTTTTAGTCCTCAGGCTTGTATTATACACAATGACATTGATCTATGATTCTTCTAATGCAAAGTCTCAGCCCGATCGGTTTTAAATTGACTAAGTTTCATACAAACTTTCATTCCCTATTTTATCCCCTTGGGGGTAGAATTGATCAAAATCCTTTCTTAGCGGATGCCTACGTCATAACATCTACCTGCATGCCAAAGGACATTGTTCAGCGTCCATACATAGTTAGCCCAAGAACCAACAATCATGAAATATTATTTTCTAGGTTCGAAATCGTAAGTAAATGACTGTAAAAACAAAGATTATTGACGGACACTTCTGATAACTTAAATTTTTAGGAAAACTAAAATGTTTTTGAGGTTATGTTTAATATTCAATGAAACATAGGTCAAGCTATGAATTTGCTCAGTATGAAGTAAATTAATATTACAACAAATTCATTTTATACGGTGCGATTTTAAAGAATATCTATTAGGAAAATCTTGGTTAGGTAGGAATCATGAATAAAATAAAAACTGTAGTTTTGCTTCTTATTTATTGACTATTTTTCACGAAGTTGTAGCATATTGTATATTGTATTTATTATGTATATTGTGTAAATATGCACCGTGAATGTGTATCGGGTCTTGTGTTCTTGTATAATTAAGCAGTACGATCCTCTCAGGATGTTGTGGCACAGGTTCACTAGCACTTGGTAATAAGGGCTCTTTTCTTTGGATAGCCAAAATAGTTAAATTAAAGGAAACACAATCGCAAATAAACACACACAACAGGTAATCCGAAACGAGAATGCACTTTCCGGTATATTAAACATTAAACCATAATAAAAATACTACTCTTTGTATTAAACTACTCTTTGAAATGCACGAATGCCACAGATTACTACGAATGCAAACTGCCTGCATCACAAACACAGAGTAACGAGTTTTATGCCGGCCCTTCACTTGACAACAGTTTGTCCTTGTCATGCTTAATAAGGGTAGTTTTCCAATTACAGCACTAGAGCGAATTATGCGGCATAATGCTTATCGTTGAATATTACAACTACAGCAACGCTTCGCACATTCGAGCACTCTCAAAAGTACCTAATGTTTTCGTGTGATGCATGCAATCTACCAACTCAGTGTCAGAAAATTAACAAGTGTTTTTTCATTGTTTTGTTGATTTTTTTTAAAGGTTTCGTTTCATTGTAGTTCTTTTAAAATAATCAAAGTTAATTCAAACTGTGTTAAAAAAATAAATATAAGTATGGATGAAGGTACAAACATTGACTTAGCGCACTCTCCTGGTGCATTTGAAAACTAATTCACGTTCCAATTAAGCATCAGCATAATTCGGCATTGTGCGCCACTGAGTCGCATTATGCTCTGTAATTGGAAAACTAAGCCAAGTGAAGTGCCGGCATTAGGAAGAAATAGCGTTTTGTTTGCAACGCTGTCATAGATTATACACATAAAATGTTATATATTGTCTCAGATTATTTTTTAACTTTTTAATTTAGCTTACTTAACTGGAAGTGTCCGTCACAATCTAAATACTGATAATTATCGGAAAAAATATACTAAGAATTATCATAAATGCCAAATTGGTGTTGGTTCTTAGGCCAATTTTAACATTGTCCTTTCAGCCCGATCCGTCCAGTGGTTTGGGCTGTGCGTTGATAGATCTCTATGTCAGTCAGTCACCTTTGAGTTTTATATATATAGAAGACAAGTACTTTTTCAGACACATCTATCGACCCACCTAGAATTTTAAGTTTTGATTGTCCCTAGCTAAAAATAAATGTTACATTGAGCAAGATGTTGTTATTACATCTACGCATTTTTAAGCTGATCTATTAACCATATTTTTGTGTGTATCCCATCTCAATTATTTCTCAACCATAAACATATATTATTTCTGCAGACCATTGAAACTTATAACACTCAATGGGTCGATATATGTGTCCGGAAATATATTATAAGGCTAAACCAGTGAACCAAATGATCACCAAAACCTGATTTAAAAAAAAAATAAAAAAATAAATAAAAAAAAATGTTTTAATTAATTGGGAACTTCGGAGATTTTGTGTGGTTTCGTTTGAAATTCGTGATTTCTCGAAAACCGGAAGTGCTACGTTACTCAAATCCGGTTTGTAGTCTTATCAGACTATTCTTAACTTATAACTTATACATTCTCTTTATCTATCTCTTACGGTTTGGCCGCTGAAACAGCACCACAGACGGACGGACTTGTCTAATAGATAAGAGATGCTTATGTGATCAACGATGACCCATTTCCGTAGTTAATTTCATCCATAGTTTGGATTACAGTATTTGGCTCTGTGAATTGACTTTTGAAAAATTACTTTATTTTTTTTATATAAAATTACATTGAATCTAAATACAGCGAGTCCAACAGCATTGTCACACGGAGGGACAGCATATAAAATATTGGAGATAGGATATTTTACTGAAAGAAGACATCTTTTTATTTTTAATAATAAGTAGAACTGCATTGCATGAGGAGCTCGATGGCGCAGGTGGTGAGCACGTTCGGCTGCGATCGTTGAACTTAAGCAACTTTCGCAGTGGTCGGTCATTGGATGGGTGACCAAAAATCTTCTATCTCGAGTTCCTCCGTGCTTCGGAAGGCACGTTAAGCCGTTGGTCCCGGCTGCATCTGCAGTCGTTAGCACCCGCCAATCCGCACTGGGGCCGCGTGGTGGGTCATGGCCCAATCTCCCTATTCCATCCATAGGGAAGGCCTGTGCCCCAGCAGTGGGGACATTAATAGGCTGATGATGATGATGATGAGAACTGCATTAACAGATTTTTTTTAAATCGTATGCCACAACCAGTAATCAAACTCGTGAAATGTGAATAAGAAACTCATTACGTATTTGATGATAACCGTCGAAAGGGTAAATTATAAGTATTATTTGGGTTGTCTGGAAGAAATCGCTCATTAGCGATAAGACCGCCCTTTGTGCAATGTTGTATTTTTCTACTTGTTTTGTATCTGCTTGTTTTGTTACTGTGTTGTGCAATAAAGAGTTTTTATCTTATCTTATCTTATTATTTTTTTCAAAATAACATAAATTTGGTTACAAAATTAACTTAGACGTTTTATTTGAATCATTTACCATGCAGAGTTAAGTTTATCGACAGGCAGTGAAATTATTAAAAGGGTGACAATTTGTATACCTATACTACAGAATGAAACACAGTTTGGACATTTGATAAATAAAATAAAAAAATCTTGCGTCTGTATGTATCTGTGTCTGTATTAATTTATTGACGAACCGTCAATAAATTAATAAATCAGTGCATCTATACCATTGAAACTTGTTTTATTTAATAAAATGATGTCTTGTTTCAGTAAAATATCCTATATTTTATATACATTCCCTCCGTGTGACAATGCCGTGGGACGACCTGTATCTCTTATCTAATAGACAAGTCCGGCCGTCCGTGGTGCTGTTTCAGCGGCCAAACCGTAAGAGATAGATAAAGAGAATGTTTAAGATATAAGTTAAGAATAGTCTGATAAGACTACAAACCGGATTTGAGTAACGTAGCACTTCCGGTTTTCGAGAAATCACGTGATTTCTATTTCAAACGAAACCACACAAAATCTCCGAAGTTCTGAATTAATTTTTTTTTTGGTGAACATTTGGTGCACTGGTTTGTTAGTTTAGTTTAGTTAGTTAGTTATATATTTTCGGATTTTAACGGTTACATATTCATCTGATTTCCATCAGCGTGGTATCGGGTTTCCGTGTCGCCACGTTGCGCGTATAGTCGATCCCCTAGGGCCGCTGCTTCATAGCTGGAAACATAGCCTTTTTCCTGACCTTTCAATATAAAATTACATTGAATCTAAATATATAAAGCTACTAGCTGACTCGGCGAACTTCGTACCGCCCAAAAGTAATAATTTGCAATAAATTAAAATTGCGACTATAATTTGAGATTTAAACTATCCTATCTCTCAAGTTGGATCGAACTGCACATGGTGTGCGAATTTTATTATAATCGGTTCAGTGGTTTAGGAGTCCATTGAGGACAAACATTGTGACACGAGATTTATATATATTAAGATGTATTTTCTGTTTTTAACGGTTACCTATCTCGGTGTCGTGTTCCCTAAAACATGGTTGAGCGAAGCGTTCATGCGTCATGCTCGTGAACGGATGCTGCCAGCGGAGATGAGTCTGCCCTAACTACTTTGATATTTCAGATATAACTGTCTAGTTACACCTAACACAAATAACAGTATTTGTATTTATACTGTATGTATAATTTCACATTATGTAATGAAAGGTGACTTCAAGAATCATCTCTGAAGTCATTTTGCAACTTGACGACTCTGTAAATAATGAAACAGGGAGAAAAAAACAGCCCTTGCTGAGTTTCTTGTCGGTTCTTCTCAGTACAAGGTCTCCCGCCGTAGATTTACGAACCGATGGCGTAGCTTCTTGACATTCATAAGTGCTTGTAACAGCCTAAACTGAATAAATGATTCTGATTCTGATTATGATTATCTGACGACCTCCGTGGCCGAGTGGTTTGTACGGCGGGTTTCATGGTGTCGCCGACTTTAGAGGTCCCGGTTTCGAATCCCGGTGGGGGCAGATGTTTGTGTGATGAATACGAGCATTTGTACTCCAGTCATGGATGTCTAATATGAATTTATATAACTATACTTAATTTATGTACAGTATATCTGTATTCTATTCGTTACTCTAGCATCCCATAACACAAGCCTTACAGTGCTTACTTTGGGGCTAGGCTAATGAGGGCTATCGCGTATGAATCCGCCGCTAGAGGCGCTAGTGTAGCGTGAGGTCTCCGAAATGTCAAATGTTATTGCTTGTTGGTTGACTACGCGGGCACAGAATATATACACTACGCGAAAAGAAGCGACACTTAAGCATGTGTGCTCGTAAAATCGCCCGCTGCTATGTGTGGGTGTCTGGAGGTGCGCGGGGGCGTTGCGCGGCGCGCGGGACGTGGAGAGGGCAGTCGCCGACTGCCGAGACCGAAGGGATGGCAGTAGCGAAATAGTAAAATAATAGCGTTGCACTACATTGCACGCACAGACTGACTACGCTACGCAATGTTATTATTATTTAGATAATAATAAGAATTATAAAACGAATCGAAAAAGGAGAAAATATATAAAAGTTAGCAATTTGTTATAGTACCTACATTAAATGATTAAAAATTGATTATAAAATCAAACCTATCCTTCATTATTTACCCCAGTATTCTTGAATCAGTTTACATTTAATAACTTACTATGCATAAATATTCATTGGCACAAGTCTAAATTCCAAGTTCAACCCTAGCGCATACACGCTCCTGCTCAAGGTCACTGACGCTGGAACTCTCACGTACAGGGAGTGTCACCGCTGTGACGCGGGTTTATTTCTAATTAAAATAATGTTGTGAATAATCGGTAACAATTCGGCTTAATTAGGGCAAATATGAGTTATGTGGCAATGAATGTCAGTTATTAAAAATTTGAGCTTAGAAAAATGATTATGTTCCCATTTTTTCCGAATAAAACGGAACTGCGCGTCACTGTGGCATGGCCTATTATGTTTAGGATATGGTTCTTTTGTGTTAAAATGTAACCTTTGATTTCATGTGCGTATTAATAAACTTTAAAAGTTACAATTTAGGACCTCACTCAACAGTGGCGCCATCTGGTGAGGCAGAAAACGGTAGCCCTCATTGGTGTGTGTTGCGTTTTATTTTTTATCTGGTTTCCATTTCCATCAGTGTGGTTTCCGGTTCCCGCGACGCCACGTTGCGCGTATGGTCGATCCCCGAGGGCCGTTGTCTCCGCGTTTTGGTCGGCCATCTTGCGGCCGTTCGCTGCGTCCAGTACGACGGCCGAGTGGTCGTCTCCGGCGCCTACGATTACTTCGTCAAAGTATGGAATCCGGACACGGGCGAGTGTCTGCATACACTCGCCGGACACACCAACAGGGTGTATAGTTTGCAGGTGAGTGGTATTACAGTATACTTCGACTATAGTGTAGGAGGAGCTCGATGGCGCATCTGGTTAGCGCGTTCGGCTGCGATCGTTGAAGTTAAGCAACTTTCGCGGTGGTCGGTCATTGGATGGGTGACCAAAAGTTTGCTATCTCGAGCTCCTCCGTGCTTCGGAAGGTACGTTAAGTCGTTAACACCCACCAATCCACACTGGGCCCGCGTGGTGGGTCATGGCCCAATCTCCCTATTCCATCCATAGGGAAGGCCTGTGCCCCAGCAGTGGGGACATTAATAGGCTGATGATGATGATAGGTAGGTATAAGTAACCATTATAGTTGAATCGGTCATTTCAACAACCTCATAAGTCACAAAATTATATTTTTTCAGTAATCAATAAAAACTGTTTCATACATAAACTAATGAGTTGTAAAGGACTTTTTTTATGTTGAATTTAGTATTTGAGTAGTAAAAAATTAAAATAGCGTATAACCTTTACAGTCTATTAATAGAAATAATGAAAAAAACCCTGAAAAACAGTTTTTGACTTATGTTGTTTAAGCGAGAAATAGGGTTAGTGGTTTAAATTTTAACCAAAACAATCGTAGTAATCATATTTTAATTTAAAGTAATAATATTTTTATAGCACAGTGTGACCCGCACTTTACGCACGCTTTTCCGTGACCTAAGTTGCCTATTTCTGCACTGTGTGTAAATGAATTGACCAACTTCACTCATGTAGAATTAGTACATTACGATACGCGTAACTTAACTTTACTATGCCAATCAAGGAATAAACGTTCATGGATATATTGAAATTCTATTTTGTTGTAATGATATTTGATTTTTTCCTTTTGAAATATACTTTCAAAATGGTAATCTGAACCGGAATTCTTTCTTTTCAGAGTTTGACTTGCAGTCTGTATTGCAATTCTTTGTGATTGCAATACATGAATTTTACTTTCAAAACACTATCCCCCCCTCTTGCCCGCGTCTGGGGCGGGTTTATGTCACACTTGCTATAAAATAGTATACGATACTTGTGGCCTAAGTTGTCTATTACTGCACGGCGTTTAGCACCGGGCGCTAACTTCACGCCGTGCAGTAATAGGCAACTTAGGTCGCGCGTATCGTAATGTACTATTATTGCTTATAATTAAGAATTACACTTAAAAATAATGTTCATCATCATCATCATCATCAGCCTATTAATGTCCCCACTGCTGGGGCACAGGCTTCCCTATGGATGGAATAGGGAGATTGGGCCACGACCCACCACGCGGGCCCAGTGCGCATTGGTGGGTGCTAACGACTGCAGATGCAGCCGGGACCAACGGCTTAACGTGCCTTCCGAAGCACGGAGGAGCTCGAGATAGTAAACTTTTGGTCACCCATCCAATGACCGACCTCCGACCTACCGAGAATTGCGCCTCGAGCTCCTCGAAAAATAGTGTTATTAACATTTTACATTTAACATTTTTAATATCTTTATGGTACATAGCGATATTCTCCATCATTCTCGTTTGGATTATCTTCAACATTTGCAGTTGGCCAGCTAAAAATGTTGTTATAAAATGGCACATGCTCTTCCAGAATGCTATCTTGAACTTGTTTTAAAACGTAACGTCTTTCACGCGATATTATTAAAAGAGAAAGGATTGTATCGACTAACTTGTTTTCACCCAGAATACGCATCTACCTTTCAGGAACCATTTTCAGCAAAAAAAAGCATGTTGGAAAAAATGTGACTTATGTGGTTTTTGAAATGACCGATTCAGTTATATTTTCTCTTTTTTAAGCATGTAACTAACTGCCCAGATGTTTAAATCTAAAGAAAAGTTTCTTCTTTCAAATGTTTAGTACTTGTAAAGGTATTCAAGTCACATTATGTGATGGAAGTTGACCTCAACGTAGGTTTGCAAGTTTAATGTCAGCTTTCATTTTGACGACACTGTATGAAATAAACAGGGAGAAAAAAGCAGCCCTTGCTGAGTTTCTTGCCGGTTCTTCTCAGTACAAGGTCTCCCGCTGTAGTTTTGCGAACTGATGGCGTAGTTTTTGATTTGTAAAAGCCTAAACAGAATAAATATTTTTTGACTTGAATTGAATCGACGTTGTGGGTTACCTACAATGCGTAGAGATGGCGCTGCTTTGCAGCTTAAGAAAGGCTAGAACGAATTCGACACGGCCATCAGGGCCGCGTTACCATAATGTTCAGTGCATTCGCCTGGATAGCGAAGGGTGCGGGTTCGAGTCCCGTCTGCTGCCTGGCAGAACCCGCGACCTTCGGAAGGCACGTTAAGCCGTTGGTCCCGGCTGCATCTGCAGGCGTTAGCACCCACCAATCCGCACTGGGCCCGCGTGGTGGGTCGTGGCCCAATCTCCCTGTTCCATCCATAGGGAAGGCCTATGCTCCAGCAGTGGGGACATTAATATAGGCTTGTTGAAAATATATCGATGTATCGATATATCGATATTTTTTGTTCGATATATCGATATTTTTTTGCCGATATATTTTGATTCGATATATCGATACATCGATACAAAATAACCAATATCGAAATTCGTATCAAAAACGATATTTTTTTAATTATTAGCGGCATATCACGATCTAACTAAATTCGTAGCTGGAAAAATCGTAACTGGATCTCAGATTTATGATATACAACATATCTATGATCTGTGCGGTATTTAGTATTGTCTATGTCATCATTCGAAAATAGGGTCTATTTTTAGGGAGATAATTTTCGTTCCATTATTATTCCGCGTGTCATATTTCGTGAGCGATATTTTTGGGATAATTGGTCCGATATATCAATGTTTTTTTCGCGATATATCGAAGCCGATATTGATATTTTTTAAAATATCGATGTATCGATATGTCGATATTTTTTTCAACTTTCGACATCCCTACATTAATAGGCTGATGATGATGATGAATGTGGTTTTGTTGTTGCGTCAGTTCGACGGCGTGCACGTGGTAAGCGGTTCACTGGATACGTCGATCCGCGTTTGGGACGTGGAGTCGGGCCAGCTGAAGCATACGCTGACGGGCCACCAGTCCCTCACATCAGGCATGGAACTCCACTCCAACATCCTGGTGTCCGGAAACGCGGACTCCACCGTCAAAGTGTGGGACATCACCACGGGCCACTGTCTGCACACGCTGTCAGGTAGGAATTTATCAATAAACTATCAATAAGCTTCGCTTCGGTGTAGAGCTAAGTGTAGACTACAGTTTTTGTTCTCAGGCTTGTATTATACACAACTAGCAAACCAGTGAACCCAATGTTCAGCAAAACCTGATTTAAAAAAAAAAAATGTATTTAATTAATTGAGAACTTCGGAGATTTTGTGTGGTTTCGTTTGAAATTCGTGATTTCTCGAAAACCGGAAGTGCTACGTTACTCAAATTGTAATTGGTTTGTAGTCTTATCAGACTATTCTTAACTTATAACTTAAACATTCTCTATATCTATCTCTTACGGTTTGGCCGCTGAAACAGCAATACAGACAGACGGACGGACGGAATACTTTTTTTTTAATGGTGAACATTTGGTTCACTGGTTTACTAGTAGTAATAAATAGTAATAATTATGATACATAAAAACAAATTAAATAATATCATACATACAATTACATTTAAAACAAAATAAATTTTAATTCAATCAGTTTCACACCTATTTACAGTTTTAAAATGTCAAAATTTTAAATGGTCAAATAAAAGATTAAATGAAAAAAATTGAAATGTTATTATTAAAAATCAAATGTCAGAATTTAAATTCAAAGTTATATAAATTTGGTGGAGATTAATGCTTATATACAAATAACAAAATTTTATATAGTCATTACATGAATCATAGCCGCATGGTTCATATAGTGACAGTCAAATCTATTCGAAGAGAGTTTAAGGATTATGTTAGCTCCGTACCCTGCTGACGAGAGAAGTGCATCGCTTACGCATGATTGTATAAAAACAATCCACACGGTAATGTGCAAACATAGCTGAAGCGCTGCAGAATCGAGGCAGTCCCAACAATAACCTCAGAGCATTATCTCTTATCTATTAGACAAGTCCGTCCGTCTGTCTGTGGTGCTGTTTCAGCGGCCAAAACGTAAGAGATAGATAAAGAGAATATTTAAGTTATAAGTTAAGAATCTCTTATCTATTAGACAAGTCCGTCCGTCCGTCCGTGGTGCTGTTTCAGCGGCCAAATCGTAAGAGATAGATATAGAGAATGTTTAAGTTATAAGTTAAGAATAGTCTGATAAGACTACAAACCGGATTTGAGTAACGTAGCACTTCCGGTTTTCGAGAAATCACGTGATTTCTATTTCAAACGAAACCACACAAAATCTCGAAGTTCTCAATTAATTAAATACATATTTTTTTTGCTGAACATTTGGTTCACTGGTTTGCTAGTTGTTTTATATTAACGAAAATGTTTACCTTATCACCCGTCAAGTATATTTAACTGTGAAATAGACGGACGAAGATTTACCTAAACGCGGTCGTGATTCATCGCATCGGTTCTTGGAGCCAAATATGGGCACAAAATGACTTTAATAATAATAAGTAATAAATATATCTTTATTCAAATAAGGTCATACATTGCATAATAATACTAATAACAATATAAAGTACAAAATAATGGATGCCTGAACTAGGTTACAGTTAAAATTGTACCTGTAATTCAGGCTTTTATGATCTAAATAATACATTGAATGATTAATAAATTAACAAATTAATTAAAACAGAACTTAAAGTAATCATTGTATAAATGTTGGTAAATGTAAATTATGGAGTTACGTTCATTTATTTACAAATAAGAAGTAATTCTTCGGTCTGCTCGTATGTCAGGCTGTGCAAATAATTAAATACTACAGTTAAAATAGTTTAATGTATAAATACCTAATACTCTATTTAACTTATTATATAAGAAAGGACTTAGGAAAGTAGAGAATCTATGTGAAAAGATGTATTTTGAATCATGTGTAGAGATGCAGACTATATCTTTCCGTCTTTTGTTAGTGATATCAGAGCAAAAAGGTGAAATGGTGTGTTGTTTTAATATGGTGTGCATAATGATAAGCTGGCGAACAGTTAACACATTACAGTATTTGTAAAGTTGATGCGTAGGATATAAGAAGGGAAGTGAATTGGCTACTTTTAAAAACTTTGATATTGATGAATGATAAACTTTAGTGAGGTAGGTCTTACTTCCACTCGGCTTGTTATAATCGGCTATTGAAGTGTACACTAATAAATGTTCCTCTTATTATTGGAGTTTACTCCTTAAGAATCGATTTGCATATATAAGGGGCCCGGTATGAGAAAAATGTGACGAGTAAAATCTATCGATGAATGACCTCGTTACGTTTTTGGTGCGCATCCTATGTCGCGCAACTTTGACGAACAAAGATGACGGATTGACATTAATCTTTTTTAAGTTAAATAAACCCTTTTTGCGTCTGGTTAGACTATCGAACTTAAGAAGTGAATTCCAGTCGTGCGTCGGAGCTGACACACACAAATTTTGAAGTTATACTTCTTTAGGCGCGTTATGAAAAAATGATGAGAGTGAAATTTTTAGATGCGCGCGCATCACTGTAACCCAAAAGTAACAGCATGAAGTTGGCCGCGGGCGCGTTATGAAAAAATCATGTGAGTGAAATTTCGAGATGCGCGCGCATCACTGTAACACAATAGTAACACCATGAAGTTGGCCGCGGGCGCGTTATGAATGTTAGTGTTTAACCACTAAGTGGTTAATAATCCACCATTATTAGACATCTGTTCGAAAGGTACTTTGAACGATCCACGGAGCTCCATAAGATGATCGCGTTGTCAAAAACAATGTTGGCACGCTCGTCGCCTCTGATCACTGTTTTCATATTTATAATATTTATCCACATGTTTCTAGTTTCTATATAGACACAACGTGTTTTAGTTACTTACAAGTGCTAATTACATATGGACTAATAACTTAAATTCAGTTGTGATTTTAATTGAATATTTTGAATATTTATTTAATTAAAACTGAACTTAATTGACTGTGTTAACTATCCTTTTCCAGTCCTTTTATTATTTTATTGTAATTATTAATTACTTGCATGCAATTAAAAAATATTTTTAATGACGCTAAAGAAGTATAACTTCTCACGCGCGTACATAAGTTACACGCATCCATTTTTTTTTTATTATTATTTTACAGGGCCAAACAAGCACGAATCCGCCGTGACATGCCTCCAATCGAGCAACCGTTTCGTGATCACCTCCTCCGACGACGGCACCGTCAAACTGTGGGACTTGCGCACCGGTGAGTTCATCCGAAACCTGGTTAAACTAGGATCTGGCGGTACAGGAGGCGTAGTATGGCGGATCAGGGCATCAGCCACGAAGCTCATATGCGCCGTCGGCTCCAGGAATGGCACGGAGGAGACCAAGCTTCTGGTGTTGGACTTTGACGTGCCCGGCGCTTGTCGCAAATGCGACGAATAGCATCGACTCAACCGGCGCATGCTGCGTCGTCTAGCCAACCTGTACGCCCCGTGGCACTGCTGAGGTAGCGGCACGTAACTCTAGCGCTGAACAAAACGAGGAGGGGATAGCTGCGTAGGAATGGCGAAGTTTTGTTTCGGAAAAAAAATCGGTTTTTAAATCGATCCACAAAAAAATCGAGGCCAAAAAAAATCGATTTCCGAAAAATCGTTTTTTTTTTTTCAAGTTTTTGTTAATCTATCTATCTATATATATATATAAAAATGAAACCCGTTTTCCGTTGTCACGACATAACATGAAAACGGCTTGACCGATTTGGCTGATTTTTTTTTGTAGTTTTCTAATACTCTGTACAAGGTTCTTACGGAAAAAAATATAACGAAAATCTCTCAGAAAGATTGAAAAATATAACGTAACGAATGTCAACTTCATTCAATTTAAAAGCTATACAAAATAAAGTAGTGCATCAAAGCTACGCTAAGGCGGTACGAAGTTCGCCGGGTCAGCTAGTAATATAATATAACTCTATTTTATTAAAAACAAGATACATTATAATTTTTATTACTTTAAAGCATGTAACTGCTTGGTATTTAAATCTAAAGAAAATATAACTAGAAAAAAACAAGATACATATTATACTTTAACGATCTTTTATCAGTAAAATCAGGGAGTTCGATGATAAAAAATATTGTTATTCAAAGATTACAAACAAACGTAACTTTTTTTTTTATTAGAAGAAATCTAAACATACACCCGTCTCGTTAGTTTTTCAGTAGTTAACTTAACGCTTTAACCGGCAGCACTCTTATAATACGGGTACATTCAAAATTGTAAATACTTTTTTGGTTTATACCAAAATATAAAATAAAAAAATAGAATGTCGATTTTCAAGGGTGAAATATCGATTCACTGAATCGATTCAGTGCTTACTACATAACGATTTATAAAATCGATCTTATTGGTTCCAAAAATCGATTCTTCGATTAATCGATCTCAGATCGCCATCCCTAAAGCTGCGCAAGCGCATGACTGGAGAGCCAATAGCCCGCCCGCGCTCCTCTGTTTCCCCTCGGGACATCTTAATTTCTAATAATAAAGCAATAATTGGAGGTCAGCGCTGGAGTTTCGTGCCGCGACTTATATACGCCGTCGCCGGTCGCGACGATCGCGGAACTCGTCGCCGACACTTTCTATTACGCGCTGAACGCACTAACCCAAGCTTGTTTTTAGCAAACTGCTACGGCCTATTCGATTGAATGAGAGCTAATGCTCAAATCTTTGTTGTATTCCAAATCTGACAATGGAGTTTCCACTCTAGCATTCCGTTTCGTGCGATGCGTTACAACAACTTGAATAAAACCGAAAAGCTATGTTTAGATAGTGTAACTTTTAATTTTAATATGTTGTGTATATAAAAAATTCGTTGCACTATGTTGTTTGTTTCTTTGATTTTCATCCCTTTACCTTATTGGCGATGATGCAAAGTGCTTCAGTGTTGCCATTATAAAAATACATTTTTTTTTGAAAATTAACACACAATTTAAATAGTGCACATTTACAAATCATTTTCATTATAATGCAAAAAAATAATTCGAAATTAAAATAACTGTTGTAACGCAAAAGTGCGTTTCCTTAACAATCGATTCGCCTAACTTTTCACAAATGTAGGGGTAACTACCCAATCATTGGCACTCTTCCTAGTATTGGCACTTTTGAGTTTATTTCGAAAAACCAGGAAACAATATATTATAGGAATAATGTTGCCAATTTTCAAATTTCGAAACCATACTAGGTTTTTCTTTTTAATATGTAACGACCTCCAATAATCTATTATGGGGCCGTTCATAAAATACGTCACGCTAAAATCAGCTTTTTCCGACCCCCTCCCCCCCTATTGTCACGCTGTGTCACACTTTCTGTGACCCCTCTTGAAATATTCCGTCACAAAAACGGAGACCCCTCAAGTATGATTAATTTCAATAGTTTATTTTAGTTACACTTTATTGTGTAATAAAACTATATACGTTTGAATGTCTATATGTTTACTAAATACGAAATAAATGATTTTCTATCTTGATGAAAATTGAGAAAGAAAAATAGTTGAAAGAAATACTAATTTAATTTTTTTTTAATGAACGACGAACGTCACGTTGCCGTAGACACCCCGTCCCCCCTTGTCACACTTAGCAAGACCCCCCCCCCCCCTTGTATGCGAACGTATTTTATGAACGGCCCCTATCTCCTTGTTTTTTCGAATTAAACTCAAAAGTGCCAATGATTGGGTGGTTTCCCCTACATTTGTTTATAATTATCGTGTTTTGACAGTAAAGCAGGCTTGAATTTTTAGCGATGGTAACCCCGTTCAGTGTGTTAATGCGTGTGAAGCGATGATCTGTGGCGTACGTAATTATAGGGAGTTAATATAACCGGGGCGTCGGTATTACTCAGTGAGTGCGCACTTCTACCCACCGGACCGCACAAGGATGTGAAAAGTGTATGGACGTACAGACTTTCATGTTTATATATACATATATATATTATGTATAGTATATAGTATCGCGTAAATCAAATAATGTGCATCTTATAATGAACATTTCGAATACCAATTATGATAATAGTTTTAATGTTTTATTGGAATTCGTTGTGTAGATAGAGAGGAGAGTGGCCACCGACCATCATATTGCTTTGCCAAATTTCTGTGACGAGCCGTTGAGTTCTGTTATTCCAAAGAGTTTATGAAAGAAATTGGACTTAGCTATTAAGTTTAATGTTTTAAGGTGCCTTGGACAACTTGTGTTGTTACTGTACCAGTCAGTGGTCTTTTCTGAACTGCGTATGATGTGGTACTTATTTTTATTTTTTCCCCCGAGGAGTTGATGCAAATCGGTTTCCTTTTCTCGCTAAAGTTTCTCCGTTGTAGTGATTCAGTTCTGATGTGAGAGAAACGTGTGTGCTGTCGAATGAGAACATTAGTAGTGTCTTGGACGACAACTCGATACAAACACTTGTTCCATTGCTGGATTCTAGTTAATTTCCTTTGCGATTATTCATCATATCGTGGACTGCGTACCACAGCGTTACTTATTGTATTTTGTATTTCATTAGATTCAACCATTTGTTTACTGTATACAATATATAGATATTGTTCGTGTTACTCTATAGTGATAAGATTGTCTGCAAATGAAATAGCCTTAGTAATAATCCCATATAAATCGGTGAACCAAAACGAAAATCGCTAAAAAAAGATAGTCTCCGCTGCATTTATCTACTGCGTTCGATAAAAACTTTCACACATTCGCCCGAGCTATTTTATTTCGTGATATATGGGTTTATTGTATAATATTTATTTAGTTATACCGTTATTGTTTATGTATTATTTTATAATGTGACATTCAGGTCGATTCTGGCATGATTCTTTAAAGCTAAATTTAAATTTGACAACAGTGCATCCTTGCCATTCTCTATACAGAATGACAAGGAGAGACTGATGTTAAATTTAGTTTTAAGTTTAGAGAATCACTCTAGAATCGACAGCATTGTGTAACCGATTGTAACGCTTTTATTGTATGATTATTTTGATGGGAGAGTTTGGTTACGTTGTTGCGTGTACGGTTGTAGAGATTGAAACATTGTTGCGTTTCTCATTTGTTAGGCTTTTAATGTTATATTGTCAACGTAACGTATATCTGACTCATGTAAATGGCCAGCATTTTGTCGATTAACTCATAAAGATAGTCATCTAAGTTAAATAGTAATGGATAATTAAAATACTTTAAAAAATTGTATGCGTAATGGATTTATATATTTCAGACTTGTAATATTGTACCGAAATAAGATGTAATCTTTCCGATGCTCGATGGTGTTAGTACGCAATTAAAATATGTACCTACTGAAGTCTGTGTCTAGGCATGGCGCCGGCGCGAGATAGATGAGTCAACTTTGCTTAAACTAAATGATGTTGACGTGTAACTAACTAATACATAATAAAAATAACGCTGTGAATTCTAACACTTAGGCTTTGAATGTCGACAATAAGTCTACAATAATATTTATTACATCACAAAATGTGTATCATTATTTGTTCCCCTTATACATATCCACTGAGATTTTAACCTCGTTGACTTTAATGTAAATAATTGTGTTGGTTTGTGTTATGATTGGTTCGCGGCCTCGGTCGGTACGCGGTGGTACGCGTAATGGCTCCATTATAAATAAATAAATAAATAAATATTTCCAACACTCACACCAATTAGCCTAGCCCCAAAGTAAGCACTGTAAGGCTTCTGTTATGGGATACTAGGGTAACGGATAGAATACATATACAGTACATATATAAGTATATTTATATAGAAATACATATTAAACATCTATGACTGGAGTGCAAGTGCTCGTATTCATTACACAAACATCTGCCCCCACCGGGATTCGAACCCGGGACCCCTCGAGTCGGCGACACCATGAAACCCGGCGTACAAACCACTCGGCCACGGTTGGTCGTTGGCCCGAGAGATTACTCGAGTTCGGGCACCCGAAGCGATGTTCATTGGACATATAAATCATTCTGTTGTGTATCTCAGTAAAAATAAAACTAAATCAAAAACTCTATTTTCCAAGTTGCCGCGAAATTGTTTCTCTAGACAGTATGGCGTTTAACTGGTATGTGACATCACACGACTGTCATTAAAACGTTAAACGATACAATGTAAAGATTACTAGCGTGTGACGTCATTTTAGGCTCCGCCAATCGCAGGCGTTTGTTTTCGGTCACCTGACAATAGATAAGAAAGCAATTATATTTTTCGTGGGATTCTAATAAAATTTTGAATATATGTTTTCTGTAAAAATAGTAAAAACCCTTCAAAGTGTAACCTACTCGAGGGGTCCCGGGTTCGAATCCCGGTGGGGGCAGATGTTTGTGTGATGAATACGAGCGTTTGTACTCCAGTCATGGATGTTTAATATGTATTTCTATATAAATATACTTATATATGTATTGTATCCGTTACCCTTGGGGCTAACTGAGTGTTGGAAATATTTATATACTCTATTCCATTGGCACTCGTTTTCGGGCTATCGATCAAGTGTAAAAGAGCCATTATACGCATTTACTCGCGGGCTCACTCATCCACCTCGCTGGTGCATCGGTCGCTCATCGCTACTCATAGCTGTGTTTCAACATTTGTTGTGTATATATATACTATATTATACATACATACGTGTATATGCCCGCATCTCCTGCGTTGGCTGTAATAAATAATTAACAAAGACTGAAGTATATAGGTATAGTTAATATTTAAAGTATTAAAAGTAGGAAATGATACTTTGTGTACTGCATACCATCACACGCTGTCTTATTATTATACATTTTGGTTTTAGTACGGTCGCGTGAGGCCGGCGTACGTTTAGTTTAGTAGTACCTCATTAAGTTACAGATGTAGTTTAGCTTAAGTAATGCTCTGTCGGATGTGTACAACAATGTTATTGTGAATTCTGAATAGTTGCAGAACAATATTGTTTTTTTTTTTCTTATTTCTTTTTTTATATTATAAGATACTTTTCATCATGTGGATTTAAGTACCTACCTACCTAACTGTGAAGTGCTCCCTTGCAATGAATGATCTCTGGACTGTGCAATTTCACATTTTTTGTCTTGTTTCGAGATGTGTCCGTGATCGTAGAGCACCATTGTGTCTACAAAAATATTATTACTATTGTCTTTCCAAGGGCAAGGCCAGGGGGAGGTCATACAGTGGGTACAGATTGTAAAGTGGGTACAGATGGACCCCTTGTGTCTTTCTGTATAAAAATATGTCATGCCTAAGTGAAATTGTGCGGTTACGGCGTGAAACGTCGCCGAGATAATATGTTATTGTAACGACGGCACTGAGAGCTTGTAAATTGTGTTACGATTGCTGTGTAAATGTCTCACTATCACAGCATAGGAGCAGTGTTGTCAGGTCCGGTTTTTCAAAATCTCAAGACCCCCCAAGATAAACTTAATACAATACCAAGACCCCCCAAGATAAACTTAATACCAAGACCCCCCAAGATAAACTTAATACCAAGACCCCCCAAGATAAACTTAGTAATTGAGACCAGTAACCACTGTGTTTCTGTGGCTTCTGCGGCCCCATAAAGCTAGTTCTTTTTAGATAATAACATTATTTTAAAATTAATAAGGTCACCTACATTATTAATGGCCGAAAATGCAACTCAACATGCAATTTAAATAAAAAAGACAAATAGTATTTTAAGAAACACAGGAGATTCATGTAAAAACAACAGTAGAACAGGGGAAATTTCAGAAAAACAGGAGATCTCCTGTAAAGTCTGGAGACCTGGCGACACTGCATAGGAGCGAGGACCGCAATGTCCCGGCCACGTGGGAGCCACGCCCCTAAGCTGCTCTGTTATATATTCATTGATTGTTAATTAATTCGTAATCTATTTGTATTAATTGTCATCTAGGTTTTTTCGGGGATTTGTGAATTCGTTATTATGTGAACACTTCTTTTCGTTTATCTCTTTATCTCTTTGTGTCAATTAAACGCGAGATTTCTTCGTTTATCATTATTTTAGTAAGAATAAGTTTTCTTTTTAAACGGAAATTTTAAAAATAATCGTTTATAGCAACAGGTCTGTTGTACCACGGCAATATGTATCGAATGGTGGTACACTGTCTAAGTTAAAAATTTTTTATGTATAAATAGTTATTTATTATACAAGAGTGGAAAGTTCCTTTTTAACCGCGTGCTCGATTTGGATGACCGAGCAAGCGAAGGATTCTAAAGTTGAATCACGAGCGCAGCGAGTGATTCTAAATTAGAATCCTGAGCGTCAGCGAGGGAAACAAACGAGCACAAGGTGAAAAATCTTTCCACTCGAGTGCAATACGTAACTTTTCATCCCACCTCAGCGAGGAAATGACAAAATGAAAAAGAAAACAATTTATAATGACAAAATATTTAAGCAATAAAACGTGAAAAACTAGAATGGCGCGAAGCACGCAAATAAAACAAAGAAACCAAGAAGGTTCCAAATTTAATTTTTTTCACAATTTAAAAAGTTCTAATCATAAATTTGGCACCATAGAGGTTACATTAAATAGGTTTAATGACGTTTTGAATTTACAATTATATTGAGTACTCATTATATGTGATGTTCTAAATTCAAATCTACTTTGCCGCTCAAGCGAATAAAATAGAATTTTCCAGCCAGATTTCGAAGCGCAAAATTACACTTTCCGAGGTGGTGGGATGAAAAAGTATTTTTTCTTCTTATGTAATTTAAAAATTTCTTTGTATAAAATAATTGTAAGTTATTCAAAACGCACCTTGGTTGTATATTTTGCCAATTAAATGGTAAAGTGCCAGTTTATTCGATGTGTAAATTTGTAATTCGTATATGAATCTGAATAATTGTATGGTATGATTGCCTTTTGACATTTCGACAAACAACTTGTTGAATGTTGTATCTAAATTAAATGCTTGTGTCGTTCAAACGTCGAGTGGTGGCTCCTGCGTGCACCGGGTTTTAGTTATAGATACATAAATACACTTACGGCTGATTATAATATATAATACATTAAATTCAGATTGTTCCAAACAAACTTATGGTTTTCTTTTCTTCGAATTCCACGTCCATTATGTATGCTGACGCTGACGTACTGTGTTATGTTATTTGTCGTCACTACCTTTTAATCTTGCTTTTGATGTATGACTATTGATCAATAAAGTCAATTGTTTTTAATTAATTATTCTTTTGATTCTTTCGTCCGATGTCCGCGTATGTACAGGATTTTAGTTTGTACTAGTGATCTAATAGTTTTTGTGCAATAGAATATAGCCTATGACCAACGATGTTAAATACCCTAGACACACCACGAGCGCTCAAAATGTGTCCCAATCAAGAAGTGCTTGAACTCCACTCAAGCACTTCTTGGTTCAGAGTCACGCGCGGACCGTTACAAAGTCAAGATGCAACTTGCTCTGCTCTGCGAAAAAATGAGAAAATAATACTTACGAGTACGAAAAGTGTCGTTTTTTCGACAGGTATCTAGTCAATGTTTGTTAATTTAACGCATTTGAAGTAAATTTTGATGTAATACTTACTATAAACTGATTTAATATAAAATATTTTTGATATTCAAATGCATGGTCGATTATACGTCGCCATATAGCCGTCTCTTTTTCTCGCGGTCCGTGTCTGCTATATTGCTAACAGCGCGTTCAGAATTGCGCGTAGAGTCAAAGAACTAAGGTCTAAATTCTTCCGCATATAGCAATGTCGTAAAATTTTACGAGCTTGCATTTCGAACTGTCAGAAGTCCTTGACGCATGCGTTTTATTTAAAACCTTATATAGTATATATTAAAGGTTACTATCAATGTTTACATAATGCCTTATATTGTTTTTTGACTACGCGATCATCTTACGGAGCTCCGTGGATCGTTCAATGTACCTTTTGGACAGGTTTCGGGCACGATTTTGTTCGTGTTGGTGTATCTAGGGTATTTAATATCGTTGCCTATGACACTTTCAGTAATTTCAAAATCTAATAGATCCAAGATCCCCACCCACATCCCCCTCCCACTACAATCTCACAAAACTTAACTTAATATTACTAGCTGTCCCAGCGAACTTCGTCATCATCATCATCATCAGCCTATCAATGTCCCTACTGCTGGGGCACAGGCCTTCCCTATGGATGGAATAGGGAGATTGGGCCATGACCCACCACGCGGGCTCAGTGCGGATTGGTGGGTGCTAACGACTGCAAATGCAGCCGGGACCAACGGCTTAACGTGCCTTCCGAAGCACGGAGGAGCTCGAGATAGTAAATTTTTGGTCACCCATCCAATGACCGACCACTGCGAAAGTTGCTTAACTTCAACAATCGCAGCCGAACGCTCTAGCCACCTGCGCCATCGAGCTCCTCGAACTTCGTACCGCCATAAAAATATAAGGGTTGGTGGTAGAAGGGCGAAAATTTTGGGTTATATTTTTTTTTGTATGATGTATTTATTTTATTTCTAAACTAGAATACCTCTCACACTTAAGTAACTATCTAAAACTTAATTTTAAAAGATTTTTGAACAACTACTTTTGGTGATCACTTACACAAATGCAAAGCTCAACTTAGGTCTCACTAACGGACCAAGATATTGTTGATAGAGTGCATTGAATAGTATATTCACGAATATATAAATAGTTACCTTAACATATTAACTATATATACCTACATTATATTGGAATTGTGTTGTTTAGATTATATTGACAACGCTGGACGGTTACAATGAGGTAATCTAAAACAGCGTATAAAATTTAATTTTCATCCCACCACCTCGGAAAGTGTAATTTTGCGCTTCGAAATCTGGCTGGAAAATTCTATTTTATTCGCTTGAGCGGCAAAGTAGATTTGAATTTAGAACATCACATATAATGAGTACTCAATATAATTGTAAATTCAAAACGTCATTAAACCTATTTAATGTAACCTCTATGGTGCCAAATTTATGATTAGAACTTTTTAAATTGTGAAAAAATTTAAATTTGGAACCTTCTTGGTTTCTTTGTTTTATTTGCGTGCTTCGCGCCATTCTAGTTTTTCACGTTTTATTGCTTAAATATTTTGTCATTATAAATTGTTTTCTTTTTCATTTTGTCATTTCCTCGCTGAGGTGGGATGAAAAGTTACGTATTGCACTCGAGTGGAAAGATTTTTCACCTTGTGCTCGTTTGTTTCCCTCGCTGACGCTCAGGATTCTAATTTAGAATCACTCGCTGCGCTCGTGATTCAACTTTAGAATCCTTCGCTTGCTCGGTCATCCAAATCGAGCACGCGGTTAAAAAGGAACTTTCCACTCTTGTATAATAAATAACTATTTCATCCCACCACCTCGGAAAGTGTAATTTTGCGCTTCGAAATCTGGCTGGAAAATTCTATTTTATTCGCTTGAGCGGCAAAGTAGATTTGAATTTAGAACATCACATATAATGAGTACTCAATATAATTGTAAATTCAAAACGTCATTAAACCTATTTAATGTAACCTCTATGGTGCCAAATTTATGATTAGAACTTTTTAAATTGTGAAAAAATTTAAATTTGGAACCTTCTTGGTTTCTTTGTTTTATTTGCGTGCTTCGCGCCATTCTAGTTTTTCACGTTTTATTGCTTAATATAATTGACATAACCTAAAAACTGTACAAAAAAATCAACTAAAATGAGTGACATTAGCGACGATGAAGTTTATCTAACGCCAACTGAGTTAACTGAAACAGTTAATAATGCGCAAATGAGCCTTCTCCCTCAGCAATCACGAGAGAAGTATTTGAAACAGTACGATATATTTAACATGTGGCGACTAGCTAAAGGAGCAAAAACTTTCTCCGAAAACGTTTTGCTGGCATATTTTATAGAATTATCTGAGACCAAGAAAGCAAGCACGCTATGGAGTACGTATTCAATGCTAAAATTAACAATTAAGATGAAGAAAGAAGTTCATATCGACACCTATCATAAATTAGTGGCATTTTTAAAAAGAGCCTCATCTGGTTATAAACCAAAAAAATCGAAGGTTTTCACAGCATCTGAAATTGCAAAGTTTATTAATGAAGCACCTGATTCCGTATATTTAGCGGCAAAAGTAAGTCAATACGTGTAATTTTTTGTTGTTGATAAAATTGTACATAGTACTTACAATATTTTTAATTTGATTAATTTATTTACGATTATAAATACTTCTTTTGTTACAGGTTGTTCTTATTATTGGTATAACCGGAGCATGTCGAACAAATGAACTTACACTACTTAATGTCAATAACGTATCAAAATATTCTCATAATTCTGATGAATTGCTATTAATTAATGTACTAAATACCAAGACAAAAAAAGACCGCAACTTCGTTATTCGCAAGGAATATGTAAACATTGTTCAGAAATATCAAGCTTTACGTCCTTCTAACACCCCAATTGAACGATTTTTTCTACAATATCGCAACGGAAAGTGTATCCGACAACCTATGGGTCAGAATAAAATTGGCAGTATTCCACGAGAAATAGCAACTTTTCTCGGACTTTTAGAACCCCCGTTATACACCGGTCACTGTTTTGGAAGAACCTCAGCCACACTTTTGGCCGAATCAGGGGCTGATCTTCTATCGCTTAAGCGCCATGGAGGCTGGAAGTCTAATTCGGTTGTAGAGGGATACATAGAGGATTCAATCCAAAGTAAATCAAAAATTTGTAATAGTATCGTGGAGGCCATAACGCTGAAAGAACCTCTGTCAGATTCTTGGTCTCGCCCTTCTACATCTAAAATGAGCCCCCATAAGATTGGAAACAATAGCCCTCTCTCGCCAACATTTACGCCAATAGAATCCAATGAATCGGCACAACTATTTAAAATTACTGATACGAGTAGTTTACCACAAAACAGCGCACAATTCACAAACACCAACATAACATTACCTAACAAAAATATTAAACTTAACATAAGTAACTGTAGCAACGTTACATTTAATATTTCTTAATTATTTTCTACTTCTTATTATTTTCTTCAATTTATAGATTATCTTAATGTGTTTTAATTGAAATAAAAATATTTTGTCATTATAAATTGTTTTCTTTTTCATTTTGTCATTTCCTCGCTGAGGTGGGATGAAAAGTTACGTATTGCACTCGAGTGGAAAGATTTTTCACCTTGTGCTCGTTTGTTTCCCTCGCTGACGCTCAGGATTCTAATTTAGAATCCTTCGCTTGCTCGGTCATCCAAATCGAGCACGCGGTTAAAAAGGAACTTTCCACTCTTGTATAATAAATAACTATTGTGTACGGTATATATTTTGGTCAACCTTCGCACTACAATCTTTATGAAGCTGGCTGTACACTAGATAATGCAATAAGATTATTGTATTAGGAACTTCTGAAACAATCTTGTTTGAAGCCCTCTAGCAAAACCTGGTAAAACCATATGTTACCAAAGCACTAACTATAAGGTAATTTACTACAGCTGGCGCCATTGTGCTAAAGTTTACACCTCATTACCTAGATGGCGTTACGTGGGTCTATAATGTCCAAGGAAGTTGCCTACACTGTTAGGCACACCGCTAACAGGGAAAGGCGCGGCGAAAATAATATAAGGTTAGTAATTTAAGTTACAGCCTAACTCCTATATCATAAGTTTAATACTCGCCATAGGGTACGGCCAGAGTGCACTCAGATTCAGACTCAGAAAACAAGCGCGAGAAATATACAGTGTAGTTTAAGCAGGTTGCCTGCTGCCACTATGGCCACCCTGCTTTAACTACACTGTTTATTTCTCGCGCTTGTTTTCCGAGTCTGAATCTGAATCCGAGTGCACTCGGATTCAGACTCAGATTCAGATTTCGAAAACAAGCGCGAGAAATAAACAGTGTAGTCTAAGCAGGTTGCTTGCTTTTTCTCGCGCTTTGTTTTCTGAGTCTGAATCTGAATCTGAATCAGGAGTGCAATCTGGCCGTACCCTTCGACTACACTGTTTATTTCTCGCGCTTGTTTTCAGAATCTGAATCTGACTCTGAATCTGAGTGCACTCTGGCCGCACCCATACACACTACGAGAAATCGTTACGATCAGACTGTACAGTTCGAACGGTACAGTTTATACGATTTCGTTTAGTATAGGAAACTGTGCAGTTTTATAACATACACGCTACGATTTATCGGTACCGTTCGCACTGTACAGTCTAATCGTAACGATTTCTCGTAGTGTGTATGGCGGGTATAAAATTTTCGGTCAACATGAGACAATCCCCGCGCGCCGCTCGGTGGCTCTTGTCAGCACTTAGTTTCATCCCGTGTCTCTCCTCCCGTGGAAACACATATTATAGCTCGCATAAAATCACTGTTTAGGTAGCTCATCTTAAAATCAGGAATTGCTTTCTCATTTCCATTAAACCACTCAGAGATAAGTTTGATTCAAGGCGAAGCTGTTCTACCCACGTGACTTTACTAAGGATTTGAGTCGATCGCTGACGATTACGGTCGTCACATTTCTTCGGAGCAAAAGGTATAAAATAAAACTCAAATATTTCACTATTTTTGTATATTCATTCAGACAACGGTACACAGTGACATAACGAACTTAAACATTACTGATTGTGATTGAGACGTACTACTATAATATATCGAAATAAAGAACATTAAAGTATTTTTAACTGTTTAATAGGATCCCGTAAACTACATTGATGCAATCTGTCAACTGTTACATTAATAAAGAATTACTTACAGCAAAAATTTCGATTATATTGTACTTGACATAAACACCGCCTTAGAATATGTTTCGTGCTAAGCAAATTTCCTAAAGTCGCTTCAGGCAAGTATCTCAGAGCAACAATGGTGGTTTATAAAGAGTTCCTCTAACATTCAGATCACCCCTTCCGCTCCTACGACGTGCAGCGATCGTGAAAGGAGATCGACCGTACATTGCAACGTCTGTTAGCGTTAGATATTACAAGACCACATATCAATCCTCTGATAATTGCAAATTAATATGAGAAACAAACATTTCTATTCATACAAACATGACAAAAACTTTTCCAATTAAAAGCCAGCCAACTATTTGGAGTGGGAAGAAATAAATTTAAACGCATAAGTTAAACTGTTAAACCTTAGGCCCAATAATACTGTAGTTACGCCCAAGGCGACTCTATGCAGATACTTGGAAGACATTCCCGTATACACTTTGCGATGAAAATATCGCTATAGATCTTACTAATATAGATATATTCTTCGAGCAGCAGAAACGAGTCGCCTCGGGCGCAGAGCCGAAACAAAACACTTCTATACATCTGAACTGCAGAAAAATAAAGCGACACAGCTGTCACACATATCACAATACATTAATCAATATATTTGTCAGCATTCAAATAATAGGTAACGAAGAGTTTTATCCTAAGCCTGACATCGATTTCCTTTAATAATAAATGCATTACGATTGATGTTTAAGATAAAATGGTCTGGAACAACGCTATACTATGTTATGTGAAAGAAACAGCTCAGATAGTCGAATGCTCGATTGGAAAATGAGATCGATTTTTTTATACGTATTTAAGCTCCACAGAATCACATGGCTGCCTCAGCTACAAAGTCGCAGTCCTTAAGATTATAATTTGCTTACAGTAAAACGTGTTGATAGGGATGATGTTAAGGTAAAATAAACGGAATTATTTTTAGTCAGCTATTTAGATTTAAAAAAAAAATGAGCACGTATTTTTTTGCTTTCATCAATGACAAAGATAACGTCGTCGTAAGTGACGTCTTTTCGTCGGCATGTAACATTTCATATCCATATATATCTTATCTACTATATAAAAATAAGTCGGGTTTTCCTTCCTGACGCTATAACTCTAGAACGCACGAACCGATTTCCACGGTTTTGCATTCGTTGGAAAGGTCTCGGGCTCCGTGAGGTTTATAGCAAAAAAAAATCAGGAAAAATTAAAAAAAAAATCTTTTAATCACCAAACGAAATGTTACATAAAACGAAGCCATCTGGTGGCGAAACGGAGTTCGCCGGGTTTGCTAGTCTATGTATAGTTTTGATTAAGTGAAAAAATACGTGTCCAATGGACGTAGAAAGAAAAGTGTCATCCCTATTCAGCAAACCATCAGATTTGCTTACTTGGTAGTGGAGTGATGTGGAGTGAGGCAAGGCGGCGCGAAATGTATACAATACTACAAGTTGAACATTCAATAGGAATCGGAACGGTGATACGATGACCACGGGGTATGGAAATGAAGACAGATCTCTCTTAACAACAATAAATCGCTTCAGTAACATAAAAACTAACGACATCCATAATCGCTATGAATACAAATGATATTGTAACACAAATCTATGGAACTCTTTGATGTCCTTTGTTGTCACTGTGATATTTGGCAATCGAACAACCTAAAGCCAGAAACATATTAACGTGTCGTGTCGTGTCGTGACGCGCGCCAGAATCACATCAGTTTTATACATTTACTATATTTAGTGACATATTTACGTGTCGTGTCGTGTCGACTCTCTTATCTCTCTAACTCTTTCTAACCCAAAATAAATGTACGAAACCGATGCGTCACAACACTCCACGACACATTAATATGTTTCTGGCTTGAGGGTCACTGCGCAGATTTCGAGCCCGGCTAAACTTTACACTTGGCGATATTTTCCTTGGTCGGTAGTACGTACGCTCCTTCACAGTGTCAACAAAATAAACTGTTTCGCTCCACACGTTTCTGTGAAACGGAACGTAAACCAGTCAGTCAGTACGTTTGCTAGTTGATATGCAATTCAAATTATGTCCTTAGAGCCAAAAGCAATGATAATTCTTACGATACTATTGTCTGATACCTACCACAACAGATATCCACATAGTCTTACTAACTAAACAGTCACATTTAACACACTGTTATTAACTTAGAAGATTGAAAAGGAGGATTGGGTATTTGTAACAAGAAATATCTTATAAAGGTAGGTATCGTAATAAAATAACATATTATTTTGAGCCCGATTTGGCGTTAAGACAATTTAATCTAAACAAAATAAATAATACACGATGAAAGTTCTATAAGAATAGGTATTTAGAAGGAAAAAATATAATTGTTCTTTAAACATACAAACGATAATATTTATCACAATGAACTAAAAAAAAGTGAGAAACAGTAGTTGTCATGCAATATTATATATATATAACACATCGTGATAATCGCCAGTAATGATTCGATAACTATAAAAAAATCATAAATTAATATCTATTTTTATAAATTACCAACCGAAACCGCCTCTTTAGGTTTATAATAATAATACAAGTTTATTTACTTTACTTAACTATCACGAAAATAACATTAGGTAGGTACTCACTAATGTAATCCGAAATTCTCCGATACAATAAATTAATTAATTATAACTACAAAATCCACAATTTGATACAAAAATTGAACCGCACTCGATCGATACAGCTCAAACAAAAATGGCACTATGCAACTTATGCATTGTTTCCTTATGGATTTTTGTCATTTGGAAGGAAAAAAAAATATAGAATCAATTTTGACGCCGAACAGTCATCTAACATTCGCCTGTCAGGGTATTACCACTTCGGCCGAATATATATTTTATGTATATTTTTCCCTATATATAGTCATATGTATTTTTTTTTTTATATAATAATTTTGAATTTTCATTATTCTAACTTTTTTTTATAGTTAAGCACGTTCAGTGCGCGCCGATGGCGGCGGCCGGGGCGAGGCGCGCCGGGTGCGGAGGCTGTATGCCGCACGCCACTAACAATCTTACAACAACACGGGTACGGTAATATTAACATTACCGTGCCACGGGCGGCCGGCCGGCGCCATCGCGCGCGACTCGCCTATCATCGCCGCACGCATCCCAACACTTACTGTGGTCAAAAATTTGGAAGGCACTTTCTACTTTTTTTCAAAAATTTTAAATTTTAATTTACTTTTTGAACACATTAGCCTAGACTTATACAATAGAAAATATGCGTAGTAACATTTACCAAAAATTACGCAATTCTTTCCGAAACGCATAGGCCATTATATAACTTTTTTAATTTCTTTTTTCACCTAGAATAAACTTTATTTCCAAAAGGACAGCCAAATAGATTCATTACTAGATCTGAATGCAAATCATTTTTTTTTCTTCTCTTAATTTGGTCTTTCTTTACTTACTAATTCCAAAGACGAACCCAATCGGACAATCCAAATACCAAATTAAAGTGAAGTATCAAGGCCACTTGGAGACTTATATTAAACACCGTCGATCGTGTTTTGCGACGAGACATGCGCAGTAGCGCCCCTTTCCCCTCAACAGACACATACGATAAGAACGCCAACGATAGTCCGCCAACAATATCTAATGGTATACCCTTGCGGCAAAAAGATCGGTGATGGTTAATTTTATGCCGAAACTCTCGAACGAAACCTTAGTTTAAAACAAATTTGTACAAATCAAAGTGTTTCACTGGTAGCAGCGAGCACAATATGTCAAAATGATGCTCCGATGCTATGCTAATATTGAAATGTAACTGTAGCCACGAGTAGGGACACGAAAAAAAGTATCGATACTTTGTGGTGTCGAGTACTTTTCCTTTCGATACCGATACTTTTGTACTCGATACTTTTACTAAATGAGTACTTTTTGGCAAGTATCAATACCTACCTTAAAAATTTTGGATAAGCGCCTCATATTGATGGCAACACCATCTTAAGTTAAATCATAGCAAACCTTCTAAAACGTTCCATTGCGTTGTTATAAAGTCAGCAACTGACATATTCAATTTCTTTCCAATCTGTGACTGTGTTTATTTTGCGCTTTGTTTTGTTTCATAGTTATTTATTTAGCGACCACATTATTAGGAACTGTGATTGATTCGCCGTTTATTGTGCTTTTCGCTTGACTGTATTCGTTTGAATTTGTATCTGGGCTTGCTCATCAGGCCACAGAGGATCCGATAAGGCCCTAAGAAACGCACTCGATACTTTGAAGTATCGATACTTTTGTTTCAATACTTTTACGAGTACGATACTTTTTTACAGTATCGATACTTTCTATTCGATATCGTGTCCCCTCCCTAGCCACGAGCGGCGGGCTGCGCCGGCGCCGGCTCGACAGTACGACCTTTGCTGCGAAAAATGCGTAAGCTGTCACGATACTTCCATGACAACATATGAGTTTGACAACTCTCTACATTATATAGTCTCAATTATTTATTTTGACATAAAATTCTATACACAGAGTTATAATATGGGTCTCGTCCGCTACGGGCGAGCGGCGAAGAGAGAACCCCATAATGCAGAGTAAAATTCAATGTTCGTATAATATTGACCAGTTGGTAGAATACACTCCTTAATCGCTAACACTGATATTGTTACTACTTAAACACAGAAGAATCTGTCGATCAGAGTAAAGTCGAAGATTGTGATTACGTTCGAGCGGGGGAGGTCGGTCGAGCCTCAGAGTCTAATTTAACCTAACATTTGGAACGCTCACTACTGGCTAAAGATTACAATCTATATTACATTTGGCGACCGCTATAAGTCTATCGCTGCGTAGGGCGGTCGAGCGCCCACCGCGATCGCTATAAAGAGACAATGACATTCATCCGACGACAAATCAAATTATATATATGTAGATATATATCCCTTTAACATTATCATCTAAGATTATTTCTCGTTTTACACAATTAGTTTGCTGAATTACAATGAATAGGTATACCGAACAGTCTTTTGAATCGGGCCGAATGGTTTAAATTTTGATCTCCTTACATACTTCACAGATGAATCTAAGATGTAACATTATATTTAAGCCTATGTTTCACATTCTACTCATGCGCAGGTGGCGGGGAGCGCTTGCGGGCGCTCCGCGTCACCCGCCTCGCTTACGATAGGTACAGTAACAAAAGATACATGTCACCAGAACACATGCATAAACGACGATGTATACAAGAAACGTAATTAATTATAATAATAAACTAAAAATATTCCTTTTCGCATTAATAATACAAAACTCGTAACTAAACAACAAGCATTTTATTGCACAGCGAGTCCACTTTAAATAATAATCAATCAATCAACTAAACATGAATGTAAATCAATGCCGATATTATCGAAACGATCGAAGTCCCGCGAGCGCGGCAGTCCTTCCGCCGTCGGGGCGGTGGAATGTGCTCGTGTGATGCGTCATGCGCCGCGCCGCCTAGAAGTAGCCCACGGAGTTGCGGTTGGGGACGAAGTAGGGGTAGGCGGCGGGCAGCGTCGGCGCGATCGGCGGCGCGTGCTGCGGCGCGTGGTGCGGCGCGTTATGCGGCGCGTTATGCGGCGCGTTATGCGGCGGCGGCTGCGCGGGCAGCGGCACGAGCGAGGCCGTGCCCACCGCCGCCGCCTCGCTTCACATGTGCTCCGCGCGAGCTTCCCCCGCCGCCGGCTCCAGTTTCACAGGCAGCGGCGACGACAGCTCCTTGCCGCCTTTCCCGCCCGACAGCGGCGTCTTCGGCGGGCCCATCTCAGTCATCTCGGCCACCGCGACCGCCACCACGTCGCCCCCGCCGTAGCGGCTATCCGGGCGCGGCGACGCGAACGGCCGGAACGGATCCGCCGGCTTCGGCGGCTCGAGCGCGTGGCCCGGCGGCGGCGGCGAACAAAGCGGCGACTCGAGCCCCGCAGACAGCGGGGACGGCAAACGCGGCGATTGCAGCGGCAGCGGCGGCAGCCCCAAATGCGGCGGATGGTCCGGCGGTCTCTGCGCCGCCACCACCATGTTGCACATTTGACGGCGAAGCCCGTGAGCCACCGCGGCGACGGCGGCGGCGGCCGCAGCGTTCGGCGAAACGCCGCCGTCGCGCCCGTTGCCGCACGCCGCGTTCCCATACGCGTTCGGCACCGCGATCCCGTCCTGAAACACGCAACCGTCCGTACAGTACACGTCTGGTGTCTGACTATCGAAACCCGGAAACAAAGTCGCCCAGCTCAAAAGGAACCCAGAATCGCATCGCATCGGCAGTTGAGAGATCGCATCGGCAACGCGTGTTAGACATGTTAGCTTTGGTAATGCTAGTGTACTGACCGTGATAGAGGGGTAGGTGAGGACCTCCTCCTTGATGTGGTGCGCGGGGTGCTGCGCCGGGTGAGGCGCGTGCGTGTCGCGAAAGACGACAGCTCGGATGACGCCGCGGATGTGCTCGTCGGGCCAAACGCCAAGCAGGATGCGTTGCGGCCGCCCGCGACCCTTTGGCCGCAGATCTGCAACACGCGCAACAGTCAAACGTGAACTATGCGACCGACCTACGGGGACCGGAGACAGCTCCGCCTGTCCAGGGCTAGCTGGCGACAACGCTTATATGTAAGACCGATGACCTTATAATTTGATCCATGCGCATTCTCCAGGGGAGGGAGAGTCCTGGTGCTCTGAGATACAGGCGTTCTGTTCAGGCACCAGTCTCTCACAATCTATTCAATGTTTCTATATAAGAATTATAGTATGATAAGTTGTCATGGGATTTGTAGATTGTGGAAGAAGAAATAAAGATTATTATTATTATTATTATTTCACATTAAATAGTAATAATAATAATTTATTCCCAATTTTTTTATACAATATGGTTTTACAAATAACAGGCACAGGATATTTTAAAGCTAAGCATCTGTGGGTACTTAAAATAGGAGAACCCTGTGACTTAAGTACCCACTCTCTTCCAGTGACACAATATAGTAAATTTACAAGATACCACATTGATTAGAAAATATGATTTTAAATGAAAAACGAAAATTTAAGTTACATTAAATACAGGGATATCGTTTCAACCGAGACAGTAAATTTTTACTAAAACAGCTTTTACTTTTTACTGACAGTTTATCAAATAGTATATTACAATAAATAAAGCCGCATAATATCTGAAAGGAAGGTGATATTTCAGTAATTTGCAGAGCTGCAGGAGCACAAAGTTAAAGTGAGTGCTTAGCAGACAGGACACGGCATGTGTCAAATTTAAAAGTAGTTTGAAGTTACAATGAACCTTTTACACATGAATTGTCCGCTTCATTTTGACAAGGTAAAGAAATCAGTTATATAACAAAACTAGCTGACTCGGCGAACTTCGTACCGCCCAAAAGTAATAATTTGCAATAAATTAAAATTGCGACTATAATTTGAGATTTAAACTATCCTATCTCTCAAGTTGGATCGAACTGCACATGGTGTGCGAATTTTATTATAATCGGTTCAGTGGTTTAGGAGTCCATTGAGGACAAACGAAATTTTATTTCGTAATTTATTGTTATACTTAAATTGAACAATAAACTATCAAAATCATTTTTTCGTTGAGAGACTTAGCTTTAAGCCTACTCAACGAAAATTGTATATTTTCGAGCGAATGAATGTTATTAACATTAAAAACTGTGCAGTTGCGATCGAAATTACGTTTTTCGTTGAATTAGAATAAATAGATCTCCTGTTATTTAGTAACTACACTACTATAAAATCATCAGCAATGACAAATCCCAATCCCAATTATATTTGAAGTACCCCGTAAGTCTTATTTTTACCCGACTGCGCAATGCAAGAGCGCGAAGCGCGACGCGCAGACAGGGTATAGTGTTTAACAGTCTATATATGTATGTTTGTTCCTTTGTGGCACACTAGAGACAAAACGCGTGGACCGATTTTGATGATTTATACATCAATCGATTCGTTTTAATCATAGGAGTGCTACTAAAGATATGATAGTAATCAAAATTCAACATGGACACAATTAGGCGCCATATTGTGACGAAGTAAAAAAAATAAGTCGACGAAATATGTCGAGTGGGGTATCATTGGTAAAGCTGTACTTCCAGGGCCCAAATGGTGATACTTGTTTTTTTTTTGTAGAAAAGGTCTTTTTAACAGTTTTTTTTTTCTGGCGCTTCGCCGGCCGCTGCCGCGTGTAATGTTAAATTCCCCTCCACAGCCCTCTTCTAGCTCACTCGGAGCACCGGGGGAACAATAAAAGAAAACCAAAAAATTAAGATAATGTTATAAGTATATTTTATCCACTTTAGATACCAAAGCATAGGAATTCAGTAGTTTTAAGTTATTGCTTATATAAATCAACAAGTCTAACTATGTTTATTATTTATATAATAACTATGTTTCGCTAATTATAAATATCTAAGCTGAATACAGTAGTTCAAAGTTAATGTGTATATAAACCAACAAGTTGTCATGAAAGGTTATAATTATATGAATATCAGACATTCGTAACACTTTACCATGTACTTACAATATAAGACTTACTAATATATTTTATCCACAAATACCACATAGACTAGACTGAATAAGCTATTTAGTGGATTTCAGAGGTTCTACGGCTCGTTTGATCGATATTGGTGACAAACTTAGTTAATTCTAGTTCTCAGTGAGATAACCAGTTATATAGATATATGTATATATATGGAAATGGGTAAGTCGGGGTCCAACCTCACCTGGTGGTTCCTCTCCACGTTCACCCGGGGTTAGTAGAGAAATACCTTGATTATGATAGGTTTAGCTGTGTATAATCTGTCTGCTGTTACGGCCGGGTTACATAAAACCGGAGAGCGGCTGGCAAATAAACTCCCGCGTCCCTTCTGGTCCGTGTACAGAAAAAAGTCTCCTTGTTAGTCCTCCAGTATTTCTTGAGGGGAACGTACAAGCCTGAAGTTCACATTGAAAAAAAATGATCAGATATGGGGAAAATACATAGATTACCACATCTGTAGTGGGTGAGGGAGTGAGGGATATTCACGGTCAATGTTTACACTTTAAAATTTGAATCACTACAGGACTGGGGCCCGTCCCACCGGGTTGAAGAAAATCAATTCCACGTTCACTAACTTGACAAGAATGATTAGGTATATTTGCTGACAAGAATCACTATATTGTGCATAATGCAGTTCAATTAGTGCTAGGAGAATAAATATGAGGTCAGATGATAGCTTACCGTTCGAAATATGAAACTATCCGTAAGTATTTTGTTTCCTATCACAAGTTACCGCCTTATTATTGCAATCGCCTTGCGAAGGTTCGTGTTCGTCCACCTACGATACAGAATATCAACAGAAAGGTTATTTTTCACAGCCCAAACTTGCAAATTATGTAGGAAAAAGAGTTACTCCAATATACCTACGAAACTCAGTTCGGTTAGCGACTCCGCGCTTTTTCCGCCAATATCCTTCGGGATATAAACTTTTCGGATCTATCTCACGACTCCGACGACAATAATATGCCTTTTATTATACTTTGGGCAGAAGAAAAGATGAAAAGTTAACCGTACCACAAACAGATTGTGAAATTTTAAAAGTTGTTTTGACAATTGCTCATAGATGATAGACAGGTCGTCCACTCAGTGTTGCCAACTCGGATATTGAAAAAGGCGTAGGCCCGATGACAAAATTACGTAGAATTAGTAAAAATTGCATATGAAAAGTTCGTAGATCTATGTATTTTTTTTTGAGAGAAGCTAGTTCGTTAAAACGAGTATTTTGTTATACAATTTATTTAAAAAAAGGAGATAGAACATAGAATTCTTGGAGAAGACGCTACATTGGCAGCATTTACCATGCTGTGGTAGACATTTATCATCAGAGACAGACGCGGCTAGGTGTCAATTTGGCATAATTCTCTAAACTTAGCACTAAATTTAACATCAGTCTCTCCCTTTCATTCTGTATAAAGAATGACAAGAATACACTGTTATCAAATAGGCTAGTTTAGTTAGCTAGTTTTTTTTGAAAATATGTTTTAAATGGTTAATAATTGTTATATTAGACCGTAAAAAATGTATTGTAGTAATTATCATGATTGTATTATGCGAGAATGTAGAAACACAACGTTAAAGACTCCAGAAAAGTAGTGGTTTAAATTGCCCAGAGAAATAAACATATCTACACATGAACACATGTTTAAAACTTGCTAAATCCTGTAACTTTATCGACTGAAAGTCATTTCTTTTTGCATAGATCACTTCGGTGTAAGTACTGATTCAATAATATTTTAAGTTTAAAAATTTTTGAAGTTATACTTCTTTAGGCGCGTTATGAAAAATTGATGAGAGTGAAATTTTAATATGCGCGCGCATCACTGTAACACAAAATTTTAACAGCATGAAGTTGGTCGCTTTAGCTTCATGCGTTACTTTTGTGTTTACCGCAAATTAAGAAAATCTACCAACAAAATAGAAATAGAATCTCTATTTAGTGGGTGCTAACGACTGCATTGTGAAGGCCTATCAAAAGTATTTATTAATCTGGAACAACGGAACCAAAGCGCGATTCAGGAGACTACAGCGCCATCTCTTGACCATTGGTGTAGTAGAACCAAAAACCACATCTTTATTTTTTGTAATAAAGTAACAGTTATAGGTATTCACATTTATAATATCAAAAGTATTTATTAATCTGGAACCACGGAACCAAAGCGCGATTCAGGAGACTACAGCGCCATCTCTTGACCATTGGTGTAGTAGAACCAAAAACCACATCTTTATTTTTTGTAATAAAGTAACAGTTATAGGTATTCATATTTATAATATTTATCCACATGTTTCTAGTTTGTATATTAGGAATACGTGTTTGAGTTTCATACAAGTGCAAATCACATATGTTCTAATAAATTATATTCAGTAGCGATTTTAATTGAATATTTTGATTATTTATTTATTTTTTCAAATTAAAACTGAACTTTATTGACTGTGTCCTTTTCCAGACTTTTTATTAATTTATTGTAATTAATTATTTGCATGCAATTAAAAACTAATTTTAAACGATGCCAAAGAAGGATAACTTCTCACGCGCCTACATAAGTACACGCACCCATTTTTTTTTAAGTATATTAATGTACCTACTAAGTAAGATAGCTTTGTCACTTCTGCTTTTACAAATTCGGCGTCCAGCATTAATTTAGTCAACAAAACCAATAAACGGAAACTCTTCTACAAGATATAAGAGTCTTTAGATATATTTTAGTCCGACGAAAGAAACCATAGTAACACAACAATGACGTTTAGTTGTTTGTAAATTTTGTGACGTCATTCTGAATTTATGAAGTGAAATCGATGTATTTCAGTTCCTCATACCAAAAATTATAAGAAATAAACATTTGTATAGTTAACGAAAAATACGCTTCCCTATTCTACTGAGTTATGTTATTTTGCAAATTTGTACAAATTAAAAGAAAATACGTAGATTTTGGGACTGAAGTTAGTAGGTTAGCAGAAAAGGCCTAAAATACGTAGATCTACGTAAAAAGACGTAGAGTTGGCAACACTGCGTCCACTCCCAAACATGTGTCTATGATTTGTTTCCCACTTCAACTGAAGGCAAAGGCCACAGTCAAACAGACAGCCGCCGCATTCGAGACGAACCGAAGAATAAACTCAAAACTATATACCTACGCTCGCCGTAAGCTGAGGAAAAGGGAATACCTACCCAAATCAGCGAGGAAATTCAATTTCGAGTAAAATTCAAAATCGATTAAAAACAGCACCCGATAATGAGGACTCAAATCGATCTGGGAAAGACTATTCAAAATTCAACAACTGTCAAACTCCATCCATTCATCCACGCGCCCCACAGAGATTGGGTGCGGCCAGAGTGCACTCAGATTCAGAGTCAGATTCAGATTCTGAAAACAAGCGCGAGAAATAAACAGTGTAGTCGAAGGGTACGGCCAGATTGCTCTCCTGATTCAAATTCAGATTCAGACTCAGAAAACAAAGCGCGAGAAAAAGCAAGCAACCTGCTTAGACTACACTGTTTATTTCTCGCGCTTGTTTTCGAAATCTGAATCTGAGTGCACTCTGGCCGCACCCATACACTGCCTGATTACTTTTTTTTTTTTTTTTTTTTTTTTTTATAAGTCTCAAGTCGAATATTTTAGTCGAATAGGAAAATCGACTCTTCCCTCAAGGCTACCAACCCAATCAATGAAGTTTGACAGCTACGCTGACGTAAGCCGTTCTCTATCATAGACAAAACAGCTGTCCTACGTGTGTCAGTGTCACGCTCTGTTTAAAAACAAACACTACACGCGGCACGCTCGCTTTGCTCGCTCGGCTCGCGCGTTGTGGTCACAACACTAACCTAACCTAACCTAACGTAGTGTGAAGTATCATCACTTGATAAGAAAAGTAAAAATTTTCAATATTTTTATCTAATAAACTACCAGTGCATAAGTGTGACTTTTTTTTAATAATGTGGTTAACAGAAACCTTTTTAACAACAAAAATGCGAAATTACAACCAACAAAACTGTGAAGTTTTTACTTTTGGGCCCTGGAAGTACAGTATATCCGTATCATTGTCTAGATAATCGAAAATCATGATCAGGTTCCTTACACCATTTTTTTAAATAGTACTTTTTCATCCATATATTGGCTAATTTCGTATATATAGTTTAGTAGTACCTCATTAAGTTACAGATGTAGTTTAGCTTAAGTAATGCTCTGTCGGATGTGTACAACAATGTTATTGTGAATTCTGAATAGTTGCAGAACAATATTGTTTTTTTTTTCTTATTTCTTTTTTTATATTATAAGATACTTTTCATCATGTGGATTTAAGTACCTACCTACCTAACTAACTGTGAAGTGCTCCCTTGCAATGAATGATCTCTGGACTGTGCAATTTCACATTTTTTGTCTTGTTTCGAGATGTGTCCGTGATCGTAGAGCACCATTGTGTCTACAAAAATATTATTACTATTGTCTTTCCAAGGGCAAGGCCAGGGGGAGGTCATACAGTGGGTACAGATTGTAAAGTGGGTACAGATGGACCCCTTGTGTCTTTCTGTATAAAAATATGTCATGCCTAAGTGAAATTGTGCGGTTACGGCGTGAAACGTCGCCGAGATAATATGTTATTGTAACGACGGCACTGAGAGCTTGTAAATTGTGTTACGATTGCTGTGTAAATGTCTCACTATCACAGCATAGGAGCAGTGTTGTCAGGTCCGGTTTTTCAAAATCTCAAGACCCCCCAAGATAAACTTAATACAATACCAAGACCCCCCAAGATAAACTTAATACCAAGACCCCCCAAGATAAACTTAGTAATTGAGACCAGTAACAACTGTGTTTCTGCTGCGGCTTCTGCGGCCCCATAAAGCTAGTTCTTTTTAGATAATAACATTATTTTAAAATTAATAAGGTCACCTACATTATTAATGGCCGAAAATGCAACTCAACATGCAATTTAAATAAAAAAGACAAATAGTATTTTAAGAAACACAGGAGATTCATGTAAAAACAACAGTAGAACAGGGGAAATTTCAGAAAAACAGGAGATCTCCTGTAAAGTCTGGAGACCTGGCGACACTGCATAGGAGCGAGGACCGCAATGTCCCGGCCACGTGGGAGCCACGCCCCTAAGCTGCTCTGTTATATATTCATTGATTGTTAATTAATTCGTAATCTATTTGTATTAATTGTCATCTAGGTTTTTTCGGGGATTTGTGAATTCGTTATTATGTGAACACTTCTTTTCGTTTATCTCTTTATCTCTTTGTGTCAATTAAACGCGAGATTTCTTCGTTTATCATTATTTTAGTAAGAATAAGTTTTCTTTTTAAACGGAAATTTTAAAAATAATCGTTTATAGCAACAGGTCTGTTGTACCACGGCAATATGTATCGAATGGTGGTACACTGTTTAAGTTGGAGGTTTTTTTATGTATAAAAAGTTTTTTTTCTTCTTATGTAATTTTAAAATTTCTTTGTATAAAATAATTGTAAGTTATTCAAAACGCACCTTGGTTGTATATTTTGCCAATTAAATGGTAAAGTGCCAGTTTATTCGATGTGTAAATTTGTAATTCGTATATGAATCTGAATAATTGTATGGTATGATTGCCTTTTGACATTTCGACAAACAACTTGTTGAATGTTGTATCTAAATTAAATGCTTGTGTCGTTCAAACGTCGAGTGGTGGCTCCTGCGTGCACCGGGTTTTAGTTATAGATACATAAATACACTTACGGCTGATTATAATATATAATACATTAAATTCAGATTGTTCCAAACAAACTTATGGTTTTCTTTTCTTCGAATTCCACGTCCATTATGTATGCTGACGCTGACGTACTGTGTTATGTTATTTGTCGTCACTACCTTTTAATCTTGCTTTTGATGTATGACTATTGATCAATAAAGTCAATTGTTTTTAATTAATTATTCTTTTGATTCTTTCGTCCGATGTCCGCGTATGTACAGGATTTTAGTTTGTACTAGTGATCTAATAGTTTTTGTGCAATAGAATATAGCCTATGACCAACGATGTTAAATACCCTAGACACACCACGAGCGCTCAAAATGTGTCCCAATCAAGAAGTGCTTGAACTCCACTCAAGCACTTCTTGGTTCAGAGTCACGCGCGGACCGTTACAAAGTCAAGATGCAACTTGCTCTGCTCTGCGAAAAAATGAGAAAATAATACTTACGAGTACGAAAAGTGTCGTTTTTTCGACAGGTATCTAGTCAATGTTTGTTAATTTAACGCATTTGAAGTAAATTTTGATGTAATACTTACTATAAACTGATTTAATATAAAATATTTTTGATATTCAAATGCATGGTCGATTATACGTCGCCATATAGCCGTCTCTTTTTCTCGCGGTCCGTGTCTGCTATACTGCTAACAACCCGTTCAGAATTGCGCGTAGAGTCAAAGAACTAAGGTCTAAATTCTTCCGCATATAGCAATGTCGTAAAATTTTACGAGCTTGCATTTCGAACTGTCAGAAGTCCTTGACGCATGCGTTTTATTTAAAACCTTATATAGTATATATTAAAGGTTACTATCAATGTTTACATAATGCCTTATATTGTTTTTTGACTACGCGATCATCTTACGGAGCTCCGTGGATCGTTCAATGTACCTTTTGGACAGGTTTCGGGCACGATTTTGTTCGTGTTGGTGTATCTAGGGTATTTAATATCGTTGCCTATGACACTTTCAGTAATTTCAAAATCTAATAGATCCAAGATCCCCACCCCCGTCCCCCTCCCACTACAATCTCACAAAACTTAACTTAATATTACTAGCTGTCCCAGCGAACTTCGTCATCATCATCATCATCAGCCTATCAATGTCCCTACTGCTGGGGCACAGGCCTTCCCTATGGATGGAATAGGGAGATTGGGCCATGACCCACCACGCGGGCTCAGTGCGGATTGGTGGGTGCTAACGACTGCAAATGCAGCCGGGACCAACGGCTTAACGTGCCTTCCGAAGCACGGAGGAGCTCGAGATAGTAAATTTTTGGTCACCCATCCAATGACCGACCACTGCGAAAGTCGCTTAACTTCAACAATCGCAGCCGAACGCTCTAGCCACCTGCGCCATCGAGCTCCTCGAACTTCGTACCGCCATAAAAATATAAGGGTTGGTGGTAGAAGGGCGAAAATTTTGGGTTATATTTTTTTTTGTATGATGTATTTATTTTATTTCTAAACTAGAATACCTACCTCTCACACTTAAGTAACTATCTAAAACTTAATTTTAAAAGATTTTTGAACAACTACTTTTGGTGATCACTTACACAAATGCAAAGCTCAACTTAGGTCTCACTAACTGTACCAAGATATTGTTGATAGAGTGCATTGAATAGTATATTCACGAATATATAAATAGTTACCTTAACATATTAACTATATATACCTACATTATATTGGAATTGTGTTGTTTAGATTATATTGACAACGCTGGACGGTTACAATGAGGTAATCTAAAACAGCGTATAAAATTTAATTTGTGTACGGTATATATTTTGGTCAACCTTCGCACTACAATCTTTATGAAGCTGGCTGTACACTAGATAATGCAATAAGATTATTGTATTAGGAACTTCTGAAACAATCTTGTTTGAAGCCCTCTAGCAAAACCTGGTAAAACCATATGTTACCAAAGCACTAACTATAAGGTAATTTACTACAGCTGGCGCCATTGTGCTAAAGTTTACACCTCATTACCTAGATGGCGTTACGTGGGCCTATAATGTCCAAGGAAGTTGCCTACACTGTTAGGCACACCGCTAACAGGGAAAGGCGCGGCGAAAATAATATAAGGTTAGTAATTTAAGTTACAGCCTAACTCCTACATCATTAGTTTAATACCCGCCATGGGGTACGGCCAGAGTGCACTCAGATTCAGACTCAGAAAACAAGCGCGAGAAATATACAGTGTAGTTTAAGCAGGTTGCCTGCTGCCACTATGGCCACCCTGCTTTAACTACACTGTTTATTTCTCGCGCTTGTTTTCCGAGTCTGAATCTGAATCTGAGTGCACTCTGGCCGTACCCATACACACTACGAGAAATCGTTACGATCAGACTGTACAGTTCGAACGGTACAGTTTATACGATTTCGTTTAGTATAGGAAACTGTGCAGTTTTATAACATACACGCTACGATTTATCGGTACCGTTCGGACTGTACAGTCTAATCGTAACGATTTCTCGTAGTGTGTATGGCGGGTATAAAATTTTCGGTCAACATGAGACAATCCCCGCGCGCCGCTCGGTGGCTCTTGTCAGCACTTAGTTTCATCCCGTGTCTCTCCTCCCGTGGAAACACATATAGCTCGCATAAAATCACTGTTTAGGTAGCTCATCTTAAAATCAGGAATTGCTTTCTCATTTCCATTAAACCACTCAGAGATAAGTTTGATTCAAGGCGAAGCTGTTCTACCCACGTGACTTTACTAAGGGTTTGAGTCGATCGCTGACGACTACGGTCGTCACATTTCTTCGGAGCAAAAGGTATAAAATAAAACTCAAATATTTCACTATTTTTGTATATTCATTCAGACAACGGTACACAGTGACATAACGAACTTAAACATTACTGAATGTGATTGAGACGTACTACTATAATATATCGAAATAAAGAACATTAAAGTATTTTTAACTGTTTAATAGGATCCCGTAAACTACATTGATGCAACCTGTCAACTGTTACATTAATAAAGAATTACTTACAGCAAAAATTTCGATTATATTGTACTTGACATAAACACCGCCTTAGAATATGTTTCGTGCTAAGCAAATTTCCTAAAGTCGCTTCAGGCAAGTATCTCAGAGCAACAATGGTGGTTTATAAAGCGTTCCTCTAACATTCAGATCACCCCTTCCGCTCCTACGACGTGCAGCGATCGTGAAAGGAGATCGACCGTACATTGCAACGTCTGTTAGCGTTAGATATTACAAGACCACATATCAATCCTCTGATAATTGCAAATTAATATGAGAAACAAACATTTCTATTCATACAAACATGACAAAAACTTTTCCAATTAAAAGCCAGCCAACTATTTGGAGTGGGAAGAAATAAATTTAAACGCATAAGTTAAACTGTTAAACCTTAGGCCCAATAATACTGTAGTTACGCCCAAGGCGACTCTATGCAGATACTTGGAAGACATTCCCGTATACACTTTGCGATGAAAATATCGCTATAGATCTTACTAATATAGATATATTCTTCGAGCAGCAGAAACGAGTCGCCTCGGGCGCAGAGCCGAAACAAAACACTTCTATACATCTGAACTGCAGAAAAATAAAGCGACACAGCTGTCACACATATCACAATACATTAATCAATATATTTGTCAGCATTCAAATGATAGGTAACGAAGAGTTTTATCCTAAGCCTGACATCGATTTCCTTTAATAATAAATGCATTACGATTGATGTTTAAGATAAAATGGTCTGGAACAACGCTATACTATGTTATGTGAAAGAAACAGCTCAGATAGTCGAATGCTCGATTGGAAAATGAGATCGATTTTTTTTATACGTATTTAAGCTCCACAGAATCACATGGCTGCCTCAGCTACAAAGTCGCAGTCCTTAAGATTATAATTTGCTTACAGTAAAACGTGTTGATAGGGATGATGTTAAGGTAAAATAAACGGAATTATTTTTAGTCAGCTATTTAGATTTAAAAAAAAATGAGCACGTATTTTTTTGCTTTCATCAATGACAAAGATAACGTCGTCGTAAGTGACGTCTTTTCGTCGGCATGTAACATTTCATATCCATATATATCTTATCTACTATATAAAAATAAGTCGGGTTTTCCTTCCTGACGCTATAACTCTAGAACGCACGAACCGATTTCCACGGTTTTGCATTCGTTGGAAAGGTCTCGGGCTCCCTGAGGTTTATAGCAAAAAAAAATCAGGAAAAATTAAAAAAAAAAATCTTTTAATCACCAAACGAAATGTTACATAAAACGAAGCCATCTGGTGGCGAAACGGAGTTCGCCGGGTTTGCTAGTCTATGTATAGTTTTGATTAAGTGAAAAAATACGTGTCCAATGGACGTAGAAAGAAAAGTGTCATCCCTATTCAGCAAACCATCAGATTTGCTTACTTGGTAGTGGAGTGGTGAGGAGTGAGGCAAGGCGGCGCGAAATGTATACAATACTACAAGTTGAACATTCAATAGGAATCGGAACGGTGATACGATGACCACGGGGTATGGAAATGAAGACAGATCTCTCTTAACAACAATAAATCGCTTCAGTAACATAAAAACTAACGACATCCATAATCGCTATGAATACAAATGATATTGTAACACAAATCTATGGAACTCTTTGATGTCCTTTGTTGTCACTGTGATATTTGGCAATCGAACAACCTAAAGCCAGAAACATATTAACGTGTCGTGTCGTGTCGACTCTCTTATCTCTCTAACTCTTTCTAACCCAAAATAAATGTACGAAACCGATGCGTCACAACACTCCACGACACATTAATATGTTTCTGGCTTGAGGGTCACTGCGCAGATTTCGAGCTCGGCTAAACTTTACACTTGGCGATATTTTCCTTGGTCGGTAGTACGTACGCTCCTTCACAGTGTCAACAAAATAAACTGTTTCGCTCCACACATTTCTGTGAAACGGAACGTAAACCAGTCAGTCAGTACGTTTGCTAGTTGATATGCAATTCAAATTATGTCCTTAGAGCCAAAAGCAATGATAATTCTTACGATACTATTGTCTGATACCTACCACAACAGATATCCACATAGTCTTACTAACTAAACAGTCACATTTAACACACTGTTATTAACTTAGAAGATTGAAAAGGAGGATTGGGTATTTGTAACAAGAAATATCTTATAAAGGTAGGTATCGTAATAAAATAACATATTATTTTGAGCCCGATTTGGCGTTAAGACAATTTAATCTAAACAAAATAAATAATACACGATGAAAGTTCTATAAGAATAGGTATTTAGAAGGAAAAAATATAATTGTTCTTTAAACATACAAACGATAATATTTATCACAATGAACTAAAAAAAAGTGAGAAACAGTAGTTGTCATGCAATATTATATATATAACACATCGTGATAATCGCCAGTAATGATTCGATAACTATAAAAAAATCATAAATTAATATCTATTTTTATAAATTACCAACCGAAACCGCCTCTTTAGGTTTATAATAATAATACAAGTTTATTTACTTTACTTAACTATCACGAAAATAACATTAGGTAGGTACTCACTAATGTAATCCGAAATTCTCCGATACAATAAATTAATTAATTATAACTACAAAATCCACAATTTGATACAAAAATTGAACCGCACTCGATCGATACAGCTCAAACAAAAATGGCACTATGCAACTTATGCATTGTTTCCTTATGGATTTTTGTCATTTGGAAGGAAAAAAAATATAGAATCAATTTTGACGCCGAACAGTCATCTAACATTCGCCTGTCAGGGTATTACCACTTCGGCCGAATATATATTTTATGTATATTTTTCCCTATATATAGTCATATGTATTTTTTTTTTATATAATAATTTTGAATTTTCATTATTCTAACTTTTTTTTATAGTTAAGCACGTTCAGTGCGCGCCGATGGCGGCGGCCGGGGCGAGGCGCGCCGGGTGCGGAGGCTGTATGCCGCACGCCACTAACAATCTTACAACAACACGGGTACGGTAATATTAACATTACCGTGCCACGGGCGGCCGGCCGGCGCCATCGCGCGCGACTCGCCTATCATCGCCGCACGCATCCCAACACTTACTGTGGTCAAAAATTTGGAAGGCACTTTCTACTTTTTTTCAAAAATTTTAAATTTTAATTTACTTTTTGAACACATTAGCCTAGACTTAGGATACAATAGAAAATATGCGTAGTAACATTTACCAAAAATTACGCAATTCTTTCCGAAACGCATAGGCCATTATATAACTTTTTTAATTTCTTTTTTCACCTAGAATAAACTTTATTTCCAAAAGGACAGCCAAATAGATTCATTACTAGATCTGAATGCAAATCATTTTTTTCTTCTTCTCTTAATTTGGTCTTTCTTTACTTACTAATTCCAAAGACGAACCCAATCGGACAATCCAAATACCAAATTAAAGTGAAGTATCAAGGCCACTTGGAGACTTATATTAAACACCGTCGATCGTGTTTTGCGACGAGACATGCGCAGTAGCGCCCCTTTCCCCTCAACAGACACATATAAGAACGCCAACGATAGTCCGCCAACAATATCTAATGGTATACCCTTGCGGCAAAAAGATCGGTGATGGTTAATTTTATGCCGAAACTCTCGAACGAAACCTTAGTTTAAAACAAATTTGTACAAATCAAAGTGTTTCACTGGTAGCAGCGAGCACAATATGTCAAAATGATGCTCCGATGCTATGCTAATATTGAAATGTAACTGTAGCCACGAGTAGGGACACGAAAAAAAGTATCGATACTTTGTGGTGTCGAGTACTTTTCCTTTCGATACCGATACTTTTGTACTCGATACTTTTACTAAATGAGTACTTTTTGGCAAGTATCAATACCTACCTTAAAAATTTTGGATAAGCGCCTCATATTGATGGCAACACCATCTTAAGTTAAATCATAGCAAACCTTCTAAAACGTTCCATTGCGTTGTTATAAAGTCAGCAACTGACATATTCAATTTCTTTCCAATCTGTGACTGTGTTTATTTTGCGCTTTGTTTTGTTTCATAGTTATTTATTTAGCGACCACATTATTAGGAACTGTGATTGATTCGCCGTTTATTGTGCTTTTCGCTTGACTGTATTCGTTTGAATTTGTATCTGGGCTTGCTCATCAGGCCACAGAGGATCCGATAAGGCCCTAAGAAACGCACTCGATACTTTGAAGTATCGATACTTTTGTTTCAATACTTTTACGAGTACGATACTTTTTTACAGTATCGATACTTTCTATTCGATATCGTGTCCCCTCCCTAGCCACGAGCGGCGGGCTGCGCCGGCGCCGGCTCGACAGTACGACCTTTGCTGCGAAAAATGCGTAAGCTGTCACGATACTTCCATGACAACATATGAGTTTGACAACTCTCTACATTATATAGTCTCAATTATTTATTTTGACATAAAATTCTATACACAGAGTTATAATATGGGTCTCGTCCGCTACGGGCGAGCGGCGAAGAGAGAACCCCATAATGCAGAGTAAAATTCAATGTTCGTATAATATTGACCAGTTGGTAGAATACACTCCTTAATCGCTAACACTGATATTGTTACTACTTAAACACAGAAGAATCTGTCGATCAGAGTAAAGTCGAAGATTGTGATTACGTTCGAGCGGGGGAGGTCGGTCGAGCCTCAGAGTCTAATTTAACCTAACATTTGGAACGCTCACTACTGGCTAAAGATTACAATCTATATTACATTTGGCGACCGCTATAAGTCTATCGCTGCGTAGGGCGGTCGAGCGCCCACCGCGATCGCTATAAAGAGACAATGACATTCATCCGACGACAAATCAAATTATATATATGTAGATATATATCCCTTTAACATTATCATCTAAGATTATTTCTCGTTTTACACAATTAGTTTGCTGAATTACAATGAATAGGTATACCGAACAGTCTTTTGAATCGGGCCGAATGGTTTAAATTTTGATCTCCTTACATACTTCACAGATGAATCTAAGATGTAACATTATATTTAAGCCTATGTTTCACATTCTACTCATGCGCAGGTGGCGGGGAGCGCTTGCGGGCGCTCCGCGTCACCCGCCTCGCTTACGATAGGTACAGTAACAAAAGATACATGTCACCAGAACACATGCATAAACGACGATGTATACAAGAAACGTAATTAATTATAATAATAAACTAAAAATATTCCTTTTCGCATTAATAATACAAAACTCGTAACTAAACAACAAGCATTTTATTGCACAGCGAGTCCACTTTAAATAATAATCAATCAATCAACTAAACATGAATGTAAATCAATGCCGATATTATCGAAACGATCGAAGTCCCGCGAGCGCGGCAGTCCTTCCGCCGTCGGGGCGGTGGAATGTGCTCGTGTGATGCGTCATGCGCCGCGCCGCCTAGAAGTAGCCCACGGAGTTGCGGTTGGGGACGAAGTAGGGGTAGGCGGCGGGCAGCGTCGGCGCGATCGGCGGCGCGTGCTGCGGCGCGTGGTGCGGCGCGTTATGCGGCGCGTTATGCGGCGCGTTATGCGGCGGCGGCTGCGCGGGCAGCGGCACGAGCGAGGCCGTGCCCACCGCCGCCGCCTCGCTTCACATGTGCTCCGCGCGAGCTTCCCCCGCCGCCGGCTCCAGTTTCACAGGCAGCGGCGACGACAGCTCCTTGCCGCCTTTCCCGCCCGACAGCGGCGTCTTCGGCGGGCCCATCTCAGTCATCTCGGCCACCGCGACCGCCACCACGTCGCCCCCGCCGTAGCGGCTATCCGGGCGCGGCGACGCGAACGGCCGGAACGGATCCGCCGGCTTCGGCGGCTCGAGCGCGTGGCCCGGCGGCGGCGGCGAACAAAGCGGCGACTCGAGCCCCGCAGACAGCGGGGACGGCAAACGCGGCGATTGCAGCGGCAGCGGCGGCAGCCCCAAATGCGGCGGATGGTCCGGCGGTCTCTGCGCCGCCACCACCATGTTGCACATTTGACGGCGAAGCCCGTGAGCCACCGCGGCGACGGCGGCGGCGGCCGCAGCGTTCGGCGAAACGCCGCCGTCGCGCCCGTTGCCGCACGCCGCGTTCCCATACGCGTTCGGCACCGCGATCCCGTCCTGAAACACGCAACCGTCCGTACAGTACACGTCTGGTGTCTAACTATCGAAACCCGGAAACAAAGTCGCCCAGCTCATAAGGAGAATCGCATCGCATCGGCAGTTGAGAGATCGCATCGGCAACGCGTGTTAGACATGTTAGCTTTGGTAATGCTGGTGTACTGACCGTGATAGAGGGGTAGGTGAGGACCTCCTCCTTGATGTGGTGCGCGGGGTGCTGCGCTGGGTGAGGCGCGTGCGTGTCGCGAAAGACGACAGCTCGGATGACGCCGCGGATGTGCTCGTCGGGCCAAACGCCAAGCAGGATGCGTTGCGGCCGCCCGCGACCCTTTGGCCGCAGATCTGCAACACGCGCAACAGTCAAACGTGAACTATACGACCGACCTACGGGGACCGGAGACAGCTCCGCCTGTCCAGGGCTAGCTGGCGACAACGCTTATATGTAAGACCGATGACCTTATAATTTGATCCATGCGCATTCTCCAGGGGAGGGAGAGTCCTGGTGCTCTGAGATACAGGCGTTCTGTTCAGGCACCAGTCTCTCACAATCTATTCAATGTTTCTATATAAGAATTATAGTATGATAAGTTGTCATGGGATTTGTAGATTGTGGAAGAAGAAATAAAGATTATTATTATTATTATTATTTCACATTAAATAGTAATAATAATAATTTATTCCCAATTTTTTTATACAATATGGTTTTACAAATAACAGGCACAGGATATTTTAAAGCTAAGCATCTGTGGGTACTTAAAATAGGAGAACCCTGTGACTTAAGTACCCACTCTCTTCCAGTGACACAATATAGTAAATTTACAAGATACCACATTGATTAGAAAATATGATTTTTAAATGAAAAACGAAAATTTAAGTTACATTAAATACAGGGATATCGTTTCAACCGAGACAGTCAATTTTTACTAAAACAGCTTTTACTTTTTACTGACAGTTTATCAAATAGTATATTACAATAAATAAAGCCGCATAATATCTGAAAGGAAGGTGATATTTCAGCTGCAGGAACACAAAGTTAAAGTGAGTGCTTAGCAGACAGGACACGGCATGTGTCAAATTTGAAAGTAGTTTGAAGTTACAATGAACCTTTTACACATGAATTATCCGCTTCGTTTTGACAAGGTAAAGAAATCAGTTATATAACAAAACTAGCTGACTCGGCGAACTTCGTACCGCCCAAAAGTAATAATTTGCAATAAATTAAAATTGCGACTATAATTTGAGATTTAAACTATCCTATCTCTCAAGTTGGATCGAACTGCACATGGTGTGCGAATTTTATTATAATCGGTTCAGTGGTTTAGGAGTCCATTGAGGACAAACGAAATTTTATTTCGTAATTTATTGTTATACTTAAATTGAACAATAAACTATCAAAATCATTTTTTCGTTGAGAGACTTAGCTTTAAGCCTACTCAACGAAAATTGTATATTTTCGAGCGAATGAATGTTATTAACATTAAAAACTGTGCAGTTGCGATCGAAATTACGTTTTTCGTTGAATTAGAATAAATAGATCTCCTGTTATTTAGTAACTACACTACTATAAAATCATCAGCAATGACAAATCCCAATCCCAATTATATTTGAAGTACCCCGTAAGTCTTTTTTTTACCCGACTGCGCAATGCAAGAGCGCGAAGCGCGACGCGCAGACAGGGTATAGTGTTTAACAGTCTATATATGTATGTTTGTTCCTTTGTGGCACACTAGAGACAAAACGCGTGGACCGATTTTGATGATTTATACATCAATCGATTCGTTTTAATCATAGGAGTGCTATTAAAGATATGATAGTAATCAAAATTCAACATGGACACAATTAGGCGCCATATTGTGACGAAGTAAAAAAAATAAGTCGACGAAATATGTCGAGTGGGGTATCATTGGTAAAACTGTACTTCCAGGGCCCAAATGGTGATACTTGTTTTTTTTTGTAGAAAAGGTCTTTTTAACAGATTTTTTTTTCTGGCGCTTCGCCGGCCGCTGCCGCGTGTAATGTTAAATTCCCCTCCACAGCCCTCTTCTAGCTCACTCAGAGCACCGGGGGAACAATAAAAGAAAACCAAAAAATTAAGATAATGTTATAAGTATATTTTATCCACTTTAGATACCAAAGCATAGGAATTCAGTAGTTTTAAGTTATTGCTTATATAAATCAACAAGTCTAACTATGTTTATTATTTATATAATAACTATGTTTCACTAATTATAAATATCTAAGCTGAATACAGTAGTTCAAAGTTAATGTGTATATAAACCAACAAGTTGTCATGAAAGGTTATAATTATATGAATATCAGACATTCGTAACACTTTACCATGTACTTACAATATAAGACTTACTAATATATTTTATCCACAAATACCACATAGACTAGACTGAATAAGCTATTTAGTGGATTTCAGAGGTTCTACGGCTCGTTTGATCGATATTGGTGACAAACTTAGTTAATTCTAGTTCTCAGTGAGATAACCAGTTATATAGATATATGTATATATATGGAAATAATGCAGTTCAATTAGTGCTAGGAGAATAAATATGAGGTCAGATGATAGCTTACCGTTCGAAATATGAAACTATCCGTAAGTATTTTGTTTCCTATCACAAGTTACCGCCTTATTATTGCAATCGCCTTGCGAAGGTTCGTGTTCGTCCACCTACGATACAGAATATCAACAGAAAGGTTATTTTTCACAGCCCAAACTTGCAAATTATGTAGGAAAAAGAGTTACTCCAATATACCTACGAAACTCAGTTCGGTTAGCGACTCCGCGCTTTTTCCGCCAATATCCTTCGGGATATAAACTTTTCGGATCTATCTCACGACTCCGACGACAATAATATGCCTTTTATTATACTTTGGGCAGAAGAAAAGATGAAAAGTTAACTGTACCACAAACAGATTGTGAAATTTTAAAAGTTGTTTTGACAATTGCTCATAGATGATAGACGGGTCGTCCACTCCCAAACATGTGTCTATGATTTGTTTCCCACTTCAACTGAAGGCAAAGGCCACAGTCAAACAGACAGCCGCCGCATTCGAGACGAACCGAAGAATAAACTCAAAACTATATACCTACGCTCGCCGTAAGCTGAGGAAAAGGGAATACTTACCTACCCAAATCAGCGAGGAAATTCAATTTCGAGTAAAATTCAAAATCGATTAAAAACAGCACCCGATAAGGAGGACTCAAATCGATCTGGGAAAGACTATTCAAAATTCAACAACTGTCAAACTCCATCCATTCATCCACGCGCCCCCACAGAGATTCCCCGCCTGATTACTTTTTTTTTTTTTTTATAAGTCTCAAGGCGAATATTTTAGTCGAATAGGAAAATCGACTCTTCCCTCAAGGCTACCAACCCAATCAATGAAGTTTGACAGCTACGCTGACGTAAGCGGTTCGCTATCATAGACAAAACAGCTGTCCTACGTGTGTCAGTGTCACGCTCTGTTTAAAAACAAACACTACACGCGGCACGCTCGCTTTGCTCGCTCGGCTCGCGCGTTGTGGTCACAACACTAACCTAACCTAACCTAACGTAGTGTGAAGTATCATCACTTGATAAGAAAAGTAAAAATTTTCAATATTTTTATCTAATAAACTACCAGTGCATGAGTGTGACTTTTTTTTAATAATGTGGTTAACAGAAACCTTTTTAACAACAAAAATGCGAAATTACAACCAACAAAACTGTGAAGTTTTTACTTTTGGGCCCTGGAAGTACAGTATATCCGTATCATTGTCTAGATAATCGAAAATCATGATCAGGTTCCTTACACCATTTTTTTAAATAGTACTTTTTCATCCATATATTGGCTAATTTCGTATATATAGTTTAGTAGTACCTCATTAAGTTACAGATGTAGTTTAGCTTAAGTAATGCTCTGTCGGATGTGTACAACAATGTTATTGTGAATTCTGAATAGTTGCAGAACAATATTGTTTTTTTTTTTCTTATTTCTTTTTTTATATTATAAGATACTTTTCATCATGTGGATTTAAGTACCTACCTACCTAACTAACTGTGAAGTGCTCCCTTGCAATGAATGATCTCTGGACTGTGCAATTTCACATTTTTTGTCTTGTTTCGAGATGTGTCCGTGATCGTAGAGCACCATTGTGTCTACAAAAATATTATTACTATTGTCTTTCCAAGGGCAAGGCCAGGGGGAGGTCATACAGTGGGTACAGATTGTAAAGTGGGTACAGATGGACCCCTTGTGTCTTTCTGTATAAAAATATGTCATGCCTAAGTGAAATTGTGCGGTTACGGCGTGAAACGTCGCCGAGATAATATGTTATTGTAACGACGGCACTGAGAGCTTGTAAATTGTGTTACGATTGCTGTGTAAATGTCTCACTATCACAGCATAGGAGCAGTGTTGTCAGGTCCGGTTTTTCAAAATCTCAAGACCCCCCAAGATAAACTTAATACAATACCAAGACCCCCCAAGATAAACTTAATACCAAGACCCCCCAAGATAAACTTAGTAATTGAGACCAGTAACCACTGTGTTTCTGTGGCTTCTGCGGCCCCATAAAGCTAGTTCTTTTTAGATAATAACATTATTTTAAAATTAATAAGGTCACCTACATTATTAATGGCCGAAAATGCAACTCAACATGCAATTTAAATAAAAAAGACAAATAGTATTTTAAGAAACACAGGAGATTCATGTAAAAACAACAGTAGAACAGGGGAAATTTCAGAAAAACAGGAGATCTCCTGTAAAGTCTGGAGACCTGGCGACACTGCATAGGAGCGAGGACCGCAATGTCCCGGCCACGTGGGAGCCACGCCCCTAAGCTGCTCTGTTATATATTCATTGATTGTTAATTAATTCGTAATCTATTTGTATTAATTGTCATCTAGGTTTTTTCGGGGATTTGTGAATTCGTTATTATGTGAACACTTCTTTTCGTTTATCTCTTTATCTCTTTGTGTCAATTAAACGCGAGATTTCTTCGTTTATTCGATTATTTTAGTAAGAATAAGTTTTCTTTTTAAACGGAAATTTTAAAAATAATCGTTTATAGCAACAGGTCTGTTGTACCACGGCAATATGTATCGAATGGTGGTACACTGTCTAAGTTAAAAATTTTTTATGTATAAAAAGTATTTTTTCTTCTTATGTAATTTAAAAATTTCTTTGTATAAAATAATTGTAAGTTATTCAAAACGCACCTTGGTTGTATATTTTGCCAATTAAATGGTAAAGTGCCAGTTTATTCGATGTGTAAATTTGTAATTCGTATATGAATCTGAATAATTGTATGGTATGATTGCCTTTTGACATTTCGACAAACAACTTGTTGAATGTTGTATCTAAATTAAATGCTTGTGTCGTTCAAACGTCGAGTGGTGGCTCCTGCGTGCACCGGGTTTTAGTTATAGATACATAAATACACTTACGGCTGATTATAATATATAATACATTAAATTCAGATTGTTCCAAACAAACTTATGGTTTTCTTTTCTTCGAATTCCACGTCCATTATGTATGCTGACGCTGACGTACTGTGTTATGTTATTTGTCGTCACTACCTTTTAATCTTGCTTTTGATGTATGACTATTGATCAATAAAGTCAATTGTTTTTAATTAATTATTCTTTTGATTCTTTCGTCCGATGTCCGCGTATGTACAGGATTTTAGTTTGTACTAGTGATCTAATAGTTTTTGTGCAATAGAATATAGCCTATGACCAACGATGTTAAATACCCTAGACACACCACGAGCGCTCAAAATGTGTCCCAATCAAGAAGTGCTTGAACTCCACTCAAGCACTTCTTGGTTCAGAGTCACGCGCGGACCGTTACAAAGTCAAGATGCAACTTGCTCTGCTCTGCGAAAAAATGAGAAAATAATACTTAGAGTACGAAAAGTGTCGTTTTTTCGACAGGTATCTAGTCAATGTTTGTTAATTTAACGCATTTGAAGTAAATTTTGATGTAATACTTACTATAAACTGATTTAATATAAAATATTTTTGATATTCAAATGCATGGTCGATTATACGTCGCCATATAGCCGTCTCTTTTTCTCGCGGTCCGTGTCTGCTATACTGCTAACAACCCGTTCAGAATTGCGCGTAGAGTCAAAGAACTAAGGTCTAAATTCTTCCGCATATAGCAATGTCGTAAAATTTTACGAGCTTGCATTTCGAACTGTCAGAGGTCCTTGACGCATGCGTTTTATTTAAAACCTTATATAGTATATATTAAAGGTTACTATCAATGTTTACATAATGCCTTATATTGTTTTTTGACTACGCGATCATCTTACGGAGCTCCGTGGATCGTTCAATGTACCTTTTGGACAGGTTTCGGGCACGATTTTGTTCGTGTTGGTGTATCTAGGGTATTTAATATCGTTGCCTATGACACTTTCAGTAATTTCAAAATCTAATAGATCCAAGATCCCCACCCCCATCCCCCTCCCACTACAATCTCACAAAACTTAACTTAATATTACTAGCTGTCCCAGCGAACTTCGTCATCATCATCATCATCAGCCTATCAATGTCCCTACTGCTGGGGCACAGGCCTTCCCTATGGATGGAATAGGGAGATTGGGCCATGACCCACCACGCGGGCTCAGTGCGGATTGGTGGGTGCTAACGACTGCAAATGCAGCCGGGACCAACGGCTTAACGTGCCTTCCGAAGCACGGAGGAGCTCGAGATAGTAAATTTTTGGTCACCCATCCAATGACCGACCACTGCGAAAGTTGCTTAACTTCAACAATCGCAGCCGAACGCTCTAGCCACCTGCGCCATCGAGCTCCTCGAACTTCGTACCGCCATAAAAATATAAGGGTTGGTGGTAGAAGGGCGAAAATTTTGGGTTATATTTTTTTTTGTATGATGTATTTATTTTATTTCTAAACTAGAATACCTCTCACACTTAAGTAACTATCTAAAACTTAATTTTAAAAGATTTTTGAACAACTACTTTTGGTGATCACTTACACAAATGCAAAGCTCAACTTAGGCCTCACTAACTGTACCAAGATATTGTTGATAGAGTGCATTGAATAGTATATTCACGAATATATAAATAGTTACCTTAACATATTAACTATATATACCTACATTATATTGGAATTGTGTTGTTTAGATTATATTGACAACGCTGGACGGTTACAATGAGTTAATCTAAAACAGCGTATAAAATTTAATTTGTGTACGGTATATATTTTGGTCAACCTTCGCACTACAATCTTTATGAAGCTGGCTGTACACTAGATAATGCAATAAGATTATTGTATTAGGAACTTCTGAAACAATCTTGTTTGAAGCCCTCTAGCAAAACCTGGTAAAACCATATGTTACCAAAGCACTAACTATAAGGTAATTTACTACAGCTGGCGCCATTGTGCTAAAGTTTACACCTCATTACCTAGATGGCGTTACGTGGGCCTATAATGTCCAAGGAAGTTGCCTACACTGTTAGGCACACCGCTAACAGGGAAAGGCGCGGCGAAAATAATATAAGGTTAGTAATTTAAGTTACAGCCTAACTCCTATATCATAAGTTTAATACCTGCCATAGGGTACGGCCAGAGTGCACTCAGATTCAGACTCAGAAAACAAGCGCGAGAAATATACAGTGTAGTTTAAGCAGGTTGCCTGCTGCCACTATGGCCACCCTGCTTTAACTACACTGTTTATTTCTCGCGCTTGTTTTCCGAGTCTGAATCTGAATCTGAGTGCACTCTGGCCGTACCCATACACACTACGAGAAATCGTTACGATCAGACTGTACAGTTCGAACGGTACAGTTTATACGATTTCGTTTAGTATATGAAACTGTGCAGTTTTATAACATACACGCTACGATTTATCGGTACCGTTCGCACTGTACAGTCTAATCGTAACGATTTCTCGTAGTGTGTATGGCGGGTATAAAATTTTCGGTCAACATGAGACAATCCCCGCGCGCCGCTCGGTGGCTCTTGTCAGCACTTAGTTTCATCCCGTGTCTCTCCTCCCGTGGAAACACATATTATAGCTCGCATAAAATCACTGTTTAGGTAGCTCATCTTAAAATCAGGAATTGCTTTCTCATTTCCATTAAACCACTCAGAGATAAGTTTGATTCAAGGCGAAGCTGTTCTACCCACGTGACTTTACTAAGGATTTGAGTCGATCGCTGACGACTACGGTCGTCACATTTCTTCGGAGCAAAAGGTATAAAATAAAACTCAAATATTTCACTATTTTTGTATATTCATTCAGACAACGGTACACAGTGACATAACGAACTTAAACATTACTGAATGTGATTGAGACGTACTACTATAATATATCGAAATAAAGAACATTAAAGTATTTTTAACTGTTTAATAGGATCCCGTAAACTACATTGATGCAATCTGTCAACTGTTACATTAATAAAGAATTACTTACAGCAAAAATTTCGATTATATTGTACTTGACATAAACACCGCCTTAGAATATGTTTCGTGCTAAGCAAATTTCCTAAAGTCGCTTCAGGCAAGTATCTCAGAGCAACAATGGTGGTTTATAAAGCGTTCCTCTAACATTCAGATCACCCCTTCCGCTCCTACGACGTGCAGCGATCGTGAAAGGAGATCGACCGTACATTGCAACGTCTGTTAGCGTTAGATATTACAAGACCACATATCAATCCTCTGATAATTGCAAATTAATATGAGAAACAAACATTTCTATTCATACAAACATGACAAAAACTTTTCCAATTAAAAGCCAGCCAACTATTTGGAGTGGGAAGAAATAAATTTAAACGCATAAGTTAAACTGTTAAACCTTAGGCCCAATAATACTGTAGTTACGCCCAAGGCGACTCTATGCAGATACTTGGAAGACATTCCCGTATACACTTTGCGATGAAAATATCGCTATAGATCTTACTAATATAGATATATTCTTCGAGCAGCAGAAACGAGTCGCCTCGGGCGCAGAGCCGAAACAAAACACTTCTATACATCTGAACTGCAGAAAAATAAAGCGACACAGCTGTCACACATATCACAATACATTAATCAATATATTTGTCAGCATTCAAATAATAGGTAACGAAGAGTTTTATCCTAAGCCTGACATCGATTTCCTTTAATAATAAATGCATTACGATTGATGTTTAAGATAAAATGGTCTGGAACAACGCTATACTATGTTATGTGAAAGAAACAGCTCAGATAGTCGAATGCTCGATTGGAAAATGAGATCGATTTTTTTTATACGTATTTAAGCTCCACAGAATCACATGGCTGCCTCAGCTACAAAGTCGCAGTCCTTAAGATTATAATTTGCTTACAGTAAAACGTGTTGATAGGGATGATGTTAAGGTAAAATAAACGGAATTATTTTTAGTCAGCTATTTAGATTTAAAAAAAAAATGAGCACGTATTTTTTTGCTTTCATCAATGACAAAGATAACGTCGTCGTAAGTGACGTCTTTTCGTCGGCATGTAACATTTCATATCCATATATATCTACTATATAAAAATAAGTCGGGTTTTCCTTCCTGACGCTATAACTCTAGAACGCACGAACCGATTTCCACGGTTTTGCATTCGTTGGAAAGGTCTCGGGCTCCGTGAGGTTTATAGCAAAAAAAAATCAGGAAAAATAAAAAAAAAAATATTTTAATCACCAAACGAAATGTTACATAAAACGAAGCCATCTGGTGGCGAAACGGAGTTCGCCGGGTTTGCTAGTCTATGTATAGTTTTGATTAAGTGAAAAAATACGTGTCCAATGGACGTAGAAAGAAAAGTGTCATCCCTATTCAGCAAACCATCAGATTTGCTTACTTGCTGGTGGAGTGGTGTGGAGTGAGGCAAGGCGGCGCGAAATGTTTACAATACTACAAGTTGAACATTCAATAGGAATCGGAACGGTGATACGATGACCACGGGGTATGGAAATGAAGACAGATCTCTCTTAACAACAATAAATCGCTTCAGTAACATAAAAACTAACGACATCCATAATCGCTATGAATACAAATGATATTGTAACACAAATCTATGGAACTCTTTGATGTCCTTTGTTGTCACTGTGATATTTGGCAATCGAACAACCTAAAGCCAGAAACATATTAACGTGTCGTGTCGTGTCGTGACGCGCCAGAATCACATCGGTTTTATACATTTACTATATTTAGTGATATATTTACGTGTCGTGTCGTGTCGACTCTCTTATCTCTCTAACTCTTTCTAACCCAAAATAAATGTACGAAACCGATGCGTCACAACACTCCACGACACATTAATATGTTTCTGGCTTGAGGGTCACTGCGCAGATTTCGAGCTCGGCTAAACTTTACACTTGGCGATATTTTCCTTGGTCGGTAGTACGTACGCTCCTTCACAGTGTCAACAAAATAAACTGTTTCGCTCCACACATTTCTGTGAAACGGAACGTAAACCAGTCAGTCAGTACGTTTGCTAGTTGATATGCAATTCAAATTATGTCCTTAGAGCCAAAAGCAATGATAATTCTTACGATACTATTGTCTGATACCTACCACAACAGATATCCACATAGTCTTACTAACTAAACAGTCACATTTAACACACTGTTATTAACTTAGAAGATTGAAAAGGAGGATTGGGTATTTGTAACAAGAAATATCTTATAAAGGTAGGTATCGTAATAAAATAACATATTATTTTGAGCCCGATTTGGCGTTAAGACAATTTAATCTAAACAAAATAAATAATACACGATGAAAGTTCTATAAGAATAGGTATTTAGAAGGAAAAAATATAATTGTTCTTTAAACATACAAACGATAATATTTATCACAATGAACTAAAAAAAAGTGAGAAACAGTAGTTGTCATGCAATATTATATATATAACACATCGTGATAATCGCCAGTAATGATTCGATAACTATAAAAAAATCATAAATTAATATCTATTTTTATAAATTACCAACCGAAACCGCCTCTTTAGGTTTATAATAATAATACAAGTTTATTTACTTTACTTAACTATCACGAAAATAACATTAGGTAGGTACTCACTAATGTAATCCGAAATTCTCCGATACAATAAATTAATTAATTATAACTACAAAATCCACAATTTGATACAAAAATTGAACCGCACTCGATCGATACAGCTCAAACAAAAATGGCACTATGCAACTTATGCATTGTTTCCTTATGGATTTTTGTCATTTGGAAGGAAAAAAAATATAGAATCAATTTTGACGCCGAACAGTCATCTAACATTCGCCTGTCAGGGTATTACCACTTCGGCCGAATATATATTTTATGTATATTTTTCCCTATATATAGTCATATGTATTTTTTTTTATATAATAATTTTGAATTTTCATTATTCTAACTTTTTTTTATAGTTAAGCACGTTCAGTGCGCGCCGATGGCGGCGGCCGGGGCGAGGCGCGCCGGGTGCGGAGGCTGTATGCCGCACGCCACTAACAATCTTACAACAACACGGGTACGGTAATATTAACATTACCGTGCCACGGGCGGCCGGCCGGCGCCATCGCGCGCGACTCGCCTATCATCGCCGCACGCATCCCAACACTTACTGTGGTCAAAAATTTGGAAGGCACTTTCTACTTTTTTTCAAAAATTTTAAATTTTAATTTACTTTTTGAACACATTAGCCTAGACTTATACAATAGAAAATATGCGTAGTAACATTTACCAAAAATTACGCAATTCTTTCCGAAACGCATAGGCCATTATATAACTTTTTTAATTTCTTTTTTCACCTAGAATAAACTTTATTTCCAAAAGGACAGCCAAATAGATTCATTACTAGATCTGAATGCAAATCATTTTTTTTTCTTCTTCTCTTATTTGGTCTTTCTTTACTCACTAATTCCAAAGACGAACCGATACGGATAATCCAAATACCAAATTAAAGTGAAGTATCAAGGCCACTTGGAGACTTATATTAAACACCGTCGATCGTGTTTTGCGACGAGACATGCGCAGTAGCGCCCCTTTCCCCTCAACAGACACATATAAGAACGCCAACGATAGTCCGCCAACAATATCTAATGGTATACCCTTGCGGCAAAAAGATCGGTGATGGTTAATTTTATGCCGAAACTCTCGAACGAAACCTTAGTTTAAAACAAATTTGTACAAATCAAAGTGTTTCACTGGTAGCAGCGAGCACAATATGTCAAAATGATGCTCCGATGCTATGCTAATATTGAAATGTAACTGTAGCCACGAGTAGGGACACGAAAAAAAGTATCGATACTTTGTGGTGTCGAGTACTTTTCCTTTCGATACCGATACTTTTGTACTCGATACTTTTACTAAATGAGTACTTTTTGGCAAGTATCAATACCTACCTTACAAATTTTGGATAAGCGCCTCATATTGATGGCAACACCATCTTAAGTTAAATCATAGCAAACCTTCTAAAACGTTCCATTGCGTTGTTATAAAGTCAGCAACTGACATATTCAATTTCTTTCCAATCTGTGACTGTGTTTATTTTGCGCTTTGTTTTGTTTCATAGTTATTTATTTAGCGACCACATTATTAGGAACTGTGATTGATTCGCCGTTTATTGTGCTTTTCGCTTGACTGTATTCGTTTGAATTTGTATCTGGGCTTGCTCATCAGGCCACAGAGGATCCGATAAGGCCCTAAGAAACGTACTCGATACTTTGAAGTATCGATACTTTTGTTTCAATACTTTTACGAGTACGATACTTTTTTACAGTATCGATACTTTCTATTCGATATCGTGTCCCCTCCCTAGCCACGAGCGGCGGGCTGCGCCGGCGCCGGCTCGACAGTACGACCTTTGCTGCGAAAAATGCGTAAGCTGTCACGATACTTCCATGACAACATATGAGTTTGACAACTCTCTACATCATATAGTCTCAATTATTTATTTTGACATAAAATTCTATACACAGAGTTATAATATGGGTCTCGTCCGCTACGGGCGAGCGGCGAAGAGAGAACCCCATAATGCAGAGTAAAATTCAATGTTCGTATAATATTGACCAGTTGGTAGAATACACTCCTTAATCGCTAACACTGATATTGTTACTACTTAAACACAGAAGAATCTGTCGATCAGAGTAAAGTCGAAGATTGTGATTACGTTCGAGCGGGGGAGGTCGGTCGAGCCTCAGAGTCTAATTTAACCTAACATTTGGAACGCTCACTACTGGCTAAAGATTACAATCTATATTACATTTGGCGACCGCTATAAGTCTATCGCTGCGTAGGGCGGTCGAGCGCCCACCGCGATCGCTATAAAGAGACAATGACATTCATCCGACGACAAATCAAATTATATTATATGTAGATATATATCCCTTTAACATTATCATCTAAGATTATTTCTCGTTTTACACAATTAGTTTGCTGAATTACAATGAATAGGTATACCGAACAGTCTTTTGAATCGGGCCGAATGGTTTAAATTTTGATCTCCTTACATACTTCACAGATGAATCTAAGATGTAACATTATATTTAAGCCTATGTTTCACATTCTACTCATGCGCAGGTGGCGGGGAGCGCTTGAGGGCGCTCCGCGTCACCCGCCTCGCTTACGATAGGTACAGTAACAAAAGATACATGTCACCAGAACACATGCATAAACGACGATGTATACAAGAAACGTAATTAATTATAATAATAAACTAAAAATATTCCTTTTTGCATTAATAATACAAAACTCGTAACTAAACAACAAGCATTTTATTGCACAGCGAGTCCACTTTAAATAATAATCAATCAATCAACTAAATATGAATGTAAATCAATGCCGATATTATCGAAACGATCGAAGTCCCGCGAGCGCGGCAGTCCTTCCGCCGTCGGGGCGGTGGAATGTGCTCGTGTGATGCGTCATGCGCCGCGCCGCCTAGAAGTAGCCCACGGAGTTGCGGTTGGGGACGAAGTAGGGGTAGGCGGCGGGCAGCGTCGGCGCGATCGGCGGCGCGTGCTGCGGCGCGTGGTGCGGCGCGTTATGCGGCGCGTTATGCGGCGCGTTATGCGGCGGCGGCTGCGCGGGCAGCGGCACGAGCGAGGCCGTGCCCACCGCCGCCGCCTCGCTTCACATGTGCTCCGCGCGAGCTTCCCCCGCCGCCGGCTCGAGTTTCACAGGCAGCGGCGACGACAGCTCCTTGCCGCCTTTCCCGCCCGACAGCGGCGTCTTCGGCGGGCCCATCTCAGTCATTTCCGCCACCGCGACCGCCACCACGTCGCCCCCGCCGTAGCGGCTATCCGGGCGCGGCGACGCGAACGGCCGGAACGGATCCGCCGGCTTCGGCGGCTCGAGCGCGTGGCCCGGCGGCGGCGGCGAACAAAGCGGCGACTCGAGCCCCGCAGACAGCGGGGACGGCAAACGCGGCGATTGCAGCGGCAGCGGCGGCAGCCCCAAATGCGGCGGATGGTCCGGCGGTCTCTGCGCCGCCACCACCATGTTGCACATTTGACGGCGAAGCCCGTGAGCCACCGCGGCGACGGCGGCGGCGGCCGCAGCGTTCGGCGAAACGCCGCCGTCGCGCCCGTTGCCGCACGCCGCGTTCCCATACGCGTTCGGCACCGCGATCCCGTCCTGAAACACGCAACCGTCCGTACAGTACACGTCTGGTGTCTAACTATCGAAACCCGGAAACAAAGTCGCCCAGCTCATAAGGAACCCAGAATCGCATCGCATCGGCAGTTGAGAGATCGCATCGGCAACGCGTGTTAGACATGTTAGCTTTGGTAATGCTAGTGTACTGACCGTGATAGAGGGGTAGGTGAGGACCTCCTCCTTGATGTGGTGCGCGGGGTGCTGCGCTGGGTGAGGCGCGTGCGTGTCGCGAAAGACGACAGCTCGGATGACGCCGCGGATGTGCTCGTCGGGCCAAACGCCAAGCAGGATGCGTTGCGGCCGCCCGCGACCCTTTGGCCGCAGATCTGCAACACGCGCAACAGTCAAACGTGAACTATACGACCGACCTACGGGGACCGGAGACAGCTCCGCCTGTCCAGGGCTAGCTGGCGACAACGCTTATATGTAAGACCGATGACCTTATAATTTGATCCATGCGCATTCTCCAGGGGAGGGAGAGTCCTGGTGCTCTGAGATACAGGCGTTCTGTTCAGGCACCAGTCTCTCACAATCTATTCAATGTTTCTATATAAGAATTATAGTATGATAAGTTGTCATGGGATTTGTAGATTGTGGAAGAAGAAATAAAGATTATTATTATTATTATTATTTCACATTAAATAGTAATAATAATAATTTATTCCCAATTTTTTTATACAATATGGTTTTACAAATAACAGGCACAGGATATTTTAAAGCTAAGCATCTGTGGGTACTTAAAATAGGAGAACCCTGTGACTTAAGTACCCACTCTCTTCCAGTGACACAATATAGTAAATTTACAAGATACCACATTGATTAGAAAATATGATTTTTAAATGAAAAAATACAGGGATATCGTTTCAACCGAGACAGTAAATTTTTACTAAAACAGCTTTTACTTTTTACTGACAGTTTATCAAATAGTATATTACAATAAATAAAGCCGCATAATATCTGAAAGGAAGGTGATATTTCAGTAATTTGCAGAGCTGCAGGAGCACAAAGTTAAAGTGAGTGCTTAGCAGACAGGACACGGCATGTGTCAAATTTAAAAGTAGTTTGAAGTTACAATGAACCTTTTACACATGAATTGTCCGCTTCATTTTGACAAGGTAAAGAAATCAGTTATATAACAAAACTAGCTGACTCGGCGAACTTCGTACCGCCCAAAAGTAATAATTTGCAATAAATTAAAATTGCGACTATAATTTGAGATTTAAACTATCCTATCTCTCAAGTTGGATCGAACTGCACATGGTGTGCGAATTTTATTATAATCGGTTCAGTGGTTTAGGAGTCCATTGAGGACAAACGAAATTTTATTTCGTAATTTATTGTTATACTTAAATTGAACAATAAACTATCAAAATCATTTTTTCGTTGAGAGACTTAGCTTTAAGCCTACTCAACGAAAATTGTATATTTTCGAGCGAATGAATGTTATTAACATTAAAAACTGTGCAGTTGCGATCGAAATTACGTTTTTCGTTGAATTAGAATAAATAGATCTCCTGTTATTTAGTAACTACACTACTATAAAATCATCAGCAATGACAAATCCCAATCCCAATTATATTTGAAGTACCCCGTAAGTCTTATTTTTACCCGACTGCGCAATGCAAGAGCGCGAAGCGCGACGCGCAGACAGGGTATAGTGTTTAACAGTCTATATATGTATGTTTGTTCCTTTGTGGCACACTAGAGACAAAACGCGTGGACCGATTTTGATGATTTATACATCAATCGATTCGTTTTAATCATAGGAGTGCTACTAAAGATATGATAGTAGTCAAAATTCAACATGGACACAATTAGGCGCCATATTGTGACGAAGTAAAAAAAATAAGTCGACGAAATATGTCGAGTGGGGTATCATTGGTAAAACTGTACTTCCAGGGCCCAAAAGGTGATACTTGTTTTTTTTTGTAGAAAAGGTCTTTTTAACAGATTTTTTTTTTCTGGCGCTTCGCCGGCCGCTGCCGCGGCACGCTCGCTTTGCTCGCTCGGCTCGCGCGTTTTGGTCACAACACTAACCTAACCTAACCTAACGTAGTGTGAAGTATCATCATTTGATAAGAAAAGTAAAAATTTTCAATATTTTTATCTAATAAACTACCAGTGCATAAGTGTGACTTTTTTTTAATAATGTGGTTAACAGAAACCTTTTTAACAACAAAAATGCGAAATTACAACCAACAAAACTGTGAAGTTTTTACTTTTGGGCCCTGGAAGTACAGTATATCCGTATCATTGTCTAGATAATCGAAAATCATGATCAGGTTCCTTACACCATTTTTTTAAATAGTACTTTTTCATCCATATATTGGCTAATTTCGTATACATGTGTGTCTTGGTACTTATGTTATCCGTACGTGGACTACTAATACAGTAATTTTTATTCGACATATAAAACTCATATTTAGATGAATTCACAAAAGTACATCGATAAATTCTTCACAAGCGCCAAGCTTTTACAATAGCTTAAACTAAAGAGAGCACACAGAAAGTTAGAGCATTGTTACAGTATTCGCTTAGCTGGTGTAATTATTCGCATCGCATTTCGCAATAACAATGAAGAAAATACCAGAAAGAGATTGAAATTTATGTCATATCAGTAAGTAGTTAAAAGATTTCTGATCCATTTACAGACAAACTCTAAGTTGCAGTTCCCTTACTTATTAGAGAATATAGTGTACTAATTAATTTGTAGGATAGGTTAGATAAGTAACATATTACTCAAAGTTTGAAATTTATTAAAAACGAAGCGTTTTCTTATCGGCCATAACACAAATTCTGTGACCACGACATTTCTTTAGAAAAATAAAACCATTTATCTGAATTGAAAAGAAAAAAAGTAAAAATTGTTCAAACGATATAATTCTATTAAAATAGTACTGATTAAATACTCTTTCAGTCATGACTCTTGGACTGTATTTCACAACTTTGAAAACATCGAAAAGTTTGTTAATCAGTGACTGAACCGCAGATTAAATGAACAACAATGTAACATCATATTATTTAAACAAACTGTTCTTCCTCCGCAATCAATTAGATCTCAGAGAAAATCTTAAATTTCACTAATTTATTCATTCAGATTTGTGAGAGTGAAATTTTATCTATTCTAAATCTAAATAAATCTAAATATAGCATCTATATTTAGAACCTAAACAAGATCAGAAATCTTAGAACTAAAGACATTCATCTAGTAAAATCATGTCGTACATACCGGCACCGCCGTCAGCGCTGGGGCCCAGCATGTTGTGAACTCTGTTCGCGTACAGTACGAACGTTGGGTACGGGATGTCGTACTTCCGCGCCGCCTGGGAGAGCGACAGCCCCTCCTTCAGCACGGAGAAGATGGCTTCCGCCATTGTCTCCGGCCGCCAGGACTTCAGCGGCCCGCGCTCGCGGAACCGCAGATTGTGCACCAGGCTTTGATTGGTGTTCCAGCACTTCTGCCACATCGACTGAAGCTGGTACTGGTAGCTGTCTGCTGAAAGTAGAGAAGTCGAGCATAAGTATCTATTGCCTAAACAAGACAAAGATGCTTGGGTTTGAACTGTTCCAATCATTCCAACAGGTGTTCTATATTAAATAAATCATGATTGTATTGACGTTGTAACAACATAATGATTTGTAAATGTTGTTACATTATGCTTTTTATGTTGTGGAATTCTTTTCGCTCGTTTTTTTCCGCAGCTAAAAAATATGTCCAATAACGAGTGGTAGGGAAAAAAATGTTTGGACGATTCAAAAGTGTTGTACTATACATCCAATTTGAATAAAGATATATTGATTTCTGATTTCTTTCTGTTTTGTGGGACACAGTAAATCTTTATTGTGTTAAGTAAGTTCTTAGCAATACACAGAGGGAAGTCTGCATTGATTTTGCTAGTTACATACATGCATAAAATCTAATGGTTCATACGGATCGAATGGCTGTGGGATGAGCTCCCGCAAGTTTCTTCAAAAGAAGTGTCAAAAAGTTTGTATACGGTCGGTGACGCAAGCATGGTGTAACTGACGACCATAGGCCACAGTGTACGCTTCACATCAGGCGGACAGCGTGCACGTTAGCTTCATGCCTTGTGTTTCAAAGTCAACAGAACATTTGCGTACATTAAATTTATTACTAATTGACGTATTAACAGATGCAGATAGTCATTCGTATGCAAAAGAGGCACTCGTAAAAATAAATGGATCAAGTATGAATCTGCGATGGAGCATGCATTATAAGTAGCGCATAAACAGGAGATCGCTCTAATGTAATACAATGGCCTCTATGAGACTTCTTATCATGAATTTGCAATGTAGATAGATATATAAATAAGTAATATTACCAAAAGACGTGAATTAAGTAAAAAACCACTACATACTGACCTCAGGAAGGAACCTGTATCTACAAATAAAAAAGTATTAAGTTCATTATTTAGTGTAGAAAATGAAACAGCAAATAATGTCGTATGTTTATTACAAAATAATTAGACAGTCTTATTAAAAATCATGGCCTCGTAAGTATAAAGATATTAGATTTATTACAATCAACTATTTATAAAAACAAGAATTTAATATAAACTATCTAAATTAATAAATTTGTTTACTTAAAGTAACTATTCTCGCATTAGGAAACTGCTAACCCTAGTTTAAAACCCCCTGTATCTAAAAACACAACTAAACTAAACTATTCCTCATCATTGGATACGATTTCAATGATTCCAAAAAAAATTAAAATCAATATAAATTCTGTGCTCATAATATTTAGTTTTTCACCTTTTTCAAAAAACTCATCTGGATGAAAGTAAGAGTGATCCTCAATTTTCACTATTTTAGAAAAAGTAGCATTTCAGGAAAATCCTTACCTGATTTGATTACAATCTCACAGATCTCTAAAATAAAATAAATTGACATAGTTATCACATTTTAAGTGAAAACTCTGTCATATGAACAAGAGATTTTTTTTTAATTACATTACACGCTAATTGCTATTGCCAGAAAGTACCAGTTAACCTCACAATTGCAATCTTTTAATGTACGATCAGGTTTTTGCATTAGCATTATCTTATGTAAATAGGTTTTGATATTACCATACCATACGGGGACTAACTTATAATTATTTATAATAAATAAGGTATTTCAATTATGGTATTCGAGCCACAAGTAATTAAATACAATATAGATGGATAGCTATGCAAGGTTCTTATCTTGAGCGGGTCTTTGAACGGACTTCAAAATGGACGAGGTTCTCAATTTAGTATTTTTTTTTTTGTATATTTGTTCCGCGATTTCTCCTACAATTTATGGGCGATTTTTTAAAATATTTTTTTAATCGCAATGGTATATCTTATGGGTACGGCCAGAGTGCACTCAGATTCAGATTCAGATTCAGATTCCGAAAACAAGCACGAGAAATAAACAGTGTAGTTAAAGCAAGACTTGACACGAGTGTATTTTATTTAAGTACTTATGCATTAAAATTTTCCAAATGAAAACCCAGCAAGTACTTCTTTTGTAATTCGATAAACACTTCTCGAACGGAATTTCTACCGCGAAACACGTAACAATATACATTTAGTGATGCAACATTAAAATGTTACTTTAGTCAGTGACAGCTTTGAATGAAATCTAACAAGACAACGACACGGACTCATTTCTACGATAAGTTTAAAATTTTGTCTATAGAGCTATGTATTAGTGAGAACTAGCAAACCAGTGAACCAAATGTTCACCAATAAAAAAAAAACAAAAAAAAAAGTATTTAATTAATTGAGAACTTCGGAGATTTTGTGTGGTTTCGTTTGAAATTCGCGATTTCTCGAAAACGGGAAGTGCTACGTTATAAAGTTACGTCTAATAAAAGTTTTATTCTGACGACGAAGCCTGTAAAGGCTACGAAACGTCAATAAATAAATAAAGTTTCGTGCATTAACCCGTAAAAACTAGTTTTATTTAGTGCTACGTTACTGAAATCCGGTTTGTAGTCTTATCAGACTATTCTTAACTTATAACTTAAATATTCTCTTTATCTATCTCTTACGGTTTGGCCGCTGAAACAGCACCACAGACGGATGGACGGACTTGTCTAACAGATAAGCGATATTATAATTTATTGAAAAACCTAGAAAACTCAAAAAATTCAAGTGAGTACTCACTAACGATTAAAAATATTTTTCAACTAATTCCAGCGGGTTCTTGTCAAAGTTTCATTATAACATATCATTGTAGATGTATAAACAGATGCGGGTGGATCGGCCGTCCGTCGGCAGGTGTTTTGTAAACTGTAATTTTATACAACAACACAATAATATCGCTACATTGTTGCAACCAATTCTTGTTAAATTTAAATACATATTTAAAGGCTCAACATTTTTTGTTTACGCTCAAGAATAATTTTATTAAAACAAGTATTTCAGGTGGTACGGCTATAAATGCTCATTGGTATTTTCATCTTACTCCATGGGCTCGGTAAAAATATATCAAATGTTTGGCGCTTTTCAGTTTTCTTTCTAATTTAGATGAGATAGTTTCGCGCTCTGCAAAACGATTAACACTTCTCAATAGGGTATTAGACAGTGTTAAAAATAAAGTGCCAATTGTTAGCATCTGTGTTTAGAATGAATATTAACAGGGGTTTTTACTATTTTTCCAAAAAAATATTCATAATTTTACTAAAAACTAACGAAAAAGATAATAGTTTTCTTATCTATTGTCACGGGACCCAAAACGCTTGGCATTGGCGGAGCCTAAAATGACGTCACACGCAAGTAAACTTCCGGTTAAAGTGACATTACAATGTATCGTTTGACGTTTTAATAACAGTCGTGTGACGACACACACTAGTAAGACGCCATATTGTCCAGAGAAAAGGTATTTGCGGCAACTTGAAAATGAAGTTTTTGATTTGGTTATTTTTACTGAAATACACAACAGAATGACGAATATCCATCCATTTACGGACTCTATAAACATTATGTTTTTTATTTATTTTTAAGCATTTAACTGCTAGATGTTTAAATCTAAAGAAAAGTTTACTAGAAAAAAATCCACGCGGACCAGGCAGCGGACGGGACTCGAACCCGCACCCTTCGCTATCCGGGCGAATGCACTGACCATTATGCTACCACGGCCCTATTCGCCGCGTCGAAATTTTCCTAGCCTTAAGCTGCAAGGCCTGCCTGGTCCACGTGGATTTTTTCCTAGTAAACTTTTCTTTAGATCTATAAACATTAGTCAATAACGTGAGATCGTTTTCTAAAACTTGTCAAATACCCTATTTAAAAGAATTGAACGTTACCAAGTAGCATGAATTTCATTTTCAACATTTGTTAGTCATATCCAGACGAATAATTTATTCATTACTGGAACACGCATCGGTTAATATCAGTCATTTAAAATAGCTGCATCAATTTTTTTACACTTTAATAAATGCTTAAATGTTATTCAGTGACCAGAGTAATTTTTGTTTCCAATAAGTATTATAACTCGTTTGCAACAAGTTAAGTGTCGGCGCGAGAACGGGTTTTTCATATATATTAATATTTAATACTTTTTTATTGCTCTTTAAGCAAGTATTGCCAACGTGTCTTCGACGAGATGCGAGCGAGTAAATAGCGAATAGCACCAAAGGAGATTGGCAGAAAACAGAGCTGTTTGAGCACCGCTTTTAAAAAACTTTACTACGAGAACGCGTAGGGTAAAGAAAGCAGTATATATTTAATAAAAAAAAAATGTAATTACTTTCATTTTGAGAACGTGGGAGTAAAGATAATTAATTTCAAAGTGTTTAAATAATGACTGATTAGATGATGATGATGAGGAGCTTGATGGCGCAAGTGGTTAGCGCATTCGGCTGCGATCGTTGAAGTTAAGCAACTTTCGCAGTGGTCGGTCATTGGATGGGTGACCAAAAATTTACTGTCTCGAGCTCCTCCGTGCTTCGGAAGGCACGTTAAGCCGTTGGTCCCGGCTGCATCTGCAGTCGTTAACACCCGCCAATCCGCACTGGGCCCGCGTGGTGGGTCATGGCCCAATCTCCCTATTCCATCCATAGGGAAGGCCTGTGCCCCAGCATTGGGGACATTAATAGGCTAATGATGTTTAAATAATTGGATTATATGACTAGCAGCGGAGCCAGTAAAGCGTTTAAAAAAAGAAATGTCATGTAACGACACATTGATGTGACACTTAAAACTTTTTTTTTGTATTCGACAAAGAGTTGAACAACTATCCTGCCAAATTCGATGTTGTTAATCTTGGACCAGTTAAAAATATGTAAAGGACATGCAGAGATTTATGGAGTCCAAACGATTTTAAGGAAATCTAGCAGTTAGTGAGTTCTCAATGTGCCTCCCTTCATCTGAGAAAAATATTTAGAGAGAACATTGTGTAGCCACCCTAATTGAGTGTATTATTGCATTTTATTATTACTGATAACTAGCAAACCGGTGAACCAAAAGTTCACCAAAACCTGATTTAAAAAAAAAAATATGTATTTAATTAATTGAGAACTTCGGAGATTTTGTGTGGTTTCGTTTGAAATTCGTGATTTCTCGAAAACCGGAAGTGCTACGTTACTCAAATCCGGTTTGTAGTCTTATCAGACTATTCTTAACTTATAACTTAAATATTCTCTTTATCTATCTCTTATTGTTTGGCCGCTGAAACAGCACCACAGACGGACGGACGGACTTGTCTAATAGATAAGAGATTAAAAAAGTTACGTTGAAAAATACGTTAATGACATTGATCTTTACTCTCCTTTTTCTTAAAAACACCAGTTCTAAGTTAAATATGTGTTTAAAGCTTAAGTACATAATTTGAAATAGTCAACTTCCTACGCTTTCTATATGGGTATCATGTCTGCCAATATCCTTTAATTAATTCGCATAAGCTCTCTCTAAATCGTCACCGTCTCGCAAGTATATGTTAAAACGTAACTACAATGTATGGTGCCTAATCATATACCAAGCTATGAACTTTAACCATTGACGCGGTCTGACAAACAAAATAAATAGTTACGATTTTATTTATTTTTTTAAGCATTTAACTGCTAGATGTTTTAAATCTAAAGAAAGGTTTACTAGAAAAAAATGCACGCGGACCAGGCAGCGGACGGGACTGCCTTGCAGCTTAAGGCTAGGAAAATTTCGACGCGGCTAATAGGGCCGTGGTAGCATAATGGTCAGTGCATTCGCCCGGATTGCCTGCTCCGCGTGGATTTTTTTCTAGTAAACTTTTCTTTAGATTTAAAATAAATAGTTTTCATCAAAATACAATATCGAATCAAAATTTAATATCATTTATCCATGTTATACGTGATAGCGCTCCCGTGGAAGTTAGGTATACGATGTCGGTTTACTATCAATATATCTTATTTAACAGTGTTGATAAATGCATTTTAATCAACGCCTAATAATAAACTGAAAGAAAAGGAGTGACTTCATGAGTTATCTTATATTGAAATCATTTTCCAATTGGACGACTATATAATACAGGGAGAAAAAAAACAGTCCTTTCTGAGTTTCTCGCCGGTTCTTCTCAGTACAAGGTCTCCCGCCGTAGATTTGCGAACGGATGGCGTAGCTTTTCGACATTCACAAGTGCTTGATAACAGCCTAGACTGAATGAAAGATATTGTTTTTTTATTTTATTTTGAATGTTATTATTTCAAACAATTAGCTATCCAATTGTATTCGAGCCACGTTGACTTGTATTTTTTTTTTATAGTTTATGGTTGTATTGTATTGTAGTGCCAAACGGGGTTTCATGTTTGTACTAAGTATGAAGTAAACAACAACTATTTATTGTCACACACAGTGATAAGTAGGTACCTATGCCTTTTTATTTTTGTTAAATTCTCCCTTTTCAGGGAAGGCAAGGGGAACGATGCCCATACAGCCTAGTCTTAAGTTAAATTCTCGGACAACGGTTGTCAAATCAAACCCCCCATCACCCCCAGAATTATAACATCAAGCAGGTGTCATTCGTTACCAGTTTATTTTGTTACGAAACTAGCACATTATCGCAATCCGGGACAATAAGGTCTAATTAATGGACACGCGACAACACGCAAAATTCCGGGACAATCCCGGAAATCCCGGCCATCTGGCAACCCTATCTCGCAAACACAACCACACAAACTATTATTAATATAATTTTGATACTTATAGTTTTTTTTTTACGTTTCAAATTAATTTTATGTACCTACCTGATCCTAATCCTTCCAAATTCCGTTTCACAACAATTTTATTTCATTATTTTCGTTTCCTTACCTCTTACCCTGTCGTGGCCAATGCACAAACCGTGCGAGCCATTATAATTATAAAAAAAAAAAATCATTAATTGGTACGAATTATGAATACAGTACCTTCATTGTAACATCAACCCAGAATTTGATTAATAGTAATCATAAAAAAAAAATGTTGGTCGCCGGTCGCGGCGGAGTGGTGGTTACTTTAATTATTAAAGTGCCGTTATTTATATTAAAGTAGACATTCAAATGTCACCAGTTCATTACGTAATCACACCACGATGGCCGCATTTTTAAGTTCGAAAAAGTAATCCAACGAAATGCGAGTGGTGTATTTATATTAATTGTGGCCGTTGCCAGTGGACTGTATAGTACTCTAGTGTTGCCGATCGATAGTCGACTATCGATGATTAATCGATAGTATCGATTCTATCAATAGTATCGATACTATCGATAGCACAGAAAAAGCCAATACTATCGGATGAGATAAATACTGTCGATACTATCGATAGCATTGTAGTTCGTTAATAACAAACTATCGATAGTATCGATACTGTCGACTTTATTTGCAACCATTCTATCGATAGTTTAACAATTTGCAATGGTATTGTTTACAATTTTCAGGTATTATAGTCAATCACAAACTTTTGTCTAAAACAATCGCTAGTAACGATACTATCGATAGTATTGTTGCAGATAAAATCAACACTATCGATAGTATCGATACTATCAATAGTTTGTTATTAATGAACTACAATAGTATTGATAGTATCTATAGTATTGCACTCATTCGACAGTATTGCCTTGTTTTGAGCTATCGATAAATTCGATGCTATCGGTTGTATCGATTCTATCGATAGGTCTATAGGTCTATCGATAGGGTACATGATTTTCGATGTAAACTGTCGATAGTTTTAATATCGATAGTTCGGCGACACTACTGTACTCGTACGTGTGTGTCTTCGTGATATATTCAGCGAAACTACTGTAATTTTATTATTATCAATATACCTCTTACTTTTATTAAGATTCTTATGAGCACAAAATACGATTACATCTTTTTTGATTCAATATAGAAATTCTCTTATACAAATTCGCAGTATTCACCTACGGCCAGTTTCAATAATTAAACTCCAGTAAAAGGTTGGCCTGGCCTACTAAGAGCTTTGTTGCTAAGATATTTTAATTATTAAAACTTTAATAACAATTGTTGCTAAGAAATGGAACCAGTTTATCCTTACCTTAACAAGATGTTAATTATTAAAACTGACCGTTCATAATGCACTCTTAAAAACGGGTGATAATATTTAGATAAACGATTTCTTTAACCGTTTCCTGGTTGTAAAGGACATGACATGACTTTTAACCCGTCTCAGAAGAGTGTTTTATCAAATTAGTTATTGATGTAAAACTAATTTAGTGTAGGCAGGTATCTACCTAAACTGCTTAGTATAGACAGAATCTACAATGACTAATTGACAAAAAATATAGTCTATCTACATACCTACAATATTAACTGATATGTTTACATCACAAAAAGGTTTATAACTAAAAAGGCACATTCTAATAATACAAAGTGAAGTTAAGCTTAAGAAATTTAACATTAAGTAATATCCTAAGTGGCACAACATAAAACTGAGCATTTGAGCGTTAAACGACAAATAAGGACGCAAAAACAAAAAAAAAGTAGCTAATTAAGTACGCTAATTAAGAAGTATCTAGACTTCCTAATTATAAATATTTAGACACATTTCAAATGAAAATATAATTATTTTAACTAAAAAACGAACAGTATTAAGTACATACCTATTTAGGTACTAAAGAAAAAAACCCTCTTTATTATCGTGTCACAATGTTTGTAACAAATCGCTGAAACGACTCGACCGATTCTTATAAAGTTATGTGTAATCAAGGTCTGAGAATAGGACGTAAACAATCCTATCTTTAAGAGTCGTAGGTAATTCGATTAACAATAAAGGCGCATAGTTACACAAAATTAATCAGCACAGCAACTAATAATACATAAAATCTAACGTACAATTAATATTGACAATAAAAACGCGAACAATCAACGAATATACCAACAAAAAGAAAACTGCAATGGTGGGCGCTCTATTAGTTCCGGGACAAGATCTTTTCCAGTTTATATTTAATATTAAAATGTTGTTAAACAGTCGTTGTTGCGCGGTGATGAGTATGTATTAATTTCTTCATCATATGTGGTCATTTACAAAGAAAGAAAATATAACTGACAGTCATGAATTTATTATAAGTTCGAGTATTAACATCTGTCTTTAATTAAATGGTTCACAATTGCTTTATAATAGCCGTTGAAAAAAAGTTAATTTACGTCAAGGCATATCATTGACTACTACTTAATATTACAAAAAAAAAAAACATAATTTCACTGCTATAAAAGAATAATAGTACAAATGTAAATAATTTTACCGAAATAAAGTATAGGACTGCGGTGTATACCTTGTAGAACTCTTATCTATTATCATCATACGCAATATGAATCGGTGGTAATAATATATTTTTCACTACATCAGTTACGACTCATCGTCGGTGGTTTGCTCAGATTTAATTTTAGCCTTTTTTGCTTTACTAGAGCTTTTATAATAGAGCGACACTATCGAATGCTTCTTACAGAACGCCCACCACCACCTGAACCCAGTTAGACCTATGAACATGAAACCAGGATCTTTACTTCTTCTGAGTTTTTCTACATACGCTAAGATCTCAGTTAATGACTTTTTAGTTCTCCTGTTATAAGGCGACACACTGGTTTCACAACAAAAGTCTAACACGGCTCTCTCGTCGCTTGCTGATAAACCGGCTTCATCTAAAACGGCCATCCTTTTCGATTTTCCTAATATGTTGTCGTACAATGTTCCTTTGGGTATTCCGTAATGCGTCGACGCTTGAGTGAATCGCATCCTTTGAGTGACGACGGCCTGTATAGCTTCCTGGAGCTGACTCTGTGTCCATGTCGGCGCTTTCAACTTGAGGGCATGACCGTGGAATTCTACAGATAAATAAAAGCGACAATGCCAACGTAAAAGGATCGTCAATTTTGTCACACTGATGATGCAATACGTCATTATTAAATTTATTACATATTATTTTTCAGTTCGAATTGCCTATGGGAGAACATTGTGACATTTCTGCTGTTCTTATTGTAGTGATACAAATTGTATATAATTTCAATTGTATTGTAATTCAAACAGACGTATGATGTTACAACAATGTAATTCCGTAATAGAGGTCTGTAGAGACGTCCGCGGAATACGCGTGACGCGAGTATCGGTGTCACGCGCAATTACACCGGCAACAGGAACTGCGCGGCAATCGCATAACAAGGGGTATGGCCAAAGTTATCATTATTAAAACTCAATGGCGCTGGTATAATTATAACTGTTTTTCAATAATATATCTATAACTTCATAACAAAATGTTTGCTTTTTTATTTAAGTATTCGAATTTATGCTATAAAACTATTTTTAACAATAACCATTACATTTTTACTTTCTGAGTTATTTAAAATGTTAATAAATATTTCTAAAATTTAATATCATTGAGCCCTATAACGAACAAGATATACTTCCCACGTAGAATGAACTGTGTACTTAAATACAGGAATATGAATAATACGTATTACATCATGTCGTGTGCGGGTTGAAAGTATCATGCACAATCACACACACACACACACATACACATAATTATATGTAGAGGTTACCATTCGAACAATGTGAAATTCACACAAGAATTACTTGGAGTAAAGGTCTATAAAGACAACATTCATAGTGTAACAGAGTATGACATGAAAAAAATATGATACTGATCTAAATAATAGGCAAAGTAAGTTGAAACGATGACAAAAAAGAGAAGAGTCAATAAACAAATTAATCAGTGCATCTATACCGTTGTCATCTATAAAAAATATCGTATATCCAACGAAATCCAGAAAAAATAAATATAAAACATTAATTATATCAAACTCCTCGTAGATAATTTTTAAAACTATATAAATGCATTGATTGTTTTTTTTTTTATTTTATCGCTTTGAAGCATTGTAAGTATCAGTTTTTCTTTGTCCTACTAGATATAACAAGGGTAGGCAACAAATATTAGATATTCAGAGGAATTTGATATTGTAAGGATTAAAAAATATTTATTTATTTATTGAAGATTTATAAATATAGTAGGAATTCATTCACTGCATAGTAATATTAATATAATTAATAAACAGCTTAAATATGATTCAAAGGAAAACGGAAGAGATTCACATAACATAACATCCATGGTTAATAATTTCAAGCCATCTTTGATATAAAGGAAATAAATGGATAATTCCGACAGAATTGAATAGGATCGATTAATTCTTAAGGTTATGTGTGTGCGTGTGCACTTACATATCAACAAAAGTAAAAAGTTCATAACACAACAAACACGTAATGTGCACTGAGAATTCGCAATGAATGAGCAATAATGATATTACTGTCAACTGACCTGCGATTGAGGACGTGGACGCTCCGAGCCAGGCGTGCGAGCTCTCCAGGAGTTTAGCCTGCAACAAACAAACAATATTTCATTACAATGATGTCCCGCCATCATGTCCGAACATTAGAAGAATGGATTATTACGATTGTAATATATTAGAGAAATATATATATATATATATACTAGCTGACTCGGCGAACTTCGTACCGCCCAAAAGTAATGATTTGCAATAAATTAAAATTGCGACTATAATTTGAGATTTAAACTATCCTATCTCCCAAGTTGGATCGAACTGCACATGGTGTGCGAATTTTATTATAATCGGTTCAGTGGTTTAGCAGTCCATTGAGGACAAACATTGTGACACGAGATTTATATATATTAAGATATATATATATATATATATATATATATATATATATATTTATTTTCGTCAGGACTGTATTTTGATACACAACTGCATTCGTTTTTACACCTTTCTCACAAAAATGTACCTCTGTTAAGCCCCAATAAGAAACTCGCAACCATACCATGAGCGAGGATGGAAAATGACGTTCGTTGGACACGCGGAATACGGTTGCTCGCTTCTTCACTACTGTGTGCGTACACCTTATCATTTTGTTTGTTGTAGCTCTCTTCTACGGTAAAAAAAATATCTGGATTTGGAATTATCGATATTGCACGCTAGCCCGAAACGACGTTAAACGACTAAGTGTTAATGAACGGAGTCGAGTACGCCCGGGTAACCAAAACGAAACGGGTAGTTTTCGTTTTGGTTACCCGACACAGTCTTCCTGCCCGTATTCCAATATTGCTTCGGGTGCCCGTATCCGATTATATAATGCCTTTCGTGCACCTGCATACGGGCTAACGACCAAATGTAATTGAGCCATTTGACTTAAATTAATAACAACATAAAGACCTGAAACAATGAGTCATGAAATCCTTTATAAATCAATAAATATTTCAGTTGCACTGTCATGCGTTTTTTTAGTTACAGTTTGACTGTTTCTTCGTAAATCGTTGAAGTGTTTTTAGGGTGCCGTAGTCCAAACAAGGAACCCTTATAGTTTCGTCATGTCCGTCTGTGTGTCCGTCCTAGGTTTTGCTTGGAGATTGTTAGCATTAGAGTGCTATAATTTTTGTGGAGATATGTATCATCAATCAATCACGCCGACAAAATGGTAGAATAAAATTTTGATAAATATTTTTATTAGGACAGCTCCCCTACATGTAACCTGGGGATGAGCTTTTTTTCATCATCTACCCTATCGTGTCGGGTATCGTTGAGTGGGTCCTTTTAAATTACTTAGAAGTTCCTAAGACTAAGATAGATCCATTTGCGAAATATTGAACTTTAAAGTGCTAATTTTTGTTCAAGTAGAGCCCCCCCCCCCTCTCCTCTAAAAGCGATTTTCATGAATTTTTAAGGAAAACCATAACGGTGAAGCTTTTTTGGTTCAAGACTAATAGTCGTTCAAATTTGGTTAAATTTCTTAGAAGAAAACATAAATAGTGACATAGATGAAATCCTTGTTGCGTAAAACCTTAATTTTTTTAAAAATTTCGTTTAATGAAAATACAGACGTTGCGGCCATTCGCCTAACGGAAAACGCTAACGCTTTGGATTTTATTTTGTGATTTCTGACCGCCGAAGGTTTTCAAATACCTCACGCTCATTTATTTTTAATATTGTTATTACCAATGCAAAAGAAAAAAAAATCGCGCGAGGAATTTGAAAACCTCAGGCGGCTAGAAATAACAAAATGAAATCGTAAGCGTTAGCGTTTTCCAAAGCATTTCTGTTAGGCGAATGGCCCCCAGGAGTCTTCTGTCGGAGTATCTCAAATATATTGTGGTAACTACATGCAACTGCGGAACCCTACATTGGGCGTAGCACGACACGCACTTGACCGGTTTGTTTTAAATATTAAATTGCACGTGTATATTTTATGATGAGAAGAAAAGGAAGGGAAAAATGGGCAAGAATGCAAGGTCGTACATACATATCCTTGCGACCGAAATGGAATTAATACATTGCAATGCTAACGGTAAGAATCTCACGATGAAATATCTCTTATAAAAAAAAATATTACTTCCCCATAATTCCCTTGGTCACGCCATAAGACCGTCTTAGAACGACTTTACCGATTTCATACATCTTTTATAAGTTCTATATACTTTGTAGAAGGAAGGAAGAAAAATTAAGAAAAGTTGCGCGGAAACTTAAGTTAACGTGAACGAAGCAGAGGACGGAAGCTAGTTTTTCTCATTTTTTTTTATTACAAGTTTTTAAAGAGATTTTTCTTCATAGAAAAGGCAAGAGGATGCATTTCATTGTTTACACTGATTGATTGAACATAAATCGGTTATGGCCGCGGTGTGAGGCAACAACGGGCGGGGATGGTGGCGCAGACGAACTCACTAAATTATAACGGTCAGATAAAAAAGAACAATTCGTCAGTTAATTTACATTTCCCCATCTCATACAGGAAGTTTACGGATTGCATATTTTATCGATCGGTCGCCGGCACGGATTGCGACGCGTCACGCGCGTGTTTACGGCGAGGCGCGCAGCTTCTTTGTGCGCCGGCGCAGCTCCGCCAACTAAAACTTTATACAAGTTTTAATTGTGAGCGCAGACAAAAGGCGGCGACTATTTTACGGGCGGCAATAACGGAACGCAGTCCAATCTACAAATACAATTTTTTATTAAGTCGGCGCGGGCGCAGCCGGGGTGCCGCGCTTGTCGCCTTTACGGCGCGCACGTGCCTGAGTGCCCCGGCCATTGCTGTTTGTTTACTCGAATAAAACACTAAAATCGAATTCAATAACAAAGAATTAAAGATCCCAAAATAAAATTGATTGCTCGAGTACGATAAAATAGATTTATGTTCGCGATCGGCGCGGCGGCGACGGCGGCGGCGCGGCCGCGGTACGGGAGCGGCGGGAATACTTATTATATTATTAGACGCACTTAGCGGATTCGGTTTTGATGGAAACGACTTGAAGGAATCCACTGCGCTCCTGCGTCCGCTTAGAGGCGATTATGCCACGAATTTCAGCTTTGATTTACTCCAAACCAAGCCGATAGGAAATTGATAAGTTATTTCATAATATGATATTAGCAACTCGCAAAACTTCGCCGAACAAGTTTGTTGAAATAGTTTGGACTTCGATTAGGTACTCCGACATTAATTTGATTAATGCATTGATTGATTTTTAAGGCGTGTGTGTGTTATTAGCGACGAACGACACCGTTTTCACAATTTTATTAAACATTAAATTGAATGACGTTGATATTCGTTACGTTATATTTTTCAATCTTTCTGAGAGATTTTCTTTATATTTTTTTCCGTAAGAACCTTGTACGGCGTATTAGAAAACTACAAAAAAAAAACAGCCAAATCGGTCGAGGCGTTTTCATGTTATGTCGTGACAACGGAAAACGGGTTTCATTTTTATATATATAGACTAGCTGACCCAGCGAACTTCGTACCGCCCTAAAAAAATAGGGGTTGTCCAGCGGACAAAATTGTGAATCTAAACCATTCTCAGATCCCCTTGAACACACACAAAAAATTTCATCCAAATCGGTCCAGTCGTTTAAGAGAAGTTCAGTGACATACACACTCACAGAAGAATTATATATATAAAGATTTGTTTCATTTGAATATTGTCTGAATATAATATTCACATTTTGCAAAAAATACTTACAAAAATGATACGAAATGTGGAAATAATTCTAACGAGCTCGCAGACAAATTCGACTGTAACATTAGATGAGAGAAGTTAAATTGAATAATTAATGAAACACATTTCCAAACGGATACTGTGTTTGTTTTAATTTAACGTGTATTAAAGATATTTGCTTGCTTTCGCCTGCGGGAAGCGTGGTTCAATAATTGGCTACGTGATCTGGGGAAAAGTTGCAAGAGTGCTTGTTCATCAACAGCTAGAAATTTGGCAATTTGTTAATAAAGAACGATGAAATACTATTGCAGAGTAGTTAATCACGAGCGAAGGCAAGTATGTATTAATTTTATCTAGTTACTTACTTTTTTTTTTTGGTTAAGTTCTCCCTTTTCAGGGAAGGCAAGGGGAACAGTGCCCATACAGCCTAGTCTTAAGTTAAATTATTCTGTTTTTCTTTTTACATTAGAATGTCGGTGTGACGCATTCTAATGTTTCTTGAAGTGTTTGGCACGAAATGTATCGAGCTGGCTTTTTCGATAAGCTTCTGTGAGGTAGTCAATACTACAATAAAATTCTCACGTCCACTTGACCGGAATAGCGTATATTTTGACGATTCTACTAATTCTTCAGTTACGCAGACAGTTGTAACACAAAATCACACCAATTTTATTTCACAATATCTACTATGAACGAATTTAAGAATAATTAAAATAAGACGCCAAACACACGATGAAATCCCGCCAAAAACTCTTACTTACTTTATAATGATTGACTTTTATTTATTTTTATTTTTTGTTACTTGAAAGCAAAGGATGCTAAGTCCATACATCCTTTCAAGTAATAAAAAAGAAATAACTAACATGTCTTTTTTTGTGTCACTAAACAGGCTCTGCCAGAATAACAGCACTGGTGCGACACAATGTCACATCAGCTAGTGCTGAGGCAGAGTCCTGGTAAGCCCTGTGTTTTTTGAATTTGTATCTGTAAATGCGTAATATGTGTAATATGAGGGTTAATAAAAATATATTCTATTCTATAACATCTGATTTTATATCTATCAACCCCATGGCTAATCTCACCTAGTCTATCTAAACCTTCATCATCATCAGCCTATTAATGTCCCCACTGCTGGGGCACAGGCCTTCCCTATGGATGGAATAGGGAGATTGGGCCATGACCCACCACGCGGGCCCAGTGCGTATTGGTGGGTGCTAACGACTGTAAATGCAGCCGGGACCAACGGCTTAACGTGCCTTCCGAAGCACGGAGGAGCTCGAGATAGCAAATTTTTGGTCACCCATCCAATGACCGACCACTGCGAAAGTGGCTTAACTTCAACGATCGCAGCCGAACGCGCTAGCCACCTGCGCCATCGAGCTCCTCGTCTCTAAACCTTATTCTTTATTAATTCCGAGTGAAAGCATCCCTTAGTGAAGAACACTATCAATAGATATTTCATAATATGTACAAAATCATTATTTACATTTCTGAAGCAACTTACAATTCAATACAACATTAATTGGCAAAACTAATTCTAGCTTACGTCGAAGGATAGAAGCATGCTATTTTGCAGTTAATTACCTTTGACTTACGGCAACGCTAATGCTATTGGATCGTCAATTTAAACTTAAAATCATAGCGTTTAATATTGAACATGAGGTACGAGGTGATGGGTTTAAATAATATTGTCGTTCAGTTCTTGTTAAAGACAAAGGACACCCGGCATTTTGTGCCAAAGTTGTATACTTTTTTAATTTTTTTATCTGTGTTTCATAATTGGGTAACGTAGTCTGGCAATATTTGTCATCAGCAGCTAGCTGTCAATGTCAAATACGTAGGTTTGTCATCAAAAGGGTTTCTATATCAAAAAATATTAATCATTAAATAACTTCTTTCCACGATTCACTAAAAATAAGTCAAAAGTAGTTTTATGTAGCAAATAATTTTGGCTTTATTTTGAGACCAAATTCAACTGTATACAAGTTTAGCATTTTTTCTATGAAAAGTGCCGGGTCTCCTTTATGAGTGTGTTTGTGTGTGCCTCGTTACCAGTATCTACACAGCTACCTATCCCTTTTCTAGTCTCCCGGCGGCGTGCACCTTTATTTCGATTGATTGTTCTCATATGCTACAATGATTAACTTAACCAAAATCTTCCAAACTTTCTGATCAAATGTTTGAACAAAGAGTAGTATTAATGTCTAATTTAAAATAAATTAAAAGTTTATTGTCTTAATTTTAAAAAAGGTGGTTATAATTACACAATTTATCTGATCCATTTCGTAAATAAACATTTGATAAATCAAAATATAATAGTTTTATTTAAAATACTACCACGTCTTTAAAAGAGATTATACATAAGTAATTGAATTACATTACAATAATTACAAGTAATTTGTAATTAAAGTCACCAATTACAATTTGTAATTGAAATTAATTACATTTTGCCCAACACTGGTAAGTAATATGGTCGACTTAAGCCACCTCATGTTCGATGACATGATTACTATAAGTACTACCTTACTTATAATGAACAAGTGTAAATCAAGTATATAATCTTTGTAGTTTTTTAAATCACTTTTGCCTCTGTAATAGCGACAAAAAGTAATAATTTATTAAACTTACCTACGCAGGCAGGTACAGTATTAAAGTATTAAAAAAAACCGCGATAGAAGAATAAATTCTGTAAAGACTGTGCTACGTCGTCGACAAACAATTCATCGCGAGTCGCTTTAGTAAAAAAAATATTCAAAGTATATATTTGCGTTGTACTGGGCCGGACTCGAAGGCCGGCTCAACGCGCGTTCGTTTTTCGCCGTCTCCGTCGTAAGGTCGTCGCGTCGTATTTGAAATGTAAACATGATGACTTTTACAATACCCTGCCACCAATAAAATTGGCAGGATGGCCTGAGCAAACTTAGGAAATGAATGAGCAAACATAATGAAACATTTTTATTAATCTTGTTAGGTATGTGACAAATTCTAGCTGTTTAAAGAGTTACGCACCTGCCCGTATAAATATTGGTATAGCGATAATGTTCATCGGATACCGTAAATTCCTTCAAATTAAATAAAAGATACATCAATGTTCACTGAAATTGTAAAAAATTATAATCAAACAAAATTAATTTATTTCAGTTTAGGCTTTCACGAGTGCATTAAAGTCTAAAGCTACGCCATTGGGTCGCAAATCTACGGCGCACAGTAGTGTCGTCAGTTTTATTTTAATTATTTATTTAGGTCCGCCAACGGTTGCTACAAAAAAAAGCAATTACAATAAAACTCATCTAAATACTGAATATAATGCTAAATGAAAAGTATCAAAGAGACGCGAAAGATAAATATTATGTCCGAGCTCCGTCTGCGTCTCCGTCTTACTTCTTTCCTTTGTGACATGCGCCTTAGAAAATTAATACAGCACACACAATCTAGCCAAACTTCGGTCTATTTACGTGGTTCTAAAATAATGCAGTATTTAAAAGCTAGCCAGAGGGCGAGAGCTCAATGGCGCAGAGGAGCTCGATGGCGCAAGTGGTTAGCGCATTCGGCTGCGATCGTTGAAGTTAAGCAACTATCGCAGTGGTCGGTAATTGGATGGGTGACCAAAAATTTACTATCTCGAACTCCCCCGTGCTTTGGAAGGCAAGTCAAGTCGTTCTCTTCATCTGCAGTCGTCAGCACTCACCAATCCGCACTGGGCCCGCGTGGTGGGCCAGGCCCAATCTCCCTATTCCATCCACAGGGAAGGCCTGTGCCCCAGCAGTGGGGACATTAATATGCTGATGTTGATGATTTAGGCAAAGAGCCGAGCCCACACAGCCTCTTGTGTTATTTTTTTTTTGTTTTGTGCTGGACTGCTATTGGCGAGGGATGCGAGGTCGAGATTGTTTTTTGTTTTTGTTTTGTATATCAAGTGATTGTCTTGCATTTCCGTCCGTCGATGTCCAAATTAGGTCCCTCCATAATACCAGCGTTGCAGCGGCAATCCATTTTTTCCCTTGCAACATTATGCTGAGGTGGGGCCTGGTTGACGATGTACCTTTCGTTTTATGTTTGTTGTGTATTTATTGTAACTGTTAATGTGGGTCGTCAATAAATGTTTTTCTTTCTTTCTTTCATTTAAAAGCGCGAAACCATAATATGATATACGAGCGACAGTTTTTTTTTGTCTTTTTTATGATATTCGAGCGACAGTTTAAAATTCCTCCCTGAGACGGGCCTGTCCTTTCTAAGTAGGCTGCTCAGCGAGGTCGTTGCGAGCTCCGTTATTATATGGGGAGTATCATTTAGTAGACGTTTAGGTTATTAATAGAGGGTGGAGGAAGGCGCTTGGCGCCGTCCTTATGCAAAGTAAATAAAAAATTCATATTTGTAAATAACAACGGTGGAGAAGAAGCGCGCCCGCCAACCGATCGATGCCACTGTAAACAAATGTCACTTGACAACTCCGTCCCCCCGTACGTACCTTGTGTTTAAATCCAATTCGGAGTGAGACGTTCCCAAAGTATAGTGAGCTTTTAATTATCTCGTAGGTACCTATTGTTTATTTACGAAATGCCGATTGCCTTTTATAATAATGACATATTTAAAGATTCTTTGAACGTTTCAGCTTGTATGATAATGGCGAAATAATACAGTTCATAAAAATATATATATAACTCGATATTTGTTCGGGATGTACCGAAACTAAGATACTGATAAAACGATAAACTTGATAACTTGATAATAAAGTATGTTTTGGTAACTAAACAATAACTTAAAACAATACTAATTGATATAAAAATGATTGTTATGAATGAGTACGTGTAAGTAATTGAGGATTATTGAAAATAATAAAATAAGGTTAACTAGCAAACCAGTGAACCAAATGTTCACCAAAACCTGATTTAAAAAAAAAAGTATTTAATTAATTGAGAACTTCGGAGATTTTGTGTGGTTTCGTTTGAAATTCGTGATTTCTCGAAAACCGGAAGTGCTACGTTACTCAAATCCGGTTTGTAGTCTTATCAGACTATTCTTAACTTATAACTTAAACATTCTCTTTATCTATCTCTTACGGTTTGGCCGCTGAAACAGCACCACAGACGGACGGACGGACTTGTCTAATAGATAAGAGATGCGCCGGCGAAATGTACGTAGCTTGCTCGTACAATATTATTCCATTCTATCCATGCATAAGAATTATAATACCTACTTAATTTCATTAAACAGAAAATTTGTCACAGTGTCAATAAACAACTGGTGAAATGGCATAGCGATGAGCGTAAATTAGAAATTAACAAGTTCACAGAAAACTAAAGTTTCGGCCGTTTTATATCATCGCCATATCGCTCCGAGCCGTTTTCACATGCAAACCTTTCTAAGAAACGTAGCACGGAGGAAAACGTTATCACGACGCGATCAAACAAGAACGGGGGCGAGCCAAACGGAAAACTCGGACCAATATGCTAATATGCAAGTACCAAGCACAAAACCCAAGTGGTCGGACACAGGAACAATGCATATCGAGCCTTCAGACGCTGTAAACATATAAAATGATGGCTGTTATTGTTCTTTAGAAACAATATGAGCTACATTTTTCCACAATCGACTGGCGCTATTTCAAGTGAAAGCAGCAACCATAGAATAATAACGGCTAGTGTAGAGGTACCGCATCGACGCACGTTTAAACAATCAGACGGGGAACAAAAAGACAGTAATGTGGAAATGGATAATGCAGCGGCGGCCCTGATAGGGCGCGCGCACGCCACGAGCGGCAGCGTTTACAATATGTAAGACAGACAGACATCGTTCTTTTAATATGCGACACATGTTAAAAGAAATATAACTTTGAATTTAAATTCTGACATTTTAATAAATTTTTATTTTACCATTTTAAGTTTTGACATTTTATTTATTGAAAATCTGAAACTGTTATTAGGTGTGAAACCGATTGAATTGAATTTAATCTTTGTTTTAAATGTAATTGTATTTTTTTTTATGGATAGGTCCGACAAATGACTCCACCCCACCTGATGTTAAGTGAAGGTGAAGTCCAGACGCGAAGATAGCTGATACAGCAGTTCTACCTGCCACACCAGCCATCCTCACCCTGCCGGCCTGCATGTTGCTTCTTCACGCCTCTTTTAAAGGATCCCAGCTTGTAAGAGGGAGGGAACACGTGAGCGGGCATGCGGAGATGTAATTTAATTTGTTTTTATGTATTATAATTGTTACTATTTATTATTATTTTGTCATTGGCATGCTATGATCTGTATGATTGAAATAAATGAATATGCATATAGATACAGTATGCATTAAAGGTGACTTTCAATGTTTAAATAATGCCTTATATCGTTTTTGACCACGGGATCATCTTACGGAGCTCCGTTATCGTACAATGTACCTTTAGGACACGTTTCGGCCGCGATTTTGTTCGTGTTGGTGTATCTAGGGTGTTTAATATCGCTGATTCAATCCTAAAAGAATATTGGTTGACGTTGCGTTGTCCGCTCTTCGCGCTACCATGGACCGACCGCGTGCACCGTGAAGAGGATGTGTGATTAGTTTTATCCTTCGCCCCTCCGAGCCCTGCCCCCTTACGCCCTCCTTCCTCCGCCCTCTGTTCTTGCGAACTCCATCGTTCAACAAATGATTCCCGGCATTCCGCTAATATCATAAATGGGAAAGTTTCTATGTTAATTTGTAAAACAATCACGCGAAATCTACTGAACGGATATTTTTACGCATATAGTTCACTAGTGGCCCGCCCTCGCTTCGCTTCGGTGTAGAGCTGACGTGTAGACTACAGTTTTTGTTCTCAGGCTTGTATTGTACACGATGAAATTCATCTATGATTCTTCTTATACCTGCATGCAAAGTCTCAGTCCGATCGGTTTAAAATTGACAAAGTTTCATACAAACTTCCATTCCCTATTTTATCGCCTTGGGGGTAGAATTGATCAAAATCCTTTCTTAGCGGATGCCTATGTCATAACATCTACCTGCATGCCAAATTTCAGCCCGATCCGTCCCGTGGTTTGGGCTGTGCGTTGATAGATCACTATGTCAATCAGTCATCTTTGAGTTTTATATATATATAGATGACGTGGAATGAGACACGCGATACTTTTTATCCCTGAAATTTATTAGGTGCCTGTGGAATTATCATAAAATTTAAGTTAACGCGGACGGAGTCTCGGGCGGCCACTAGTATTATATAAGAAGTATAACATGCTTGTTTAAAGTCAATGGCAAGTGATGACTGCAAAACCTAAAAATATATGTTCAATCTTACTTATTTTTTATTATACATGTGAAATTATGTAGGTTTGGCCTTGAATGAAATTTGATACATACTTAGGTATTCTATTAAATGGGTACTGGAAAAATATAAAGTTACGGAAAATTAAATTGAACCTGCGACTACATAGGTTTCTTTAACTCAGCTAAATATGCCCAAAGGAACAAATCTAAAAACACGCATAGTGTAGCGTGGCAACTGGGAAAGGAAGTTAGGGTAGACGTAAACACCTCGAAGCCACACTGTGGCTGTGTCAATTAAATTTCTCTTGTCTCATGATTCAAAATTCAAAATTCAATATCGTTTATTCAGTCTAGGCTGTTACAAGCACTTGTGAATGTCGAAAAGCTACGCCATCGGTTCGCAAATCTACGGCGGGAGACCTTGTACTGAGAAGAACCGGCAAGAAACTCAGCAAGGGCTGTTTTTTTCTCCCTGTATTATATACAGAGTCGTCAATTTGAAAAATGACTTCAATATGAGATAACTCATGAAGTCACTTTCCATTGTATTTGCTATGCTATCACAATTAACATAATGACACACAATAATCATCATCATCAGCCGATTAATGTCCCCACCGCTGAGGCACAGGCCTTCCCTATGGATGGAATAGGGACCAGTGCGGATAATCGGGTACTAACGACTGCAGATGCAGCCGGGACCAACGGCTTAACGTGCCTTCCGAAGCACGGAGGAACTCGAGATAGAAGATTTTGCGTCACCCATCCAATGACCGACCACTGCGAAAGTTGCTTAACTTCAACGATCGCAGCCGAACGCGCGCGTCTGAACAAGATGCTATCGGTACTCCTTAGGTATCTATATTTGGCGTTGTTCGGGTCTGAGATTCGTGTGCATTTGTCGATATGCAAAAGTGCCAAATTGCCACTTGCATTCCGAAACTAGGTATCTTAGTTATCTTTCACTAGCAAACCAGTGAACCAAATGTTCACCAAAAAAAAAATGAATTTAATTAATTGAGAACTTCGGAGATTTTGTGTGGTTTCGTTTTAAATTCGTGATTTCTCGAAAACCGGAAGTGGTACGTTACTCAAATCCGGTTTGTAGTCTTATCAGACTATTCTTAACTTATAACTTAAACATTCTCTTTATCTATCTCTTACGGTTTGGCCGCTGAAACAGCACCACAGACAGACGGACGGACGGATATTAATTTATCATAGGAAATTAAACACGCTCAAATGCCCCTTTTATTTGTTCAATCACAACTCGTCTTGTATCTTATAGTGCACAGAAATAGGAGAAGCAGTTTGCAATAAATGTAATAAATATGTAGCATTGGAAAATTTCACGCGAGCGGCTACGACAGACCTCCGTTTGACAGGCGATTTTCTCGACTTTCTTATTTGATTTAGATCACTGAGAGCATACGTAATTTAAAGGACTCAGTAATATGTTTGTATTAGATATTCGAAGTTGAATGGATTAAGTTGTTTTTAAACATTTAAAAATAACAGACAGTTAAATAATCAAGTACGTATAAATCTAAAGAAAATTTTACTAGAAATAATTCCACGTGGCCCAGGCAGTAGACGGGACTCGTAACCGCACCATTGACACATGACCATTATGCTACCGCGGTCCTAACAACCGTGTCTAATTTTTTATAGTAAATTTTAGCCTGCAAGGATTTCAACATATAGCAGTTAAAGGAAAAACATATATATAAAAATATAACGTACGTTGTTTAATACAATAGATACAGGTACCACTAAGTTATGTACCAAAATACGTTATCATGGAAAACTCCATCCACCAATGTAGGCTTACGAAAAAAAAATACAAGTACAAAAATAGGTTCACAATTTTTTCAATTTACAAAAAAAAGTTACAGACGTGAACTTACCTACATTGTTTTAAAAATTGTCTTTCATAAATTCAACTTCAATTTACCAAAGTGAATTACCAAAAGTTCCAAATTGAAAAACTCATGGAAAAGAAATGTTGGAAATAAAAACTGAGAAAGGCTCTTAGGTGTCCCTTAAGTAATTGTTATTCTTCCAAAACAAAATATTTTAGTCTTAGTATTGCTCTTCCGGATGGACTAAACGAATAACGGGACAACACTCTTTACGCGGGCCTGATGCGTATTGATGGTTGCCAAACTAAAACAGCTTAAAAGCTGACGCAAGCTAAGAAACATTTGAGAAAAAGGTATTTGAAAAAACTACTGCCGTCACGCATTGGCAAATACCATGCGATAGGGACAACAAGTCAACGCTGAAAATTGCATATAAAAATTGTAAAATTCGAGGTTAGGCACTCGGACGATTTGCTTACGCATCACAAATGATGTAATCCGACAGAGAGCCAAAGTCACCGACATAGCCCACCGAATTAGCAAACTGAAGTGGCAGTGGGCTGGTCACATTAGCCGCAGAACTGATGGCCGTTGGAGCCGGAGAGTTCTTGAGTGGAGACCGCGACTCGGTAAACGTAGTGTAGGACGCCCTGAGACAAGACGGGATGATGATATTCGTAGGCTGGCTGGAGTGGGCTGGATGAGAGTAGCACAAAATCGGGAGCAGTGGCGTGCATTAGGGGAGACCTATGTCCAGCAGTGGACGAACTTGGGTTGATGATGATGATGATGATTGCCTTCTCGAAAATTAAATATGTATATGTAAAATAAATTTTACATATACAATAATAAGTAGTTATACTATGCCTCTATGTTCTGCTATTTTTTGTAAATGCTTATAAAATCTCCACACTAGACTTCTTGAGTGGTGATAAAAATTTGTTAATTTTTGCCATTTTTGGGGGCTTCTAGTTTCTTTGAAACACAAGTTATCGAAAAAAGGAAGACATAGGAGGAGCATAGAATTAGTAAAATTATATTTTATGTATGAAAATCAATTATTTAGTGATAAAAATCGAGGAGGAATCTGTCGAGAACGTTTGTATGGAAAAAGCTGCCTGCCTTCTGTTCATCTTTATATGTCTTCCGAAGAAACCAGAAATCAATATATCTTTATTCAAATTGGATGTATAGTACAACACTTGAATCGTCTAAACATTTTTATTCCCTACCACTCGTTATTGGATATATTTTAAGCTGCGGAGAAAATCGAGCGAAATAAACTCCACAACATTAAAAGTATAATGTAACATCATTTACAAACCATTATGTTGTTACAACGTCAATACAATCATGATTTATTTAATATAGAAAACCTGTTGGAATGGTTGGAACAGTTCAAACCCAAGCATTTTTGTCTGTAATATAATCAGACACTTTGTAATAAGCTTTTTTAATAAGTGATTTTTTTATACTATCTTTGAATTTATTTATGGTTAACTCTTGGATATTGCTTGGGACTTTATTGTATAAGCGAACACAAAGACCTTTAAAGGAATTATTAATTTTGTGAAGCCTAGTAGCAGGTAAAGTTAGTTTAATTTCTGTTTATTGTATTAAGTGTGTGAACATCACTGTTTTTAAGAAACAAATTAATATTTTATCTTACAGGAAATAAATTTTCGTATATGTATTGTTATGCGTCCGACCGTCATTATTCCAAATTCTTTAAACCTATCTCTTAAGCACGAAAAGGCACGGAATTAATAACACATTTATGGTCAACCATTCTAAGGCAGACAGTCAAACAAGGAGTTCGATGGCGCAGGTGGACAGCGCATTCGGCCTGCGATCATGGAATCTCATTGCCCTATCCTGATATTATACATCAATTAACAAAGTATTAGTCTCCCATCATGGGAAGGCTTTCACATTAATACCCACAACCGCATTCAGGCCAAGGGGTCATGTAACTCCTCGATGCCGATTCAAAATGGCCACCGGCCCGCTTGCGGTTCATCATACCATCTAAATGAATCTGCAAGATTTCGGTAGTTAGTCCACAATCAGGGGATCGCTACTGACGCACTCATTACGCACATATTGCGCATGATTGCCGGTGTAAGTATGCGGAAGTCTTAGATTGCGTATGAAACGGAGGGTTTCGATTAGAGGCTTGCATGGAAGCCGCACTGTACCTACCGGGGAGTGAGTGAAATAACATAAATTATGAAACGACCAGTGCTCATTTGCCATTAGTAAGGTTATTTGGGCGTTGTAACTTGACGCGCCGCTGCGCTACTGCTGCGATTCTTATGATGGGCTAAGTTTTCCAAAACTAAGAGAGGGCGATTCTTCCGATGGGCTAAGTTTTCCAAAACTAAGAAAGGGAGGGAGGGAGGGAGGGAGGGAGAGAGAGAGAGAGAGAGAGAGACATTTTAAACATTTTAACTGATCGATTTCTTCAGCTGACTTGCTGTTCATAAAAGAAGTAGAAAGATCTTTTTGTAGGTTCCGGACCTATTTAACTTCATTCTGTCCAATGAGTAAGTTATTGCAATTCGGACAAAAAAAAATTACACTTTTACACTGTTCTAAATCTCACTTTTCTCAAAGTTGTAGCATGAAACGTTTAAGTAAAACGACGACCATTTCTAAGCTACAAAGGGTAATGGATTAAGCGAATAATTTAAAAAAGGACTGGGAATACGCGTTTATGATTACAACGGCTTCCGAAAGGGTTATAATACGGGTTCCTTAAGGTCAGAATAGTTACTTTATAAAAAAAAGAAGAAAGAAAAGTTTTACTAGAAAAAAATCCACGCGGCACCAGGCAGCGGACGGGACTCGAACCCGCACCCTTCGCAATGCACTGACCAATTATGCTACCACGGGCCTGATGGCCGAGTCGAAATTTTCCTAGCCTTAAACTGCAAGGCAATACTTTTTCAAGTATTAAATATTTGAAAGAAGAAATAGCAATTATAGTTATGTTTTATACGCGACTAGTTCTATGCGTTAAAGTGTTTACAAGTTATTGTAAATGGACCACTCACCGAGGACCACAAAACCGTTTAAAGCTCGATAGCTGCTGCTTTAATAACTGGGATTCTTTGTAAAGAGTGCAATGGTAGCTTTCACCGGATTATCAACCGCGTTTTTCTCTCAGTCAAAAGAGTTTTCATCATGAAAATAAAACACCAGTCGGCCGGTCAAGCGTTCCGTTTTATCGCAGACACGGGACGCGGGACACGGCGAACGAGAGGCAAACCCTAACCGTAATTGTGCGACGCGGGACACGGCGAACGAGAGGCGAAACCTAACCGTAATTGTGCGAAGTGTCACCGCTCCAGCCTGCCCGGCAGTGCCGCCGCGGCGTGCTAACTTTTAATACTCAGCTTAATTATTGCGATGCGAACCGACGGCCGACGACGCGACTCGACAACGAACAACTTACAAAGTTAGCACGTATAAGGTACTTATGCAAAGCGGCGAGGAATTTATTTGACTTCGGCGTAGTTTGGTGTCGGCGACGATGTAAGCAAGACAAACATGTTAATTTGAGCAACCCACTCCCCCACGCTGCCAATTATTCGGCCGGGACGGGGCCGCCCCGCTAAATTATTTACAATGGTGAATATTTATTTATAATTTAATACCACTCTTACATAGAGGCACAATATAACAAATTACAAAACTCCTATATTATTCATGGAGTGAGCTAAAACCACGTAACTTCCTGTAGACATTGAGTGTTGAATTAATAATTGTAGTTTCATGTGATGTCTCCGTGAAATATTTATGCGCTCATGGTGGGGAGGTGTGTAGGGGTACAGGGGAGGGGGGGGGGGCGGGGAGGGTTTGTGTCCGCGGTGTGGAAACCCGACAATAAAGGTTGCCAACACCAGATCGCGGCGGTGACGTATTTGAAGGTCATTTTGCTAGGCACTCACTTATATTTCCCCTAAAAATTGTTGATTTCTACGCAAGTGGTAACACAGTACAGTCTGAAAGTATCTAGTACCTGGGCACTTCCTCTGCTAACATAGGAATTGGGTGATTTTAAGAAATTCACGTCGCAGATTTTATCGCAAGTTTGAATAGATCTTCAAGAACATAATGACCACTCGCTGTTTTGAAACAAGATTCATTATACGAACATTGCTTCATCTACTAGAGAAATACTTACCCCAATCGGATCTTGATTATGAATGAAATGAGTGAAGTAAAATAACTAGCGATAAAGTGAAATTACTATAATTAGCGGTGGAGAAACGCATAGCACCAATAATATCACCCAACTTATAGCTAAACTCTGATCCCTTTGATATTCTGGAATATCTATACAAATACAACCTTTAAAAGCAATACTTGCTGTTCGGTTACAATTTTCGTTTTCATGGCGCTTTAAAAGAAATTTTACGTTTCTGTTATTAAGTACGTTTTGTGTTATCCAACTTCTACTCATAGTTACTCACCGTCCAACAATAATAAATAAAACGCTACAAGACATGATTAACAGCACAACGGAAACATCTACAAACATTGAAGGAACCAATCATCGCTTCGAAGCGCGAACGAAACGTTACAGCGCAGCGGGAGCTAATTGTACAAATGAAATAATAACAGAATTAGTGAGTTTTGTTTATAATTAATTAAATACGTTTATTAGCTATTCCAGTTTTGTGGCTTTGTTTTGTTAACGAGCGAGGTTTAGCTTCGAACGCGCGCCCTTACAAAATCAACGCAGCGATGAGTGCGCGGGAGGTGAGACACCGGCGGCGGCGCTTGTACCTCACACAACATACAGATTGTATGTGTGCCCCTGATAAATTAAAGAAAAATATCGTGTACACACATAGCGGTTCATATAACCTTTGATTCACGAACGTGAACAATGAAAACTATCGCGTCAATGGCGAAGTATACGCAAAGCTTGACATAGATGACGCTGCAAACGCTTGATCCTAACCACAGCCGAATATTGCAGCTGTTATATTTCAAACATGTTTTTTTGTTGTGAATAATATATATGAAGTGTTGAAAATGTATTCAACATGGTCTGTAATACAGCTGAAAACAGAGTTGAAAAGGAGAAGCAAGGCTAAAAGTTAATCCAGTAGAATGGTACTCTTTCTATTATTATGCTAGAATGCTCATGCTCGGTACGTAGATGCATTTTCCATGATTATTTTAATAGTTGATGGATCTCAGTAACATTTAGCAGCCTCATTAGTCAAATCTATCTCATTTTTGCATCAGTCAGACATCTCATCGAGTTAGGTTGCCTCTGGCTAAAATTGGAAGTATAACATTGGATTTTTTTTACAGACTTGAGGCATATGACCGCAAGTTTAATTTTTGTGCAGTTTTTTCTGATCAAAATGAAGACATCCAGATGCAATCACCTGCCCCAGATGCATACAATGGTGTAAACATCAGTTCATTTTTACCCCCCCCCCCCCTACCCCTTTCAAAGCAACATATAAAATTATATTTTAGTCGGTAAGCATGCAGTATTCTCACAACAATCAGGAACTGCACAACGCGGCATTTGTAATTTGTTTAATAAAAAGCTTAAAAATGAATATAAGCTAATAGGTATGTATTTGATAGAAGTTTTGGGTCAAGCGATTACAGCGCCCCTAGTGACCAAACTTTGTAGATTCCTTGTCCATTGAATAAAATCGCGCGTTCTTTGGATACGCTTTTGCCATTCACATTAGGAATGACCCCACTTAGATCAGGGTTAACTATTGTTGTAGAGAAGGTAGGTTGTACGTTTTTTGCGTTTGCATACTTTAGAATTTTAGATGAAAGCGAATCGCCTGAAACCAGCTGAAGTTCATGCGTCAATAGTCGACTATCGATGATTAATCGATAGTCTATCGATAGCCAACCGATCGTATGACAATCGATAGCACAGAAAAAGTCAATACTATCGGATGAGTTAAATACTATCGATAGAATTGTAGTTCGTTAATAACAAACTATCGATAGTATCGATACTGTCGATTTTATTTGCAACCATTCTATCGATAGTTTAACAATTTGCAATAGTATTGTTTACAATTTTCAGGTATTATAGTCAATCACAAACTTTAGTCTAAAACAATCGCTAGTATCGATACTATCGATAGTATTGTTGCAGATAAAATCGACACTATCGATAGTATCGTTACTATCAATAGTTTGTTATTAACGAACTACAATCGTATCGATAGTATCTATAGTATTGCACTCATTCGATAGTATTGCCTTGTTCTGAGCTATCGATAGTATCGATACTATCGGTTGTATCGATTCTATCGATAGGCCTATCGATAGGGTACATGATTTTCGATGTAAACTGTCGATAGTTTTGATATCGATAGTTTGGCAACACTTGCGGCAACTAATTAAAATAAAAACGCAAAGAACGCCCCGCTACTGTTTATTCATCGGTGAAGTGGCTTTGACGAATTAACTCTTCCCTTTTCGCACGCTTTCGCACGACTAAATTAGGTTTAAATGCCTTCGTGTGTTCGGCCATTTTGTGTGTTTCGCGACCGGGACTTCACTAGGATTGAGTTTGAGCGGCGTGTGTCATATGACTTGAAGGAAAAAAGAACAATGGGGAATTGGGAAAATTCATTAGGTACTATTTTCAACCCTCCCCGTGTGATGTCATGTGGTAGAGTCCAGACGCGAAGATAGCCGGTGCAGCCATGGTACTGACACACCTGCCAGAATCAACTTGTTCGTTTTTCTTTTATGTTTAAAGGGTGGAAAACAAGATAAGCGGCCACAATAACCTTCAGACGTTTGTTTTGTTTTTGAAGGACCCTGGGTCTAAAATTACTTTCACTGACACTTTAAAACAATGTTCATTTACTTCAAGGAATAATATAAAGAATCTCTTTCAAGAAGAATATAAATAAACTAACGGCCCGCCCTCGCTTCGGTGTAGAGCTGAAGTGTAGACTACAGTTTCTGTTCCCAGGCTTGTATTATACACAATGACATTCATCTATGATTCTTCTTATACCTGCATGCAAATTCTCAGCCCGATCGGTTTAAAATTGACAAAGTTTCATACAAACTTTCATTCCCTATTTTATCCCCTTGGGGGTAGAATTGATCAAAATCCTTTCTTAGCGGATGCCTACGTCATAACATTTACCTGCATGCCAAATTTCAGCCCGATCCGTCCAGTGGTTTGGGCTGTGCGTGGATATATATAAAGATATCAACACTTATAAGTTTCCAACCGGTCGGGTCAGCAGTCCCGTAATGTTTCAATACAAATAGATGGAATCTCCTGCGCATTGCTCGCATCGTCGGCTATTCTGAGACGTAAAAAATCTTCTCTTTGATGCTAATCCTAGAGATCATTGTTTTCGAATTTACTGATAGTTATATTTAACTTTTAAAACTGTATCACACTAAACATTGTGTTTCACAAATTAAGCAATGATGAAGTTCGCCTGATAAGTACTGTTATTACCAGAATGTTCTTCGAGCGTTTGTATGTATGTATGTCCATTATTTTGGCACGCCCTACAGTTTGAACGGCTTGACGGATTTCGAAATGCGATGTGTCATTTGATCCTTCGTGATTGTGACAAACAAAGCGGTTTTCTTAATCTTCTCAGTTTTCATTTCAACACAACTTCTAAACAGGCAGGTTTTAAGATTTTTCAAAATTACTATATTTGTCGGACGGTGTCGTGATGCTGCCGAACGACCTATTCGATAGATCTTAATAACATGATAATAAAAACTCCTTGACGATTATAGAATGTTTATTTTCTTGACATACGAGCTTACAATTACTTGATACACACACGACTGACTATACAATCAAATAATATTAAATAAGTGAACTATTTCGCTGACACGAAAACATGTGCGTTAATCGGACCGCACAATATTATTATTTAAAAAAAATAATCTCTAACAGGATTTTATAAAACCACTAGCAGCCACCCGTGATTTCGCCCGCTTTATCTTTTTGAGAATACCACAAAAGCATCCTATGTCTCAATCCAGGTCAAACTATATGCACACCAAATTTCTTCCGAATAAGAGAGTAACAAACATAGAAACACACAAACGTGCAAACTTCACATTTACAATAATTACTAGGATTAACACAAACCGTTCCGATTCACAATACTTGCGGGTGATCTCATCCTAGTACCATCGCGAGCTCATCCGGTGCAAACATCTGTGATTCTTTTGAAACGTTAAAATAAGAGTTGTAAATTTCCTACGTGAAGCCGAGATGACTTCGCGAAAAAAGCAAATCTCCCAAGGGTGGTGGTGTCACTCGCTATTCGCAACGGCGCTGGCGGCCGGTTCCGACCGTTCGACGTGTGTTTACGACGAGCATCCTTTGAACTAGCATGTGGGCCCGGGAAACGTAAAACAAACAAAACTTTCTCGTAATGTTTAATTAAATTAATCAGCCGGGCCGGGTGATTAGTCGATGCTTCGCCGGCGTTGGCGTAAACAGAGCGGGCCGGCGACGCGCCGCCCGCCGCTCGCTTTGATCTCACGGCTTGCGCTCTCTCACTATTGTTGTTTGTAGAGCTCCCAGTCAAGCGACAGGGCTGTGCCTGCATGCAAATTATCTCTTATCTATTAGACAAGTCCGTCCGTCTGTCTGTCTGTGGTGCTGTTTCAGCGGCCAAACCGTAAGAGATAGATAAAGAGAATATTTCGAGTTATAAGTTAAGAATAGTCTGATAAGACTACAAACCGGATTTGAGTAACGTAGCACTTCCGGTTTTCGAGAAATCACGAATTTCAAACGAAACCACACAAAATCTCCGAAGTTCTCAATTAATTAAATACATTTTATTTTAAATCAGGTTTCGGTGAACATTTGGTTCACTGGTTTGCTAGTTATATTATAATGCGATTCAACCAAGAATAAGACCGACTGGGCGCCATATTTTGACGAGCTTGAGAAGAGCCATGCATGTTTTGGCGCATATTTCTCATAGCTGTCAATTCAAACCAAATAGGTAGAGTGAGCAAAAAAAGTTTGCTATTTAATAAAACTTATTTACTACGATTAAGTGAGACAAAACATCAGATTTTTTAATAAAATAAATTTATTATGGTTGGGAAAGAACACAACCGATTTTTAATAGTATATCTTTACGAAGACTGTGTGAAAAAAACATTATCAGAATCTAGCTCTTCAATTTCGCTCATCTCTGCATTACCGCCGGAGAAGTTATGAATAATCATGCAGGTCACATACGAACATAAAACCTATATGTAAACGAAAGTTTTTAATCGAGTTTTTGAATGCAAAATAAAGTTTGGTTGACGATTTAGGTTATCAACCATTCATAGCCAAAGCTCAATAAATGAAAAAATAAACTAATATTAATTATCAACATTTGTTATTATTTGTTTAAAAATGTTTGGTTTTTATTCCAGAATCAGCAGAGTGCTAAGGGTTCCAAGATTTTTTTGCAATCCGTACTTTTCAAGCGACATTTGACAGATGAAGGTCATTGGCTTTCCTATTCTAATCTAATAAATCAATTTTATTAAAAAATCTGATGTTTTGTCTCACTACGATATTTACTACGATTAAAGTAAATAAGTTTTATTAAATAGCAACATTGTTTTGCTCACTCTACCTATTTGGTTTGAATTGACAGCTATGGCGTCACAATATGGCGCCCAGTCGGTCCTATTTTTAGTTGAATCGCATTTAATTTTATAAGGTACGTTTATTTGGCGGGCGTTTGGCGTCCCTAGCGCGGGCGGGCGCTACGGGCGCGGCGCCTCGCTCGCGGTGCGTCTGCGGCTATTGTGTTTCACTTCTTTCCTAATTCAGTTTGTGCGATGACTGCGAGTGTAATTTGTTCCATTACCGATCCAAACAACGATAACACGTGTCGGTGTCACACCAAACTTATTGTATGTACCTACTTACTGGCTCCTCCTAGTATTTATGTTGTTAGATTTAATCCAAGAGTTAAGCATAAATAAATTCAAAGATAGTATAAAAAAAGCACTTATTAAAAAAGCTTATTACAAAGTGTCTGATTATATTACAGACAAAAATGCTTGGGTTTGAACTGTTCCAATCATTCCAACAGGTTTTCTATATTAAATAAATCATGATTGTATTGACGTTGTAACAACATAATGATTTGTAAATGTTGTTACATTATGCTTTTAATGTTGTGGAGTTTTTTTCGCTCGTTTTTCTCCGCAGCTAAAAAATATGTCCAATAACGAGTGGTAGGGAAAAAAATGTTTGGACGATTCAAAAGTGTTGTACTATACATCCAATTTGAATAAAGATATATTGATTTCTGATTTCTGATTTGATTTGTAGGTGAGCGTAGTAAATTGATAATGGCTGATTTAATAGAACATCAATTATATTGTGTATCAATTCCGTATTAATTTAAGGTTCCAACGGTACAATTACTTATGCAGCATAAGACATTATACTATGATGTCGAGCATAAAATCGTGTCCGTTGTATGGGTTTTTTTAACAACTAAATATTCTGTGAATATTTCAAGCGTCTACTTGTTTTCGTTATTAATAAACAGTGCAACCACGATCTAAGAAATCGGAATGGAACAAGTAAATATTCGTTATTTTAAGTAATTTTTAAGTTTAAGTTCAACAGATGTTTTTTTTTATTCTTTATTATGCCATACACCTGAAAGGTTGAAAGGTTGGTTCTTAAGTTTCTTTCAAAAGGACAATCCTTTTGAAAGAAACTTAAGAATTCTGTCGCTGTTATGCCAACTAAAGTTGGAACTAAAACATTGTATATTTAAGAAATAAATCTTGTCTATTACATTTAGTACTATTAATGAGATCAGCTCTGTGTGTTTCGGTTTGCGAATACTCCATCAGTATGTGCATCAAATCTTCTTTAGTATTTTGACAACTGTCACAATAGGGATTATTTCTTGTTTGTTATATTAAGACTAGCAAACCAGTGAACCAAATGTTCACCAAAACCTGATTTGAAAAAAAAAAAATGTATTTAATTAATTGAGAACTTCGGAGATTTTGTGTGGTTTCGTTTGAAATTCGTGATTTCTCGAAAACCGGAAGTGCTACGTTACTCAAATCCGGTTTGTAGTCTTATCAGACTATTCTTAACTTATAACTTAAATATTCTCTTTATCTATCTCTTACGGTTTGGCCGCTGAAACAGCACCACAGACAGACGGACGGACTTGTCTAATAGATAATAGATTAGTTTGGTTTAACATTTGTTATAAAGAGTCCTATGGGTTTAAGGGTTATATAATGATGGAAACGCTAAATAGAGGTTTTTGGTTGACAAAATTCGTTAATTAGAGGTATTTATACTTAAGTTTTTATTTTATTTTTAAGCATTTAACTGCTAAATGTTTAAATCTAAGGAAAAGTTTTACTAGAAAAAAATCTACGCGGACCAGGAAGCGGACGGAACTCGAACCCGCACCCTTCGCAATCCGGGCGAATGCACTTATGTTACAACGGCACTGATGGCCGCGTCGAAATTTTCCTAGCCTTAAGCTGCAAGGTAGCGTCATCTCTTCGCATTGTAGGTACGACAATACGACGAATTTGTTAAATCAAAGAAGTCGTTATATTGAGTTAGTATTAATATAAATATTTATTTTATGCCGTTTTTAGTATTTATTGTTATAGCGGCAACAGAAATACATTACTGTGAAAATTCTACCGTCTAACTATCACGGTTTATGAGATACAGCCTTATAACAGACAGGCAGACAGACGGACACTGGTTTCTTAGTAATAGGGCCCCCTATTTACCCTTTGGGTACGCAACCCTAAAAACATGATTCCTCCTGCAGTTACATTCGAAATGGCATAGTATTTCGTAAGACTATTTTACCTAAACTAGACTATCAAATTTTATTTTTTTAATTATTTTATTGTTGTTAGCCTTAACGCTTTAAGGCAAAGGAAAAGAAGAAAAAATATTCAGCCTACATTTTTTTTTCTTTTTTTTTTAACTTACATTTTTTCTTTGTTTGTGGTATTGTTAATCGTGATTGTGTCGTTTATTAATTGTTATTCACGTCAACCTTAGGACCTAGTTGACTTGTTATAGGGTCAATAAATAATTTCTTTCTTTCTTTCTAAACCGATGCATACGCCCCCCCCACACACACACAAACACACACATGCAGACACCCGCACAGGTTCAAAACACGAATGAGAACCCAATCTAATTCTGCGATCCCGGTGTTTCCAATCAATCCAACGATTGATCAAAATTTGAATAGGAAATGGCAAGGCGGTCGTTAACGTTAAAGAGGGTAGTCAGCGTTTGATATGGATTTTCGCTGAATATGTATGGTCATGTATGTTTTATGAGCGCTCCTCCGCTGTAGCCGCCGCTGCAGAAGGTGGCGAGGCGGAATGACACGCGGCTCCTGCGACTTTCATCTAGTCATTTGACGACCTCCGTGCCCCAGTGGTATGTGTGTACACGAGAGGTTCCGGGTTTGAATAACCGATGGGGGCAGATGTTTGTGTGATCGGTTACGAGCATTTGTACTCCTGTCATGGATGTTTACTATGTATTTCTATATAAATACTAGCTGACCCAGCGAACTTCGTACCGCCCTAAAAAAATAGGGGTTGTCCAGCGGACAAAATTGTGAATCTAAACCATTCTCAGATCCCCTTGAACACACACAAAAAATTTCATCAAAATCGGTCCAGTCGTTTAAGAGAAGTTCAGTGACATACACACTCACAGAAGAATTATATATATAAAGATACGGTGGATAAAGGTTTCCATAAATGACGTCTTACAATAGGATTATTGATTACCCATATCAAGGTTCGCTTCATTGACGTTTCAGATAAAAAAAATGACATGATGACTACATAACATAAATTGATTTTATAAATAGAGGGATTTTTGAAGTTATACTTCTTTAGGCGCGTTATGAAAAAATGATGAGAGTGAAATTTTAAGATGCGCGCGCATCACTGTAACACAAAAAATTAACGGCATGAAGTTGGCTTTAGCGACCAACTTCATGCTGTTACTTTTGTGTTTACCGCACATTAAGAAAATCTACCAACAAAATAGAAATAGAATCTATTTAGTGGGTGCTAACGACTGCATTGTGAAGGCCTATCAAAAGTATTTATTAATCTGGAACAACGGAACCAAAGCGCGATTCAGGCGACTACAGCGCCATCTCTTGACCATTGGTGTAGTAGAACCAAAAACCACATCTTTATTTTTTGTAATAAAGTAACAGTTATAGGTATTCATATTTATAATATTTATCCACATGTTTCTAGTTTGCAAATCACATATGTTCTAATAAATTATATTCAGTAGCGATTTTAATTGAATATTTTGATTATTTATTTATATTTTCAAATTAAAACTGAACTTTATTGACTGTGTCCTTTTCCAGACTTTTTATTAATTTATTGTAATTAATTATTTGCATGCAATTAAAAACTAATTTTAAACGATGCCAAAGAAGGATAACTTCTTACGCGCCTACATAAGTACACGCACCCATTTTTTTTATATAAATATTTACGTCTGAAGTTACTTATCATGCGATGCGATGCGATCTGCGATGATCGAAAAGTTGTACATCTATTACTACCCCCCATGTTAATCGACGACTATCGTGAGCTCCAGAACAGCCGAAAAAGTATTTTAAGCAGCCAAAGTCAAGTAGTTGACATGACATTTCCGCACTAGTTTGCATAAATGCATTAAACGTACACCCGCCCGCGAGTACGTACACCCCCGAACAGCCCGCACTAGCGCGTAAGCGCACAAAAAGCTTTTAAAAGGCTCACTAAATTGCTGTAACTACTACGTAGTTTTCTGTCGTTTGACACGCTCGCTACCCAAAGTTAAGGCTTTCACTTCGGATCCGTGGGACACCGGAATTTTGCAACGCTCACGGGATCACGAACAATGTTTGTAGGCGACGCATTTCTGAGTCTGTGCTTTAATTTAAATTAATTAATAATAGGTTAGGAAAAGAAAATATATAAATAATTATTTGTTAAAATCTTCTAAAAATCTTAAAAACAATGTATCTAATTAAAGTTTTGTCTACTACTAACGCCATCTGTTGAGCTAGAGGAGAACTAAATTAACTTTTATAATGAAGGTGTTTTTGAATATATTTGAAAATTTAATTTGGTGGTAATTAAAGACAACTCTTTTTTCTGTCGTTACTCAAGGTGAACACTGTGGTTTTATTTCTATCTTTTATAAAAGTTGGTCCTTCGAGCCGGATCTGAACCAGCGACCTATAGATCTACAGTCCAATCGTGCTCGCATTCAGTCAACTATTCTTTAGACGCACCTGACAAGAAAACTTAGTGCGCCGTAGGGCATTTCATTACTGAAAATAGCTAATGAGTGGTCAAGTAAATTTCCCCGTTTTCCGTTAGCGAAACTTTTTATAGCGCGTAAAATGAAACTGCATAAAGAAAAGTTTACTAGAAAAAAAATCCACGCGGACCAGGCAGCGGACGGGACTCGAACCCGCATCCTTCGCTATCCGGGCGAATGCACTGACCATTATGCTACCACGGCCCTATTAGCCGCGTCGAAATTTTCCTAGCCTTAAGCTGCACGGCAGCGCCATCTCTTCGCATTGTAGATAACCCACAATGTCAAATGAATACTTTTTCAAGTATAAACATTTGAAAGAGAACATTTTTTTCTAGTTAACTTTTCTTTAGATTTAAACATCTAGCAGTTAAATGCTTATAAAAAAAATCATGAAACTGCATTTCAATTCGTGCGAATTTCACTTAATAGTTATAGCGAAGCACTCAATTCCTCGTGCCAGCTGCAATAAAAAAATATATTAATGAATGCTTTGTTTTAATATTATATTCCGTTACTTCAAAGCTTTTCGCCCTCGCGTTTCTGTTATAATTAAAACAAGCTAGCACTTTGGTCCATTTTAGTGAAATACAATATTTTTGTACCTTGAACATTAAAAAATCGGTAAATGACAGAAAAACCTTGTATCTACTGATCATGCCACGGATCAAATAAACAAAATTGGCCAATTTCTCCAACTCACTTCGAACTTTATCACGCTTTCTGATTCACTAGTGGGATATTTTCCCGCAGTAAAACGTAGCCTATGTGTTAAACCAGGATGTCAGCCAACTCCATACCAAATTTTATTAAAAACGCTCCAGCCGTTTAGACGTGAAGAAGTGACAAACATACACACTCACACACTCGCCTTTTTAATGTTAATGTGATTACTGAAAATATTTGATAGTTTGTGGTCATGTGCAATGTTACACCAACGAAAGGTACCTACCGTTAACTCATTTAGAGCGTGGTAATGACTGTACAAAACTTTCATATAATAACAAAAATGCTGTAGAAAGATTATTAATATTGAAATAAAGAATGGCCATAAGAGTGCCTACATTGCCTGTTTCTCCAATAAACCTGAGAACAGCTGAATGACGATTTTGATTTAATTAATACATGTGAAACTATAAACTTCGTAAATACTCAATATGAACATGTACTTGGTTCTCGATATAACAGAGTTAAGTGTGAAAAGGAGCTCGATGGCGCAAGTGGTAAGCGCGTTCGGCTGCGATCGTTAAAGTTAAGCTACTTTCGCAGTGGTCGGTCATTGGATGGGTGACCATCGTTTGATTGGTACTAAAGGTACCAAGCTTAAGTACGGCTTGTACCCAAATTTCGTTCCTTGCAAGAACCACACATGATGCAATTTTGTAGATCTTCTGTAAATTCAGTTGTACTTTCACACTTAAGCAGTTGTTGATCCAGAAGTCAAAGGTATATTAAAATATTGTGTTTATTTCTCCTTTTTCAGAACGTGTAGCTCTATATTTTGGCACACATTAATTGTTTGATAAACCACTTCAGTCTTGCAACCACGGAGCATCTAAACTTTAAAGGCTCAAGTGACTTTAAAGTCTAAAGTATTCTAATTGTTAGGAATAGTAAAAATGTTAATAAATCGCGTTCCAAAACTTTATTTACTGTATTTCATGTTATGGCAAATGGTACAAAGATCTCTTATTAGATATCTTATTGAAAAATCACAAGATCTTGAATTATCGGCAAAAGCTCAAAGATTGGCAGCCCCCCATGTGAGTTGCGACGCCGCGAGCGGCAGGCACAACCGACACGTATTGTTGCAGCTTGTTAAAAATTTGCTCAATGTAACAACAAATCTCTGTGATATTCGAACACATTGGCTTGTGATAGTTGCAGACTAAGTTACAAGTATAATATGCAACAAAACTTATTAAAATAAGTTCACTACTGAAAGGCAAGGTAGTTCGGAGGTAGGTAAAGTTATATGAGTGATGAAACTTGATTATTTTCTTTCAATATAACTAGACTATTATATAGACAGCTGATGTATCAAAATATCGGCTGCCATATACGTAAGAAATAAATAAAGCAATTGACGACCTCCGTGGCCGAGTGGTTTGTACGCCGGGTTTCATGGCGTCGCCGACTCTCTCGGTCTCGGGTTCGAATCCCGGTGGGGGCAGATGTTTGTGTGATGAACACAAGCATTTGTACTCCAGTCATGGATGTTTAATATGTATTTCTATATAAATATACTTATATAAGTAAAGTACATGTATTCTATCCGTTACCCTAGTATCCCATAACACAAGCCTTATAGTGCTTACTTTGAGGCTAGGCTAATTGGTGCGAGTGTTGGAAATATTTTATTAAAGCACCTGTTATATGTTTTCAGGTCTGAGATTCACTGGAACATTATGTGTCTGATGTCAATAAACTATGACTCTGCACATTCGGAATCGTACCTTTTGATTACTATTGAAACACTACAGAGGCGCGTGTCAAGTTTCTCTAAACATCGTAAGTAAGCATTTAAACGTTTCCTCGTAAACGGAACAATGGTTGATTTAGTGGTTTGAGCCGCGGGCGGGTAGCTCACGAATTTGTTGTACGTCGTCAAACGCGAGCGAAAAAACGTTTACGTGTCACGTGCGACGTGAGGGGAATCCGTCGGGGTCCACCGCAATTTCCTACCAATAAAATGCTACCGAACAATAGTGACTCGATCACGAAAAAATCGTGTACAAGATGGTCGTGCGCGGGAGTCGTGTCGTGTGCGCCGGCGCAGGTAAAACTGATCGAACCTCCTTGTATAAACTTGAACATAGATTAATAATAAAAAAAATGATGTGGTGTCGTGGGACACCAGGTAGGAACGAAGTTCCTTCGGCTAATGTAGAATCGACACAAATTGCAAACTCGCTTGTGTATGCGACTGTCGCGCCTGCGCACGTCTCATTTAACGGTTTTATTCCACGCACTTTTTTCCACGGGTTTTTTCTTACGGTTTTACTATCACATTTTTTTCAGTTCGGTCGCGCAGCAAAATTCCTATCCCCTCCAAGCCTGCCGTAAGGAACTTCGTTCCAAAATACAAAATTCAATATCGTATATTCAGTCTAGGCTGTTAGAAACACGGTTCGCAAATCTACGGTCGGAGACCTTGTACTGAGAAGAACCGGCAAGAAACTCAGCAAGGGCTGCTTTTTTCTCCCTGTTTTATTTCATACAGTGTCGTCCAATTGAAAGTTGACATCAAACTTGCAAACATGTGTTGAGGTCAACTTCCATCACATAATGTCAAATATGTAACAATAGACAATCAACGAATTTACTAACAATAAGTGCAAATAATAACAATTTTATTTTAATTATTTGTCAAAAAACAGCTTTACCTTCGCCGTAAGCCTTGTCTTCTTTGGCTCTCAATTCTATCATTGCTGACATTACAATCGTGTAAAGCTATTTCAATGGAATTAAAAAAAAAGCAACAAACAAAAGGCTAATCACATAAGATTTAAAAATAATACGATCTCCGTGGCCGAGTGGTTTGTACGCCGGGTTTCATGGCTGTCGCCGACTCTCTCGGTCTCGGGTTCGAATCCCGGCGGGGGCAGATGTTTGTGTGATGAATACGAACATTTGTACTCCAGTCATGGATGGTTAATTTTTATATATATTTATATAAATATACTTATATATGTTTTTTTTATATGTACAGTATATGTATTCTATCCGTTATCCTAGCATCCCATAACACAAGCCTACTTTGCGGCTAGGCTAATTGGTGTGAGTGTCGGAAATATTTATTATTTATTTATTATTTAATAACCAAAATTATAAACCTGTAGACAAATTGAAATACTTATTCAACAATTCTTTTGTCATTCTATTCCAAAGTAGTGTAATTCAGGCAATTCGAACATTCGACACTCATCCGACGCGAACAGAGCTACGGAGTTTTCTATTTTCACCACCGCCCCTCCCATCTATTTGGCTAGAGAGCTTTTCCATCCAAAAGACATTTGTTTCTGTCTTCGCTGGCCGGCTGTAAAATATCGACAGACGGACGGACGGATAGACGGGTTAGTTTTACTGCTGTCCCGTCACTACCCACACTCCCTACGTAGAGATTAGTGATGTAACGAATGTTATTTTTTGAACATTCGCGAATGCGAATGCGGATGCGAATGTCTGGTACCGACATTCGCGAATGCGAATATTTAGTTTTTTTTTTAAATTGGCGCCAGTAGGGATGATGACTAATTTTTTTTTCTTCGTTTATCAGGTAGATTATCAAAAAGTATTGGACACGTATTTTTTCTTTTATCACATAATATAAACATTGCAGAGATAAATTGATTTGAAAAGTCGCATGACGTCACGTTTGAGTACACTTATAAGTGAAAATTCACTCAAAAGTGACGTCACGAGCCCCTACTCCCAAAATTTGACGCGCTATAACTTCGTCATTTTTTGGTTGATTTCCCAAAGAAAAAATACGTGTCCATTATTTTTTGATCATCTAACTGACGGACTAAATAGAATTACGTTTACTGTACCCCGTCATCACCCCTATTGTCTATGGCATGGTGGCAGTCTCGTTCGTATTGCCGAGTTGATATGAACTCATCCGACTGAAGTGTCATTCCGCTCGCGCCGGTCTTTCCGTAAACAAAACAAGTGAATTTTGAGGTTAGTGATTGTGAGTGGTAATAGTGATTTATTAACATGAGTAAATCGAATTCTAGTGAAACGTGGACTTATTTCACACTTTGCGATGCTGAACGAGCTAAATGCAAACTGTGTAACAATGAATATTCAAGGAAAGGCAGAACTGCAACTTCTTCAAATTGTTTTTTTCTAATATTCATATTCGCAAAACATTCGCAGAGATTTTGCGAATGCGAATATTCAAAAATATGCGAATATTCGCGAATGCTAATGCGAATATTCGTTACATCACTAGTAGAGATACAGTTTACAATAAATGCAGGTGCGACTTGAAAGTACATTCTTACACACTATAAAATTTTGCTTCGAAAATAAAATTTAAAGAGCCACAAATATAGTTTAGTGGAGTCTCAACAAGTTTCAACGGGTTTCAGATGCACTGATTTTATTTATTTACTAGCGGACCCGACAGACGTTGTCCTGTCTTAGAAAGCTTACATCGCGCCATAGACCCTTAAGGTGCAACGGTGCGCGTTCCCAATAGCACTTTGCCGCTAGATGGAGCTAGGGGCGTAAAATCGGTTTTTTATTTTTTAAAACCTTTTAAAATTGAATATTATTTAATATTTGACACTGCGCCGTCTGTCGGATCCAATGTAAAACATTCCAAAATCAACAACTACTAATAAATTTTATTATTTTTTTAAAGCATGTAACTGCTTGATGTTTAAATCTAAAGAAAATATAACTAGAAAAAATTCCACGCGGACCAGGCAGCAGACGGGACTTGAACCCGCACCCTTCGCAATCCGGGCGAATGCACTGACCATTGCGAAGGGTGCGGGTTCGAGTCCCGTCTGCTGCCTGGTCCGCGTGGAATTTTTTCTAGTTATATTTTCTTTAAACTACTAATAAATTAAAAATTAATTAAAAAAACATTGTCCAGCGGACAAAATTGTGAATCTAAACCATTCTCAGATCCCCTTGAACACACACAAAAAAAATCATCAAAATCGGTCCAGTCGTTTAAGAGAAGTTCAGTGACATACACACTCACAGAAGAATTATATATATAAAGATTGACGTTTCGCATTCTTTGCAGGAATGCGCCGTCGGAATATTTTTTCTTTTAATTAGTTAACAATGTCACCATTTTCCATAAACTTTGCTGGAATGTAAAAAAAAAACAAAGCCAGCAAATAATTATGTACGATTGAGGTATAAAATTGTATAGAGAATATAGATTTGCCACTATAAGATAGGAGCTCGATGGCGCAAGTGATTAGCGCGTTCGGCTGCGATCGTTGAAGTTAAGCAACTTTCGCAGTGGTCGGTTATTGGATGGGTGACCAAAAATTTACTATCTCGAGCTCCTCCGTGCTTCGGAAGACACGTTAAGCCGTTAGTCCCGGCTGCATCTGCAGTCGTTAGCACCCACAAATCCGCACTGGGCCCGCGTGGTGGGTCATGGCCCAATCTCCCTATTCCATCCATAGGGAAGGCCTGTGCCCCAGCAGTGGGGACATTAATAGGCTGATGATGATGATGATGACTATAAGATAATAAATAAGTAATAATAGGACATTTGACAAGTTTTAGAAATCGATCTCACGTTATTGACTAATGTTTATGGAGTCCGTAAAAATATATATATATTCATATTCATCTATCATTCTGATATTCATCATTCTGTTGTGTATTTCAGGAAAAATAACCAAATCAAAAACTCCATTTTCAAGTTGCCGCGAAAACGTTTCTCTGGACAATATGGCGTCTTACTAGTGTGTGACGTCACACGACTGTTATTAAAACCGTCAAAGGTTACAATGTAATGTCACTTTAACCGGAAGTTTACTTGCGTGCGATGTCATTTTAGGCTCCGCCAATCCCAAGCGTTTTGGGTCACGTGACAATAGATAAGAAAACTATTATTCTTTTTCGTTAGATTTTAGTAAAATTATGAATATTTTTTTTTGTAAAAATTGTAAAAACTCCTGCCAATATTCATCCTAAACACAGATGCTAACAATTGGCACTTTATTTTTAATACTGTCAAATACCTTATAATCGACTATAGCTTTCGCGATATTAGGATTGAATTCTCCGAGCTGCTGTCAAGCAGGATTGAATGCAAGTCTCAAAATGAAAAACTAGCTAAAAATTCACTTCAAAAAACCGCGCTTTGTATACGCCCATTCCAGATTTCGTTTTCAATTTTATTTCCGCTCTAATTGAAATGCAGTTAATTCACGCTATTATTACTCGGATTTAGCGGAGATTTTATATTCAGGCATATTTCACTAAAAGCTTTTTCGGTAAGAGAGCGTTATGCCTAATAATGACGTTTTTCAGTATAAGCACTACACTACAGCAGCCAAAGCATTTTTGCGGCTAATGCTTCATTCAAAAATGTTCACGAGAATAAACCAAAAATTTTATCTCACACACAGACTGCTTATACTGAATCAGCAACGAGGGTTATTTTTAGCCTTGCGAAGGTTCCCGACGAATTGACGAAGTCACAGGAACAAGTCAATTCCTTGATCATAATACGTGCATCGTAATGCCTGTTATCTATTATCATCTATTGTCATTTTCTATTATCATATTAGGCTTCTAATGGTCTTTTTTGCATTAAAGTACACATACTTTGGGATTAAATTAAGAATCACCCCTATACATATATACATTTACCCTACGAGATTTAAAAAATAACATAGCTACTATGTCTTTAAACAGAAAATCTCTTATCTAATAGACAAGTCCGTCCGTCCGTGGTGCTGTTTCAGCGGCCAAACCGTAAGAGATAGATAAAGAGAATGTTTAAGTTATAAGTTAAGAATAGTCTGATAAGACTACAAACCGGATTTGAGTAACGTAGCACTTCCGGTTTTCGAGAAATCACGTGATTTCTATTTCAAACGAAACCACACAAAATCTCCGAAGTTCTCAATTAATTAAATACGTTTTTTTTTCTTTTTTTTTTTTTTTGGTGAACATTTGGTTCACTGGTTTGCTAGGTACTATCTAATTTGAAAATAGACTGTCATTACAGAATTGTCTTCCATTTTTAGCAAAGAGGAGAGGAGCGTGTGAAATATATTTTGAAAAGTCCATGTAATGCAATCGACGCAAATTATATGCATGTAACAAAATTAAATGTCATAAAAGAACAAGGGTTTATATATACATTATTATAAAATAAGCAACAGTTTAAATGATAATTTATATTCCATTGTTATTCATTGATGTTATTATATGTATATTTCGCCATTGTTTCAAATCAGAGCATATTTCATGCATTTAATATTTAAGGTTGTGCTCCATTTAAATAACGTGTAGAATGCTATATTTATTGCAATATAAACTTAGCATTGAGTAGGTAGATATGTATTAATATTTCTATTTAGTGTATAAACACGGACAGTTATGGCTGCTGTTTCGTATGCTAATAATATTTTCACATTATACAAGCATGTTTCCCTCTAAGACACAAGGGAACGAATGCAAAACGCAATGTCACTGCGCAGATCTCCAATTGTATGAATTCATGCATTTATTGCGAATACCATATACACACAACATCGATGGAATACACAATACACGATATTGAAACTTGTTGAATTATTAAAAAAATACTGAATCACTTTGTCAGCTAGTGGCTTATGCGGAATACGTTTCTCTTCAACATTTTGAAGTTTAAGATACAAGAATTTACGCAGCGATAAGATAAAGTCTTTTCGCAAAAGGATTTGCTAAAAAATACTAGAATGTAATTCTACAATAATCTTATAGAAGAAGGAAAGTTTTGAGCTTTTTTATAGTTTCACCTTATGTCATTCTTTAAAAGACATTTTTGTAACAAAATCTACATATTCAATCAATCAATCAATCAAATCATTTATTCGTTGTCATCGGTAACAATAAGTTTTTAAAATTTATATAAATGTGCCTCCATGACATGCTCAATAGCATACGAAAATTTGTTATCATTTTAAATTTAATAAAATCATAATCATCACAAAAAATGTGCAGTTTCCATTAAAAAATCATTTACATTATAATAACATTTATCCACTAAAAATTTCGTCAGTATTTTTTTAAATGTATTGGTATTATAATATTTAATGCTGTCAGGTAACTTATTACATAATTTAGGAGACATTTCTACAACACTTTTCTTCATTAGCGCTGTTCTACACATATTTGTACAAACTTGAGGTTTCCGAGGGCGAAGGCCGAGCATATGAGTCTGTTCTCTTACTTTAAAAAGATCTGGATTACTTTTCACGAAAATATTATATTATATCTGTGAGTGTGAGCGATGCACAAGCCAGCCGTATTGTTTGGCCGCTCGCAAATGTGACTCGTGCCCGACTAAAACAAACTTGCGTGTACGCACCGCACATACAGACACACACACATATAATATATATGTATATTTTTTTTCAAATTTCATGAGTCGTAGGTCGTGCGCCGCACCGGTGCATTCGGCCAATAAACTCAATGACTTCTGTATTGAATATTAAAATTACTTTTCTAGACTTCACTTTGGTATTGAAATAAGTAAACAAGTTGTTGCAAACAGATTAATTTGTTTAAAAACAAAATAGTGTTTTCCAGTTATGTGTTTAAAAGTTTCTTAATATATTTTTCGTACCACTTGCTCAAAAAAGTGACATTCTATGCCACAAAAGGCGAACATAACAATAGTCATTTTTAATCTGTTAAAAACAGGGAAAGAAAATTGTACTGAATTTCGTTCATCCTCTAGGGGGAGAATGTGATTAAAATTTGGAATACTTACCGAAATTATACTGAACTACATTTGTGTTTACACTATTGAGTTTGTATATAAAGAATTATACATCTTTTTGAAAAAGGGATACGCATATCTTATATTACTAGCAAACCAGTGAACCAAATGTTCACCAAAACCTGATTTCTCGAAAACCGGAAGTGCTACGTTACTCAAATCCGGTTTGTAGTCTTATCAGACTATTCTTAACTTATAACTTAAATATTCTCTTTATCTATCTCTTACTGTTTGGCCGCTGAAACAGCACCACAGACAGACAGACGGACGGACTTGTCTAATAGATAAGAGATTATTGTGTTAATTTTTTCGCAAATGGTACGAAAAGTAGAGTATTTTCCCCGGTGATAAAGCTGTTCCCTCGCTTCGTTCGTGATTTGAGTTATTAACACCCTCTCTGCGCTCGGGAGTAAACCCCGAGTCCTTCGTTACGCTCGCGATTTAAATCGTCACCCTCGACAGAAGACACTGCTTTATCCCCTTGGTTAATAATCTACTATACTTTATAATAAATAATAATAATAATAATAAATATTTCCAACACTCACACCAATTAGCCTAGCTCCAAAGTAAGCACTGTAAGGCTTGTGTTATGGGATACAAGGGTAACGGATAGAATACATATACTATACATATATAAGTATATTTATATAGAAATACATATTAAACATCCATGAGCATGTACAAATGCTCGCATTCATCACACAAACGTCTGCCCCCACTGGGATTCGAACCCGGGACCTCTCGAGTCGGCGACACCATGAAACCCGGCGTACAAACCACTCGACCACGGAGGTCGTCAAATAATACTTTATATATACTTTAAATAAATCATGTGTAATTATCCGGACTAATATTATAAATGCGAAATTAACTCTGTCTGTCTGTCTGTCTGTTACTCTTTCACGCCAAAACTACTGAACGGATTTGAATGAAATTTGGTATACAGATGGTCTAGACCCTGAGAAAGGACATGGGCTACTTTTTATTGCGAAAAGGGGGTTGTAAGGGGTTAAAAGGGGGGGTGAAAAGTTGTATGGGATTGGGAACTACGAAGCCAAACTCTCTACACCGAAGCGAAGCGAGGGCGGCCCGCTAGTAGTTATTATATATATGTATGATATCATTTAATTTTATCTCGCCAACAATCACGTCATTATTTGTCTCTATATTGTAGTAAATATGTGTTTGTCTCCGCTGCATTGTCATGGCTGTTTTCTCTTTTCTCCTTGCAAAATCTTTTAAATGTTTATTATTAATAAAGCTAGTCTACTCACTCATAAAGGTGATGGCTGAAAATCGGTATTTTGCCTTAAAACTGGCAAATGTTTAGCCGACCCTTGGCCTTTTGCTTTCTGCAGCATACATATGGATATTTCATAGCTGATTTCTTGTATCTTTTTTTGACGTGACAACGTCTTAAATTAGGTTGCGGCTGGGAGTCACTTATGAAAAAGTGTAACGCTCGGTAACGTTACGATGAGTCTCTCGTGTTAAGTTTAAGTTTACATGTACAATGTTTTAGTAAACAAAATATATTTCTATAGTTAAAATTTGTGCAATTCTTATTTTCATTCAATTCCTTGTTCCTATTGTGCAATTTAATTATATTCATATCAATAAATATTCTACCGAGAAAAAGACGTTGTCACGTAAAATCTTCGCCCGTAAAACCGACTTTACAGGCAACCATTTTTTTTTATTGTATTACTCTGTCTGTAAATGTATATGTATGTTGAAGAAAAACAATAAACGCATTATCTATCTATCTATCTACTATATTTTTATACCAACACTAATACGGGTGATACGGATGTCAGTACAATGGGCAATTCTATTGGTGTAAGACAACCGTTATCGCTCTACCTACACGCCCTATTGTTTAATTTATTTGACGACCTCCGTGGCCGAGTGGTCTGTCAGGTTTCATGATGTCGCCGACTCGAGAGGTCCCGGGTTCGAATCCCGGTGGGGGCAGATGTTTGTGTGACGAATGCGAGCATTTGTACTCCAGTCATGTGGATGTTTTATATATACTTATATATGTACAGTATATGTATTCTATCCGTTACCCTAGTATCCCATAACAGAAGCCTTACAGTGCTTACTTTGGGGCTAAGCTAATTGGTGTGAGTGTTGAAAATACTCATTTATTTATTTATTACTTCACAACACTGAGAAACGTCTGTCGCCTTGATAATGAAGCAGTCAATAATACTGCTGATTGTTTCTAGGCTTGTTGAAGTTGTATCGATATATCGATATTTCTTGTTCGATATATCGATATTTTTTGCCGATATATTTTGATTCGATATATCGATACATCGATACAAAATAACCAATATCGAAATTCGTATCAAAAACGATATTTTTTTAATTATTAGCCGCATATCACGATCTAACTAAATTCGTCTCTGGAAAAATCGTAACTGGATCTCAGAATAATGATATTTAACATATCTGTGATCTGTGCTGTATTTAGTATTGTCTATGTCATCATTCGAAAATAGGGTCTATTTTTAGGGAGATATTTTTCGTTCCATTATTATTGCGCGTGTCATATTTCGTGAGCTACTGTACGATATTTTTGGGAAAATTGGTCCGATATATCGATATATCGATGTTTTTTTGGCGATATATCGAAGCCGATATTGATATTTTTAAAAATTCGATGTATCGATATATCGATATTTTTCTCAACTTTCGACATCCCTAATTGTTTCCAGACTTCATGTAATAATGTAATTATAAAGTGGACACAGGCAACAATTAAAAAAATTACAAGTAAAAATTGTTAGGTACGTTCCCTCCCAACCCTCTTATCAAACTATCGTACAATAGTTTAACGTTTTTTAATTGATTAAAAGAATATTATTGAATGGAATAAGTTTCGATCAAGAGAATAAGTTATCAATTTGGTTGCTATTGCCGGGTCGGTAGTAAAGCGGCCGTAAAAATATAATGAACAATACAATTTAGGAGAAAAGTCAGCTGAGCAATTAAAGGACATTGGGCAAAAATGTATGGACACTGCACCCACGTCCGCCACGGTTTGAACTACATTTGTTTGAAAGGTATTATAGTCATGATCAACTGTGCCAAAGCGCATCAAATTCCGTCCCGGGGGTCTTTAGTTATTTTAAGTTAAATAGGTAAAAATACTATAACGAACGAACATTAATGAAACAAGGGAATTAAATAAGTTAGTTAAACCTTACATAGGGAGGGAGCTCAGGTATTATATGGGTACTTCACAAGGTGCAAGGGAGCCCCCTTATATTATTCTGCCGCGCTAGAGTAAATCCAAAAATCCCCGCATGAGTTGTGGTTTTTCAAAGATTCTGTTCGTTATAGTAAATTGTCTTCTAAGTGTCATATCTTTTGACTACCAAGATATTTTTTACGGTGACATATCTTTTGACTACCATGATATTTTTTTACGGTGTCATAGTAAAAAAGGCTAGTTTTTCATAGATCTATCGATTCATACTAATTACATTGTTGGCGGATCTGGGTGTGTTTTGCCCATTGTCCTTTCCATTTTACTTTAAAATCAATGCATTTATACTGCACCTGGGACGTGGAAGAAGAGTATTAAATATTTTGAGAATAGATATGGTATGAAAATATAATGTTAGTAATTTTTGGTCCCATGATCGACCAATACTAGAATTCCGTACCACCGAGCTCTCCACGCAAGACAATTTCAGTAATAAATAAATAATTATCATTTATTTAGCAAAATCAATTGTAGATTCCTTTGCCAAAGGGAAGAATACAATAGGAATAATGACTAATTCTTTTTTCTTCGTTTATCAGGTAGATTATCAAAAAGTATTGGACACGTATTATTTATTTTTTCACATAATATAAACATTGCAGAGATATATTGATTTGAAAAGTCGCATGACGTCACGTTTGAGTACACTTATAAGTGAAAATTCACCCAAACTTTGACGCGCTATAACTTTGTCATTTTTTGGTTGATTGCCCAAAGAAAATATACGTGCCCATTATTTATGATCATCTAACTGACGGACTAAATAGAATTTCGTTTACTGTACCCCGTCATCACCGCTATTATCCAATTATAAAAATGGAATACAAAATGCTTCTGTTTATATTCACCGAGCGTGTGGGAGAGTAAAAGCGACCTTGCTTACTCGTACATGATCACTTATTTCAGCCCCGAGCCAATATTTTCGTTACCAATTAGCAACGTAATCAATCTATTATGTTAGAAATCCATTTCATTATGTTTTCTCGAAAAGACGTAATGAATTTGGATTGTATGAGCATTTTAAACATGTACTTAAGCTTTTAAGCAAAGATTGTAATCGCGGCTATTACTTAAGCTTAACAATAAACATTTCTGACAACAACAAAGGCGTTTGACAGTTAAAAGCCAATCTATCTATATATATAAAACTCAAAGGTCTGACTGACATAGTGATCTATCAACGCATAGCCCAAAACCACTGGACGGATCGGGCTGAAATTTGGCATGCTGGTAGATGTTATGACGTACGCATCCGCTAAGAAAGGATTTTGATCACTTATACCCCCAAGGAGATAAAATAGGAAATGAAAGTTTGTATGTAACTTTGTAAATTTTAAACCGATCGGGCTGAGACTTTGCATGCAGGTATTAGAAGAATCATAGATGAATGTCATTGTGTATAATACAAGCCTGAGAACAAAAACTCTAGTCTACACTTCAGCTCTACACCGAAGCGAAGCGAGGGCGGGCGGCTAGTGTATAATATACGCTACTTAACAAAATTGGTCTAAATAAAGCACAAGTTACTGCAATACCGAGTAACTCCACGACAGGTTTTCCGCCCAAATTAGAGTGTTAGAAAGGTCTGACTACCTTTCTTATACACTAATTTGGCTGGAAGTTTTGTAGTCACGCATTCTAAGCAGACCTTAAGCTATATACTTAGATTAAAACAAAAAGGTTAGATACGGCACTAGCTTCACAAAAGTGATCCGCATGAATTGTGGTCCACGACCCTAATCGCTTTAGTCACAACTTGACATGCAAACGACGTACATGTGAACGCCAAAAAGAAATATTGCTAATATTTTGTGTTTATATGATAAAACAATGCCTAAGTGTCTTTTTAAAAAGTGCTCAAATTGCTCAAGAACTGAAAATAACACCCACGGCATCACTTTTCATTCGTAATTACTATAAAATATAGTTTTCATAAAAAATGCTGTTTGTTTTGAATCTTATTCGGTAGTGACGTCGAGTACTGGTCGCGTGATTGGTCGGTAGAGCAGTGACGCGGATCTCGCCGTCTCGTTCGCGCTGCCGTTGAAACTTAACGTGCTGTTTCGTTCAGGTCGGTAATGCAGTGACGCGGATCTCGCCGTCCCGTTCGCGCTGCCGTGGGATAAGTTTTTGTTTGATGAAAGTATGAGCGTACCGTATCTACCCTTTTCGTTTTAATCTAAGGCTATATAGTTAATGAGGCCTTCCTTCTCAATATCCGATGTAACATAAAGAGCGTACTGTGAAACATAACACTCGCAACAGCGTCCGATCGGTCAAGAATTAATCATAATCAAAATCGATATGACCCCGTCATCTCGTTTAATGTCCCGATGTAAATTTAACCGCGCCGCCGCGCCGCCGCGCAGGAAACGCGAACACAATAAAAATAAATAAAAGCACTAAGAAACGAAACAAGTAATAAATTAATACTTATTGCAACCGGAGCACAGCACACGTATTAAACGTACCTCTACATATTGGATTACGTTTAACGATAAATAAAGGCGGAAAAAAAATATGGTTTATATGTAAATACGAGGGTATTGTTATAAGAAGCAGTGTTGCTAAATCACAATATGAGGTTGATTTATATCTTAACGCTCGGCTTGCCTCCATGGGAGGGCCTCCCGTAACAGGGGCAACGCAACGTTACACTACCGAAACACAGGGTGTTTCTAACTTAGGCTCAGTGCGTTCGTCTACTAACTAGTTGAACTTGTACAACGTAGAGTATAAATAATAATAATAAATATTTCCAACACACACACCAATTAGCCTAACCCCAAAGTAAGCACTATAAGGCTTGTGTTATGGGATACTAGGGTAACGGATAGAATACATATATTGTACATATATAAGTATATTTATATAGAAATACATATTAAACATCCATGACTGGAGTACAAATGCACGTATTCATCACACAAACATCTGCCCCCCTTCGGGATTCGAACCCGGGACCTCTCGAGTCGGCGACACCATGAAACCCGGCGTACAAACCACTCGGCCACGGAGGTCGTCAAGAAGTATAGAAGTGACAAGATGAGATATATGTATCTATTTATCTATATATATAAAACTCAAAGGTGACTGAGTGACTGACATAGTGATCTATCAACGCACAGCCCAAACCACTGGTCGGATCGGGCTGAAATTTGGCATGCAGGTAGATGTTATGACGTAGGCATCCGCTAAGAAAGGATTTTGATCAATTCTACCCTCAAAGGGATAAAATAGGGGATGAAAGTTCAGTTTTAAACCGATCGGGCTAAGACTTTGCATGCAGGTATAAGAAGAATCATAGATGAATGTCATTGTGTATAATACAAGCTTGAGAACAAAAACTGTAGTCTACACTTCAGCTCTACAGCGGAGCGAAGCGAGGGCGGGCCGCTAGTTCTAAAAATAAAAATAAATATCCACATGACCGAAAATGCACTTGATTGAACTCGGTTAGAGGTAGTGCATACGTAAACATCTTTTAAAAGGTTTTTATTTATAGGTTAGAATTTCGAAATAACTCTTTATAATAGAGATTTATACGGTTTCTTGAAAATAAGTGAACTTCTGATGATCGGAATATTTATTTGTGATATTAGTGCAGTAACTTTGTTATTACAAACAAGTAGAAGAGTTTGTAACGTAAAGGATACGCACGGCACCTTGTATGGGAGCGTGCGGTAAAATGCTTTACCGCACGCTCCGTTGTATGGCCCGTAATTTTGAACTTTCCAACAATGTATACAACGTCCGTAAATGCATTTTTGGAGGGAACGTGTTGAATAAGTTTTTATCCCAAGTACCGAAAATAATTGAGTCTATTGTTTTAAACTTTCATGGTCACTAACTTTATAGTAATATAAGTTATTTACGGGATTGTTTGTGATTCTGGTCCTAACCACTGGATTGAGTTTCATAACCCACAGATTATCTCGACAGAACGCTACTACATACCAAGATTGGTCAGGAAAGCGATTGAAATAACAAAACATAAAAATTTCAATCGTGAGGACGGGTTTAAATTGTCGAGTGTCTGGAATCCTGTGGTTCGTATGTGTAAAACCGGAAATAATCAAAAAAAGTGTCGTGTCGCGATCCGATACTGTAAGTGTTGTGTGTCGAGAACAGTTTCGAGTGAATAGTGAGAATGTGAACAGTGGTGCGGGTATCGAACGCAATAAAAGACTTCGTCGGAGGGTAGACTGTTATGTCTGTTAATAACAGCCTACCCGCAATTACTTCAGTTACTCCGTGACCATGGCGCTTGCAACAGTGCCGAAATATCGGAAACTCCCTAAAAACAAGGTCTTCTTCTTCTTTGTCGGTATCACTCTTGACAGAGTGGTCGTGGTCATCAATTCAGGTGTTGGTGGCAAGCTTCACAACCATCCTTCCTTCCTTGTGCATTCGTGTAATGATGAGCCATTTACTGCAGCTTTTATTTGGTCAGTCCACCTCATAGGAGATCTTCCTCTTGACCTGGTACCCTCAACCTTTCCCTGGACCACAAGTCGCTCAATAGCCACCTCCCCTCGGCGGCATACGTGACCAAAAAAAGTGAGGATACGAGACTGCACCACAGACGATAAACGCTGCTTGATGCCGAGTTCTCGAAGTATAGACTCGTTGGTACGGAATTCAGTCCACGATACTCCGAGCATTCTCCTCCAGCACCACATCTCTAGGGCGTCTATCTTCTTCTTCTGTACTTCGCGCAGGGTCCACGTTTCTGAGGCGTACAAGAATATGGGGAATACAAGTGTCCGAACCAGCTGGATTTTCGTGGCTCTGTATATGCTGCGATGCCTCCATATTTTAACTTGTCCATCGCAGACCTGGATATTGCCATACGCCTCTTCACTTCTTCGACACATCCCCCGTTGTTCGTGATTAAAGCTCCTAGATAAATGTATGATTGCACCACATCACAATTAAAGAAAACAAGGTACATGGTAACAATCCCGTAAATCTTTATATACACACATCAAAAGTGTCTAGGGATCAAGCATTTTTATGCGGATTTCTTGAGATTGAGATGTGGCTTTGTAATAAATTTATGATTTTATAAATTTATATGGATCCTTTTTGGTGCATTTCATAATTTGAATCAGGAACTGTGAATCAAATTCGAGTAAAAGATGAAAATCAGCTGTCAATATTTTCCCTATAAAAACATACAACGCATTGAAGACATTATTAGTGCTACTGTTTCCCTACTACTGATTAAAACCAACGTTATTATGGAGCGGCGACGTCATTTAAGCAGGGAAGAAATGCTCAGAGCCGTGGGAATGATAGAAGCTGGTTCCCGGCAACGTACTGTGGCTTTAGCCAACCATTATCACTTAAGGATATGAAAAATAGATAGTAGCCGATTCTCAGACCCGCGGAATATGCATATAAAATTTCATAAAAATCGGTCAGGCCCTTTCGGAGGAGTATGGTAACTAACATTGTGACACGAGAATTTTATATATCTTTATATATATAATTCTTCTGTGAGTGTGTATGTCACTGAACTTCTCTTAAACGACTGGACCGATTTTGATGAAATTTTTTGTGTGTGTTCAAGGGGATCTGAGAATGTTATAATTTTTATTATTTTTTAAAGCATGTAACTGCTTGATGTTTAAATCTAAAGAAAATATAACTAGAAAAAAATTCCACGCGGACCAGGCAGCAGACGGGACTCGAACCCGCACCCTTCGCAATCCGGGCGAATGCACTGACCAATTATGCTACCGCGGCCCTCACGGATCCTCCGTGACGCTATTTCTTCTTTCAAATGTTTAATACTTGTAAAAGTATTCATTTGACATTGTGGGTTTACCTATAATGCGAAGAGATGGCGCTGCCTTGCAGCTTAAGAATAGCTAGAGAGAATTTCGACGCGGTCCGTGAGGGCCGCGGTAGCATAATTGGTCAGTGCATTCGCCCGGATTGCGAAGGGTGCGGGTTCGAGTCCCGTCTGCTGCCTGGTCCGCGTGGAATTTTTTCTAGTTATATTTTCTTTAGATCTGAGAATGGTTTAGATTCACAATTTTGTCCGCTGGACAACCCCTATTTTTTTAGGGCGGTACGAAGTTCGCTGGGTCAGCTAGTAACTTATATTACTATAAATGAGTCTGTTAGGAACACCCTGTAGATGGCAGGGTTCAAAACGTTTAATTGGCCGCCACACAATGGCACCGGCTTGAAAGGAATTTTCGAAATTTCACCGCGTATCACGACGATTAACTAAAGAAAATTCACAAACGAGATTTAAGTTATACTTATACAATGGTTATTGCGTTTATTGTTCTCTGCAGCGCTAACAGACGCAAGAATATAAAGAGAAAAGGGGTTATTAACTCAATTCAATAACTTAGTGTTACTACGGTATCTGAACTTAATTGATCAAAAGAAAATGTAACTAGAAAAAATTCCACGCGGACCAGGCAGCAGACGGGACTGGAACCCGCACATTTGACATTGTGGGTTACCTGTAATGCGAAGAGATGGCGCTGCCTCGCAGCTTAAGCATGGCTAGAGGAATTTCGACGCGGTCCGCGAGGGCCCGCGGTAGCATAATTGGCCAGTGCATTCGCCCGGATTGCGAAGGGTGCGGGTTCGAGTCCCGTCTGCTGCTTGGTCATTGTCTTTAGATTTAAACATCAAGCAGTTACATGCTTTAAAAATTTAAATTGTAATTAATTGATCAATTCAAAATTAGATCATTTTAGAAGTTTTACACAATATAGGTACATATTTTTATAGATAGGGATGATGACAAATTTTTTTCTTCGTTCATCAGGTAGATTATCAAAAAGTATTAGACAAGTATTTTTTCTTTTTTCACATAATGTAAACATTGCAGAGATATATTGATTTGAAAACTCGCATAACGTCACGTTTTGGGACAATTTTCACTTAAAAGTACTATAACGCGCTATAACTTTGTCATTTTTCGGTTGATTGCCCAAAGAAAAAATACGTGTCCATTATTTTCGATCATCTAACTGACGGACTAAATAGTCTAGTTTAAAGTCCAGACGTGAAGATAGCTGGTACAGCAGTTATATACCTGCTAGTCCAGCCATCCTCACCCTGCCGGCCTGCATGTTGCTTCTTCACGCCTCTTTTAAAGGATCCCAGGTTGTAAGAAGGAGGGAACACGTGAGCGGGCAGAGCATACCATTTACATCCGTAGGAAATGAGTCACCAAATTTCTTTGTACGCGTTGGAATTGTGGCCACAATTAGACGGTGACAACGTAACCAACACGCGTGGTCCTCTGAAGGAAAGGGGAAGGTGGAATAAGAGAGAATAACTCCTCAGAACACTCGCCGTCGTACAGACGATAGAAGGCGCTTAATGACGCCACGCCAATTCAAATTTACATGGATACAAGTTAATCGTATTATACAGAAAATTGGACGTGTACGCTGTAATTAAATAATACAGAATATTAATTTTCAAGGTAAACTCCAAATGACAACATTAAAATCCAAAATAATATATCTTTCGTATTTATTACAAATAAATATTTCCCTTGACAATTTCGTAGAATGTTAACAATTAGATAATTGATCAAATATGGCAGTACGGGGAATTCCCGACCGCGTGCCGCTTTCATGTAAGCACTCGTTAGGGTTCCGTACCCAAAGGGTAGAAACGGATACCTATAGCTGTCACTCTGTCGTCTGTCTGACCGGATGTCACGGGTGTCTAGATCTTAAACGGAATGAGTTACAGGACTGAAATTTATGGTGTTTTATGTAGAATGCTTGCCCGAAGCATACAATGAAAAGGAGAGCTTTTTTTCTTTTGGAGTTTACTCCTTAAGAATCGATTTGCATATATAAGGGGCCCGGTATGAGAAAAATGTGAGGAGTAAAATCTATCGATTAATGACCTCGTTACGTTTTTGGTGCGCATCCTATGTCGCGCAACTTTGACAAACAAAGATGACGGATTGACATTGATAACCATAAACCACTTGTCACTGTAATTAATAATGCAGACAATGTTGATTTAATTAATATTTAAAAAAATGATAATAGTCTGATAATAATAATTACATAATTTATCAACATTCCTAATGATATATTTATGCACACTATTGTAAAAAGTTTAATATAAAATATTTCGTCGATTAGTTATAATAAATGTTTAAGAAATGAATAAATATATATCTATATTATTTTTATAAATTTGTTTATTTACCCTTTCATACAGTATCAATCTTTTTTAAGTTAAATAAACTCTTTTTGCGTCTGGTTAGATTATCGAACTTAAGGAGTAAACTTCAGTCGTGCGTCGGAGCTGACACACACAATTTTTTTTACCCCGGTATGTGACACATCATTGTCTAGAGCTTGTTGAGTGATACAAATATATAATTAAAACAAGTTTCAACGGAATAGATGCACTAATTTATTTATTTATGACGTTTCGCATCCTTTTCAGGCTGCGTCATCAGAATTATGATTATCATTATATTATCAACGTCTTAAAAAAAGAAATCAGTCCATCTATACCGTTGAAACTTGTTTTATTTAATGAGTGGTGTGCGTGAAAACCTAAGAAACAAATATACAAATATATATATATTAACTAGCGGCCCGCCCTCGCTTCGCTTCGGTGTAGAGCTGAAGTGTAGACTACAGTTTTTGTTCTCAGGCTTGTATTATACACAATGACATTCATCTATGATTCTTCTTATACCTGCATGCAAAGTCTCAGCCCGATCGGTTTAAAATTGACAAAGTTTCGTACAAACTTTCATTCCCTATTTTATCCTCTTGGGGGTAGAATTGATCAAAATCCTTTCTTAGCATCCGCCTACGTCATAACATCTACCTGCATGCCAAATTTCAGCACAATCCGTCCAGTGGTTTGGGCTGTGCGTTGATAGATCACTATGTCAGTCAGTCAGTCACCTTTGAGTTAATTATTCTAAATATCAAAAAACGGGTCACGTCAAAATTGACATTTTTAGACCATTTTTTTACGGAGTCTATTGCAAAAACGGAACTAGTTAAGAATGCGAAATGTTAATATACGATGTCCCAAACGCTGTATTCAAATAGATAGATAGATAGATAGATAAAGCTTTATTCACACCAACATGCACACATACAAAATTGAATACAAATTTTACAATTATACAAATCCTTTAAAAATATAACAAATTATATTTATACAAAAATACTGATATTTTCGTGTGCAGCAGCGATGCGAATGGGCGAAAACTCTGCGTAACATTTACTCCGAGAGTAAATCGCTGATTTTCAGTTCTAACCCATATAGATGAGGTCACGCAATTAAATGTCAGATTAAAATTCACAATACAATAAACGAAATTTCAAATTAAATTAAATACAAAAATTAATTAAACATTCATTGGACATATAATTGTATGGTACTTTACATAAACATAAAAAAAAATTGATAAATTGATCAGTGAGTAAATATTTATAATTTTTATTATTTAAATACCAAATATTGAAAATGCATATTCACAATGTACTTTGTGAGTTGTGACGAAAACAAACAAATGATTTAATTGAACACTAAGAGAGCGAGGCAGGACTCACACTTGACCATTTAAAAAAAAAAAACAAATCGCCTGCTACAATTTTATTCCGTGAAACGTTTAATTGTTTCCAACTATATCATTACATTAAGCAAAAATTTTATGGTAATAGAGGGCGACTCGTAAAACCATTCCTCAAGTACCTCTCTACATGGTATTAAATTTAACATTTTCATGCGCAATTTAATAATAATTTGGGCAAGTGAGCATGCTACTGTAAGCCTTAATAAGTATTTTTTGCAAGAACGAAGCAACGCTTTTAAAATGCCTGTTGTCTTTTCCGTTTCGATAAGATATTTTGAAAATCTTGCAAAAAAATTAAGAAGCTTAGCTACAGCGGGGTTAATTGATAGATTTCAAAGATAAGACGCTTACGACAATCTGTTTTTCATCCTTCCTTATCCATAAACAAAAAAAAAACAAGATGCCAATTAAGCAAAATAAAACATCGTTCGATAAGGAGATTAATCTTAAAATCTGTGTTGATTGCATAATTATAAACTCAAAAATGGTTAAAATGTTGCTATAAAGCTTATTATTATGTTCTTCAAACCATTTACTCAGCAAAAAGTGTATGTTTGTATTCGCTTTACACTGCATTTCAATAATGTCTTTCTTCTCCCTATTAATCTTAATCTTAGGCCCGTATTACAGAATTGATAATTGGGATATCGCTATGTGCTATATATAGCGACATCCCTTTCTAACTCTGCTCAAGACTAGATAAATCACTGAGAATCTCTTATCTATTAGATAAGTCCGTCCGTCCGTCCGTCTGTGGTGCTGTTTCAGCGGCCAAACCGTAAGAGATAGATAAAGAGAAAGAGAGAAACCGGATTTGAGTACCGTAGCACTTCCGGTTTTCGAGAAATCACGAATTTCAAACGAAACCACACAAAATCTCCGAAGTTCTCAATTTTTTTTAAAATCAGGTTTTGGTGATCATTTGGTTCACTGGTTTGCTAGTCTTTCTATAATACGGGTCATAGTCTTCCTACCTAGTGATATTTAAACTTTTTTGTATCCAAGAACGTCTCTAATAAATCCAAGCAACGTGTCTATTTACTAGTAACTACAACAATTTGACCACTTTATGGGTTTAATAAAACACACGCGTGCTATTAATGAGATGCAGCTACAAAACTGTGCGGCGCGTCAGCTGCCTACAGGTATCGGGCTAAATAACATTAGTGAACTAATCACAACTTGTCGTTGGCCAGGAAATGTGTTAATCTCCTGCCTAACCTGAGCCAGCCAGATGAAAAATTAGATGCACGCAAAGTAGACCTGGTGGCGCTACGGTGGCCATGATCGTCTCACATTGAGGATACTTATTGACACAAGTGTATCTCCCGCAGCAAATGGAAATGGACGGGCAGTGGCGGTCTTAGGGGGTGGCGAACAGGGCAATCGCCCGGGGCCTCGCTCCTACAGGGGCCTCGCGCAACAACCCAAGCAAATTTTAAAAATATAAAAAAAAAAACTATTTTTTCAATGACACAAGATCGGCTTTCAGCCCTCGCTATTCTTTCAATCGAAAATGACGTAGCTTATTCGTTAGATTATTGTGCTTTAATTAAAGATTTTAGTCTTAGGAAAAGCCGCAAACATCAATTTTAAAATTTATCATCTCTGTATTTGTTAATTTTGTGAATCTTACAATGTAAAATATTTTAAAATTCAAATTTGATTTATTTGTATAATTTAAGCATTTTTCCTTAAACATGACAAATACCTAAACCAAACCTACTTTCGCATCACATACTTTTCACGAAGGACAAAGGGCCTCGCAAAGACCTGCCGCCCGGAGCCTCCCAATCGGTAAGGCCGCCTCTGTGGACGGGACATGTCTGTAGACGCGAGGATGGCAGGTGGAGCAGAAAGGTAATGGAATGGAGGCCGAGAACCGGACGCAGAAACGTGGGGCGTCAACCGGGCGGTGGACAGATGACATCATTAGGATAGCCGGAGCGAAACGGATGCAGTCTGCCCGAGATCGCAATAGATGGAGTGCAATGGAAGATACCTTCACTCAGCAGTGGGTGGATAGTGTTTGAGGAAGAAGAGAAGAAGAAGAAGAAGAAGATCGACACAAGAACAAAAGGTATTAATGAGAAAGTACCGAGTTATATTTCTGTTAAAATCTTAGTGTTGTTTTTGTGTTTACTTGTGTTTTAGCGTACAGTCAATCAGTCAACCATTTATTTGCAAATAAATGTTATACAAAGGTGTTAAATTATAATACATTAGAAGCTAATTCCATACTAGCGGCCCGCCCTCGCTTCGCTTCAGACTACAGTTTTTGTTTTCAGACTTGTAGTATACACAAGGACATTCATCTATGATTCTTCTTATACCTGCATGCGAAGTCTCAGTCCGATCGGTTTAAAATTGACAAAGTTTCATACAAACTTTCATTCCCTATATTATCACTTTGGGGGTAAAATTGATCAAAATCCTTTCTTAGCGGATGCCTACGTCATAACATCTACCTGCATGCCAAATTTCAGCCCGATCCGTCCAATGGGCTGTGCGTTGATAGATCACTATGTCAGTCAGTCAGTCACCTTTGAGTTTTATATATATAGTTATATATTTCACCACTAGGCATGCAAATTAAAATAAACAAATAGGTACATACATTTATTTATTTTAAGTAATATATATTCTTCAATTTTGAACAAAATACATTGGGGCTTTCAGCTTTCCTAATTTCTTATAGTATTTTATTACATACTTGAGGTGCCATACAAAGTACACTATTATTCAAAAGCCTTGTCTTGTTAGATGGTAAACATAGTCTACTACAGTCAGTCCACTTGGGTCCCACTTTCTCGAAATGTGGTTTGAACATTCGCATTGAGATAAGATCGTAAGATCAATATAGTGTTGCAACATCATTATACAAGTCTTTTCTAATGAAATTGTTATAATAATAATAATAATAATAATAATAATAATAATGGTTTATTTACCTTAAAAGTTACAATTGCTCTTATATACTAATTAGAGGAATTAAATCTTAAATATTTTTTACATATAAGAGGTTCGTTGACGGCTGTACTAGTATCAACTGTGTCACAACCGTCAGCGACTCCTTCCATGATATTTTCTCATTGGGATGCACAAAAATTAACCTTATTTAAACCATCTGAAGTACCTAACTAACCAAAAATAGAAAAACATTTAAATTTTGTTTTGTTTTATACCGACTGTGCTTTTGCGTGTGTGAGTGTGTGTGTGTGCGTGTGCGTGTGTGTATGTGTGTGTATGTGTGCGTGTGTGTGTGTGTGTGTATGTGTGTGTGTGCGTGCGCGCGCGCGTGTGCGTGTGTATGTGTGTGTGTGTGTGTGTGCGTGCGTGCGTGTGTGTGTGTGTGTGCGCGTGTGTGTGTGTGTGTGTGTGTGTACTGTATGTGATATATGATTACGCATGTTTGTTCTCATGAGTAGCAGAGCAACATAGCATATGGGTGATTTATTTAACAACAGATAGAAGATTATGTGTATCGTTTCCTTTACTAAAGAGTATTTTATGAAGCTAAACCAAATTGACATTAGCAGAGATGTCACCTTGAGTAAGGAAAATAATAATTTGATTGATAAGCATAAAATCGGACTCTAAGGGTTGGGGTAAACTGAGCAGTTGTATTTGACATATTTGAACAGAGCATATTACGTTGTCATAAAAATGTATTTGGTAAAAATATTAGCACTTTTTATGTCTTTTTGCCGTCCGATAACCGACATAACTAAGGTTGAATACTTTAGGTGAGTCCCAAATTAAGGAACGTGACTTTACATACTTCACTTATTTCACAATAAACTTTTGAGTGGATTATGAAGTTCATTCTATGCATTTGATTTTATGTCGTTTTTATAAATCTCTCGGAGCCTTTTTAGGTTCCTCCATCGGAAGAATGATAGTTATATATTAAAATGCATGCAAATTAAAATAAACAAATAGGTACATACATTTATTTATTTTAAGTAATATATATTCTTCAATTTTGAACAAAATACATTGGGGCTTTCAGCTTTCCTAATTTCTTATAGTATTTTATTACATACTTGAGGTGCCATACAAAGTACACTATTATTCAAAAGCCTTGTCTTGTTAGATGGTAAACATAGTCTACTACAGTCAGTCCACTTGGGTCCCACTTTCTCGAAATGTGGTTTGAACATTCGCATTGAGATAAGATCGTAAGATCAATATAGTGTTGCAACATCATTATACAAGTCTTTTCTAATGAAATTGTTATAATAATAATAATAATAATAATGGTTTATTTACCTTAAAAGTTACAATTGCTCTTATATACTAATTAGAGGAATTAAATCTTAAATATTTTTTACATATAAGAGGTTCGTTGACGGCTGTACTAGTATCAACTGTGTCAAAACCGTCAGCGACTCCTTCCATGATATTTTCTCATGGGGATGCACAAAAATTAACCTTATTTAAACCATCTGAAGTACCTAACTAACCAAAAATAAGAAAACATTAGAATTTTGTTTTGTTTTATACCGACTGTGCTTTTGCGTGTGTGAGTGTGTGTGTGTGCGTGTGCGTGTGTGTATGTGTGTGTATGTGTGCGTGTGTGTGTGTGTGTGTGTGTGTGTGTGTGTGTGTGTGTGCGTGCGTGCGTGCGTGTGTGTGTGTGTGTGTGCGTGTGTGTGTGTGTACTGTATGTGATATATGATTATGCATGTTTGTTCTCATGAGTAGCAGAGCAACATAGCATATGGGTGATTTATTTAACAACAGATAGAAGATTATGTGTATCGTTTCCTTTACTAAAGAGTATTTTATGAAGCTAAACCAAATTGACATTAGCAGAGAAGTCACCTTGAGTAAGGAAAATAATAATTTGATTGATAAGCATAAAATCGGACTCTAAGGGTTGGGGTAAACTGAGCAGTTGTATTTGACATATTTGAACAGAGCATATTACGTTGTCATAAAAATGTATTTGGTAAAAATATTAGCACTTTTTATGTCTTTTTGCCGTCCGATAACCGACATAACTAAGGTTGAATACTTTAGGTGGGTCCCAAATTAAGGAACGTGACTTTACATACTTCACTTATTTAACAATAACCTTTTGAGTGGATTATGAAGTTCATGCATTTGATTTTACGTCGTTTTATAAATCTCTCGGAGCCTTTTTAGGTTCCTCCATCGGAAGGATGAGAGTCCAAAACGTCAATATAGGTATATACCTTATCATCTATTTCCTTAAATAATACTAGTTCTCAATAACTAACTAAAACTAAATGTTTTGGGACATTAAAGTGAGAGTATGTACTTAGTTTTATCATTTTGATAATTCACACACATTTATTGGAAAATAAATTAACTGTTTTGTTTTGATATTTTGATAACATCAATTCAGAAACAGTATTGTAAATTTAGTATTTCTAAAAGTATGGTTACCCTAGAGGGTGGCGGGGCGAACCATCGCTATGGGGTGTCCGGTCGTATGGCGATTATATCGAAGAGAGTGCTGCATATTGCGTTTTTAACACACGTGAAAAAAGACCAACTCCTGTATACATCCCTATGTATAATGTTATGCAGCGTAAAGTAGAAAAGTTAAAAGGAAAAAGAATACCTGGTTTCAAGTCTGAGAGAATTTTTTAGATTTTAACCATTACAGGAACAAAATATGATTGAATTCAACTACATATACTGCTACATTACTTAAATAGTTGAATGCCGCAATTTGAGTAATATCACGAAGCTTTACAGAAATATCGAGTTGAAACAATGACGCTCCTTTGATCGCATCGATTCGATATTAGTAAAATGAATTCATGACACCTGAGACTTTGATTTTAAACTGCTGTCACCTTAAATAATATAATAATTAGCAGTTCGGGTACGGAAACATAAAAAAAAAATGGGTGCGTGTACTTATGTAGGCGCGTGAGAAGTTATCCTTCTTTGGCATCGTTTAAAATTAGTTTTTAATTGCATGCAAATAATTAATTACAATAAATTAATAAAAAGTCTGGAAAAGGACACAGTCAATAAAGTTCAGTTTTAATTTGAAAAAATAAATAAAGATGTGGTTTTTGGCTCTACTACACCAATGGTCAAGAGATGGCGCTGTAGTCTCCTGAATCACGCTTTGGTTCCGTTGTTCCAGATTAATAAATACTTTTGATAGGCCTTCACAATGCAGTCGTTAGCACCCACTAAATAGAGATTCTATTTCTATTTTGTTGGTAGATTTTCTTAATGTCCGGTAAACACAAAAGTAACGCATGAACTTGGTCGCTAAATCGACCAACTTCATGCTGTTAAAATTTTGTATTACAGTGATGTGCGCGCATCTTAAAATTTCACTCTCATCATTTTTTCATAACGCGCCTAAAGAAGTATAACTTCTAAAAGTTCATTTATTACCCATCTGACCACTTCAATCGATTAAAATCGTTAATAATACGTCTTTAAACTATTGACAGGAGAAATACTAGTGCGAATGCTTGTAATCGTATCTTAGTTGTTGTAAAACTCGACGATGTTTGAGTTATTAGGCGTTCTATAACTTTTAGAATAGAATAGAATAATTCTTTATTGCAAAACTGTTACATTTAGTGATACTGCTAGATGTTAGTGCACACAATTGAAATAAACAGTTACCCTAATCGGTATTGCATGCAATAGTCATTCTCACAAAACATTATTATCAAAATATTCATTTAGATTATAAAATGCATTATATAATAACCATTGCTTCAGGGACCTTACAAACTTATAATTTCGGTAAATTATTGTATATTCGTATGGCAGCCATATAGGTAAGTACTTTTTTCAAAAATTACTGAATTTGACCGAGGTAAATATAATTTGTCTTCACGTCTCATCGGGGTTATTCTAGCTCTCTTGTCAGAGATCTTTGGGAATAGGGATGATGACTAAATTTTTTTTCTTCGTTTATCATGTAGATTATCAAAAAGTATTGGACACGTATTTTTTCTTTTTTCACATAATATAAACATTGCAGAGATATATTTATTTGAAAAGTCGCATGACGTCACGTTTGAGTACACTTATAAGTGAAAATTCACTCAAAAGTGACGTCACGAGCCCCTACTCCCAAACTTTGACGCGCTATAACTTTGTCATTTTTTGGTTGATTGCCCAAAGAAAAAATACGTGTCCATTATTTTTTGATCATCTAACTGACGGACTAAATAGAATTTCGTTTACTGTACCCCGTCATCATCCCTATTCAGACATTATGACATCTTTAAAATTTAATGCATTACAAGAATATTTAGATATATATTATAATTACGCATATTATTATACATTTCCTTAAGTTTACGTAGAATCTGGCACAAGCGCTACACTGATATAGGCGAGGCGGGCGAGGAGTGAGCTCGTTGTTGATGTCACATTAGCATACAAAGTGCCGCCAGCACCTAGCGCCGGCGAAACATAATAATTAGGGATCAGAGACGCCCGCGTCTTGCCCCTCACTACATATTAAAGCTTTGTATACAACTAATTATACCTTCATTAAGTTCAAGTTTGAATTTGTCTACAATTGAAGTATCAGACGTATCTCTGAACTCATTTTTCAACTCGACGACTCTGTATTTAACAATACAGGGAGAAAAAAACAGCCCTTGCTGAGTTTCTTGCCGGTTCTTCTCAGTACAAGGTCTCCCGCCGTAGTTTTGCGAACCGATGGCGTACCTTCTTGACCTTCACAAGTGTTTGTAACAGCCTAGACTGAATAAATGACTTTTCTTTCATTGAGAAGAAAGTTATAGGTGACTTTATAGCTATTAACGGGATTGTTATCATGTACTTTCTTTTTTATGAGTCTGCGATATTTCGGCATTGTTGCAAGCGCCATGATCACGGACACAAAGATCCTCAGTCTCCGAAATTAATAAAAGTTACTTAGGTTTTCTCGCACATCACTCATTAACGTCAATAAATAATCCAATTTAGTGCATATAACCCGTCAAAACTTGTTTTATTTAATAAAAGTTAGCTCAACTTGGGTTGAGGCTTTACAGATATAAAACCTGTGCCGATGTAGAGGAGATCTTTGCATTTTTAAGTATCTTCTAGCTAGAGAAAGATTGCAAACTTAATTTTCAACAACAATGCTTAAAACGATACTGAATTAAGGCACTATGTTTTTGAAACTTAAATCAGCAATGTAAAACCGGTAAGTATTTTGATCTCAAAAATTGTACAGTTACACCGCAATATTTCTTAATTCCAAATAAAAAATTTAAAGTTCTAAGAGATTATTAGTATTTAAAAGCAAAATAGATTTAAATAACTGAAGAAGATTTGACAAACCGGTAAAACTAATACCGGCTCTAAAATACACTAAGCCTTTGTAGTTTTCAAATCGGTTTCGATTTGAAAACTGCAAAGTGTTCTTAACTTAGAATACTCCAAATAAGTGAATTAAATGTCATTCAATTTTGGTCTTAGTGTTAATTTATTAAAAAGGCAACATTTAATAATATGCAAAAAGGAAGTGTCTTATATACTTTTTCCTACTCCAAACTATTCGCTGTTATAAAACATATCATTGACTTAGGGAGTTAGGATCTTCTGAAAACTAAAAACTCATTTCAGCCCTAAATATTGAAGAAAGAGTTAAGTAAGCTTCTAAGTTAGGCTCAAACGGTATACATATAATAAGTAGGGGAGCCCAAGCTGTAATTTGGGGATATACTCGAGCGCGGCAGAATAACATAAGAGGCGCAACGTTGCACCTTGTGAAATACTCCCACAAACCTGAGCCCATTATGTAGAGTAATAATAGGAGCTACTGGAGGGTTCTACTATAAGTCTTCTAATCAACCGTAGGCACAGCTTATTCACAGTCGCCTAGGTAGCGACATGCCTAGGTAAGCAAAAGCCTTTTAAAAATCTTTCACTCGAGGAAACAAGACTTTTGATGATATTCATAAATTGTGGTTGTTACTCAGAAAGAAGCCGGTCAAATTAGTTCCTCTTGGGACCAGCAAAGGCGCGGTTCTACGCAATTGCATCGGAAACAATGAAGACTCTTTTAAAAAAAATACAAATAGGTATTGGTTTTTAGTTTATTTAAGACTTCAATGTCACAAGTGGCACTTCTAAGGCCTCAAGTTTCTATAGCTGCCTTGATCGTAACTTTAATACAACATGTTGAAATTGAAGTGAACTTTGACTTCTATTCTTTAACGTGAAGTAAATCTTCACTAACTCGTGCTTCATGAAAACTTTTTCCGTTGTTAGATACTCTTTGTAGTGCCCGTATTGACTTCAATTCTTTAACATTCGCTTCACTAACTTGCGCTTTACGAAAGGTTTTTCTGTTTTCAGATACTTTTTGTAGTACCCTCTCAAAAGCTCCCTGCTTTTGAAAGCTCGGACCAGCGTCTGCGACGATTATGCAAACTCTGCGACAAATATAAAATCGAAAACGTACACCAATCGGGAAACTGAAAAAAAGGGGTATATGAAGTGTTGGTTCGCGTTTACCCCTTGTAGTTCCGAGCGACTTCACACATGGGCCTTTGTTCAAACTAACGTAGGTAGCAAAGAAAAGTGTACTCTCGTTCGTGAACAGTGACATAAAGTTCGTTAAAGGCGCAGAGCGTGTTGGAGTGGATGGCGGCGCGAGGGAGGCCGCCCGCCCCCACGCGGCGCAACTACCCGCCTAATATTTTGTATATGAATATTAACAAAACTTGCCGCCGCCACTGTACGCCGCACGTAGCTGTCTGCTCTCGATACGCGACACCTCGCTAACTTCTACAACGTTCCAGATAACACTGAACATGACACAATTTGTTGCATTGTACGAAATAAGCTTAAATGTTACGAAGGAAAGGAACATTTGGGTCAATTTATAATAATTAGTGAAAATAATCAGGAATGAAACGTTGTTTGACCTTCGACATCTCCGACTACAAGACCGGATGTTAGTTTTCTTAAAGTTAGAAAGCTAGTAAACATTAAAAATATTCATTTTATTATGGGATACAACCGCAAAAATTTGTTTGCCTATAGGTATTTAGGCTACGATCATCTTAAGTGCTCGATTATAATTTTTGAACTTGCGGCGACACAATGAAATAAGTAATCAAATAATAGTGAACCAATTCATAAAATACCCATTTTACCTACGCATGTTTTAGAAGTATTAAGGATACAGTAAAGCAACATTTAATCCTGCTATGTATACTCGTATCATTTTAAAAATGTGAAAATTAGTCACTCAATCACACAAAAACTACTGAACGGTATTAGTTGAAATTTGTAACATCACCATTATCATCATCATCAGCCTATTAATGTTCCCACTGCTGGGGCACAGGTCTTCCCTATGATGGAATTGGCCGTGACCCACCACTCGGGCCCAGTGCGGATTGGCGGATTGGCGGGTGCTAACGACTGCAGATGCAGCCGGGACCAACGGCTTAACGTGCCTACCGAAGCACGGAGGAACTCGAGATAGGCGATTTTTCGTCAGCCATCCAATGACCGACCACTGCCAAAGTTGCTTAACTTCAACGATAGCAGCCGAACGCGCTAAGCAACCGCGTCATCGCGCTCCTCCTTGAAAATTTGTAACACATCTTGTTCATGACCAGGGTTGAGACAGGATCCTTTGTGTCCCGAAAAAATGGAAGGATCCTGTGGGCTTCTCAAAAAACTAAAGTTTACGCGGATGAAGGAATGGGGGAGGGAGGGGGGGCTAGTAATACAAATAAATATGAACACAAATTAGTTTAAAACAATACGTAAGTACAAGGTGTAATTGAAGACCTTGTGTAATTGACTAATATATAAATTGTTAGTACGGCGGACGCCGGCATCGGCATCAAATTGTTTGGATGAATAAATTAAGTTTTATTGACGTCCAATTAAGGGCAACTATCAATTCGTAGTATGTAACTTTAGTATAATTAGATAAATTAATAACGAGTTACGTTTCGTCGGTTTTATATTATTCGGGTCGGGGGCCTCTCCAACTATAATTTAGTTTGTTTCGACGAACCAACTATGTGTCATCGTGACCAGGCGATTACACTTGTATGTTTTAGTTAGATTATACAAAAAACTATCTTGTTTAGTAAATACTTTGGTAGTTACAAAACCGTTGTTTCTAAATTTATGATGTTAAATGAAATCTCGAAAATATATACTGAAATTGGTTTAAGGTAGAGAGGAGTTGGCAGCTTTAAAAAAATCCTTAAAGCAACAACATTCAAAAACAAGTTGCAATTTTAATTCAGTATTCACACGCAGAACGCTTGTCAATATAACCGGAATGACTACTTCAGTTTAAAAACTCCAGCATTTTGTACTGCTCAATTATCAAACAACTCTCTCCGCGAAAAGTACACACTTTTTATTAGAAATTTCAATTTAGTGAGGTACAAGTACAAATGTTGAAACACGGCGTTGTAAAATAGTGCAAAAAAGTTGTTGGCAGACACGAGGCGTCATAGCGAAGTTAAAAAAAAATTACCGACGCACTAAGCTAAATCGTTTCGTGGCATATTCGATTAGAGACTATACTCTGGCGCAGTACGTTTCCGTGATACGAAACTGAGCAATCGATTGCTGGCAATTTCTAGCCCACTTAAAGACGACCGCAGTTAATCGAAAAGTTCTCGCGCGAACTTTCCGGCGGGTAGCGTAGATGGCGGCGGGGGAAACAGCTATAATTGCCTGTATATTAAAATAACAGACTTATGTCAAAAATATCCAGGGCGCGGAGCCGCGCGCGCCAGGTACCGACCTTCACATGTTAATCAGCATTATGATAGCATCAAGTGTGCGATAGCCGGGTATGCCCACCGACAGACAGGGTTGAACGAGCCAAGTGTCAAGTAAATGTTTCGAATTGCGAAAACATGTTGCAGGACTTTTTGGCTGGATAGGGAAGCGTCACTTTAGCAGTTTTGTTTTTCTCGTTAAAAATTGTGTTGTCGCGGATGTTAGTGTCTAATAATGGTGGATTATTAACCACTAAGTGTTCGGGAACATGCACAAGTGTTGGCAAGTGAAACAAAATAGCGGAAAGTGTCTTTCGCCGTTCCCTCAAGAAGTCCACGGGGAGGTTCCAGTAAATCCCCACAGTTTTACTGAAACATAGGGAAAGGGGGATTGACTTGACTGCCACTTACTTTGACTTGATTTATTGCTTTGACCACGAGTGCTATAGTATTTGTAAACATTTAAAGCTTGACATAGTCTAAATGCACAAACAGTGCGAAGCCATTTAGCAAAAAAAACATATTACCGAAATTAATAAATGTTTCTAACGCTTACACCGATTGGCCTAGCCCCAGAGTAAGCACAGGTTTGTGTTATGTGATATCAGCAGCCATGACTTAAGTACAGATGCTCGTATTTATCATACAAACCTTTACCATACTGGAATTTGAACCTAGGAACTCTGTGTAGGCAACAACTTTAAAAGCAATCAACATAGTACTCCACCAAGGACGTCGGTAGCACATAGGAATTCTGTTAAATAACTATATTTTAATTTTGAGCATTTAACTGCTTAAAATATCGCTGCTTTATATTATGCATCGCTTAGCACCAAACACTTCAAAATTTTAAATTTGTAAAAAGCTGGAAAATTCAATAGGTAGTCTAATAAATGTTAATGAATCTTGACGTAGACAAATTGACAAGTCTAATAAAAGTCAACTTTCATTTTGTTTTAAGTTTAAAACAACAGGAGAGAGAGAACGCTTAGCTAATGAAAAAAAGAATTGTGTGCAAGTACGTCTTCGTTGTAGCTTAAGAAATAAAAGTGTACCCGGTGGTAGCCCTAGCTAACCGCTCGCGGTACAGAAAGGGGTACTGTTTTGCCGTATTGGAATCACCCACGGCGGTAAAATGTGTTCAAGTTTCCTCCCTTACATTCTGCTATTCCAAATTATCAGGAAAATTGTTGGGCAGGTATTTCCACTTCAAGAAATGAACAATATCTTTTAGATAATTTCCAAGTTTTTGGGCGATAACAAAAATTTTGCATTCAATTCTTCTTTTCTTCAGAAGATGACCATCAGAAAAAAAAAACTCAGAAATATTGACGCTACGAAATCATCACTGTAATTTATTCACGAATTCTATCTTCTTAGCCGGTACGCTCTTGACAGAGCGGTCGTGATCGCTATGCACCTGTAGTATTATTGGAGGGGGCAGATGAGATGCGCTTCACTATGTTTCGCCATTGCTGCCTGCTAGAGGTCATCCTGCTGCACTCGTTTAGTGAACCTCCAACGGCTGACTTGATCTGGTCAGTCCATCGCGTGGGAGACCTTCCGCGCGGTCTAGTACCTTCCACCTTTCCTTGGACGACAAGGCGTTCTATGGATAGGTTGTTACGCCGAGAAACGTGTCCGAAGAATGTTAGAATGCGAGATTGTACTGTCGAAAATAGACGCTGCCTGATACCGAGTTCTTGAAGTATCGAGACGTTCGTGCGAAACTCGGTCCACGAATTCTATATTGATCACGTAATAGGAGCGATGACGGGGTACAGTAAACGAAATTCTATTTAGTCCGTCAGTTAGATGATCAAAAAATAATGGACACTTAATTTTTTTCTTTGGGCAATCAACCAAAAATTGACAAGGTTATAGCGCGTCAAAGTTTGGGAGTAGGGGCTCGTGACGTCACTTTTAAATGAATTTTCACGTTCAGTGACGTAATGAGACTTTTCAAATCAACATATCTCTGCAATGTTTACATTATGTGAATAAAGAAAAAATACGTGTCCAATACTTTTTGATAATCTACCTGATAAACGAAGAAAAATAAATTAGTCATTATCCCTATTGCTCCATTACATTCTATTTTGAGATCAACGCGTCCAATAGAGATGAATCAATTTATTGATATGATATTTATTTATCTTGTCAACACTTAATGTGAAGCAAGTCTGAAATTAAAAAGCCTATAATCATGAATCTGTTCAATGCATCTAAAGTGTTGAAGAACAATGTCAACCTTGTTCCCTGAGACGGGCGGGTTGCCATTGTACGGAGACAGTGGCTATTGTATTACGTTGCTGTTTCCACGGCCAATTGTAAGGTTTACACCCGCTCCAGTGGACAGCGTGTAAGGGTTAACATACATTGCATTCGGCAGCATTTCATCGCGATTGGCGTCCGACACGATGCCCGATTGTGACCTTGCAACGTTAACACGAGAATAGACAGCCCCTTGTGCATGTGTTGGTCTCACACCAGGAGATACGAGATCTGCGCCTTTGAATACATCAGATAGTAGCCGAAATAGAACTGACATTGTGCGATAGACGTCTTATATTAAAAGGTCAACCAAATTCTAAAGCGTGTTTTCATTATTTGCAAAAGTGGCAAAAGTCCTCCTCTGTAATTTCAAAGTTACAACAATACCCTTACTTATGAAATGCCACATTGGCCTTTATGCCTGAAAGCTTTAATTTCTTTAAGGTTCGAATTTCGATTGTTTTTTATTTATTTATTTAATTAATTGCACATGTACAGTATATACAGGATCTTAAAATTATTTTGGCATGGTACATGACCCTGTCAGGGTGTTGCAAGTACAATAACTATATCACCACAAATACTAAACAGTTTCAATTTCAAACAAGTTAGTGAGCTTTCCGTGACAGTTTCACTTATCATTGATAAATTCATTTACCGAATAGTATGCTTTCTTGATTAGATGTTGTTTGAGTTTCATTTTAAATGTATTTATGTTGCTTTCTCTTTTAATTTCTATCGGAATTTTATTATATATTAGAATTGAACGGTATAGAGGACTTTTTTTGAACATTTCTAGTTTTGGCACTGGTAATACTAAATCAAATTTATATCGTGGATTTTTTATTGAATGTAAAATATGTTGGTTGTTTGCGAACAAACAATGCTATTTCCATTATATACAGTGAAGGAAGGGTTAACAATTTCTCTTTAATGAAATGTGGTTTACAACCTAAACTTGTTTTTCTTTTATTTATTCCCAATCAATTTACTTAAAGTGAATTCCCAATCAATTTATAAAAAGAATGGCATCCGTGTACAATAAACGATTAACTCAGACCTAAAACTGAAATAGCTCCGTTTCATTCCAGACTCGGAATTAGGCTTTTGAAATTCTACAGAAGCTACCCCAATATCTCCAGCAGCCTCAGTGACGCGCGAAATTGCATAAATATTAAATACGTAGCCAGTATTAAATCGAATAAATTCAGTTTGTCTCTCGTAAAACAACACCCGGGCAATAACGTCGAAGTCAACAAATAGAAAGCCAATCACAGCCGCTGATTAATTTTACACGAACAACAACGCTGCATGTTAATAACACACCTATAAATACAATGTCTTCGAATCGGTTCATATTTTATTACGCTTCACTTCTGTCTACCTGTTCTATTTCTGCTTAAGGGTGTACCAAGTATTATCATTAATTATGACTAAATGAATTATTAATACATTGTTAATAAAGAAGAAAATTACCAGGAAGATCGGATTATTATAAAAGCAAATAACTGCTAGATGTTTAAATCTAAACAAAAAATTCCAAATGCATTTTCTAATCTCGTCTGTAAGTAGATCAAATGGTTTTTTTTAATAGTGAAATTTTCTTTAGATTTAAATGTAGATTAGTTTACTAGCGTAAAATGACTGTTATTATAAACTGAGTTGAGGAAACAACCTCCGTAGATGTGATAAAAAAAGAAATGTATAAGTGAACGCAGTCTCTCTCTCGGATCACACTGGACACATTAGTCGTGTCGGGGCAATCGTTTCGACCCAAAACCTTTTAAAATCTCGAATGGCGTTATTTCCGTGATTCGCTACTCGCTACCGGGCAGATTTACTAAATCGATGCCGTGTTACGAATCGAGCGATATCCGTTTGTTATTACATGTATGCAATTGCATAGAGCAGGGGTTCCCATACTTTTTTGTGTCGTAGACCCTCTGCATGATTTCAGGTTTTGGGTAGACCCCTACGTACCTGATATTGTTTTTTTGTAAATTTCTATCTGGATGGAAGTTAGTGTAATAAGATGATACTGGTTTCTCATTATGTGCAGGTTTATACACCTTCAAAATGTATCTTACAACTTACAAAATTTCATAAACATATATAATATTTTTTATTATTTCATATGTACTTTTATAAATAATGTATATTATGCCTTTTTAATAGAAGATAGCATAATGTAAGTAAATAAGTACTCTCTCTCTCTTGAGTTTGTTTCGCCGGTTCTTCTCAGGAAGGTCTCCCAATTTTGGAACCGGTGGTAGTTTACGGTAGTTAGGGTCAAATAAATAAATAAACTCAAAATTACAAACAAGAATTTTAAATAAAATACTTTATTAAGTAAATTAAATAATAAATTCATACATAGACAATAAAATTTTAAAAATCTTCCAATGAAATAACCGAACGCTCAATATAAGTTTTTCGAAGGTAGCTCGACAATTTTAAATAAAAAATCATTATTCTGACGATGCCGACCTGAAAAGGCTGCGAAACGTCAATAAATAAATAAAGTTTCGTGCATTAACCCGTAAAAACTAGTTTTATTTAATGAGTGATGTGCGTGAAAACCTAAGAAACAAATAAATAAGTACTATCAGTGTATGTTGAGATCCATTATCGTGGACCCCCATTTTCATTGAATGAACCCCCAATTTTTTTTTTCGCTGACGTAGACCCCTCAAATGTCGTCATAGACCCCTAGTGGTCTATAGACCACGTTGGGAATCACTGGCATAGAGCAATACAGCACACGCAGCCATGCAGAGGCTGCGATTAATATGTCACGACATTTTTGACGAAAGCAAAATATTCGCTATATAAAATAATAGTATAGTATAGTATATATATATATATATATCTTTATATATATAATTCTTCTGTGAGTGTGTATGTCACTGAACTTCTCTTAAACGACTAGACCGATTTTGATGATATTTTTTGTGTGTGTTCAAGGGGATCTGAGAATGGTTTAGATTCACAATTTTGTCCGCTGGACAACCCCTATTTTTTTAGGGCGGTACGAAGTTCGCTGGGTCAGCTAGTATATTTATAAAAGTCAAACGCTACGCCATCGGTTCGTAAATCTACAGCGGGAGACCTTGTACCGAGAAGAAGCGGCAAGAAACTCAGCAAGGGCTGTTATTTTCGAGATGTTGGTCATCTTTCTAACAAATTCTAAGTAAGCTACCTTCTCATAATATTGATCTAGCACTTTCGTTTATGAAATTAACTAATTTTCGTAATTTCCGTTTATTTAATGTATTATGGTATTCATTTAATTAACTCTGCGATGCAAACAATATTTTGCTTATGTTTTTATTTATTGAAGTTATACTTCTTTAGGCGCGTTATGAAAAAATGATGAGAGTGAAATTTTAAGATGCGCGCGCATCACTGTAACACAAAAAATTACTTTTGTGTTTACCGCACATTAAGAAAATCTACCAACAAAATAGAAATAGAAACTATTTTGTGGGTGCTAACGACTGCATTGTGAAGGCCTATCAAAAGTATTTATTAATCTGGAACAACGGAACCAAAGCGCGATTCAGGAGACTACAGCGCCATCTCTTGACCATTGGTGTAGTAGAACCAAAAACCACATCTTTATTTTTTGTAATAAAGTAACAGTTATAGGTATTCATATTTATAATATTTATCCACATGTTTCTAGTTTGTATATTCGGAATACGTGTTTGAGTTTCATACAAGTGCAAATCACATATAGAACTTATGTGATTATATTCAGTAGCGATTTTACTTGAATATTTTGATTATTTATTTATTTTTTCAAATTAAAACTGAACTTTATTGACTGTGTCCTTTTCCAGACTTTTTATTAATTTATTTTAATTAATTATTTGCATGCAATTAAAAACTAATTTTAAACGATGCCAAAGAAGGATAACTTCTCACGCGCCTACATAAGTACACGCACCCATTTTTTTTAAGCATTTAACTGCTTGATGTTTAAATCTAAAGAAAATATAACTAGAAAAAGTTCCACGCGGACCAGGCAGCAGACGAGAATCGAAACCGCACCCTTCGCAATCCGGGCGAATGCACTGACCAATTATGCTACCGCGGCCCTCACGGACCGCGTCGAAATTCCTCTAGCCATTCTTAAGCTCTACGCATTAACACTTAATAATTATCACTTTCAATAAACTATGTACCTTCCTTCATACATACAGGTTCAATTGAAATACTGCTGAGTTGAAAATATAATTTCAATAAGAGAAAATTCCAATACACGACCAAATTGAATCTTAACTTCATTCAATTAAAATTTGACAGATTTTCATATAATTCGCTTGATGAATGTAATGAAAAACCGTATTAAAATTGATGCACGGGCGGCAAGTGCACTGCAATATTGGCCGCTACAGATTTTTCTTTATCGGTTACGCAATCATCATCATCATCAGCCTATTAATGTCCCCACTGCTGGGGCACAGGCCTTCCCTATGGGTGGAATAGGATGCTTGAGCCATGACCCACCACGCGGGCTCAGTGCCGATTGGTGGGTAGTAACGACTGCAGATGCAGCCGGGACCAACGGCTTAACGCGCCTTCCGAAGCACGGAGGAGCTCGAGATAGTAAAATCTTGGTCACCCATCCAATGAACGACCACTGCCAAAGTTGCTTGACTTCAACGATCGCTGCCGAACGCGCTGACCACCCGCCCCATCGAGCTCCTTAAAACGCAATAAATGTAAATATCACTTTAAATAATTAAATTGAACACGAAGCAAAATAACTTAATAACCGACTCTATTTACTTTAAGAAGATAAAACCAAAAATACATAGAATATTTGTTTATTTTCTTTAATCAGTGTCAAATCAAAAGCGAACGAAAAAGGTAACGGATATCTATTTATTAATCAACGGAAAAAAAATTGTCAAGCAAACGTACGAGTAATGGTTAAAATATTTTATTGCAAATTGGCAAAGTTTCGCATAGCTCGGAAATGTTTGAGGCGGAATTACCCACCTTGCAGCACCCCCGGAACAATTTCAAATACCAAATTTTGCGTTGTAATTTAAGCATTGGACGGCGGTATTCACTGCCGGTGCTTGCCGAAAAGTAAATTTCTTAAACCGATAAATTTATAGTGCCGAGATCTGTTTTAACTGTAAACAGGGAATGGATAAACTATTTGAGTAGAATTGTTTATATTCATACATTTCTTTTTGCAAGAAGAAGTGTTCTTTAAAAGAAGTTAAAGCGATCAAATGCATTATTGAGAATTTCCCCCGTAAGTCGATTTATCAATTATTATTAAAACATATTATATTATCTAATATATAAAATTCTCGTGTCGCGGTGTTTGTGGTTAAACTCCTCCGATACGGCTTTCCCGATTCTCATGAAATTTTGTGTGCATATTGGGTAGGTCTGAGAATCGGACATCTATTTTTCATCCCTCTAAATGTTAAGGGTCATCCAACCCTATTTTTTTTTTAAATTTTTTATGATACGTCATACAAAAATACATACATCCCTAAATTTTCAATTTTCTACCACCAACCCCTATTTTTTTATGGCGGTACGAAGTTCGCTGGGTGAGGTAGATAATATATATTATTAATAAATCAGAAAATTTAACCCTAAAAATTCCTATCCATGGACACAACCTTCTATGGTCGTTCTTTTAACATCCAAGCTGCTGTACGTCTATGGAATTCTCTTCCTGTATCCTTAAGACGAGCGCAATGTATTAATGTCTTTAAAAATCTTGTTGTAAATCACTTTTTGTCGATGTAGCTGCATTTTTATCTCTGCTGACTGGACTAAACTTATATATGTGTAGTCTATGTATTGTATAATATATAATATGTATATTTAATTCACAAATTCGTTTATATACCTTGTTTCTTTTACTGCCACAAAGGTTGTCTGGAAGAAATCGCTTTTAGCGATAAGACCGCCCATTGAAGCACTCTTTTTTTTTTACAATTGTAATTTCCCTCATTTCTGTTCTGTGTTGTGGTGTTTTCAATAAAGTATTGTGTATTGTATTGTATAAAACTATTTTCGATTGGCAGTGAGCACAACTATAAAGCAATCTAAAAATTAGTCATCAACATTACTTCTATAGAATCAGAATCAGAATCAGAATTTTATTTGTGAAACATATTATACATGGTATATAAAATTTTAATTAGTATCACTACATTTCCACCTTAATTAAGGTATACAAATAGAAACGGACCTATGAAAGAAGTACTATTATTTTTACATTGGAATCACAATTTATGAATATAATTTGAAATTGTCTATTGTTACATGCATGTCAAAGTAGATTATAAATTAATTATAAATTTAATAAACCATAAAGTTGTCATACTAATAGTCAAAATTTTAATAGAAAAATAAGCAAAATGTCCAAAACAGCAATAAATACACATTTCTTAACTGGATTGTAAATATATATATAATATGTGTACATTTTTTAATAGAGAACTGCTTTTATAAAAGACATTTTTATAATATGCTAACGACGTCGTACGTCGTACGTCCATATCAATATCGAGCTTTTCAGTTATTCAGATGACATGCAACCGCGTCTGCGAATCTGTAATTTTATCAGACAATTTGACTTATCTACCCACTTGAATAATAGTTCGGCAGGGGGTGGCGGGTCGGGTGGTCGGGTTGTTGCGGGGAAAACGGCCAGTGTTAGATCGATTCCTATCGTGCATATTATTCCGTGGTAATTAGAACAAGCGGCGAATACAACGCGGGTATGCGAGAATGTGCCGTTAGCACGACTGACTACGCCCAAAAACCGACATCTTTAAAACGACACTCTATTAAAAACTGAAAATAAAGACTTAAATCTTTTTTTGAAATCTTAAGCTTTCTCTCTTTTTTATCTATACTTATAATAAATCTGTAGAGATGTCAATTCTGTACATAAAATATATTTTTAAAATAACTGTCAGGGGGTGATTAGTGATCGATACTGATGCCAAAAATGCAATCAGTAAAATTTTTGTCTGTCTGTGTGTATGTTCCTTATAGAAACAAAAACTACTCAACGGATTTTAACGAAACTTGGTACAATTATTCCTCATACTCCTTGGCAGGTTATAGTATACTTTTCATCACGCTACAATCAATAGCAGCAGAGTAGTGAAGGGAAATGTTGGGAAAACAGGAGAAGTTACTCCATTTTTTAAGCTTCCGTCGCGGGTGCAGCCTTAATGGTTAAAGTTACATAGAAATCATGTATGACGGAAATATTCTACATAAAATTGTCTAAAAAATATCCCGCAACAGCATATGTCTATCTTTTATGGTTGACTCACAATAACACGTGTAATTATATAAATAAAGTCATTGTTTATAGCACAAGCCTGAGAACAAAAACTATAGTTTACACTACAGCTCTACACCGAAGCGAAGCGAGGGCGGGCCACTAGTTTTGAAATAAGAAAATAGTCGTCTCGTAATAAGAAAAAAGTAGTCGAAATAATCGTTGTAAACCTTACTTCCAAAAATATGAAATTCTTTCTTTACCAAGCATTTATATATTTGAGATTTGTAAATTTGTAAAAAAAAATGGGTGCGTGTACTTATGTAGGCGCGTGAGAAGTTATCCTTCTTTGGCATCGTTTAAAATTAGTTTTTAATTGCATGCAAATAATTAATTACAATAAATAAATAAAAAGTCTGGAAAAGGACACAGTCAATAAAGTTCAGTTTTAATTTGAAAAAATAAATAAATAATCAAAATATTCAATTAAAATCGCTACTGAATATAATTTATTAGAACATATGTGATTTGCACTTGTATGAAACTCAAACACGTATTCCGAATATACAAACTAGAAACATGTGGATAAATATTATAAATATGAATACCTATAACTGTTACTTTATTACAAAAAATAAAGATGTGGTTTTTGGTTCTACTACACCAATGGTCAAGAGATGGCGCTGTAGTCTCCTGAATCGCGCTATGGTTCCGTTGTTCCAGATTAATAAATACTTTTGATAGGCCTTCACAATGCAGTCGTTAGCACCCACTAAATAGAGATTCTATTTCTATTTTGTTGATAGATTTTCTTAATGTGCGGTAAACACAAAAGTAACGCATGAAGTTGGTCGCCAAAGCGACCAACTTCATGCTGTTAAAATTTTGTGTTACAGTGATGCGCGCGCATCTTAAAATTTCACTCTCATCAATTTTTCATAACGCGCCTAAAGAAGTATAACTTCAAAAATACTCAATTTTTTTTACTAGAAGAGAACATACACTTTCCTTCAAAATATACATCGAGACACAAGAAAAACCTAATGGTTCCAACTACTCGCCTTAAATTGTGCTCATCGAGCACTTATAATATGTCTAAAACAATCTATAATAAATTACCTGAAAATTTAAAAAATGAAGAAAATTACAATGTTTTTATTAAAAAAATTAAGTTTATGTTATTGAATAAATGCTATTATAGCCTCCAGGAATACCTAAATGATAAAACTACTATGGAATAAATATAACAAATACTATATTATTTTTATTATAAAAAGATATAATACAATACTAACATAATTAATAATCGTACATAAATCATAAATCTAATTATACAATATCTTATTGGAGTAGTATGAATAAATAATTTTTATGGGTTTTAATTCATTGGATATAACAAATTATATCACAATAAGGAATTATGAATAAGATGTCCTCTCCTCTTGCAATTGCGATACCCTACACTACAGGGTCCATAATGCACTTTTAGTCTATATTTTACCACCTTTGTATCTCCATTATGGTCTGCAATAAATGAATTGAATTTCTTTAAAAACACGGTCACAAAAAAAATGGTTTCAAAGCTACTAGAACCAGATATATCTCAAAAATTAGACCTACCGGCTTTTTCTTATTATGTTCAAAACCCTGGTGGGAAACATGACAGAAAAAGCATTTCCCGGCGTCACTCGTCCGTCTGACGTGTATTCAATATTTTCAGACAATATGTATCAGAAGCACACGTTGAAGGTGCGTTCATATTGCCCGGTGGACGCTGCGAGCTTTGGGTTTTGTAAAAGGCAACAATCTCCCAGGCATCATAAATGTGCAAAACTAATCTGGGCATGGCCTTTGTAGTTAATCCTACCTTTGTGAAACTAAATCACGTTGACGATAGACGCTGGATGGATGCGCCGCAACGCGAATTGATTGCTTCGGATATTTCATGTGAATAAAGAAGATAATTTACTACATCATCGGACGCCGTATTCCTGCTAGAATTTCATACAGTTTGAAAACGTTTGTCTAAAGCATAGTTGACAATTAGACTAAATGGATAAACCTTGATGCATAGCAGAAGTATAATGCGATTCAACTAAGAATAGGATCGACGGGGCGCCATATTGTGACGTCATAGCTGTCAATTCAAACGAAAAAGGTAGGGTGAGCAAAAAAGTTTTTATTTAATAAAAGTTATTTACTAAGATTAAGTGAGAAAAGACATCCGATTTTTTAATGAAATTTATTTACTAAAATTGAGAAAAGAAAATAACCGATTTTTAATAAGACTGTGCGAGAAAAAACGTTTATCAGAATTAAGCTCTTCAATTCAGTTCATCTCTGCATTACCGCCGGAGTAGTTATGAATAATATTATGCACTATTACTAGGTCACATACGAACATGCATTCTATATGTAAGCCAAAGTTTTAAATCGAGTTTCTGAACGCAACTTAAAGTGACATTTGGTTGACGATTTAGGTTATCAAACATTCATAGCCAAAGCTCAATAAATGAAAATAAAATATCAACCAATATTAATTAACAATATTTGTTATTGTTTGTTTACAAATGTTTGGTTTTTATTCCATAATTAGCTGATTGCTAAATTAAAGAGGATTCCAAAATTTTTTTGCAAGCCGTACTTTTCAAGCGACATTTGACAGACGGAGGTCATTGGCTTTCCTATTCTTATTTGAATCGCATTATATTCGGTTTACTAATAATTTCTCAGAATTCCAAGTCTATATTCCTATGTCTGCTGTTTCACCTATCAACAGAATTCCTGTAGATTTAATGGCGTTATGAGAAAAGAATGCATAAAATGTTCCGCAGCTATTTCGTTTGTAACGATGGCCGCGGTATCCTGTACAACAGTATTTTTCCGCTCTGTTATTCAGAAAAGAGGCCACATTACATACAATAAGACAATTTCCATCGAGACTCCATACGTCTCGCGTTTCACAGTTGAAAGATTTTTACTACAAAGCGGAAAGTTGTTCTCATATATGTATGATGAATATGTTAAAAACGGGCGTTCTATAAAGTTATGCCAGTTCCTTGGAAGTGTGGTTTTTTATAGTTCCAGATTTAGAGAAACAATTGATTCGGACAGAGTAGTGGCAAGGGACGCAGGGGATCCAGATAGGGATGGCGATCTGAGATCGATTAATCGAAGAATCGATTTTTGGAGCCAAAAAGACCGATTTAATAAATCGATATGTACTACTGAATCGATATTTCACCCTTAAAATCGACATTGGATTTTTTTTTTGCTATAAACCAAAAAAGTATATGAAATTATTTGAATGTATCCGTTATAAAAGTGATGCCGGTTAAAGGGTTAACTATTAAAACACTCTCGAGATGGCTGTATGTTTGGATTCCTTCGCCCGTCTTTAATAAAAAAAGATACGTTTGTTTGTAATCTTTGAATAAAAATATATTTTATCAACCAATTACCTGTTTTACTGATAAGAGATCGATAAATTATAATATGCAAGTTGTTTTTATTAAAATAGATTAAAATTACATTATAAACAAAGACATGGAAAAAAGATCGATTTTTTGGTGGATCGATTCATTAGATTACGATTCGAATCGATTTAAAAATCGATCTTTTTCGGAAAGAATCGCGATCCCTAATCCAAATAATATGTGTTTGGGACCAAGGGTCAGCAAAAGTACTTGGCGAATTGGGATTCGTTGAAATGATCTTGATCAGGTACTGAATATAGAAAACTACTTATAGAATCGCACTGTCGCATTCTATACCGCGATTGCAAGGAGTTAACGTGACATCTATTAACTAAATAAAGAACTAAAGTTGTTATTTTGTGAAACTAAGGAACTTAAAGCATAGTGCGAGTAACAATTGCTACAGCACCATCTTGCGTCTAATAAAGGAACTATATGAACTTGACCCATATGTATGCGAATCTCTCGTGAATATCTGCTTGTTTCAAAAGGAATTCTACTGCCGATTTATTTATTCCTTCAATCAATTAGTTTCTTCTAAATGGCGAGCGTTACTACCCGTTCCAGTTAACTGGAGTAATTGGAAAATTAATAGATTCCGCGTAGATTTTATTTCCTCGGCTTTCTACGTTTTCTCCGGGGCATTCAAGTTAAAAGAAGTACAAACTGTTAATTTATTCTCACAGCGGAATGAATGATTGAATACAAAATAATAAGCTGCACTTTTTTTTTTATGTAGGTACCTTAGGTATTTCAATTTTGTTGCGAGAGAGAAGTTATAAAAATTCCGAATGGAAAAGTTATGATTGAACTTGTAAGAGACTTGCATTTAGGTACATACTAGCTGATCCAGCGAACTTCGTACAGCCATAAAAATTAGGGGTTGGCGGTGGAAGGGTGAAAATTTGGGGTTGCATGTATTTTTAATGCCACATTTAAAAAAAAAAAACAATAAAAAAAGTACAAAAAATAAATGTTAGGGGTGGACACACACACACCCTTATCACTTAGGGGAATGAAAATCAGATTGTAGCCTATTCTAAGACCTACTGAATATGTACATAAAATTTCATAAAAATCGGTCAGGCCGTTTCTGAGGAGTATGGTAACTAACATTGTGACACGAGAATTTTATATAGGTACATATATAGACATTGTTGACATTATAAGGTATTATATTTGTTTCTTAGGTTTTCACGCACATCACTCATTAAATAAAACTAGTTTTTAACGGGTTTTCGGTATTGGCGATTATAAGGTATTTTCATTTTCAATTTTATAAGGGATTTTTTTAAACTTTTCTTGTACGTTTCGGTCATAACATATCTACAGTAGAACAAACTATAAGTTGAGACACTTTCCGTGGCCACAACCGGCGACCACTGCAAAACGGTGCGCAATCAGCCGACGGCGGGTGCCCACCAATTATTCAAATACATCTGGCAATATTAGATACGTGGGCAGGCGATGCGTTTTGCATTGAGAATCAGTGGGACTTTGTGCGAAGCAGCCCAGGGGAGCAGCGTTGTTTGTGCCGCACCGTCCGCCGTCACCGGCAGATTGCGAGCGAGGCCTTTTGCCCAATTGTCCGGGTGTCCGGGGAGACCACGTCGCACACACTTAGATTAAAACAAAAAGGGTAGATACGGCACTAGCCTCACAAAAGTGATCCGCACAAATTGTGGTCCACGACCCTAATCGCTTTAGTCACAGCTTAACATGCAAACGACGTACATGCGAACGTCAAAAAGAAATATTTTGTATTTATATGATAAAACAATACCTATGTGTGTTTTTAAAAAGTGCTCAAATTGCTCAAGAGCTAAAAATGAAACCCACGGCATCACTTTTCATTCGTAAGTACTATAAAATATATTTTTTCATTAAAATTGCTGTTTGTTTTGAATCTTATTCGGTAGTTACGTCGAGTACTGGTCGCGTGATTGGTCGGTAGTGCAGTGACGCGGAACTCGCCGTCTCGTTCGCGCTGCCGTTGAAACTCAACGTGCTGTTCCGTTCGGGTCGGTAATGCAGTGACGCGGATCTCGCCGTCCCGTTCGCGCTGCCGTGGGAACAGTTTTTGTTTGATGCAAGTATGAGCGTACCGTATCTACCCTTTTTGTTTTAATCTAAGCGCACACAGCATAATGCTGCAAATTATTTTCTACACCATATATGCGTAATCAACAAACGTCAGGCCCAAGACGGCAAACTTCAGAATTTTTTGTTTCATCATGAGAACATTTTTAAACTAATGTCAAATTGCAATACGCTGAATCGACAGAGTTCACTGGAGTCTAAAATGTAAACGTAACGATGAAAACGCGCCATTTTGTTGACGTCATTCACCGCTGCATTACAAGACGGCACCGATAACCTAGCCAATCAGAGGTTTACAAAGGAAGTTTTTTAAGAGTTCAACGAAATCATAGCCAACGCTTTTCCCGATAGTGCCCTAACATATCGAGCCCTTACCGCCAAATTATCGTAAGCGACACTCGCCAAATTATCGTAAGCGACACTTTTGTCGAAATGCGTTTTTTGTGGAAACTAATATTTTAAACCGTAACGGACCCATCTCTGTTGATATTTCCCTCTATTCTTCCCTCTATTATATTATTACGGTGTTCTTTTGGAGGGAAATATCAACAGAGATGGGTCCGTTACGGTTTAAAATATGAGTTTCCACAAAAAACACATTTCGACAAAAGTGTCGCTTACAATAATTTGGCGAATGTCGCTTACGATAATTTGGCGGTAAGGGCTCGAATTATGTGACCTAATAGATTTTTGACGTCCGACTCCAATATATCGGCAGAGAACTGGGCAACGGTATCAAATTAGGCCCGGCTAAACACGGCTCCTATTAGAATATGGATGATGATTGGTGAAATGTTTGATTTAAGTTTAGGCCTGCCTTCGTTGCTTACATTAGTATTCCCTTTGCGCAGTTTGTGCCCGAGCCGCACATTATTTGTATACACTAAGCATGAAATGTTGCCAAGCAAACGTGTACTATTTGCGTGGAGGTTTAGAAAGCGGGCGCGAGGGTGGTCGGGGGGCGGCCGCGGGGGGCGGGCGGGGGGCCAGGGGGGGCGGCGTGGGGGCGGGCGGGCCCCCCCGTGCGTGCACGGTCGAGGAGAGCCCGCATCGCACTCTGAAGTTTCAATATTCCGTTACCGAAATGCATTCGATCGCAATATTTTCGGAGCCTAACACTGAAGACACTTCACCCGTAGGTACTGGCGGTTACGTGGCCGCTTTCGCAAAAAACGTCTTGTGCGGTTCGGTTTTGCCTTTATGCCTGTTTAATTTCCCAGTTTCTAGTGGCCGGGCTTTTGATGTGTGCCGCATTTTCGGCAGAATTCGATCGAGCGCCCCACGACTACGTACTGCGAGAGACAAAATTGGTTTCGGACCGCCGAAATGCATTTATGCCGCACATAGAGCTACGACCATGTTGTTTAGACAGTATAATAGATTTAATGGAGATTTTTGCACTTTGTGTACTGACATTAGGAACATCGAAGTTCAATTTTGTAAGAGAGAAGTAAACTTTGCGGTTTGCGAACTTCACAGTAGCACCAACTCATTATTAGACTATCGTAGTGAATATTTATGTACATGTCTTCTTACGTGTATTCGAGAGCTGAATGTTTACTCCAACGACCAGCAGACTCAACATTAGAATCGATGAACAAGGACTCATCATCACCATTTAAACATCTCTTATCTATTTGACAAGTCCGTTTGTCTGTGGTGCTGTTTCAGCAGCCAAACCGTAAGAGATAGATCAAGAGAATATTTAAGTAATAAGTTAAGAATAGTCTGATAAGACTACAAATCGGATTTGAGTAACGTAGCACTTTCGGTTTTCGAGAAATCAGGTTTTGGTGAACATTTGACGACCTCCATGGCCGAGTGGTTTGTACGCCGGGTTTCATGGCTGTCGCCGACTCGAGAGGTCCCGGGTTCGAATCCCGGTGGGGGCAGATGTTTGTGTGATGAATACGAGCATTTGTACTCCAGTCATGGATGTTTAATATGTATTTATATAAATATACTTATATATGTACAGTATATGTATTCTATCCGTTACCCTAGCATCCCATAACACAAGCCTTATAGTGCTTACTTTGGGGCTAGGCTAATTGGTGTGAGTGTCGGAAATATTTATTATTATTATATTATTATTTGGTTCACTGGTTTGCTAGTCTAGCATTAAAAAGCTTACGAAATAAAAAAAATGTAAGGGCTCATCAAATATAGATGATAATTAATTATGCTCTTACTCACTATATCTATTAAATTTCTAACACACACCCCAAAGTCGTTCGTTTATCGTTTATTTAGTCTAGGCTGTTACAAGCACTTATGAATGTCGAAAAGCTACGCCATCGGTTCGCAAATCTACGGCGGGTGACCTTGTACTGAGAAGAACCGGCAAGGCTGTTTTTTCTCCCTGTATTATATACAGAGTCGCCAAATTGAAAATGACTTCAATACGAGATAACTCATGAAGTCACTGAGGCTTGTGTTATGGTATACTAGGATTAATATAAGTATATTTATATAGACATACAAATATGTATAAACATTCATTACTTAGGTACAAATGCTCGTACTCATCATACAAACATTTGCCCTACCCGGATTCAAACCCGGGACCTCTAGGCCTGACACATTACAACCCGGCGTACATACCACTCGGCCATGGAGGCAGTCGAACTTAGTTATTTGAGATCTTCATTTAACTTATTTTTTTTTCGTTTTATTGTAAACTAGCGGCCCGCCCTCGCTTCGCTTCGGTGTAGAGCTGAAGTGTAGACTACAGTTTTTGTTCTCAGGCTTATATCATACACAATGACATTCATCTATGATTCTTCTTATACCTGCATGCAAAGTCTCAGCCCGATCGGTTTAACATTGACAAAGTTTCATACAAACTTTCATTCCCTATTTTATCCCCTTGGGGGTAGAATTGATCAAAATCCTTTCTTAGCGGATGCCTGCGTCATAACATCTACCTGCATGCCAAATTTCAGCCCGATCCGTCCAGTGGTTTGGGCTGTGCGTTGATAGATCACTATGTCAGTCAGTCACCTTTGAGTTTTATATATATAGATATATATATTGGGTACACCTGACACCAAAATTCTATATCTTGCCAAACTGAGAACAGTTTCTTGGCAAATAATTGCGCTAAAACTAAGCACACATCGCAAGTGCACTACAATCTAAACAAATATTGACACGACATATACAGACCAGCAGGACACTGAAACATAGATGAAGCTAAACATAAGAATCCTTTATGACTCGACGGTGCAGAAAACTTTATTATACAACAGAAAGAGGCTACCGTTTTAAACGCCAGCGTACGAAATGCAATAAATTCATCAGCTTAAGTGTTGCTTACTGCTCTCGGCATTATCTCATATTATAAAAAGTGGCGCTAAAAGCCAAGTGGTTTCTTTGAGGCTTCAACCAGAGCGATTCGCGGGGCTTACTGTGAACCACGATTACGTCACTCCACCGGCACCTCGCGTTTTAGGTGCGTGCATGCTTGCACGTGTAATTGCATTTTCCTGTCAGGTGCACGCCCTACGCCACTTTTCTGTAAGACAAAGATTTGGAAAATCCATTTATGAGAAAGGAAGCTTTTGAAAAATCTTTTTATAGCTATTTTGTTGACATAAAGAAACAATACGTGTCATTCCTGCAATCAATGAAGAATTTAGTTTTTTCGTTAGTGACATTAACAGCACCTATATAATGGACTGTAATGAAAAGTCATTTATTCAGTCTAGGCTGTTACAAGCACTTGTGAAGGTCAAGAAGCTACGCCATCGGTTCGCAAAACTACGGCGGGAGACCTTGTACTGAGAAGAACCGGCAAGAAACTCAGCAAGGGCTGCTTTTTTCTCCCTGTATTGATATATACAGAGTCGTCAGGTTGAAAAACGACTTCAGAGATACTTCCGAAGTCACCAGACTCTGATCTTTTCTCAAAATTAATATGTTTGAACAGCCAAGTCAGCACTATTCAACCAAGCGCCGTAAATAAAATAAAAAAAAAGGTTCCGCCGAGCTCTACAATTTCATTCCGTAGCATTTTAAAGCAACACGCTGACGTGAGCGAATTAATATTGAATGTTTAATGTAACGGTCGCGGATGAGCGTGTATGCATCAAATATTGTATTTATTAACGTCCCTATTTAAATAGCAATAAGGCTTGTTCTCACCGGAAAGAGCATCGTAAAGTGTGGCCAGTGTATGCACACGTCCGGACTCTTTGGAGATTTTTGACGTGACAACGTCTTAAATTAGGTTGCGGCTGGGAGTCACTTATGAAAAAGTGTAACGCTCGGTAACGTTACGATGAGTCTCTCGTGTTAAGTTTAAGTTTACATGTACAATGTTTTAGTAAACAAAATATATTTCTATAGTTAAAATTTGTGCAATTCTTATTTTCATTCAATTCCTTGTTCCTATTGTGCAATTTAATTATATTCATATCAATAAATATTCTACCGAGAAAAAGACGTTGTCACGTAAAATCTTCGCCCGTAAAACCGACTTTACAGGCAACCATTTTTTTTCCCGTGCTTTTAATACGCAGAAAGAATGTAGACACGATTTGAATAAACACCCGTTAAGGTTTCATTCTCGATGCAGTTATTATCTATATATATAATAAAAATGAAACCCGTTTTCCGTTTGTCACGACATAACATGAAAATGGCTTGACCGATTTGGCTGATTTTTTTTGTAGTTTTCTAATACTCTGTACAAGGTTCTTACGGAAAAAATAAAAAAAATGGTTGCCTGTAAAGTCGGTTTTACGGGCGAAGATTTTACGTGACAACGTCTTTTTCTCGGTAGAATATTTATTGATATGAATATAATTAAATTGCACAATAGGAACAAGGAATTGAATGAAAATAAGAATTGCACAAATTTTAACTATAGAAATATATTTTGTTTACTAAAACATTGTACATGTAAACTTAAACTTAACACGAGAGACTCATCGTAACGTTACCGAGCGTTACACTTTTTCATAAGTGACTCCCAGCCGCAACCTAATTTAAGACGTTGTCACGTCAAAATATAAAGAAAACCTCTCAGAAAGATTGAAAAATATAACGTAACGAATGTCAACGTCATTCAATTTAAAACAAAAAATCTGTGGTAATCTGTGACACCACATCGATAACCGCGCTGACAAATGTCAACGTCATTCAATTTAAAACAAAAAAATCTGTGGTAATCTGTGACAACACATCCATAACCGCGCTAACAATGAATAGGTACTCATACATAAGATAGGTCAGCTATACAAAATAAAGTAGTGCATCAAAGCTACGCTAAGTCGGTACGAAGTTCGCCGGGTCAGCTAGTTGCTTATATAGTTAACCTAATGCTAACCTATTGACTTTTGAACGAACGCTGCTCGCATGTGCACATTCGCCTATTTGCATGTATGTTCCGTTTCCGAATGAATTGTATTATTCAATTATTAAATTACCTCCACTTATTGAAGAGCGCAACAGTTTGTTTATGCTTTTTTTTAAAATTTGCAGTGCGTTTTGTTTTGTTGAAGTTATACTTCTTTAGGCGCGTTATGAAAAAATGATGAGAGTGAAATTTTTACATGCGCGCGCATAACTGTAACCCAAAAGTAACAGCATGAAGTTGGCCGCGGGCGCGTTTGAAAAAATCATGTGAATGAAATTTCGAGATGCGCGCGCATCACTGTAACACAATAGTAACACCATGAAGTTGGCCGCGGGCGCGTTATGAATGTTAGTGTCTAATAATGGTGGATTATTAACCACTTAGTGATTATTAGACATCTGTTCGAAAGGTACTTTGAACGATCCAAGGAGCTCCATAAGATGATCGCGTTGTCAAAAACAATGTTGGCACGCTCGTCGCCTCTGATCACTGTTTTCATATTTATAATATTTATCCACATGTTCCTAGTTTCTATATAGACACAACGTGTTTTAGTTACTTACAAGTGCTAATTACATATGGACTAATAACTTAAATTCAGTAGTGATTTTAATTGAATATTTTGAATATTTATTTAATTTTTCAAATTAAAACTGAACTTAATTGACTGTGTTAACTATCCTTTTCCAGTCCTTTTATTATTTTATTGTAATTATTAATTATTTGCATGCAATTAAAAAATATTTTTAATGATGCTAAAGAAGTATAACTTCTCCCGCGCGTACATAAGTTACACGCATCCATTTTTTTTAATTGAGCGTGACTTATCAATCGACTTTATCGATTTATTTTGCTCTGCGTAATCTAATTATTGTTTTGCGTTCTAAACTAAAATTAAAATACCGAATAGCCACGGAGATCTGACTTCGTTATCTCTTAATCTCAGTAACGAAACAGTTTCAATTAAGCGATTACATAGTTCACACTTTTTTGATTTCACAAGTGAGTATCCAATGTGGGACTCCAAGCTTGGTTACATCAAAGGGGTCCGATTAAACGATTCATGCGATTAAACTGAGCATCGAATGCTTTAAAACAGTCCGGGTGGTAATAATGCAAAAACGTGCGCATATAAACGTAGCTACTACGAGTGAGAATAAGGTTTTGTTCTATAGCAAAGCTTATATTCAAGAGCTCCTATTCGGAAAAGTTCTAAGGGTAATCATGGATTTTTGAAGTTATACTTCTTTAGCCGGGTTATGAAAAAATTATGAGAGTGAAATTTTATGATGCGCGCGCATCACTGTAACACAAAAGTAACATAATGAAGTTAGCCGCGGGCGCGTTATGAAAAAATGATGAGAGTGAAATTTTAAGATGCGCGCGCAACACTGTAACAGAAAAGTAACACCATGAAGTCGGCCGCTAAACCGCACATTACTCGTAAGTCTCGAAAAAAAGCTTCCAACAAAATAGTAATAGGATCTCTTAGTCGCACATGTTGGGACGCTCGTCGCCTCTGATCACTGTTTTCATATTTATAATATTTATCCACATGTTTCTATATTCTTAACACGTGTTATAATGTTATACAAATGCGAAATTTATATGTGCTAATAAATTTTATTCAGTAGTGATTTAAATTGAATATTTTGATTATTTATTAAATTTTTCAAATTAAAACTGAACTTTATTGACTGCGTTGACTATCCTTTTCCAATCCTTTTATTATCTTATTGTAATTAATTATCTGCATGCAATTAAAAACTATTTTTTAATAATTCCAAAAAGAAGTATAACTTCTCACGCGCGTACTTAAGTACACGCACCCATATTTTTTTTTATAGATTGTTTGAACAAAAGGCGAAGATTCAAGTAAGTGTAAGACTTGATATACAATGTACTAGTGATGTAACGAATGTCATTTTTTGAACGTTCGCGAATGCGAATGCGGATGCGAATGTCTGGTACCGACATTCGCGAATGCGAATATTTATTTTTTTATAAATTGGCGCCAATTGTCTATGGCATGGTGGCAGTCTCGTTCGAATTGCCGAGTTGACATGAACTCATCCGACTGAAATGTCATTCCGCTCGCGCCGGTCTTTCCCTAAACAAAACAAGTGAATTTTGAGGTTAGAGTTTGAATGGTGATTTATTAACATGAGTAAATCGAATTCTAGTGAAACATGGACTTATTTCACACTTTACAATGCTGAACGAGCTAAATGCAAGCTGTGTAACAATGAATATTCAAGGAAAGGCAGAACTGCAACTTCTTCAAATTGTTTTTTTCTAATATTCATATTCGCAAAACATTCGCAGAGATTTTGCGAATGCGAATATTCGCGAATGTTCGTTTCATCACTACAATGTACACTATCCAGTGTCACGTCGCCTTCCTGCAAAGATTTTCACGGCTCGTTTCACGGGTCGGGTGTAAGGATGTCGCGCGACTGTTTAAAGAGAATTCTTTCTCCGAATAATGCTACAAAGAGGTGCGTCCTCAAAGATACTGTTCTTGTTTATTTGCATTTCTAATACGCATGGCTGAAATTGATTCTCATTCTCAGGGTTGACGGATGTTTTCTATGTAACCCCTCGTTTCTTCTAGGTCCTTTTATTTATAATAATGTAAACCGGAGGTTGAATATATATTCACTAAATTATCTCTTATCTAATAGACAAGTCCGTCCGTCCGTCCTTGGTGCTGTTTCAGCGGCCAAACCGTAAGAGATAGGTATAGAGAATGTTTAAGTTATAAGTTGAGAATAGTCTGATAAGACTACAAACCGGATGTGAGTAACGTAGCACTTCCGGTTTTCGAGAAATCACGTGATTTCTATTTCAAACGAAACCACACAAAATCTCCGAAGTTCTCAAGTAATTAAATACTTTTAAATGAAAATTCAAAATTCAATATCGTTTATTCAGTCTAGGCTGTTACAAGCACTTGTGAATGTCGAAAAGCTACGCCATCGGTTCGCAAATCTACGGCGGGAGACCTTGTACTGAGAAGAACCGGTAAGAAACTCAGCAAGGGCTGTTTCTTTCTCCCTATGTGTGAACAAAATATTAAGACATTGTACAAAAATTGTTATATACATGTTTTATACCTTGGTGTAGACGAGGGATTGGACGTATGCCTTATTACCTCAATGTCCTTTGACATAAGTTCAATACGAGTTTCAGAAAAAAAAAACAGGCTGTTTTCATCGAGTGCGGTTGGCGTCTTATTTTAATTATTATTAAATTCGTTCATAGTGGATATTGTGATATAAAATTGGTGTGGTTTTGTGTAACAACTGTCTGTGTAACTGAAGAATTAGTGGAATCGTAAAATATACGCTATTCCGGTCAAGTGGACGTGCGAATTTTATTGTGGTGTTGACTACGTCACAGAAGCTTATCGAAAAAGCCAACTCGATACATTTCGTGCCAAACACCCCAAGAAACATTAGAATGCGTCACACCGACATTCTAATGTAAAAACAAAAAGAAGATTAATTTAATTAAAGCCCAGGCTGTATGGGCATTGTTCCCTTTGCCTTCCCTAAAACGGGAGAACTTCAACAAAAAAAAAACATACAACTGCCTAAACTTGGTATGAAACAGTGTCACAACTTTTTTACAATACAACGTAAAAGCGTGCGGTGACTAGAAGAAACATAGAGATGGTAAATGAATGTGTGTTTTTATTAGCTACCAGAGGTCGTGTCCCGTTGAGGAGGCACACTTAACCCGACAGAATAGACGTCGATAGAACGAGGGGGCTCGAGTATTATGCTTCATGCTCGTCAGCACTCGGTATCCTTTGGTTGTCGCGGAGGTTATTAATTAATCATTTCGCACTTAGAAATCACCCGATACTACCTATTAAAGGTTAGGACTCAGCAGCGCTCAAATTGGAGTGCCCATCTGGGGAAGTAACGTCTACCTGACTGAAGACTTACTCGTAAATGCATGCTGGGGTTGAAAGAGATATGTTTCATTTTCATTATTAACGACTACATCTACAAACTAGCGGCCCGCCCTCGCTTCGCTTCGGTGTAGAGCTGAAGTGTAGACTACAGTTTTTGTTCTCAGGCTTGTATTATACACAATGGCATTCATCTATGATTCTTCTTATACCTGCATGCAAAGTCTCAGCCCGATCGGTTTAAAATTCACAAAGTTTCATACAAACTTTCATTCCCTATTTTATCCCCTTGGGGGTAGAATTGATCAAAATCCTTTCTTAGCGGATGTCTACGTCATAACATCTACCTGCATGCCAAATTTCAGCCCGATCCGTCTAGAGGTTTGGGCTGTGCGTTGATAGATCACTATGTCAGTCAGTCACCTCTTATGATTCTCATAAGAGTATGGAATATTGTTTATCTCGCAAGTTGTAGTACTTCAATTTCTTGCGCTTTCAACTTGAGAAGCTGTGTTAAGAATATTAGGTTACAGTCTGTGACTAACATCTCTATTCGATCCATGTTTTTTAGTCTCTCAATAAAATGGCCACCTGTAAAACTGTGGTTTAACTACAATCTCTGAAATTGATAATTTTTCCGAAAAAAGAAATACTAATTCATCTCTAGCAACATCAGCAGGCTTATTGGAGTTATTACATAAAATGACGTACATATTTTTCTTGAAAGTCAAAATGTTACCTTATTTTTTACTAAACAATTGTCATCATATCGCAATGGGCGCCGTGTGGCGGGTGTGCTCCTGACAGCTGTCTATTCCTTTAGCCGGCGCGGAAACAATTCTATAAAAATATTTTATCTATCTTCACCAACGCTTTAAAATCACTTTAAAGAAAAAGATTCAGAATAAGTTATCTTATATAATGTTGGCAACATTGAAACATCCAATGGATTTTTTTTATAAATTTCATAATAACAATCTTTCGCTTTTTAAACTCCCTCCGCGCCAAAGGCTTGCTCATGATACAGCCACATATTGGAACGAAGTTTCTCTTCGGACGGTATGGTGGGTTAAATTAAAGATTTTCCTTCACAACTTAGCGAGGCAGTTAGCTAATCAGCTGCGTGGACTTGCTTTAAAGTTTTGTTTAATAGTTTGACGTAATAGGGGGATTGGGCCATGACTCGCCACGCGAGCCCGAGGATTGGTAGGCCACGATGCGGGCCCAGTGCGGATTGGGGGGGCATGTTAACTTCGTTCTGACTGTTTGTTCCAACAGACTCAGGGTTTTCAAATTCCAAACGCCAACATTAGGACCAAATATCTTTATGAAACATCCATATTACCTACGCTGAAGCGTAAATGGAAAAATAACCTTGTTGATAAACAGTACTTAGGTATGTAGGCGAGTACAATATTCTGTGCGAGTTATCCTAAGAGCGTTTCCCCCTGTTATATTCATTGCAAAACAAAGGCATTTAGAGTAGCGAAGATGTAGGCAGCGTGGATGTAATATAGCAGTGTTTAGATTTGATTGAACGCATAAGAATGTACAGAGGCGAGCGAGCAGAGCGAGCGAGAGGTGCGGCGCGCGACAAGGACGCACGATGCCAATTACCCCCTGAGATTGTTGAATAAATTTACATTCAGTTGATTGAAATAATAATGAAATTGCTAGGGCACACTCCGCGGGATCGTGCGCGATATTTAAATTAATAATAAAATAATAATTTTGTATATATGCGCGAGCGGTACGGCCGATTCTATGCTAATTAGGTGCTTTATACGTTGCTCCTTTTGTCTGAATAATGCAAGGGAACATATCAATTGTCCGCACTGGCGTATTCATTTCTTATGCTTACATTTAAACGAGTCTTCTACAGTTTTGTTTTTCTGATGCGCGCTCTGATTGCGATCTCTCGTTCGCGTAATCGTATACAGTTAACATTTATGATTTTCGTGAACCGAGTATTATTTATACGTAATAATTTCTTCTAGAACTTCATCGTCATCATCATCGTCAGCCTATTAATGCCCACTGCTTTGAAAAAAAAAAAAAACTGCTGGGGTACAGGCCTTCCCTATGGATGGAATAGGGAGATTGGGCCGTGACACACCACGCAGGCCCAGTGCGGGTTGGCGGGTGCTAACGACTGCAGATGCAGCCGGGACCGACGGCTTAACGTGCCTTCCGAAGCACGGAGGAGCTCGAGATAGAAGATTTTTGGTCACCCATCCAATGACCGACCACTGCGAAAGTTGCTTAAATTCAACGATCGCCGCCGAACGCGCTAACCACTTGCGCCATCGAGCTCTCCTCTAGAACTTCGTATGTATATAATTACATACTACGTCAATAATAAGTTGATTTCGTTTCGCTGGAAACGTGAATTCACTAAACGTCACGTCGTTGTAAATAATGCAAGCACTCTTTCATTGGAAATAGTCTGTATGTGCATAGATAGAAATATAGTGAGAATAAGAAATTATTCTACCTCAGTTATTAGTCATTAGTGATACGTCAAAGGGACCAAGCCGTTTAATAATTCCTTATAGAGGACTTAATAAAAGTTATTTTTAAAAGTAGGTAGTCGGTCTGTCAAAGGAAAAACGTGCGGTTTTTAATTTCTTCGATTCTCTTTGACGGAGGTTTTTTTTTCTTACAATACTTAGGTTTACAGCGGTACCTACCTGCAAAGTTGTTAACTCAATTGAATTGGATTGCAAAGAAAGTTTCAATTCGAATGCATTTTCTTCGCACAGACGACGCAGAAGTGAGGTGCTGGGTGTGTTTAGTTGGAATTTTCCAATCATTTTGATTCATAATTTCGAACTAATAAGAAATAAGAATAACTTGCAATTCGTGTTGCTCCTTTCTAACTTTTGTTAATTAATAATATTAATGTGATAGAAGTTGACATCAACACATGTATTAAATTTTTGATGTCATCTTTCAATTGACGACATTGTATGAAACAAAACAGGGAGAAAAAAATAGCCCTTGCTGAGTTTCTTGCCGGTTCTTCTCGGTACAAGGTCTCCCGCCGTAGATTTACGAACCGATGGCGTAGCGTTTGACTTTCACAAGAGCTTGTAACAGCCTAGACTGAATAAATGAGTTTGAATTTGAAAATTTTGAATTAAATATTATAAAGGCGAAAGTTTGCGAGTGTGTATGTTTGTTACTTCTTCACGTCTAGACGGCTGAAAATATCTTAATTCGTTTTCTCTAATAAACCTCGATGACACCGCCGGGCACAGCTAGTAAGAAATAAAAATAACTTGCAATTGATACTGCTTTTTTACCCGGCTGCGCAATGCAAGAGCGCGAAGCGCGACGCGCAGACAGGGTTATGTGTTTAACAGTCTATATATGTATGTTTGTTCCTTTGTGGCACACTAGAGACCAAACGCCTGGACCGATTTTGATGATTCATACATCAATCGATTCGTCTCAATCATGGGAGTGCTACTAAAGATATGATAGTAATCAAAATTCAATATGGGAAAAATTGGGCGCCATATTGTGACGAAGTAAAAAAAATAAGTTGACAAAATATGTCGAGTGGGGTATCACTGTCTAGATAATCAAAAATCATATTTAGGTTCCTAACACCATTTTTCATTTAATATGATTGTTTAGGATCTACAACGCTTTAAAGTTGTATATTAACCACTTACGCTTTTAATTTCAATCTTACGTTTGTATGGATCTTTGTTACTCTTTCACCTAAAAAATACTGAATGGATTTATGAAGCTTAACGTTAATATAGCTCATATATGATAATTACATATATATAATAATTTATGTAGTCATTGAGTGAATTGGCCAATATATAACAATAAGTGTCACATAAGACGGAAAAAAATCTCCCATCTGCGAGCCATTTTGGCCTGCACTGCAAAAACAATAAAAGTTACATGAATGTAATGTAAAGTGAAAATGTATCTCTTAAATAGTTCTAAAAAAAAGTCCGTGACACCATATATCTATTTTTAATGTGTAAGTCATTACCGCTAAAATAGTGATTCAAAACTAAAATATTATTTCTGGCTTGAAAGGTGTGGAGCAATAGGATTTCCTATTGCTCCACACCTTTCAGTCACACGCTACGATTTATCGGTACCGTTCGGACTGTACAGTCTGATCGTAACGATTTCTCGTAGTGTGTATGGCCGGTATAATGTTGCTTAACCTTGAACATCGTAGCTAGAGATGCTCCGAATATTCGTCGGTACATTCGGCCTAATATTCGGTTGATGTGCCGAATGATTACCGAATAACTAAATTATGATTATTATTTCAAAACAATGTTCTCTTTTCATAATTAAGTTTGATTAAAAAGGTACTAGCAAACCAGTGAACCAAATGTTCACCAAAACCTGATTTAAAAAAAAATGTATTTAATTAATTGAGAACTTCGGAGATTTTGTGTGGTTTCGTTTGAAATTCGTGATTTCTCGAAAACCGGAAGTGCTACGTTACTCAAATCCGGTTTGTAGTCTTATCAGACTATTCTTAACTTATAACTTAAATATTCTCTTTATCTATCTCTTACGGTTTGGCCGCTGAAACAGCACCACAGACGGACGGACGGACGGACTTGTCTAATAGATAAGAGATTACACGATCACGTTAAGAGAGCTCATTCGAAACATTAAAGCAAAGAATCACCTACTAACATTTTTATCTGTATTTACGTTCGGCTACAATAAATATACTTATCCAACTTTGGTGAATTCTTTACCTGCGTACTAAAAACAACTATCATCTATCAACATCTAAAAGGTGTACGTGGTCACACTGGCTCGTACATAAGGTTACCGTTTTTGGAGTTTACTCCTTAAGAATCGATTTGCATATATAAGGGGCCCGGTATGAGAAAAATGTGAGGGGTAAAATCTATCGATGAATGACCTCGTTACGTTTTTGGTGCGCATCCTATGGCGCGCAACTTTGACAAACTAAGATGACGGATTGACACTAACAAAATTTTTAAAATCTGAACTGAATTTAGATATTGTTTCTGATAGAGCAATGGGGACAACGAGGTACGGTACAACCATTGATGCGGTATTTTTAAGATTCGTGAACCACGTATCTACGAACGTTCATGTGTCTTATTTTAGTTACCATAAACCACTTGTCACTGTAATTAATAATGCAGACAATGTTGATTTAATTAATATTTAAAAAAATGATAATAGTCTGATAATAATAATTACATAATTTATCAACATTCCTAATGATATATTTATGCATATCTGAAATTGACTATTGTAAAAAGTTTAATGTAAAATATTTCGTCGATTAGTTATAATAAATGTATATGAAATGAATAAATATATATTTATATATGTATATTATTTTCATTAATTTGTTAATTTACCCTTTCATACAGTATCAATCTTTTTTAAGTTAAATAAACACTTTTTGCGTCCGGTTAGACTATCGAACTTAAGGAGTAAACTCCAGTCGTGCGTCGGAGCGGACACACACAAAATTTTTTGTATTATTTTAAAGCATGTAACTGCTTGATGTGTAAATCTAAAGAATTATAACTATAATTGCTATTTCTTCTTTCAAATGTTTAATAAAATTGTAAAAGTATTTATTTGACATTTTGGGTTACCTATAATGCGAAGAGATGGCGCTGCCTTGCAGCTTAAGAATGGCTAGAGGAATTATCAAGTGTCGTAGTAAAAGTACTCTCTTTTGACAGCATTTTATTCGCACAAGAATAAGCCCATGCGATGACGTCACAATCCACCTGTGTGTCGCTCTTTCGGGCGGCGTCTTTCACGACCGCAACGTCCCATGCGGGTGTAGACACTAGCAGCGACGTGACACACATGCGGCATCCTTGACCTCAGCCAAGGAGGGTCAGCCGTTCGAGTGTATCGTAATCGCAAACTATTCGAACGGAAAAATCGCATTCCGTCGGGGAGATGCGGCCACGGCGGGAAGGGTCGCCGTCGGGAGGCGCGCGGCCCGCGGCGGGGCTCAGCCTAAGCCGGTGGTAACCCTGACCTAGCGCAAGTACTGGGCGGGTCAGGCGCGCGGGCGGGCGGCGTGGAGACTAAGGCCGTTCACCTTGAGACTGGGGTTACCAGATTGAGAAATCAAAATTTCTGGACAGTATTATAAAATACTAGCTGTGCCCGCGGTGTTACCCGCGGTTTATTGGGGATATTTTCCCGCTGTAAAACGTAGCCTATGTGTTAATCCACGGTGTCTGCTAACTACCATACCAAATTTTATTAAAATCTCTCCAGCCATTTAGACGTGAAGAAGTAACAAACATACACACTCACAAACTTTCGCCTTTATTATATTAGTGTGATTTTTTTTGACGACCTCCGTGGCCGAGTGGTTTGCACGCCGGGTTTCATTGTGTCGCCGTCTCGAGCTCTCGTCTGCTTCTCTTGCCTACTTACAAGAAGCTTTACGTTGAAAATGGAAAAAAATTCACTACGTTTATTTTTTTTTATTCTGATCAAATGCCGTCGTTCAAACGACCAAGTGAAATTATAGAACAATTTACCTAATCGCGATAAAGTACACCTTCGAATAATTGCAGAAACAAATGGTTCTAGAACACCTAATATTATTGCTCTTACCTATACAACAATTTCACAAAACGCGTTAAATACTTAATTATTGATAGGATATATTTTGAAAACAAATAAATAGAAAATTAATTGAAGACAAATATTAAATATTACTTGATGACAATTTATTATTTTAGTTGGAGGATGTATACTGGCTGTATATAGTTGTTCGGAAAAATATAAAAAAGTATCAATCATTCTGCGTATATATCTATTTACATCATAGTTTTCCATCAATTTTAATCATGTACAAAACGTAGGTAATCCCTGATTCTAAAAGCAAAAATACAAAAACGCATTTGATTTAAAAAAAAACAATACTAAATGACAAATTGTTTCGTTAAACGAATGTGCATGTCACTTTACGTAGATTCCAGAGGGCCGCGAGCGGTCCCCACTATACTACGCACAGTAATTACCAGTAATTTATCCGGCTTCTTTGTAACTAGAAGGGGGCTGACATTTATAAAAAAAAACAACTCGTAATATTTATCATACTCTGTGGTAATGTCAACATTTTTAGTTTAAATTTTTATTTCTCTGTAACCACATTTGTTGACCGCACACGTAATATAATAATGTCAGATGTATTTTCTTTGTCGAACGACAGCAGGCACAATGTTTACGCAATTAAAAATTGCAATAAGTTGACCGGTTAACTTATCTTCGCTTAGTACTTGTATTCGTCGTCATTGGACAACCTTTAGTGTTTCAGTATTGATTCCGGTATATTGTGATGTCAATTAACTGCCTATGTAAGTGTCTCTTGGTTGAAACTCGACGACTTAATTTCTTCTGACAAAGAGTAAAATTTTATAATCATTAGACGGCTCTGTCAAAAAGTCTGTCAAAACTTTGTCGGCCTTAAACCAATCTCCTATCCCGTAGAGATTTAATAATAATAATGATAAATATTTCTGACACAGACGACCTCCGGGGTCGAGTGGTTTGTACGCCGGGTTTCATGGTGTCGCCGACTCGAGAGGTCCCGGGTTCGAATCCCGGTGGGGGCAGATGTTTGTGTGATGAATACGAGCATTTGTACTCCAGTCATGGATGTTTAATATGTATTTCTATATAAATATACTTATATATGTACTGTATATGTATTCTATCTGTTACCCTAGCATCCCATAACACAAGACTTACAGTGCTTACTTTGGGGCTAGGCTAATTGGTGTGAGTGTTGGAAATATTTATTTATTCCTAGCTGACCCAGCGAACTTCGTACCGCCCTAAAAAAATAGGGGTTGTCCAGCGGACAAAATTGTGAATCTAAACCATTCTCAGATCCCCTTAAACACACACAAAAATTTCATCAAAATCGGTCCAGTCGTTTAAAAGAAGTTCAGTGACATACACACTCACAGAAGAATTATATATATAAAGATTATTATTTTATATTATTTATAGCACACACCAGTTAGCCTAGACCCAAAGTAAGCACTGTAAGACTTTTCTTTTGGGAGACTAGGGTTAGGGATATAACACTTAAACTGATAAATATATAATTATATTTATCTAAATATATATATGAGCATCCATGTCTTGGGTACCAATGCTCGTATTCACGATACCACTTTTGCTGTACACCAAACCAGGTTGCTTCTATTAAGTGTTTAACACCTGTATCGGAAGGAACCACTCTTAAATAGCGACTACGTAGAACTAACACCGTCAAAAGATAATGTTATTCAACTTGGTCTTCACTAAGGTGTTGCAAAATACGAAGCAAACGAACAAACTACCAAACGTCCTCGTACTCTCCGAGACGGAAGATGTAATTCAAGAAAGGGAAACATCTATTCACAGTGAGGATATGCCGTGACCTCTCTAAATCGTCACAATTGTTTCAAAGTAATATAAATTGTACGGACACGCTATTCACATGACTATGAATGCTATATAATACTAAAGCTTAACTTTGCATTCGGGCGATTATATTGTTTAAAGACCAAAATCAGAATGTGCCAAAATTCCAGAGACGTATTTCGGCTGCATAAAAAACTAACAGAACACACTTTAAGAGAAATATTGACGTAAAATAAAATAGAAAATGGAATAAAAGTGCGTACCTAACTGATGAGCAATATAAAACTGATGTTATTAGCAATATCTAGTTGATACCAATCGGACTTTACAATCACTCGCGGAAAGAGCATTTGTGGGAACAAATTAATTTGGCGGCATTAACACCATTTGATTTGATAAAATGGTTCTCTCTCTCTCTCTCTGTCATTCCATAAAGCAGGTTCGTAATTTAGATAATTGATACAAACGAAATGCATCGAGGTACAAACCTATTACAAAGGAAAGCCTTGAATTACAGTAACGGAGTACTCGGTCGACGAGCTAATTAGAGCAATAGTATTTTGCCACTTGTGCACTCTGACTACGTATTAAGAGAGATAGCACAGGATTTTCCGTTGAAATTGGATAAAATTATCGAGTGCATGTCCGGAATAATATCCGTCACTTTTGAGACGACTGTCAGTAAAGACGTATAACTCATAAAGAAAATATAACTAGAAAAAATTCCACGCGGACCAGGCAGCAGACGGGACTCGAACCCGCACCCTTCGCAATCCGGGCGAATGCACTGACCAATTATGCTACCGCGGCCCTCACGGACCGCGTCGAAATTCCTCTAGCCACTCTTAAGCTGCAAGGCAGCGCCACCTCTTCGCATTATAGGCAACCCACAATTGGTCAGTGCATTCGCCCGGATTGCGAAGGGTGCGGGTTCGAGTCCCGTCTGCTGCCTGGTCCGCGTGGATTTTTTTTCTAGTTATATTTTCTTTAGATTTAAACATCAAGCAGTTACATGCTTTAAAAATAATAAAAATTTTAACGTATAACTCATGCTCTTGCAGTAAATACTGGTACTGGGTTCATATTGGCAAGTCAATGTCATCATCTTAGCTCTAATCACAAAGTGTATTTTATTCAATTTTAAGACCTTAATTTTGAATCGCACCAACCACCCATATTTTGCCAGTCGTCAAAAAAACATTTGTAAAAACAATTCACACATTATTCTAAAATAGTTTCTTAAAGAGTCCACTGATGCCCTAGGGGTCCGTAACATGTGAATCAGGGGTTCATAGTAGCTCAGTTTACTCATGACAATTAAGTAACAAGTAGGTGCGATGAAAATGTTATTTTATTCCTAAAATATTCTCTCCTTTTACAATGGGACGAGGGATTTCCTAAAAATTCCGAGTAGCCCGTGTCTCTAAAAACTTTAATAGACTTTGTTATATAAGAAAGCATGACGTTTAAATCTCTCCTCTACTAAAGATATTCGCAATGTGTCAGAGGCGCTTCTTGGCAATTCTGAGTAACTTATTCTTAAATAACAAAATCTATTAAACTTTTAGAGACACGGGCTGTCTCTAAAAAGTTTAATAGATTTTGTTATAAAAGAAATCATGACGTTTAAATCGCTCCTCTACTAAAGATATTCGCAATGTGTCAGCATTATAATGTGGCACATTAACACAGCCGCGGCGGGCAACGTGCGGGTTTAATGCGGCGAAAAGGAAAGGCCACTTAGACGGTGTCCACAGCGGACAATGCGGCGGACACCGCGAGCGGCGGACAGGGCACGGCGGGCCAGCGGGCGGGCCTCCCGCTACCGGACGGAAGCGTGGATATTCCTTAAGCCGGCTCTGCATTCGTACCTATAGGGTTGCTTCGTCCGATATAAATGTGGTTAATCTATCTTTTTTAATTTGTCCTAACTACTAAGTGCTGAATGGATGGTTCCTCGCTGGTAAGTTTCTACATTTGCATTTGAGCCCGATAATTTTTGAGAAGCAACATATTCTTTTTTTTTAAACTCTTATTTATTTATTACATTTTAAGTTGATGAATAAAACATAATTGTGATGTAGATGATTCGATAGTTGGTAGTGTAGCCCCATCAGAATCCGAGGCCGCGTCGAGATGCAGCCAGGGAGGTCGAATGGGTAGGAAAGACAGGGCGAGGAGAGGACGGTTTACATGATACATACAGTACAGTACATACATACAGTTTACATATTCAGAACAGGATAAAATCTTTTGAATTACAAAAGAGGAAAAATAATTTACAGGCGATTTGAGGTCGGGAAGAGTGGGTAGGGGAAGATCTTTAGCCTCTAAAGGGAATATGGTTTATCGCGATTTTCGGGATCCACAACTTTTGTATTAACAATTTTTTCACATAATCTAAAAATATCTGCGAGAAATCATAATAACCAACTTTTTGGTTTTTTTTATTATTATCACTCACAATTTTCTTTTTACAAAAATGTATATTGCTTATCATTGGATTTTCCTATTTTGAATAATAGTAAACCAATAATTCCAGAAAACACAGTAGGTGGGCACTTTAATCCAATTTGAAGCCAATAATAATGCATCTTCTGATTCATTTTTCAATCTTAATTTTAGGATCATCAATCTTTGCGACAGTCGTAATTCTCTAGCGCTTATAATTAAGCGCTTTATTTTCTCCATTTTCCAAGAACCGTATTAATGTGTAGTCGCTCTTTTGTTTTAACATATTCACCCCATTATTATTTTCAGATACCGTGCAATGTCCACCGTCGGCAACCCTGTAACGACATACAGACTTGAAATATTGTGGCAAATTGGACCATTTAAATTATAATGTAAGGAAGTGTGCCTGTATTGCCCTAAGTAGCTGTATACTTTAGCATTTTAATGCGTTGTCCAGTGTCTCGACCCTCGCCATTGTCATAATATATGTATTTACTTGGTTGCATATTGTTGCGATATGTTTCTTTAAGTCGATCGAAGTTATTACATTCTGTGTTTGTTTACCGGTTAATTTTCAAACCTAAATCAGTGTCAAGTACATTATGAGCGTTTTATTTAGGTTTGGCTCTACCTTAACCTTAAACCGGTTTTCCTATTAGAGCGAAATCAAATAGGTTTTGAATCAATTTAGCTAGAAAATGTTTGTGTCAACGCGGACGTAGTCGCGGGCGGCCACTAGTAAACTAATATAATTCCTGTTCCGCGAGGAAGGTAGCCAATGAGTTAATGAACACAGTCAATAGTTATATTAGCCAGGAGTGGTATCGGCATTAGGTGCAACCTAGTTTCTCTGTCGCGTCCACTCCGGTGCCGCGCGACAGGGACGGGTGACCAGCGAAAAACAGGTGAGCGAGGCGTTGCGTTCATTAGTTACACCCACCGGAATAATGTGCACAACATTATTTTAAGAATAACTATGTATGTACTAAGACAATTGTTGGTTTCAGTAAATATCACCAATAAAATTGCTGGACTCTCAGCTTCAAAATGTACCTGCCGATTAAAGTTTAAGCTGGCTCTAGTTTGGTAAATACACTTTGAAAATTTCGCGTTGCATAATAAATATGAATAACATTCAGCGGGTAAAAACGCGTACTTTAAAAAGGTTTCCGTGCCTTCTTAATCCCGACGACGTTACGACCTGGGGGCCATTCGCCTAACGGAAACGCCTTTGGAAAACGCTAAAGCTTTCGATTACGTTTGTTATTTCTGACCGCCGAATGTTTTCAAATATCTCAAGCTCATTCTCTTTAATATTGTTATTACCAATGCACACGAAAAAAAAAGAGCGCGAGGCATTTCAAAACCTCAGGCGGCTAGAAAGAACAAAATGAAATCGTAAGCGTTAGCGTTTTCCAAAGCATTTCGCAGTAAAACGTAGCCTGTGTGTTAATCCAAGGTATCAGCTAACTCCATACCAAAGGACAATGGGCAAAACACACCCAGCTCCGCCAACAATGTAATTATTATGAATCGATAGATCTATGAAAAACTAGCCTTTTTTATTATGACACCGTAAAAAAATATCCTGGTAGTCAAAAGATATGACATATATTTAAGTAGCTAAATAAATTCATTTTATAGTACCTTCATTTTATATTATTAGTAACCATAATAATAGTCTGCCAAGCATCCTGCGTTTAATGGCCCCCAGGTTACACCGGTCGCGGTCACGGGCCGACTTATGCATAGCTGTTGCGTCTCCGCCTCCGATGAAGTAAATTCTCCACCAAAAGTACGCTAACCCGTTCAATGTTCAATTTAAAACTCTAGTATGTATCGAAAAAAGAACAGGTCAACATCGACAACTCTCACAAAAACGCCGACAACGAAACAGATCTCAAACCACTCTTACATAATAGCTATTTAAAAGAGACAACTGAAAAGTTATTGATTGTGCAAATAGCAAGCCGCGCATTGCTTCCATTAACAATGCAAGAGTCAATGTCGAGGGTCAAAGGTGTGAATCAACATCAGACGTGCCTAATTCCGAGTTAGCGCTAACGCCTTCCATCAGTGGAGCTCTTGGCTGCGCGTCAAGTGCTCAAAGGGGACAAGACCGCGCCCGCTGCCCCCCGTTTTACCCCAACCTCCCCCCCCCCCCCCCAACGTTCGAAAAAAGGCGTTGCACTTTCAATTGTTCTTTTTATGTCCAGGATCGATCGTTTCGGCAAAGGAGCGAGTTTTTATCTGTCCGTCGCTCGAGGCGAGCTCACTTCACACGTGGTGCACTAATTGCCACCGCTTCTCGATTAGGATGCACAAGCTTACGGTGAACCTACAATCAGCATTATGTGGAAGGAGAAGCTTTCAACTTGTGCTGCATGCCTTAAAAGCGCTTAAGATTTGAGAGCTCCCATCGGACATGTACATCACACTATAATTATAAAGGCGAATGTTTGTGAGTGTGTGGGTGTGTATGTTTGTTACTTCTTCACGTCTAAACGGCTGGAGCGATTTTAATAAAAGGACATCGGGCAAAAATGTATGGACGCTGCACCCACGTCCGCCACGGCTTAAACTAAATTTGTTTGAAAGGTATTGTAGTCATGATCATCTGTGCCAAAGCGCATCAAATTCCATCCCGGGGGTCTTTCGTTATTTTGAGTTAAGTAATTACAAGTACTATAACGGACGAACGTTAATGAAACAAGGTGCTTAATTTAGATAGTTCGACCCTACATCCCTATGTGCCTATCCCATAATATCTGAGCCCCCCTGGATCAGATTATGGGAGTACTTCACAAGGTGCAAGGGTGCCCCCTTATGTTATTCTGCCGCGTTAGAGTAAATCCAAAAATCCCCCCATGGGTTGTGGTTCTTTTCAAACATTCTGTTCGTTATAGCAAATTGTCTACTATGTAAAACGGAGCGAACACAAATCACACAAACTTGTCCACGCTTCGGAGAAAACATGATTCCAGTTCATCCATACTAATTGACAAAACCGATAATCGTGTTCCAATGTCCAAAGCGTGTTAGATAAAAATCAATGAAGTGATACGAGTCGATTATTTGCAACTGCAAGTCCTTCAACCCCGTAAACCGTTTTGAGGTGGCTCAGTAAGTGCAAACGCAGGATGCTTGGCAGGCTATTATTATGGTTACTAATAATATAAAATGAAGGTACTATAAAATGAATTTATTTAGCTACTTAAATATATGTCATATCTTTTGACTACCAGGATATTTTTTTACGGTGTCATAATAAAAAAGGCTAGCTTTTCATAGATCTATCGATTCATAATAATTACATTGTTGGCGGAGCTGGGTGTGTTTTGCCCATTGTCCTTTGGTATGGAGTTAGCTGACACCTATCCTACGTTTTACTGCGGGTAAATATCCCTACTAATAATAATTCATTTATTTCAATCATAAAGATCATAGCATGCCAATGACAAAATAATAATAAACTAGCAAATCAGTGAACCAAATGTTCACTAAAACCCGATTTTAAAAAAAAATGATAACTTCGGAGATTTCGTGTGGTTTCGTTTGAAATTCGTGATTTCTCGAAAACCGGAAGTGCTACGTTACTCAAATCCGGTTTGTAGTCTTATCAGACTATTCTTAACTTATAACTTAAACATTCTCTTTATCTATCTCTTACGGTTTGGCCGCTGAAACTTGTCTAATAGATAAGAGATAGTAATAATTATAATACATAAAAACAAATTAAATTACATCTCTATATACAATTTTCACACCTATTAACAGTTTCGAATTTCAAAAAATAGAATGTCAAAATTTATAATGGTAAAATAAAAATTAAATGTCAAAATTAAAAATGGCAAAATAAAAATTACTTGTCAAAATTAAAATGTTACGATTAAAATGTTATTATTAAAATGTCAGAATTTAAATTCGAATTTATATTAATTAGGTAGAGATTAATGCTTATATTATATATAAACAGCGGGTAACACCGGTTCTCATCCTTAACTAGGCATGCAGCTAGTACATACGAGTACATATACGCGATCAACTAGTGACAATTGAGCGACGTCGGTCAAGCACGAAACTCAATTGAAATACGGCTAATTCGGCTAATATGCCCGATATAAGTGGCAATTGAAATGCACACGTTAATTGACTTCATTAGATTAAAGCAACGTTAAACGGTGTCAAAGCAAAAAATGGGAATAACTGAAGACACTTTAACACACGAACACGAAACGGCTGAGAAGAAATTACTATTTAAATAAAACTAGTTTTTACGGGTTGATGCACGAAACTTTATTTATTTATTGACATTTCGTAGCCTTTACAGGCTTCGTCGTCAGAATAAAACTTTTATTTAATTTGTGGAGCTACCTTCGAAAGACTTTTATTGAGCTCAATAATTTATTAATGAGTGATGTGCGTGAAAACCTAAGAAACAAATAAATTACTATTTGTAAATGTAGCAAGGGCGTCTTTCGGATATAAATAAATAAATATTTCCAACACTCACACAAATTAGCCTAGCCCCAAAGTAAGCACTGTAAGGCTTGTGTTATGGGATACTATGGTAACGGATAGAATACATATACTGTACATATATAAGTATATTTATATATTAATACATTATTAAACATCCATGACTGGAGTACAAATACTCGTATTTATCACACAAACATCTGTCTCCACGAGATCTGCCTACACTGATTCGAACCCGGGACCTCTCGAGTCGGCGACACCATGAAACTCGGCGTACAAACCACTCGGCCACGGAGGTCGTCAATATGACTACTTTAAACGTTGTTATGAAATAGATGACTACTTTAAACTTTGTGATGAAACAGATGACTACTTTAAACTTTGTGATGAAATAGATGACTACTTTAAACTTTGTGATGAAATAGATGACTACTTTAAACTTTGTGATGAAATAGATGACTACTTTAAACTTTGTGATGAAATAGATGACTACTTTAAACTTTGTGATGAAACAGATGACTACTTTAAACTTTGTGATGAAATAGATGACTACTTTAAACTTTGTGATGAAACAGATGACTACTTTAAACTTTGTGATGAAATAGATGACTACTTTAAAACGTAAGTTAGCATCATGCCCCAATTACCGATTTTCAAAAAAGAGAGGAAACGTGAGCTTTCGAATAAACAAATGGGGCTAAAATAAGTACCCATAATGATATTATAATGTAACAAAATGATGTTACAATTTTAATAAACTTTATTGTTATCATCATCATCAGCCTATTAATGATTACTTTTAATCCTATTAATCCCCACCAGGCGGGCCCAGTGCGGATTGACGCGTGCTAACTGTTGCCGACCTCTTTTATAGATTTAGTTTTTATGGTTTTTCGAAGTGTTTTTAAAGTATTGACATTTTTTTTTGTTTCTTAGGTTTTCACGCACATCACTCATTAAATAAAACTAGTTTTTAGGTAGTTAGGGTCAAATAAATAAACTCAAAATTACGAACAAGAATTTTAAATAAAATTACTTTATTAAGTAAATTAAATAATAAATTCATACATAGACAATAAAATTTTAAAAATCTTCCAATGTAATAACCGAACGCTCAATACAAGTCTTTCGAAGGTAGCTCGACAATTTTAAATAAAAAATCATTATTCTGACGATGCAGGCCTGAAAAGGCTGCGAAACGTCAATAAATAAATAAAGTTTCGTGCATTAACCCGTAAAAACTAGTTTTATTTATTGACATTTTTATAATTTTTGCTTTCAAAATTGTTATTGTGTGTCATAGTCTTTGCTTGTCATCAGATATAATATTATTTTGTGTTTTACTATAAAATCGTGTTAATAAACCCATTGCGTCCTATCCTATCTAATCCTAGCCTTCATATTCCATTCCACTAACTCTTCGCTTTACTAACGACTGCAGATGCAGCCGGGACCAACGGCTTAACGTGCCGTCCGAAGCACGGAGGTATAATAGAAGATTTTTGGTCGCCTATCCAATGACCGACCACTGCGAAAGTTGCTTGACTTCAACGATCGCAGCCCAACGCGCTAACCACCCCGCGCCATCGAGCTCCTCAGAACTTGTTGACATATTTACGCTTAACTAGCAAACCAGTGAACCAAATGTTCACTAAAACCCGATTTAAAAAAAAAAAATTGAGAACTTCGGAGATTTTGTGTGGTTTCGTTTGAAATTCGTGATTTATCGAAAACCGGAAGTGCTACGTTACTCAAATCCGGTTTGTAGTCTTATCAGACTATTCTTAACTAATAACTTAAACATTCTCTTTATCTATCTCTTACGGTTTGGCCGCTGAAACAGCACCACAGACGGACGGACGGACGGACTTGTCTAATAGATAAGAGATATTTCTTTAGGTCCAAGCATTTCACGGTCAACACATTGCGAGTCTTTCACAGGGTTACATCTGATTTTTCACAATATTATTTTAATTGGATTCTGTGGCTTCTTTCAACTGATATACTGCTTGCCTTTTTAATAAGAAAAGTAATCATTTTACTATAGCGAAACAGTGATTACAAGGAATATATCCCTACACACGTATTATATAGATGCATTTCTTAAAACGCATATTTAAAGACAAACAAGAATCGGTGGATTTTCTATCCACATTATTTATCTATCTATTTTCCAAACATTTTCAACATATCGCATCCTTTTCTAGATCTGACCTAACTACTTATTCTCAAAAAACTCTGGGTAACCGACGTTAATTTAGGGATGCCGAAAGTTTAAAAAAATATCGATATATCGATACATCGATGTTTAAAAAATTATCAATATCGGCTTCGATATATCGCGAAAAAAACATCGATATATCAATATATCGAACCAAAATATATCGGCTAAAAATATCGATATATCGAACTCAGCACAACCAATTCACCAGCGAAAGAGATTTACAAATCATAGACAATACCAAATACAGCACAGATCATAGATATGTTGAATATCATTAATCTGAGATCCAGTTACGATCTTTCCAGATACGAATTTAGTTAGATCGTGAAATGCCGCTAATAATTAAAAAAATATCGTTTTTGATACGAATATCGATATCGGTTGTTTTGTATCGACGTATCGATATATCGAACCAAAATATATCGGCTAAAAATATCGATATATCGATACATCGATATATTTTCAACAAGCCTACGTTGATTCAGAGTACGAGTGTAGCCCAGAGTCCAGCATGAAAACATTTGGAAACGCAACAAACAGCCTCAACTTAAAGGCCATTTTTCTCCTACTCCATAGATGGCACTAGCAAAACCACCAGGGACAAAAATATTATAGAAAGAGTAAATATTATAGAAAGAGAAATATTATAGAAAGTTCAGTCTTCCGTGAAGTATTCGATTTGACTTGCTTCTCATTCAAATAAAGTAGAATCTCTGAAAAAACATTTGCATTGCTGATAGAGAATGTTAAAACATATATTCTTTAAAGGAACAGTAGATATGTAGTCCACGAACACAGTAACAGTTTGTTGAGACAAACAATTTCTCTAATGCCTTTATAGAAATTATAATGGAACAATTATGAGTCATTTATTCTCACGAGAACCTTCCGATACAAAATACGTACGAGAGAAAAACCGCCGCGGGGCATTATACTGGAAAATCGTTTGCGTATTCATTATATGCTCATAGAAAAACAATACAACGCTCTATCCTATTATTCTATTGAGATTTTATGTCATTATTAAATTCTGATTTTAACGATTATAGTTTCTCGTAATTCCGTGAGAATATTTAATATTAATTGATACGACTTACGTTCCGTTCGCCCTTGCTGTTGATGCCGCTAAGTCTTATGGCTTAATACTCGGAGAAGTGCAGCGACTTACCTGCAAAGACAGAGATTAATATGAATTATTTATAAAGAAAAAAAAATACATTGCATTAGAAATCTTAGTAATATTATAAATCTGAAAGTTTGTATCACAAAAACGGCGAAACGGATTTGGATAAAACTTGGCACACGTGTAGTTCATTACCTGGATCGGACCTAGGGTACTTTACACCCCAAAAAAATTTTTTGTTCTTGAGAGATTCTCAAAATACTTATTAAAGTAACGTAGATGACATCGCGGGTGGCCCATAGTATGAACAATAACACTAATTTCACAGGTATATCAAAGAAGATATTCAGTTATAATTGTAATCAAAATATATTCAGTTCCCAACTCAGCTGATAAGTACTATAATTTAACGAAATAACATGATTTTGTAAAGAGGTCAATATCATCATCATCGACCCATGCTCGTCCACTGCTGGACATAGGTCTCCCCTAATGCACGCCACTGCTCCCGATTTCGTGCTACTCTCATCCAGCCCACTCCAGCCAGCCTACGAATATCATCATCCCATCCTGTCTCAGGGCGTCCCACACTACGTTTTTAAAGAGGTAAATATATGCATAAATAATTGCAACGTGCAACTCAAATATTGTCTTCCAAAAATAAATCAAAATTTTCAACCGGTGATAAGGGTATTCAGTGAAAAAAGTGATCAAAGAAAGACACTTAAGCGTCTGTGGTAAGCATTCGTCAATAGTCATTATAATATTTGTTATAAAAATATCTTTGTTTCGATGCGCATAATGAGTTGCGTATGCGTTTCGTCCTAAGGTACACCCGCACACCGCTGCATGGCGCCGGACGCCTATGACACCGAAACGTAACATAGCAGGCATGAATGGTTTTTACTGTCTCGCAATCCTTCGGCGCGCACATTAGGGGAGCGCTAACGATTGCTAATGGAGTCTGTACCAAAACGCTTAACGTACCATTCAAATTCCAGCGCCAGATCATGTTTTAATCCATCCAACAATAAAATATTTATTATTCACGAATCTATCTATCTATCTATATATATAAAACTCAAAGGTGACTGACTGACATAGTGATCTATCAACGCACTGCCCATACCACTGGACGGATCGGGCTGAAATTTGGCATGCAGGTAGATGTTATGACGTAGGCATCCGCTAAGAAAGGATTTTGATCAATTCTACCCCCAAGGGGATAAAATAGGGAATGAAAGTTTGTATGAAACTTTGTCAATTTTAAACCGATCGGGCTGAGACTTTGCATGCAGGTATAAGAAGAATCACAGATGAATATCATTGTATATAATACAAGCCTGAGAACATGAACTGTAGTCTACACTTCAGCTCTACACCGAAGCGAAGCGAAGGCGGGCCGCTAGTATTGTCACAAAAGAGGAATAAATTATTTCTCATTCTGTTTCTTTAGACGATGCTTGTTGCGTTAGAAATTTCAACATAACGAAAGAAAAGAAAACAGGTAAAAAAACTACATATACAAAAAGTTTCTGTTCGGAAACATCAACTATGTTGCAAAGCTGTCAATGTAATAATGAGCTTTATTTACACGGCAATAACTGCGTTGTACATATACAGTATTAGCACATACGTAAGAGGAAAAAAAACATCAATGATAATTTCAGTGAGCGAAAATTGCGAGTAGAATAACGGTCATTAATGCGATTAGCTTCACTTGTTACATTTAAAAACGACACACACATAATCGGGCAAAAAACGAATCTATTTCTTTAGAAATAAATCTCATAGTATTGCCAATAGCAACTATGTATCAAATTGGATAATTAGCAACATTGTTGCTCACAATCGCGCGAGTTAATTGTTTATTAATTCCGTTTATATCGTGAAGACTGTATAAAATAATTATAATGGATAAAAAATATCAGGCCAATTACGCTGTGAGCTGGTGCTTATTATAACTATTAAAATGTGTCTGCCCTTGCTTTCTCGTAGCTGTTTTTTTTTAATCGCTGCAAGTTGCATTTGTTCTAACAAAAAGATCGTTCGAGATGCACCCGGCGAGGCGCTTTTTCTCAAGCCGCCGATTCCATTAGTAGGTGAATTTCTTAAAAATGTCTGCGCACTATATTACGGCCCGTCTCAAGAATCATGTTTTGTAACGACCGGTGGTAATTAAGTACAAAATTGTTTTTTCTTTAAACACTGGTTGTACCTTGTGAATAACATGCAATCATATTTAATTATTTGCACAACATTATGAATAAAATGCAGGTTTTTGTGGGCCTCTGTTTGATACGAGTGAGTTTTACAAGTTTTACTATAGTATTCCAGACTCGAATTGAGATCGAATAAATTCTTACTTAAAAAAAGAAACAAAGGAAATACCTTAAGGTTCTTGCATCGCATTCCGCGTATATGAATTGTTAAAATAACAGTAGGTAACAACTTTTCAATTGCGAATCGAAATTTGCCTTTCCGGCTGAATGGATTCTGAGTTCCACCGAACAGTTTTACTATTAATTAAAATTTTTACGTTTTCCCGTTATTGCCTGCCGTTTCCGTTGCTATACTATACCTTGTTGTAGTATAATCGATGATATTTGGTTTGGCAGTGCAAGTTCCAAGTTGCTCTTTGTTGACAGTGGACGGACACAGTTTCGTTTGTAGCTCAAAATATGCACGCAAGCTGCAAGCAATGGTCAATTGACTAAAAAGCGTGCGCATAGCGTGCGGTTTACGTGAACAGTAGCCCTTACTATTTCGATTTTCGTTAAAAAGTCACAAAAGTATATTGTAGCGCTTTATTTGTACACTAGCGACCCGCCCTCGCTTCGCTTCGGTGTAGAGCTACAGTTTTTGTCCTCAGGCTTGTATTATACACAATGACATTCATGTATGATTCTTCTTATACCTGCATGCAAAGTCTCAGCCCGATCGGTTTAAAATTGACAAAGATTCATACAAACATTCATTTCCTTTTTTATCCCCTTTGGGGTAGAATTGATCAAAATCCTTTCTTAGCGGATGCCTACGTCATAATATCTACCTGCATGCCAAATTTCAGTCCGATCCGTCTAGTAGTTTGGGATGTGCGTTGATAGATCGCTATGTCAGTCAGTCACCTTTGAGTTTTATATATATATAGATGGTCATCTAATTGTGATGCACAATTGACGTGGTCGCGACGCGATATCTTTGTCGCAGTTAAGTCGTGTACACACGAACAAAGGCGATGCGATAATCATAAACCGAACGCGAATTACGTTCGCGAACAAATGCTGTATTTAGTACCTTGTCATTCTCTCTCTCCCTCAGCGTACTTGTCGACGCTGAGAGCAATAAAATTATTTATCTGGTTGCTCCAAAGTCCTAAAATATAATCTTAATATCTTATTTGAATGATAATTTTAGTTGAGAGACGAAACGTATTGTGTGGTGTTTCCAGATCTCCACAACCAAAGGGAATTGATAGTATTTTCATACATACATACATACAATATATTCTTAAATAAAAAAAAATGGATGCGTGTAACTTATGTACGCGCGTGAGAAGTTATACTTCTTTAGCATCATTAAAAATATTTTTTAATTGCATGCAAATAATTAATAATTACAATAAAATAATAAAAGGACTGGAAAAGGATAGTTAACACAGTCAATTAAGTTCAGTTTTAATTTGAAAAATTAAATAAATATTCAAAATATTCAATTAAAATCACTACTGTATTTAAGTTATTAGTCCATATGTAATTAGCACTTGTAAGTAACTAAAACACGTTGTGTCTATATAGAAACTAGAAACATGTGGATAAATATTATAAATATGAAAACAGTGATCAGAGGCGACGAGCGTGCCAACATTGTTTTTGACAATGCGATCATCTTATGGAGCTCCGTGGATCGTTCAAAGTACCTTTCGAACAGATGTCTAATAATGGTGGATTATTAACCACTAAGTGGTTAATAATCCACCATTATTAGACACTAACATTCATAACGCGCCCGCGGCCAACTTCATGGTGTTACTATTGTGGTACAGTGATGCGCGCGCATCTCGAAATTTCACTCACATGATTTTTTCATAACGCGCCCGCGGCTAACTTCATTATGTTACTTTTGTGTTACAGTGATGCGCGCGCATCTTAAAATTTCACTCTCATAATTTTTTCATAACGCGGCTAAAGAAGTATAACTTCAAAAAGTTCCACGCGGACCAGGCAGCAGACGGGACTCGAACCCGCACCCTTCGCAATCCGGGCGAATGCACTGACCAATTATGCTACCGCGGCCCTGATGGATAGTATTCATTTGACATTGTGGGTTACCTATAATGCGAAGAGATGGCGCTGCCTTGCCGCTTAAGAATGGCTAGAAGTATTTCGACGTGACCATCAGGTAGCGGTAGCATAATTGGTCCGAGTCCCGTCTGCTGCCTGGTCCAAATGGAATTTTTCTAGTTATATTTTCTTTAGATTTAAACATCAAGCAGTTACATGCTTAAAAAATAAAAATTATAGCTAAAAAAAAGTTGTTCGCTGCCTTGGTGCGTACGAGGTCTTAAGGCAGTGTTAGCGACGTGAGAGACTATTAATTATTGATCGTGTAAATATATTCATCAGTAATGATGAATTGATACAGTGCGACCGATTCGAGTCCACTGAGCGTTACAAGTGTGAAACGTGTGCACTAAGCGTCATTTTTTTGTGACCCACACGTAATAAATCGTCATTAAATGATTACTAATTATGATTTATTACGTGTATTTATTATGTTAATGGGGTGATTTTCAAACAGATGACGTTACCGAAAGTATTAAGCGTAAAGATACTCACACAGTGCTGTACCCCTAGCACGAAACATAATCGAATTCGTAACGTTTGCGAGTCCGAAATGTCATTGTCAAATGTGTACTGATTTTTAGTTCTCGTTACGTACTTTGTGCCGCTGCTGTTCAAGTTTCCATACAAAATTTGACATTGACATTTCGGTTTGCAAACTATTCGAATTCGATAATGGTTCGTGCTAAGGGTTTATCTGATTTGTGTAAGTTCCAATATATAGATTACCTTCATTGCAAACCGATGGCGTAGCTTTTCGATATTCACAGGCGCTTGTAACAGCCTAGACTGAATAAACGATATTGAATTACTAGATTTTTTTAAGTTTATAAAGCAGAATTTTCGTTGTGTTAAAGTTGCTGATTTTAGTCTCGCTAGACACTAGTGTCTCACCAAATTTTAAATTATTGTAAGTGCTTAAATGCAAAACATTAGGAGGCTTATTATTTCCGAACAGTGCTCTCATGAACGCCTTTAGGGTCAATTTACACCGGAATGGCAGCGCCCGGGAGTGACCTGATGAGCATTTAAATACCAGTATTGCTTGAAAAGGTTTCGCACGACCATGCGGGCAATCACGGAAACTGCGCGTGCGATACTGTTCTTTCCAGGCCGCGTATTCAGCCCCCACGCGTGGGCCATCCTGCGCACGTCTGCGGGGTCTCCGCAATACCTCGGGAGACCCCTGTCGTGGAGCCCCGGCTAGGCCGGGAGGCTGTTGAGTGCGGAGACGCGGAAGAATCCCTAAACGGAGATCCCGCGGATTCGCACTCAGCAGCTTAGAGGGTATTCGCAGGGTTTTTTAGCGGATATTATGCCGTAAAGCGACCGTAAGAGTTACGGGGTCCTCAGTGGGCAGCCACTGTGGGGGCTCGTAAGGTTTGCGGGAGCCAGGTGTGAGGTCCGTTCGGTGGTTTGCCTCTTAAAGACGCCGTCGTCTGTAAATAGAGTTTTTGCCTGCGTCACTAAAAAAAGGGCACACTAGGAGAGTCGCGACGAAGAAACCGAGAATTCCTATATCATAATTTTGTTTTTTTAAAGCAAGCATGGAAATTTGCAAGCGGCCATGAGAGCTGACGCGCGGTTAAGCTGTCGCTCTGTGGCTCTAAGCCGTGTTCGGAGTCGCCGCACCTCTCCTGCTGTGCGCGGCGTCTTAGTGTGTCGATAAAATCTCTTATCTATTAGACAAGTCCGTCCGTCCGTCCGTCCGTCTGTCTGTGGTACTGTTTCAGCGGCCAAACCGTAAGAGATAGATAAAGAGAATGTTTAAGTTATAAGTTAAGAATAGTCTGATAAGACTACAAACCGGATTTGAGTAACTTAGCACTTCCGGTTTTCGAGAAATCACGAATTTCAAACGAAACCACACAAAATCTCCGAAGTTCTCAATTAATTAAATACATTTTTTTTTTGGTGAACATTTGGTTCACTGGTTTGCTAGTTTCAAATAATATCATACCGCTTTCAGTGAGAAAGTGCTCGCCTCGTCTTATACTATCATCAACATCATCATCAACAGCCTATCTTAGTCCACTGCTGGACATAGGCCTCTCCAATTGCACGCCACTCAGATCGATCTTGGGCTACTCGCATCCAGCTCCTGCCAGCCACCTTGCGCAAATCGTCACTCCATCGCGCCCGAGGACGTCCTACACTACGTTTGCCTAGACGCGGTCTCCACTCCAGATCTCGTCTACCCCAACGGTTATCGGTTCTTCGGCAAATATGGCCAGCCCACTGCCACTTCAACTTGCCAATACTATCATAGTTACCATTAACTATTATTATTACAATAATACGCAGCACATAATCACATTAAACATTACATTGTTGAGAACGTAAATCGTAATGATTTTCTATTGAATAAATTTTAACTCATGCGTGACGACCCACTAACATCGCATATATTTAAAAATTATATCGGCTGTGCATTAGTAGTACATTACTGTAAGTTAATGCAAACATTTATAACTCGTAACAGTTACATAAATTATAGAAAATTAACGGCCCATTGTACTAAGTTGGGCCGAGACAGACTGAACACAATCACTGATATGACAATTACGAAGTTATTATAATATGAGAGCATATTATATACTAGCGGCCCGCCCTCGCTTCGCTTCGGTGTAGAGCTGAAGTGTAGACTACAGTTTTTGTTCTCAGGCTTGTATTATACACAATGACATTCATCTATGATTCTTCTTATACCTGCATGCCAAGTCTCAGCCCGAGCGGTTTAAAATTGACAAAGTTTCATACAAACTTTCATTCCCTATTTTACATTCCCTATTTTATTCCCTTGGGTGTAGAATTGAATTGGTAGAATTGGTAAATCAAATCAAGATAAAGACCACTAACATATATGATGTATCATAAAAAAACAAAACAGAATATCTTAAATTGAAAAAAAAAATTAGGGGTGGATTACCCTTAACATTTAAGGGGATGAAAAATAGATGTTGTCCGATTCTCAGACCTACCCAATATGCACACAAAATTTCATGAGAATCGGGAAAGCCGTTTCGGAGGAGTTTAACCACAAACACCGCGACACGAGAATTTTATATATTAGAAGAGATATAAGATAAGGGGAAAGTAGGCTTTTGTAACAGTATTTTAGCAAAACCGACATCGGAAAGGGCTATTATAAAATGTATGGCCTAGTAAGAATAGCATTGAATCGTAGATAAGAGATAATTATTATCGGGTCTTTGAGCGTGGCATAAGACATGGACAGGTGGACCTGTCAAAAAATAAAAAAAGAGATGTATAATAACTGCTTTTTATTTTTTATTTATTTATAAAGGTACATTAAACAGCCAAAGGCCAGCAAAAATGTACACAGCTGGAATAACATAAGTAAACTTTTGTTGGCAAAAAGAAAACATAAAAATAAAGAAAAAAAATTGATGAAATAGTCTTCAATCCTAAGTGATGAAACAAAGCGGGCGAAAGGAATGAAAACTTGATATTACCAGAGAAAAGTCACTAATTGGGTACGAGTCTAATAAACATTCATGTATCTGCAATCAATCGAAATGACATGCGCGTTAGGCTAGAATGGTTCCCATATTTTGTACGGTGCAATGGTACATGAAAAAGTGAAGTGTGACGAGTACGACAATTAGGTACAGATAGCGAGAGGCCCGCAAGCTCACGACAATCAAGGTGGCCACGTATCAGATCCCACAGCCACCCCATATCCAAAATCATGCGTCGATCCTCAAGAGACAAGAGCAAAGAGTTGCGACAACTGTCATCATAGGTAGTATCAGGAATGTTGAATTGATAATTAAAATGTTGTATAAATTTCTTTGGACACGTTCTATTTCATTTATATAGGTCTCATATTGTGGAAAACCAGATAGGACTAGCATATTCCAATACACTCCGTACATCTTCTTCTTCGGCGCTACACTCTTGACAGAGTGGTCGTGGTCGTCACATCAGGATTGGTGGCGCGCTTCACAATACGCCGCCATTCGTCCCGCACTGCGGCCTTTCTAGTGCACTCGTGAAGTGGACCGTTCAGTGCCGCTTTTATTTGGTCAGTCCAGCGCATTGGTGATCTGCCGCGCGCCCTTACGCCCTCGACTTTGCCCTGCACCACCAGTCGTTCCACTGACACATCTTCTCGGCGTGAGATGTGGCCAAAGAAAGTTAGAATACGACCTTGTACGATGGAAGACAGACGTTGTTTGATGGACAGTTCCTGGACATTTATTTATTTATCTTTAACAAAGTTTCTTCAGTGATTTTTGTGGATATAAATAAATACAAATCAAAAACATAATAAATACAATCTTAAGTCCAATTACAGAAACTTATATTTAATTTTAAAAATAAAATAAAAATCATACATGTATATGCGTGTGTATGTGCATGTGCGTGCGTGTGTGTGAGTGTATGTGTGTGTGTATGTGTGTGTGTGTGTGTGTGTGTGAGTGCAATAAGTGGAAAAGTGTTATCTGTGTACTAAGTGTGCATGCATGCACCCAAATCAGTCAGATTATTTACACTTTTTCCTTATATAGTGCGTGTGGTGCGTGCGTGTGTGTGAGTGTATGTGTGTGTGTGTGTGTATGTGTGTGTGTGTGTGTGCAATAAGTGGACAGTTCCTGGAGGACGGATGCATTGGTTCGGTGGCTCCGTACATAAGCGTAGTATACAACCTTAATGGTGGTCAACGAACTGAAAGGACGACAAGTGCGCAAAAGTGCTGTTTCCGATATTATCGTGAAGTATAATATATATCGCGGTATCGAATCATCCAGTGTGCGTTACTTTTTCCTTGTCTCCCGCGTCCGCCTGGGATTTCAGCCAACATCCTGAATCCCGTATGAAATTTCACCTGAATGGATTAAAAAAAGAGCGAGTTGACAGCGGAGCCGCAAAACGAACCGCCTTTATTAATACACCGGGGTAAGCGAGATGAAATGTGACATATATATCAAAATAGTCAGGTATTTACGATAAGGTTTGAGGTTTCTGATTATACGCACTTTCTGCTGGTATACCTTGATTGATAGCTAGCAAGTTTTATAATTTTTGGGAAATCAAAATAAAGTTGTGAAGAAGCAAGTGGCCCGGACTATTTGCTGTCCAGTGTATTAATATTGGATGACTCTTATTTGAATTTTACATCATAAGTGGTAGAGGTTTGTGTACCTATAGGGACTGGTTAATAAGTAAATGTTTTTATAGTACAAATGAATTTTTATTATGAATTAATAATTGTAATTTTGTGGACATAATGAAGAAATGGCTATTGACTTAAAAAAATTGACATGTATTGTATGATTATTATGTGTAATATAATGTATAGTTTATTGACATTTAGAATGCAACTATTACTCAATTTAAATTTGGTTTTTATAGATAATTTATTTATTAGTATTTTGTATGCTCTTTCAAGGGCGAAACATATGGAACTTTTTATATTATTTACCAGCTATAACAAACTATGTTTCATGCAAAAAAACTTTACCTCGTATTTTGATATTGAATTAAATAGAATTACTATAAAAAACTTTCATGAAACTAATCTACCATCGTCGAACTACTGAAATATATATATATTTTTATAATTAGTTCATTAATAATTATTTTTATAAGACTCGAAACATCACCCGTAAAATGCAATATATACTAGTACAAATCTACCTACGCGCCGATCAGTACGGCAGCGGCGCAATTTTGTAAAAGGGCTCTTAACTACAAAAAAATACAGCTCTCTACTGCTAATAGTCTCTAAGCAAAACCGGGGACGGACAGGTAGACGGACATGACGAAACTATAAGGGTCCCTCGTCAGGACTACGGAAATAGGTAAATGAAATCCAGAACTCCTAATGGGTGTTCACTTTTGCGCCATACCACTTTTTCCTATTTCAACGTACTGCCTTTACGGTTTATTGTGTACACCCGGCCGAAGGCTCGGCTAATAACCAAGCTTTTATGAATAGAGATGGACTGGTAATTAATGATTTGCTTTGTTTTCAGGCTTCCGGTATCGGCTTTTAGCTGTCTTTGGAACGCACACAGGGGGCGAGCGCGCGGACTTTGTAATTTTAACCATGGCATTGTCCTGGTGTAGCGAAAGATTAAACCAAAAACAATTCACGATCTGGATCTTCACTTATACCTATTAGTGGCATTAATACTAATTTCTATGGATTACAAAAAAACCAGGTCTGCTTATAAACTTAACTCTTTAAAAAATGCGTGTACTTCGACCGATAAACTATGAGATTTTTGAAGTTATACTTCTTTAGCCGCGTTATGAAAAAATGATGAGAGTGAAATTTTAAGATGCGCGCGCATCACTGTAACACAAAATTTTAACAGCATGAAGTTGGTCGCTTTAGCGACCAACTTCATGCGTTACTTTTGTGTTTACCGCACATTAAGAAAATCTACCAACAAAATAGAAATAGAATCTCTATTTAGTGGGTGCTAACGACTGCATTGTGAAGGCCTATCAAAAGTATTTATTAATCTGGAACAGCGCCATCTCTTGACCATTGGTGTAGTAGAACCAAAAACCACATCTTTATTTTTTGTAATAAAGTAACAGTTATAGGTATTCATATTTATAATATTTATCCACATGTTTCTAGTTTGTATATTCGGAATACGTGTTTGAGTTTCATACAAGTGCAAATCACATATGTTCTAATAAATTATATTCAGTAGCGATTTTAATTGAATATATTTTGATTATTTATTTATTTTTTCAAATTAAAACTGAACTTTATTGACTGTGTCCTTTTCCAGACTTTTTATTAATTTATTGTAATTAATTATTTGCATGCAATTAAAAACTAATTTTAAACGATGCCAAAGAAGGATAACTTCTCACGCGCCTACATAAGTACACGCACCCATTTTTTTTTTAAATGAAGCGGCATACTTAACGGAGATTTCGCACTAAATTGTTGGTCACCGGCCACTGCGAAAGTTTGCATATCCAACTTTGATTCCATTTTATTATCGATTATATTTAATCATTATGTAACGAAAGGTGACTTCATGAATCATCACTGAAGTCATTTTTCAACTTGACGACTCTGTAAAAAATAAAACAGGGAGAAAGAAACAGCTTTCGATGACTTTTTTGCCGGTTCCTCTCAGTACAAGGTCTCCCGCCGTAGATTTACGAACCGATGGCGCAGCTTCTAGACATTCATGAGTGCTTGTAACAGTCTAAACTGAATAAATGATTTTCATTATGATTATGAACGGGTTTTCCGCTGCGCCATCAACGTCCTCTTCAACTTATTGATCTTCTAATTTCTTCAAACCTCTTATCCTTTCTCTTTGTAAATTGCACATCGTGATGGAACGAAATGCTCTAATGGTTATCTTCTGTGTAAACACCTTTACACTTAATAATCGGGTTCAGATCATCGCTTACATTCCGGGGAGTCCGTATCTTCTACGTAGGCCGGTGGCGGCGACGACCAGGTCTAATACCTCGCCATCACATATGTTGAAGCGTTAAGCAATCGTCTACATATATAAAACTCAAAGGTGACTGACTGACATAGTGATCTATCAACGCACAGCCCGAACCACTGGACGGATCGGGCTGAAATTTGGCATGCAGGTAGATGTTATGACGTACGCATCCGCTAACAAAGGATTTTGATCAATTCTACCCCCAAGGGGATAAAATAGGGAATGAAAGTTTGTATGAAACTTTGTCAATATTAAACCGATCGGGCTGAGACTTTGCATGCAGGTATGAGAAAAATCATAGATGAATGTCATTGTGTATACAAGCCTGAGAACAAAAACTGTTGTCTACACTTCAGCTCTACACCGAAGCGAAGCGAGGGCGGGCCGCTAGTATATGATATTTTTTTTGGGTGAGTAACAATATCACAGAAAATACAAGAACAGTTTTATATTTTTTAAACAACGAAAGCGTTAGTCTACAGAAAGGGCCGTTTTGCTTGGCGATGCTAAAAGTGTAACCTCGTAAAGCGTTCAATGACCCACATTTGCGAAAAGATAGCGAATCGAGATTATCATTTTGATGCGTTATTCATAAGCTCCTTTCGCAACTTAGAAAAACATCGCAAGTTTTATCTACACGAAATGGTAGTTCCCATTCTGTTGTGCATGACGAACGTCGAGTAACGTTTAAGTTCTATTTATAGTGAAGCGATTTCTGCAACTTGTATGAGATCGATAATTTCATGTTGGCTACTTAAGTGATGACAAATTTATCGTTACTACTTATCGGTTTACAAATGGTTGCCATATTTAATATTCACCATCAGCCTATTAATGTCCCCACTGCTGGGGCACAGGCCTTTCCTATGGACGGAATAAGGTGATTGGGCTATGACCCGCCACGCGGGCCCAGTGCGGATTAGCGGGTGCTAACGACTGCAGCTGCAGCCGGGACCAACGGCTTGACGTGCCTTTCGAAGCACGGAGGAACTCGAGATAGAAGTTTTCGGTCAACCATCCAATGATCGACCACTGCGAAAGTTGCTTAACTTCAACGATCGCAGCCGAACGCGCTAACCATTTGCGCCATCTAGCACCTCACTCTTCTTTAATTGTCAGCTATTTTTTTTTTTACGTTATAGGTGGCATACGAGCAGACGGCTCACCTGATGGTAAGTGATCACCGTCGCCCATGGACACTTGCAACACCTGGAGTATCACAAATGCGATGCCGGCCTTTAAGGAAGGAGTACGCTCTTTTTTTGAAGGTTCTTGGGTCGAATCGGTAAGGAAACACTGCTGGATAATAAACACAACAGTGTTGGAACACATCGTTGAAAGCGTTGATAGCAATCGCGACGTAACGCTGTATGTATAGCAAATAGGGTATCTGTTTGCCCCCGCGCCCTGACCCATTAATTGCTACAACAATTTATAACCTGTATCAACAGTAGGACTTTTAAGTGTCAGGTTTCGCCGCACCTAACCTACTTATTGCTAATTATTACGACTCCCAATTTTGCTGTACAGAGTTACAATATTAAAAACGCTTCAAAACATCTCTTATCTATTAGACAAGCCCGTCCGTCCGTCCGTCTGTGGTGCTGTTTCAGCTGCCAAACCGTAAGAGATAGGTAAAGATAATGTTTAAGTTATAAGTTAAGAATAGTCTGATAAGACTACAAACCGGATTTGAGTAACGTAGCACTTCCGGTTTTCGAGAAATCACGAATTTCAAACGAAACCACACAAAATCTCCGAAGTTCTCAATTAATTAAATACATTTTTATTTTTAATCAAGTTTTGGTGAACATTTGGTTCACTGGTTTGCTAGTTAAGATCTAATTTACGAGCGAATTTTTTTACAGAGTAAGTGTTAATAGGAGGGAAATGTTAGTAGATTTATTTACACATATTAAAAGCTGTGGACAACGATATTGGAGGTAAAATTACCCAGAGTTATGTTTTTGTTTTTTAAGCATTTAACTGCTAGATGTTTAAATCTAAAGAAAAGTTTTGATGGAAAAAAATCCACGCGGACCAGACAGCAGACGGGACTCGAACCCGCACCCTTCGCAATCCGGGCGAACGCACTGACCAGTTATGCCACCGCACCGAAATTTTCCTATCCTCAACCAGAGTTCCCGAGTAATGAAGGTGAGATAAAGTCATAGGAAAATTTAATACATTTCGTGCGACAGAAAACAAAAAAAAACTGAAAACTCGTCAAAAGCCACGTCGCTTGCGTCAAATCGTGTAAGCCAGGGCATCGGACACGTCCGCCAGAATTCATTTCATGTGACACGTCGCTGAGTAAACATCGGGGTGTAGATTCGCACGGGATGGGCGAACTAAAAAAAAAAGTCGAAACTCAACCACGGTTTATCGTAAACTAACAGTGATACCGGTCGAGTAATAATTGGTCACGTCAATTAACGCCGCTGCCGTAGCCGCCGGCGCCGGCCGGTACACAATGGTTTAATTCGGCGCGCGTTTTTGACCGCGATCGGGCCGCCCACGGATATTATCCGTTGCGATTGACAATCAGAGTTCACGGCTTTACGGTTTGTAGACTTCGCCACCCGCCCCGACAGACCGGCGTACCTTTTAAAAATGTTATTTGCAACACCTCTTTTCGGCGAACGTATGATCGCGTTTTGGGATTTAAATTTTTTGTGTCAACATATATGTATACTTTTGAAGTTATACTTCTTTAGGCGCATTATGAAAAAATGATGAGAGTGAAATTTTTAGATGCGCGCGCATCACTGTAACCCAAAAGTAACAGCATGAAGTTGGCCGCGGGCGCGTTATGAATGTTAGTGTCTAATCCACCATTATTAGACATCTGTTCGAAAGGTACTTTGAACGATCCACGGAGCTCCATAAGATGATCGCGTTGTCAAAAACAATGTTGGCACGCTCGTCGCCTCTGATCACTGTTTTCATATTTATAATATTTATCCACATGTTTCTAGTTTCTATATAGACACAACGTGTTTTAGTTACTTACAAGTGCTAAGTACATATGGACTAATAACTTAAATTCAGTAGTGATTTTAATTGATAATTTTAAATATTTATTTAATTTTTCAAATTAAAACTGAACTTAATTGACTGTGTTAACTATCCTTTTCCAGTTCTTTTATTATTTTATTGTAATTATTAATTATTTGCATGCAATTAAAAAATATTTTTAATGATGCTAAAGAAGTATAACTTCTCACGCGCGTACATAAGTTGCACGCATCCATTTTTTTCTTCTTTATGATTTGCGGTTGGTAAAGAAGCTGGATTTGATGACTCAATCTTATCGTATTCAATAAAATAGTGAATAAAAATCATCAACAATGATGATTATACATTTTCGTAGTTTGTGAAATGTTCTTGCCCTGCCCTATACTCCGAACAGCCTCGGCTAAGTTTCTCACCGGTTCTTCTCCAGTACAAGGCCTGACCTTAAACTGACGAACCGACGGCCAAGCGTTAAATGATCCATAAGAATATGTAACAATGTACACTTAGAAATGATTTAAACGACCGCCAAAGATTAGACAAATAATTTCACATAACGATTTACCGATGACAGTGCCGTCTTTCACCTATTGGAGGCCCTGGGCATATCAATCAGAAATCAGAAATCAATATATCTTTATTCAAATTGGATGTGAACTTTTTTGAATCGTCCAAAAATTTTTTTTCCCTACCACTCGTTATGGACATATTTTTTAGCTGCGGAGAAAAACGAGCGGAAAAAACTCCACAACATTAAAAGCATAATGTAACAACATTTACAAATCATTATGTTGTTACAACGTCAATACAATCATGATTTATTTAATATAGAACACCTGTTGGAATGATTGGAACAGTTCAAACCCAAGCATTTTTGTCTGTAATATAATCAGACACTTTGTAATAAGCTTTTTTAATTAGTGCTTTTTTTATACTATCTTTGAATTTATTTATGCTTAACTCTTGGATATTGCTTGGGACTATAAGGATAATGGGGCCCCAATGACCCCCGTTTGGTGATTTAACAGGAACTAGGGACTTTGTATTTGATCTGACGGGGGGCCCTATAGACCGCGGGGCCCTGTGCACTTGCCCAAATTGCCCACTTGCCCAAACTGAAAGGAGGGGTCTGACCGATACCTACCAATCCCATAAAAAGCCACCATTGTCAAAGTAAAGAAACTTTTTAATCTCTTATGTCATTAAGCTTGCAGCTACAACTTAGGCTTGTTGAAAATATATCGATGTATCAGTATATCGATATTTTTAGCCGATATATTTTGGTTCGATATATCGATACGTCGATACAAAATAACCAGTATCGATATTCGTATCAAAAACGATATTTTTTTAATTATTAGCGGCATTTCACGATCTAACTAAATTCGTATCTGGAAAGATCGTAACTGGATCTCAGATTAATGATATTCAACATATCTATGATCTGTGCTGTATTTGGTACTGTCTATGATTTGTAAATCTGTTTCGCTGGTGAATTGGTTGTGCTGAATTCGATATATCGATATTTTTAGCCGATATATTTTGGTTCGATATATTGATATACCGATGTTTTTTTCGCGATATATCGAAGCCGATATTGATAATTTTTTAAATATCGATGAATCGATATATCGATATTTTTTTAAACTTTCGGCATCCCTACTACAACTCAAAATTGTCCATATACTTTTGCTGCGTAATCCGAAGCGTTTGAAATCGATTATCTACGCGTATGTCTGTAAGTTGACTACTTACTTAACTATGGGCGAGGTTGAAAATTATCACAGGCACACACCCATGCGCGCATACACATACACTCACACACACACATCCACACTCGCACACACACAGACTCACACTCACATATACACACATAGAGTAATTATAATTCGAGGATTTTTTATTGAATCTATGTGTAACTTGTAAAAATATTCAGTAAAAATGTTTAAAGTTACTTTAATAATTTTACTATTGTCATTTTTTTTTTATATTATAGGTGGCATACGAGCAGACGGCTCACCTGATGGTAAGTGATCACCGTCGCCCATGGACACTTGCAACACCAGGAGTCTCACAAATGCGATGCCGGCCTTTAAGGAAGGAGTACGCTCTTTTTTTGAAGGTTTTTGGGTCGTATCGGTCCGGAAACACTGCTGGCGACAACATATTATATTATATCATATTTCTTGTGTTAATGTTACTCAAACATTTAAGTATAACCGTAACTTCCTCACTCACAATGTTCACCTCCCGAGTTTTGTCAACATATTGTAATGCGAACCATTTAGAAAAACTGAAATGTTAGGTCTTTGCGTTACGAGCTCAGCTCAGTGCAAAAACCACTGTTTAATACTATTATATTTTTGTTATTTTTTGTTTTTGATCTTACTTGGTCATATTTTTCCATCCATAGGTATCCGTGGGCACATTGATAGGCTGGTGATGATGACGGCTCGGAGTATCCCTGAAGGACAGCATCAGAAATGATGTAATCCGACAGAGAACCAGAGTCACCGACATAGCCCACCGAATTAGCAAACTGAAGTGGCAGTGGGCTGGTCACATTAGCCGCAGAACTGATGGCCGATGGAGCCGGAAAGTTCTTGAGAGGAGACCGCGACTCGGACTGAGACAAGATGGGATGATGACATTCGTAGGCTGGCTATAGATACCGAAAGTTTAAAAAAATATCGATATATCGATACATAGATATTTAAAAAATTATCAATATCGGCTTCGATATATCGCGAAAAAAACATCGATATATCGAACCAAAATATATTGGCCTAAAATATCGATATATCGAATTCAGCACAACCAATTCACCAGCGAAACAGATTAACAAATCATAGACAATACTAAATACAGCACAGATCATAGATATGTTGAATATCATTAATCTGAGATCCAGTTACGATTTTTCCAGATACGAATTTAGTTAGATCGTGAAATGCCGCTATCAATTAAAAAAATATCGTTTTTGATACGAATATCAATATTGGTTATTTTGTATCGATATATCGAACCAAAATATATCGGCTAAAAATATCGATATATCGATACATCGATATATTTTCAACAAGCCTAAGGCTGGCTGGCGTGAGCTGGATGAGAGTGGCAGAAAATCGGGAGCAGTGGCGTGCATTAGGGGAGACCTATGTCCAGCAGTGGACGAGCATGGGTCGATGATGATGATGACGGCTTCAATGCCAAAATTAATTAAATCAACAAAATTTAATTACACAGTAGGTTTATTTATTTGGTGACGTACGCGCATTCCGTACCAGCCATCAATCAGTCGCGAACGAGCAACAACAGCTACGCTGCAGCAACTACGGTTGCGTTCACGTTTCGACGTTTTAAATGATATAATAAATTCGTATTATCGCCGTTCGGTGCGGACTGAATTGTTTTCAGCTCGGCAGCTCAGTACAATTTCATTATCAATGGCAGAACAGGAGCAGAAATGATGGCGTAGCCACTAAACGTTTGCGGACTTGAAGGCGTCCGAGAAAACAATCTATATAATTATATATAACTCAAAGGTGACTGACTGACATAGTGATCTATCAACGCACGGCCCAAACCACTGGACGGATCGCGCTGAAATTTCACATCACAAACTGTCAAGACGAGTTAACTTTCTGTCGTCGTAAAAGCAAACAGTTCTTCGAGCACTTTCCGTGATATAAGCGGCTACGGAGACTTAAGTGCTCAATACTTGTGAGCTTCGGATCATAAATTATTCTCACAGCGCCACTGTGAAATGCGTTAACCCTTATAGCTAGTGCCGCTAAAAAGGCAACGCAACTGGTATCGGGTTTAAATACTGACCCCACAAGTATTTATGAATATAAATAAAATCAAAGTCGGAACCCATTATATATTCAAGAATATATAATATTTTTCAACAGTGGGTCCCGACTGTTAAAGTAGCTTTGTTCCTTAATAACAAAATTATAGACTACTTTTTTTTTTCTTTGGACTTGTCTTTTTCTTTTCAGTTTTTATTTGAAGTATAATTAAGCAGTCGGGTTTTTTGATTTTTTAAAATTTTATATAAGTATTATAACAAGCATCTAAGAATAATAATTGTTAAAGTTTTCAAGCTTTTATTTACAAACCAGCGGCTCGTCCTCGCTTCGCTTCGGTGTAGAGCTGAAGTGTAGACTACAGTTTTTGTTCTCAGGCTTGTATTATACACAATGACATTCATCTATGATTCTTCTTATGTATACCTAAATGCAATGTCTCAGCCCGATCGGTTTAAAATTGACAAACTTTCATTCCCTATTTTATCCCCTTGGGGGTAGAATTGATCAAAATCCTTTCTTAGCGGATTCCTACGTCATAACATCTACCTGCATGCCAAATTTCAGCCCGATCCGTCCAGTGGTTTAGGCTGTGCGTTGATAGATCACTATGTCAGTCAGTCAGTCAGTCACCTTTGAGTTTTATATAAATAGATTAGGGCTTTTTAAAAGGGTTATTTTTGGACCCCAAAATGCTTAAAAAAGCTAGAAATAAAAATATTGGCTAATCCGGCAATGGGTGCCTAGTTGCTTCAGCGTTTAGTCCATTTTCACGAAGTTCTATTAAAAAATAATAACGAGGCGTTTTAAGTAAGGTTCACTATAGTTTATGCCACTATTATGCTTCAAACCACAACTCTATACACACATTTTATATACACAGCAAACGAACGCAAACTAATTGAGTTGCAGTTTATCGCAAAATATGCAGAAACTAATGCATTAAATCTATTCTATAATAATATTTGCGCAAACCGCGGCCCGATATTAGATTGCACTGAATTTGATCCGTTAATGTTTTGGAAAATTTATCTCTTAATATTCAAAAGAGGTAAAGTTTGTGGATTGTGAGTTTATGACTTTATAGGGGGCAATCTCTGGATCTACTGAAACTATTTTGAAAACTGTTTCACCAATAGAAAGCCACTAGCAAACCAGTGAACCAAATGTTCACCAAAACCTGATTTAAAAAAAAAATGTATTTAATTAATCGAGAACTTCGGAGATTATGTGTGGTTTCGTTTGAAATTCGTGATTTCTCGAAAACCGGAAGTGCTACGTTACTCAAATCCGGTTTGTAGTCTTATCAGACTATTCTTAACTTATAACTTAAACATTCTCTTTATCTATCTCTTACGGTTTGGCCGCTGAAACAGCACCACAGACGGACGGACGGACGGACGGACTTGTCTAATAGATTTTCCGGTGGTAGTCAAATTTGCATATTAAGAATTCGGAGCAAAAACGATCGAACGAAAACTTTTCTAAATTAGCCCTTTTCACTTGCGCTCAGAACAGTTCTGGACGAGCAAAGATTTGTTCGCTTGGTAAATGGACACATCAGGGCGAGCGAACTGGTAACTGTCTTGCTCAGTCATCAATGTACGTGGAGGATGCGGAGGAGGATAACGAAACAGCAGAAGATCTTGTGAAGATAATATACAGATGGTAGCAAACTGGAGGAAAAGATAGGACCTGTTGGAAGGGACAAGCGGAAATCCTCTCCCGAAAGTTCAAGCTGGAACCAGTCTTCCAGGCTGAGTTGAGTGAGGTTACAGAAGGTTCATAAATAATTTATGGGTCAAGGTATACATTTCTATAATAAGATTCCTATTGATATCCTTGATTTGCCTCCTCATAAATTTAAAATACACATTAAGAATTGTTTACTTAAGAAAGGATATTATACTGTCAATCAATATTTGAATGATAAAACGGCCTGGTTGTAATTTTACCTGTAGATAATTTTTCAAAAGTTATATTAAAACTAAGACTCCCAGCCTTAGAAAGAGTTTTGAAGAGAACCGTGCACTTACTCCCTTTCATATGCTTGTTCATTTTGTTTTGAAAATTGTTTCTTGCTATTTTGGGAATTATCTTTGCACTTATTGTTAGTAAATTCGTTGATTGTCTATTGTTACATATTTGACATTATGTGATGGAAGTTGACCTCAACACATGTTTGCAAGTTTGATGTCAACTTTCAATTGGACGACACTGTATGAAATAAAACAGGGAGAAAAAAGCAGCCCTTGCTGAGTTTCTTGCCGGTTCTTCTCAGTACAAGGTCTCCCGCCGTAGATTTGCGAACCGATGGCGTAGCTTTTCGACATTCACAAGTGCTTGTAACAGCCTAGACTGAATAAACGATATTGAATTTGAATTTGTACGCCATCCTCCGCGCAACCGAAGTGGTACTAGGGAAAGGATGGAAGGATGCCGTCAAACCGTTTCCTTGTACTAGACCAGGGCCCATGTCGGGGTGATCGGAAATGAGAGAGCGGATCAGCTGGCGAAGGCGCCAGGCGGCGGCCTGCAAGTCTTTCTTCAAGCGACATGTACGCGCTGAGACGAAAGCGAAATGGAACAACAAGTTTTTTTTTTTATGTTATAGGTGGCATACGAGCAGACGGCTCACCTGATGGTAAGTGATCACCGTCGCCCATGGACACTTGCAACACCAGGAGTATCACAAATGCGATGCCGGCCTTTAAGGAAGGAGTACGCTCTTTTTTTGAAAGGTTTTTGGGTCGTATCGGTCCGGAAACACTGCTGGCGACAATATATTCCACAGTTTTGTCGTACGTGGTAAAAAATTTCGACAAAGACGCACGGTTGTGGATAGCCACGCATCAAGATGATGGGGATGAAATTTTTGTCGCGATGTACGATGGCGAAATGCAGCAGCTGGAATTAATCCGAACAATTCCTCAGAACACTCTCCGTGATAAATGCGATAGAAGATGCAGAGCGATGCTATAGCAGGTACCTATACCTAATCTCCTATCCTATCGCCTACTACCTATCGCTCCTAAGCGAGGACACGGCGTCCACAACGAAGGCGTCCTACCCAAGTGGTGAGGATGCCTTTGGTATTGTACGAACGATGAAGATTGACAGGATTACTGCCCAAATACTAACTGGCCCTGGAGGTTTCTCCGCCTACCTCTATAGGTTTTAGTGTAAGGATACCCCTAGGGGCATATGCGATCCAGACGCTGAAGAGGACGTCTTCTACGTCCTTCTAGAATGCCCCCTGCACAACAACAAGAGACACTCCACAAAACTTAGTAACTTATTAGTAATAGGTAGTACCTACAATAGGAAACACCTACCCATGACACGACCTTCTATGGTCGTTCTTTTACCGTCCAAGCTGGCCCATGGAACTAGCCTATGGAATTCTCTTCCAGTATCCATAAGACGAGCACAATCTATTAATGTCTTTAAAAATCTTGTTGTGAATCACTATTTGTCGATGTAGCTGCATTTTTATCTCTGTTGACTGGACTAAACCTATATATGTGTGTAGTCTATGTATATATATGTAATATGTATAGGTTTATAATATGTATTTATGATGTGTATTTATGTATGTATATATACTTAATTCACAAATTCGTTTGAATCCCTTGTTTCTTTTACTGACACCGCCGACTCCAGCTTTCTTTCAATCCTCTCCATCCAAAGGTTGTCTGGAAGAAATCGCTTTTAGCGATAAGACCGCCCATTGAAGCACTCTTTTTTATTACAATTGTAATGTCCCTCATTTCTGTTCTGTGTTGTGGTGTTTTCAATAAATTATTGTGTATTGTATTGTATTGTATTGTATTGTATTGTATGTATACGTATACGCATTGTTATAAAACTAGATTTAAGTTGACGAACCCGTGTGGGATAAAACGACCCCGAAAAGGGAGAATGCAAATTGATATAAGATATAAATGTATTAACAAAGAAAATGAAAGATCTAAATAGAGTAAAACTGTACATATATGTGTATGTATAAACATATAGAAATAATGAAAAATTAAATTGTAATAGAATGACAAACAATGACAAATGTAAACAGGCAAAGAAATGGAAATACAAAGTCCTGTCACAAAACGGGGATAGAGGCTATGAAAAAAACCATACATACAGTCCACAACAGATTCCATAATGCCGTAACGTAACTAAATTGATTTCAGTCAAATTTAACCAGTGCACAATAATTATTTCGATAATTGGTCGGATCGTCAGATTCAATTAGAAAGTCGGTATGTTAAACAATTTTTAATAAATATTTGATAATGTGCCGAATCGAGTTATAGCGAGACTACGAAACTCGCAAAATTTGAAAAGGCAAAAGAATATTGTCTTTAGTAAAGGCTCAAGGTTTAATTAGCAGATTAACATAGGGATGTCGAAAGTTGAAAAAAATATCAATATCGGCTTCGATATATCGCGAAAAAAACATCGATATATCGATATATCGGACCAATTTTCCCAAAAATATCGTACAGTAGCTCACGAAATATGAAACGCGGAATAATAATGGAACGAAAATTATCTCCCTAAAAATAGAACCTATTTTCGAATGATGACATAGACTAAATACAGCACAGATAATAGATATGTTGAATATCTTTTATCTGAGATCCAGTTACGATTTTTTCAGATACGAATTTAGTTAGATCGTGATATGCGGCTAATAATTAAAAAAATATCGTTTTTGATACGAATTTCGATATTGGTTATTTTGTATCGATGTATCGATATATCGAATCAAAATATATCGGCAAAAAATATCGATATATCGAACCAAAAATATCGATATATCGATACATCGATATATTTTCAACAAGCCTAGATTAACATGTAATCCAAGCGTATCCAGAAATATGAACGCTGTAAAACCAATACGTAGTTAACACAACCAATGAACCACGAGCTAGCGGCGACAGCTCGGCGGGGGCGCACGCGAGCGATCAGTTCTGATCGTCGACGACAAATCGGTTATCTGGAGCTCTATTTTTGAATCACTCGTCTGACATAGTATCGTCGAATGCGACATAAGTCACCTTCGAGTTTCAAGTCGCATAATACTGATTTTCCGTATTTTTGAATCATTCGTCACCGGTGTTACCTGTTTAATACGAAATGTAAAATTTTACACATTTCACGCAGAAATAATAAAAACCGGTAATTACCGCAATGAAAACCGAACAAAAATTCTCGTTGTCATTTCATATAAAGCATGACAATTACCTATAGATTATCGTCGTCTAATTGCACAAAAAATTTGACAATTATTCTATCATTCGCCTCCACCGTTCGCCATGCAGCGAGTGGCCCATTCGTTGCACTCGAGCGATTCAAAAATACGGAATTAATTATGTCGAATGAAATTTAGTAGAAAACGAGCGTTCGACGCAAGACGAGTGATTCAAAAATAGAGCTCCAGTTCTGATCGTCGACGACAAATCGGTTATCTGGCCGAACGCGCCGTTAATCGCCCGACCAGCTCGAATATATTGTTTGTCCACTAGTAAAATACAAATTTAAATAACATCCGCGGTGCGAAGTGGCCCTCCCGAGTCGGCGGTCTGGCACAGTCCCGGCCCCGGCCCAAATATTGACCGGGCCGGCCGGCGCGTTAAATATTTCCCACGAAAAACATTCGCAAACAATATAATTACCGCGTCACGCGAACGAGAACCGACGGGCGCGCGGTATAGTTCACAAATTACTTTGGCAGCCGGAGAAATTTAATCGAAACCGACTCTACCGGCCCGCCTGTAACCGACTGATGTATTAACATTTATTGGTTTACAAATTAAAGATAACTTGTCACTGCAGGCCCGCTCAGGCGGGGTCAGTTTTTTAAAAATTCTCACGTATCGCTTATAGCTAATCCTCAATATTCACACTCGGGGTAATTTCAATATGACTTTTAAACATTTTAAACAGCATATATCGTCATCAGCCTATTAATGTCCCCACTGCTGGGACACAGGCCTTCCCTATGGATGGAATAGGGAGATTGGGCCATGACCCACCACGCGGGCCCAGTGCGGAATAGTGGGTGCTAACGACTGCAGATGCAGCCGGGACCAACGGCTTAACGTGCCTTCCGAAGCACGGAGGAGCTCGAGATAGTAATTTTTGGTTACCCATCCAATGACCGACCACTGCGAAAGTTGCTTAAGTTCAACGATCGCAGCCGAACGCGCTAACCACTTGCGCCATCGAGCTCCTCAAACAGGATATATAAAACAATGTAAAGTTTAGTTATCACATTAGCTTTATTGTGATTTGGACTTTATTTAACTCTAACATCCACATGATACTACTAGAAGAAAGAAGAAAGAAGAAAGAAGAAAGAAGAAAGAAGAAAGAAGAAAGAAGAAAGAAGAAAGAAGAAAGAAGAAAGAAGAAAGAAGAAAGAAGAAAGAAGAAAGAAAAATCATTTATTGGCCTTAACACACAAGTATGTAACAATAAGAAATTATATAAGCACCGATAAAAATAAAAACAAACAGATAAGACAACAATATGCAGAAAGAAGAAAGGCCAATTAGGACCCTGCCTCAGCTTAATGCTGTTACAATGGGACGGGAATATTCCCACCGTAACAGCGCTGGTATTCTGGCAGGGCCTGTACGAGATTGCTAGAGTATAAAAGCTAAGATTACAAAATGGTATTAAAATATATATAGTTATAATAGAATGAAATGAAATGAAATGTCATTTATTCAGTCTAGGCTGTTACAAGCACTTGTGAAGGTCAAGAAGCTACGCCATCGGTTCGCAAAACTACGGCGGGAGACCTTGTACTGAGAAGAACCGGCAAGAAACTCAGCAAGGGCTGTTTTTTTCTCCCTGTATTGTTATATACAGTGTCGTCAAGTTGAAAAATTACTTCAGAAATACGTCTGAAGTCACTTTCCATTACATCATCTAGAATATAAATATGTAGTTACAATTAATTTTATAGTTAACGTTTTAAGTAGTATATAGGAAGCGGCATTAGATAGGTACAATATTACTGTTATGAAAAATGAGTAATACCCATTTAATATCAAATTATAAGAAACACTATGTCCATGCATTACGATCATTTAGATAATCATCAACTTTATAATAGCCCTTATTCATAAGAGTATTTTTGATCTGAGATTTAAATTTAGTCAGTGGAAGCTCAATCAGATCTTGGGGAACTTTGTTAAACAATGCAATACTACAACCCAGAAATGAACCTCTTGATTTTTGGAGTCTGAAACATGGATGAACTGAGTTAAATAAATAAATATAGTTTATTAAATTGGTAATAAAAGACTACTAAAAGATATTTCAATTGTTGCTTAACAAAAATACAGTACCAAGGTTTAACGTGCGACCGCCATCATTCATCAAATCTTTTAGAATGAAGCAAAGGTTAGCAGAAGGAAAAAATAAGGTTAAAATTGCAAACTTATATTTTAATCCTGCAAAAACGCCATAGATTGTGAGGAGCGATTTGAAAACACAATGATTGTTTGAAATATCAGTGACCAGTAGCTCTTTTTAAGTAAATGTTTAGTACCTGCACTCTTCGAGAGAAGTTTCTGATATCGAATATCTTATCCTTGAATTGATCGGTTAAGTTACACCTTATTAAGGATTATTACTACACTCCCATAGAAATTCTATCTATTGTTAGTTAAAAACAACGAGAATTTCAGCCTACCAACATGTGTTTATAACATTAAACATAAAAAATAATCTAAAGAAATATTTACGGACGCACTGAACATTAAGCTCCGAGTTCCGAGTCCCGGCTGCTGCTTGGTTCGCGTGGAATGTTATATAGCTAAATTTTGTTTAGATTTAACATTTAGCAGTTAAATGCTTATAAAAAAATCATTTTTTTTTTCATTTTTTTTTATACCAACACTCGCACCAATTAGCCTAGCCCCAAAGTAAGCACTGTAAAGGCTTGTGTTATGGGATACTAGGGTAACGGATAGAATACATATATTGTACATATATAAGTATATTTATATGAAATACATATTAAACATCCATGACTGGAGTACAAATGCTCGTATTCATCACACAAACATCTGCCCCCACCGGGATTCGAACCCGGGACCTCTCGAGACGGCGACGCCATGAAACCCAGCGTATAAACCACTCGGCCACGGAGGTCGTCGAAATAAAAGATACCTGTGCAAAACCATTTTATTATACCTCTAATAAGAATAAAATAACTCTAATTAAACAGTGTCAGTGTTGTGTTGTAAATAAGATGTTATTTATCTTTCTGACCGCAAATCTCTAATTTAACCATGTTTCAGGTCCAGAAACTGCTCCTAAAACTGAAAGCTTCCTCATCAAATTAACTCATGAAATCCAAAATCCCAAATAACTTCGTCGACGTATCCGATTCGAAGCAGCCTCCTCGTTCAAACACTGGCCAGTGTAAATTGGTCATTGAAAGAAACAATCGCGAGTGTTGACATCTTGAGCGGAAACCCATTAATCGGAGACAGCTCCGCACAACTCGGCACAGGTCAGTCAGTGCGCCGAGAACTAATCAGCGCTGTTTATGAAATAAATTCTCGGCCGGCCGGCGAAATGACGGGAGCCATCACGCGGTTGGACCGCTTTGTAACCGCTACCAATCACGCTTCTCAAATCTAAACGTACTTGTCTTTGATTAGAAAATACCTGCGGCTCAGTGTGTCACCGATAAAATTAAATGCCTTCATTTCAGTTTTCAGTTTCATCGAATATTTAAACACATCAATGTATTTACACCCAATTGACCACAGAATTCTAAAATTGCGAATGTCCTTTGTATCGATATTGATTTGCAATTTGACCAAAATACCTGTTCCTCGTAGCATGAGCATTTTACATAATATCACGTTTTTTACCGCGCCTAACCGCCAAAGTCCATAGTAATTTGACAATTGAGCGAGATTTAAACGTGTTACACATATATCATATCGTGGTGTTCATGCTAGGGGGGCTGAAGCTGTTTTGTAAATCAGCAATCGCCGGAAACATTTTATGAATACTATGTATTATGTATATATTAAAGCGTATCTTTGAAAATGCAATCAACGGTTGAATCAATAAATAAATATGCCATTTGGACTGAGGAAGGGTAGCACATCGATTCAGTCCTAGAAACGGTCTAGTACCCATTGGACCCTCAAGATTCGACCCAAAAGCAAAAAGTGCCCATTGGACCTCTTTTTTGGTGTCCATTGGACCTTCTTAAAAAGTTTTGTATTCAATGTGCCCATTGGACCTCTATTTTGGTGCCCATTGGACCTCTTTTTTGGTGCCCATTGAACCTTCAAGATATATACTCTACTGCCAGTTGGACCTTATTGACAGTTTTGTTAAGCACAGTACAGTCATGTAGAAAATTGCAGACAAAAATAAAATTCATAATAGGTATTATAAAGCCACTAACTAAATACTGTATAAGTACTGAATCCTAACAGTAAGTAGTAAACTCGTACTCTCGCAGAAAGTGTTTGCTGCGCTTTGACTAATACCCACGTAGCCTAGAATAAGGTCGGATGAAATTCTAAATATCAACAAGAGATTTAATAAGCTCCTATTGTATCGAGATTTATAGATGCGAGCGTCCCATGGCCCGCAATATACTCGCAATACCGTATGCAACGAAAAAATCTCGGCACATCCAAAGTGAAAAAGTCTCGTGCAATAACGAATTTCAAATCCAATAAACCGGGTCGTGGCAGACTCCTTTGCTGTCTGATGGTGTTTGAGAGGAAAAAACGAGGACGCTATACCGCGTGTGACAATTGAACCGCCGCCGCCACCGCATCTCGCGCCCCCCTGCACACTAACGGCTTCCTAAACTAGGTACATTTTTAGTTTTAATACGTTCAAACAATAAATTATTTTCTTTTTATACGTAAATTAATATAGCTGTGTACGGTTACCAGATTTCAAAAACCTGATATCGAGATTGTCATGAAAAATAAACTCAGTGAATCGTTAACTATCTCGTATATATGTAAAACTCAAAGGTGACTGACTGACATAGTGATCTATCAACGCACAGCCCAAACCACTGGACGGATCGGGCTGAAATTTGGCATGCAGGTAGATGTTATGACGTAGGCATCCGCTAAGAAAGGATTTTGATCAATTCTACCCCCAAGGGGATAAAATAGGGAATGAAAGTTTGTATGAAACCTTGTCAATTTTAAACCGATCGGGCTGAGACTTTGCTTGCAGGTATAAGAAGAATAAATAGATGAATTTCATTGTGTATGATACAAGCCTGGGAACAAATACTGTAGTCTACACTTCAGCTCTACACCGGAGCGAAGCGAGGGCGGGCCGCTAGTCTATCTATATGTCTATATTATTGGAGTAGTGTGCTCGTCTCGTTGTCGTTGTCGTCTCGCTACGAAGATTCGGAGCGCGCCGCTTATAATGATGCTAAGCGTGCCAACGTGAATGAGGTGCTCGTGTGTTATCGCCGCGCCCGCGTTCATTGACGGATCTAGTGTTGAGTAGGACTTACAAGAGGCGGTACATTTGTCCCGGACATGACGCCAAATTGTAAGAGCGGCTCAAAATTTTAAAATGTACTACTTCACATTAAATGTCGCGATAGTTGCGTCTCGTTACTCACTCACTCTTCGTAAGTTTGAGAGAGAGAGCGAGGCATGACATTTCATTTTAGTCCTCTACGCACTATCCATCTGTATCTCTATCTGTTTTTCGTGTATAGCGCTGTCCTGCATGCTGGATCCAGCAATATTGATAGTGCGTAGAAGAGGTGCTACTCGTGCACACAAACGTAATGTCGAGCTTCTGTACGCCTCAATGTCATATTTGTACTCGTCACTTCAAATGTATTGCCGAGCTTCAGTACGCCTCGCCTCATTTGAAGTGGGACATTGTACTGGTTCAGTACAAAAAAGAGGCTACTCTTACAAACTCTTTTTCAAGTCGTGTCCTACCCAACACTAGACGGATCACAGTTTACGTTTGTAATAAGAGCGGGAGTACCACTGTCTGCTTCCTTTGCTGCCCATACCTCAGGCCCAAATTAAAACGTGGCTGCGTGAAATAACTCATAAAACACACTTGACGGAGTGGAAAACAGGTGAAGGATGCCGGCGGTAAATAAAAGTTTTACCCGAACCCTTACCAGACTAAATAGGGACAAACTTCGCAGGATTATAGGATCCCTGACTTGTCATTGTCCCCTAAACAAACACCTATATACAATAGGAGTTACAGATAGCCCCCTATGTAGAGGATGCATGGAGGCAGAAGAAACGCCACAGCATGTCATCATGGAATGCAGGAGTGTGGCCGAGCAACGGGCACGACTTCTCCAGTCACCAGAATCGTTTCCGGAAGCTTTCAGCAGTCTACCAAGGCTACTTTCCTTCTGGACCGATATAGGCTAGGAATGTTTTGAGACACGCACAATGGTCCAATAATTAGGACTAAGTGCGGAAACCGCCCTGAAGAACTAACTAACCACTGTCTGCTTAGTCGCGTTCAGGGGACCTAAAAAGGTCATATTGTGCAATATTGCTAAAAATAATTCATCTCCAGAATTCCTTGCAGATCATAAGCAATTCCTCTTAATTTTCTTAAAATTGTCACTTAATTTAGCAATATTGCATCAGTTCAGTTCATTAGCAGATTCAGATTTAGGCATCATGTTGCCACGTATGCAAATATTATAAACCGACCTTAATCTCTTATCTATTAGACAAGTCCGTCCGTCCGTCTGTGGTGCTGTTTCAGCGGCCAAACCGTAAGAGATAGATAAAGAGAATATTTAAGTTATAAGTTAAGAATAGTCTGATAAGACTACAAACCGGATTTGAGTAACGTAGCACTTCCGGTTTTCGAGAAATCAGGTTTTGGTGAACATTTGGTTCACTGGTTTGCTAGTTATTTCTAATTCAACTTTTTTCTAATTCAACTTTAATTTTTACTCTAAGTATGAAGTTATCCGATGAGATTAACTATGCGTTAGTCTAAATATTTGTTTATGTTTTTTTTTATTTATTGGATAAAACGTACCCCTCCTAGGGTGCAGTAGTAGGGTAACCTAGGGTCAAGCAAATTGTTAGACAATATGCGTAATGAAAACGTAAGCTTTTCTATAAAGGTATATATAAACATGCACATGAGGATTCTAAGAGGATACATGAAAAAACAGGGAGATATTCCTGATTCGTTTTTATGAAAACTGCAAGACAAATATCTCTTATCTATTAGACAAGTCCGTTCGTCCGTCTGTCTGTGGTGCTGTTTCAGCGGCCAAACCGTAAGAGATACTCGTAGATAAAGAGAATGTTTAAGTTATAAGTTAAGAATAGTCTGATAAGACTACAAACCGGATTTGAGTAACGTAGCACTTCCGGTTTTCGAGAAATCACGAATTTCAAACGAAACCACACAAAATCTCGGAAGTTCTCAATTAATTAAATACATTTTTTTTTAAATCAGGTTTTGGTGAACATTTGGTTCACTGGTTTGCTAGTTATCTTTAAGTTGTGTAACCCTAACAATATTGTTTTTTTTTCTCTCAATTTCATCCTGATAACTTTCTCTTCAATGTTTTTGTAATGTCCCTCACATCTGTTCTGTGTTGTGGTGTTTTCAATAAAGTATTGTGTATTGTATTGTTTTTTTTTATCTATATTTTTCTCTGAGCATCTCATTGTCTAAGTTTTTCAATTTAGTTGATTTCGTCAAGATATTTCATATTGTTTTCTACCAAAACATCACCATGACAGACACGTAACATGCAATGTCTACATAATTTAACACACACACACACATACTGATCGATATCTACTCAATCTTCTCGTCAAACAGCGCCAGTTCTAAATGCACCCACCGTAAACAATAGCGGAATGAGCTCTTCAATGGACTCGGCGGTACCTGCATATTATGCGTCCGCCTATGCTCTGAATCAGTTTAAAACGCAGGGATATCGGTCGAAATCAACGGATGGAACGCTCTCCCGCGCTAAATGGAACGTCAGACCTCTTTCCATGTTCCGCGGGAGTACATACCGACCATTTTCGTAGACGAAAGACGTCTGAAATTAAAAGGAATCAAATATGAATGGGGTATGCATGAGTAACGCGACGGCTCTCGGCAGCGGCAGCCGGGCGCGCCGCTGCTCTCTCCCGACAACTAAAACTGTTACATTAATAATGCGTTTGCTTACAATGCGCTTTAAATGTAGATCCAGAGTGCGTCCTTGTCGCGCGGGGCGGTCTCGCTCGCGCGCGCCGCGGCGCACACGGCGCGTTCATGCAAAATGTACGCGGAACGCGACCATTCCCCGTTTCTCTCTCAAGATAATGCTGTTGTCCGCCTAGTACCAGACCGGCTGCCCCCCTTCTGCTCACCCCCACTAATCGGCCCATATCGATGGCCCTCGCATCTCTGCGTCGGACGATGGACGTCGGATCATCGCGTTCTAGGGATGTCGAAAGTTGAAAAAAATATCGATACATCGCTCTTTTAAAAAATATCAATATCGGCTTCGATGTATCGCGAAAAAAACATCGATATATCGGACCAATTTTCCCAAAAATATCGTACAGTAGCTCACGAAATATGACACGCGGAATAATAATGGAACGAAAATTATCTCCCTAAAAATAGACCCTATTTTCGAATGATGACATAGACAATGCTAAATACAGCACAGATCATAGATATGTTGAATATCATTAATCTGAGATCCAGTTACGATTTTTCCAGATACGAATTTAGTTAGATCGTGATATGCCGCCAATAATTAAAAAAATATCGTTTTTGATACGAATTTCGATATTGGTTATTTTGTATCGATGTATCCATATATCGAATCAAAATATATCGGCAAAAAATATCGATATATTTTCAACAAGCCTATTGCGTTCTCATTACGAGGTGCGTGGCGTGGCGATTTGCATGCTCCCGCATCAAGCCCTATGGTTGATATCAATAATACCTCAGTCATAGCCATAATATTTATTGCTTCATACATTCATACGTTCAGTTCTTAAATTTAATAACAACTCGCAAACATGAGTCCTGCAAGGGCATTACAAATTATAATAAAAGTGTACAAATATTAATTTAAAATTTGATAAAATTACAATAGGATAACAATTTAAGATAGATAGAAAAATTAAATAAGTTAATAAAAACTAGCAAACCAGTGAACCAAATGTTCACCAAAACCTGATTTAAAAAAAAATTAATTAATTGAGAACTTCGGAGATTTTGTGTGGTTTCGATAAAATTCGCGATTTCTCGAAAACCGGAAGTGCTACGTTATTCAAATCCGGTTTGTAGTCTTATCAGACTATTCTTAACTTATAACTTAAATATTCTCTTTATCTATCTCTTACGGTTTGGCCGCTGAAACAGCACCACAGACGGACGGACGGACTTGTCTAATAGATATGAGATTATAATTTTAAAATTAATTCATTTAATACTTTAAGCAATTATAAAATACATTAAGAGTTAGGTCAAGAGATTTATGTCAATCAAAACAAAAAATAAATAAACAAGTAACAATAACATTCAAAATTCATTCACATAATATTTATTATAATTTAGTTTAATAATTTCGATTTAGGTCAAACCTTTCATGGTTAACGACATTTTGTTGGTGATTAAATGTTGTTACATGTGACACAGATGAAACATTTTTTATGTTTTTTGTAAATTTAGCAATCTAAATCGTTTTCTTGTACTTTATTCTTGTTATTCGATGAGAGCATTACTATTGTCTTCCAAATGATATAATAAGAGTCGAGGTGAGAGCTTTTATATTTCCATGCACAAAGGGCTGACTTTTGATGTCGGCACGAGTTATTGTAGATAAACCGGATTCCGTGTTGTCAATTCCATTCCGACGAGAATCTTGCAACACCCTCTGCGGTCTGCAGTAATTTTTCTTGAAGTAAATTAGCATCGCTTTTCTCTCTATCGTAGACTATTGCCACCACCACCAGACAGGATATAAGTGATTTATTAATAAGCTTTTATAAGAGACTAGCAAACCCGGCGAACTCCGTTTCACCACCAGATGGCTTCGTTTTATGTAACATTTCGTTTGGTGATTAAAAGAAGATTTTTTTTTTAATTTTTCCTGATTTTTTTTTGCTATAAACCTCACGGAGCCCGAGACCTTTCCAACGAATGCAAAACCGTGGAAATCGGTTCGTGCGTTCTAGAGTTATAGCGTCAGGAAGGAAAACCCGACTTATTTTTATATAGTAGATTTCCTAAATAAAATATAGGCTTGCCAGATGGCCAGGATTCTCGGGATTATCCTGGAATTTTGCATGTTGTCTCGTGTCCAGTAATTAGACTTTATTGTCCCGGATTCCGATGGTGTGCTAGTTTCGCAACAAAATAAAATAACAACTAGCAAACCAGTGAACCAAATGTTCACCAAAACCTGATTAAAAAAAAAATGTATTTAATTAATTTTGAGAACTTCGGAGATTTTGTGTGGTTTCGTTAAAAATTCGTGATTTCTCGAAAACCGGAAGTGCTACGTTACTCAAATCCGGTTTGTAGTCTTATCAGACTAATCTTAACTTGTAACTTAAACATTCTCTTTATCTATCTCTTACGGTTTGGCCGCTGAAACAGCACCACAGACAGACGGACGGACGGACTTGTCTAATAGATAAGAGATAATAACGAATGACACCTGCTTGATGTTTTAATTCTGGTCGTGATGGGGGTTTCATTTGATGCTTCATTCGTCATACAGAAAATATTATGTAGTAAAATTTTGCTTTAGAGTTAAATTTAACAGTGTAATGCTGAAATTTTTAAAATATAAAGTTTCCAACATTCACAGAAGCTATGTAAATTGTACTGTGGGTCTGTTTGTCTTTAATGCGTTCCTTTTACAGATATGTAGTTGTTATCTATCACAGAAAACCTACATCAGGTTTATTAATTATTCAAAAAGTTGTTGCGCCGTATGTTTTAAAGTTCTCCCAGTGCCGCATCTGTTAGAATTTATTCATAAAATAAACCTTCTTAAGCTATATATCTCAACATATTATTTTTTTCTAAGATAGTTTAAGTTTTTAAGTTACGATGGTAAGTATATTGAAATAAGCACTCATGTAATGCGATTCAACTAAGAATAGGACCGACTGGGCGCCAAATTGTGATGTCATAGCTGTCAATTTAAACCAAATAGGTAGAGTGAGTAAAAAAAAGTTTTTATTTAATAAAACTTGTTTACTAAGATTAAGTGAGAAAAAGCATCAGATTTTTTAATAACATTTATTTACTAAGATTGAGAAAAATGAACCAACGATTTTTAATAACATTTATTTATTAAGAACATCATCATCAGCCTATTAATTACCCTACTGCTGGGGCACAGGCCTTCCCTATGGATGGAATAGGGAGATTGAGCCATGACCCACCACGCGGGCCCAGTGCGAATTGGTGGGTGCTAACGACTGCAGATGCAGCCGGGACCAACGGCTTAACATGCCTTCCGAAGCACGGAGGAGCTCGAAATAGCAAATTTTTAGTCACCCATCCAATGACCGACCACTGCGAAAGTTGCTTAACTTCAACGATCGCAGCCACAACGCGCTAACCACTTGCGCCATCGAGCTCCTCAATCCTCCAAATATAATAATATGCGTCCAGTATTCGTGTAGTGGTTATGTCCTATGAAAGAGCCCTAATTCCTTTTTTTCTCTCATAGACTGTCTAACTATTGAATTTCACCAATGAATAAGTATTACTGAAGTTATACTTCTTTAGGCGCGTTATGAAAAAATTATGAGAGTGAAATTTTAAGATGCGCGCGCATCACTGTAACGCAAAATTTTAACACTTGTTACCTTTGTTACTTTTGTGTTTACCGCACATTAAGAAAATCTACCAACAAAATAGAAATAGAATCTCTATTTAGTGGGTGCTAACGACTGCATTGTGAAGGCCTATCAAAAGTATTTATTAATCTGGAACAACGGAACCAAAGCGCGATTCAGGAGACTACAGCACCATCTCTTGACCATTGGTGTAGTAGAACCAAAAACCACATCTTTATTTTTTGTAATAAAAGTAACAGTTATAGGTATTCATATTTATAATATTTATCCACATGTTTCTAGTTTGTATATTCGGAATACGTGTTTGAGTTTCATACAAGTGCAAATCACATATGTTCTAATAAAAATTATATTCAGTAGCGATGTTAATTTAATACTTTGATCACTTATTTATTTTTTCAAATTAAAACTGAACTTTATTGACTGTGTCCTTTTCCAGACTTTTTATTAATTTATTGTAATTGATTATTTGCATGCAATTAAAAACTAATTTTAAACGATGCCAAAGAAGGATAACTTCTCACGCGCCTACATAAGTACACGCACCCATTTTTAATTTAATCTTAAAGTTAGGCAGTTAACTGTATTGCAAACGAAATATTAAAAAAATGCAGCTTTTGCGAAATAAAAATTCAATTGAGTTTCCAACTCAGTGTAAAATTAAAGAATTATTTGTATGAATGGGGAAAAGTTTGCAATGTTTCATTTGGCTTCCCAAGTTGCTGGACTCTGATAAGCAGTTGAGTTAAAGAGTTTTTGTATGGGTACAATACTTATTTATTGCTTGAACTTTTATTTTTCTTGATTTAAGAATTACGCGAGAAAATTAAAAAAGAAAACATTATAAAAAAATATCAAAAATTAACGGACTAAAAACCTTTTTTTACAAATACAACCTTTGGTCAAACTTTAAATGAAAGAGTCGACAGAAGCCCAATGTTCATTTTGTTTTTTTAAATCCGCAAGGGACAAGGGCCTATGTGTATATGTACATCCTGCCCGATACTTCTGTATTAGTGTTGCCGATCGATAGTCGACTATCGATGATTAATCGATAGTCTATCAATCGTATGACAATCGATCGGCTTATCGATAGTATCGATACTATCGATAGCACAGAAAAAGCCAATACTATCGTATGAGTTAAATACTATCGATAGCATTGTAGTTCGTTAATAACAAACTATCGATACTGTCGATTTTATTTGCAACCATACTATCGATAGTTTAACAATTTGCAATAGTATTGTTTACAATTTTCAGGTATTATAGTCAATCACAAACTTTAGTCTAAAACAATCACTAGTATCGATACTATCGATAGTATTGTTGCAGATAAAATCAACACTATCGATAGTATCGATACTATCAATAGTTTGTTATTAACGAACTACAATAGTATCGATAGTATCTATAGTATTGCACTCATTCGATAGTATTGCCTTGTTCTGAGCTGTCGATAGTATCGATACTATCGGTTGTATCGATTCTATCGATAGGCCTATCGATTGACATGATTTTCGATGTAAACTGTCGATAGTTTTAATATCGATAGTTGGGCAACACTATCCTGTATGTATTTGAAAAAACAACATGACACTACTTAACTTCATCCATATTAATTAAGTTCAAACATACGGGCAAACATGACAGTTGACTCATTAATCAGATGCAATATTGAGCTGAGAAGACAAAACTAGCCATATGTATTGTACGAGTATAATAACTCTATGAATATGGCATTAATAAATTAGGAGATTGGTGTACGGATGTGAGCTCTGTGCGAGATACATTTAAGTAAACTACTACACTACTAGTGGTCGGTCATTGGATGGGTGACCGAAAATTTACTATCTCGAGTTCCTCCGTGCTTCGGAAGGCACGTTGAGCCGTTGGTCCCGGCTGCATCTGCAGTCGTTAGCACCCGCCAATCCGCACTGGGCCCGCGTGGTGGGTCATGGCCCAATCTCCCTATTCCATCCATAGGGAAGGCCTGTGCCCCAGCAGTGGGGACATTAATAGGCTGATGATGATGATGATGTGAGCTCTGAAGACACATTCGTGGAAAGTGTGCATTGGAAGGATGATCTTGTTGTAAATTATTGAACAATTAAGTATTTTATTCATTTAGTGACGTTTTTAACACGACATTTTTTCTAGTAATATTTTGCTTCAGAATTAAACAATATAGCAGTTACATGCTGAAAAAAAAATATAACGATTCTAATATTCACAGAAGCTTTATAAATAGGGGTGATGACGGGGTACAGTAAACGAAGTTCTATTTAGTCCGTCAGTTAGATGATCAAAAAATAATGGACACGTATTTTTTTCATTGGGAAATCAACCGAAAAATGACAAAATTATAGCGCGGCAAAGTTTAGCAGTAGGGGCTCGTGACGTCACTTATTAGTAATTTTTTACTTAAAAGTGTACTAAAACGTGACGTCATGCGACTTTTCAAATCAATATATCTCTGCAATGTTTATATTATGTGAAAAAAGAAAAAATATGTGTCCAATACTTTTTGATAATTTACCCGATAAACGAAGAAAAAAAAATAGTCATCATCCCTATTGTACGGTGGGTTTGTTTGTCTTCAATGCATTCCTTTTACAGATAATTGTTATCAATCACAGAACCGCTTCATCAAGTCTATCAATTTATTCTGTAAGTTATTGTATCTATGTTTTTAACTTCTCCCAGCGCCTTATATTTTAGAAAAGAGTAGAATTTATTCATAAAATTAACCTTTTTAAGCTATATATCAAATTATTTTTTTTTGAAGTGAAAATTTCCTTAGCGGCGTTGTACACTTTCTTTTGTAATGAATAAAAAATGTTAAACTCGCGTCAGGTCAAACACGTGGGCTGATCGCATCATGACACAATAAAATTGGAAAGGTTGTTGACTTTCAATATATTCCGTATTTTAATAATATTTCTCTATCTAGGACGTCCACGTGGCAGCTTTATTGCGAAGAAAATGCATTTTTTTTTACAATAGATGTCGCTAGGTGCGCTTAAATGTGATTCATTTAAAGTTGATTTTTCTGAGAGATAAACTTTTTTAATGTAAAATAAATTGTCATGTTTGTGTACGATAGCGCAATAAATAAATATTGTATTCTACCACATACATGATAGTACTTTTATACTGATAATTAAAGCAATTCGTGCAAAATTATTCCCTAACCATTCCAAAATATCAAAAATGCACAACGTTAATTTATTCAAGTTTTCACTTCTGCCGGCACTCCCGGAGTGCAACGCGTCGTTTTTTTTTCTAAAATTGTAGTTCCCACACACACACAGAGATATACTCACAAGTCTAGTTATGAGATGTTAAGTATATTGGAATAAGCACTCATAGTTATTATTTACTTAATATTAATGGTAAATAATCGAAAAGAACTGTTTTTCAGATCAGGTGTGGGGTGCATCCTATCTTTTTTTGCATATACTGTGGGTAGATGAGTGAATTATAAGTGTCAGCCTAGTTTGGACTATATTACTTTCATTTTAGAGATGAAATTAAATAGACATGTTCAATAAAGAGACCGAAACATGTTTTCATGAACAACGGCATGGATGAGAATGTTACATGAAAAATATGCATAAATATTTGACTTAACAGACAATTGTTCCTGTTAATGTTAAATAATAAAAAAACAGACAATTAAAGTAATAATTATTATTTTTCAAGTTATACTTCTTTAGGCGCGTTATGAAAAAAATATGAGAGTGAAATTTTAAGATGCGCGCGCATCACTGTAACACAAAATTTTAACAGCATGAAGTTGGTCGCTTTAGCGACAATCAATCAATCAAATTATGCTACCGCGGCCCTCACGGACCGCGTCGAAATTCCTCTAGCCATTCTTAAGCTGCCCGGTCCGCGGATTTTCTCTAGTTATATTTTCTTTAGATTTAAACAGACAATTATGTTTATATGGTACGACAACATATTTTTACAAGCAACTGTACCTACCCACTATAAACGCCCTATCTCGCGTTACAACAAAAGCCGATACAACGGGCGGCTACGAAATGTTACACTGAATAAATCATCCGTCATACTGTGTACCACTAAAATATGCAATAGTTTTGTGTAACTTGCACGCCTCCTACGGGCGGCGCTGGTACTAAGTGAACTACAATATTTTATTTAATAAACTTAGCCGGTTATACCCCTGTTGGCCGACAAACTTTGTAGTTTTCTACACTATTTGTGTAGTTATGCCAACTTGAACTAAAGCTAATAGGCAAGACAAATGTACGAACGCCTCCCATAGTACTACACTGTTTAACTTTGTTTACGGTGCTCACCTGAATTTTTAATTCAACACAGAATATGTGGGCTATATTCTGGTGCCCGACATATTTGTAAGAAAACTTTTTAATTCTGCTCCACTTGCCGAGTGACGTCAGCCTTTACGTAACCAACCGGCGAGTAACGAGCGAATCTCTCGCTTAATCTCTAGCGTTTAAAGTTCGTTTTGCAAAAGCGTCACCTGCCTTTTTTTCAGGACCTCCCAATTAGTTTAAAATGAGAAAGAACTTTTATTGAGTTTATGGGTACGAGGCGACTTTTTCTCTGTAATGAATATAGTGGTTTGTAGTAAATTGATTTCGTAGGTAGAACCTTTGTTATGTTGTTGGAAAAAAGTCGTCGTAACTTAGGCTCTTTTTGAACCTCAAGGCGAATCGCAATTGCTTTTTAAACCTTTAAAATGTACCAGATCGTCGAGTGGTTAATCTCAATCATTCAGTAAATACTCTCTTCTCGATTCATATTATTAATTATACTAACATCAACACTCATACGATTATTGTTGCTGGTTTTCGCATAAATTAATGTATAATATTATCTTATTAATCAACACGGTTTATAGCTAGAAATGTCTGGTCTACTCTAGATATTCAAGAATAATTATTAATCTTTTTTCTCATTGCGTGCCTAAGTAATAATAAGTTGTTTTTGTTAAAACAATGTAATTAAATTGAAGTACCCATCTATTGTTATCGTATAATAGAAACGACTCTAGTACACAACATTGAAAGAAACGCTATTTTATAAATATAATGAATTTATTTTGCTTTTTTATTTTTTTATTTTTTCCTCAATAACAAGTCAGTTTTTGATCCAAGGTATTTTAATCTCAGATTACAGAAGGCAGATAAATGGACCACACGGAACACGCAATGCCTGGCACCATAGCAAATACGAAGTCTAAAATACATGCTTTTTTTTTCTTTCTTTTTTTATAGATATGTCCGACAAATGACAACACCCCACCTGATGTTAAGTGAAGGTGAAGTTCAGACGCGAAGATAGCTGATACAGCAGTTCTATCTGCCACACCAGCCATCTTCACCCTGCCGGCCTGCATGTTGCTTCTTCACGCCTCTTTTAAAGGATCCCAGGTTGTAAGAGGGAGGGAACACGTGAGCGGGCAGAGCATACCATTTACGGATAGTGCGACAAAGGAATGAGTCACCAAATTTCTTTGTACGCGTTGGAATTTTGTCTTTGCGAACACTTTTTACGATGTATGAACAAGGCGGCACAGTTTTGATAAAAACTTAATATTCACGGGACGTGTTCACAACACGATGCGTTGTGGTGTACTGACGCGGATTGATATTCGCTTTAGACTTCGTATTTGCTATGGTGGCACGCATTGCGTGTTCCAGGCAGACCGCCTTTTGTTCTGAGATCTGAGATTTCAATGCTCTCCGTCGTTTAATGACATTCGTAATAGCATGGTAATGTTACTAACTTCCACTTACAACCGCTTGTGTGATAGTAACTTATTTTTAATATCTCATAGGAGCCTATTTTTTCATGATAACATTTATGCGTGTCGTGTTTCAGCATTACTTTTAGTCACTTTTAGTACTGTTTTCGGGACTGTTATCAATCCCAAAAATGTCACGACACAAAAGGAACAAAAAGTTCTTCCAGATTGTATAAATCCGAACGCAAAGTTATTAATGATGAATCCGATAAAATGTATCTGGTGATGTGTTGAAATATATGTGGTGCATTTAAAATTTAAACGAAGCAGCCCAGCCCGTATCTGTCAGCTGTGTCGAAGTCATAAATAAGAAGTGGAGTATTATATTAAACGGACACAATGTTAATATTGAAAAAAGTCAATAATAATTGTAGATAAATCTTTATTTACGGCCTTAAAGCTCGGACAAAGATACATTAGTTTCAAATATAGACTTGTGAAATGAAATAATTGTTATTCAGTTTTTTCAGTCTCTGTATGATGTACAACGGGGATGAAAAAATCCCCGATCTCACGCGCCGTACATTCCTGAATAAAATAATACTAAAATGACAATAAAATTTCCATTTCTTTAACTGTCGTTTCTAATACCGGTATAACTCCTCTTTGAGCTGGTCCGAACTCCTTACAGTGTTGGTCATTCCCACAAAAGTTGGTATTTGCGCCTGGGAGGCTGTTTGCGCCTATAATCTGTTTTGAAAATTCCGCTAGAGCCTGGGTTCCGAACCTGGGGGTAATTACCCCTCCGGGGGTAAATCAGCCATACTTCGGGGGTAACAAGGAGCCTAATTATTAGGTCAAATCTAAATAATAGTACTAAATAGAGCCTGCGGTCCTTCTTGCTAGTGAGCCTGCGGGGTGCTGAGTGTGGGAAGCGGGGCGAGATTATCTCCTGATGATGACATTAGTAGGGACGAAGATGTAGCGGCCAAATTGGAATTTCTTAGACTGATTATAAAATTTTAAAGTCGGGGTAAGATATCTCTTATCTATTAGACAAGTCCGTCCGTCTGTGGTGCTGTTTCAGCGGCCAAACCGTAAGAGATAGATAAAGAGAATATTTAAGTTATAAGTTAAGAATAGTCTGATAAGACTACAAACCGGATTTGAGTAACGTAGCACTTCCGGTTTTCGAGAAATCACGAATTTCAAACGAAACCACACAAAATCTCCGATGTTCTCAATTAATTAAATACCTTTTTGTTTTTAAATCAGGTTTTGGTGAACATTTGGTTCACTGGTTTGCTAGTGTTTTCCTAATAGATTACAGGTGTAGCAGTATTGGAAAGGCTAGGAAACACTGGTCTAGAGCCTAGCCTAGACACACTAGCCGTGTCGGATTAAAGCATCACGTAGGTAGACAGAGACGCGGGTACTTGTACACCGGGAACCAATCAAGGCATCGGATCCGCTTTTCAAATTGAAATCATAGACGACGTAACAAGTTTCTTTCAATTTCAATGACAAAACTCGATGGTAACGAAGTTAAGCTTTTAATTCCACAGCGCTAGGGTTGGGCGTGTGCATAAGGATCGGACAGGATTCGTGACAACTGACGAACGCGCCGCTGGATCCGTGCCAACATACATTCTTAACCGAACGGGACATGTTAATATAAAGCAAATATAACTAGAAAAAGTTCGACGCGGACCAGGCGTTTGAAATTGTGGGTTTTCCTATAATGCGAAGAGATGGCCCTGCCTTGCAGCTTAAGAAAGGCTAGAGGAGTTTCGACGCGGTCCGTGTGGGCCGCGGTAGCATAATTGGTCAGTGCATGTGCCCGGATTGCGAAGGGTGCGGGTTCGAGTCCCGTCTGCTGCCTGGTCCGCGTCGAACTTTTTCTAGTTATGTTTGCTTTAGATTTAAACATCAAGCAATTACATGCTTTAAAAAAAAACAAAAATTATGTTAATATTAGTTAGTCGAAGTTTTAAAAAAATCTTATGTAACTCATCTTTCTCTCTCTCATCAACTTATTTTTGTTAAAACATACAATGAACTCTGAAAATAAATACTACACTACTTTTGGCAGTCGTGTAAAAAGGCAATTATTTTACACTTACTGTTCATGCTTAAAACCGTTTCGAGTGTATTATACTACTTCCATGTGATTAAAAAAGGCATTTTTTTCACTTATTTTTCCGGATTTACACGAGTATTTTTTTTCACATTTTTCCCATGTTCTTAGACAGATTTTAATCCTCAAATAAAAAAAAATCATCAAAATCAGACACAATAAAATGTTTCAGGAGTATCTGGGTTAAGCACTCGTTTTGTATTAGGTTAGTATATGCAAAAAAAATCTCATAAAAATATTTAGTTTGATAATAATTGAAACTGGTTTTTCGCACACGAATGTGACCCCGTTCTCGCGTCCCACTTTGAACTTTTCGGACATGCAGTGTCACATCGCGCGTCGCGTCGCGTCGCGTCGCATCCCTATCGGCGGACGGGTACCGTTTTAATTGATCTTGCTCGTTTTCTATTCGTCCAGCGAGAGGCGAATATCCGATTCTACTATGCACTAGAACGAATTATTAGATCGCGCCTGCTGCCGAATGCCGAAAACGACGGACATCGAATAATAAACCCATCCCTTTATTGGCTTCATCTCCAGCTAGTATTGTTGTGTGCCTTTGATAAGAATTAGTTTTTATATAAATTTAGATATTCTATATATTTATTTATTTATTTATTTATTCATTCATTGCATATCACATTCACAAAAATAAGGTGGTACATAACAAATACAGTAACTATGTGACGCCCTGCAAGGGCACAGCAACTTTAGAGGGTTATAATCTATTTAAAATATATTATTATACAATTGCACAATATAATTTATAAACTAAGTTTTAATCATTCTTTACATACATTGGTGTTTGGTGTCAATTCTAGCATGACTCTCCAACCCAAACCTAAATTTGACGACAGTGTATCCTTATCATTCCCAATACATAAGTAAAGAAAAAGTTTAGAGAATCATGCTAGAATCGACACCATAAATTCATTAAAATATTGTTATCTATTCTTCATTTAAATACATTCATTATAAATTAAATTCTTAAGAGTCTGAAGCATTCCATTGGCTGGGTGATTTGTCATTGAAAAATTCATTTAAGTCATAATAACACTTGGCAATAAGAAAGGCTTTTAAATGTTTGATAAATTGTGTCGGTGTGTTATAGTTTTTTAGATAGTTAGGGACATGGTTATATATAATGCTGCCACCTTCCTACAATCTGGGGTGCTTTTAGAGAGTCGTGAAGAAGCATTTCTGCAGGCCGGCAAGGTGAGGATAGTTGGTGTGGCAGTTTCTAACTACTGTACCTATCCTCGCGTCTTTTTTTTTTATAGATAGGGCCGACAAATGACTTCACCCCACCTAATGTTAAGTGAAGGTGAAGTCCAGACGCGAAGATAGCTGAAACAGCAGTTCTACCTGCCACACCAGCCATCTTCACCCTGCCGGCCTGCATGTTGCTTCTTCACGCCTCTTTTAAAGGATCCCAGGTTGTAAGTGGGAGGGAACACGTGAGCGGGCAGAGCATTCCATTTACGGATAGTGCGACAAAGAAATGAGTCACCAAATTTCTTTGTACGCGTTGGAATTGTAGCCACAGTAAGACGGTGGCAACGTAGGCCAGCGCGCGTGGTCCTCTGAAGGAAAGGGGAAGGTGGGATAAGAGAGAATAACTCCTCAGAACACTCGCCGTGGTACAGACGATAGGACGCGCTTAGTGAGGCCACGTCACGGCGTATTTGAAGAGGCTCGAGGTGTTTAGTCAGCTCCTCATCGCCTATGATTGGACTTTATCACCACTTAACATTAGGTGCCATTAGGTGCGACAGAGTCATTTGCCTACCTGCCTAGAAGAAAAACGACAAACGCGTTTATTGTTAGTCATTCTAAACTCCTGAGCCGATTTTAATGTCCTTTCTTTATAGTGCATATCGTGGGTTCCTGACTTAAATAGCGATTAAACAGTGTCTGTTAGTCGTGTTGATAACTTTGTTATTTATTTTATTGTAACTTTATACATCTATATTCTAAATAATGTAATGGAAGGTGACTTCAGAAGTATCTCTAAAGTCATTGTTCAACTTGACGTCTCTGTGTATATCAATACAGGGAGAAAAAAGTAGCCCTTGCTGAGTTTCTTGCCGGTTCTTCGCAGTACAAGGTCTCCCGCCGTAGTTTTGCGAACCGATGGCGTAGCTTCTTGACCTTCACAAGTGCTTGTAACAGCCTAGACTGAATAAATGACTTTTCATTTTTTCAATACATTGCAGACTGTCTGCCCGATGTTGTGACTAAAATCGAAAGGTGAAGCTTCAGTGTTATGTCTTAGGAGAATTCATTTAATAAAGTCTGCCGTTCAAGTTAAGAATGTTATTAGCGATTTGGTTTATGTGTTCGGTGCAACTGAGTTTTGTCTCTTTTGAGTTGACAAACGTGGTTGGCGGCGTGGCATTCCCAGTGGGAGACTTATTAAAAACATTAATTAATTTATACTCGTCCTATAAGTACTGCCCACCCGGCCGTGGGTCCTTCACTCCTTACGCAACCGGAAACACGGCCAGTTTTTGTAGACAACATTTTAAAATAATTAAGTACATATTTTTTACCAAGAGGTAAGCTGCAACTTTGGTGGCAATTTTTGCTTTTCTCGTCAACATTGTTCTGTAGTTTTGGGTGCACTAAATAAGTACACGCACCCATTTTTTAAAATCATGTTTTGGTGAACATTCGGTTCACTGGTTTGCTAGTAAATTACTAACCGATATCGATACGGCAAGAAATTCGGTATAAGATCCAAGACCTAGTGAGTTTCGTACAGTAGGTACTGTGTTTATTAATGCATCATTTTGATCAGCGCCGCATAAAAATTTCAAATGCTCCGCTAGCGTTTGTTGTCCCATTACCGGGCATTCCGGGAGCGAGCATTTTCTCATTTCATAAATTTTAATTACTCTAGTTAAAATAAATCAAGTTAAGGCAACTTCATCATCTCGAGAGACGGTTAACGCATGCGCGGGGTAGTCTAATGAAAAATTCACGGCGGCGCGGTGCCGGTCTCGATCCATTGAGGAGCTAGCTAATCTTGAACCGTAGAATGATTCTTACGTAGCTGCCCAAACTCGATGGCGGGATACACTTCGATTCTGTGGTTCCGCTAAAGTAAGTTACTGCATTTGCAAGTCCTACACGACAGTTATAATTAAATATTTCCAACACTCACACCAATTAGCCTAGCCCCAAAGTAAGCACTATAAGGCTTGTGTTACGGGTTGCTAGGGAAACGGATAGAATACATATACTGTACATATATAAGTATATTTATATAGAAATACATATTAAACATCCATGAATGGAGTACAAATGCTCGTATTCATCACACAGACATCTGCCCCCACCGGGATTCGAAACCGGGACCTCTCGAGTCGGCGACACCATGAAACCCGGCGTATAAACGTCGTCAATTATGGAGCTCGGTCTCGTTTTAAAAACTGTTGACTGCTGGTTACACTTTATAGAAGAAAATTTTAGCAAGAGTCACCTCACTGATATCTAAAAAGATATTTGATATGCCTCTTTGCTTTCAGTTTACGTAGAAATAAAAAAAAAAACAAGGAAATAATTTTATTGTTTTGAAATTTGCACTGTGCAAAAATCAAGTATCAAGATAAATAAATCTATACTTACATCTCTTGCATTCAAATTGTCTTAATTCCCATAATAATATTAAGTTGTACATCAAATTGATATTAAACCTAGTCAGTGGACGATTACAACGCCCATTTATTCATTCACAAATAATTAAAAACGTAACACAATTTCATTCATAGGTAATATCAATATTCATTTTCGTAAGTATATTCGTACACGATTGAAAAAGTGTCTACATCTACAATGCAAAATATGCAATCGTTCATCAATTTCAATGCGAATATTTTAAGGCGCATCCCGTGTGGCTTCAAACAATCACGAGAACATTGGAAGTGTAAAATATTAAACTGTAAATATCAAAGGGTTGAAAAAAGATGCCGACGTCAAAGGAGGCCGGAAAGCCCACAGGAGCGCGGGGAACGTATGAAAGGCAATGCGACGGTGGACTTATGAAGCCTGTTTACAAGCATAAGTACGCGTAAGCCCACTCCACTATCAAACATGTCAATTGACATAAAGGAATTGAAAACGGTTTCATGAATTATAATGAAAAGACTTTTCGTCGGCGGACACTAAACGCGATTTCAACAGTACAGTCAATCTGTAGGTTGAGTGGTGAAAAAAAAATGGTTGCCTGTAAAGTCGGTTTTACGGGCGAAGATTTTACGTGACAACGTCTTTTTCTCGGTAGAATATTTATTGATATGAATATAATTAAATTGCACAATAGGAACAAGGAATTGAATGAAAATAAGAATTGCACAAATTTTAACTATAGAAATATATTTTGTTTACTAAAACATTGTACATGTAAACTTAAACTTAACACGAGAGACTCATCGTAACGTTACCGAGCGTTACACTTTTTCATAAGTGACTCCCAGCCGCAACCTAATTTAAGACGTTGTCACGTCAAAAACCTAAAGGGTAAGTCTTGTTTTTTCTGTTGCCAAATGACGTCAGTAAGCCACCTTGGCGATGGGCATGTTCAACTCGTAGGCGTTCTTTGAAAAACTCAAAAAAACCGTCAAAAATTTTTTGAAACGCATTTTTCTTGTTTTGTATGCATTTTAGAATCTTTTTTGACCATAATTGTAGAGGGCGTTGAGTGCTACAATTAATGTCATTGTTGCAATCTCGTACAACAAAAAATGCGCATTGTAAGTGGCGCTAAAGTCTCAAAAAAAGTGTTTTTTTCACTTTTTCACCCTGAAAATATCATTTTAATGGAAAACTTTAAATGGCTAATAGTAAAACGTACATTGAAATGTGCACTGCAAATGTGTACTTGAACTGCCCAAAACCGCTCTATTGGATTTTTCATACCTGCGCAATTTATAACTTGAAAACGGTAAGTAATACAAAAAAAAAATGTTTTTACAAAAGTTGTTGGTAATTATGTACGAAACAACTTTGCCATTTAAAGTTTTTCATTAAAATGATATTTTCAGGGTGAAAAAGTGAAAAAACACTTTTTTTTGAGACTTTAGCGCCACCTACAATGCGCATTTTTTGTTGTACGAGATTGCAACAATGACATTGATTGTAGCACTCAACGCCCTCTACAATTATGGTCAAAAAAAAAAGTTTCTAAAATGCATACAAAACAAGAAAAATGCGTTTAAAAATTTTTTGACGGTTTTTTTGAATTTTTCAAAAAACGCCTACGAGTTGAACATGCCCATCGCCAAGGTGGCTTACTGACGTCATTTGGCAACAGAAAAAACAAGACTTACCCTTTAGGTTTTTTTTTCACTGAAACGATATTTTTTTCGACAGATTGACTGTACTAACGGCGCGACACGAACTGTGAGTAGCTTCCATTCAATTCAGTTCAGAAAATGTATCTAAGCAAGATTTTTTACAGAGAAAAGTTGTTAATCGGCTACGCAAAGTTCGTATTCAAATGAGCCAATAGATAAATATGCAAGCTTAATAAGCGGACAAGTTCAACGTACATACGTACGTTCATACGTGACGTGATTGCACGAGGGGTCAGGCGACGGGCGCAAGGCGCGAGGAGCGAGGCGCGGGGCTGAAGGAAAACATTTCGTGACAAACGCGAAACTCAAGGCGGCAAACCCACCGTGCACAAAGGAGTGCACTCGACATTTTTCTCAAAAAAGCCGCCGCGGCGCGAACTACGCTCAGAGTGCAATTCGAATGACTCGACCCGCACCTACGTACATAAGTTATTAAAAAAAGCGCGACTTTCTCGTTGGTTTTAATAAAAATAGTCGTCTCGCGCGCACCCTTTGTCAGAACATCAGAGGAGCACGCCTCGTGCCTCTATTAATACGAGGGCTGCCTCCGCGATGAACGGGGCCGTATGAAGATGGTTAATTATGAATTAGCAAAAGACGGCCGAAGTTGCGCGCCGCCGAATAGGCAGCTCGTTCCTATTAACGGCTGGGTGTTATCATGGAGACTTAAGCTGCACTAAAGCTGATCAATTTATAATCTTAAAGTTAAGGTAACCTTAAGAGATAGGTTTGAAGAATTTGGTATAACGACGGCCGCATCACGATACATTTACGAAAATTTATTACTTGTAAGAAAAAATATTAATTCGTTTCTTAAAAACAGCGATGTTCACACACTTAATGCAAGAAACAAAAATAAACTAACTTTATCTGCTACTAGGCTTCACAAAGTCAATGATTCGTTTAAAGGTCATTGTGTTCGCTTATACAATGAAGTCCCAAGCAATATCCAAGAGTTAAGCATAAATAAATTCAAAGATAGTATAAAAAGAGCACTTATTAAAAAAAGCTTATTACAAAGTGTCTGATTATATTACAGACAAAAATGCTTGGGTTTGAACTGTTCCAATCATTCCAACAGGTTTTCTATATTAAATAAATCAGGATTGTATTGACGTTGTAACAACATAATGATTCGTAAATGTTGTTACATTATGCTTTTAATGTTGTGGAGTTTATTCCGCTCGTTTTACTCCGCAGCTAAAAAATATGTCCAATAACGAAATGTTTGGACGATTCAAAAGTGTTGTACTATACATCCAATTTGAATAAAGATATACTGTTTTCTTGATTTCCGATTGAAAGTAATATAACTTTCGAGTTGACTCGTTTAAAGGCACAACTAGTGCATGTAACAGCGTTTCCGAGTCATAATATATTGATGAAAAAACTATTTTTTTTTCCAATAAGTTCGCCTAATCGGAATTGTGCAGTCTACAGTGATGTTTATGTGCCGGCTCGTCCCTGCGAGCGTCGCCGTCGGTTCCCGCGATATTTCAGTTTTCCTAAGTTCCATGTGAATGAATGGGAACACAGAGCATGCAGGTTCTTTTTCATCAAAGGTCGTCACACTGCACTCTGCCACTATGGAGTTACTTCACAGACGACATTACGGCGTTGATTTTTAAAACAGAGCCAAAATGGAAACTGGCTCTTTTTCACCTGTAAGCTCTTTACAAACTATTTTTTTTGTTGTATTTTGACGAATTCCTGCGAGAAATCCTTTTTTTTTAGCATAATGCATAATGTAACAACATTTACAAATCATTATGTTGTTACAACGTCAATACAACCATGATTTTTTTTTTATAAGCTTTACATTGACTTTCATTCCTGTAAGTGGATAACTTTTCTTGTGTCTCAAACAAATAAAAAAAGTCTCGTCAATTAAAGTTTTATTCAATAAGGTTAGAGCAATCTACTTCAAATTAAAGAATGCTCGATTGAAACAAGCAAGACTCTCAAACAATGGCGATGAGCTGACTGCAATAGCTTTGAATTTAAATAAAATCATTAAATATGTAGTTAATAAGTCAGCAATTCTACTTAACTAGCAAACCAGTGAACCACATGTTCACCAAAACCTGATTAAAACAAAAAAAAAATTGAGAACTTTGGAGATTTTGTGTGGTTTTGTTTGAAATTCGTGATTTCTCGAAAACCGGAAGTGCTACGTTACTCAAATCCGGTTTGTAGTCTTATCAGACTATTCTTAACTTATAACTTAAACATTTTCTTTATCTATCTCTTACGGTTTGGCCGCTGAAACAGCACCACAGACAGACGGACGGACGGACTTGTCTAATAGATAAGAGATACTTCAAGATATACATTTCGCATCAGTCTTATTGCGCTGTTTCTTGCTGATTTTGAATTGCTATATAAAAAAGTGGAAAATATTTTAGATATAAGAAAACAATTATTCTGATTATTTCTTTCTTTTTATAGTGGCTTTATTTTTCTTTTCTGAATTCGGATTTTATTTTTGCTAATTAATTTTTTATTTTTCACTTTTTATCATCAACTTTGTCCTTCTATCTGACCTGCGTTATTCTCTGTCTTTCATGTCTATTAAAATAACCGAACACGAAATGAGTACTGTTTGTTAATGAGGAGTTCCGTTGTTTCTTCCGAAAGAACTCATCATATCTTTAACAAACGAATACGGAACCATCTCGCCTCCCATGGTTAAGGAATAATTTTGCACGATTTGCTTTAATTATCAGTAAAAAAGCACTATCATGTATGTGGTAGAATACAATATTTATTTATCGCGCTATCATACACAAACATGACAATTTATATTACATTAAAAAAGTTAATCTCTCAGAAAAATCAACTTACATGAATCACGTTTAAGCGCACTTAGCGACATCTATTGTTAATAAATTAACTTACATGAATCACATTTAAGCGCACCTAGCGACATCTATTGTAAAAAAATGCATTTTCTTCGCAATAAAGCTGCCACGTGGACGTCCTAGATAGAGACTTATTATTATAATACGGTAAAATAGAATATTACTATATTGCGTCCAATATATTGAAAGTCAAAAAACCTTTCCAATTTTATTGTGTGTCATGATGCGATCAGCCCACGTGTTTAACCTGACGCGAGTTTAACATTTTTTTCCCATACAAAAAAAGTGTACAACGCCGCTAAACAAGTTTTCACTTCAAAAATTAACTGACGAATCGAGAACCTCCTCCTATTGAGGTCGGTTAAAAATATTAGCTTTTTGCGCTCCTCTTGTGTGTGCTTATGCGGGTACAAAACTATAAACACTTCCTGCGTATGGGGCAATGTGTGCAGGTATATTATAAAAATCCTACTTAAAACATACGACTTTTTCGACTAATACACGACCTCTAAGTAAATTTAAAGCGATCACAAAGTTGATTGATATCTCCAAAACACTGATACGTAGATGTTGTTACGTTGCGATCCCAACAGCTAACACATGCGGACGTCGCTGAAGCTAAGCAATGAAAAAAATAATACTTGCTTAACGTCTCTGGGGGTCGAAAGCGCGAACACTCGAAATTTACATGTGAAACGACAGCGAGGCCCGACGTAACGATAATGTTTTTTCATGGCAGAGGTTTGGCCGAGGGGGGGGGGGGGGGGGGGATCATACAATTTGCAGCATTTTTCATCCGACATAATCTTAGCGTGTAGTCTCTGTTAAACGGCGGCCGATCGTGTGGCCGCACCGAGATTGCGCCCTCGGTGTTAACGGTTAAAGCTCAGTTTGTCGGCGCGGCTTCCCACACACACATCACTTAAGATATTAATGAGTGCATCCGTAATAGGCGAAACATACATATGAAATTCAAATATGTAGCGGCCCGGGAGCGGGCTCCTCTACATATTTTAGTAGGCAACAGAGTGTGAATTTGAATCTTTTGTTAGCATTTAGAACGCCAGTTTGCGCTGGAGAACGTTGTTCTATCACAAAACGCATAATGTATATATACCCCTGTGTCCATCACGTGCGGTTCACGGGCTGAGATTCATTGTAGTGTTGAGTAGGACTTACAAGAGGCGGTACATTTGTCCCGGACATGACGTCAAAATGTAAGAGCGGCTCAAAATTTTAAAATGTACTAGGTACTTCACATTAAACGTCGCGATAGTCGCGTCTCGTTACTCACTCACTCTTCGTAAGTCTGAGAGAGAGCGAGGCATGACATTTCATTTAAGTCCTCTACGCACTATCCATCTGTATCTCGTATCTCTCCTTCTTAATCCTTGTCACTGGCACTGGGTTGCGTTCAAAACCTACGCTCTAGGTGCAACAAATATCTAAGTTGACATTAGCTTCATACATTTTATGTCAATATTTAAACGTCACGGTAAAAGTTGCACTCGGAGCGTAGGTATTGAACGCAGCCCAGGGTTGCGTTCAGAACTTACGCTCCAGGTGCTACTCGTGCACACAAACGTAATGTCCAGCTTCTGTACACCTCAATGTCATATTTGTACTCGTCACTTCAAATGTATTGCCAAGCTTCAGTACGCCTCGCCTCATTTGAAGTGGGACATTGTACTGGCTCAGTACAAAAAAGAGGCTACTCTTACAGACTCTTTTTCAAGTCGTGTCCTACCCAACACTAATTCGTTGAACCAACACGCCGAGGCTAGAGTTTCAGTGTTAGTAGTGCAACGCCCGTAGCGTTACGGCCTCCTTGCTTATGTAATGCCTACGGTTGGCAATTGTATTAAAAAGTAAATGTCATTTTTTGAAGTTATACTTCTTTAGGCGCGTTATGAAAAAATGATGAGAGTGAAATTTTAAGATGCGCGCGCATCACTGTAACACAAAAAATTAACAGCATGAAGTTGGTCGCTTTAGCGACCAAACTCATGCTGTTACTTTTGAGTTTACCGCACATTAAGAAAATCTACCAACAAAATAGAAATAGAATCTCTATTTAGTGGATGCTAACGACTGCATTGTGAAGGCCTATCAAAAGTATTTATTAATCTGGAACAATGGAACCAAAGCGCGATTCAGGAGACTACAGCGCCATCTCTTGACCATTGGTGTAGTAGAACCAAAAACCACATCTTTATTTATCAAAAGTATTTATTAATCTGGAACAACGGAACCAAAGCGCGATTTAGGAGACTACAGCGCCATCTCTTGACCATTGGTGTAGAAGAACCAAAAACCACATCTTTATTTTTCAATGTTACTTTTATGTTATTATCGTAATAAAGTAACAGTTATAGGTATTCATATTTTTAATATTTATCCACATGTTTCTAGTTTGTATATTCGGAATACGTGTTTGAGTTTCATACAAGTGCAAATCACATAATTATGTTCTAATAAATTATATTCAGTAGCGATTGTAATTGAATATTTTGATTATTTATTTATGTTTTCAAATTAAAACTGAACTTTATTGACTGTGTCCTTTTCCAGGCTTTTTATTAATTTATTGTAATTAATTATTTGCATGCAATTAAAAACTAATTTTAAACGATGCCAAAGAAGGATAACTTCTCACGCGCCTACATAAGTACACGCACCCATTTTTTTTAAATAATAATAATAATATAATTTTATTACTCTGCACAACTTACATAATATGGGACGCTATATAAGGTGGAAATAATCTTACATAGGATGTGAGAGTCCGGTGCCTGAAATAGGTATGGCAATACCTGTGTTACATGTCACCAGGCACCGGTCATCGAATCCGAACATATATATATATAAAACTCAAAGGTGACTGACTGACATAGTGATCTATCAACGCACAGCCCAAACCACTGGACGGATCGGGCTGAAAGGAGATTGCTCAAATTGGCCCAAATGCAAAAAATAATAAAGATATATACGGTAATGCTTGGAGTAATTTATACTTTATTTTACAGTCGTTAGATTTTAACGGAAACCTTTGTATAATATGTTCATTTTAAAAAGGATTTTTAATTTTACCGGTTTGAAAAACATACGGATCATTTTTAATGGCAATGGGTATAGTAATATTCAGCCAAAGACTGATCGAAGTTGTTTATATAACATAAAATCAAATCTATTTTGTAAATATCTATAAAATGTTTTTTTTTATTACACTGTGGTATTAATATCCACAACTATATTATCATTTTTACTACATGCAAATGTGCTAAGACAATTATTATAGATGGTAGGCGACATCATAAAGTCTATTGCCATACATTTTTCGCACAAACACATCCATAAACACATTATAGGGTGTTAATACACTAAAAATCTAAAATATGGTTATAATGTAAACATAACAAAATAATGAAGATATGGCTGTATAACTTAAATCTCTTAGCTTTCTTTGGTTAACGAGAGTTTAAAAATTCTCTCTAATCTGTGGCTCATTCACAATCATCGCACAGTTTCTGTCACAGAGTACCTTCCTCATTATAACCGGAAATGCATAGATGATACCTGATTTTAAAAGTTACTCTTGTGCATTAACTTTAAAAACAGGCAACTATCTGATAATATACATGCTCTATGAATGAATCTAATACATAATTTCGGTACTTGGCTTGATTTCCCTAGTTTACTATATAAGTTATTTGTTTTTTATAATTTTAATACCTATGTACCTATTTGCAAACATAACCTCAAATCGTTCAGTGTATATGGTTTATAGAAGTTCTCACGGGTGTCCGTCAATAATGTTCTACAGTAATTTATATATAATTTCGAATTTAGGAAACAATTTTTCATGATTATTGGTCTTTAGGCCAAACATGTATGGAAGCTGAGCTTTCTCCTTTGGCATGCAGGTAGATGTTATGACGTAAGAAAGGATTTTGATCAATTCTACCCCCAAGGGGATCAAATACCGAAGCGAAGCGAGGGCGGCCCACTAGTTAGTAAAATAGCTTATTTAAAAATAATATTTATAATACTACTAAAAAGACAACAACTGAAATCTCAAACATAAATGAATGTGTGTGATGTGCATGCGTGTGTGTGCGTGCGTGTGCGTGTGTGCGTGCGTGTGCGTGTGTGCGTGCGTGTGCGTGTGCGTGTGTGTGTGTGAATGAGTATGACGGTGTTCAATCGGTGAAAGCATGAATTCTGAATGAATATAAGCATGGTTATTAAGAAGGTTATTATTTATAATGTGACATAAGTGCTTCAGTTGTGTCATAGTCCAATGCTTTGCAATGAGGGCTATCGCGTATGAATCCGCCGCTAGAGGCGCTAGTGTAGCGTGAGGTCTCCGAAATGTCAAATGTTATTGCTTGTTGGTTGACTACGCGCGTTTATTTCTAATTAAAATAATGTTGTGAATAATTGGTAACAATTCGGTTTAATTATGGCAAATATGAGTTATGTGGCAATGAATGTCAGTCATTAAAAATTTGAGCATAGAAAAATGATTATGTTCCCATTTTTTCCGAATAAAACGGAACTGGGCGTCGCTGTGGCATGGCCTATTATGTTTAGGATATGGTTCTTTTGTGTTAAAATACGATCTAAATGTAGCCTTTGATTTCATGTGCGTATTAATAAACTTTAAAAGTTACAATTTAGGACCTCACTCAACTGTGGCGCCATCTAGTGAGACAGAAAACGGTAGCCCTCATTAAAGATTCGAACATGAGAAGCTTCTGTCTCATCATATCGAATATTCTGGGTGATCGATTTCAGGCACGGACTCGATCGGTTGATAGAAGGATAATTGTAAAGTCTGAGTTTAAATGAATAAAGAAAAGCCATCTCGAGCATTATTATTGAAGTTATACTTCTTTAGGCGCGTTATGAAAAATGATGAGAGTGAAATTTTAAGATGCGCGCGCATCACTGTAACACAAAAAATTAACTACTTACTTTTGTGTTTACCGCACATTAAGAAAATCTACCAACAAAATAGAAATAGAATCTCTATTTTGTGGGTGCTAACGACTGCATTGTGAAGGCCCATCAAAAGTATTTATTAATCTGGAACAACGGAACCAAAGCGCGATTCAGGAGACTAAAGCGCCATCTCTTGACCATTGGTGTAGTAGAACCAAAAACCACATCTTTATTTATAGTTATTGCAAGCTGCGTCCCCAGGGCTTCCCTTCAGGTTAAACCCTACAGTAGATACACGCGCATCCACGTTTGACCATTGAGAATTACCACTCCATCGTTACATTGTTGCTTGTTGCTTGATTATCATACATAATAGGTCTATGTTGCTCAACCCCAACCGGTGCAACGACCTCAAATACATGAAAATATTCATAAAATCAGAAATGTGCAACAACGCAAGTATTTAATTGCAAACAGTGTAATACCTATTTACAATAGGATTTGCGCAATCTATAATTATAATGTTGTTGTTTAACAAATCAATGAGCCCGGTGATTCTGAGTAAGCAAGCGATTAGGTAATTGTATCCACAATATTGCAGTCATGATGAGAGTTAAAAGTTACCATAGCTTGAATTGAGGTCAACTTGGAAAGACTGTCGTGCTTAGTATCTCTTATCTATTAGACAAGTCCGTCCGTCCGTCTGTCTGTGGTGCTGTTTCAGCGGCCAAACCGTAAGAGATAGATAAAGAGAATGTTTAAGTTATAAGTTAAGAATAGTCTGATAAGACTACAAACCGGATTTGAGTAGCACTTCCGGTTTTCGAGAAATCACGAATTTCAAACGAAACCACACAACATCTCCGAAGTTCTCTCAATTAATTAAATACATTTTTTTTTCTTTTTGAATCAGGTTTTGGTGAACATTTGGTTCACTGGTTTGCTAGTAAAAGTATAATAGTTTTATCAAGTCAGAAAGTATATTAAAGCAAAACGTGTAATAGACACCGACGTCCACGACAACGGCTAACTAGAACCGAGGTCAGAGTCTCAGAGACGCCCTCTAGTTGAGCCGACCTCCTCAGGTTCGAGTGGTCTAGAGGCTCCAGACGGAGAGAGGACTCTCCCTGTGGAGAGACGCAATCCCCGTGAAATACCTCTAGAGGCACTCGCCAATTCTCGGCTTGAGGTCCCCTTATGATCTCGCCGCCCCCAAACCCGGTGACGCTGTAAGCTCAACTGCGACCAACAACATACACACACAAAAACATAAAACCACTGTATGTAAATAATACGCACAAACTCTGTTTTGTAACATATTAACCAAACATTTTTTTCAGTGAATATCATTCGACAGAGTCACTAACAAATTATCTCTTATCTATTAGATAAGTCCGTCCGTCCGTCCGTCTGTGGTGCTGTTTCAGCGGCCAAACCGTAAGAGATAGATAAAGAGAATGTTTAAGTTATAAGTTAAGAATAGTCTGATAAGACTACAAACCGGATTTGAGTAACGTAGCACTTCCGGTTTTCGAGAAATCACGAATTTCAAACGAAACCACACAAAATCTCCGAAGTTCTCAATTAATATCAGGTTTTGGTGAACATTTGGTTCACTGGTTTGCTAGTTCAGTAACTATTTATACTGTTTATAATACTAGGTAAGAAATATATATATACTGTTTATAATACTAGGTAAGAAATTTTCTCAATTCTCTAAAGATTAAATCAATACGCTTTTATCTAGCTTTTAGCCATGGTTAGACGATATGATCACATCGGGATCACCTCTGATGAAATTGTCAGTAAATCGAAATGTAAATTGCAAGGAAATACTTAGATACAAACATTTTAACAAGTTCATCGCACCGAACACTCGCAAATAAAAAATTGTCACAGTCAATTCTCCCGGAGGCGATGTAGATTGTAATCGAACAATGTAAACATCGTCTACTAAGTAACAACAACACAGACAAAAAAGCCAATTCGATTAGGTCACGTGAAAGATTTATAGTTTCTGTAGAAAAAGTAATTAGTGAAAACGAAAGAAACGGCCCGTCGGAAAAGTCATTGGGCATAATTCATAACAAACAGAAATAACGGAAAGCCGTTCGGCGCGGGTAGGCAATGAATAATTCTCTAACTGTGAGCACCCCCGGCCACCCACGGCCCAGGCGGCACCGCGAAAAAAGTACACGACCCGCCCGAGTTTTATAGTCAGGAAAAAATAGGAGGTAGCCAAAATATCTATATACGGTGCATGGAAAATGTGAAAAAAAAAAAACTACAATCCCGCTCGCATGAATAAGTGAGTGGACCTTCATATAGAAAAAAGTAAGGCAACAAAAATAGAAGCCGGCGGCGTGGGGACGTCGATGCGGGAGCAGACGCCGCGCGGCCTCGGCTGCCCCACGGGGAGCGCCTGCACTTTACGCGCTGCGTTGGCGCCACCGCCGTCACCTTACCACCTATGAGTTTCGAAAGTTACGCGAACCTTTCGACCGATCTGTTTCTCTTCATTACTTAGCGATCGAACTGTTGTAAGTCAGAACCCATCGGAAACTATCGAATGTCCATCGCGTACAAAGAAATTCGGTGACTCATTTCTTTGTCGCACTATCCGTAAATGGAATGCTCTGCCCGCTCACGTGTTCCCTCCCTCTTACAATCTGGGATCCTTTAAAAGAGGCGTGAAGAAGCAACATGCAGGCCGGCAGGGTGAAGATGGCTGGTGTGGCAGGTAAAACTGCTGTATCAGCTATCGTCACGTCTGGACTTCACCTTCACTTAACATCAGGTGGGGTGGAGTCATTTGTCGGACTTATCTATATAAAAAAAAAAAAAAAAATGTCGTTGCGCGGCGAGCTCGGCCGACGACCCGCGTCGCTCCCGAGTGGCGTATTCAAGTTTTCGAAATTAGCTGCCGGTGCTGTATCGGGCTGGCGTTACGCCATGGTATTTAATCACTTTATTAAAGCAGTAAACTCCGGCGCGCCACTGGAGCCCGGCTCGCGAAACAATGGCTACCATATGATCGCAATAAAAAGTATCCAATCGTAATCGCGGCCCCCGCGCAATACGTCACTTACGTTTGATATAATTACGTAATGGCGACATGAGTCGAATGAATTTATTTGGGTGCTCGATTTATAGGAGCGCGAGCCGGCAGTGTCGGGCACAATGCTTAATGAAAAATGCATACTTACGCTTAATGATTTATAATGAAGTTTGACGAGCCGCCCGGCTGCCTCGATTGTGTGCTGATAGAGCGAGAAGCCGCGCGTACGTGCTTCGCCGACTCGATATAGAATCAGAGGTCTGAGAGCGACCCGCGTTATGCTAAACTCATGCACATACAAATACGCAGAACGTCAAAATTGGTTCAGTTTACGAACGGAACTTTGATTGGAATATAGAGCCTCTTTATTAATACTAGCAAACCAGTGAACCAAATGTTCACCAAAACCTGATTTAAAAAGAAAAATGTATTTAATTAATTGAGAACTTCGGAGATTTTGTGTGGTTTCGTTTGAAATTCGTGATTTCTCGAAAACTGGAAGTGCTACGTTACTCAAATCCGGTTTGTAGTCTTATCAGACTATTCTTATAACTGAAATATTCTCTTTATCTATCTCTTACGGTTTGGCCGCTGAAACAGCACCACAGACGGACGGACGGACTTGTCTAATAGATAAGAGATTCATAACTCGATTTGAAATTTGATGTAATGAAAATGCTTATCTGAAACTCGATAACCCTCGTTTTTATTTAACGGTAAAACTTCTTAGTAGCGATTTTAATTGAATATTTTGATTATTTATTTATTTTTTCAAATTAAAACTGAACTTTATTGACTGTGTCCTTTTCCAGACTTTTTATTAATTTATTATAATTAATTATTTGCATGCAATTAAAAACTAATTTTAAACGATGCCAAAGAAGGATAACTTCTCACGCGCCTACATAAGTACACGCACCCATTTTTAATTCAGCTCAACAGAATCGACACCCTGAAGGTGTGCGCGGATGCCGAACGACGTCAGTTACAACGATGTAATGCGAGGAATTTTATTCAATAGCTCATCGCTCGACTGACGCCGAAGATCTAATTACCCGTTCACCTGGAAGGCTGCCCCGGGTGTCACAAACGCAAAGTTTCTCGTTAACAGAACATTATTATACTGATTTTTTCTATTTTCACATAATCAAAACATTACAGATATCATTTATTATAGACTAGTGTAGAGCTGTAGTGTAAACTATAGTTTTTGTTCTCAGGCTTGTGCTATAAACAATGACTTTATTTATATAATTACACGTGTTATTGTGAGTCAACCATAAAAGATAGACATATGCTGTTGCGGGATATTTTTAGACAATTTTATGTAGAATATTTCCGTCATACATGATTTCTATGTAACTTTAACCATTAAGGCTGCACCCGCGACGGAAGCTTAAAAAATGGAGTAACTTCTGCCGTTTTCCCAACATTTCCCTTTACTACTCTGCTGCTATTGATTGTAGCGTGATGAAAAGTATACTATAACCTGCCCAGGAGTATGAAGAATAATTGTACCAAGTTTCGTTAAAATCCGTTGAGTAGTTTTTGTTTCTATAAGGAACATACACACATACAGACAGACAGACAGACAAAAATTTTACTGATTGCATTTTTGGCATCAGTATCGATCACTAATGACCCCCTGATAGTTATTTTAAAAAATATTTCATGTACAGAATTGACATCTCTACAGATTTATTATAAGTATAGATAGACAAATATTATTACCCAAACGAGATGTTGTATTTAGTAATAATAATTTAAACATATATTATCACACATATTAAGATTGCTTTAAGGCTATTTACATTTAGATAATAATAGCATATAGGGCATATAGCTGCCCTAAGTCTTCCCCGTCGGCAAAGGTTCCCAGGACGCTGGCGGCATTTCCCCGCTGAATGGCGAGGCTTATGCGCTGGGCGAAATAACCGCCAGCTCTGCGGTCTCCAGTGGTCTCCATCAATCTTTTCGGGATATCTTTGAAAAGATTCCTGAGTCTCGACTCCAAACGCCGCAAAGTATAAAAAAGTATACTGATATTTTCATTTATTAAGCATTGAACTGTTTTAGACGTTTAAATGTAAAGAAAATTTTAAAGATTTTTTTTTCTTGTAAATTTTTTTTTCTAGTAAAATTTTCTTTAGGAAATTCTTACTTTTTCCTATTCATTTCCATCACGTTTTGCATATTTTCGATAAGTGAATAATTACTTAGTTTTTTTTTTAAGAAAACCAAAGTTTGTTTGTTGCGACTCGTTCAAGAGAAATCAGGTCAGAAATATAAACTGTACGCAAGCTACAAGATCATTAAAATTTTAGTTATTCTTACGACTATCTTAAGGTGAAATCAAGTGTAGGATACGTTAAGTTAAGTATACAAAAACTGACAAAGTTACTGTGAACTTTGTCGCTCACACTAAATTTAATCAGAGCTGGATGTTCAACAATCAGCCAAAGTAATTTTATCTTTCTTTATTATTCTAAACAATACTCTGAAAACGTTTTAATCAAAATAATTGCTAGATACTTAATATGTATTTATTTAGCGGAGACTCCTTATATGATGTACTTCAATGCTCTTCAAACTTTATTTGTATTTTTGTAACACTCTGTATATACTATAAATTGGGGATATTAAAATTTGATGTAAAATATACTACCGCCAATGGACACCGTTTCGTTTCCTCGGACCTTCGCATATATAATATGAATCATTTTAAGACACATCACTAGTTCGTTCATCGTAAAAACAACTGTTTTTATAAAAAGTTAAAACTTCATGCAAATATTTTAAGAAAATTAGAGAAGACTCCTTATACGATGCACTTCAATGCCCTTCAAGCTTTATTTCTATTTTTGTAACACCCTGTATAAGTTTAATTTCAAAGGTGAACAGGTAGCAAGTACTATAAAAGCCTACGGAACAGTTAAACTTAAGTTTGAAGCGCTAACCGAACACATTAGCAGCCGAAAAAGTTGCAAAAATTAACATTTACAACTAACAGTCAAGTCTTCACAGCGTTTTCAACAACAACACAAAAAAAAACAGTGTACAAGTTTATTCGATGCGACAAACAGCCCTTTTCACACCGCCACCCGCACGCGAACCACGGTAACGGCGAGTTCACAAACAGCGCAATAGGGGTGATGACGGGGTACAGTTATTAAAAATTTGAGCTTAGAAAAATGATTATGTCCCCATTTTTTCCGAATAAAACGGAACTGCGCGTCACTGTGGCATGGCCTATTATGTTTAGGATATGGTTCTTTTGTGTTAAAATACGATCTAAATGTAACCTTTGATTTCATGTGCGTATTGATAAACTTTAAAAGTTACAATTTAGGACCTCACTCAACAGTGGCGCCATCTGGTGAGGCAGAAAACGGTAGCCCTCATTCTAGCATGTTACTCTAAACCCAAAACAATACTTGACAGTGGTCTCCCTCTTTCATTCGGTATATAGCTTAATGATTCAAGTGGGCGGTGAAGTGTGGACATTTTCTCAATTTACTTGAAAACTTAAACATTTAGCTCGCTTGTGGACGGAGCCTAACCAGGGCGAGTCATTATTACATCAGTCAACAGAGAGCTTTATAAATTTTACAGTTATTAAAGTCACTTTACAAGAACCGCTGAGACTATTAATTCATAATTCATTTCTGGCGAGCGAGTTACGCAGTATCGTGTCGTCACCGTAAGGAAACGTAATCGTTATGCGTCTATTTTTCCCGTGTGTGTTGTTCTCATGTGACACCCTGCCCGTATTAAAGGTAGTTTTTTAATTGTTGTTACCATTTAAAGTAATGCGCAAACCGACTATTTTGACTCTGGTAAAAGAGGAAGGCGCATGCCTTCCGACACCGACTTCGAATTAAATAGGAAATGGGCCAGAATACAGTGTTTTGTGGGCCATTCCAAAGATAATGTTGAAATACTACTACTTAAAATGTTAACTATAAAATTAATTGTAACTACATATTTATATTCTAGATGATGTAATGGAAAGTGACTTCAGACGTATTTCTGAAGTAATTTTTCAACTTGACGAAACTGTATATAACAATACAGGGAGAAAAAACAGCCCTTGCTGAGTTTCTTGCCGGTTCTTCTCAGTACAAGGTCTCCCGCCGTAGTTTTGCGAACCGATGGCGTAGCTTCTTGACCTTCACAAGTGCTTGTAACAGCCTAGACTGAATAAATGACATTTCATTTCATTTCATTTCATTTCATAGTTTTGTCGAAGGATAAACAGAACATCTACTGTTGTAGTTTTACACACCTATTTAGCATACGTGAGCATTCTATGAATGAACATACGAATGAGTTGAAATTACTGGCTACGGCCAGTGTTAGTAGTGGGAAGCTCCCGTCCCGCACGACCATTCTACATAGCCGGCTTCGCTCATAAATAGCTTATTGCGGTTTATTTTCCTTGTTAAAACTAATTCAATATGCATGTTGTGGTGACATAATCAGTACAATCGATGTGCCCCATTCAAATAAATTTTCGTATTTCAACTTTACTAGCAAACCAGTGAACCAAATGTTCACCAAAACCTGATTTAAAAAAAAATAAAAAAAAAATGTATTTAAAAAATTGAGAACTTCGCAGTGCATTCGCCCGGATTGCGAAGGGTGCGGGTTCGAGTCCCGTCTGCTGCCTGGTCCGCGTGCAATTTTTTCTAGTTATATTTTAAAACTATTTATCTTTTGCTGCATAAGTTTAAACATGCGCGGACAATTTTTAGCTTTGATTTTATATGCAACCCGTATGTATAAAATTGTCGATCGAACACTATTGTGGTGTATTTTTTGACGTTTTCCGACAGAACAATGAAGGGAAGGTTTCCCAGTGACATTGGCGTGCGTGTCCACAAAACAAATATGGCGAGCTTTTTAATTTTTTGCCGTTGATTGCGTCACACAACAAGTTCACCCATGTCGCCATGAATACAAAATCGCGTCAACGGCCCAACTAAAGGAAATGGACTAGATTCGAAAGGAAAACACGAGCAAAATTGAATACCTTCATTTCTTTTATATTCTAACTAGCTTTTGCCCGCGACTTCGTCTGCGTGTAATTCGAATAAAAGCAAGGTCTTTATGTATCAATAACTGGTGCCCGCGACTTCGTGTGCGCAGTATTAGTATTTCGAGTAGCTTATATTAGCGTGAAAAGAACTAACATTATGACATTAAAATTATAACATACATAATTTTTGGGTCGTATTAGAAATAAATTATCAATTTTTATTGTATTTATGGTTCACTATTTTGACAATAATGGCTTACTCATAGAAGATAGATATATATGGTGTCGCAGAATTTTTTGTAGGACTATTTAAGATAAATATTTTCACCATACATTATATACATGTAGCACTAACTGTTTTTGCAGCACACGCCTGAATAGCTCGCAGATTGCAGAATTTTTTCAGACTTAAATGACATTTATCGTTACATTTTGGACAATTCACACAATATCTTTATAAATTATAGCCTATGTGTTATTCTGATCTATAAGCTACATTACTGTAAAGTTTCATTAAAATCCGTTTAGTAGTTTTTGCGTGAAAGAGGAACAAACATCCATCCATACATCCATCCAAACAAACTTTCGCCTTTATAATATTAGTAAGGAAGTAAGGATGATGTAAGTTAATTGGTTTAACTCAGAACCAGATATGCTCGTAATAATTTACCTTTAAATCTGCTTTATTGTTATCCACGAACATAGTTTGTTAGTCAAGCAACATTGTCTTCGGTTGGTATTAATAAACTAAAATTTTTACTTTTGTTGAAGAATAAAAAAAATGTGTGTGTCAGCTGCGACGCACAACCGGAGTTTACACTCTAAAAACGATTGTCTTTGAACAGACACAAAACAAAATCAAGTCCGAAGAAGTCGGTTACAAGTAGAGATACCTCAGGAATCGTCCCATGGTTTCGACTATCATAGGTTCCATGTCACACATTTTATCATCTAACATCAGCGATATTCATCATATATTTTATTATGTATTTCTGGAAACACACAATTTCAAAAATATCACACACTAGTCATCATTTTGTAAATATGTATTATAATTCCATCTGTACTGAAAATCACTATTCCAGAGTGCTGGACACTTATCGGCATTTCTCTATATTCTATTATTTATTTGTTTTCATTAATTTTGCTCCGATTTAATCTATTTTTAGTTTATTCATTTTATTGACATTTGTGACAACTTAATGTTTTTATCCGTTGCCATGGCTCAAAGTGAAAGGTGCGCAGATGAGGTTGCGCACAAAAACGTAACGAGGTCATTAATGTCATTCATCGATAGATTTTACTCCACACATTTTTCTCATACCGGGCCCCTTATATATGCAAATCGATTCTTAAGGAGTAAACTCCAAAAAAACAGCTCCATATGGAAGTAAATCTAAAACCAGAAAGTCTTATCAAAAGTAACTAACACCGCTCAGCTAGCGGTAAGCTGAGGCGGAGCACTTGCATTTCTTGCCCCACACATGCAAACCGCACTCTGTTACACCGGCGCATTGTCGCCCAAAAGTGGGGCAAACATTGTCGGACAGATTCGGAGATTGTGACACCTCCCAGGCCATTAAGCCGCCGCGACGCCCAGACACCTCCGAAGAATGCACTCCTAATAAGTCATCTGCTAAGTAGCGCTCTGTTGTCTCCGGTTTCAACTGCGAGGTGCCACGGGAGAGAGAGGGCGCGCCTACAAAAAATGACACAAAGTATAAAAATCTGCATACTGTAATGGCTCCCGCCTACTAGCCTCCGAGAGATTCGCGCCGCGCGGATCAAAGGTGCACCCCGGAGCGGCGCAAAGCCTTTTCTATTACCCACATTCACTTTTTTTAATATTTCATCTGACGTTCCGCAACGCCGATGTTGGCTTTTCAACACTTACATTTTGCCATCACGAATTATGGTGATGTACACCAGTAAAGTGACAAAATACTTGACGTAAATGACAAAAATACACCGGTAAATCGCTGAATGAATACATTAGCATTACAGACCAGAAAGCAGTGTGAACAAAACCGTATATAGAATTAAATGACTGTTAAGAGGCAAAAAGTAATGGAAGCAAAAGCTCGAAAGATAGTGACACAATAGGCATTAGTTCAGTACATACAGAACAGGGCCCCGTATGAAATTAATTAATCTCATTAAAGGCCGTCGATGTCGCGTGCCCCCCTCCTGCCCCCCTCCTGCCCCCCTCCTGCCCCCCCTCTCGCCACTACCCGTTGTCATCAACGTATTGTTTTCTTTCATAGAGAATTACTTGTCTATGAGCTCCGAAGCTCACGGCATTATGCCACAAGTGCCGCGACTCCCTCTCGCCACTCGAAACAAAAATGGCTTGATACCCAACCCTAATACGCATCTACGTTGTGGGAGCACCGGTTTACTATGCAACTAAACAAATGAGGGCTACCGTTTTCTGCCTCACCAGATGGCGCCACTGTTGAGTGAGGTCCTAAATTGTAACTTTTAAAGTTTATTAATACGCACATGAAATCAAAGGTTACATTTAGATCGTATTTTAACACAAAAGAACCATATCATAAACATAATAGGCCATGCCACAGTGACGCGCAGTTCCGTTTTATTCGGAAAAAATGGGAACATAATCATTTTTCTAAGCTCAAATTTTTAATAACTGACATTCATTGCCACATAACTCATATTTGCCATAATTAAGCCGAATTGTTACCGATTATTCACAACATTATTTTAATAAGAAATAAACCCGCGTAGTCAACCAACAAGCAATAACATTTGACATTTCGGAGACCTCACGCTACACTAGCGCCTCTAGCGGCGGATTCATACGCGATAGCCCTCATTGACACGAGACGCCGCAGCGCCGGCCGACGATTGGTTAAGTGAATCCGCTTGGATCAGTGTGAGGGCCGATTCTTTGATACAGAAATGATTACCAATTCATAACTGGAGTCGAGTACCCGATCAGGCATCGACTTCGATCGGTTTAATTAGACGAAGCTCGGTGTCGCTCTGCTCTCGAGTTGGGACATAAAGGATCGCACGATGAACACTATTATTGGCTTATCTTATGAAAGTTGATTCTAGATATATCTTTATTAAATACTAGTGGCCCGCCCTCGCTTCGCTTCGGTGTAGAGCTATAGTGTAAACTATAGTTTTTGTTCTCAGGCTTGTGCTATAAAGAATGACTTTATTTACATAATTACACGTGCTATTGTGAGTCAACCATAAAAGAATGACATATGCTGTTGCGGGATATTTTTTAGACAATTTTATGTAGAATATTTCCGTCATACATGATTTCTATGTAACTTTAACCATTAAGGCTGCACACGCGACGGAAGCTTAAAAAATGGAGTAACTTCTCCCGTTTTCCCAACATTTACCTTCACTATTCTGCTGCTATTGATTGTAGCGTGATGAAAAGTATACTATAACCTGTCCAGGAGTATGAAGAATAATTGTACCAAATTTCGTTGAGTAGTTTTTGTTTCTATAAGGAACATACACACAGACAGACAGACAGACAAAAATTTTACTGATTGCATTTTTGGCATCAGTATCGATCACTAATCACCCCCTGATAGTTATTTTAAAAATATATTTCATGTACAGAATTGACATCTCTACAGATTTATTATAAGTATAGATAACGCTCTACAAGCACGGACAGTTTTAAGGGTAGTAGTTTAAAAGGTAGTTTAGTTTTTGAAGTTATACTTCTTTAGCCGCGTTATGAAAAAATTATGAGAGTGAAATTTTAAGATGCGCGCGCATCACTGTAACACAAAAGTAACATAATGAAGTTAGCCGCGGGCGCGTTATGAAAAAATCATGTGAGTGAAATTTCGAGATGCGCGCGCATCACTGTAACACAATAGTAACACCATAAAGTTGGCCGCGGGCGCGTTATGAATGTTAGTGTCTAATAATGGTGGATTATTAACCACTTAGTGGTTAATAATCCACCATTATTAGACATCTGTTCGAAAGGTACTTTGAACGATCCACGGAGCTCCATAAGATGATCGCGTTGTCAAAAACAATGTTGGCACGCTCGTCGCCTCTGATCACTGTTTTCATATTTATAATATTTATCCACATGTTTCTAGTTTCTATATAGACACAACGTGTTTTAGTTACTTACAAGTGCTAATTACATATGTTCTAATAAATTATATTCAGTAGCGATTTTAATTGAATATTTTGAATATTTATTTAATTTTTCAAATTAAAACTGAACTTAATTGACTGTGTTAACTAACCTTTTCCAGTCCTTTTATTATTTTATTGTAATTATTAATTATTTGCATGCAATTAAAAAATATTTTTAATGATGCTAAAGAAGTATAACTTCTCACGCGCGTACATATGTTACACGCATCCATTTTTTTTTTTTATTTGTCATAGTAGTTAGCGTAACATAAATCTGTCTATGTCATTGTTGGCAATAAATCCAATGAGTAGCAGATTGAACTGACTCTTTGGAATAATAATGGTGTTTATTTAATGAATTGGACCTTAGATCTAGATAATTCAAATACTTAATTGATGGCTATTTTCTTTATAAAAAATCTTGATCATAACCATCCGTTTGTAAAGTTAACTAATTAACTTTAATAATTCGAAAGGACCTTCAATTAAGTAATTAAATATGGATAATTGAATCTATTCTATTAGACTTACTTTATAATTTGACTTAGAATTTACGATGAACTATAACATTAATTAACATGAAACTAATTATCCAAATTAATAAGTGCCTATTAACAAATTAAACATTTAAACTGTGTTTAGTTATTGAGAGGTAAATTTGTATTAGGTCTCATTTAAAAACAGTAGGTGCCTATATAATGGGTTAGATTAGAGTGTTTATTTTCAATATGTATATTATGCATGTAAGTAGAGTCGAGAAGAATCAGAAATTATCAAATAGTCTATCTTATCGATGAAGTCCTTTCTCATTTGCATTCCGGTATTTATCCAATAAAGATTTATTACTATTGTTATTATAATAGGGGTGATGACAGGGTACAGTAAACGAAATTCTATTTAGTCCGTCAGTTAGATGATCAAAAAACAATGGACACGTATTTTTTCTTTGGGCAATCAACCAAAAAATGACAAAGTTATAGCGCGTCAAAGTTTGGGAGTAGGGGTTCGTGACGTCACTTTTTAGTGAATATTCGCTTAAAAGTGTACTCAAACGTGACGTCATGCGACTTTTCAAATCAATATAAATCTCTGCAATGTTTATATTATGTGAAAAAAGAAAAAATACGTGTCCAATACTTTTTGATAATTTACCTGATAAACGAAGAAGAAAAAAAATAGTCATCATCCCTATTGGTGAGCTTGCGAATGCTTCGCGACTTTTTCTGTGGGTAACGTTTTTATAACAAATGAATAAAAAGGATTCCAAGTAATCATTTGACGACCTCCGCTGGCCGTGTGGATTGTACGCCGGGTTTCATGGTGGTTCGGGTCCGGCGAGGGCAGATGTTTCTATTTAAATATATTTATTCATGTACAGTATATATATTCTATCCGTTTCCCTAGTATTCCATAACACAAGCCTCACAGTGCTTTCTTTGGGGCTAGGCTGATTGGTGTGTGTTAGATATTTTTTTATAAGGCCCATTTGATTGTAAAAGGTCAATATAGCTTGTGATATTATCAATCGCGCGTTTTTCATGACCAAGGGCGTTAACACCATTTCTTTCTACTTTAATCACCGACACAAGAGAAGCACTATTGTGACTTTATACCGACTCTGTTTCACCGTTGCTATCTTCGTACCTAACTGAATATTACGTAGGTATGTACTGACAAAATATTACTGAATGGCCAGTCGATTAACTTACCAAACAGAAGGGTCATCATCAGCCTATTAATGTCCCCACTGCTGGGGCACAGGCTTCCCTATGGATGGAATAGGGAGATTGGGCCATGACCCACCACGCGGGCCCAGTGCGGGTTGGTGGGTGCTAACGACTGCAGATGCAGCCGGGACCAACGGCTTAACGTGCCTTCCGAAACACGGAGGAGACACACAGAACAGAAGGGTATCACGTTAAAAAGAAACAAACCAATTTCATCACGAGTCAAGCGATTATTAACAGCATTTAGAATTTTGCTAATCCGTAACGGGAAAAATGCTTAAAAGGCTGAACAGTTAAACAGAAGCACCGTCGAACTTAAGCAATAAATTGTTCAGAATCAGTAGGTACACTCGCGGAAAGACCCGCTCTGTCACCCATAATGCCATAATCGCTTGCGGTAGCGGCGTAGGAAAAATTCATTCATAGACATGTAATTATCGCTATCTTACTTTTTCGTATAGCGCGGTCGCGATCAGGATGCGGATGACAAATTGCAACTAAAACAAATGCAATTCAATTCATAATTCAATCAATGAAATGCACTCTGTCTTACTTTTGTGCGGGGGCCCTCATTGGCGCGTCCGACGCGAAGGCGGGGCGTAGTAAAAACTACTGTAGAAAACCGTTCAAAGCATTTTGTTCGCAAAGTGACAGAGCGCAAAATTCCGCGATAGTACCTTCCGGTTGAGCATAAAGCATTCACAGAAACATATTATGAAACATTCAATCATTGTTGCCAGGTCTCCAGATTTTACAGGAGATCTCCTGTTTTTCTGAATTTTCTCCTGTTCTACTGTTTTTCTACATGAATCTCCTGTGTTTTTAGAATACGATTTTCTTTTTTAAATTGCATGTTGAGTTGCATATTTCGTCATTAATAAATAATGTAGATAACCTTAATAATTATAAAATAAATGTAATTGTCTAAAGAAAAAATTGCTTTGAGGGGCGGTAGGAGCCACAGAAGCACATTCGTTACTGGTTTTTATCTTGTTTTGATTTACCAAATCTAAACCGGAAAAATTACACCTCTGCATCTACTGTTTTTCTTGTAGCTGTTTCCATACATCTACTGATTACTGGAGGATCCTAAAAGCAAATATTGGGCATTTACTATTTTACTTTTTGATTATTAATTTTATTATGAATCGACACCATTGTATGATTATTATTGATTATTGGAATATTGTGAGAAAACAAATTTTTAACATTGGATATTTATTTTTTACATTTTAATGGATAATTTTATATTTATTGACATTGTATAATATTGAGTATAAAATGTTCTTGGCATGATATTGATAAGCTGACAAGCATTACACTTTAATTTTAAGTTGATTTAAAAACTGTTGCATGCTGTTTAACAGTAAAATATGTGAGACATGAAAATGATCAAACACCTTTTATACCATATTTTTATGCAATAAATTATTATTATTATTATCTACTGTTTTTTTCTATAACGCCTCCCGATTTTTAAAAATCGGTCCTGGCAACACTGCATTCAATAATTTCGTTGTACTTTTTTAATTGTTCACGTGTATCGATCTCCGTGATGTGCCCCTCGTAAAAAATAAACATCATATTTGGACGCACGCGGCGGCAGCTACCGCCCGCCCTCTCGCAACCTTCCTCGTGCTTTTCTTTTTAAAATTCGCCGTATTTTTATTATTTGCTATGATAAATTGTAACTGCCGCGGAGGACGGGGGGGTTTAGGGATGTCGAAAGTTGAAAAAAATATCGATATATCGATACATGGATATTTTAAAAAATATCAATTTCGGCTTCGATATATAGCGAAAAAAACATCGATATATCGATATGTCGGACTAATTTTCCCAAAAATATACAGTACAGTAGCTCACGAAATATGACACGCGGAATAATAATGGAACGAAAATTATCTCCCTAAAAATAGACCCTATTTTCGAATGATGACATAGACAATACTAAATACAGCACAGATCATAGATATGTTGAATATCATTAATCTGAGATCCAGTTACGATTTTTCCAGATACGAATTTAGTTAGATCGTGATATGCCGCTAATAATTAAAAAAATATCGTTTTTGATACGAATTTCGATATTGGTTATTTTGTATCGCTGTATCGATATATCGAATCAAAATATATCGGCAAAAAATATCGATATATCGATACATCGATATATTTTCAACAAGCCTAGGGGGGTTGCCGCCCCCCCTCCCCCCTCCGTTTCGCTTTTGTTTCGGTAATTTTTTATGTCTGGTGTTAGACTTAATTGCGTGGCGGGGCGGGCATTGTGCCTATGTGGGTCAGAGGAACTCGGGCCGCGGCGGCGGCGTGACCCGCTCACCTTGCGGCGCGATATCGCATCCAACACAACTATTGTTCATGTAATTCGCGAACTGTGGCATCTTATGCATACAATTATACTTATCAGGTGATCAACCGAAACTATTCATGTTGTTAACAGTAGGTAACAAAGCTTCCCTCGACCAAAATTGGATAGTCACAGTATGGAATGCGGCTTTGGAAAATCTTCAGTGGCATCGCATAATCTCTAGATTAGAGGCCGCAAAGCACCCACGGGGGAATATAAATCATTCATTATAGGAGGGACATCGGAGTAGGCAGAGGTACTAATGCACTACCGACGGTATTGGGTTTCCATGTTTCATTTTGCTTTTTTATTTTATACTTGGCTCTATCATTTTATCCGGCGGCCGCAAGAGCCTGCTCAGAACAAAATCGGACGGAAAACTAAAAGGTTACATCGATTTTACGGTTGCAACAATTGCATTTCTTTGCTTCTACCAGGGGGCCAATCGCCTAACTGGATTGCTTTGGAAAACGCTATCGCTTACGATTTCATTTTGTTATTTCTAACCGCCGAAATACCTCACGCTCATTTTCTTTAACATTGTTATTACCAATGCAAAAGAAAAAAAAAGAGCGCGAGGCATTTGAAAACCTCAGGGGGCTAGAAATAACAAAATGAAATCGTAAGCGATAGCGTTTTCCAAAGCAATCCAGTTAGGCGATTGGCCCCCAGAACGGTAACAAAGACTTTTGATTTGTTTCAAATGTACATTGGCTTATAATTTCGCAAATTCGCCGTGTTATAACAAAATCCCCGTTTGTTGGGAGGGGTTTCTAAAAAAATCGTCTGCCAAATATGTAGCGAGCGATCCAAGAGAATTCAACAAAACCACACTCTCTCCCTGCCTACATGTTCTTCGCGGAGGTCTAAAAAATGTTGAAAGGTCAGTGTGGCAGATGAAAATAGTAGAAAACATTTCAATGAATGCGCCAGCGTTTGTTATAGAAATTGCGATAGCAAATAGTTTCTAACAAGTGCAGTAACAAGATAGCCGTCAGGTTGCTATCATGACAATGCCATTGTGTGACCACCGTGACAGGGGATATTGTTTCAAGCGCGTGCTAAAAATATATAACCACTGTTGGATGTGCAGGCTTCCGTTCATAACGCTAATTGCATTAGTCACCGACGAGACGAGTAAACAAACACCAGCCAACAATAAGTATAGATAATTTAAATTGTTTTCAGAAGTCTGTTCAAAATTGCAAGCTTTGATTCAAGTTAATTCTAAATCTTTATAGTATCACTAGCGGCCCGCCCTCGCTTCGCTTCGGTGTAAAGCCGAAGTGTAGACTACAGTTTTTGTTCTCAGGCTTGTATTATACACAATGACATCAATCTATGATTCTTCTTGTACCTGCATGCAAAGTCTCAGCCCGATCGGTTTAAAATTGACAAAGTTTCATACAAATTTTCATTCCCTTTCATTTCATTTTTTTTTTATTTTTGATTCCCTATTTTAACCCCTTGGGGGTAGAATTGATCAAAATCCTTTCTTAGCGGATGCCTACGTCATAACATCTACCTGCATGCCAAATTTCAGCCCGATCCGTCCAGTGGTTTGGGCTGTGCGTTGATAGATTACTATGTCAGTCAGTCAGTCAGTCAGTCACCTTTGTTTTATATATATAGATACTCGTCGAGGACAAGTTTCGCAAAATAATGTTCATGACCCCACCAAACACAATCGAAGACACAACAACTATTTAATAAGGAAAGCATTGATTCAACGGAACAATGTGTTATAACCGCTACTGAATAGTTTAACCCGCTCATTATATTCAGTTTCGCGTAAAAAGTAAACACATTATAACTGGACAGGATATTATGATCGGGTATCAAAACTATTAGCGCTCAATGGGACATGCGAGCGGTAAATTGATATGAGGAAGTGACGACAGCGGTGTACAAGTAATCGGTTCCTGGTCGAACACCGTTCATTACACGCTACATGTATATAAACAATACAAAATCCAAGAAACTATTTAGTTTATTGATAAATTTGATGACGCAAGCGAGGCGAGAAACGTCCAATGTCATTATAATGGCGTTTGCAAACACAACCTTAATGACTTTAGCGAATTCATGAATGGATTTGATAAAACAGCAAACAGTTGTGACACAGATAATTCGCCTAACTTCGGAGACAGCTTAACATTAACGCAGCGCGTGGAAATAATCAATAAACAATTTTCAAAAGCTCCGCGTTACAATGAATACTCGTAACTCTGTATGATCATACAGTGAGATACAGTACATCTCGCGATTGGCTGGCACTAAATACACACACAGTATCCGAATAACGAAAAGTGTTGTTAGAGTGATTGTTCAACATTCTATTCAAATCTGAAAATACTAAAGCAACAATCAAAGATGTTGCAACAATGTGGCTATTGAAAACCATTTTTTGTTTGATGTTACTACAGTTTTTATGTGTTCCACGGGTGTATGATTTGAAAACGATATGCGGTGGGCCAATTTGCATGAATTATTACTTCATGAATAGCTACTTAGATTCTTCTGCAAACACGGCCTACTTACTTTTTTTCTTACGCTATTAAGGTGTACCCCAGGGTGGGTGCTGGGTTCCGCTACAATTTAGTAAGGTATAAAATGTGTGAATAATTTAATTTTACAAGTTATCAAATGCTTAAATAGCTATAAAATCCTACTTTAAATATAGCGAAATGTTTGCCCTATCTCAAAGAAATATTGGACTGATGTATTTTTTTAAAAAGAACCGTTTTTGCGGGATGAATGGCAAACACTTAATACGTCACTGGAAAATCTTGAATATAATCATATTGTTTTACCCATAGAATAAGTAATGCTTATTTGGGTCAAACCGGCTCCTGTATTAGTTACCCCCGGTCCATGACTTTTGACTGACACCGGTTTCACATAAATATCTACACGCGATGTCTTCATCAGGTGTCGCTCGTCGCTCGTCGCTGGGGGGACAGGAATCGAGTTACCTCCTACTGTGCGAGTGACGCGCGAGAGAATCGCCCGTCCACTGGGCTAATCGATGCCGACAATCGAATGTGGGTGTCGCTATAGCAGCCAGTGTAACGTAATGCACTTTTTTCATGATCCGAATCGTTCTTTTTGTGCGGTGGTTGAATCAGTAAGCGACGAAGCTGACAAGTTAGATTTATATATCCGAACCGGATTTCATTTAAACTATATTCGACCAATGCAATTTTTGCTTCCAAAGCCATCATCTATCTCTAATTCCTGTCGTCGTTCCTTTTTTGCATATCGACAAATTGTCAATTTTTCAGAGAGCTTTTTTGTAATAGGTTATTCGCCAAAAGGAATTATATCGTCCGGTTCATGAGTGTAAATTAGGTCATACGATGTATTCTGCGTTTTCTGTAGATATTATATCACGATTTTATCGTAGTCGTATTTCAGTTCTTACAAAAGTTAACATAACTATCATTGTTATTAGTATTATTTTTTGCCTAAACGGTAGGACACGTCATTCTTAAACTTTGTTAAACCAGTTTAAACGGGATAATGCACGAACTTTATTTATTTATTTATTGACGTTTCGTAGCCTTTCCAGGCTTCGTCGTCAGAATAAAACTTTTGTTTAATTTGTTTTGCAGCTGAGCGGCGTTTCGTTCCTCGAATGATGCGCGAGGCTATTGAGATTAAAAAATATCCAAATTTCAATAGGGAAGATGGTTGGTATATACCACCAGCTTGGGAACCTATTATACAGGAGATAAAATCCCAACCCCGAGCACATACTGCAAGACCATCAGATACTATTAGTTCTTTTTGTTTGCATAATTTAACATAAGAAGGAGATAGAAAGCCTCTCTTGAGTTTGTTTCGCCGGTTCTTCTCAGGAAGGTCTCCCAATTTTGGAACCGGTGGTAGTTTACGGTAGTTAGGGTCAAATAAATAAACACAAAATTACAAACAAGAATTTTAAATAAAATACTTTATTAAGTAAATTAAATAATAAATTCATACATAGACAATAAAACTTAAAAATCGAACGATGAAATAACCAAACGCTCAATAAAAGTCTTTCGAAGGTAGCTCGACAAATTAAACAAAAGTTTTATTCTGACGACGAAGCCTGGAAAGGCTACGAAACGTCAATAAATAAATAAATAAAGTTCGTGCATTATCCCGTTTAAACTAGTTTTATTTAATGAGTGATGTGCGTGAAAACCTAAGAAACAAAATTTGTTAAACCAGTTTTTTATATATATTGACTTTGACTTGATGACTTGATGATGACTTTATGAGTTACCTCATATTGAAGTCATTTTTCAATTTGCCGACTCTGTATACAATACAGGGAGAAAAAAACAGCCCTTGCTGAGTTTCTTGCCGGTTCTTCAGTACAAGGTCTCCCGCCATACGCGTAGATTAGCGAACCGATGGCGTAGCTTTTCGACATTCACAAGTGCTTGTAACAGGCTAGACTGAATAAACGATTTTGAATTTTGTTTTTTTTTTTGAATTTTATCACTTGTCTATTTCTTATATTCTCACGGTTAACTTTAAATTGCACTATAAATGCAATGTTAGGTACTTTTTGATCGCATTGCTCATGCAGTAATTGACTTAGGGGAAATTGCGATACCTTTTATTGAAGGGTGGTGTTTCGCCGTAATTGGCTATGTCTTAAAGAGTGGTGCCGTTTATATTGTAGAATTATTGTCTGAAAAATGTAAAGCACTAAGTTTAGTATTAAGAGGAGCGCTTGCCGGCGTACAGACACAGGCGGCAGCAACCAGCCGTAACCCCAATGAGCGGGCGTCGTTGTCAGTCCCTATTCATGAAATATTAAAAATTCAATTGCGCTTCTCTTTATTTTAACCCCCTCGCTGCCGACGCCCTTACGGTGTAAAATGAAAAATGTATTTGGTAAAATAACGTTCGGCTATTATTTATAATTTGCGTCGGACCCCTCTCGCGATCATGCGGCGGTGCCTAAGGTGCACTCTTTTGATCAACATGATTGAATTTTGTGTTTACACCGACACGGCGACCGTCGCGACACCTAAATGGACACTAAACTTCTTCTGTAACATACCTACTTACAATTGAAATATTCAAAGCATTGCCATCGTCATTCTTAAATAGCCCACACAATAGTTACACAAAAATACTTACTTACTTAACAGCCCACACATACGGAGGATGAATCTAATGAAAGCACCATTTTGTTTCTTTCAATATTTTAGTTTTTGGAAGCGATTTATGTGGTGGTGTTATTACCTGATGTAACAGTTGACATTCACAAAATTTTGATATGTTATTGTAAGCAAACGCGGACCACTCTATTAAATAAATAAATATTTCCAAAACACACACCAATTAGCTTAGCCCCAAAGTAAGTAAGGCTTGTGTTATGGGATGCTAGGGTAACGGATAGAATACATATACTGTACATATATAAGTATATTTATCAAGAAAAACATATTAAACATCCATGACTGGTGAAAAAATGCTCGTGTTCACCACACAAACGTCTGCCCCCACCGGGATTCGAACCCGGGGACCTCTCGAGTCGGCGGCACCATGAAACCCGGCGTACAATGTAACCACAATAACTTTAGTGTTTAATAAAATAAACCGACATTGCTCACCATAAAATTAAGCGGTTTCGTGAAATAATTATTCTGGTCCAGTGGTACAATTACATTCAAATAATATAATTGATGTCAATGGCAGAATTTGCCATTCTAACAATCGTCTGCTAGTACGAGTGATTTACGTTACGTTACGTTCTCTAATGTTGTTCTCAAAGTATTGTTTGTATAAAAATTCTCTTACTGTAACGCTAAAACAGTAAATAAGACTCATGAATTTGAAACATTGAGTAGATATGATTTTATTTATTTTTTAAGCATTCAACTGCTAGATGTTTAAATCTAAAGAAAAGTTTACTAGAAAAAAATCCACGCGGACCAGGCAGCGGACGGGACTCGAACCCGCATCCTTCGCTATCCGAGCGAATGCACTGACCATTATGCTACCACGGCCCTATTAGCCGCGTCGAAATTTTCCTAGCCTTAAGCTGCAAGGCAGCGCCATCTCTTCGCATTGTAGACACCCCACAATGTCAAATGAATACTATTTCAAGTATTAAACATTTGAAAGAAGAAATAGCAATTATAGTTATTTTTTTATTTATTTTTAAGCATTTAACTGCTAGATGTTTAAATCTAAAGAAAAGTTTACTAGAATTTTTTTTATTATTATATATAATTATGCTACCACGGCTTTGGGCAACGACATTGAGTAGACTTCAGTCTGCAATTTGGGAAGTGCATCAACTCTCGCAAAAGCCGTTCATAGGACAAATACGAAACAAGACTTAATTGTATCCACTCTTAAATCTAGCCTTTCAAATGAGCTGTTCAGTAATTCTAATTTCTTGAATTTAAAAACTAAAGAAAAAATGGAGTTCTTATAAACAATGGCAAATTTACCCTAGTGCATGGTGGCATTAGTAAATTACGTCGTAGATGTGTTCCGTATTTGTGCCCTAAATTTTGAAGATATTTTTGTAGCCTGATTGTCATACTTATGACTAGTGGCCCGCCCTCGCTTCGCTTCGGTGTAGAGCTGAAGTGTAAACTATAGTTTTTGTTCTCAGGCTTGTGTTATAAACAATAACTTTATTTATATAATTACACGTGTTATTGTGAGTCAACCATAAAAGATAGACATATGCTGTTGCGGGATATTTTTTAGACAATTTTATGTAGAATATTTCCGTCATACATGATTTCTATGTAACTTTAACCATTAAGGCTGCACCCGCGACGGAAGCTTAAAAAATGGAGTAACTTCTCCCGTTTTTCCAATATTTCCCTTCACTACTCTGCTCCTATTGATTGTAGCGCGATGAAAAGTATACTATAACCTGCCCAGGAGTATGAAGAATAATTGTACCAAGTTTCGTTAAAATCTGTCGAGTAGTTTTTGTTTCTATAAGGAACATACACACAGACAGACAGACAGACAGACAAAAATTTTACTGATTGCATTTTTGGTATCAGTATCGATCACTAATTATCCCCTGATAGTTATTTTGAAAATATATTTCATGTACAGAATTGACCTCTCTACAGATTTATTATAAGTATAGAAGATAATGGCTCCCCACCACAATAACTCATCGACAGCTAAAGTTACCGATGTCTTTAGTACGATGAGCTATGGTGTTAAATAAACTATTTTATAGCTGTTAACGGGATTGTTACCATGTACCTTGTTTTTTATGAGTCTCCGATATTTCGGCACTGTTGCAAGCGCCATGATCACGGAGTAACTTCCAGTTACTCGGAGGAAGCGCCATGATCACGGATTTACTCTCAGTTACTCCGTGATCATGGCGCTTGCAACAGTGCCGAAATATCAGAGACTCATAAAAAACAAAGTACATGGTAACATCCCGTTAATAGTTATAATGTTAGTGACCATAAGAGTTTAAAACAATAAACTATTTGTATTCAACTCTCACAGTATCACAAATGCGTAGGTGTAGAATAGTGTTGCCGAACTATCGATATTAATACTATCGACAGTTTACATCGAAAATCATGTACCCTATCGATAGAATCGATACAACCGATAGTATCGATATTATCGATAGCTCAGAACAAGGCAATACTGTCGAATGAGTGCAATACTATCGATACTATTGTAGTTCGTTAATAACAAACTATTGATAGTATCGATACTATCGATAGTGTTGATTTTATCTGCAACAATACTATCGATAGTATCGATACTAGCGATTGTTCTAGACTAAGTTTGTGATTGACTATAATACCTGAAAATTGTAGACAATACTATTGCAAATTGTTAAACTATCGATAGTATGGTTGCAAATAAAATCGACAGTATCGATACTATCGATAGTTTGTTATTAACGAACTACAATACTATCCATAGTATCGATAGTATTTAACTCATCCGATAGTATTGGCTTTTTCTGTGCTATCGATAGTATCGATACTATCGATAAGCCAATCGATTGTCATACGATTGGTTGGCTATCGATAGACTATCGATTAATCATCGATAGTCGACTATCGATCGGCAACACTAGTGTAGAACTAAAACATTAGTTACAGGCGACTAGTTCGTTCACTCCACAAAGTTATCAGACGAAATGGTACACATTTCGTTCCGTCAATATGTTAAGTGTAGCTTGCACTTGTTCAACGTCCGTGCATATTGTTAATCCATTATTTACGCCGGCGACACGTACAGAACTAACACGTACAGTAAATACTGCTCAAAGGCGGTGCTGGTGACGGGGGAGAGCTTCCGTAGTTAAACAAATTTAAGTCCTGCTTACATAATGACATCTTACTGTTAAATAAAAGAAGTTTCAACGGGTTACATGCAATGATTTTATTTATTAACTAGCGGCCGGCCCTCGCTTCGCTTCGGTGTACAGCTGAAGTGTAGGCTACAGTTTTTGTTCTCAGGCTTGTATTATTCACAATGACATTCATCTATGATTCTTCTTATACTTGCATGCGAAGTCTCAGCCCGATCGGTTTAAAATTGACAAAGTTTCATACAAACTTTCATTCCCTATTTTATCCCCTTGGGGATAGAATTGATCAAAATCCTTTCTTAGCGGATGCCTATGTCATGACATCTACCTGCATGCCAAATTTCAGCCCGATCTGTCCAGTGGTTTGGGCTGTGCGTTGATGGATCACTATGTCAAGTCACCTTTGAGTTTTATATAATACTAGCGGACCCGACAGACGTTGTCCTGTCTACACGTATTTGTGAATCTAAACCATTCTCAGATCCCCTTGAACACACACAAAAAATTTCATCAAAATCGGTCCAGTCGTTTAAGAGAAGTTCAGTGACATACACACTCACAGAAGAATTATATATATAAAGATTGACGTCCTCAGAATAATATAACTGTTGTTATTTCAGTCTATATTGCGATTTTATGTCTGCATACTTTCAAAAGTAGAATGAGTGCCACAACGCAAAGTTTGTGAAGTTAGGCCTTGGAGTTGTTGCGCATAGAGTTACTCCTCGATTACACCATGAAACAAGTCATATACTAGTTTTACACAAAACTTGTAGTGTGCTCTTGTTGTGACATTATTTAGTTTACACTGCATAGAGAACGAGAATCTTTACAAAATTGCACCGCTGCCGTACTAATCGGCGCGTAGGTAGATTTGCACTAGTATATATTGCGTTTTACGGGTGATGTTTAGAGTCTTATAAAATAATTATTAATGAACTAATTATAAAAAATAATACATCTTTCAGTATTTCAATGATGGTAGATTAGTTTTATGAAATTTTTTGATAGTAATTCTATTTAATTTAATATCAAACAATGAGGTAAACCTGCATTATTTTTTGGGAAAACTCGCGGAGGTTAGATGTTTTTTTTTGATAATTAATGAGATAGAAAATCTAAATTCTGATACATTATGTTACAACAAAAACATATTTCTGATGTCGTGGTAATTAATTTGATCTAATTTATTCAACATTATTTAGAGATTCAGGCGTTTGAAGTTGTGCATATTATCGTTTTTTCTGTAAACTAGCTGCAGTAGAACGATCAGTACAAAAAAAGGAAAATAGTATTTGCAAATATTCTGCATTAACTTACAAAAGGAAGAATAATTATACTGTTAACTTCTATTGGAAATAGACAAAATCTTTTCTAAGGGGGCTAAAATAAGCTCAAAAGTTACGATTTTTTGCAAAAAAATGCGAAAGGGCTCTTAACATATTTTGTGTATCCAACAAGTTTGATGCAACTATTGTACTTGATTCATACATGTGAAGTGTGAACAATCAATTAAGATATTGTATAAAATTGGTTTTATATATATATATAGAGGTAGGCAAATGACTCTACCCCACCTGATGTTAAGTGGTAATAAAGTTAAAACGCGAAAATAGCTGGTACAGCAGTTATAAACTGCTACACCAACCATCCTCACCTTGCCGGCCCGCAAAAATGCTTTTTCACGCCTCTCTTAAAGGACCCCAGATTATAGAAAGGAGGGAACACTATATAAATGTATATAATAACCGGTATATAACAAATTTTAATACCTTGGTGTCCTCGGTTAGAAGCTTAGCTCTCCATGACATCTGATAACATTTGGACAGTGCAAGTCACATGGTCCCGTCTGGGCAAGATTTTACATAAAATTGTTTAGGTAGGATTAATATGATTTTATTTTATTTTTAAGCATTTAACTGCTAGATGTTTAAATCTAAAGAAAAGTTTACTAGAAAAAAAATCCACGCGGACCAGACAGCGGACGGGACTCGAACCCTATCATAACTATAATTGCTATTTCTTCTTTCAAATGTTTAATACTTGAAAAAGTATTCATTTGACATTGTGGGTTATCTACAATGCGAAGAGATGGCGCTGTCTTGCAGCTTAAGGCTAGGAAAATTTCGACGCGGCTAATAGGGCCGTGGTAGCATAATGGTCAGTGCATTCGCCCGGATTGCGATGGATGCGGGTTCGAGTCCCGTCCGCTGCCTGGTCCGCGTGGATATTTTTCTAGTAACCTTTTCTTTAGGATTAATATTTCAGAAAAGTTTTGCAGCATGCAGGTATATAAAATAGACGCGGCTTCGGAGAGGCAGATTGGGGGCCGAGGAGTTTCGGTGTTTTAAAATGTTGCCAGAGCGTAGGCGCAACTTCCGCGCGAAAACTTTTAACTGTCGACCGCCACGTGGTGCTAAGCTCTCGGTGCAACTCGTATTTATAACTTATTAATGCTCCCCCATCGTCAGAGTGTACGGAAATGCGAATGGTTTCGACATACACAAACATAGATTTCAGTTTTGTTTTCAGGCTGTCTCGGGCTCAGTAAAACCAAACGGAAAAGTCAAATTTCTACTTTTAAGTGCGGCGGTAATTTGAAAGCAACTTCTAGAAGATTTTGACTAGCTTAAACCACTAATTTTTTTAGCGTTCAAAACACAATTTCTAATGCAGGAAGCTTAGGTAAGAGTAACTCGATAAGAGAGGAAGGGGCACGCATATCTCTATATCGCAATTGTATAAATATTTTTTTTTAGTCTGAGGTTTAACCATGCTTATTTAAATAGGGACTAACATAAAAATATGTATTTTGAGCTGTTATGTTGGTAATCTATATACAACACACAAAGGTGACTGACTGACATAGTGATCTATCAACGCACAGCCCAAACCACTGGACGGATCGGGCTGACATTTGGCATGCAGCTAGATGTTATGACGTAGGCATCCGCTAAGAAAGGGTTTTGATCAATTCTACCCCCAAGGGGATAAAATAGGGAATGAAAGTTTGTATGAAATTTTAAACCGATCGGGCTCAGACTTTGCATACAGGTATAACAAGAATCATAGATGAATGTCATTGTGTATAATACAAGCCTGAGAACAAAAACTGCAGTCTACACTTCAGCTCTACACCGAAGCGAAGCGAGGGCGGGCCGCTAGTTCCTGATAAATCCCTCGAACTGAGAGCAGAATATTTCCCATGCTATGTCATCGCTGATACAGTCAATTTTCTGTATACTCTCCTTACATCAGCACCGCTAACGATTTTTTCATACGTGCTCCCACCTCCGCGTTCAAGACGTTCAAGCCGCAGCCTTACAATAGCAGGTGCGTGAAGGTACAAACACTTACCCGCCAAACTTCATTGTTCGCAGTATCGCCGTGGAATTCTAAACAAGTCCAATTTTATTGTGCCCGGTTAACTTACCTGAAAAGAGTGAGAAAAAAACGAATTCAATTAACGCCGCCATTAATAACAAAAATCGAATGAAACAAAACAATCGGTAAAACCGGGGTTATTTATAAACAGGCGCTGTAACAGAGTGTTACGTACCCAACGGCATTGTTGCCAATACTGATGATAATGTTATCCTACAACAAAATGTTTCTTAGATTTTATTTCATCTCGTATATTTGTGACATATGTCAAATATGTCCCCACTGCTGGGGCACAGGCCTTACCTAAGGATGGAATAGGAAAATTGGGCCATGACCCACAACGCGGGCCCAGTGCAGATTGGTGGGTGCTAACGACCGCAGATGCAGCCGGGACCAACGACTTAACGTGCCTTCCGAAGCGCGGAGGAACGAATTATTTGACTTTGACCTTAATACGATGGACTCTCGGTTTAAAGCTCTTTCGAAACCAAATCCGGAAAATGAAAATATATATATATTTTTTTTTTTAATTTTTTTTTTTTTTTTTATTTATTATATATTTTTTCCAAGTCGTAAAATGGGAAACGTAAACCAGTAAAATCGATCGATACAAAACAAAAATATTGCTATAGTTGTGATTGGAGATTCGATGAAACGGAGCTAGAGTATATCCCACTAGATAGGCATCCGTAATTTTATCATCTCTTATCTATTAGACAAGTCCGTCCGTCCGTCCGTCCGTGGTGCTGTTTCAGCGGCCAAACCGTAAGAGATAGATAAAGAGAATATTTAAGTTATAAGTTAAGAATAGTCTGATAAGACTACAAACCGGATTTGAGTAACGTAGCGCTTCCGGTTTTCGAGAAATCACGTAATTTCTATTTCAAACGAAACCACACAAAATCTCCGAAGTTCTCAATTAATTAAATACATTTTTTTTTAAATCAGGTTTTGGTGAACATTTGGTTCACTGGTTTGCTAGTTTACTATAAGATACATAATTTATAAGATACTTATATTTTTCTTTTTAGTGAGCCTGATTGTTTTGCATTAACTTATATTTAAATTCAGTTTAATTTCACAGCAATATATAGAGAGACGCTTCATAACACATCAGAGCCAATCGGAACAAGGAATGCCAGAGGCTGCGGTACGGTGCGGCGCGGCGCGGCCAAATGCGGTGCTGTACGGAGCGACGATATTTTGCTAAATGCCTAAATAGCATATTCCGAGTCCTGTGCGATTTTCTGCGGCCGAAATGCCCCTGGCCTGGTTAAGAATCTCGCCGGCCGAGCTATCGCTATTCGATTTTGGACGCGCGGCATTCGAACATCGCCACAGTTGATTTCCGCTTCATTATTTGCCCATCGAATTTTCGCGCGGATACTGTGGGTGTACGAAATTATGCTTGCGCGTTCCATGACTGCAGGAACCGATATGTTAGCAGTGCTGCAGTGACCTAAGCACCGTTTGCATTAAACATTCCTTCGAACTATAAAACAAAATTTTAAACCAAAAATTCAAAAAACAAAATCAATATCGTTTATTCAGTGTAGGCTGTTACAAGCACTTGTGAATGTCGAAAAGCTACTCCATCGGTTAGCAAATCTACGGCGGGAGACCTTGTACTGAGAAGAAACGGCAAGGAACTCAGCAAGGGCTGCTTTTTTCTCCCTGTTTTATTTCATACAGTGTCGTCCAATTGAAAGTTGACATCAAACTTGCAAACATGTGTTGAGGTCAACTTCCATCACATAATGTCAAATATGTAACAATAGACAATCAACGAATTTACTAACAATAAGTGCAAAGATAAGTCCCAAAATAGCAAGAAACAATATTCAAAACAAAATGAACAAGTATGTGAAAGGGAGTAAGTGCACGGTTCTCTTCAAAACTCTTTCTAAGGCTGGGAGCCTTAGTTTTAATATAACTTTTGAAAAAATATCTACAGGTAAAATTACAAGTCCATAGCCATCGCCGTCAGTGGTCGCCCACCTAAGCTACCCACCCAGCTGCCTAGCTACCCACCTCGCGTAGGTTGTGGCGGAAAATCTTACAAATATGTCGCCTAGCCCCCATTCGCAATACACTAACCTAACCTAACCTAACCTAACCTAACAGTTTAACAACCATACATTGCAATTTAATTGAATCCGTATAAATAAAATCTATACTTACAATAAATCTGTAGAGAGGTCAATTCTGTACATGAAATTTATTTTCAAAAAAACTATCAGGCGGTGATTAGTGATCCAGACTGATGCCAAAAATGCAATCAGTAAAATTTTTGTCTGTCTGTCTGTCTGTATGTATGTTCCTTACAGAAACAAAAACTATTCGACGGATTTTAACGAAACTTGGTACCATTATTCTTCATACTCTTGGGGAGGTTATAGTATACTTTTCATCACGCTACAATCAATAGGAGCAGAGCAGTGAAGGGAAATGTTGGGAAAACGGAAGAAGTTACTCCATTTTTTAAGCTTCAGCCTTAATGGTTAAAGTTACATAGAAATCATGTATGACTGAAATATTCTACATAAAATTGTCTAAAAAATATCCGCAACAGCATATGTCTATCTTTTATGGTTGACACACAATAACACGTGTAACTCCTGATAGCTTAGCAGATTGGAGCATTCTGATTATATTTGATACGATTTTCAGTTTTTTTTATTATTATATGAAGAGTCATTTTAGTCTACACTACAGCTCAACACCGAAGCGAAGCGAGGCCGGGCCACTAGTGCATGATAAAAATATAATCTAAAAACAAAGTGTAAGAAGTAATTAAATGCCAGCGTTGCGATGTTTCAAGGCATCATGTAATGATATTCAAATTAATCGTAAATTCCATTTACCTACTAATGCATTTGTAATTATGTACACGAATATTGACGAGTTAGACCTACATTTTTATTGCAATTTAATTATTTCATAAATGATCAGTAATAAAAAAAACATAATTGAATACGGTGATGCGTATGAAGAGTAATGAAAGAAAAGATAAATTTTATTTGAGAATAAAACAACTGTCTTGGAGAAGACTTAAATCTAACAAGCGGCCTTTTTTTTGTGCCGGGGAAAGACTTGAAGTCTTTCGCCGCCGGAGGTTGCAGCGAAGATACATGAGGACTTCTCCGACCAACAGAGAAAATGTGCAGTACCCTACCCGGTGAAACCCTTGACAATCCTCCTGCACCGATCGCCCGCCACGCACTCCAAGAATCGAGATCCAGAGAATGCATGAATGCTCGGATTATTAGGCTGCTATCGAGCGAAAGTCTTCTATAAGTTAGGAGGGTCAAAGGCAGCGCCATTCCTTCCACCTATAGGCAAATAACTTACAGTTTCAATTTAGATACTTTAACAAGTAACCATACACTTGAAAAAAAATAGCAATTATAAAAGAAATATTAATGCAAATGAGTTGTTGTAAAGTAAGCCGGGATTCTTCTGCAATGTTAGGATCCTCTCGTCATCATCACAGATCCTTCTCATGGATGGAATGAGCTATATAAGAGACCGCGATATGACACGAATGAAGCGCAAACTGGTCGGGGCAAACAACTGCCATTTAAATTGGGGCCAAAACTCTACGTGCTTTCCGAAGCATATATTATCTCATAGGAGCATAAAAAATACCGAAAGTCTACCGTATAACTGTAGGGCTCGCAGTTTTTTATATAGTAAAAAATAAAAGAAATGTAATTCGTACGAACACATCATCCCGACGCCGCTCGCCCCTGCGTGAATTAGGCGAGGCGGTGTTTTAAAGAAATAACATGTCGAAACTACAATGTCTGTCCGCGGAGGCTGTTCTAACTGCATAGGGCGAGTTTGTGACGCAACAGGAGTGCGGGATGCGTGTTTGTTCGTGCACACGGAATCACGGAAATGAGATGTCAGTCTCGGGCCGTCCACACTGGGCGGAGGACGAGACCAATTCACGGGCTGGTGATTGTCGACGGGCCAGGAAATACCAGCGCTCCACCGATGCTAGCGAGGCGGGGAGTCATCGCCTTGATAAGTCTCACCGCTTAATAATGTAGTCACGTTCTTTAATTTGGGATCCACCTAAGTTGCTATAGCAACGTATAACAATGTAAAAATTATGTCAGTAGATACAACTGCTCAGTTAACGCGCCAAGCTTATGGCCCCTCTTCACAATGGTCCGTGAATATGCACACGCACGATTGTGTAGATGGCATTATCGTCCATGTGTGGCAATCATCGCCTGTCATCTTGAGTAAACGGTAAATTGTCGGTGCATCAAAGGGATGCGTGCCGATGATCGCGCGCGCGTCCAAACCATCGCTCATCACTCAGTTGCACGGAAGAAGTCGAGCCTCGAGGACGTGTGTGGAAATTAAAGTCAAACGGTGCTTAAGTTGTATGGAAGTTCTTTTGGGCACTAATAACATGGGGTAGGTCCAATCCGCATTACATAATATGTTATATATTAATATGGAATATTACGCATAACATATTAAGGGAATCGGAACTTCTGCAACGCGCTACTAAGAAAAACAAAACAAAATTACGAGAAAAGCCTGCTCCCCAGTGCGGGGTCCAATTCGAAAAAGTTATGGGATACCATTAAAGATGTCATTTAAACAAGACGGCTACCAGATCCAGTGACCTTCAATGTAAGCATTATATATATGTAGTGTGTGTATATATATGCACATAGGTGTGTGTATGTATGTGTGTGTGTGCAGTACAATATGATTAGATAAGGATAAATGTATTATTTTGTTGCTTGTTAGCGCCTAACACGTCCTCGCACAGGCCCTGCCAAAATACCAGCGCTGACACAGAGAGAGAGTATTCTCCCACATAAGCTGAGGCAGGGTCCTGATTGGCCGACTTAGTTTTATGTTGTTATTTTTTGTTTTTAGTTTAAGTTTCTCTTTTATTTTCTGTTTATATTTATAGTATTTTTATTGTGTAAGATGGCCAATAAAGGATTTTTCATTTCATTTCATAAGTCAACCCCTACTGAGTCTACCGCCTACGTCAACTCCTTTTTTGCTGGTATTGGTAAGTCACTCGCAGAGGAAATCCTATTTAGTAATTTTCCTCAACAGTATTCATCTAACCCATCTTCCTATTCTTCTTGACAATCGTTTGCGTTGGTTGACACTACAATTGAAGAAGTGGGAAACCACAATCTTTTCGTTGAGAGACAACTGTGCTACTGGATGGGACAACATTTCTTCATCGTAGTTAAGACGTTATTCAAAATTTCTAGCACCTCCAATAACACATATATGCAATCTCTCTATGAACCTTGGCATTTTTCCATCTGCTTTCAAAAAAGCTATCATACAGGCTATTTTTAAGAGCGGCGACCGTGGAAGTGTGAACAATTACCTACCGATCTCTATCCCCTCTGCTTTGTCTAAAGTTCTGGAACGCCTAATTGATAAGCGTTTGGTAAAATTTCTTGAGGAAAAGCGACTATTATCTTGTAATCAGTTTGACTTCAGATCTCAATGATCTGCATCTGATGCTGTGCAAGGACTAACGGATTGTATTGTCAGAGACGTGGATAATCGCAAAAAATGTCTCGCTATGTTTTTAGATCTCGCGAAGGCGTTCGATACGGTCTCGGCCCAAATCCTTTTGAAGAGGTTAGAAAGTATCGGTATACGTGGTAATCAGCTAGCCTTATTCAATAGCTATCTAAGTGGCCGATGTCAGTGTGTTATTATTGATGAGTACAGTGGGCCTTATGCTCCGATAGAGTATGGCGTTCCGCAAGGAAATATATGTGGCCCAACACTCTTTCTCGTGTACATTAATGAATTGTGCTCCTTCATTGTTCCAAGCTGCAAGGTTGGCTGCTACGCCGATGATACCGCCTTTTTGTTCTCGGGTGACACCTGGAAGGAGGTTTTTGTCTGCGCTCAGTCTGAATTCAATCTTGTCTCAGACTGGCTGCGCTGTAATCTTCTAACCCTCAATATCCAAAGCACTTCTTACCTTACTTTTTCTATTCGTTCGTTCGTACACTGAAATACGGACTAGAAGACGAGCAAAACAAAATCTAGCCGATTATGTGCGTACTCGACTCTGTTCGTTTACACTTAGTCGTTTACCGGAACTCCATTGGCACTCGTACTCCGGCTAGCGACCAAATGTACTCGCACCATTACAAACCTAAGTAATATTACTAAGTAGGTAAAAGAAATGGTTATATCTTTTTGTGATATCAGATTTTGGCATCACAAGTCATACATAAACAATAATAAATTATCAAAGGAAACTCCGCTCATATTAATTTATGCAATGAGCTTATTTCGATTCCCCCCGAAAGAAAAGCTAATAAAAATAAGGAAAGAAAAACAATATCACGACTAACTCGCGCATTAAAATCAAATTCGCTCGCAATAAACATTAAATCATAATCCGATTATACTTTGACTGCAAAAATTTTTTTTTTCGCCGTTAATGAGTTTCTTGTTGATGCCAAATAATTCCCTTGCAATATTTTATAGAAAATTAGCAATACACCCCGATTGTGAACGGGTTGTATTTACTACTGACGTAAAAACGAGAAATGTTAATATAACAATAGAAAAATATCAACACCACCAACCAACTTTCTATTTCTGCTGGATTTTCCAATGTTTATTTATTCATTCAAACGTTGTTCTTTAAAATACAAACGCAACAAAAACAGCTCCATCATAAAAATGCCATTAAATAAAAGTATGATAGAAAAAAATGTTCCTGTCACAATCGAAACATCACTGAGACTCTAGAAAAAAAATCCACGCGGACCAGGCAGCGGACGGGACTCGAACCCGCACCCTTCGCAATCCGGGCGAATGCACTGACCATTATGCTACCACGGGCCTATTGGCCGGGTGGAAATTTTCCTAGCGTTCAGCTGCTTAAAAATAAATAAAAACATAACTATAATTGCAATTTCTTCTTTCAAATGTTTAATACTTGAAAAAGTATTCATTTCACATTGTGGGTTACCTACAATGCGAAGAGATGGCGCTGCCTTGCAGCTTAAGGCTAGGAAAATTTCGACGCGGCCAATAGGGCCCAATAGGTAGCATAATTGGTCAGTGTATTCGCCCGGATTGCGAAGGGTGCGGGTTCGAGTCCCGTCCGCTGCCTGGTCCGCGTGGATTTTTTTCTAGTAAACTTTTCTTTAGATTTAAACATCTAGCAGTTAAATGCTTATTAATTTAATTTAATTTAGTGGATGGCTCTGAAGTTTGTTGTTTTTAACATACAGTTTGGATGAAGCACCTTTTACTGATATACGCCAGCACCCTTAGTACGAGTTTGAGCTCACGAAAACTATCATAGTTTTCGAATTGTAAATTATGTTTCCATGTCCATTTTGGTGAAAAGCAATCAAATATACTTAAAATTTATGAAGACGCAAATGATATAATGATAGAATTTAAACACTGTTCATTTGTATTGAAACGAAAACAATAAATCGGTACACTTAGTACGAGTGCGAGCTCACGGATACTATCATAGTTTTCGTAAAGAGGACTACCGTTTTCTGCCTCACCAGATGGCGCCACTGTTGAGTGAGGTCCTAAATTGTAACTTTTAAAGTTTATTAATACGCACATGAAATCAAAGGTTACATTTAGATCGTATTTTAACACAAAAGAACCATATCCTAAACATAATAGGCCATGCCACAGTGACGCGCAGTTCCGTTTTATTCGGAAAAAATGGGAACATAATCATTTTTCTAAGCTCAAATTTTTAATAACTGACATGCATTGCCACATAACTCATATTTGCCATAATTAAGCCGAATTGTTACCAATTATTCACAACATTATTTTAATAAGAAATAAACCCGCGTAGTCAACCAACAAGCAATAACATTTGACATTTCGGTGACCTCACGCTACACTAGCGCCTCTAGCGGCGGATTCATACGCGATAGCCCTCATTGAAAAACTCGTACTAAGAGTAAAGATGATGAATAGATTCCAGTTGCGCGGATAGCTTCTCCCAATTTCTTTGTTCACATTGAAATTGAGTATACAGTTGTGTAAATTCAAACTCGAATCACCAACAAAAACTGAAATATTACCAACTAATTTTATATGGAACACGCAGACTTTCTAATATTAATTAGTCGAGATAGCCAACGCAACGCAACGATGTAACAGAATCTACGCAACGCTGTGCAAGGTGGGAAATCGTTGAAAAAAAAATTGTGTGTGTATAAATAATAATTCATTGCACGCAACGCGGCTGGAAAACGTGCTCCGTAATAAGTATATGATTTACAACTTAATAAGAGCTATAAAATTATTGTTAATAACTCTTTAACACATGCGTAGAATGAATTTGTAATACATAGAAAAAAAAGGATAGGCCAGTAATTTAGTTAACAGTATGTACGTTCGCGTAAAACTTTCATCAACAATTAATAATATCGTCGTTTTGTAACAACAGTATTTATAAGTGTGTACAATTAAAAGCGAAAACAAATTGACCTCGCATAGGTTAAAAAAACTTGATTAATTGAAATTTGCATGCAGACTGTAGCACGTAATCAATTTAAAGTGAAGACGTCGGTAAAGAATATCTGTTATCTATATACTTATAATAAATCTGTAGAGAGGTCAATTCTGTACATGAATTATATTTTCAAAATAACTATCAGGGGGTGATTAGTGATCGATACTGATGCCAAAAATGCAATCAGTCAAATTTTTGTCTGTCTGTCTGTCTGTGTGTATGTTCCTTATAGAAACAAAAACTACTCGACGGATTTTAACGAAACTTGGTACAATTATTCTTCATACTCCTGAGCAGGTTATAGTATACTTTTCATCACGCTACAATCAATAGGAGCAGAGTAGTGAAGGGAAATGTTGGGAAAACGGGAGAAGTTACTCCATTTTTAAGCTTCCGTCGCGTGTGCAGCCTTAATGGTTAAAGTTACATAGAAATCAAGTATAACGGAAATATTCTACATAAAATTGTCTAAAAAATATCCCGCAACAGCATATGTCTATCTTTTATGGTTGACTCACAATAACACGTGTAATTATATAAATAAAGTCATTGTTTATAGCACAAGCTTGAGAACAAAAACTATAGTCTACACTACAGCTCTACACCGAAGCGAAGCGAGGGCGGGTCACTAGTTTAATTATATATTTTTTAAGCATTTAACTGCTACATGTTTAAGTCTATAGGAAATTTTACTAGAGAAAATTCCACTCGGTAATGGTTTCAGACAGGAACCTGGGAATAAAAAAAAGTAATATGATTAAAGTAGTATGATTGTTTAATCATCATCATCATCATCATCATCAGCCTATTAATGTCCGCACTGCTGGGGCACAGGCCTTCCCTATGGATGGAATAGAGAGATTGGGCCATGATCCACGACCCGGTCCAAGTGCGTGTTGGTGGGTGCTAACGAATGCAGATGCAGCCGGGACCACCGGCTTAACGTGCCTTCCGAAGCACGGAGGAGCTCGAGATAGAAGATTTTTGGTCACCCATCCAATGACCGACCACTGCGAAAGTTGCTTAAATTCAACGATCGCAGCGGAACGCGCTAACCAATGGCGCCATCGAGCTCCTCAATAAACAATACCTGATATAGATTGGAAATTCAATCACTTTTTCTCCAAATCTTTTCTCTCCGCGTCGGTTCCCGCCTGACACAGGGTCACCCTAGCTCGATGGATTCCAGGTTTTATTTTCAATATTTTTTGTTGGGCGAAATTTTTGACGGAAATCAGTTTATGTGGTATGGACGACAGGACCGCATTGCTCCATATATCTTTTTGCTGCATTCTTTTTAGTTAGTTTTTTTACTGCGCTCTCAAAGAATGTCCGTCCAATAAATGGTAGATAATATTTTAATATTTACACGTTGCTCAGAGCTTTAAAACAAAAAGTCACATTTTCATATGAGAGGGTATAATTAGTCTAGTCAGTTTAAATATACCCAACATTTTATTTTTTATAGATTTGTCCGACAAATGACTTTAAAAATTCAAAAAAAATATTGGCTCTTAAATTTAAATAATATTCCCGTGTTCCTTTCGGCTGTTCTTCCTGTCAGCTAAAAGATAAACAGAATGAAGATTCAAAAGATCTTCTAACAAGCCAACCTGATTAAAGTAAATGTTAATTTTTATTTCATTTCATTTCGTGATTTACTATGTTCAAGTAAAAGTGAAGTTTTATTTGCACGAATGTCTGTTGCAATACTTCGTCAAATCCCTTTCATATACTTGTTCATTTTGTTTTGAAAATTGTTTCTTGCTATTTTGGGACTTATCTTTGCACTTATTGTTAGTAAATAATATTGATTGTCTATTGTTACATATTTGACATTATGTGATGGAAGTTGACCTCAACACATGTTTGCAAGTTTGATGTCAACTTTCAATTGGACGACACTGTATGAAATAAAACAGGGAGAAAAAAGCAGCCCTTGCTGAGTTTCTTGCCGGTTCTTCTCAGTACAAGGTCTCCCGCCGTAGATTTGTGAACCGATGGCGTAGCTTTTCGACATTCACAAGTGCTTGTAACAGCCTAGACTGAATATGAATTATTGAATAAGTATATTGAATTTTGAAATCTCTAATACTGAAACTAAAACGGCGTCCTCACAAATGGACGCGCCATTTATAGCCAACACGAAGAGCGACAACATCAGTTTACCAAAAACAAAAAGAGTCGCGTGGAGCTTAATTGTGTACCTAGCTAGCCTGACGAATTAGCGATGCCGCACTAATCCGTCGAACTAGAGGCGACTCGTGCAAATAACATTAATATAAACTAAAATCGAACGATGCGCGCTATCGATTAGGAGCGAACGCTCACGACAATTAATGACCTGCATGTCCGAGGGCCGACAAAGCTATGGGAAAACAAATAGATGCTAGCCGCCTCGCCGCTGGCCGCCGTACCGCCTCCCCGATGCACAGCCTGATTTTCGTTTAGGCGAATCTGAGTGTCCCCTTTCTATGCCCCATGCAGCAACCTTTGATTAACCCGAATCTCATGCAAAATGAACTACGATTTTAGAATTCTCTTACCTAGATAATACTTTGATGTAATTAACAAGCTCGTATTTTGTACTCCTGCAATTCGAGGAACGAGAACGCACTTTCTTAATATTAATATTTAGAACAACTATTAGATTATGACAAGCATATTAAAGACTAGCGGCCCGTCCTCGCTTCGCTTCGGTGCAGAGCTGAAGTGTAGACTACAGTTTTTGTTCTCAGGCTTGTATTATATACAATGACATTTATCTATGATTCTTCTTATATCTGCATGCAAAATCTCAGTCCGATCGGTTTAAAATTGACAAAGTTTCATACAAACTTTCATTCCCTATTTTATCCTCTTGGGGGTAGAATTGATCAAAATCCTTTCTTAGCGGATGCCTACGTCATAACATCTACCTGCCTGCCAAATTTCAGCCCGATCCGTCCAGTGGTTTGGGCTGTGCGTTGATAGATCACTATGTCAGTCAGTCACCTTTGAGTTTTATATATGTGTATATAGATTGAAAAGATACCCTGTTGTTTTCCATCTTAAATTTCACAGTGGAAAGTAGCAGTCGGCAAAAGATAATCATACGAGTAGCATCGACTTTTACTGTAAATTTTTAAAAAGCATTTTAGCACAGTATCGTGCTCGAAAAGATTCTTAGCTGTGCTCTTTAGAATATCTACACAAAAGTGTACGCGGGTGAAACAAAAGCACGCTGTATATCTGAGTAGGGGTGCAGTGCGAGCGTGTGTGCGTGCGTGCGTGCGTGCGCGGGTGCGTGTGTGCGTGTGAGCGCGCAGGTTTAGGCCATAGGGGTGTCTGCTTAGAGTTTTAGCATTATACGTACATCCAAATAATATACGGAGTCATATCGTATGCATGGTGCTGTCATGACGCGTTGTTTATAGTGCTTTGACTTCCAAAGTTTATTCGCTGGCAACATTTTGTTCCTTTGTTTTCGGTCTCCTTTCGCGATACGCTTTTTTGCATGTAAAGAATATCGTTCAATTTATGGAGATTTAGTGTTAACGACCGAGCCGATGTCGCTTCCCAGCGCTGAGGGCATAATCAACTTGATGGTGACATATAATGTATGTACGAGTCGAGTGCAAGTATATTGCGAAAAATAGCTTTTCACCAACTTTGTTAATGCAACGGACATCCAAGTGTTTTGTTACATGATTAATTTATCAATGAGACTACAGAAAAGCTAATATCATAAATATTTTTTTCGGGTGAGTCATCATACTCTGTCAGAAGCCAATTTAGTTCCGGTAATTTTTGGTTAATTTATTAATATTCACTTGACAGACTGTACGGAATCGGGCGTAACGCGAGGTCAATATACGTAAGGGTGACAGTAAATTAATATCCAACAACGGGAATTTAATGTAGCTATAAGCTTAAGCGTCGAAATCTTCTATCAATATAAGGTTAAATATAAACAAGCTCGATGGCGCGGGTGGTTAGCGCGTTCGGCTGCGATCGTTGAAGTTAAGCAACTTTCGCAGTGGTCGGTCATTGGATGGGTGACCAAAAATCTTCTACCTCGAGTTCCTCCGTGCTTTGGAAGGCAGGGTTAAGTCGCTGGTCCCGGCTGCATCTGCAGTCGTTAGCACCCGCCAATACGCACTGGGCCCGCGTGGTGGGTCATGGCCCAATCTCCCTATTCCATCCATAGGGATCCTAGGCTGATGATGATGATGATGATCAGCAAGCTATATTGGTAAAAAATGTTAGAGAACTGCACGTTCATAACGTTAATAAGAAAAAATTGTATGCACGAGAATATTGTTAATAAAAAATTGTATAATTCTTAAATAACCTAATTAGGCGGTGCATAAGCTTAGGAGAATAAGGCAGCGCACACATCACTCATTTATATATGTATATATATATATATATATATACATTGTCGCTTGTGACACTCGTAGCCTTTCAACCTTCGCCGAGTTACCCTCCAACTTTCATACTCGTCGGGAAGAGCTGCGCACGCATTCCACACACATACATATATATAATATATATATATATATATCGTCGTGTGCCGCGTGACGCATTTCCGTTTCATCTTTTCCATAAGATATTTCCATTTACAGCCCGAAATGTTTCACCTCTAAAGTCGAGATTGATTCAGGAAGACAACCGTATAAGACAATGTTTACGTGCAGAGGTTAAAATCCGATTATATAGCGGCTCGCCCTCGCTTCGCTTCGGTGTAGAGCTGAAGTGTAGACTACAGTTTTTGTTCTCAGGCTTGTATTATACACAATGACATTCATATATGATTCTTCTTATACCTGCATGCAAAGTCTCAGCCCGATCGGTTTAAAATTGATAAAGTTTCATACAATCTTTCATTCCCTATTTTATCCCCTTGGGGGTAGAATTGATCAAAATCCTTTCTTAGCGGATGCCTACGTCATAACATCTACCTGCATGCCAAATTTCAGGCCGATCCGTCCAGTGGTTTGGGCTGTGCGTTGATAGATCACTATGTCAGTCAGTCACCTTTGAGTTTTATATTTAAATAACTTGTATACTCTGCAGAGCCATCATGTTTGACTTAGCTTTTTATTCGCTGCATTCTTATATCGTGCTGTGAGTATGAAAAATTTAATGTGGTCATGCCTTCTGCATTCACACACCGGGGTTGCATGGAGAGCCCCCGCAAAGTAACGCCGCAAGGGAGGCGGGCGGCGGTTATCAAAAGCGGCAGAAATTCAGACGAGGATGTTGCTCGGCCGCCTGCATTCATGCCGCCTCAATACACTGACGATTGCGAATTTATTGAGTGCCGTTGTGCTGCAACGTTTCCAATAATACCATCAATGGACAAGAAATCTGCAAAATTTGCCCACTAGGGGCGCTGTAATCGCTTGACCCAAAACTTCGATCAAATACATACACCTATTAGCTTATATTCATTTTTAAGCTTTTGATTTAACAAATTACAAATGCCGCGCTGTGCAGTTCCTAGTTGTAGTGAGAACGGTAGGCACAACTTTCCAAAAGAAAGGAAGGTAAGAAGATTGTGGGAACTATAAAGCAATAAGAAAGGCAAAATTCTACTTCCCATTTTAGCTAGAGGTAACCTAATCTAACCTAACTCTATGAGATGTCTGACTGATGCAAAAATAAGATAGCTTTGACTATCGAGCTCGCTAAAAGTAACTGAGATCCATGAACTATTAAAGCAATCATGGAAAATACATCTATGTAAAAGAATGAGCATTCTAGCTTAATAATAGAATCAGTACAACAAGATCGGCTTCTCTGCCTTGCACAGATGCTCCTCGCCTTTTCAACTCCACTTTCACCTGTATTACAGACCACGCTGAATACATTTTCACAACTTATTTAAAATTTTTTTAACAAAAAAGGCGATTTTGTAATTTGATAGCTGCAATATTCCGGCTGTGGTTTGGGTCAAGCGTTTGCAGTGCCATCTATGATGAGCTTTGCGTACTACTCCATTGCGTTATGCATGTGTAACAGTGGTTCTGATCAGGATTTCTGTTATGTAATCTGATCTTATGTGACTACTAGTAGCCGCCCGCGACTCCGTCGCGTGTTAACTCTAGTTTCTCTGGACTCCCACAGGAACTTAACATTTTCCGGGATAAAAAGTATCCAGGTCATAGACTATATTACGTACCAAAAGTCATCGAAATCCGTTCAGTAACCTTAGCACAAACTAATGTTGAATTCGAATAGTTTGCGAGTCGAAATTTCATTGTCAAATTTTGTATTGAAACTTGAACAGCAATGCCACAACGGACGCAACGAGAACTCAAAATCAGTACACATTCGACAATGACATTTCGCACTCGCAAACTATTTGAATTCGATAGTGGTTCGTGCTAACGGTACAGTATGGTTTTTGCGTGATTGAGTAACAACCATACAAATTTACAAACATTCACTTTTATGATGTTGGTAGGATGAGTATGACAGATTTCCAGAAAAAAACCCCACAAAAAAACCGGAATCTCTTTGTAAGTCACGTAACTACATTTTAAATAAATCGTATTTGATTTCTCTATTAGGTAAACATTTAGTTTAAAGCAGTGATTCCCAAAGTGATCTATATCGACCCCTAGGGGTCTACGTCAGCGAAAAAAGAAAATTTGGGGGTCCATGAAATGAAAATGGGGGTCCACGATAATTGATCTCAACAAACACTGATAGTACTTATTTACTTACATTATGCTATCCTCTATTAAAAAGACGTATACATTGTTTATAAAAGTACCTATGAAATAATAAAAAATATTATAATATATGTGTTTATAAAATTTTGTAAGTTGTAAGATGTAGGCATTCGCTTTGTGGTCGCCATACATTTTGAAGTCGTACAAAACCTTCACATAATGATAAACCTGTATCATCTTGTTACACTAACTTCCCTCCAGATAGAAATTTACAAAAAACCAATATCAGCTAAGTAGGGGTCTACCCAAGACCTAAAAACATGCAAAGGGTCTACGACACAAAAAAGTATGGGAACCTCTGGTTTAAAGATTCAAATTTTTAACGAAACATCTTCTCCACTAAAGAACAGGTGTAGCTTTTTTTAGATTGAAAATATGTCAAACGAAAACAAAAACCAACGTAGCTCTCCTCAAATAGCTGAAACAGCCGTGTCTGCGTAAAGGCGACAGTACCCACCAGAGAGTGCACCAATTAAGCTCCTATCAAAAATAATGGTCTCTGCTCTTTCAATTATTTTGGAATGGCGTAAAAAAGGAACCGATCGCGCGCTATCGCCGTCGTCTGCGACTCCCGGGTCAAAGACGACTTCTGTTCACTCGAATCTAGATATTCTAGGTACTGTGTGCGTCTCTCGGGGAACCGATCGGAATAAAGCAACGCTGATTAGCAATGAAATTTAAAGACACTATTTCTAGCAGAACATAAAGTCGACAGAAAAGTTGAATCGATTGTGTTAAAGGTGTTGTAGCAAATAAATTATTGACGATCACGAAAGAAAAAAAAAATGTATTATGCATAAGAATCTCTAGCAAACGGGCTTTAAGAAGATTTGAGCCTGGGGGTCGTAACAACAGGTTTTGTAACCTAGTACAATATCCAGCTCTCTCAAAGAACTGCATTGTTTTTACTGTTTTTGTCATTTTCAATAACCTTTTAATTAATTATAATGTTACCTTGTGACTTTGTGAGAGAAAATAAAAATCATTCATTCATTCATTATATACGATGTTTGTACCAGGGCTTGAAACCGGTTTCGAAAATACCGGTAAATAAAGGTTAATACCGGTTTTTAGTAAGGGTTTCGTTCGGTGCGCGTCCGAAATGAAAGCGGTACCAAAAACCTTAATAAACCGGTTTAATCCAGAGTGACACGTGCACGCATCGGCATCGCTTGAAGTTTATTTTGTTTGAACTAATCAGGTCACAACTTGTTAATGCTCCGAGACTGATAAATTTATTAACACGTTTGCTAGAGTATAGTGAGTCAAGTTATTCATTTATTACCGATGCCATCAGAAAGAGCGAAAGATTTCGCTCTTTAGGAAAACCGGTTTTTTAAGGTTAAGGTAGAACCAAACCTAAATAAAACGCTCCTAATGTACTTGACACTGATTTAGGTTTGAAAATTAACCGGTAAACAAGCCCTGATTTGTACACAAATAAATCGGGACAAGCGAATGCGATGAAATAGGCATATTTTTTTTATATGCGTTATTTACTTCTGTATAAAAATTAAGAAACCAGTTCAGGCCAATATGTGATAAGTACGGCAAAAGAGAATAACAACTCCCTCGTAACCATTACTAATGTGGAATAGCAAAGCAATGATTGTGTAAGAGAATAATGATCATCATCATTAACCCAAGTTCGTCCACAGCTGGACATAGGTCTCCCCTAATGCACGCCACTGCTCCCGATTTTGTGCTACTCTCATCCAGCCCACTCCAGCCAGCCTACGAATATCATCATCCCATCTTGTCTCAGGGCGTCCTACACTACGTTTACCGAGTCGCGGTCTCCACTCAAGAACTCTCCGGCTCCAACGGCATTCAGTTCTGCGGCTAATGTGACCAGCCCACTGCCACTTCAGTTTGCTAATTCGGTGGGCTATGTCGGTGACATTGGTTCTCTGTCGGATTACATCATTCCTGATGCGGTCCTTCAGGGACACTCCGAGCATAGCCCTTTCCATAGCTCTCTGAGCGACTTTAAACTGGTGGACTCGTCCAGCCGTGAATGTCCACGTCTCGGCGCCGTATGTCATAACTGGGGGGACGCACTGGTCGAAGACTTTTGTAAGAGAATAAATATTATCATAAAATTTTCACCTATATGATTGTACTTTCTGTAGCACCACGATCGCGGCATCTTCTGTACCAGTGTTTCCTAACCTTTCCAATACTGATACCCCTGTAATCTATTAGGAAAACAGATTTTACCCCGACCTTAAAATGTTATCATCAGTCTAAAAATTTACCCCACCTGATGTTAAGTGGTAATAAAGCCCAAACGCGAAGATAGCTGGTACAGCAGTTATAAACTGCTACACCAATCATCCTCACCTTGCCGGCCTGCAAAAAATCTTCTTCTTCTTCATATTCCAATTTGGCCACTAATTCTTCGTCTCTACTAATGTCATCATCAGGAGATAATCTCGCCCCGCTTCCCACACTCAGCATCCCCCGGGCTCACTAGCAAGAAGGACCGCATGCTCTATTTAGTACCATTATTTAGATTTGACCTAATAATTAGGTTCTTTGTTACCCCCGAAGTATGGCTGATTTACCCCCGGAGGGGTAATTACCCCCAGGTTCGGAACCCAGGTTCTATACCAATAAAAATAATAATATTGTTAGTATAATTTGCATTTTTTTACCTGTTCCCTTGAGATATGGAACTGAAACCAAAAGAACAGAACGTTATTGATGTTGCAGAGTAGATTCAGTCAATGTTACAAAACACTGGTATCATATAGAAATACAAGTAATGGTTTTTTTTTATAGATAGGTCCGACAAATGACTCCACCCCACCTGATGTTAAGTGAAGGTGAAGTCCAGACGCGAAGATAGCTGATACAGCAGTTCTACCTGCCACACCAGCCATCCTCACCCTGCCGGCCTGCATGTTGCTTCTTCACGCCTCTTTTAAAGGATCCCAGGTTGTAAGAGGGAGGGAACACGCGAGCGGGCAGAGCATTCCATTTGCGGATAGTGCGACAAAGAAATGAGTCACCAAATTTCTTTGATAACGAGATAATGCCTTTAATTTTACAGTACTAATGAAACAACTGAGAGGGCATCCTCAAAACATGCTTTACTGGGATTACGCGATCGGAGACTTATGATTGTCTTAAATACAATTATATTTTTTTTTGTTTTACGAGGTGCTGGCAGATAATATTTTTTACACTTTAAATAATCATAATCAAAATCATTTATTCAGTTTAGGCTGTTACAAGCACATATGAATGTCTAGAAGCTACGCCATCGGTTCGTAAATCTACGGCGGGAGACCTTGTACTGAGAAGAACCGGCACGAAACTCAGCAAGGGCTGTTTTTTTCTCAATACTTTTTCATAATCTACCTGATGAACGAAGAAAAAAAAATTAGTCATCATCCCCAAGTATCACGTGTTATGTTTGTAAATAACGGCAGAGCTACAATCTCAGAGTGCAAAACATGGACAGAATTCCGCGTATACGGCGTCGCGTCGCGCCGCGCCCCTCCCGCCTCAGTAGATACGCTATTTAGAAAACTGTTACGGTCCACACCGGGGTTTGTTGCGTATTCTTAAGAATGTTGTTTGTTAAAGCGACGCAAGAGACCCGCCACGTTAAATCATACCGTTTTCTGTACGAATGTAAACTTGCTTTGTTCTCATGTTGACTTTTAACACGATAGTGTACACACACAAAACTCCGCGTTATTCCCAGTTAGTTGTAAATAATGCATGCGGCACGGTGCGGGCGGCGCAGCCAACATAATTCTTTTAATAATTTTATAACCGGCTAGCTCATTTGATCTTCCTCTTTGAATGGAAAGCGGGAATTAAATTTAGACTTTTAGATAAATGTAAACGCCACGAATGAATTCTTTCACTTCACCATTGTGTGAAGTTATTAGTACGCTACGGGCGCTAATGCGACTGCTCTGATGTTTTTTTAAATGCAGAAGTTTAAAGTTAAGATATCTAAAGCATTACGTAGGTACCGAGCGAAATGATATCAAACTAGCAAACCAGTGAACCAAATGTTCACCAAAACCTGATTTAAAAAAAATTAAATGTATTTAATTAATTGAGAACTTCGGAGATTTTGTGTGGTTTCGTTTGAAATTCGTGATTTCTCGAAATCCGGAAGTGCTACGTTACTCAAATCCGGTTTGTAGTCTTATCAGACTATTCTTAACTTATAACTTAAACATTCTCTTTATCTATCTCTTACAGTTTGGCCGCTGAAACAGCACCACAGACGGACGGATGGACTTGTCTAATAGATAAGAGATATCGTTGACAGAGTCACTGATTGACAATCAGCAATAGTTTTCATGCTCTCTATGAAACTGAAAATATCTTTTCCTTTAGATATTTTCCTTTATTAACAATATAATGGGAGGTTACTTTAAAAGTATCTCCGAAGTCAATTTTCAACTTGACTTCTCTGTATATAACAATACAGGAAGAAAAAAACAGCCCTTGCTGAGTTTCTTGCCGGTTCTTCTCAGTACAAGGTCTCCCGCCGTAGTTTTGCGAACCGATGGCGCAGCTCCTCGACCTTCACAAGTGCTTGTAACAGCCTAGACTGAATAAAAGATTTTTGAGTTTGAGTTTAGCGCTCACCACCGCTACCGCAACGTAGCTCAACACCAAGTAAAACATCCATCGCGTTCTTCGATAACAGTTTTCAGAGATTTCATCAACGTGAAGTTACCTTGTACCACATACGCGCGGATGTACGACACACTCGTCAAAACTGAATTTTCGTCAAGCGATGCAAAATTCTTATTTTTACTGTCTACTTGTCGAGTTCATGTTTCTGCATACTCGTCTATTCTATACTTTCATTCTAAGTGGCCAGTAAATCTCAAACGGGGGAATTTAAATCAAAGAGATTTTAACCTAGTTAGGTTTATTTTAACTACGTATATTCGTCGATTTACAAAGCTTTGACTCTAAAGTGCAGCTTTGACGAGTATGCAGAAACATGAACTTGACGAGTAGACAGTAAAAATAAGATTTTTGCATCGCTTGACGAAAATGCAGTTTTGACGAGTGTGTCGTAAATCGCGGCAGGCACGCCGCCCAGACGCCTCCGCTCTGGTGCACCGCCTATACACCGGTCGCTCGCAAGAGGCGGCGGGGAAATAGAAACGGAACCCGCAAATTTGCGTACGGATGGATATGTGCGGACTTCATTTCGCCTCTAAAATCTAATCATCCGTAAATTATTCGGTCGAGAGCGGACCAGGGGGACACGGAGGCGGGGGTTTCGACACCGGCGCCACCCCACCATGCACTTTAGCGAGCGCACGCCGCCGGTAATACATTTAACGTATCTTTGACTAGTCGCACGATCATTGTACGGTATTAGGTGTTGCTGCCCTATACTGTGTTCTGTGCTTCGGGTTCCGATGTTCGGATGCGCAGAGCTTCTCTTCAGCTTACGTGAATCGCGAATGGTGTCCGTGGAGTTGGAATTTAAGCTCTTCTTCTATATAATAATTAATAATAATAATAAATATTTTCAACACACACACCAATTAGCCTAGCCCCAAAGTAAGCACTGTAAGGCTTGTGTTATGGGATGCTAGGGTAACGGATAGAATACATATATAAGTATATTTATATAGAAATACATATTAAACATCCATGACTGGAGTACAAATGCTCGTATTCATCACACAAACATCTGCCCCGACCAGGATTCGAACCCGGGACCTCTCGAGTCGGCGACACCATGAAACCCGGCGTACAAACCACTCGGCCACGGAGGTCGTCATATCGTATATATATATGTGTACGTTTATTTTTTTCGGACGGGGTGTAAATGGTAAATTCGTGTGCGCAGTTCTTCCCGACGAGCATGAATGTTGGAGGGTAACTCGGCGAAGGCTGAAACGCTGCGAACGCCACATGCGACAATATCTAATATATAAAATTCTCGTGTCGCGGTGTTTGCGGTTAAACTCCTCCTAAACGGCTTTCCCGATTCTCATGAAATTTTGTGTGCATATTGGGTAGGTCTGAGAATCGGACAACATCTATTTTTCATCCCCCTAAATGTTAAGGGTAATACACCCCTAATTTTTTTTTCAATTTTAGTTTTTTTTTTATTTTTTTTTTATGATACATCATACATAAATACATACAGTCCTAAATTATCACCCTTCTTCCACCAACCCCTATTTTTTTATGGCGGTACGAAGTTCGCTGGGTCTGCTAGTATATATATACAGGGTGTTACAAAAATACAAATAAATCTTGAAGGGCGTTGAAGTACATCATATAAGGAATCTTCTCTAATTTTTTTTATTACAGCAGATTTATTACTACTCCTGGTAAGGTGCACGACCTCGAACTAGTGACATGTCTTAAAATGATCGATATTTTTATTAATCATTAAAAATAACTGTTTTTATAAAAAGTTCAAACTTCTTGCAAATATTTTAAGAAAATTAGAGAACACTCCTTATATGATGTACTTTAACGCCCTTCAAGCTTTATTTGTATTTTTGTAACACCCTGTATACATATATGTGTATATATGTGATGCGTGCGCAGCTCCATTCCCCTATGCCTTATGCACCGCCTAATGTTAGGTTATTAAAGAAAAGAAGTTTCACCTCAGATGTGTTATCTGCGCACACATTTTTTTATGTTTCCACACACACCAATCCTTTAATAAAACACTTTATGAACTAGGATGAACTAGTCTATATCTACAATTTTTATAATTTTAAAGCATGTAACTGCTTGATGTTTAAATCTAAAGAAAATATGACTAGAGATGGCGCTGCCTTGCAGCTTAAGAATGGCTAGAGGAATTTCGACGCGGTCCGTGAGGGCCGCGGTAGCATAATTGGTCAGTGCATTCGCCCGGATTGCGAAGGGTGCGGGTTCGAGTCCCGTCTGCTGCCTGGTCCGCGTGGAATTTTTTCTAGTCATATTTTCTTTAGTCTATATCTGTCTCTATCTGCAGTCGTTAGCACCCGCCAATCCGCACTGGGCCCGCGTGGTGGGTCATGGCCCAATCTCCCTATTCCATCCATAGGGAAGGCCTGTGCCCCAGCAGTGGGGAAATTAGATTAGATAGGTCACTTATATTATATAACGCTGCGCTCTCAACATTCGGTCATGATTCATTTATTAATCTTTATGGTTTAACTATAATTAGGTATCTGTCATTAAATTCATTGTTCCCATGGTTTATTGAGGACCAAAGAAAAATGTAGAATAGAGTATTCGCCAAGTTTTAGAAAACGATCCCACGTTATTGTCTAATGTTTATGGGAGTCCGTAAAAAGTGAATATTCATCATTCTGTTGTGTATTTCAGTAAAAATAACCAAATAAAAAACTCCATTTACAAGCTGCCGCGAAAACGTTTTCTGGACAATATGGCGTCTTACTAGTGTGTGGCGTCACTCGACTGTCATTAAAACGTCAAACGGTACAATGTAATGTCACTTCAACCGGAAGTTTACTTGCGTGTGACGTCATTTTAGGCTCCGCCAATCCCAAGCGTTTTGGGTCACGTGACATTTTTTTTTTGTAAAAATAGTAAAAACCCCTGCCAATATTCATTCTAAACACAGATGCTAACAATTGGCACTTTATTTTTAATACTGTCAAATACCATATTCACCTTTCGGTAGCTTAAGTGAAAAACAAGTTACAGAAGGTAATTAGGTAAAGTTACTGCACCATTTATGCAGACTGTAAATCTTCAAAGATAATATTTATTTATAATTTTTATTATTTTTAAAGCATGTAACTGCTTGATGTTTAAATCTAAAGAAAATATAACTAGAAAAAATTCCACGCGGACCAGGCAGCAGACGGGACTCGAACCCGCACCCTTCGCAATCCGGGCGAATGCACTGACCAATTATGCTACCGCGGCCCTCACGGACCGCGTCGAAATTCTTTCTAGCTATTCTTAAGCTGCAAGGCAGCGCCATCTCTTCGCATTATAGGCCTTGCAGCTTAAGAATAGCTAGAAAGAATTTCGACGCGGTCCGTGAGGGCCGCGGTAGCATAATTGGTCAGTGCATTCGCCCGGATTGCGAAGGGTGCGGGTTCGAGTCCCGTCTGCTGCCTGGTCCGCGTGGAATTTTTTCTAGTTATATTTTCTTTATAATATTTATTTATTTATTCTATCATGGAAAACAAACGGCACGTTAAAAAAAAAGGATAAAACAAAATGATGTAGCATTGATAAGCCGTATACAATTTTCACAAGTACAAATCAAACACAATATACTTTATCCAATCCACTCAAGAGGGCGTAGATTAATTTAAAACAAAATAAAATCACAGAAGTATAAAACTAAGCATAAAGCCATACCCACAAAGGAAATGATAATAATAAAAAAAAAATAATAATAATAATCAAAAAAATACAGTTCACAATGTTTTTAAAAAATTTTTTTTTTTTTAATATTTAATAAACACCAATTAGCCTAGCCCCAAAGTAAGCACTATAAAGCTTGTGTTATGGGATACTAGGGTAACGGATAGAATACATATACTTTACATATATAAGTATATTTATATGGAAATACATATTTAACATCCATGACTGGAGTACAAAGGCTCGTGTTCATCACACAAACATCTGCCCCCACCGGGATTCGAACCCGGGACCTCTCGAGTCGGCGACGCCATGAAACCCGGCGTACAAACCACTCGGCCACGGAGGTCGTCAATTTTGTACTAATGAATGTTGCCGCATCCCGCAACAGAGTTCTTTAAACATCTGTATTTCCTTGTGGTTTTGACGTGACAACGTCTTAAATTAGGTTGCGGCTGGGAGTCACTTATGAAAAAGTGTAACGCTCGGTAACGTTACGATGAGTCTCTCGTGTTAAGTTTAAGTTTACATGTACAATGTTTTAGTAAACAAAATATATTTCTATAGTTAAAATTTGTGCAATTCTTATTTTCATTCAATTCCTTGTTCCTATTGTGCAATTTAATTATATTCATATCAATAAATATTCTACCGAGAAAAAGACGTTGTCACGTAAAATCTTCGCCCGTAAAACCGACTTTACAGGCAACCATTTTTTTTGTTAAAAAGGGCAAACTGGAGCTTTTTTCTATTTCTCCGTAACGAAATTTCGGTAACGAACGAATTTTAAACGAAATTTCGCCCCTGACTCTACTCTATTTCATTTTCAAAACCGCAAACAGTTTTCGTGAACGAATGGAATGAGTCATGTTTGTGAGTTCTTTATATCTCTACTTTCAAGATTACGTTTTTTACTTGGAAACAATATAGATTGTTTACGGCAAATTTTTTGATGACATTGAAAGAACCTTCTTTACTTGACAGTATTAGCCAACTAATTTGTAGAGTTGATAGAAGCTATTGTATGTCAACCTAAATTTGTCGTTTAAAACTTTGAAGTATTGGAATTACAATAAATAATTTAAAAAAAATGGTTTATTTGTTAATTTTACATGCTAATAATGTTTCTCGAGCTAAGCAGCCTCGATTAAAAATACTCTTGCAAGCATTTTAGGCTTAATTAAAACTAAAATCTCAAAACGAAAATGAAAAGGTAACACTTTTCATTTCGTCAATTTGAGGTTAAAATTTCGAACAATTATCTGTCAAAATTCAACTTTTCCTTCCAAAGTTTTGTGGATTAGAGTAGGCATGGAGCATTTAATTTCAACTAGTTTTGAACGAACGAATTTTCGAAATGTAAAGGAAACAGAGTAAGGAACGTGCGAGTAAGTTAAATTAATTAATTTGCGATGCCATTAGTTATGCCTCATCATATAACATAGCAGCTTAGCTGCACCAGATATAGGTTCTCCCAAAATAATTTGGAATACCACGATGTCCAGCTTAATCTATGTATATAAAACTCAAAGGTGACTGCCTGACATAGTGATCTATCAACGTACAGCCCAAACCACTGGACGGATCGGGCTGAAATTTGGCATGCAGGTAGATGTTATGACGTAGGCATCCGCTAAGAAAGGATTTTGATCAATTCTACCTCAAAGCGAAGCGAGGGCGGGCCACTAGTTTAATATAAATTTGACCAGGGATATAAGAATGGCTGAGCCATTCCCTATTGTCTTATTCTTATTGAAATTTTATTTAAATATCTGTTAACGTGTAAAAATAAAGACAATAAATTATTATTATTATCTTTTTCTGGTGGTTGGCAGCCCTATATCGCCGGCGTGCATCTAAATTCATGAGTGCCGGCATGATTAGGGAGCAGGGTCCCTAGTTTACGGTTTACGGCCGAAGTGCGCGTAATTTTAGTTAGATAAAACCTATACTACATACCATGAACCGGTTCATTGTTGATCTAATCGACGTAACGAATATGAGCTAATATTTTGCTAACGTATCTGGAATAATTAGTCATGAATTGTAATAGACAATTTTATGATATCGTACATAACTACATACGAAATAGTTTTAACCATTTGCGTTATTAAGTATTATTAGAAGCAGGGCTTGTAACCGGTTTCGAAAATACCGGTAAATAAAGGTTAATACCGGTTTTTGGTAAAGGTTTCGTTCGGAGCGCGTCCAAAATGAAAGCGGTACCTAAAACCTTAATAAACCGGTTTAATCCAGAGCGACACGTCCACGTGTCGGTTTAGCTTGAAGTTAAATTCATTCATAAAAATAAATAAATACATAAATTCATTATAAATTTGGATTTAAACGGCGAAGGCGATGCCGTCGCGTCGGTAAGAGCGAAATGAAACCCTTTAAAAACCGTTAAATTGATTCAAAACTTTATTGATTTCGTTTTTTTAGGAAAACCGGTTTTCTAAGGTTAAGGTAGAGCCAAACCTAAATAAAACGCTCCTTATGTACTTAATACTTATTTAGATTTGAAAATTAACCGGTAAAGTGTAATATTGTGCGATATAAAGCCTGAACCAACACTGAACTCTTCTTCTTTGTTAAATCTCACGCGTTTTAATCTACATATATCCGAGTCAATAAAACAGTTAAATCAACGTCAATACAAACCATACTTTTACATTATGTAATAATAAGAAAATGAATTATTTCTGTGTATCAATTGCAAACTCCTCTTGTTGACAACTTAGCCGGATGCCTTTTCAATCAATCACAACAGCCGCTAGCATGTACGCATACTAAAAAAACACTAAACTTTGAATTCAAGCATAAACAACTAAAACTACGCGAATATTAAAAATAATCCGCACCCCAATTACAACAAGCCATTGAAGGAGGCCGTAGATTACGAAATTGGCGCACCTCAATTCATAGCTTGTGCCGTGGCAATTGAAAAGCGATTCACTGATCAATAATAATTGGAAATGGTGAAGGAGGATGTTGCCCAATTACAAACGGGATGTACAAGGTATGACGTCTAGCCGGGCTCTCGAGCCGCGTCTGCGTGTGCGAACTGTGAGCTGAGCCTTCAATTATATGTGTAGACTAGCGGCCCGCCCTCGCTTCGCTTCGGTGTAGAGCTAAAGTGTAGACTACAGTTTTTGTTCTCAGTCTTGCATTTTACACAATGACATTCATCTATGATTCTTCTTATACCTGCATGCAAAGTCTCAGCCCGATCGTTTTAAAATTGACAAAGTTTCATACAAACTTTCATTCCCTATTTTATCCCCTTGGGGGTAGGATTGATCAAAATTCTTTCTTAGCGGATGCCTACGTCATAACATCTACTTGCATGCCAAATTTCAACCCGATCTGTTCAGTGGTTTGGGCTGTGCGTTGATAGATCACTATGTCAGTCAGTCACCTTTGAGTTTTATATATATAGATGCCACCACGGAGCGAATACAAAGAGAGGAGATGTTGTGCTAGCTAAGCAAAGCTACTCAAAAGAGTGGTGGACACATAACAAGACGCAGCTTATCTACACTGGTAGCTGGTTGTAAACATAACTAAAAAATAGCGTAAAAATTTGCGATACCTCCAGACCTATCGTGCTAAATGTCTAACGACTGAAACACATTGAACCAACCGTACATGAACCCTAACTTTTTATGACATCTCGTATCGCGCTAAAGTTTTGACAGCTAGTTGAGATGTAAACGTATCATGATTGGACCGTACTCCAGTGAACTTAAGCCAAAAACGTATGGTAAATTTCAGTTAATAGGTCAAAAATAGGTCACCTACATGTTTTGATATATGTATTTATCTGTATTCGTATATGAGTGCATTTAAAGTATGTATATTATAGTAATGAGTAATTTAATTATATTATCGAACTTGTAATCTCTATAAGAGACCGGTGACCAGCCTTAAAATCTACAGCCTCTATTCGTTATCCCATTTTATACGATATTTTTTCCGATCTTTGATCCAGTTTTACATATTCGAAAATTTAACAAGGCTTACCTTACACGCAAAACGTGTCGAAAGAGAGTCAAAATTCGAGTTACTCTTGTAGTACAAGCAATAAAACAGAGTGTAGCAATTGTATCCATAGTTGTCGGGCGTGTTTACCTGGTGAGCCGGCCGCGATCGAGTCAGGCGGCCTATTTTCGAGCGACGGCCTGTCCGAATACATCGCATCCAATAAATTAATCACCTCCCTATATATGCGAAGCTACGAGCTGCTCTTGTTTTAGTAGGCCCAAGCGGGGGTTTTTCGATTTACACTAGCGCGACAGATAACATAACTTGAGAAGCCTTCCCACCATATCTGAGCGGCAAAAAAAAATTGGCCAACTTTTGGCCGCGTCCAAATCGTCAGTCTTTTGAATAGAAGCCACTGGAGTTCACGTGACGGTTCTATCGACGGAATAAATATTGATCCGCCGTACGAAATGGTAAAATACAGGGGAAAATTTTTTCGAGCACGTCAGACATTAAGAATGGTTGTAACGTGAACACTCCAGTAGCTCTTATTCAAATAACCGACGATTTGGACGCGACCAAAAGCCACGGTCAAACTCAAACTCATTTATTCAGTCTAGGCTGTTACTAGCTCTTGTGAAAGTCAAACGCTACGCCATCGGTTCGTAAATCTATGGCGGGAGACCTTGTACTGAGAAGAACCGGCAAGAACCTCAGCAAGGGCTATTTTTTTCTCCCTATTTTGTTTCATACAGAGTCGTCAATTGAAAGATGACATCCTTTTGGTCCTTTGTTAACCTGCCGCGCTAGAGTATATCCAAAATCCCCGGGCTCTGCTACCATTTCAATTACGCTGTGTTCCGTACAAGCGCGGAGAACGTATTGTAATCTGAATTGTGGAAACACACAGGCTATCAATCTTTTACTGGCTCTCAAATAAATTGCCCCCTCCCCCCCCCCCACATCATGTTTGCGCATCAAAGAAAACACTCTGATTGCCGCTGCTGAATGCATTTGCCTTTGCAAAGACAAACAAACAATCAGTTGCAACTTTTGTATTTGTATGTGGCGATAAGGAGTTCACATTTGCCTATTCTATTAAGGATTTCAAACAATCATATTTCAGTGAAATTTAACATAATGCTGTTATTTAATGTTTTTAGTGGGTATTGAATTTTTTGTTGCATTGATTGATCAACAGATCTGCGAGCTCGAAAATATCAATTCTTCACGTTTCGCATTCTATTAGGCTCCGTAAACACAAGACACTTTATTTATATTTTTTTTTTATAGATAGGTCCGACAAATGACTCCACCCCACCTGATGTTAAGTGAAGTTGAAGTCCAGACATGAAGATGGCTGATACAGCAGTTCTACCTGCCACACCAGCCATCCTCACCCTGCCGGTATGCATGTTGCTTCTTCACGCCTCTTTTAAAGGATCCCAGGTTGTAAGAGGGAGAGAACACGTGAGCGGACAGAGCATTCCATTTACGGATAGTGCGACAAAGAAATGAGTCACCAAATTTCTTTGTACGCGTTGGAATTGTGACCACAGTAAGACGGTGACAACGTAGGCCAGCGCGCGTGGTCCTCTGAAGGAAAGGGGAAGGTGGGATAAGAGAGAATAACTCCTCAGAACACTCGCCGTGGTACAGGCGATAGAACGCGCTTAGTGACTTCACGTCACGGTTATTATGCGGATCCCACGCTGCTGTAACCTATACAAAGCTTTGAAATGAGTCACCAAATTTCTTATTATTTTATTAATTAATTAATTTATTGTGTTAATCCTGAACAGCAGTCATCCAAATGGACACGGAAATCTAAAAATGAACAATTATAAACAGCATTTTGTGCACCGACGAGAATGTCAAAAGTGCGGAAACGCAACAGCAATCTAATTACGGCGTACCGGCGCGATAACATTCGGTAATCGACGCCAATATTTCGCCGAATTCAATTTGAGATTCGTACAATTTCATAATCAATTAGTCTGCATCATAAATAAGTATAAATGAACTAGTTGAATTTGCGACCCCACTGGCACATGTTTGGCCGTTGTCCCACCAACCTTTGCGCATTAGCGCCAATCTAATGATGATCTGATGATGATTATTCACAAAACGATAATTCTCTATTTTATGCGCCTGTATAATTATAAAGTACTAGTGGCCCGCCCTCGCTTAGCTTCGGGGTAGAAATAATCAAAATCCTTTCTTAGCGGATGCCTACGTCATAACATCTACCTGCATGCCAAATTTCAGCCCGATCCGTCCAGTGGTTTGGGCTGTGCGTTGATAGATCACTATGTCAGTCAGTCACCTTTAAGTTTTATATATATCGTGAATTTCAATCATATTCACCAGTCTATCAATGTCCCCGACTGCTGGGGCACAGGCCTTCCCTATGGATGGAATAGGAGAATTGGGACATGAACCACCACGCGGGCCCAGTGCGGATTGGTGGGTGGTAACCACTGCAGACGCAGCCGGGACTAACGGCACAACGTGCCTTCCGAAGCACAAAAAAAAATTTTTTTGGTCACCCATCCAATGACCGACCACTGCGAAAGTTGCTTAACTTCATTTTCGATGTAACTATAAGCGGATGCTAATGCAGACTATTAAGTTATTCCATTCCAGCGCGAGATTAAATTACCGCTAGATAGATAGGAGTTAGGCAGCGTAATTTCAGCCGCCATATTGGATACGAAAATGCTGCGCGTGATTGGAAAGCGTCTACGGCGCTACGGCGTAGTTGATGTTCTGCTACGAGACTGGTCGGAACAAAATTGAAATAATAATAAATGCATGCTCGATGGCGCAGGTGGCTAGCGCGTTCGGCTGCGATCGTTGAAGTTAAGCAACTTTCGCAGTGGTCGGTCATTGGATGGGTGACCAAAAATTTACTATCTCGAGGTCCTCCGTGCTTCGGAAGGCACGTTAAGCCGTTGGTCCCGGCTGCATTTGCAGTCGTTAGCACCCACCAATCCGCACTGGGCCCGCGTGGTGGGTCATGGCCCAATCTCCCAATTCCACCCATAGGGAAGGCCTGTGCCCCAGCAGTGGGGACATTAATAGGCTGATGATGATGATGATGAATAAATGCAAGTAATTTACAACATGACATTGAAAATATCGCGGTTTCGCTTAAAACCTCATAAGCCATAGAATAAAGAAATAACGGTAAGAGAAATGACTAGCTTTATCCGGAACGCAAATAAAGGGCACCCGGCATTTTGTGCCAAAGTTGTATACTATTTTAATTTTTTTATCTGTGTTTCATAATTGGGTAACTTGTCTAGCAATATTTGTCATCAGCAGCTAGCTGTCAATGTCAAATACGTAGGTTTGTCATCAAAAGGGTTTCTATATCAAAAAATATTAATCATTAAATAACTTCTTTCCACGATTCACTAAAAATAAGGCAAAAGTAGTTTTATGTAGCAAATAATTTTGGCTTTATTTTGAGACCAAATTCAATTGTATACAAGTTTAGCATTTTTTCTATGAAAAGTGCCGGGTCTCCTTTCGAATTGAACAATGCCAATACCTATGTAGAGTAAATTACCCGAGTTAAAAGGTTTGGTAGATCATCAATGGTTCAATACTACGGATATTAAATATCGTCGATTACAAGACTTAGGCCCGTATTACAGAATTACAACTAAGTGTTGATCTTTACTTGAGTACAGTTAGAAAGGGATGTCGCTATGTGCTTTATATAGCGACATCCCTTTCTAACTATGCTCAAATCTAGATCAATCACGAATCGTCGATGACCAGGACCTTTCCGATCAGCTTGATCCTTTGGCTTTACGTAGGGATGTAGCTTCGCTCTGCATCTTCTATCGCATTTATTACGGGGAGTGTTCTGAGGAATTGTTCGGATTAATTCCAGCTGCTGCTGCAGATGGCGAAATCGCCATCGTACATCGCGACAAAAATTTCATCCCCATCATCTTGATGCGTGGCTATCCACAACCGTGCGTTTTTGTCGAAATTTTTTACCACGTACGACTAAACTGTGGAATATGTTGTCGCCAGCAGTGTTTCCGGACCAATACGACCCAAGAACCTTCAAAATAAGAGCGTACTCCTTCTTTAAAGGAGTACGCTAGGAGTTTCTTCATTTGTGATACTCCTGGTGTTGCAAGTGTCCATGGGCGACGGTGATCACTTACCATCAGGTGAGCCGTCTGCTCGTATGAACACTGAGAATCTTTCTATATATACGGGCCTAAATCTAAATCTCAATCAGTGACCAGTCCTAAACCTTTTTTTGTCATAATCATAATCTTTATTCGTTTGACATTGGCACAGGGGTTCTTAAAATTAAAATAATGAAATGAAATGAAATGAAATGAAATGATGAAATGAAATGAAATGTCATTTATTCAGTCTAGGCTGTTACAAGCACTTGTGAAGGTCAAGAAGCTACGCCATCGGTTCGCAAAACTACGGCGGGGGACCTTGTACTGAGAAGAACCGGCAAGAAACTCAGCAAGGGCTGTTTTTTTCTCCCTGTATTGTTATATACAGTGTCGTCAATTTGAAAAATTACTTCAGAAATACGTCTGAAGTCACTTTCCATTACATCATCTAGAATATAAATAGTTACAATTAATTTTATAGTTAACATTTTAAGTAGTATATAGGAAGCGGCATTAGATAGGTACAATATTACTGTTATGAAAAATGAGTAATACCCATTTAATATCAAATTATAAGAAACACTATGTCCATGCATTACGATCATTTAGATAATCATCAACTTTATAAGCATTCACAACATAAGTCCTGCAAGGGCATTAGAAAAAAATGTCTCAATTTCTAACAAACATGGTCACATAATCACTTTTCTTTACAAATGTTTATTTTTTTACAAATGCTACGTACAATTTTCATTAAGATCAAACACGAAGGCATAAATTAACATAAAAGAAAGACCATTTGTCTCCCTTTTGGCACGCGAAAGTACACGCATTTGGTCAATCTATTTCGATAGTATATCTGCGGTCGCTACTCAATACTCGTGCTTGGCGTAATCGCACAAGGCATTACGTTAGGACCAGTAGTATGTAGCGGCGGTATCTACGCAGAGTCGCTCGCAAAGCTACCCCCCATTGAACACTAATTTATTGTGGAGGACCTCTGCGTGAATAACAAAGCTTAATTAATTCCTCTCAAGTTGGTAAGCTTTATGGGCAACTAAAATGGCTAGATTCCTACTGAAGGATGAGTACGGAGAGGCAAGGGTAATGGTAAACAATTAAGGATTTATTCATCATCATCATCATCAGCCTATTAATGTCCCCACTGCTGGGGCACAGGCCTTCCCTATGGATGGAATAGGGAGATTGGGCCATGACCCACCACGCGGGCCCAGTGCGCATTGCTAAGTGCTAACGACTGCAAATGCAGCCGGGACCAACGGCTTAACGTGCCTTCCGAAGCACGGAGGAGCTCGAGATAGTAAATTTTTGGTCACCCATCCAATGACCGACCACTGCGAAAGTGGCTTAACTTCAACGATCGCAGCCGAACGATGAAAAGCTCCTCGAAGGATTTATTAGGTAGCGTAGATTCGACGACCTCCATGGCCGAGTGGTTTATCCGCCGGGTTTCATGGTGTCGCCTACTCGAGAAGTCCCGGGTTCGAATCCCCGTGGGGGGCAGATGTTTGTGTGATGAATACGAGCATTTGTACTCCAGTCATGGATGTTTAATAATTATGTATATATATATTATAATTATACATATATGTACAGTATATGTATTCTATCCGTTACCCTAGTAAACCCATAACACAAGCCTTACTTACTTTGGGCTAGGCTAATTGGTGTGAGAAAAAAAATATTGTTCAATTTAAATCGCCTAAACTAAAACAATTTTTTTCATCTAAAGAAAACTTTACTAGAAAAAATCCACGCGGACTAGGCAGCGGACGGGACTCGAACCCGCATCCTTCGCTATCCGGGCGAATGCACTGACTATTATGCTACCACGGCCCTATTAGCCGCGTCGAAATTTTCCTAGCCTTAAGCTGCAAGGCAGCGCCATCTCTTCGCATTGTAGGTAACCCACAATTTCAAATGAATACTTTTTCAAGTATTAAACATTTGAAAGAAGAAATAGCAATTATAGTTATGATTTAATTTATTTTTTAAGCATTTAACTGCTAGATGTTTAAATCTAAAGAAAAGTTTACTAGAAAAATAGGGCCGTGGTAGCATAATGGTCAGTGCATTCGCCCGGATAGCGAAAGATGCGGGTTCGAGTCCCGTCCGCTGCCTGGTCCGCGTGGATTTTTTCTAGTAACCTTTTCTTTAGATTTAAACATCTAGCAGTTAAATGCTTAAAAAATAAATAAAATCATAATTGTGTTAAGATCAATAAAATTTCATTCACCATTCATCCGTAATAGTTTTTTAAACCAACAACATTTACATAGATACAAAACTAAACAAACAACTTACCTCGTATTTGTAACATTATCCGCACTGATTGAAATTATCTCTCAGTATGCCCAACAGTATTAAGACCTTCAGCTAAACATCCATCGGGGATTATAAATAGAGGGGGTACATTCAAAGGACGGCATCGACATCGATGCACGCGTCCGTATTCACTGATTGGACTAGCATTAATGTTCAAGACCATTCCCAAAAGTGAATTAGGAAGTCAGAAGCCCGCACCTGCTGCGAAGAGACAATGGAGCCACGTAGGCGCTCTATACGGGTGTATAGACTACCTATCGATAAATTTAACGCTCGTTACACTTTGCCAATCGGCGCGCCTCTATTATAACAACGGCTCATGTTTTAGACCAGAGGTTCTCATACTTTCTTATGTCGTATACCATTTGCATGTTTTTTTGGTTTTGGGTAGACCCCTACTTAACTGATATTGATTTGATTTTTTTTTTTTTTTATTTAACTGCTGGATGTTTAAATCTAAAGAAAAGTTTACTAGAAAAAAAAATCCACGCGGACCAGGCAGCGGACGGGACTCGAACCCGCATCCTTCGCTATCCGGGCGAATGCACTGACCATTATGCTACCAAGGCCCTATTAGCCGCGTCGAAATTTTCCTAGCCTTAAGCTGCTGATATTGATTTTTTGTAAATTTCAATCTGGAGGGAAGTTAGTGTAACAAGATGATACTAGTTTATCATTATGTGAAGATTTATACAACTTCAAAATGTATAGCGACCTCAAACCGAATGCCTACATCTTACTACTCACAAAATTCAAAAAATTCAAAATTCAATATCGTTTATTCAGTCTAGGCTGTTACAAGCACTTGTGAATGTCGAAAAGCTACGCCATCGGTTCGCAAATCTACGGCGGGAGACCTTGTACTGAGAAGAACCGGCAAGAAACTCAGCAAGGGCTGTTTTTTTCTCCCTGTATTGTATACAGAGTCGTCAAATTGAAAAATGACTTCAATATGAGGTAACTCATAAAGTCACTTTCAAAATTTTATGGACATATATATTATAATATTTTTTATTATTTCATAGGTACTTTTATAAACAATGTATACGTCTTTTTAATAGAAGATAGCATAATGTTAGTAAATAAGTGCTATCAGTGTATGTTGAGATCCGTTATTGTGGACCCCCATTTTCATTTCATGGACCCCTAAATTTTTTTTTTCGCTGACGTAGACCCAAGGGGTCTACGTGTCGTCATAGACCCCTAGGGGTCGATATAGACCACTTTGGGAATCGCTGTTTTAGACGCACGAATGGTGACGTTAATATATAATCGACAGGCTAAGGGTATCTCCAAATATCTTATACTAGCAAAACAGTGAACCAAATGTTCACCAAAACCTGATTTCTCGAAAACCGGAAGTGCTACGTTACTCAAATCTGGTTTGTAGTCTTATCAGACTATTCTTAACTTATAACTCAAACATTCTCTTTATTTATCTCTTACGGTTTGGCCGCTGAAACAGCACCACAGACGGACGGACGGACGGACTTGTCTAATAGATAAGAGATACACCTATCTTCCTTTCGATAAAGTAACAGTCGACTGCATAAAACGAATCGAAACCGACACTATTATCGAACTACACAGGTACGCACGACATCGACAATGCGTACATCACTGTTGCCTACGCCGCGCGGAGAGATCGACAAAGCGAGGCTAATCAGGCGCATTTGTTCGACAAACCGACGCGCCCGCACCACCCCTCCCTACCCACTGTGCCATCCTACCCCCGTCCACCCATCCCGTTCATGTTGATAATTAACGGTGCCTATCTGTTGCGAATGCGTCCTTGCCATTTTCGAACTAGGAATTATTAGGTGCATCACTATTTGCGCTACGTACGCGTATGTGCGTAGGCGAAACTCCCCGATTTACCGGTTTCATATTTCTGTATACCATCATGAAATGAAATGAAAAGTCATTTGTTCAGTCTAGGCTGTTACAAGCACTTGTGAAGGTCAAGAAGCTACGCCATCGGTTCGCAAAACTACGGCGGGAGACCTTGTACTGAGAAGAACCGACAAGAAACTCAGCAAGGGCTGTTTTTTTCTCCCTGTATTGTTATATGCAGAGTCGTCAAGTTGAAAAATTACTTCAGAAATACGTCTGAAGTCACTTTCCATTACATCGTTTAGAATATAAATATATATAGTTACAATTAATTTTATAGTCATCACTAGCTGACCCAGCGAACTTCGTACCGCCATAAAAATAGACATTGTCCAGCGGACAAAATTGTGAATCTAAACCATTCTCAGATCCCCGTGAACACACACAAAAAATTTCATCAAAATCGGTCCAGTCGTTTAAGAGAAGTTCAGTGACATACACACTCACAGAAGAATTATATATATAAAGATTACCATTATACTATATACATTACTACTATATTTTTTTAAAGAAACAGCAAAAAGGTTAGTCGACATCACTGGAGACCGAAGAGCTGGCAGCTACCTCGGACAAAGAATTAGTCTAGCTATCCAAAGGGGGAACGCTGCCAGTATCTTCGGAACCTTGCCTAAAGGGACTCCTTTTAATAATATATTGTAGTTATTTCATTATATTTTTCAAGGTTTTTAGTTCTAGGTCCAGGCTCTAGTATCCCAGCCATATAAATATTAAAAATCTTGTGTTTTAAATAAATTGCGATTGCCAAGTCAATTTATTTATTTAAAACAACCAAGATTTTTTATATTGATATGGCCAGTATATCATGTTGTTGGGTGAGCTAATCTCTTATCTATTAGACAAGTCCGTCCGTCTGTCTGTCTGTGGTGCTGTTTCAGCGGCCAAACCGTAAGAGATAGATAAAGAGAATATTTAAGTTATAAGTTAAGAATAGTCTGATAAGACTACAAACCGGATTTGAGTAACGTAGCACTTTTTTAAATCAGGTTTTGGTGAACATTTGGTTCACTGGTTTGCTAGTTTCGTTATAACTCAAGACAGATGGGTTCCTTAAGTAGAGACTGAATATTTTAACCTACTTGGCATAACATGGATCTCACAACTTTTGACAGTAAAAGAAGTAGAATTGAGTTGCGAGACATGTTTTTTTACAAGTTACGTTTTAGATGGCATAAATTAAATATTTTATCAAATATGTGAATTTTTAAGGTGATTTTTGACAATAACAACCGTGTATATGTTTTTTATTTTATTAATGATTTTATATACATAATTTTATCCTTAAAGAAGTTAAAGAAATGGACTGGAGATTGCATGATCATTAATGTAAAAGTTTCATACAAACTTTCATTCCCTATTTTATCCACTAGGGGGTAAAATTGATCAAAATCCTTTCTTAGCGGATGCCTACGTCATAACATCTACCTGCATGCCAAATTTCAGCCCGATCCGTCCAGTGGCGTGGGCTGCGCGTTGATAGATCACTATGTCAGTCAGTCACCTTTGAGTTTTATATATATAGATTGCAAATTTTCAAGTTATATAATTTTTTTTGACTTACTAAATGGATACTTGATTACTTTGACTGTTATTATTTTTTCTTCGAAGTGGACCATAATTTCAGTTTTATTGGTTAGTGACATCACAATTACTTAATTAACTTACAAAGTATGAGTGTCATTGTGTTCAAATTGGACCTAAAGATACAAAGTTGCAATGGTTTTAATGAGTATTTATTTATATTCAATGTCAACTATTTAAGTGCAATAGATAATTATGTCGTAAAAAGGTGTTTATAAAGACTAGCTGACCCAGCGAACTTCGTGCCGCCCTAAAAAAATAGGGGTTGTCCAGCGGACAAAATTGTGAATCTAAACCATTCTCAGATCCCCTTGAACACACACAAAAAATTTCATCAAAATCGGTCCAGTCGCTTAAGAGAAGTTCAGTGACATACACACTCACAGAAGAATTATATATATAAAGATTACCACAAGCGCTTATAACAATTTCGCAAAAAAATTCTTCCTCAGATAAATGATTGGACCACAGGATGACTCAACATTTATCTAAGCTTTTTTCTCTATCATCATCATCAGCCTATTAATGTCCCCACTGCGGGGGCACAGGCCTTCCCTATGGATGGAATAGGGAGATCGGGCGGCCGGACCCACCACGCGAGCCCAGTGCAGATTGGAGGGTGCTAACGACTGCAGATGCAGCCGGGACCAACGGCTTAACGTGCCTTCCGAACACCGGAGGAGCTCGAGATAGTACATTTTTGGTCACCCATCCAATGACCGACCACTGCGATGGTATACACACAGGTCGTGCTGAATACTTAACATGAAAACTATATTCCTGCAAACAAATGTTGTAAGGCTCTTAAAGCCTGTTTTCCAGTTAGGTATAAAGAATATAGAAAAAGGTAAATGTATATATTCAATTTTTTTTTATAGCCAGGTAGGCAAATGACTCAACCCCACCTGACGTTAAGTGGTGATAAAGTCCAAACGCGAAGATAGCTGGTACAGCAGTTATAAACTGCCACACCGACCGTCCTCACTTTGCCGGCCTGCAAAAATGCTTCTTCACGCCTCTGTTAAAAAACCCCAGCTTGTAGGAAGGAGGGAACACGTGCGCGGGCAAAGAATTCCACTTACGAATAGTACGACAAAGAAATGAGATAATATCATAATATAATGCATATCCCTTACTGAGAATAAATAATTAGGTCATTGAAAAGGTCAAAAGGCTGCCTAGACGGAGATTCAATAATAGTCATCATAATTGACGTCAAAGGCAAGATAACCTCATCAGGTTGACTATTCTGTCAGTCGCAACAAACCGAGTGAAATCAACGTACCTAAGTTTATCATACAAGATTAATATCCGACTAAGATGAATTCGAAATAACGACGAACGAACGTACGAAGAAGAAGAAGTAGAAAAGTAACAAACAACACTCATATTAATTTAAGGAAAATCAAAACAAATGATTTCATTCCGCGCGTTTCCGAGAACATAAATAAGTTATTAAGAGTATAAAGGAACACGTGTTCATAAGCTAACCAGCCGGAGCGGGATCGGTACCGAATACGCGGGCGCCTGAAGAAATCAAAAGTATTATTTACTAAGAGGGGGGTGGGAGTGAGAAGAAACATAAAATTCGTATAAATAATTCACGAGCGCCATTACGCGGAGACGGGGCCGACGGGATCCCGAGGAAAACTACGCGTCTAAATATTTAAACGCCGGCGTTATATGTATTGCAATTTTCATTAATCATTAATAGAGATTTCAGGGCGAGCTAGGGAGTGCGCCTTCGGAGTCGGACAGACAAACATCCATACATAAGTGATGTCGCTTCGCTTCTATTCGTCGGTTAATCTGTTGGGAACTGTAATATAGGTACACTAGACCATACATTTTGTATGAGAGAGCGAGTCCACCGCATGGTATAGTATATTTATTGTGTTATTAGAACGCGCCGGGATGCATCGCGAACGCGAGTGACTGTGGCTCAAACAATTATTATTCTCGTTAATGCCGATGCGTTTAATCAAATTCATGCATAAAAATATTCAATGTCTAGGTAAGAATTTTCGTTTCGGACGATATTGCGGAAGGGGGCTAGGCGAAAAGAAAATCTTTGTTTAATAAGCATTGCACATAGCTAACAGAGATAATTGTATTGTGTTCACTGTGAATTTGTTTTACGTTATTTGTAAGAGTCAATGTAATGGACATCATCAAACCATGGAACCATGGAACCAACAAAAAAGAACCGAATTAAATAATAAATCATTTAACTCTAGGAAGCTGTAATATTTACTTAATTTATCCTTTTAAGCAGCTACTATAGTAAATAAATTCTCATAAACAGCAAACGATACTCATATATTCTTAAATTACGACTTAGTTACGCAAAAAGCTTCATTATAGAGTACTAGAAAATCAAAAGCTATTTAAACTAAAAACACCATTAAACCTAACTTCTGAACATGGTTTCATAATTTATAAGACGATATATATTTTTCATGTTTTTCAAATTTAGAGAGAATCTTAACTGAATACCATTTCCAGTTAATTTATTTTCAATAGAAAAGTACTGAGACCTCATAGTCATTCTCTATAATATCTACTATTTCGAGAGCGAGAGAATGAAATGTACAATGTAGTTACAGCTATCAAATTACCGTTAATAATGTTTAACTTATTTGTTTCGTAGAGAAAAATTTATACCTACTTTAAGTACATATTTTTTTTATAAATAGCTCTGACTAATAACTCCACCACACCTGATGTTAAATATCGGTAGAGTTCAGACGTGAAGATAGCTGGTACAGCAGTGTTACCTGCCTCACCGGCTATCGTCACCTTGCCGGCCTGCACATTGATTATTTCCCGCCCTTTCTTAAAAGTGCAAAATTATAAGAAGATAAATTCAATGTGGCATCTTAAAGTAGAAATAACACAAATCGTACGATCCGTAAACGTGAATTGTAGTGAAAACTAAACTCCGATACACAACTCGTTCGATCTCGAGATCGAGAGGCAACAAAAAGCAGGAAACTCGAGGAGAGCTCGCGTATTTGACATTTGCGCATTAGTCCGATCAATTCATTCGCCGTCAAAGAGGTCCTATGGACAAACATTCTTGCCTCGCGCTATCGGCGCGGCGGCGTGTCGATGCCTCAACTTTGTGCATCTATAGAGTGACAATGGCAACTCGGCATAAACGAAGCGTGATGCAACAAAGAGTCCGCTACTGCACTGATGTCCACTCGATGACGGCTCCATTGTACTCTCGGCATCTATTCCTTTGCGTCGAGGCCGTTTGTTTTACGAATTTGAGCGGCGGCACCGAAATGAAAGCTTGTGTTTAAGGCATCCCCGATTGTCATTGGGTTTTATGCGCGTGTCTAATGCGCCGGCAGCAACGCGAGCTCTGCACAAGCGACGGTGTTACGTCAGATGAAAACACTGATTAAAACTGACCTTGCGATTCGCGGTTAGTTTTAATTACGCGCGAAAAGCGACCACGTGTTGCGTGCCTGGTTCAACTGTCAATTAACAGTACCTAAATTCGGGGGACTTATCGATTTTTGTCCAACAATGTTGCCGTCTGTTTGTCGAATAAAATGTGTTTATTAATAGGCGGAAATCATCTTCATTTGTCCCTTGTTTAAATAATCGAGCGAGCAACATCGCTCCCATCATTAAATTATGTGGTAGACATTTTTCGTTTTCTATTTTATTGAAGAGTATTAAATCAAGAAAATGCTTAAAATTAATATTCTCTGATTAAGTTTTATTAGTTTTTAGTTTTAACTTTAACTTTTTAGTTATTGAGATTAAGCTATGTATGTGCTATATTTATACTTGAGTAAATATCCTTAGTTTAGTGGTTAGGTAGTTTTAGAAATGCATGTTGTGCTTGCATCTAGTAGGTTGCAAGGTAGTTGATGTTTTTTTTGTATGCATATATTTACATGGATATTCCTTGTAACCAGTTTTGTGAGACAATAAAAAAAAGGCTATTGGTGTGAGTCTTAGAAATATATAGTTAAGGTCTTTGACATACTAATCAACTAAAGTATATTCATTTACCGACTCAATTTACTATTTTGAAAACCTTACAGATGTTACTATAGCGATCGTAGGTAGAAGTTAAGGTCTTTGACATACTAATCAACTAAAGTATATTCATTTACCGATTCAATTTTCTATTTTGAAAACCTTACAGATGTTACTATAGCGATCGTAGGTAGAAGTTAAGGACTTTGAGATACTAATCAACTAAAGTATATTCATTTACCGACTCAATTTTCTATTTTGAAAACCTTACAGGTTACTATAGGGATCGTAGGTAGAAGTTAAGGACTTTGACATACTAATCAACTAAAGTATATTCATTTACCGACTCAATTTACTATTTTGAAAACCTTACAGATGTTACTATAGCGATCGTAGGTAGAAGTTAGGGACTTTGACATACTAATCAACTAAAGTATATTCATTTACCGACTCAATTTACTATTTTGAAAACCTTACAGATGTTACTATAGCGATCGTAGGTAGAAGTTAAGGACTTTGACATACTAATCAACTAAAGTATATTCATTTACCGACTCAATTTCTTATTTATAAAACCTTACAGATGTTACTATAGCGATCGTAGGTAGAAGTTAAGGACTTTGACATACTAATCAACTAAAGTATATTCATTTACCGACTCAATTTTCTATTTTGAAAACCTTACATATGTTACTATAGCGATCGTAGGTAGAACTAAACCGCAGCTCAATTCTAGTCGGAATTAAGAAGCGTTCGCAATGTCCGGGCCGGTCGGGTGCCGGCCGGGAGCCGTCCGTTGATTAGAACACCGGCGCCGCGGCAAACAATCCCCGCGATACAATAATCACTATTTGCGTTCAATCAGCGCAGTTATTTGGATATTAAATTATTCGTCTGGGCGTCTAGCGCGAGAATGTACCTGCGTGCGAGAAAATTATACACTAATGCGATTCCAGGGACGTAAACGCTTTACCGACTATGCGAAACCAATGGTGCTACAAATCAGTTTCATTGACAATTTGTTGACTGCGTAAAACGCCGGGATTGGACGCAATTTAACATTTTTTTTATGTTAAAGGGGGCATACGAGCAGACGGCTCACCTGATGGTAAGTGATCACCTACGCGCACAGATTTTAATAAAGTACTGGGAGTATCGGGAGGGGGAAATGAAACGTAGAATGTGTCAGCTGCTTATTTTTCAGTGGCGTTCCTGCAATAGGGGTGATGACGGGGTACAGTAAACGAAATTCTATATAGTCCGTCAGTTTGATGATAAAAAAATAATGGACACGTATTTTTTCTTTGGGCAATCAACCAAAAAATTACAAAGTTATAGCGCGTCAAAGTTTGGGAGTAGGGGCTCGTGACGTCATTTTTGAGTGAATTTTCACTTATAGTGTACTCAAACGTGACGTCATGCGACTTTTCAAATCAATATATCTACGCAATGTTTATATTATGTGAAAAAAGAAAAAATACGTGTCCAATACGTTTGATAATCTACCTGAAAACGAAGAAGAAAAAATAGTCATCATCCTTCTGTAACGCTTTGTCACCCCACCCACATATGTGTGGGCCATGCACACATAGGTGTCATTTTACGGATGGAAATAGTTCACAAAAAAAATGTGTGTGTCAGCTTAAGTTCTATAGTCTAACCAGACGCAAAAAGATTTTATTTAACTTAAAAAAGATTGATACTGTATGAAAGGGTAAATTAACAAATTAAAGATAAAAATATACATATATAAATATATATTTATTCATTTCATATACATTTATTATAACTAATCGACGAAATATTTTACATTAATTATGTATATATAGGGCGATTATGTATACGCCATTTTGTGCATTTAAAATTTTAGTTCATATGTATCAAAATAGATGGCGCTGTAGTTTGTTGCATCACGCTTGTAAATATGTTTGGAGCTACATATAGGCAAAACGTCACCTAACTAATAAAGAAATCTATGGTCTAACAAAATACACTGTAGTTTCAATTTAATTCTTTTGCACCTAAGCTCTCGGATTTAAGAGTCATTTTGGCTCGAACAGGATGCGCACCTAAAACGTAACGAGGTCATTCATCGATAGATTTTACTCCTCACATTTTTTCTCATACCGGGCCCCTTATATATGCAAATCGATTCTTAAGGAGTAAACTCCAAAAATATACATTGACTAGCAAACCAGTGAACCAAATGTTCATCAAAACCTGATTTCTCGAAAACCGGAAGTGCTACGTTACTCAAATCCGGTTTGTAGTCTTATCAGACTATTCTTAACTTACAACTTAAATATTCTCTTTATCTATCTCTTACGGTTTGGCCGCTGAAACAGCACCACAGACAGACGGACTTGTCTAATAGATAAGAGATTTCATTAATTTTACAGCTGACATCACATCATTGCACTGATATCTGTCCGTGGTCAGTGCGAATCTAATATTAATGACCCCGGCATGCAATATCATGGTAGCTATATGTTTGATATTGTTCGAAAACTGCAACAACAATTTAAAAAAAAATTACATTAAGCGCTGCACTAGACTAAAAATTGCTTCTTTTGTTGAATACCGTTCCGTTGAAACTTTCCTTACATAAAAGTTTTACTCTGTGCTAAGTTTAAAACTTACAAAGTACAAGTTTTCGCATCGACACAATATTTTTCGTTCATCTTATCATGTCGCATTACATTTGAGAATTTCGGACCTGGGGGCCATTCGCCTAACGGAAATGCTTTGGGAAACGCTAACGCTTACGATTTCATATTGTTATTTCTAGCCGCCTGAGGTTTTCAAATGCCTAGCGCTCTTTTTTTTTCTTTTGCATTGGTAATAACAATATTTAAAAAAAAATGGCTGCGTGTAACTTATGTACGCGCGTGAGAAGTTATACTTCTTTAGCATCATTAAAAGTATTTTTTAATTGCATGCAAATAATTAATAATTACAATAAAATAATAAAAGGACTGGAAAAGGATAGTTAACACAGTCAATTAAGTTCAGTTTTAATTTGAAAAATTAAATAAATATTCAAAATATTCAATTAAAATCACTACTGAATTTAAGTTATTAGTCCATATGTAATTAGCACTTGTAAGTAACTAAAACACTTTGTGTCTATATAGAAACTAGAAACATGTGGATAAATATTATAAATATGAAAACAGTGATCAGAGGCGACGAGCGTGCCAACATTGTTTTTGACAACGCGATCATCTTATGGAGTTCCGTGGATCGTTCAAAGTACCTTTCGAACAGATGTCAAATAACCACTAAGTGGTTAATAATCCACCATTATTAGACACTAACACTCATAACGCGCCCGCGGCCAACTTCATGGTGTTACTATTGTGTTACAGTGATGCGCGCGCATCTCGAAATTTCACTCGCATGATTTTTTCATAACGCGCCCGCGCCCACTTCATGCTGTTACTTTTGGGTTACAGTGATGCGCGCGCATCTAAAAATTTCACTCTCATCATTTTTTCATAACGCGGCTAAAGAAGTATAACTTCAAAAATGAGCGTGAGGTATTTGAAAACCTTCGGCGGTCAGTAATAACAAAATAAAATCGAAAGAGTTAGCGTTTTCCAAAGTATTTCCGATAGAAGAATGGCCCCCTGTACAACAAGCATCGTTGGTTCAGTTGGTTCAGTTGGACAGTATTAAAAATAAAGTGCCAATTGTTAGCATCTGTGTTAAGAATGAATGTTGGCAGGGGTTTTTACTATTTTTACAAAAAAAAAATATTCATAATTTTACTAAAAACCCAAGAAAAAATTATACTTTTCTTATCTATTGTCACGTGACCCAAGACGCTTGGGATTGGCGGAGCCTAAAATGACGTCACACACAAGTAAACTTCCGGTTAAAGTGACATTACATTGTATCGTTCGACGTTTCAATAACAGTCGTGTGACGTCACACACTAGTAAGACGCCATATTGTCCAGAGAAACGTTTTCGCGGCAAATTGAAAATGGAGTTTTTGATTTGGTTATTTTTACTGAATTGCACAACAGTTTGATGAATATCCACTTGGAACGGACTCCATAAACATTAGTCAATAACGTGAGATCGTTTTCTAAAACTTGTCAAATACCCTATTAAGTCTCACTTGCAGTGGCGAATTTACAAATTTGCCGCTAATAGGCTATTAAATTTTTGCCTCCCTTACTGACCTTTGAAATTCAATACGCTAGTTCACAATTATATTTATTCTGAAATTGCAACATTATGATAGGCTTGTTGAAAATATATCGATGTATCGATATATCGATATTTTTTGTTCGATATATCGATATTTTTTGTCGATATATTTTGATTCGATATATCGATACATCGATACAAAATAACCAATATCGAAATTCGTATCAACAACGATATTTTTTTATTATTAGCGGCATATCACGATCTAACTAAATTCGTATCTGGAAAAATCGTAACTGGATCTCAGATTAATGATATTCAACATACCTATGATCTGTGCTGTATTTAGTCTATGTCATCATTCGAAAATAGGGTCTATTTTTAGGGAGATAATTCTCGTTCCATTATTATTCCGCGTGTCATATTTCGTGAGCTATTGTACGATATTTTTGAAAAAATTGGTGCGATATATCGATATATCGATGTTTTTTTCGCGATATATCGAAGTCGATATTGATATTTTTTTAAATATCGATGTATCGATATATCGATATTTGTTTCAACTTTCGACATCCCTTCTTTATGATTTGTGTTCTATCGTCCAGTTCCCGGTTTAAAATTACTAAATTTAAATTGTAATTAATATTGAAACGCTAATAAAAATTCATGATCGCATAAGTACATACATATATTTAACAGTGCGTTTAGTAATCTTTTATATGCGGATTACGGACGTAAGAGTGTTGAGTATACTGTGCGCTACTAAAATATTAAAATTTTTGTCACTAGATTTTGGGCCAATTTTGCCGCCCTAGGCTCCAGTCTACTGAGTCTACTGGTAAATCCGCCATTGCTGACTTGCATTGCAACTTTTTGATATTTAACCATCAAATATCCACAGTAATTTTGCTCTTAAACTAACAACTGTCGAACTAAACACTTACGTTATCAATTGTCCTAATAAATGATGCATTCGGAGCGCGCCGAGCTTACAGTGTGCGCGGTGGAGCGCAGGTTCGAATTCTACCTCTCAACCACCTAATAGATCGAACCTATCTATCTACATGTCCATGGCAATGTTACCAGTTAGACACCGATACACTGTAGGTACGTGAACAGATTATTACAAGCCCTGCGCGTACACGTTACGGTTTTGTGATCCTATTCAGTTTAGCTAATTAATTTATTAAGAGCCCTTTCGGACTTTATCGCAGAAAGTATTGGGAATGAAATTAAAGGCATTATCTCGTTATCAAAGAAATTTGGTGACTCATTTCTTTGTCGCACTATCCGCAAATGGAATGCTCTGCCCGCTCGCGTGTTCCCTCCCTCTTACAACCTGGGATCCTTTAAAAGAGGCGTGAAGAAGCAACATGCAGGCCGGCAAGGTGAGGATGTCTGGTGTGGCAGGTGGAACTGCTGTACCAGCTATCTTCGCGTCTGGACTTCACCGTCACTTAACATCAGGTGGGGTGGAGTCATTTATATGACCTATCTATAAAAAAAAACTTGTGACTTGAAATAGAAATACTTTTCTTTGAAGTGTTAGTGTATGGCCCCTTCTTTATTTTAAAATACTCATAAAATAAATATTTCCAACACACACCAATAAGCCTAGCCCCAAAGTAGACACTGTAAGGCTTGTGTTATGGGATACTAGGGTAACAGATAGAATATAATTATATTTTTATAGAAATACATATTAAACATCCATGACTGGAGTACAAATGCTCGTATTCATCACACAAACATCTGCCCCCACCGGGATTTGAACCCGGGACCTCTCGAGTCGGCGACACCATGAAACCCGGCGTACAAACCACTCGGCCACGGAGGTCGTCAAAACCGCTTTTCAGTAAAAGGAATGCGCTAAAAATATATCTGGCGATGCGGGATGAATTGTATTAGCCGTTCACTTTGAAAACTTAAAAAATGGCTGCCGTCATCAAAAGCTCGCCTTCCGAAGCTCTTGAACAGAGAACCGGTCACTCATCTTACAGTAGGTCAATGATGAGGTAGTTTAACAACCACAATTACACGCGGCATCCAAATATACCAGTTTTATTTCCAATCACCAAGCGCCCAACACTAAGCGTTCGTACAACAATCAACGAATTCGTACACCCGTCTTTGTACACACCCACTGCAAACATTTCCGAAGTATTATTGCACACACGCGTACACACACACACACACACACACGCACACACTGGAGAGCCCAGGGGGGTGCTTTTGCAATTCAAATGCATGAAGATTATCGTGTATAGGTACTTAGATAGCAGAACTGCGGCGCGATGCGTCCTTGAAACGTGAACAGCGAATTTGCGATATACGAGCCCGTGGGTACTTTGTGCTTTGTCGATATATTTGGAATGGCAAGTTCATTATAATGTTACGGGCTAGTTGGACTTATCCTGCACACTCTTAAGGCTTAGCTTTTAAGCTCTATGCTTTGATATTTTAATAAAATGAGGAAAGTTCTTTGCTGTCGTTAACTGAATATAAAGCTTCGTGTCAGGCTACTCATGTGCTTTATCTGGCTTATCTTCATGTATGGCTGCGAAACGTGGACCCTGAAAGAAGACACTGTTACGCATTAGTTGGACGCCAGAGGGTCAGGAACGAAACCGTGCTTCAGCGCGTTCATATGTCCCGGAAAATGTTGCCTTCTATCAAAAAGCGCATGATAGAATATCTTGGCCACGTGCTCAGGAACGATAGATACATGCCGCTGCAGTTGATAATGATGGGCAAAGTGGACGGAGAGAGACGTGCTGGGCGAAGAAAGAAGTCATGGCTCCGGAATATCCGGGAGTTGACCGGTATTGCCTCCGTCGAACAGCTGTTCCGGCTGGCTGCTGATAGAAATACATACAGGAAACTAACTGCCAACCTCCAGGATTGAAGAGGCACTGGAAGAAGAAGAAGAAGCTTTGGTATTGGGATTGTTATCTTTCAAATAAAAGCATAAATATAGCATACGTCAGCAGCACAGAAATTTGTGTGGCCAGCAACAATATTTTGTTTGCTAATAGATAATGAAAGCTTGTCGACGGCCTTTACCTCTGAAACCTATTGCAATCGGTGGGACACAGGCCTTCAATATGGATGGAATAGGGCAGCCAGGAACAACGGCTTAACGTGCCTATCGTGCTTCTGCGTAAGAGCGAGAGATAGTGAATTTCTGGTCACCCATCCAATGACCGACCACTGCGAAAGTTGCTTAACTTCAACGATCGCAGCCGAACGCGCTAACGCCTTGCGCCATCGAGCTCCTCATCGTGATCATAATATAAGTAAGCATATCAATATCTTTGCATTTTGATAATGAATAACAACACAAAATTTTGAAATACCAACGACAAGTTCTGATTCAACGGTGAGGCCTCCTTGTATCCAAGTTCTTTCGATTGTAAAATTGCTACTGTGAAAGCTGCGTTATCTATAATTTACATTGAAGATGCTTCCTGGAATATGTAACTGGTTTATTTATTCATTTATATGTACATCAACAGCATAACATACAAGACTTTCATAATACATATATAGATAACTAGCAAACCAGTGAACCAAATGTTCACAAAAAATATATATATATATATATTTAATTAATTGAGAACTTCGGAGATTTTGTGTGGTTTCGTTTGAAATAGAAATCACGTGATTTCTCGAAAACCGGAAGTGCTACGTTACTCACATCCGGTTTGTAGTCTTATCAGACTATTCTCAACTTATAACTTAAACATTCTCTTTATCTATCTCTTACGGTTTGGCCGCTGAAACAGCACCACGGACGGACGGACGGACGAACTTGTCTAATAGATAAGAGACTAGCAAACCAGTGAACCAAATGTTCACCAAAAAAAAAAACAAAAAAAAAATGTATTTAATTAATTGAGAACTTCGGAGATTTTGTGTGGTTTCGTTTGAAATAGAAATCACGTGATTTCTCGAAAACCGGAAGTACTGCGTTACTCAAATCCGGTTTGTAGTCTTATCAGACTATTCGTAACTTATAACTTAAACATTCTCTTTATCTATCTCTTACGGTTTGGCCGCTGAAACAGCACCACGGACGGACGGACGGACTTGTCTATTAGATAAGAGATGATTTTACTGTTCACATAATATGTTCGCCAATTATAGATGTACACAATCCGCGCTGGACAGACGTGGTGGGTCATGGCCCGATCTCCCTATTCCATCCATAGGGAAGGCCTGTGCCCCAGCAGTGGGAACATTAATGGGCTGATGATGACATGACATGACAACATTTATACTATATCGTTTAAAATTAATTAAAATTGATTGAGTTGAGTTTCATTTCAGAGTTCGGGTGTAGCGACTGTTTTTATGAATGATTTATAACAAATTCCTAGAAATCCCATGCAGATGTTGCGATCGGAGTCGAACACAATTCTGAGTAACTTCAAATTTAATCTTTTCCACCGTTGGTACTAATAAGCTTCATTTATCAATGATCACAAACAACAACTATAGGAAAAGCGCACATCAATCAAAGGCGGATTGAACAATGTGCCCAACCAAACTGCATTACGAACCTCGCCCGGCCCGGGCGTGTTCAGCTAATCAGGTACACCGAGGGGCGACTTCTGATGTAGCCATCAATTGTTTTAATATCTCTGAGGAGTTGGGTAAGGGCAGGTCGGCAGCGCCAACTACGTACGTCACGTAAACGCAACAAATTAGGGATGAAACGATACGAGTAAATACAAGTAACTACTCGATACTTTTCTTTCGGTACCAAGTACTTCTGGCATCGATACTTTAGAACTGGAGTAACCAGAGTATCGTGAAGTACGTACTTGTATCGGTATTCGGTACTCGGTCGGTCACTCACTGAGAAGTAACAAAAAATCTCATAGGCAGATTATTTACTCTGGTAAGGTGTCTAATAGCAATTTTCGTTTCGCGAACGCATCTTTTCTACTGCTCAGAATTGAAGTTTCTCAGAATTGTGTTACATATTTCGCCACAAAACAAAGTATGTGGCTAAATATTTATACAACAATATATGTCTAGCTCCGTTGCCTAATCTGACACAATCACCTATCCCGTGGAGCCCTGGACCCTTACTCATTATGCATAACATACACTTCGAGAGATGGTATCTCAATACATCATTTAGGTATATTTTTAAATTATTGGGAAATTGTTGAGTGTTGAAAAGTGATGATGACTAATTTTTTTTCTTCGTTTATCAGGTAGATTATCAAAAAGTACTGGACACATATTTTTTCTTTTTTCACATAATATAAACATTGCAGAGACATATTGATTCGAAAAGTCGCATGACGTCACGCTTCGGTACAATTTTCAGTGACGTCACGAGCCCCTACTCCCAAACTTTGACGCGCTATAACTTCGTCATTGTTTGCTTGATTGCCCAAAGAAAAAATACGTGTCCATTATTTTTTGAACATCCAACTGACGGACTAAATAGAATTTCGTTTACTTTACCCCGTCATCATGCCTATTATACAAATATTTAGTTGCACGATGTAGCAATTATATCCAGTCTCGTATAGATTCTGTGTTAAGCAATACGTGTATACGGACCGCATGAAGAGCAAATTAGGCACTCTCCTCACATTACGGGCATTGCCTAAAACGCACCTCTACAGAGCCGTGGCTGAGTGGCCGCGCGTACTGCGCCTGCGCCGTCAAATCAAGTTTGCTGCGGCGTATCCCTTGATAATTTGTTCTAATTGAAATTCAAGTCATTGACATGGCCAACCGGCGTAATCTAATTTCTCGAGACCCGACAGCACAGTCTGTTTCGACGTTGGCCACTGTGGCCCATCAAAAAGACATATATGCAATCATGTGACACGGTTGCGCTGCCAAAGGAGACATCTACGTTGCAATTAAGCTATCAACTACCTGAAATAACATTCGGTTAAACTCTAGCCGTGCAAACGGAAATGTTACTCTAAACATCGCAGAGCGAGAGTGAAGTTTGACAACTTTTTTCCACGTGAATTCTCATTTGAAAGTTTTTGCAAAATGGTTTCGCGAACACGGTAAAAAACATATTTAATTAAAAATCTAATGCGAGAGACTAAGCCGGGAGACCAATCATTTATATAAGGTGTGAGAGTAGAAGATAACTTCTCGAAAAATGGTAAATTGACTCCATGAAAATAATTCACTGTTAAATCAATCCTATATGAGCGGAAATATTAGATATTTTGCCATTTCCTTTATGCTTTTAAGTTATTCTTATAAACTATAGGATTTTGTGAAAAAATGTGAATATTATTTATTATAGTACAAACATATTCGCGGCAGGTCCTTCACCTACAAAATAACTATGAAAACTGCAATAGGCTGAAATATTAAAAGATGGTCTTTATCATATGTGAAAAGTTTCACAAGTGAGAAAATTCATGGCGGGCACTCTCGCGGATTCGGCAAACACTATTTACATATATAGCCATTTGGCAAATTGTATAAATCCAATAGTCCGCACGTCACCGGCCGGTCTGTTGGGCCAGTCGCGATGCGCGGGAAAAAACTCGCGGGCCACTCAGTGTTACCAACCCTTACCAAAATTTTCCCCTAAGTTTTTTTTTTTGAACGACACACCAATTAGCCTAGCCCCAAAGTAAGCACTATAAGGCTTGTGTTATGGGATGCTAGGGTAACGGATAGAATACATATACTGTACATATATAAGTATATTTATATAAATACATATTAAACATCCATGACTGGAGTACAAATGCTCGTATTCATCACACAAACATCTGCCCCCACCGGGATTCGAACCCGAGACCTCTCGAATCGGCGACAGCCATGAAACCCGGCGTACAAACCACTCGGCCACGGAGGTCTTCGAAGTATTTTTGAAATTCCTCTAAAATCCCCTAAATATAGAATTTCATATGTACCTACTTATTACCCAAATTCTTTCGTTGCTCATAAATTCAAACGTTACATATTTAGTTACAGTAAATTATTTTATTGAATAAATACAGTCACCGAAAGTACAATCAAACGAAAATGAGCTAACAGGCTGTTAAATGTTGTTTAGCCCCTAAAAGAACCACCAAAAAATTCCAGTCAATAAAAAAATCCGTTTTAACACTTCTAGCCGCTAAATCTGGGGGCAAAACCCCTAAGTTGGGAACCTTGGCCACTCGCGCCAAATGAAACGCTCCCACGTGGTAGGGCACCCGTACCTACCGCAAAACTGCGACTTTGGCAGGGAAAAGTGTGTGCTCTGATAGCCACTGTGGCCACGCTCTCCGCTACACAGTATATTGCCAGTGTTGCCACCTTGGTGGTTTTTCCACCAGAACTGGTGCCTTTTCACGGCTTCTAGTGGTATATTTTCATTATCTAGCGGGTAAAGTTTTTTTTAGTGGTTTTTAACATGAAATCTAGCAACATATTTTTAAGGGGGAAATGCCCTAACTTTCCGAAATTTCATAATGTTCTATGTGGTTACTCACAGTTATTTCTGTAGCATCTCATACATATTCACTGGTTTTTTATTTAAATCAGGGTTTTTTGTTATCAGAGATGTAATTGTCATTTAGCGGATTTTGGTGTATTTTATTAAATCCAAATTTTTGAAATCTGGCAATTATTTACCTTTGACTTGGCGCCTTAAAAAAACCCAAGGTGGCAACACTGTATATTGCGTGACTCATTATACGCTATACGTTTTAAAAGTGAATAAAAAGTTAAGTTAAAAAACAACTATACTTTAAACGAAATTAACTTTACTTGTTCAATTGTGTTTTAGTTGATGCAGTTTTAAATTTCTCCCATAAATATCGTTTAATTAACGACCTATGACTTTGACTTTGATCATAAAAGCGTTGAATATCAATTCTGGTTGACTTACTGGCGGGGTAACTGGAACCGTTTTTAAATGTACACTATTTGCTACGATTGTTTCATTTAAGTAAACAGCGCTTTTTGCTCGAGATGGTCGTACAAAGGAATTTGAGCGTCTAAGTGTTAACCCTAATGTATTTTCTGAAATAACTCAGTAAGGTTACTGTTGTGAACTTATTAACTTTACATTGATAGAGACTTTTTGCATATATTTATAAATGCCATTGTTTTGTAAGTTTCTTTAAAAAAATATGGGTGCGTGTACTTAAGTACGCGCGTGAGAAGTTATACTTCTTTTTGGAATTATTAAAAAATAGTTTTTAATTGCATGCAAATAATTAATTACAATAAGATAATAAAAGGATTGGAAAAGGATAGTCAACGCAGTCAATAAAGTTCAGTTTTAATTTGAAAAATTTAATAAATAATCAAAATATTCAATTTAAATCACTACTGAATAAAATTTATTAGCACATATAAATTTCGCTTCGGAAGCTTTTTTTCGAGACTTACGAGTAATGTGCGGTTTATCGGCCGACTTCATGGTGTTACTTTTCTGTTACTTTTAAAATTTCACTCTCATCATTTTTTCATAACGCGCCCGCGGCTAACTTCATTATGTTACTTTTGTGTTACAGTGATGCGCGCGCATCTTAAAATTTCACTCTCATAATTTTTTCATAACGCGGCTAAAGAAGTATAACTTCAAAAAAATACAGTTGTTGTGATTGCGTCAAGTTCGCTCGTTTGATTTCAATAAAATTACCCACGCGACTTTTTGCCGGGATCGGGAAGCGTCACTTTAGCATTTTAATTTTTCTTGTTAAAAATTGTGTCGTGGCGGATGTTAGTGTCTAGTAATGGTGGATTATCAACCACTAAGTGTTCGGGAACACGCACAAGTGTTGGCAAGTGAAACAAAATAGCGGAAAGTGTCTTTCGACGTCCCCTCAACAAGTCCACGGGGAGGTTCCAGTAAATCCCCACACATTTACTGAAACATGAGGAAAGGGGGATTGACTTGACTTATTACTTTGACCACGAGTGCTATAGTATTTGTATACATTTAACACTTGACATTGTTAAACGCACAAGCCGTGCGAAGCCATTTAGACAAAAAAAAATTACCCATTATTTAAAGATATTCCATATTTCCATTACTTTCATTCAATTTTACAGTCCGTCGTATATATATATATATACTACCTTATTTATTTAAAATAAAATTTGATTCTGACGACGTAGCCTGTAAAGGCTACGAAACGTCAATAAATAAATAAAGTTTCGTGCATTAACCCGTAAAAAACTAGTTTTATTTAATGAGTGATGTGCGTGAAAACCTAAGAAACAAATAGGTATACTACCTATATGAAAAACAGCTCAGCTACTGAACGGGAGATATTAAAAAAAGTGTTATTTTTGAAGTTATACTTCTTTAGGCGCGTTATGAAAAAATGATGAGAGTGACATTTTAAGATGCGCGCGCATCACTGTAACACAAAATTTTAACAGCACATAAAGAAAATCTACCAACAAAATATGAAATAGAATCTCTATTTAATGGGTGCTAACGACTGCATTGTGAAGGCCTATCAAAAGTATTTATTAATCTGGAACAACGGAACCAAAGCGCGATTCAGGAGACTACAGCGCCATCTCTTGACCATTGGTGTAGTAGAACCAAAAACCACATCTTTATTTTTTGTAATAAAGTAACAGTTATAGGTATTCATATTTATAATATTTATCCACATGTTTCTAGTTTGTATATTCGGAATACGTGTTTGAGTTTCATACAAGTGCAAATCACATATGTTCTAATAAATTATATTCAGTAACGATTTTAATTGAATATTTTGATTATTTATTTATTTTTTCAAATTAAAACTGAACTTTATTGACTGTGTCCTTTTCCAGACTTTTTATTAATTTACTGTAATTAATTATTTGCATGCAATTAAAAACTAATTTTAAACGATGCCAAAGAAGGATAACTTCTCACGCGCCTACATAAGTACACGCACCCATTTTTTTTTCCAAACAGAGCACGTGTGTTTGTGGTAGAGATTGTAAAGCCACGTCCTCGCCGGTGACGCCGCGTGCGTGACGCGGGCCGACCGGGCCGACCGGGCCGACCGCACCGGCCTGTCACCGGCGCTAACAGGTTGCCAGAATCGGCACAATAAAAATAGTTTTACGCGGCGCGCGTACTAGTGATGCGACACGTCACACCTGTTGTTCGTTACCGATTGTCGACGCGAGCTTTGAACGGCGCGAAAGTTGAATACGATTTTTCGGCTTTCGGCGCAAGCTTTATGACGCCGAATAACTAACTACTAGCAAACCAGTGAACCAAATGTTCACCAAATATATTTAATTAATTGAGAACTTCGGAGATTTTGTGTGGTTTCGTTTGAAATTCGTGATTTCTCGAAAACCGGAAGTGCTACGTTACTCAAATCCGGTTTGTAGTCTTATCAGACTATTCTTAACTTATAACTTAAACATTCTCTTTTTAATAATAATAATAATAAATTATTTATTTGTTTCAACATACAAATGGTACAATACACAAATAGAATGACAGTAAATAATTGAAACAAAAAGGTATGTGGCTCAGCATGTGACAGTCAAGTTTTGACTTGTCGCTGGTATTCTGCCTCTGCCTCACAATTATTATTATTTTCTAAAAAACACATTAATAAGGACAATATCAGCAAGTCGAGACAATAATTAAGTTATTAATTACTACAACAATTAAACAGCAGTTTTTTTTTTTTAGTTTTAGTTATTACGTTATATTTTTGAAGGTTCTTAGTTTAATGATATATTATGTTATGACATTAATTCATAAAAGTTTTCTCATCTTTGTCGTTACTGATTAAACGGCATCATATTTTGTACTTGCCGCCTCGTGTTGTTGTTCAAGGAACCACCGTTATCTATCTCTTGCGGTTTGGCCGCTGAAACAGCACCACAGACGGACGGACGGACTTGTCTAATAGATAAGAGATGTTTACAGCAATCATATAGTTATATAAGAAGAAGTTAATATGAATACGATTTTTCGGCTTTCGGCGCAAGCTTTTCGGACGCCGAATAACTACGTTTACAGCAATCATATATTTATATAAGGAGAAATTAATATCTGCTGTTCCTTGACGTCTGGCACATAATACCTAGTTCCATGTATCGTATAACAAATAAAAATACGAGTTCATAACATTTATAGCACCTTATAATGTAATGCTAGCAGAAATGGCTTATAAAAACTTGCTTTTACTCAGCATTGATATTTTTATATGTGCTGCGCTCGAACCGGTCTTATAGATAAGGTTGAGCAGACATACCTTCATTGTATTATGATAAACAGGCAGGTTATCGTAGGTCATGCGCCGCATGGCCTTAGCAAAAAATCATACCGAGACTGGTTGTGTTGCCAGGGTTTGTTCACCTGCCAACAATAATTACAGATGCGTGACTACATCTGCCATTAATTTATCCGTGTAAAAAACTATCGTCAACACTGGGAGCATAACGAGTAAAGCCGTTTTATGAACCCTATGCCCTTTACTAAATCCTTTACCATTAACGGGCGGCTGTTTCGTTGAAAATGTATTGTATAGCTACTGTACTGCACCGAAACACATTGGTGTGGCACATTAAATATTTGATTATTTCATCATCATCATCATCAGCCTATTAATGTCCCCACTGCTGGGGCACAGGCCTTCTCTATGGATGGAATAGGGAGATAGGGCCATGACCCACCACGCGGGCCCAATGCGGTTTGGCGGGTGGTTGATTATTTATTTAAAAATAATATTATTACCCAATTGAGTTTTAGTTACAAACGAGAAAGTATAGTTTAATAAACTGACTACATATGAGTATGTAATATTTTTTCCATTGCCCATCACATTAAAATAGTGAATTGATTAAGAATTTATAGTAAGTTTAATACAATATCTTTCATGTGATCCATAACTTTATTTCTTTCGTTGTATCCTTAATATCTGTACTGGCGGACAACCGCGACGTCGTCCGCATTAACTTTAGTTTTTTGAAAAGCCCTCAGGAACTTAAAACATTTCCGGAAAAAATAGTTTCCTACGGCTCAATACGCAGCACAAACTATATGCGTACCACATTTCATTCATATCTGTTCAGTGGTTTAGACGTTAAAGCTACACAAACAAATGAACAAACAAACTGACACACTTTCTCATTTATAATATTAGTTGGGATTAGATATGTATTGAACCGAAAAGTCACAAATAATCCTATAGATTAGCAAACACAAAATTAGTGCGAAACTTGAACTATCGATAAAATAAAACTAGTTTTTACGGGTTAATGCACGAAACTTCATTTATTTATTGACGTATCGTAGCCTTTACAGGCTACGTCGTCGGAATCAATCTTTTATCTACATTATTATATTACACAGTCATGTGCGTGAAAACCTAAGAAACAAATATTGAACTATCGAGACCTGGAACCTCCCCGTGGACTTCTTGAATTTTCAGATAATTTATTAGTATTTTGTATGCTATTTCAAGGGCGAAACATATGGAAATTTTTATATTATTTACCAGCTATAACAAACTATGTTTCATGCAAATAAACTTCCATTTCATTTCATTGAACTGAAAAGTCACAAACAAACCTATAGATTAGCTAACGCAAAATTATTGCGAAACTTGAACTATCGAAATATTCGGCTTGACAGCGCGTCACTATTATGAAAATGCACTTTGATCGTAGTGATAACGTATGATCCGAACGACCCCGCGGCCAATTAAACGGTTTTTACGCGCCCACACATTCGGCGGGTAATGCGGGTTCCGGCGGGAGCCGCTCGCCGGCGCTTTTTAAACGGTTTTCGCTACCGGCTACCGGCTGCCGACCGACAAGCCGCTAATTACCCGGATCAACTAATAGTTTTACGCGTGAGTTTAGCTTATAAGCGCATTCGATATTGTGCTGATGCGAAATTTCAACGCTGGCGATGAGTGAGGTTTTTAACGGTTATTAAAATCAGTTTCTGCTTTTCGAAACTTTCAGTATCTTTAACGAAAGCAATAATAATGGTGCTCCATATCAGAATTCTTGAGCCTATTGACCCAAAGAATAAGATATATATTCGTATATATTAGGTAATATGCATAGAGTAATCGAACTACAATCATCTTAGTTGAAATACATAGATTGATGTTAATTGGTTTTGTTCAATAATATTAACAATTTCACATCATAAAACTATAAAATACACTAACTATAAACAAATAAGTAAAATATAAATACTAGAACAATAAAACTAAAACTAAAAACCTTAAAAAATAAAATTAATAACTAAAATTTATTATTAAAAGGAGTCCCTTTAGGCAAGAATCCGAAGATACTGGCAGCGTTACCCCTTTGAATGGCTAGACTAATTCTTTGTCCGAGGTAGCTGCCAGCTCTTCAGGATAAGAATAAGAGTATTCATACTAACTTTCAACCACTTTTTTACCCACTTAGGGACAGATTTTGGAAAAACCCCTTGATACACGTCCTTTTTTTTTGTTCTTTAGTAATAATATCAAGTTTCGAGTTAATCGAAATGCGCGTTAAAAATCATCCATATAAAAACTAAGATGCCCTCCGAATCCTCTTTTAGGGGGTAATTTAGGAAACTAAACCCGACAATCTTTAAAATTTATTTATAAAGTATTAGTTAAAACTAAAATTTCTATTGAATAAATAAATAAATAAAAAACGTGCCAAGTTCCCAATCTATTAACTCAAGGGATAAGATTATTGATACTAACATTCATCCTCTATTTTAAATCCTTCGGGGGTGAATTTTGAAAAATCCTTTCTAAGTGCTCCCCTAGACCTCATAAGGACGCTACGTGCCATATTTAGAGTCACTAGACTAGTGTTTCCTAACCTTTCCAATACTGCTACCCCTGTAACCTTCAACGATCGCAGCCGAACGCGCTAACCACCCGCGGCCATATATATATATATATATATATATATTTATATAGAAATACATACAAATTAACCAGCCATGACTGGAGTACAAATGCTCGTATTCATCACACAAACATCTGCCCCCACCGTGATTCGAACCCGAATAGACCTCTCGAGTCGGAGACACCATAAACCACTCGGACGTGGACGTCGTCAAAAGATTATAATCTAACGAAAGCTCTAACTCAAGCCTCACAGCAAAAGGTTTACCAATAACCGCACATGCGGTGAGAAGAAAATAATTAAATCCATCTCAGACACAAACATCTGGATAGAACAGAGTGCGTCAATACACCAGCGTTCATCAATACGTCAGCGGAAATTGGAAAATGACGTATTAAATCGTCGCGTGACGCTCCCGTGATTGGCGTAAAACAGAGGTGAAAATTCAATTAAAACAAAAAATACGGAAATGCATGCACGCAATTTGTACAAATAAAATAAAATATGGTTTGTAGACAGACAGGACCTGCACTTGGTGACATTCAACGCACTATTAAAAGTATTTCATTCACCATGTGTAGAATCCGAAAAACTAAGTGCTGTAACATCAACTCTAAAGTTTGATAAGAAATAGGCATTGTGGGTTACCTATAATGCGAAGAGATGGTGCTGCCTTGCAGCTTAAGAATGGCTAGAAGAATTTCGACGCGGTCCGTGAGGGCCGCGGTAGCATAATTGGTCAGTGCATTCGCCCGGACTGCGAAGGGTGCTGGTTCGAGTCCCGTCTGCTGCCTGGCCCGCGTGGAATTTTTTCTAGTCATATTTTCTTTAGAATTAAATAGGCATACTTTCTCGAGGAGCTCGATCGGCTGCGATCGTTGAAGTTGAGCATCTTTCGCAGCGGTCGGTCATTGGATGGGTGACCAAAAATCTTTGACCTCGAGTCCGAGCTTCGGAAGAGACGTTAAGCCGTTGGTCCCGGCTGCATCTGCGGTCGTTAACATCCGCCAATCCGCACTGGGCTCGCGTGGTGGGTCATGGCTCAATCTCCCTATTCCATCCATAGGGAAGGCCTGTGCCCCAGCAGTGGGGAAATTATTAGGCTGATGATGATGATGATGATGAAACCGTATATTTTAATATCAGAGCATTTTTAACCGTTAGGTACTTATTATTTAGGTCAATATTTTATTTTCTAAATATAATTTTTAATATTTGTTTCTTAGGTTTTCACGCACATCACTCATTAAATAAAACTAGTTTTTTAGGCACGAAACTTTATTTATTTATTGAAGTTTCGCAGCCTTTACAGGCTGCGTCGTCGGAATCAATTTTTTTTTTGATAAAATAAATAATAATATTATATTGAACCCGTAAAAAAATAGTTTTATATAATTCATAATCTCACGCAAGTTTATTTCGCGTTTGTCCCAAGCATTGAGCACACGTTTACTTTCAAGTTTTAAAATAAATATTTTCGTCAATTTTTTATCGGATGTTTTCCTGTATTCGATATCAAGAAATAGCAATTTAATGTTCTGAGTTAACAAGGGCTTGTAAGTTCAACAAAATAAAGCTTACAATTTATAGCCTGCAATATTTTATTCTGATGTATGAGCTATATTATAGTCAAATTTCATTAAAATCCATTCAGTAAATAAAACTAATGGGTTAATGCACGAATTTTATTTATTTATTGACGTTTCGCAGCCTTTTTCTTTTCTGACGATGCAGACCTACAAAAGGCTGCGAAACGTCAAAATTCGTGCATTACCCCGTCAAAACTAGTTTTATTTAATGAGTGATGTGCGTGAAAATTTAATAAACGAATCCACTCAGTAGTTTGTTCGTGAAAGAATAACAAATATCCATAAATAGTTTCGTATTTACAATAATGTAGGACTAGTAGGACAATCGTGTAAGTATCAGTGGTTTTTCAGTTAGATTTTAAACACAGTTTATTGTTACTAAAACGAAATCACAAACATATTTGCTTACTAATTTTTATTGTTTATTATTTACATTATATATTAGGATTAACAATAGCTTTTAAGTGAAAACATTGTATTACTTACCTATCAAAAACGAAACCAATTATAGTTTACTTAATGTTATCCATATGTATTTGTTATTTTATGTTTTAGTACAGAATAGGGGTGATGACGGGGTACAGTAAACGAAATTCTATTTAGTCCGTCAGTTAGATGATCAAAAAATAATGGACACGTATTTTTTCTTTGGGCAATCAACCAAAAAATGACAAAGTTATAGCGCCTCAAAGTTTGCGAGTAGGGGCTCGTGATGTCACTTTTGAGTGAATTTTCACTTATAAGTGTACTCAAACGTGACGTCATGCGACTTTTCAAATCAATATTCCTCTGCAATGTTTACATTATGTGAAAAAAGAAAAAATACGTGTCCAATACTTTTTGTTAATAATCTACCTGATAAACGAAGAAAACAAAAATAGTCATCATCCCTATTGTGTCAAAAGCGTAAACCATTGAACCATTTGCGCTTTACTAGCTTTCGAATTTAGAATTTCGAAGCTTTAGAATTGACAGCCGGGCAGCATGCGTTGCGTTTGGATCGCATCGCAATCGCAAGCACTGGCATCGCCATCCGTCGCTTCAGAAAATAAAATCGATCCGCGATCCGCACCCCTCGCGCGCTGGGCGCCCCGTCCGCGGGGGAATATCATCGACCAAATTTTTATTATGCATATTTTTAATTTTATTTTTTGTTTCGCCCCCACGCCGCCGGCCTGTGTACATGCCAGTGTTAAATCAATACTCCCTTGGTAACTCGCTGTCCTATTTGCTTGGCGCGATTTGGACGCACCACGTTTCTGTAATACTCATACGAGAGTGCGTGCACTTCCGCGAATCACGGACAGAGCATATCGTAGTTAGCACGACCGTTTTCCTATTGAGATCTCGTAGAATAGGGATGATGACTAATTTTTTCTTATTTGTTTCTTAGGTTTTCACGCACATCACTCATTAAATAAAACTAGTTTTTACGGGTTAATGCACGAAACTTTATTTATTTATTGACGTTTTGTAGCCTTTACAGGCTACGTCGTAAGAATCAAACTTTTATTTTTTCAAATAAAATGTACGTCAACAGGCTACGAAATGTCAATAAATAAATAAAGTTTCGTGCATTAACCCGCTATAGTTTATTTACTAGTTTTATTTAATTTTTTCTTCTTCATTTATCAGGTAGATTATCAAAAAGTATTGGACACGTATTTTTTCTTTTTTAATTTCACATAATATAAACATTGCAGAGATATATTGATTTGAAAATTTGACATGACGTCACGTTTTACAATTAAACAAGTGCAATTTACACTCAAAAGTGACGTCACGAGCCCCTTCTCCCAAACTTTGACGCGCTATAACTTGGTCATTTTTTGGTTGATTGCCCAAAGAAAAAATGCGCCTCCATTATTTTTGACCATCTAACTGACAGACTAAATAGAATTTCGTTTACTGTACCCCGTCATCACCCCTATTAGGATGTAGGTAGGTCATAATAGAGCCCCAATCTATAAGCTCGCAACTAATGAACGAAAGCCACGTGAATAAGACAGTCAGGTGTATTTTAATTGATACTGTAGGCACATACTATCACGTGCCGAAATAGTTCAAAGTGCATCCCATTTCGGTCGCTTTTGTAGTGAGGATATTTCGTTAAAAGCTACCACTGTCCTAAGTTTTCTTTTGGCTTTATGGAGTTGTAGAAAGTATTAGGTACCCCGAGTTCGGAGGCAGATATTTGGCCGTGCCAGTTAGGTTACCGGTAGGACGGCGCATGAGTAGTGATTAAAAGTTATGCCCGTGTTAAGCTGCGTTTCCACCAGAGATGTGTGAGGATGCATATCGAGGGATGTGTTTGTAAAGAACCAATAGAATCGATTCATTTACCTCGCCTCGGTCAGCACAGCTCTGGTGGAAACGGCTCAGCGGAGCTAGATTTTTGCGCATACAAAACAAGCGAGGGATGTGGACGAGGGATGTGTGTTGAGAAGGATGTGTTGCGAGGTTTGCGCATACTGTACCAGCCAGTCCATAGACGGAGTTTGTTGGAAGTAGAAGTGCACAATATAGATATGGATAATTGGAAAAAGAAGATATTTTTACTATATTTAACAATTTGCGATGAAGAAATGAAAGCAGAAGATAAAGCAACGCATCCTCATCCTCGCACCACACATTAAAGCGCATTTTCACAGCTCCGCTACACATCCTCGTTGGCACATTTTCATCGCACAGCTTTGGCGGAAATTCCCACACATTTTCACAGCACAGCTAGACATCCTCGCACTTAGGGTTGCAACGATATATCGGAATATCGATTATATCGAGACCAAAATATCGATATTTAAAATTCACTGATATCGAGAATATCGATATCGGAAATTCCAAAATATCGATATTTCGTAGACTAAATTTGAACACAATAATATCAATGAATTTACCTGCTATGACTATCTAAATTGAATAATATCGAAGTAACTATTGCTTTGAAATCGCAAGAGCTTATAGATGTATTAAAAATCTTGAACCCCAAGAAATATACTAAACTGATGTGGATTCCGGCATGATTCTTTAAACCTAAAATTAAATTAGACAATAGTGTATCCTTGTCATTCTTTATACAGAATGAAAATATCGATATATCGATAATATCGATTTAAAATGGTCCATTTATCGGATATCGATATTTTCCTGACTTCAATATAAACATCGATATAAATATCGATATTTCAAAAGACTTTGCATCCCTACTCGCACGACACATTTCCATCGCACATCTCTGGTGGAAACGCAGCCTTAAATAGCACTGTGTGTGCTGGAATATGATCTCGCATACCCCCCCCCCCCCCCCCCCCCCCGGTGCACAATATGAAGATAACGGGCGTGTGAGTAAGCGCTTTTTCAACTTATGATTAAATTAGACGAGCGGAGTGGCGCTGCGTAGATTTTTCAAGAAATCAGCTATGAAATATCCATATGTATGCTGCAGAAAGCTATAGGCCAATGCTCGGCTAAACATTTGCCAGTTTTAAGGCAAAATACCGATTTTCAGCCATCAATCACCTTTATGAGTGAGTAGACTAGCTTTATTTATAATAAGCATTTAAAAGATTTTGCAAGGAGAAAAGAGAAAAAGCCATGACAATGCAGTGGAGAAAAAGTTCGTTGTCGCTTTTGGCATATCAGATAAACTACAATCTATCTTTCGGAGATGTTTTATATTTCTGTTTAAATTTTAAGTGGCATATTATTACTCTCACTCTTAATAATTTTTAAGAAGAGCTCGATGGCGCGGGTGGTTAGCGCGTTCGGCTGTGATCGCTGAAGTGAAGCAACTTTCGCAATGGTCAATCATTGGATGGGTGACCAAAAATCTCATTGTTCATCTATGTCGAGTTCCTCCGTGCTTCGAAAGGCACGTTAAGCCGTTGGTTCCGGCTGCATCGGCAGTCGTTAGAACCCGCCAATCCGCACTGGGGCCGCGTGGTGGGTCATGGCCTCTCCCTATTCCATACATAGGAAAAGCCTGTGCCCCAGCAGCGGGGACATTAATAGGCTGATGACGATGATTATTATTACTCTGTTCTCTATTCCTACACCACCCGGGAACTGGGGTAAAGGCCTCCCTTTACCCCAGTTCCCGGAGTCTAGGAGACTGGGGGTAATGTGTATGTGGGTGTGTGTGTACTGACATTAATATTCAAAAAACTATACCAATCACTTCAGCCTCCTTAACTCTTTACAACTACTTATGCTGCAGAAGTTAGCAACGAACTACCAAAACGATAACAATGGGGGCTATCGCGTCTGGAACCGCCGCTAGAGGCGCTTGTGTTGCGTGAGGTCTCCGAAATGTCAAATGTTATAGCTTGCGGGTTGACTACGCGGTTTTTTTCTAATTAAAATAATAGTTGTGAATATTTGGTAATAAATCAGACTTATTATGGCAAATATGAGTTACGTGTCAATGATTGTCAGTTATTTAAAAGCGGAGCTAAGAAAAAATATTGTCCTTCTTTTTTCCGAACAAAACGGGACTGCGCAACACTGTGGCATGGGCGATTATGTTTAAGATACGATTCTTTTGTATTAAAATGTAAACTTTGATATCACGAGCGTGTTTACTTTACTAACTTTAAAAGTTACACTTCAGGACCTGACTCAACAGTGGCGCCATCTGGTGAGACAAAAAACGATAGCCTTCATTCTAATCATTTGGGAGAGTTGACGACAAAACGTTGCGATTACGTAAAACGGGCACAGCTAATGGTCCTGCGTGGGCTAGTTCCACCGCCACCTTAGCTTGGAACTAACTACCTGCCTCAATAGGACCATCCGCAGCCAGATCCGGTCACGACACAAACCATCGTACCGCCGGCGGCGCAAAAAGCACTACATCTACAACGCAATCAAAAAACTTACGCCGTACAACATAAGATGCTTGGAGAAATAGCGCGCTTCACGGCTGGTGGAACACGTGAATTGACAAAGTGGCGCGTACAATTTTATCTCGCAAAAAATAATGGTCACGATATTAGATTATTAGGTTAAATTGTCGAAAAACATAGATATGGTGAGTGAAACACGTCAATGGAGTTGATTCATCTATATACATATTAAACAGAACTATACAATTATAGCTGTTAACGGGATTGTTACCATGTACCTTGTTTTTTATGAGTCTCCGACTGTTGCAAGCGCCTTGATCGCGGAGTAACTGAAGTAATTGCGGGTAGATGCCAATAACATCTACCCGTGATCATGGCGCTTGCAACAGTGCCGAAATATTGGAGACTCATAAAAAACAAGGTACATGGTAACAATCCCGTTAATAGCTATAATGTTAGTGACCACAAAATTCGATGCAATAAAGAGTGAGACACAAGATAATGAGGAATATCGCCGCATAATAGGTCATTCAGACATATGGGCACTTTAGAATTCAATTAACTATTAAAAAAAGATCGGCCAGGTAATTCACGTGAAGTCAAATCAAAGTGGCCGATGAATAATTGAGAACATATACGGCGGCACCGGTTTTATTTAATATCTAACAAACAGCGATCATGGTTAGCAGCAAGGGGGCGGCCATCGGGGGTAATTTCATACCAATGATTGTGCAAGACATTGTCGTTGGAAAAGTCGAGAATACGCGACTAATGAACCTCAGTGTTTCACAGTGGCGTTAGCTATCCGCGCGTCTGTGAACTGCCTTAGTTTACATGCCGGTTATACTGCCGTCCAGTGGCGGTCTTAGGGGGTGGCGAACAGGGCAATCGTCCGGGGCCTCGTTCCTACAGGGGCCTCGCGCAACAACCCAAGCAAATTTTAAAAATATAAAAAAAAAATACAATTTTTTCAATGACACAAGATCGGCTTTCAGTCCTCGCTATTCTTTCAATCGAAAATGACGTAGCTTATTCGTTAGATTATTGTGCTTTAATTAAAGATTTTAGTCTTAGGAAAAGCCGCAAACATCAATTTTAAAATTTATCATCTCTGTATTTGTTAATTTTGTGAATCTTTCAATGTAAAATATTTTAAAATTCAAATTTGATTTATTTGTATAATTTAAGCATTTTTCCTTAAACACGACAAATACCTAAACCAAACAACCAGACCTACTTTCGCATCACATACTTTTCACGAAGGACAAAGGGCCTCGCAAAGACCTGCCGCCCGGAGCCTCGCAATCGGTAAGGCCGCCTCTGCTGCCGTCCTCAAGCTAAAACGCGGCTAAACGACAGTAACAACTTTTGAGATATGGCCAAAAAATAAGGCGTAAACTTTAAATTATTGCTATTTTGTAACTATTCATCACATGACGGATTTTTAGACATAAAGTATAAAATATAAGAATACTTGTTAAAGACAGATTGATACAGAATTAAAAACTGTATAGAGAACAGTACCTAAATGGTTACAATGAAATGAAAACTGGAGATTTCATTTCCATCTAGGCTACGCCGCACCTGATCACAAGTGTGAAGTCCAGTTATGAAGTATCCGCTACAGAAGAAAATACTCTGCACTTTGGAGGACAGATAATGATTTCACTGCAATTTTTAGAAGTATGGTTAATATTTCCCCTGCGCGACTCTTCTATCCAAAATCTCTCTTTAAAAAGGCTAAAAAAGGTGAATTTGACCCGCCATTTTCAAAGTGTATTATAAAAGAACGCGGTCTAGGAGACTAAGGTTTTGGGTAAAGTAAGAATAATAAAGTGTGTTTAATTCTGCACGCAAGTAGAACATTTTACAATACAATGAAGTGCTTAATAATTACATTACCTAACATTATTACGGGCCGTTGACACCCACACATATATATATATTCGGTTTGTTTACCTAAGTGCCTTTTTAATTAAAAACTATATAGCTAGAGCCTATTGGCGTCTATGCCGCTCTTTGAAAGTGCGGTTAAAAATGTGACTGTTAAAAAAAGGTTTCATATAGCCACCACGGTTTGCGCGATTATATAGAATTACATACCTACGTAGCTGAATCATTTCTCCAATATATACATGGTTCTCAGTAATGACTTGAAGTAGTTACATTGAAAACTTGCTATTGATATTATGTTCGTTGTTACGAACAATGTAATTTTCCAAGTCGAATGCAAAGATGAACTTTTTACGGAATGCGGAGTGTACGAACTCTACAAGTGCATCGAACTTTGAGTATTGATTAAAAATATATTTTTAAAGTAACGACGTGCCGTAGATAAATATAACTGTACGTTAACTTACCAGCGCGAATTATAGTCTTTATCCACTTTAGTTCTCAAACAACTTAGATTAAAGAAAGTCGGTTATGATAGAAATTTTGCTGTACGAGAAGTTTCTAAAATTCCACGTTTATGTTATAGGTGGCATACGAGCAGACGGCTCACCTGATGGTAAGTGATCACCGTCGCCCATGGACACTTGCAACACCAGGAGTATCACAAATGCGATGCCGGCCTTTAAGGAAGGGGTAGGCTCTTTTTTTGAAGGTTCTTGGGTCGTATTTGAATTATTATGGTAATCAAAATTTAGAAGGGTAAGGTTCTCATTTCTTTTATAATCATTTAATAAGTAGGCATTGGTACATAAAACAGGTACATAATTTAATCATTTTCTTTATTAATTAACAGTTTTGAATTCATTCAGTCATGTGATGAATGGTTACATAATAGCAATAATATAAAGTTTACGCGCCGTTTTTGGCCATATCTCAAAAGTTGGTTTTGTCATTTAGCCGCATTTTAGCTTGAGGACGACAGATTAGAACAAAACGAAGGAGCGCGAAACAAGTCTGTACAAGTTTTTGGCGCTAAAATCCAGCCGAATACTTTTGCCTAATATTCGGCTATTCGGTCAGGGGCCTCGCCGAATATTCGGAATTCGATATACTGCCGAATTTCTTTTTTTTTTTTTTATTTATTAAATGTTTTCATGAAAACTAAGTACAACACTTATTTCTATTCTGCCAAACTGTGCAACAGTTTGTCGGCAGTAGCTCTCGTGAACGTTACATAATTATTTTTGTACTTATCTCACTATATTTAAAATAGGTACCTTAAAAAATATATATATATATATGACATGGCATGCGTATGGCATGACTATTTGTTGCCTGTTATATTTACGTACATGATATGCGTGGACCTATCTACTGTGATGTATATATATATATATATATATATATATATCTTAATATATATAATTCTTCCGTGAGTGTGTATGTCACTGAACTTCTCTTAAACGACTGGACCGATTTTGATGAAATTTTTTCGTGCGTGTTCAAGGGGATCTGAGAATGGTTTAGATTCACAATTTTGTCCGCTGGACAACCCCTATTTTTTTAGGGCGGTACGAAGTTCGCTGGGTCAGCTAGTATATATATATATATATACATTCACATATAATTTACATTTATACACTATATACTATTCGTTGCAAGTCTAATCAGCACCCAACAATGCGCCGTATCGTAGATAACTTTGCATTACCACTAATGCCGGCACTGAATACGATGTAATATAATATCGGTCACTTAGTGCGGAGGCGGACCTCCCAGGTGTGGCATATACTGAGGCGGGTCGTCTGAGTGACATCAATCAATGATGGGCCGAGATGAACATATTGAATATTGACCCCGTCTTCCTCCCTTTAGGCTTGTTGAAAATATATCGATGTATCGATATATCGATATTTTTTGTTCGATATATCGATTCATCGATACAAAATAACCAATATCGAAATTCGTTTCAAAAACGATATTTTTTTAAATATTAGCGGCATATCACGATCTAACTAAATTCGTATATGGAAAAATCGTAACTGGATCTAAGATTAATGATATTCAACATATCTATGATCTGTGCTGTATTTAGTATTGTCTATTATTTGTAAATCTGTTTCGCTGGTGAATTGGTTGTGCTGATTTCCATTATATTCTGCGAAGTGTGTGACTGTCAAGTCTTGTTTACGAAAGAGACCCTGCAATCATTTACCTGAGGGCCCTGCAATCATTTTCATCATTCGAAAATAGGGTATATTTTTAGGGAGATAATTTTCGTTCCATTATTATTCCGCGTGTCATATTTCGTGAGATACTGTACGATATTTTTGGGAAAATTGGTCCGATATATCGATGTTTTTTTCGCGATATATCGAAGCTGATATTGATATTTTTTAAAAGATCGATGTACCGATATATCGATATTTTTTTCAACTTTCGACATCCCTACCTCCCTTTGTGCTGGGGTTAACAACCCCATAACTAATTACCACGCGACAAAATTGATAATCGCATAAGTATATAGATATGATACTAGCAGTATCTCGAATAGAGTAACTGATTCATCTAACTGTACAAATTAGTTTTAGTGATCTCAGTGACAACAAAATAAATAATATTTGTTTCTTAGCTTTTCACTCATTAAATAAAACTAGTTTTTCACGGGTTAATGCACGAAACTTTATTTATTTATTGACATTTCGCAGCCTTTAATTTCCGACGACGTAGCCTGTAAAGGCTGCGAAACGTCAATAAATAAATAAAGTTTCGTGCATTAACTCGTAAAAAACTAGTTTTACAAAATAAATAACTTAAAAAAGATGCGGGTGACTAGAGAGGCTTTTATTAATAGGAATAGAATTTATTTTCCTAAATGTATAGATTATTACTAGCAAACCAGTGAACCAAATGTTCACCAAAACCTGATTTAAAAAAAAAATGTATTTAATTAATTGAGAACTTCGGAGATTTTGTGTGGTTTCGTTTGAAATTCGTGATTTCTCGGAAACCGAAAGTGCTACGTTACTGAAATCTTAACTTATAACTTAAATATTCTCTTTATCTATCTCTTACGGTTTGGCCGCTGAAACAGCACCACAGACGGACGGACGGACTTGTCTAATAGATAAGAGATTAAATTGCGGTAAAACTGTTACTGAGGTCGAGAGGAGGAGGGGGGGCAAAACATAATTTATAACAACAATTGTTACTTACGCTTTCTGGACCACATAAAAAATTGTAATCATTGTACAGGCGAACAACTCTATAGTTTTCTGTAAGCTACAGGAAACACAATTTCATTTTGGCCACAAAAATGTAAAATGAGCTCACTTTTATTGCAATCATATTCTATTACTTAGCTTCACAATTCCAATTATATCAATCAATAAAGACTTGTGCCATTTTTTTAGAGATTTCATTAGAGACACGTTTGCAGTTTCAATCGTTTAGATTCGTGTACCAATAAAGTGTGCACCGAGACGAGAATGTGCCTCGTTCTGATCAAGAAACAGTTCAGAGACTCGAAGTATACGGAGAGAGGGGACGATTCCACTGCAACGAAAATAATAATGACTTCACATTTAACGCATCCCAGTTATTGCCACCATGTTTGCATTCAATTGAAGAGTTCCCCAGTGCACTCAACCCGCGGCGCACCGCTGCAACGGGCCTCAATCATTCGCCCGTTCACGAATACAATCGCTTCTGCCCTTTAAACGTAATATTTTTCAATAAATATAAACTTTTTCTCAATTGACGAACTGAATGCTATATTACAACGCTCGCTTGAAACGCCTTATATCAGCACAATTGCGAGAATAATAAAAAGTGCAGAGAAACATGCGCCAAAGGCATGGTGTGTGTGCGAAAAAAAAAAGATTAAATTTCAATATTCAAATGCGTCACGCATTAAAAAACGCATTAACCTAAATTCGGCCCTTGGTTATAAAAATTCATAATGACGTGCGACTACAAATCAATACAGCAAACCCTTTAAACCCTCTCGCAGTCAGCTGGCTCGTTGCGCTGACGACAGCTCGCCGCGTGCGCGGTTCGCGCGGTACGCTCCCGTCGAGGCGCACGCGGCGCGCTCCAAGCAAGATGGCCGCCAACATGGCCGCCCCAACCCTACTGCCGCCGCTGATATTTTACATTAAGACCGCTTCCCCACGCATTGTTCATTCGCACCCATAATTATAACGGGCGAGCCGATATAAAACAACTAATCTCCCATAGCTGAATGCAATAAAACTTGCTGTGTTCAGGAGGGCTGCGCTGCATTTCGCATCGCGTAAACGGCACGGGCGAGGCACATTTTTGCGAGTTCGCTCGATTGCAGAGACGCTTTTTAATATTTCAAATTTAAATAAATTACTTTATGCGCGCGTTTAAATTAAGTCGAAACCTCCCCATATAATTATGACTAACGATTACGGAGCGCAATAACTATGAAAATATTCCACTCCTCCGAAAAGTATGATAAACGAACAGTATCATAAGTGTTACGTTACACATATTAAAGCTATTAGTCTAATTGGCGGGGTACTAACTTTCCCCTAATTAATTTTATTTAGCAAGAAATTAATTGATACCATGATAGTCATCGATACGGTAGACAGAAGTACAGACAAGTTTCGCAAACAATTAATTACCAGCTTAATAAACGGGAAAGTTAACAAATTATTTGTTTTGTTATCAGATAAAAGATTAATTTACAAAATTCAAGATCATCGTTTTAATTCAAAGAAAACAAAATCCAATAAAGTATATTATGTCTATTGTCATACTATAATAATAACATTAATCATAAATACGCAGTAAAAGCACACAGAATTTAAAACACTAGGTATTATTTATTTGATTTGATTTTGAGTAAATGAGTAACTACAAAACATCTATAAAGACAATTTACTTAAAGGCTTTACTTCGCGATCTTGGTATAAACTTTGAACCCTCGTCTTACCCTTTTAGGGAGTGAGTTTTGGAAGATTCTTTCTTTGTGCATAACTTCATTAGGTATAATAGCTATAATGTGTGCCTAACTTCAGCGCAAACCATTAAGTAGTTTGAGCTGTGCGTTGCTACATCAGTCAGTCAGAAACGGTTGCCTTTTATATATGTAGGAGATAACAATTTGACTTCACAGACCAAAAACCATATTTAAGTACTTTTATAGGTACTTAAATATGGTTTTAATTTAATTTGCCACTAACCATTCACCAATAACCTTGTCAAGTATGTGGATAACGGATTCCCACAATTTAGTTTCGGGGGTTAGAGATTAACTCAAAGGAATATAAAAGTTTTAGCAAGTAATTACAGATATGTTTTTATTTATTTTTAGGCATTAAACTGCTAGATGTTTAAATCTAAAGAAAAGTTTACTAGAAAAAATCCACGCGGACCAGGCAGCGGACGGGATTCGAACCCGCACCCTTCGCAATCCGGGCGAATGCACTGACCATTATGCTACCACGGCCCTATTGGCCTTAAATATAAAACACTACGGTGCCGTGCCGCGGGTACAGCACAATTGCGGTTCTCGCGTAAAAATTAGCCTAGCAGAAACTTTTCAACGGCGCTTATTGCCTCTGTGGAAGGTATTCAGGCAATGTTATGCTAATTCACACTAGCGTCGAGTGGGAGTTCACACTTAGTCAATTAGTGCGTAAGTCAACTAAAGTCATAGTGCTCCAACCGCCGGACGAATTTAATGAGAGGCCCTTTTCATACGGCCCGGCCGCCTCGCCAGCAAACACGCTGCATTAAAATGGAATTAACATTGATATTTTTGAAGTTATACTTCTTTAGGCGCGTTATGAAAAAATGATGAGAGTGAAATTTTAAGATGCGCGCGCATCACTGTAACACAAAATTGTAACAGCATGAACTTGGTCGCTTTAGCGGCCAACTTCATGCGTTACTTTTGTGTTTACCGCACATTAAGAAAATCTACCAACAAAATAGAAATAGAATCACTATTTAGAAGGTGCTAACGACTGCATTGTGAAGGCCTATCAAAAGTATTTATTAATCTGGAACAACGGAACCAAAGCGCGATTCAGGAGACTACAGCGCCATCTCTTGACCATTGGTGTAGTAGAACCAAAAACCACATCTTTATTTTTTGTAATAAAGTAACAGTTATAGGTATTCATATTTATAATATTTATCCACATGTTTCTAGTTTGTATATTCCGAATACGTGTTTGAGTTTCATACAAGTGCAAATCACATATGTTCTAATAAATTATATTCAGTAGCGATTTTAATTGAATATTTTGATTATTTATTTATTTTTACAAATTAAAACTGAACTTTATTGACTGTGTCCTTTTCCAGACTTTTTATTAATTTATTCTAATTAATTATTTGCATGCAATTAAAAACTAATTTTAAACGATGCCAAAGAAGGATAACTTCTCACGCGCCTACATAAGTACACGCACCCATTTTTTTACAAAATACAACTGGCATTTTGCTACCCCACGAATAAAGTGTAAATAATTGAGGCTCCGCTGCGAGCTTCTTCGATGTTCAATTTTATTGTATCTCTCTATTTGTCTTTCCGCATTGCTCAACTATGTACCCTTTTTTGTTTGTGCGAGTGTTTTGTTGTTGTTAATTGTAATAATGAATAGCTGTTCATTGTACTTCAGAACCTTTGCACACAAAAAGTCTTATCTCTTTTATTTGTATTTTGTAATGTTTTATCGAAACTGCCTATTTTGTTTTTTTTTGACGTGACAACGTCTTAAATTAGGTTGCGGCTGGGAGTCACTTATGAAAAAGTGTAACGCTCGGTAACGTTACGATGAGTCTCTCGTGTTAAGTTTAAGTTTACATGTACAATGTTTTAGTAAACAAAATATATTTCTATAGTTAAAATTTGTGCAATTCTTATTTTCATTCAATTCCTTGTTCCTATTGTGCAATTTAATTATATTCATATCAATAAATATTCTACCGAGAAAAAGACGTTGTCACGTAAAATCTTCGCCCGTAAAACCGACTTTACAGGCAACCATTTTTAATATACAGGGTGTAAAAAAACCTATGACAAAGACTTAAAGTACGCATTCTGTACACCCAAACAAGTCACATTACAAAATATTATACGTGGGAAAAAAATGTTTTTTTAAGTTAAAAAAAAACCATTTTTTTTCCAGTACGCAAGGTATAGTGCGGCGCGCTACTGTGGCACTACGCAAAGAATGTGCCTGTGTGTATGTCTGTGCGTGTGTCTAAGTGCGTCGATAAAACCAAAAGTTTCTAAATAACGTTTTGAAAATATTAATGTACAGGGTGTTACAAAAATACAAATAAAGCTTGAAGGGCGTTGAAGTACATCATATAAGAAGTCTTCTGTAATTTTCTTAAAATATTTGCCTGAAGTTTTTACTTTTTATAAAAAAAGTTATTTTTAATGATCCTCGAACTAGTGACGTGTCTTAAAATGATCGATATTTTTATTAATCATTAAAAATAACTGTTTTTTCAAAAAGTTAAAACTTCATGCAAATATTTTTAAAAAATTAGAGAAGACTCCTTATATGATGTACTTTAATGCCCTTCAAGCTTTATTTGTATTTTTGTAACACCCTGTATATAAAACATGAAAAAAACATTTTGGATTTGACCTATCTCTCCATAACCAAAAATTTCCCTGCTATGGTCCAGAAGAAAAAAATTATCGTCATGATGTGGAAAATACATGGCTTTCGACTTCTATACAGGTTTTTTTTACACCCATTCACGACGAAAGATTCATATCAAATTACATTAAAGTACTGCAATTAGTTAACCAGACAGACAAAGCAGCAGGGAGAAACAGGCGCGGTGTAGATACTAGTGATGTAACGAATGTTGGATTTTTCACATTCGCCAATGCGAATGAGAATATTTTAAAATTTAAAAAAAAAAATGGTTGCCTGTAAAGTCGGTTTTACGGGCGAAGATTTTACGTGACAACGTCTTTTTCTCGGTAGAATATTTATTGATATGAATATAATTAAATTGCACAATAGGAACAAGGAATTGAATGAAAATAAGAATTGCACAAATTTTAACTATAGAAATATATTTTGTTTACTAAAACATTGTACATGTAAACTTAAACTTAACACGAGAGACTCATCGTAACGTTACCGAGCGTTACACTTTTTCATAAGTGACTCCCAGCCGCAACCTAATTTAAGACGTTGTCACGTCAAAAAGCGCGCGTAAAATGTTTGACAGGTTTGACGTTTCGTGTCGGCTATGTTTAAATTGAACATAGCCGAGGCGATATTGGTCAATTGAATGAATTTAGTCACAGTTCATTCTAAAGGTTTCGTTTTGTTTTGAGGTGAGTTTTATGTTATTTATCAAATTTAACTGATATTTATACATTTAAACCCAAAGGTTATAAATACTTAACACATTAGATATTTAAAGTTTAATAATTTCGTTTCAAGTAACTGTTTATTTTTATAGAAACTAAACTTTATTTAAAAATGGCAGTAAAGTAATAATATACTACTAAACAAATGCAAACTTTACATTGCAACAAGGCTGACCAATGTTAGATTTGATCAGATCTCCGAAGTTCTTTTTCTCATAAACGAGACTTTAATTTAGAATGTAGAATTATGATTTCACAAAAATATCTAAGTGTTATCTATTGTATTATTATTTCGTATGCATGCAATGCATATAATAATTTCCTTTTTGATAATTAAAAACATTCGCTAAATATTTGTTTCTTAGGTTTTCACGCACATCACTCATTAAATAAAACTAGTTTTTACGGGTTAATGCACGAAAACTTTATTTATTTATTGACGTTTCGCAGCCTTTTCAGGTCTGCATCGTCAGAATAATGATTTTATTTAAAATTGTCGAGCTACCTTCGAAAGAATTATATTGAGCGTTCGGTTATTTCATTGGAAGATTTCGCTAAATATTAGCATAATTTTAGCGAACGCGAACGCGAATATTGAAAAATATTCGGATATTCGTTACATCACTAGTAGATACCGCGGCCGCCGGTGTAAAACTAAACACCGCCGCCACCACTTCTGATTGAGATACTTGTTTAACACATTATCCGCGCGGCAGCGGCGACAATGTAGTTCAAATTATCGCAGCTCACGCCGACAAAGGGGTTTGATGGCGACACGCGACGGGGAAACACTTTTACCGCCCCATTAAACGGAAAAACTCGTGTTACACTAGCACCGGCCCAAAGCTTTGCCGTTCTCAATGATCCACTAACGCCGCGTGTAGACAAAGCTTTGGTAGAAATTAAAAGACGATTCTATTACGACGCCCACCTAGGTGAGAATCTCATGCCACCCCACCGCATGAAAGCGTCGTGCGTCACTATTCACAGTTATTAAAAGATATATGCAATAGGCGTGTGTTTATATACAAAAAAGCGCGCAGACAGGGCGGTTAAAATGAAAGACCCGGCACACGTACAAAATGAAAGAGGTAATTGCGGCTGCGTTCACAAAAAGCTCGGAGCTGTAAACTAAAAGAAGCTGTTAGCGTTAAGTCGTGGATTCTGAAAGGCGTTTAACATATAGATGTTTGTATTTATTCGGGGTGCTGCGCACAACGGCCACTTATCTCGGCTCAAAGGGCTACTGTAATTTGTCGAAGTACAAGGTACTCTTATTCCAAAAATTTCGGACTATAGACAGTGGTCTTAGAAAGTACACCGTTACCCGACAAATTTGATAATCCGACATCGCCCTGCAAGACGTTTGTCGGTTTACCGCGGGTCTACTGTATTAAAAAAACATTCTTGAATATCTAATGGGTCCCAACCAGTGTTGCCAGATCCGATTTTATCGGGAGGTGTTATAGAAACCCCCCCCCCCCCCTAGAATTAATCAAATCAAGATAAAGACCAATAACGAATGTGTTTATGTGGCTTCTACCGCCCCTTAATGTTAGTTTTATTTATTTCTTTTAAAATTAATAACTTTACCTACATTATTAATGGCCGAAAATGCAACTCAACATGCAATTTAAAAAAGAAAATCGTATTCTAAGAAAAACAGGAGATTCATGTAGAAAAACAGGAGATCTCCTGTAAAATCTGGAGACCTGGCAACACTGGTCCCGACTGTTCAAGTAGCTTTATTTCTTACTTAAGTGAATTAAAGACTACTGGACTTGTTTTTTGTTTTTCAGTTTTTATTTAAAGTAATATTTAGCAATCGTGTTTTTATATTTTTTATTTTTTTTTCCTTTCTTATATTACACAACAGTTTGTTGTCGTTTGTATCGATACACACGCGCGGTAGCATCGCATTTGTATCACTACAAATTTTTAGTTCTCGTTACGCCCGTTATGGCGCTGCTGTTCAAGTTTCTATACAAAATTTGCCCCACTAGTACTGTGCCCCAACAGACCCACCTTCACTCTCATTCACGTGCCCACAAAATAATTTCTAACGATCAATCCACGCACTATTATTAACATATACTGACTGACTGACTACAAATACTTTTTTCGACAGCGACCATTTTAGGGTTGAGACTTCGCTCGTAACCGATGCGAAATCGCAAACTTTGTTCACTCACCTATCCGCTCAACTGTTAAAATAGTGCGACGATATTCTGTATCACTTACCTGGAAACAAAAAGAAACGATTTAAATTACATGGCAGTAGCAATTAATTAAATTAATGCAAGGCAACATTATAATGCAGCGAATATAATATTTTATATCGTTATTCTCGGGCGGCGCTCGCTAGCGTCGCTCGCTGGAGATGGGACGGGCTCTACCTACGTAATTAGACCAATTTAAATCTTAATTAATATTAATTGTCCGAAGTCGGTACGAAGCTGGCGTACAAATACAGTCACGGATAAAATTCTTGATACTATCGACTGCTGTGGGTGATATTGGTGGGAGCTCGTAGACATTATTTCGAGTTGGGAACGCTGAGGCGGCTCGTCTTTCCCTGCAACGTTTGCGGGATCCGCGGTAGCATCGTCGCCGCCTTATATGATTAGGTAGGCAAATGACTCTACCCCACCTGATGTTAAGTGGTGATAAAGTCCAAACGCGAAGACAGCTGGTACAGCAGTTATAAACTGTTACACCAACCATCCTCACCTTGCCGGCCTGCAAAAATGCTTCTCCACGCCTCTCTTAAAGGACCCCAGATTGTAGGAAGGAGGGAACACGTGCGCGGGCATAGAATTCCACTTACGAATAGTACGACAAAGAAATGAGTCGCCAAATTTCTTTGTTCGTGTAGGAATAGTGGCCACAGTAAGTCGGTGGCAACGTAGGCCAGCGCGCGTGGTCCTCTGAAGAAAAGGTGATGGAGGGATAAGCGAGAATAGCTCCTCAGAGCGACTGTACGCACAGTGAAATATGTAATGCGTAGGTATAGGTAGCTAGTTTTTCATTCTTGTCGGGCCTATTGTTGTCGCTTCAATGCGATACGCTGTTACTTTCCTAATGCGGATGTGAACATTTATTATTCTATTAAATTACGCCCGTCGTCTTAATAGAAACCGTTGTAGCGGCTCCAACGTTTTACACGAATACCGGAGAAATTTTTTATTGAAGTTATATTTGTTTAGGCGCGTTATGAAAAAATGATGAGAGTGAAATTTTAAGATGCGCGCGCATCACTGTAACACAAAATTTTAACAGCATGAAGTTGGTCACTTTAGCGACCAACTTCATGCTTTTTTTTTTTAATTTATTCATGACCTGGATACAGAGTCCTTCAGTCGAATACATTGTGGGTTACAAAATATTTTTAAATTAAAACTTAAGTAGATAAGTGTCCTTCAAAGGAGAGCAAGAATTGCAATACTTAAAATTACAAAAAATAACATTAGTTTTTTAAATTTTCAAATTTTGGTGTAAACCCTAATAATAATAAAGTTATATTTAAATGTAATTACACTTACAAAAATAGTTACAATGTATTCCTTAAACTAAATATTCTGTACAGTATTTTCTATTAATTTAAACAGTGGTTTATAAAAGTCTGAATTGTTTAGTAATTCCTGAACGTGGCGGGGGAAACTGTTTTGACCAACTTCATGCTGTTACTTTTGTGTTTGCCGCACATTAAGAAAATCTACCAACAAAATAGAAATAGAATCTCTATTTAGTGGGTGCTAACGACTGCATTGTGAAGGCCTATCAAAAGTATTTATTAATCTGGAACAACGGAACCAAAGCGCGATTCAGGAGGCTACAGCGCCATCTCTTGACCATTGGTGTAGTAGAACCAAAAACCACATATTAGTGTTGCTTATTCGTACACGGCCGTTCGGGATTCTGAGAAATTTGTTCGCATTCAGTTACGTGTCGTGTATAATTACTATATAACGTATTTAATGATCCATTCGTGTAGGTATGGTATGTTTATGCAAAAATAAATTACGTTTAATAATCGAGTCCACTTGAAAATGCATGTTACGATAAAGTTGTATTGAAAATAATGTATCATGTCATTATAAACTATAAAGGAAATTAGAATAACTATAAGTATTCTTACAATCTGGGGTCCTTTAAGAGAGGCGTGAAGAAGCATTTTTGCGGGCCGGCAAGGTGAGGATGGTTGGTGTAGCAGTTTATAACTGCTGTACCAGCTATCTTCGCGTTTGGATTTTATCACCACTTAACATCAGGTGGGGTAGAGTCATTTGCCTTCCTGGCTATAAAAAATAACAAAAAAGGATGGGAGACGTCATAGGTTAAATCAGGGCTTGTTTACCGGTTAATTTTCAAACCTCAATCAGTATCAAGTACATTAGGAGCGTTATATTTAGGTTTGGCTCTACCTTAAACTTATAAAAACCGGTTTTCCTAAAAAGCGAAATCAAATAGTTTTTGAATCAATTTAGCGGTTTTTAAAGGGTTTCATTTCGCTCTTACTGACTACGGCATCGCCTTCGCCGTTTCAATTCAAATTTATAATGATTTTATGTCAGTTTCTTTCCAACTACAGAGCGAGTGAGTGAAGTAGTGCGTCAGTACACAACCACAAAATGAATACTTGATTCACTAGACGCTAGCAAACGTGTCAATAAATGCATCAATCTCTGAGCATTAACAAGTTGTGACTTGATTAGTTCAAACAAGACAAACTTCAAGCAATGCCGACGCGTGCACGTGTCGCTCTGGATTAAACCGGTTTATTAAGGTTTTAGGTACCGCTTTCATTTCGGACGCGCTCCGAACGAAACCTTTACTAAAAACCGGTATTAACCTTTATTTACCGGTATTTTCGAAACCGGTAACAAGCCCTGGGTTAAATGCGGAACAACCCCGCACTGCATTCGACGGGCATGCACAGAACGACGAATGAATGAATACTAGAATTATTCCATAAAATTGAGAACACTCAAATTATATTCTCTCGCTTGTTTTCTCACAGAAACACATTGAAATGACATTTTTTGTTGACCGCAGCCAATTATTATGCTTTCAAGAGAATTATTATGCTGATAACAAAGCAAAAAAGAGCTCGATTAATATGGCAACTTATATCGCAATTCAGTATTATTGTATTCACGGTACGCAATTATGTGGCTGCGTTGCGTTGACTTTGTAATAAAAAGTCTATAAATAAGTATTGAGTTTCCACAAATGTCAGTATCTCTAGATCAGAATAGCATTTAACTATAGGGATAAAAAAATCCAAGACTTTTATCGTAATAATGAAACACAAAATTGTGTGTGTTAGCTCCGACGCACGACTGGAGTTTACTCCTGAAGTTCGATAGTTTAACCAGACGCAAAAAGAGTTTATTTAACTTAAAAAAGATTGATACTGTATGAAAGGGTAAATAAACAAATTAATGAAAATAATATACATACATAAATATATATTTATTCATTTCATATACATTTATTATAACTAATCGACGAAATATTTTACATTAAACTTTTTACAATAGTCAATTTCAGATGTGCATAAATATATCATTAGGAATGTTGATAAATTATGTAATTATTATTATCAGACTATTATCATTTTTTTAAATATTAACTAAATCAACATTGTCTGCATTATTAATTACAGTGACAAGTGGTTTATGGTAACTAAAATAAGACACATGAACGTTCGTAGATACGTGGTTCACGAATCTTGAAAATACTGCATCAATGGTCGTACCATACCTGGTTGTCCCCATTGCTCTATCAGAAACAATATCTAAATTCAGTTCAGATTTTAAAATCATCTTTGTTTGTCAAAGTTGCGCGACATAGGATGCGCACCGAAAACGTAACGAGGTCATTCATCGATAGATTTTACTCCTCACATTTTTCTCATACCGGGCCCCTTATATATGTAAATCGATTCTTAAGGAGTATTATATTTTTCTATTTTTTAAGCATTTAATTGCTAGATGTTTTAATCTAAAGAAATATCATACTAGTAAAAATCCAAAACCCAAATCCAAATTTTCACACCTACAGACTACCCGACTATAATTTGAATTTTCAAAACCCGCTACCGTGGCCCTATGCAGCATAATGGCCAGTGCGTTCGCCCGGATAGCGAAGGGTGCGGGTTCGAGTCCCGTCTGCTGCCTGGTCCGCGTGGCAACTTTTCTAGTACGAGGTACAATATTTCTTTAAAAAAACATAAAACTTCTTTTTGGGGCAGTCGCTTAAAAATGAATGACAAAAAGCTCATACCCCACCCCTTTTATGTTAAAAGGACAGACAGACAGACAGATATGACGAATCCGAAGGGTTCCGTTTCTTGCCATTTGGCTACGGAACCCTATTATTGGTACTGCAATATTCTCTGTAACGTTGAGGCGTGAATATAAGCGGGTTTAGCACTACACACCATCTTTGATACATCATAAGCCTTTGTCACCAGAATGGGAGCACATGGTAGCACATGGTAGAATTCCTTTCAATATCAAAGCTGTAGATACTTTCGAGATGCAAGCTCCTCTGAGGCTTAAGATGCATTGTATGATTTCAATACAGTGAAATCTGAATGTTCCCCGAGTTACGGGAGGACTGAATATACTGTTGTTACATGGCTATGTACTGTTATATATACATTATACATATTCTCAATGCGGTGGGTATTATCTTCCTTATTAAAGAAAATATAACCAGAAAAAAAAAATTGGGTTACCTATAATGCGAAGAGATGGCGCTGCCTTGCAGCTTAAGAATAGCTAGAAGAATTTCGACGCGGTCTGTGAGGGCCGCGGTAGCATAATTGGTCAGTGCATTCGCCCGGATTGCGAAGGGTGCGGGTTCGAGTCCCGTCTGCTGCCTGGTCCGCGTGGAATTTTTTCTAGTTATATTTTCTTTAGAGTTAAACATCAAGCAGTTACATGCTTTAAAAAAAATAAAAATTATAATTATTTTCCTTTCATCAGGCAGTATTTCAAGGATGAAATACTGAAAGTAAAAAGCGTTTCTTGCAGTTGTTCCGGAGAAACATACTCAGAAATTAGTAAATGCACTAGGATTTCTCAAGATCGAAATGTCAGTAGTATCTCAGATCAAATTGTAGATTCTCTTTAGACGACCTCCGTGGCCGAGTGGTCTGTAAGTGTAAAAGTAAGCACTGTAAGAGGCTTGTGTTATGGGATACTAGTGTAACGGATAGAATACATATACTGTACATATGTTAATATATTTATATAGAAATACATATTAAACATCCATGACTGGAGTACGAATGCTCTTATTCATCACACAAACATATACCCCCACCGGGATTCGAATCCGGGACCTCTCGAGTCGGCGACATCATGAAATCCGGCGTACAAACCACCCGGCCCATGGAGGTCGTCAAAAAATAACGGTAGCGTAGTACACATTGTACAGATAAAAAGTGAAGCTTAGCTTAAGGCTAGGAAAATTTCGACGCGACTAATAGGGCCGTGGTAGCATAATGGTCAGTGCATTCGCCCGGATAGCGAAGGATGCGGGTTCGAGTCCCGTCCGCTGCCTGGTCCGCGTGGATTTTTTTCTAGTAAACTTTTCTTTAGATTTAAACATCTAGCAGTTAAATGCTTAAAAAATAAATAAAATCATAACTAAAAAAGTGAAGATTAAGAAATAAAGAGTGTGCATGACCACACGACTGAAGTGAAACTTCCTTAGCTCCATCTGTATGTATCATCATCATCATCTGTATGTATATATTAGTGATGTAACGAATGTCATTTATTGAACATTCGCGAATGTGAATGCGTATGCGAATATTCAGTTTTTGTTGAAGAGTCATTCCGCTCGCGCCGGTCTTTTCGTAAACAAAACAAGTGAATTTTGAGGTTAGTTTGAATAGTGATTTATTAACATCAGTAAATCAAATTCGTGAAATATGGACTTATTTCACAGTTTGCGATGCTGAACGAGCTAAATGCAAACTGTGTAACAATGAACATTCAAGGAAAGGAAGAACTACAACTTCTTCAAATTGTTTTTCTCTAATATTCATATTCGCAAAACATTCATAGAGATTTTGCGAATGCAAATGTGAATGTGAATATTCAAAAATATGTGAATATTCGCGAATGCGAATGCGGATACGAATATTCGTTACTTTTACTAGCTATAGAGAAAGAGAGAAAGAAAATGTGCGCGCGCACTGCTTTCTCTTGCTTACATCCCGCACTCAACTCACGTTCGCCTCGCCCGATCACACTACTCGTAACGCGTTCGCCAGCTTACTCCCCAAGTCAAGCGTGCGTTAAGAAGTATCGCTTCATAAAGGCGTGCTTTTAAATTTCAATGAACCAAAAAAACACCATACCGATCCAGCGATCAGCAGCTGCCGTAACAAATTCATATTCCTTTCGTATAATAAGTATTTTTTTTTTATTATTTATATCCGCTCGCTACTTTGTGACATACGAGTGAGGCTGTAATTTATTTTTATTCCGCTATAAATATTAAACAGACACAATACTGCATAATGTTAATGTCTCCGGGAGAGCCTTCATATTTTTCACTGCGTGGAAACATTGTAGCTTGCTGTCGGTACCTGCACATCCATCTACTAGAGTAAGTAAGGGATGGCGATTCTTTCCGAAAAAGATCGATTTTTAAATTGATTCGAATCGTGACCTAATGAATCGATCCACAAAAACTCGAGGCCGATAAGATCGATTTATGAACAATCGATCTTTTTTTCAAGTTTTTATTCATAATGTAATATAAATCTACTTTATTAAAAACAAGATACATATTATAATTTAACGATCTCTTTCTTATCAGTAAAATCAGGTAATTCGATGATAAAAAATATTTATATTCAAAGATTACAAGTAACGTAATTTTTTTTAATTAAAGAGGGGCGAAGGAATCCAACCATACAGCCATCTCGCGAGTTTTTGAATAATTAACCCTTTAACTGGCAGCACTCTCACAATAAGGGTACATTCAATTAATTGTAAATACTCTTTTGGTTTATACCTAATATAAAAATAAAAACGAATGTCGATTTTCAAGGGTGAAATATCGATTCACTGAATCGATTCAGTACTAAATATCGATTTATAAAATCGATCTTTCTGGCTCCAAAAATCGATTCTTCGATCTCTGATCGCCATCCCTAGAGTAAGTACTAAGTAATGGCATAATTATGTGAGAAAAGAAAAACTTACGTGGGCGCAAACCAGCTGATAAATTTCCCGCGCGTACCGTAAGTATCTACTTCAAAGTGTATAAGTCAAGCCAGTTTCAGAATGGAATCGATTTTATTTAAATTTACCTATATTGGAAGATAAATAGCAAAAAATTTTGGTAATAAAAAAAGACTCCTTGAATTCCTTCATTTTGTTGTACATCCTGATTTCATTTGTTTTGGGGTTCCGTACTTCAAAAGGAAAACAAACGGCACCCTTATAAGGAACACGTTCTTGTCCGTCTGTTCGTCTGTCTGACTGTCAAGAATCTTTATCTAGGTAACGCGTGGCAGTGTCGAGTTAATGGTAATAAAAATATCAAGTTCACAAAATCATATCTTGACTACCTCCGTGGCCGAGTGGTTTCTACGCCGGGTTTCATGGTGACGCCGACCGGGTTCGACTCCCGGTGGGGGCAGATGTTTGTGCGATAAATACGAGCATTTGTACTCCAGTGATGGATGTTTAATATGTGTTTTTATATAAATATACTTATATATGTATTCTATCGGTTACCCTAGTATCCCATAACACAAGCCTTATAGTGCTAACTTTGGTGCTAGGCTAATTGGAGTGAGTGTTGGAAATATTTATTTATTATTTATGTCTACAATCCCTTAAAACAGTAAAAATCCAGCTTTTAAATTGATTATCTTTTCAGTTTTTATTTAAACTAAAACTTTTAAGCAGGCGGGTCTTTTGATATTTTTATAAGTACGCATTGCTATTATAACCCTGGAAATTGCTCCAAATTATGTTGAAAAGTGTGAGCAGAGTTGACGAGCTCGATGGCGCAAATGGTTAGCGCGTTCGGCTGCGATCGTTGAAGTTAAGCAACTTTCGCAGTGGTCGGTCATTGGATGGGTGACCAAAAATTTACTAACTCGAGCTCCTCCGTGCTTCGGCAGGCACGTTAAGCCGTTGGTCCCGGTTGCATCTGCAAATCGTTAGCGCCCACCAATCCGCACTGGGCCCGCGTGGTGGGTCATGGCCCAATCTCCCTATTCCATCCATAGGGAAGGCCTGTGCCCCAGCAGTGGGAACATTAATAGGCTGATGATGAGCAGAGTCCAGTTTCAATGATAACTGGTATGATGCATATCCATTCGTCCTCATCTTGGGCGGCAAGCTGAACCCAACGCAAAGGTGCTTTCGGCACTTTGACTCATCACTGCTGAATAGTGTCACATTAATTGCTTAGCCGGGGCTTCGATTCACGAGATAAAGCCACATCTCTTTTAAAAGTTAAAAGTCACTTTGTATACTGACGCGTCAGTATACAAATACTCTATATAGGGACAACATACTTCAATATTTTCATGTATAAATATTATCCGAATACGCCGTTATTCTTAAGAAAAATAAAGAAATCGAAAATTAAAAAAAAAATGGTCATATGGTCTATACCGTTTGCTTTAGAAGGCTCAAAATTTGTGAAAAGATGTATAATACAAAGCTATATATAAACCTTTGACCAAAACTAAAACAATATGAATAATATAGGAGCTAGATGTTTTTTTTTTAATTCCTAGTTCTAAAATTGATTACTTTTTCTCGAGGACTACGAGGCGTAGTAATTTTTCAGTATTTTTCCAGTGTTTATAATAGCTTAATTTATAGGAATTTGTGATAAAAAGGGCATGTCACAAAATCGAGGTTCTTAAAACACACTGTGTGACGTGAAAAAGTGAAAGTCTACAAATTTTGTGCCACACAAGAACCTCCAGTGTTGCCGTTAGGACAATCTGATTTGTGGCTACATTTATTAAATAAGTGGCCAGTTTTAAACAAAAATACCCCCTCGAAATGTAGCCAGAAGTGGCTAAATATCATAGTATTCTTTGCCTTCTTTAATATTCTATTACTATTGGTAAATATAATAATATTATTATACATTGTTAAAATAAGTGGGTTTAATTAAAACAGAACGGAATTATTTAGGTAAAAGACTTTGTAACACATTTTTAGCGCCCAATAAATTGTTCTCGGTAGTACAATACTTTCATTCTCACTACTTGAGGAAGACACACTCATTGTTTATGAAACCAAATAAAAGCCGAATTTGATTTAACAGTTATGCACGAATGCATGAGTTAGTTTTATATACAGTCTGTGACTTGTTAATAAAATGTTCGCGATTGATCTGTTTGCTAATAGGGGTGATGACCGGGTACACTAAACGAAATTCTATTTAGTCCGTCAGCTAGATGATCAAAAAATAATGGACACGTATTTTTTCTTTGGGCAATCAACCAAAAAATGACAAAGTTATAGCGCGTCAAAGTTTGGGAGTAGGGGCTCGTGACGTCACTTTTGAGTGAATTTTCCCTTATAAGTGTACTCAACCGTGACGTCATGCGACTTTTCAAATCAATATATCTCTGCAATGTTTATATTATGTGAAAAAAGAAAAAATACGTGTCCAATACTTTTTGATAATCTACCTGATAAACGAAGAAAAAAAAATTAGTCATCATCCCTATTGGAATTTATATTTTTACTAACAATATCCACATTTTTAATTCAATCACTCTTAGTAACTAGGGTTTTTAACGCTATTTATATATATTTAGTCCATGTAAACGTAGAACGAATTAGCTCTTTTCGAATAGATATGATGGAAAATTCCTTATTAGCTGACAGAAGCAGAAGTAGCTAAAAGTAGCTAGAATCGTTTTGGTGGCTAAACTAGATTATTTTGTGGCTAAAAGCTTCAAGAATCGGCTAGATCTAGCCACAAAGTGGCTAAAACGGCAACACTGAGAATCTCCTTCACAACAAACGGATGACCTCACCTGCCCTCCCCTTACCCCCTTACCCTCCCCCGCCTCACGCCGCTGCCCCCTCGCCCCCAACCCTCATGTTATTATTTTTAATTTACGCTCTCTCCCGTTTATTTGTTTTATTCCGAAATGCACCTGTAGTGGTGTGCCCCTCCAATTTTATTGTACGAGTACAATTACTGTGCACTCTTATATGCCCAGTTATAAAGTTCTAATTTGAATAAGCGATTGGATCGCTCAAAATGATCCGATCACAAGTAAAGAGATGTTCACAACGTTTATTCGGTCCGTCCGTCCGTCCGTCGGACGGCGCGTCGTCGCCAGATGCCACGTTTTTGCTATAATAACGGCAAACTATTTGTAGGGCGAGACAATGTAGAACAGTAAAATATAAAATGCACACTTATAGAATGTCGCGGGCGTTCCGGCGTCCCGACTGAGACTGTGCATCACAGAGAGATGTGCTATACTAAAAACTGCGCTATGTCAGTATCACAACACTAACAATGGAAGAGGTTAAAATGCTCGGTATTTTACACTAGCGCCCCGCCCTCGCTTCGCTTCGGTGTAGAGCTGAAGTGTAGACTACAGTTTTTGTTCTCAGGCTTGTATTATACACAATGACATTCATCTATGATTCTTCTTATACCTGCGTGCAAAGTCTCAGCCCGATCGGTTTAAAATTGACAAAGTTTCATACAAACTTTCATTCGCTATTTTATCCCCTTGGGGGTAGAATTGATCAAAATCCTTTCTTAGCGGATGCCTACGTCATAACATCTACCTGCATGCCAAATTTCAGCCCGTTCCGTCCAGTGGTTTGGGCTGTGCGTTGATAGATCACTATGTCAGTCAGTCAGTCACCTTTAAGTTATATATATATATAGATTATCGGTTGAGAATTTATAAAAGTATTTATGAACGTCCTTACGCCATATTTTCCGATAACGCTTTACTAATAAATAAATAAGGTTTTCTTTTTTATATAAAGTAATTTTTAATATATTTCCCGTTGAACTTCTAATTGAATAAAGCGAAATTAACGATTCAAATTAGTTTTACGGGAATTCAATGTGAAAAAATATAACATTTTTACCGCATAAATACGTTTCATGCCGTACTATAACTTTTAGTGTGCACACACCTTACACGAGTGAATTCACACAGCGCCAGCTCGGGGGAATGCATTAATTATAATAATTACAAAAAACTAGTCGAGAATAAAATGTTGCAATTAAATGTGAGAGTCGAGAAGTTGTTGCGGCGTTCGATTCACGACACGACACGACAGCGGCCGACGACGTGGAAAATGGACCCGGAGTCATACAAGAAACGCTCACAACACTGTTGCGAATGTATTTAAAGTGCACTGTGTAAAATTCTATTTGATTGTTTATACACACAGCTACGAGTATCGTGCTCGTATATTGGTAATGTAGATGTTGTTGACACCATAAGGGAGCAACTATACAGCAGTTATGCAACTTTTAAAACGGTGCTTGGCATTTTGAAACGTATTATATGGCATTTATAAATATTTTATTATAATGTTTAATACTAAATAACCTTATTCTGTTTAAAGAAGGATGTTATCTCTATAATTATAGTAGTAGTACGTAGTAGTAGTCATACGTAATTTGTACTACGGGTATTATAAAGTACCTATAATTGTTTAAAATAAACAATAAGTTTTAAGATAAATTGATTTAAGTCAATGAAAAGTAAGTAGTCACAGGGGAAAATAAAGAAGTTGGTGTTCTTACGATGGGCGTTTATTATATGCAAATTGCGAACAATACTTTGGGCTTTAAAATAGGTAGTTTTACATATTAATTAAGATTAAAATGTTAGAAAGCTTATGTATACAGTTAATGATAAACCGCAATAAACTATATAAATTACGCTTACAACAATATTTTGAAAAAGATAACTTTGTCCTCATCTACTGCTAATGAACTACCCAACCTCAAACATTTTATGAGCAAAAGAACACAATAATACCAAATGAAAAATAATGGAATTTATTTTAATCTCTAACCAAGTTCTTAAATTAAGATTAAAAAACATACTTTGCACTCAACGCAAAGGATTTATTCTGTTTTATTTTTCTATTATAAAGCTTTCTGGTCGGATAATAAGGCGGCACTACCCAAACAGGTGTTATTATTCAAACACGTATTCAAATTCATGTGTGCGTGTACTACTATTATCATGGGGCTACCTCTAAACAACTGCATTTAGTTACGATCACATGACGGCGAGGGTGCTTATTGGACAATTATTATGTCATTTACAAAAAAAAATCATACCATTTAATAAAAAGTGCGTGATCTGCGAAACGATCTAATAATAAACAAATTTTATCCATCAGTGAAAGCAAAACTAACGAATTAAATTTATTAATAATTTCAATTATAAAGGATATATATCTCACCAACTGTTTGTTTATTTTTTTGCACCTATATTTAGCTAATAACAGTTATTTAGTGATAACAGAAACATTGTACGAACCCTTATTGTACCACTAAAGTTACTACAAATCCTGTAAATCAGTTGACGAGTTCGAAACCGATCCACTGGGATCGAATTCAAGCTCACTGTAGACACGAACAGACACAGGTTAAATTTACCCAAAACTGACAACTTTTTAACTGACTTTGAACTTTATTTAACAATGCATTAAGGTAATAAACTTATCTCACTTTTAATTGTATTTTTATATTTAAAAAAAGAAGAAGAGAGACCATTATAATACGAAAAGTTCTGTAACGAAAGTATTTACTTTTTTATATTTTATTGGTCGACACGGTACGGAAAGCGGGAAACGTTATCCGTAAAAAATGTAGTTGCATAGATTCTTCGAGCATATGGTTTTGTGGTCACTCAAAAATAAGGAATCTCTAAAATTTGTAATAACTTAAAGCAAAACCATTTTAATAAAAATATGATGTCAATTTACAAAAAATTGGTAAGTAGTTATTGTTTGATCCGCGCCTCAAATACGCACGGCCTACGTTGCACCAGAGAGCGCGGCTATCAGATCCCTTTGTTCCGACCCTCCCCTAAACACCTCGCCGGAGAGGAGAGGACAGGAGAGGGTTCGTTATAAACAGCCCGCGGTGAAAGCCACTTCTCTCGATAGCAATTTATTGGCCAGTATAGGAGGTGCTAGCTGTGCTCGCGACATCATCCCTCTTGGTATTGCAATTATTGCGGTAATTTGATAACGGATTATTTACAGTACTCGTTACGAGTCCTTACTATCTATATGTATAATAAAAATGTAAACCTCGTGTGTCTGTTCATTGAATATTTTGAGGACTGAAAGAAAAAAAGGTAGTTTGAGTGACAAAGAAAAAGGAATAGAACACTTTTCTAAAATTTTTAGAACTTTTGTCTGTCCGTTTGTCCGTATGTTTGTTCGCGCATCAAACTAAAACTGCTGAATTAACGTAAGTCACCTACGTACACATGTTGTTTTTCACCGACGTCCACGCGAACAAAGTCGCGGGCACAGCTAGTAAAATATGAAGGTTGTTTAGACTTACTTAAAACACAACCATATTATTAGATGACATCCCACCAACATCGTAGATTGTGTTTCGGAAGCCGCGACAACAACAGTACTAGCAACAAACACTCATACTCGTACACAAGTTTATTTTTCTTAAATGAAATGGCTGGGAATCGAAGCAGTTACCTACCTTAGAGACGGAACTCTGCACTAAAAACACCGATGTGTAAGCCAATAGCCTTTGAGCTTCTCTATCTACAATTATAGACATTTTCTTCTTCGTTTTTCTAATCATCTCTTATCTAATAGACAAGTCCGTCCGTCCGTCCGTGGTGCTGTTTCAGCGGCCAAACCGTAAGAGATAGATATAGAGAATGTTTAAGTTATAAGTTAAGAATAGTCTGATAAGACTACAAACCGGATGTGAGTAACGTAGCACTTCAGGTTTTCGAGAAATCACGTGATTTCTATTTCAAACGAAACCACACAAAATCTCCGAAGTTCTCAATTAATTAAATACATTTTTTTTTGGTGAACATTTGGTTCACTGGTTTGCTAGTTATCATTTAAGTCGTAAGGGGCTGAACCGCTCGCTCGCTATCCTCGCATGTCTGGGTGTTCGAAGCACCTTCATTATTTCGTATTTGAATTTTACTTATATTATAAGTTACATTTTACTTATAGATACCTACTTTTTCATTTGTATAAAGCGCAATCAGTAACAATCTGAAAATTTTTCACCATCCTAAAAATATTTACCCATTTCCTCCACAAACCGGCTCCCGAAAATAAGTCGACTCACCGCATAACAAACGACGAAGCAAAACGGCACACGATCTTGTCACGCCCATGCTTTTAAATGAATAATCGAAGCCCTATCTATGAGCAAAACGGGCAATTACCACACAAACATTATCAGTTGTTTGAGGGACGCCCTGATACATAACTGACGAGCACCAGTGACATTGGCACCGCGAACCATAACCATTACAGCTGGTTAACTATTCAACGGGTAATTGCGAACGCATCGTGCACGACCCGGTAATATCCGCCTTCGAGAAATTAGTGCTTTTTAATTGTAGTGTTTGCCCAACAAATATATCCGTTACGTTAGAATACTAGGAAAGGGTAATGGAAAGAAAATATATAACGGACCTGTCTCTTATCTATTAGACAAGTCCGTCCGTCCGTCCGTCTGTGGTGCTGTTTCAGCGGCCAAACCGTAAGAGATAGATAAAGAGAATGTTTAAGTTATAAGTTAAGAATAGTCTGATGAGACTACAAACCGGATTTGAGTAACGTAGCACTTCCGGTTTTCGAGAAATCACGAATTTCAAACGAAACCACACAAAATCTCCGAAGTTCTCAATTAATTAAATACATTTTTTTTTGTTTTTGTATTTTTTCTTTTTTTAAATCCGGTTTTGGTGAACATTTGGTTCACTGGTTTGCTAGTATATTATAAGAAGTAACTAACTCCATGGCCTAACTGTAAACACAATACGAGTATGTAGGTACGTTCTATAGTTGCCTCTGTGGATATCAATAACATAATGTATAAAATTATATTTCGCACTTTTATCCGATTTTTGGCGTAGTCCCAAAGAAAATGGGTTCGCTCATCGCTCTACATAATAAAAACACTAACTCATTGTTTCAATTCTACTGAACTATTATAAAACAAAGATAAAAGAACTAATTAATAAGTGCCACCTGATGGTACATAAATAAAGAACATCTGTGATAAAGATCACAATTTAAACAATTAGAGAATAATAAAAATAATTATGATGATAAATAAACTGAGCAAAAGTTCTCTGTAATTCTATTGATGCTCTGCACGAGCATTATTATTATAATATGAGATTTTGTGGAATGACACTTTAATCATAACGACTTTTAACTTCTGAGTATAGTGACTAGCCACAAAAAAAAAGTACCTTTTTCTTTAAAGCCGACAGTTGAAGTAGATTCTGGTAGTCAAATATATTTGTAGGCCCACCACGATCAAAAAAAATATGTTAAAAATTAAGATTTATTTTTTTAAAGCATTCTGGTTTCGACTTCGAATATTTTGATACAATTTTCAAACATGTAATTTATCTTCTTGTTAAACTTATAAGAAAATAATTGTGTCTTTCGATCTTCCGACTGTAACAAATGTAATGGTACGTTTGGCATTTTTGGGATGAGACTTTTTATTAATTTTTGTTTTAATTTTGCTGATTTATTTTGGGACATGAGTTATCTCTTCTATCGGCATTTCCGGAGTGCTATCGCCATATTCTGTGATACTATAAACTATGATCAAAAATAATATATCTAGCGTAAAATAACGCGCCAACACAAATAAACTCATCACAATAAATTTTTAATCAACGGGACTGAAGGAACTTTCGCAACACTCGCAGAAAACCATGAAGCGGGGATTTCTAGAAAAGCTCTTATTTGAAAACAGTTTTAATAAAAAAATATAATGAGATTTGTAATGGAACGTCTGAACCACGTATCAAGAAGGTGAACGCGCGGCGGATGAATGCAAGCTTAATATTGCTCGAACTCTCAAAATGTACTCTTTAGCAGCTTCTTTAGAACTAACAGGTTAAGTCGATATTACTAATTAGCTACTATGCAACTTGTTAAAGTACATAAATTTGTTTTACATCATTAAATAGCTGCTAGAATGATAAACGTAACATGAGGGTGGCAACACTTAAGGATATATTTGACACAGATTCCGTGTATAAAAAACACCCAGTATGAATGTTGCTGAGCTCGTAGACGTGACCTCGACATAGAGGTTAAGCAGCAGAGAGGAGATGGTCCTGCACTGCAGCACACCACACTCCATACCAAACGCATCAGAAATCGCACCGCTCATCGCTCACCTGACCTGATTTTGCTCTCCACCATACCAGGACCTGAGCATGAAAATAACCTGCGGCGGTACATCCGCGTCCTACAGTTTACTCCAGAGCTTTTCATACACTACTGTATCAAAACCCTGGGCAGGTCATGAAAGCAGGCTTACATTTAAGGCTGGTTTTGGAAATCCAAATTCTAGATGAACTCCGTGGCCGAGTGGTTTCTACGCCGTGTTTCATGGTGTCGCCGACTCGAGAGGTCCCTAGTTCGAATGCCGGTAGGTGCATTTGTTTGTGTGATGAATATGAATATAATACAGTACTCCAGTCATGGATGTTTAATATGTATTTCTATATACATTTATTATTTCTTATATTCTATCCGTTACCCTAGTATCCCATTACACAAGCCTTGCTTTCTTTGGGGCTAGGCTAATGGGTATGAGTGTTGGAAATATTTATTTATTTATAGGTGTAAAAACTACCAATATCACTTCTGAACAACATATGCCATATCGAAAGCGAGTATTAAACCAAACTTTATTTTTGTGTCTTAGGGTGTAGCATCCTTCAGTTACGTCCATCATTCTAGCAGCTATTTAATGATGTAAAACAAAATTATCTACTTGAACAAGCTGCATAATAGCTAATTAGTAACATCGACTTAACCTGTTAGTTCTAAAGAAGCTGGCAAAGAGTACGTTATAAGAGTCCGAGCAATATTGTAGAATTTATTGATCTTTGAAACAAAATTATTATATTATTAACAAGAATAGGTTTGATATTCTTTTTGCACTATATCATTACCAACTCTTTACCCACACATACATAGATACATTACTCTTTCCCCGAACTGAGACAGATTAAGTTTCTCACTTTTACTTCGTACAATTTTATATTTAAATCGCCGGGGCAGTAGAATATAGCTCCTTACACCTGTTCGCAGCGGACTTGTCTAAATAAAACTTTCAGATGTGCCGGCTTCAGTCTAAGAACAATGTAGAATCGTGTTGTAAACACGCACACACGATCTGTCCATATGGCTTTATTATTAGGACCAATGGCGATGCACTGGACAGCATTGACGGACACGTTACGCGTCCATTTTTAACGTCGTACGATAAAACAAACAACACAATCTCTTATCTATTAGACAAGTCCGTCCGTCCGTCCGTCCGTGGTGCGGTTTCAGCGGCCAAACCGTAAGAGATAGATAAAGAGAATGTTTAAGTTATAAGTTGAGAATAGTCTGATAAGACTACAAACCGGATGTGAGTAACGTAGCACTTCCGGTTTTCGAGAAATCGCGTGATTTCTATTTCAAACGAAACCACACAAATCTCCGAAGTTCTCAATTAATTAAATACATTTTTTTTTGGTGAACATTTGGTTCACTGGTTTGCTAGTCACTTTCTAATAAATGATATTGTTATGATTTTATTTATTTTTAAGCATTTAACTGCTAGATGTTTTTAATCTAAAGAAAACTTTACTAGAAAACCGCTGTCTGTCCCGTCCGCTGCCTGGTCCGCGTGGATTTTTTTCTAGTAAACTTTTCTTTAAATGATATTGTCTCTGAATAGATCACTTAGCATGTGAAATTTGAGAAATAAGTCACAGCATTTCCTATCTTAACTATCGAAAATAATACCCCCACTTTAGAGAAGACTGTGTTTGAATACGTGTAAGGCCAGAAACATATTAACGTGTCGTGTCGTGGCGCGCCAGAAGCACATCGGTTTCATACATTTACTATGGTTAGAGACATATTTACGTATCGTGTCGTGTCGACGCTTTAACCTCTCTATCTCTCTCTAACCCATAATAAATGTATGAAACCGATGCGCCACGTCACGCCACGACACGTCAATATGTTTCTGGCTTAACACTATTCTGCAGTGTTTTGTTTCACCATCATCACCATCAACCTATTCCTATTGCACTGCTCGGGTACAGGCCTTCCCTAAAAGGATTGGAAGGGTGATCATAAACCGTTTGCACGGGCACCGATGTCGCCGGCTCGCTCGGATATCAGCCAATCAAACGACGTGATATCAAACAATTGAACCTATCGGCGCTCACACCCGAGAGTAACGGTACAATCAGAAAATATTGGTCAAGTTATGGGCATTTGCTCACACACAACTATCTTTCTGCGTTCCGAGGGTACAGTTGTCTTGCTAACATTCAACAACCATTCTCATTTACTTCCGATAGAGTGTAGAGAATTAAGTTGCTAAATCATAAAAAAGCTTATTTTAATTAAGGCTACATATTTGCTAAAAGAGCTACCTACCGATGTAGCGATTAACTTCATTTCCACGAAAAAGGAACTTCGCATTTCTGCTCGTTAAACAAAATGCATTTTCCATTCAAGTTTCTCGCAACTGGCAAAAAAAAAGTGTATTATTTTTAAAGAGCAAACGAGAGCATAACAAAAACGCACTAAACAATGAATGCCAACTTTTTATATCGTAAAAAGGTCGCTAATCTTACACTCGAACAACTAAACAATTACATGCGGCGCTCCTATTGTTTTGTAAGCTACATTTTACTGGAGTAATAAAAGTACCTACCGAATAATATAATATTTTTACCCATTCAGCGAATAGCAATTGAAAAATGTTTGCAAAACAGAGTCAAATGCTATACCGAAATTTAATTTCAGAGCTAACAAATGAAATATATTATATTGGAACAAAAACAGTGAATACAATAAATGTGTACGATAATAATTATAATAATCAATAATCAAAATCATTTATTCAGTTTAGGCTGTTACAAGCACATATGAATGTCTAGAAGCTACGCCATCGGTTCGTAAATCTACGGCGGGAGACCTTGTACTGAGAAGAACCGGCAAGAAACTCAGCAAGGGCTGTTTTTTCCTCCCTGTTTTATCATTTACAGAGTCGTCAGGTTGAATTGCATTAGTTATAAAAACTGTGTCGCAACTATTATCGCCCACCTCTGAGAGTACATTGGAGTTCCTTACATATAACAAAGTAACAATAAATATTATGAATGATTTAAATTTAATTTAACATACTTAAATTAACAAATCATTTAAATGCATTTTATGCGTGTGCGCATGGGTATGTGTGTGTGTATGTGTGTGTGTGTGAGAGAGAGTGTGAGTCTGATTGTGTGTGATTGTGGGTGTGCAGCTTAATGGAATAAGCTGAGGTTATCCTCCGTTACTATCTATTCAGAAAGTCTTCTATCTGCTCATATGTAAGCGTATATAGCCAATTGTCAACCAAAGCTTTACATTCTCTTGAAGAAAGCCTGTAAATGTCAAGAACTCTATTTACCTTGTTATACAATTTTGGGCTCAGGAATCTATACTGTCGACTCACCACAACAAGGATGCGTTCATACTTTATCATCATCATCCATCATCCATCCATCAGCCTTTCTCCGTCCACTGCTGGGCATAGGCCTCCCCCATAGAACGCCACAATGCGCGGTCCTGCGCTATCCGCATCCAGCGTCTCCCAGCACATTTGACGATGTCGTCAGTCCACCTTGTTGGGGGCCGCCCCACGCTGCGTCGTCCGGTACGTGGTCGCCACTCGAGGACCTTTCTTACCCAACGGTTGTCAGATCCTCGAGCGATGTGGCCTGCCCATTGCCACTTCAGCGTGCTAACTCTTCGGGCTATGTCGCACACACCGGTCCTTCTACGGATCTCCGTATTTCGGATCTTATCACGTAGGGAAACACCGAGCATAGCCCTCTCCATAGCACGCTGCGCGACTCTGAGTTTTGGTATGAGGCCGACATTCAGAGACCGCGTCTCAGTCCCATAAGTCATCACTGGTAACACACACTGGTCATAGACCTTTCTTTTCAGACACTGGGGAATTTTGGCCGTGAGGATGTGCCTAAGCTTCCCGAACGCCATCATCATCATCAGCCTATTAATGTCCCCACTGCTGGGGCACAGGAATTCCCTATGGATGGAATAGCGAGATTGAGCCCTGACCCACCACGCGGGCCCAATGCGAATTGGCGGGTGCTAACGACTGCAGATGCAGCCGGAACTAACGGCTAAACGTGCCTGCCGAAGCACGAAGTAAAATCGAGGTAGAAGATTTTTGGTCACCCATCCAATGACCGACCACTGCAAAAGTTGCTTAACTTCAACGATCGCAGCCGAACGCGCTAACCACCTGCGCCATCGAGCTCATTGCGTTCATACTTACAACTGCATAATTAGCAGTCCACAATTAAGATTCATTTTTTCGGTCTGTCATCATTGTGTGCGTAAAGACGCGCGTACACGGAACAAAGCTACGTTCGGCGAGCGCACTGTGTTTTTTAATAAAATTTAATATTATATTATACATTTATGATTTTATTTATTTTTTAAGCATTTAACTGCTAGATGTTTAAATCTAAAGAAAAGTTTACTAGAAAAAAAAAATCCATCCGGAACAGGCAGCGGACGGGACTCGAACCCGCATCCTTCGCTATCCGGGCGAATGCACTGACCATTATGCTACCACGGCCCTATTAGCCGCGTCGAAATTATATTATACATTAATAAAATGAAATCAAATGTAATCGTTTACTCGCATTCGTGCTTAGCATGCCGCCGCCGACGGTAGGGCGAACAATAAAATATTGGTACTTTAATTAGTGTAGTTACATATGGCCGTTAGCGGGGGCAACGACCCGAGACACGTTGCTAGATACCATCGCGCCCATACTCCATCGGCTCTGTTGAATTGCAAATAAACATTGTATTGCTACGTGGGCAATATAATACAGAAACAGCTGTCTCTTGTTTTTCGATTAAAATTAAGAATATAATTGACTTTATTACTGTTTGATTGCATCGTCGAGTTCGGCCGACGATTCGACCGTGAGTGAGCAGCTTTAGCGCGCAGTCGTGTTGTGGTTGCTTTTGGAGTGTTTTATTGGTATAATTTAAATGGTGTAATTTATTTATTATACCGAAAACTGATTGCTGGAAAAGTACTTCACTCGTTGTAATTAGGTGACATATGAAATATCTATGAAAAGGTAGCTTAAAGAATTATGGCTATCGAATTATGATCGTGCAGTCGATAAGTTGAGCGACTATCACTCTTAAACTTACATATCTATCTTAACCATTATAATTTTCCTTAAAAGTTCACGTAAAGCTATCATGAATTTTTTCAGTACTTTCTAGTCAAAAGTATAGCTATTAAAGGGGGCGGGGGAACGCACTACTTGAACACAAATTACCACTTTAAAGTTTAATATTTCGCAAACGGTTCTCTAAATTGAAGAATAAGCTTAGCAACCCTAGTCAACTAACAGTTTAAAAATATACTAGCAAACCAGTGAACCAAATGTTCTCCAAAACCTGATTTAAAAAAAAAAATGTATATAATTAATTGAGAACTTCGGAGATTTTGTGTGGTTTCGTTTGAAATTCGTGATTTCACGAAAACCGGAAGTGCTACGTTACTCAAATCCGGTTTGTAGTCTTATCAGACTATTCTTAACTTATAACTTAAGTATTCTCTTTATCTATCTCTTACGGTTTGGCCGCTGAAACAGCACCACAGACGGACGGACGGACTTGTCTAATAGATAAGAGATTAATTCTTATAATAGACAAAAATCTGCTTCCATTTGACAATCATAGGTTTTATTTCACACATTTGGTCATCCACCATCATTGTATAATACACATCCTTTATTATTCATCCCTGGAAATGCACAATTTTTCAAAAATTTTCTGTAAATATTTTGTTGTTCTTGTAAAATGGATGATGCTATAATCTTTCCTATCGTTCTCTTTTGTTTTTGGAGTTTACTCCTTAAGAATCGATTAAACATATTATAAAAGGTCCGGTAAGAGAAAAATGTGAGGAGTAAAGTCTATCGATGAATGACCTCGTTACGTTTTTGTCGCGCAACTTTGACAAACAAAGATGACGGATTGACATTAAGCGTCCATGTGTCTTATTTTAGCTACCATAAACCACTTATCTATTTATGTTGTCGTTACACGACAATGTATTAGGAAATTTCTTACCTAATAAAAAGTTCTTAGAAGAAAACATCAAAAGTATCTTAGGTGAAGTAATTACTTAAAACGAAGCCTCCTTCTGAAACATATTGTGGTAACGGCGGGCAACTACGAAATCCTATACAGCGCGTGGCATGACTAGGCTTGTTGAAAATATATCGATATATCGATATTTTTTGCCGATATATTTTGATTCGATATATCGATACATCGATACAAAATAACCAATATCGAAATTCGTATCAAAAACGATATTTTTTGAATTATTAGCGGCATATCACGATCTAACTAAATTCGTATCTGGAAAAATCGTAACTGGATCTTCAACATATCTATGATCTGTGCTGTATTTAGTATTGTCTATGTCATCATTCGAAATTAAAAAAGTAATTTTCGTTCCATTATTATTCCGCGTGTCATATTTCGTGAGCTACTGTACGATATTTTTGGGAAAATTGGTCCGATATATCGATGTTTTTTTCGCGATATATCGAAGCCGATATTGATATTTTTTAAAATATCGTTGTATCGATATATCGATATTTTTTTCAACTTTCGACATCCCTAGGCGCGACACGCACTTGGCCTGTTTTCAACATTAGGTACAACTATACTATAATTTCAGCTAATTATCTTTATCCCAAAATCTTATATACCACAGTACCCCGAGATGACTACTCGAGGATTAAAATTGCTAGTCACTCAAAATGGAGAATATTTAGAAAGATTGCCTCAAGTTTGTGGATGACCCAGATGTCGACCGCACCGACACCGCCCGAAGTCGCGCCTCGGGAGACAGAACCACTTTCCATGCGTCAAAGGATCAAAGGAGTCGGCGAGACGTGGAATTTTCTTTCACAATGCCACTGATTATTTATTTCAGGCCCAAACTAAGCAGATCTAGTACTATGTACAAGTTCATCTAAATAACCGGTACAATAGGCATTTAGGTATATAGAAGATGAATGAAATGAAATGAAAAATCTTTATTGGCCATCTAGTTTAAAAGAAACAGAGGCGAAAAAAAATATAAAAAAAATGGGTGCGTGTACTTATGTAAGCGCGTGAGAAGTTATCCTTCTTTGGCATCGTTTAAAATTAGTTTTTAATTGCATGCAAATAATTAATTACAATAAATTAATAAAAAGTCTGGAAAAGGACACAGTCAATAAAGTTCAGTGTTAATTTGAAAAAATAAATAAATAATCAAAATATTCAATTAAAATCGCTACTGAATATAATTTATTAGAACATATGTGATTTGCACTTGTATGAAACTCAAACACGTAATCCGAATATACAAACTAGAAACATGTGGATAAATATTATAAATATGAATACCTATAACTGTTACTTTATTACAAAAAATAAAGATGTGGTTTTTGGTTCTACTACACCAATGGTCAAGAGATGGCGCTGTAGTCTCCTGAATCGCGCTTTGGTTCCGTTGTTCCAGATTAATAAATACTTTTGATAGGCCTTCACAATGCAGTCGTTAGCACCCACTAAATAGAGATTCTATTTCTATTTTCATGCTGTTAAAATTTTGTGTTACAGTGATGCGCGCATCTTAAAATTTCACTCTCATAATTTTTTCATAACGCGCCTAAAGAAGTATAACTTCAAAAGAAACTTAACCTAAGAACAAAAATTAATCACTATATAGATTTAAGACGGCCAATCAGGACCCTGCGTTAGCTGCATACAATGAGAAAATATTCTCTCACTGTATCAGCGCTGGTATTCTGGCAGGGCCACTTTGAGGACGTGTTAGGCGCTATAAAGCAAACAAAATAACAGGTATATTTGGATGATTCGGATATAAATTTGCCCTCTGAAATCCTGGTACTTTTAAGGCATCACAGGCACTGGACGGCCACACGACCACAATCAGTCGTGGCTGCAACCTCGGCCGCAGAAGCTCAGAGACGCCCTCTAGTTGAGTCGACCCCCTCAGGTTCGAGTGGTCTGGAGGCTCCAGACGGAGAGGAGACTCCCCCCGTGGGGAGATGCCATCCGCGTGGAATACCTCTAGAGGCACTCGCCAATTCTCGGCTTGAGGTCCCCTAAGGATCTCATCCATCCATCCATCAGCCTTTCTCCGTCCACTGCTAGACATAGGCCTTACAACGTCATTTTTTTACTTGTCAATTAATTACAATTTATATAATTCTTACACACAATAAATAATAATAATAATAATCCACGTAAATTAATTAATTTAGTACACCTACAATAAATGAATCTAAGCTAGGGACACGATATCGAATAGAAAGTATCGATACTGTACTCATGAGTAGTATCGGAAAAAAAGTATCGTACTCGTAAAAGTATTGAAACAAAAGTATCGATACTTCAAAGTATCGAGTACATTTCATAGGACCTTATAAGCAATGTAGATACTCTTAAAAACGTGTAATGTTAATATAATCAACTGCAAAACTAAACGTGAATTACTCAAGTACGTAAGTCTCAGGACACACTAGATTGCTTCTGCTTCCAATTATATCAACGCAATCGAATGTTTTAGAAGGGTTGCTATGATACCACTAGATGGCGTTGCTATCAATATAAGGCGCTTATCCAAATTTTTAAAGGTATCGATACTTTTTTTAGTTTAGTTATTTAGTTGAAGTATCGAACACCAAGTATCGAGTACAAAAGTATCGGTATCGAAAGGAAAAGTACTCGATACCACAAAGTATCGATACTTTTTTCGTGTCCCTAATCTAAGCTCAGCTAAGGTACAGCCGAAGCAGCTGCTATAATAATGTCGAGGCACGATTTACTTCGTGTCCGCTTGTACCGCGCATCCTTGACATTGCATTGTGGCTCGTTGACTCGATGCGGTCGTTTCATTCCATTCCGCATCTATTTCGTAGCCGACTGTTAATTGGTGCATTAGACATGATAGGGCCTATTTAAACCAATCAAACGTCAGGTAAAGTTTTTTTCCCTGTATTGATGTTGCAGCAGTGCGAAATGTAATGTACCTACACTTTATATGTATGTGGGGCAGCGTGTTGATTCTGTAATATAAGCTGGATTGGATTCCGGGTTGATAGTGAAAGATCATCAATGGACAAATTAGTTATCTGTCAGTTTCTTAAATATCCATAGAAAGCAGGCAGGTTTTTCCTATTATTAACAGGCCCAGGTTTAAAAAAAATTTTAGAACAAGAAACAGAAGATTGGTCTCTTTATGGATATTTCTCTCTCTTATGCCTTATTATACTTAATTAAATTATGTTTTTTTAAGCATTTAACTGCTAGATGTTTAAATCTAAAGAAAAGTTTTACTAGAACAACCCACGAAGACCAGGCAGTGGACGGGACTCGAACCCGCACCCTTCACAATCCGGGCGAATGCGCTGTCCAATTATGCTACCACGGCCCTGATAGCCGCGTCGAAATTTTCCTAGCCTTAAGCTGCAAGGCAGCGTCATCTCTTCGCATTGTAGGTAATATACATATAACTCAATTAAATGTTAACTTTCAATGATAAACCTTGATAAACATCCTACAGACACTTTGAGAAACTTTGTCTTGGAAATCAAGTAAGATATAACAAGTAAAGTTGCTAATTAAAATTTATTCTGAATAGCATGCAGCTTCTTCAGTAAAGTTTAGGATTATGTTGTTCTGTTGTTCTATAGGCAGGTATACAGGTGAGCTACCTGTGGTCTTCGGAACCTTGCTACTGCGACCAGTGGCCGCAACGACCAGACTAACTACCGAGTACGACTTAACTGTTGCGGCCAACTTACGTGTAATTTGCTAAGAGCGCCCGGGCGCTAGATCTGAGCCGCGAATGCGGCCTGGCCGCGACCAGCGTACCGCAATTCAATACAACGAGGTTTTTGAAGTTATACTTCTTTAGGCGCGTTATGAAAAAATGATGAGAGTGAAATTTTAAGATGCGCGCGCATCACTGTAACACAAAATTTTAACTGTTACTTTTGTGTTTACCGCACATTAAGAAAATCTACCAACAAAATAGAAATAGAATCTCTATTTAGTGGGTGCTAACGACTGCATTGTGAAGGCCTATCAAAAGTATTTATTAATCTGGAACAACGGAACCAAAGCGCGATTCAGGAGACTACAGCGCCATCTCTTGACCATTGGTGTAGTAGAACCAAAAACCACTTCTTTATTTTTTGTAATAAAGTAACAGTTATAGGTATTCATATTTATAATATTTATCCACATGTTTCTAGTTTGTATATTCGGAATACGTGTTTGAGTTTCATACAAGTGCAAATCACATATGTTCTAATAAAATATATATTCAGTAGCGATTTTAATTGAATATTTTGATTATTTATTTATTTTTTCAAATTAAAACTGAACTTTATTGACTGTGTCCTTTTCCAGACTTTTTATTAATTTATTGTAATTAATTATTTGCATGCAATTAAAAACTAATTTTAAACGATACCAAAGAAGGATAACTTCTCCCGCGCCTACATAAGTACACGCACTCATTTTTTCTTCTGCAAAGAGTTCTGATAAGGAGTTATTTATTTATGAAATAAAGAAACGACCAGCAATCTTTTTTGAGTGTATTTGCTGTTGGTCGCAGATGACCTTTACAGCGTCACCGGGTTTGGGGACGGTAATAACACGAAACCCGACATCTAGAATTATTCTTTCTAAGATGATTTTCATGGCTAACCCAAAATTTCACACTTAAATTTCCGGATGAGTTTAGGAATACATTTCTCGAAAACAACATACTACATGAATATAGCTCACATTTACATTTCATAGTTTCCTTACAAGCGGCATTAAATAAAATATGACAATAGGGATTTATTTCCAACACTACATCCAAATACAAAAATAGACTATAATTCAAACCATTAAAATACAGTTTGCAACAATAGAGAAAAGCAATTCTGCGATCTTAATGATACACGCAATCGACGTGTAGGAAAGCGCAAACCCAATTGTGTGTTTAAGCGATAATGCACTGTGAATTTTCCATCTTACGGTCTAATGTTACAAACATCGAGTTGCCATTATACATCCTTCCTTTGTGATCGTCGGCCCGTTCCTAAGGACGTAAATTACAGACACGATCGAGTCACACTACAAGAGTTTGATCGGAGAAAAAAACCCATTTGTTATACAATTGAATTTTCTATTGGATATTAAATATAATAATGTCTCTTAATGAATATGCAAACAGATTGAACAGAAAAACGCGTTAGTTTTCTAGGTTATTGTAAGTTAATCTAATCAGTAAATCTCATAATTCAAGCGAGTTAATTACAATCTATGTGTACTTCACCGCGACAGCAGCTGTCAAACAACTTACCTCTAAAGATTTAACAAAAAGTCGTTTTAAACGAAACAATGAGGGCTATCGCGTCTGGAACCGCCGCTAGAGGCGCTTGTGTTGCGTGAGGTCTCCGAAATGTCAAATGTTATAGCTTGCGGGTTGACTACGCGGTTTTTTTCTAATTAAAATAATAGTTGTGAATATTTGGTAATAAATCAGACTTATTATGGCAAATATGAGTTACGTGTCAATGATTGTCAGTTATTTAAAAGCGGAGCTAAGAAAAAATATTGTCCTTCTTTTTTCCGAACAAAACGGGACCGCGCAACACTGCGGCATGGGCGATTATGTTTAAGATACGATTCTTTTGTATTAAAATGTAAACTTTGATATCACGAGCGCGTTTACTAACTTTAAAAGTTACACTTCAGGACCTCACTCAACAGTGGCGCCATCTGGTGAGACAAAAAACGATAGCCCTCATTAAGATAGAGCGTACAAAAATTAAATTCAATATCTCACGTACTAAACAGCTGTAAGACGGAAACAAACAAAAAACGCGATAATATCGCAAACGATTTCGTGTTGCGATGAAACTATTAGAGATTTTTGAACTTGCCCACCCGTGTGGAACGCCACAACTCCCACATAGCTCATTTGTTATAAGCCACATTATAATCACACATTGTGTCGGGATATTAAATAGAAAAAGCGACAATAGGAATAACGAGACACAAATAGGCATCTAATAATGAAATTGTATTGCATATAAATAAATATACGCTTGTTACGATATACGTATTTCTCGGTTCGCCGGACCGTTTAATAGTCAAGTTGTTTATTAGTGAGGCTTCCGCGTTAGGGCGCACTAAGTGAGAACAGTCGGCGGCGACCACTAGTGCACCATCAAAATGTCCATCAGTAATCGAATCAACGGAGAAGTCAATACGAAACGACTTGGCAATGCCCTGACTGCCCTCCCCGATAGTACGGTAGATCTATGCGCCGAACTGGGCACCCTAAGCTTGTGGTAAACAGGGCTTGAAACCGGTTTCCAAAATACCGGAAAATAAAGGTTAATACCGGTTTTTTTTAGTAAAGGTTTCGTTCGGAGCGCGTCCGTAATGAAAGCGGTACCTAAAACCTTAATAAACCGGTTTAATCCAGAGCGACACGTCGGCATCGCTTGAAGTTTGTCTTGTTTGAACTAATCAAGTCACAACTTGTTAATGCTCAGAGATCGATGCATTTATTGACACGTTTGCTAGCGTCTAGTAAGTCAAGTTATTCATTTATTATCGATGCCGTCAGTAAGAGCGAAATGAAACCCTTTAAAAACCGCTAAATTGATTCAAAACCTACTTATTTGATTTCGCTTTTTAAGACAACCGGTTTTTTAAGGTTAAGGTGGAGCCAAACCTTAATAAAACACTCCTAATGTACTTTACACTCATTTAGGTATGATAATTAACCGGTAAACAAGCCTTGGTGGTAGACTTTATACAATCTGCAGAGTACATACATTCATCGCACCAATATTATAAAGGCGAAAGTTAGTGAGTGTGTGAAAGAAACCCTTTATCTTTATATATATAATTCTTCTGTGAGTGTGTATGTCACTGAACTTCTCTTAAACGACTGGACCGATTTTGATGAAATTTTTTGTATGTGTTCAAGGGGATCTGAGAATGGTTTAGATTCACAATTTTGTCCGCTGGACAACCCCTATTTTTTTAGGGCGGTACGAAGTTCGCTGGGTCAGCTAGTATATATCTAAAACTCAAAGGTGACTGACTGACATAGTGATCCATCAACGCACAGCCCAAACCACTGGACGGATCGGGCTGAAATTTGGCATGCAGCTAGATGTTATGACGTAGGCATCCGCTAAGAAAGGATTTTGATCAATTCTACCCCCAAGGGGATAAAATAGGGAATGAAAGTTTGTATGAAACTTTGTCAATTTTAAACCGATCAGGCTGAGACTTTGTATGCAGGACTTTGTATAAGAAGAATCATAGATGAATGTCATTGTGTATAATACAAGCCTAAGAACAAAAACTGTAGTCTACACTTCAGCTCTACACCGAAGCGAAGCGAGGGCGGGCCGCTAGTATTATATATTTTAAGTGTTGCGACTGTTCATACCCAAAACAAGATTAGAATAAAACAAAATTCCAATAAATATCAAAACTTCGATCTCTATGCGAAAAAAATTCAATAGTGTACCCACTTAAAACAGAATTAATAATAAAAAAAACAGAAACTTCAAATATTATAAAGTATCTTTCCCAAATCGCTGTTCGACTAGACTTTAATGACATACAAATAACGCATAATTTGTGACTAATTTACGAATAGAGAAATATACTCCGACGGTTTATAAGTTGTCATTACTTTACATTTGGCCGTAATACGAGGTTCAGGACTATAGTAAGTAGTATGATTTAGTTTCTCGGCTGTTGTTTAGTTGTGTACCTAATAATATATATTATCTATACGACCTCGTGATTTCGGAGAGCGATGACGAACCGCCGCTTGTTAAGTAGCGGCTTAAATCGAAACCTTATTCAAATGCCGGACGGATAATGATACAGATGGATCTCAACTTTGTTGTGAATAATAAATAATGTGGAAATGAAATTCTTTATTTTAGAGATGTCGAAAGTTGAAAAAAATTTCGATACATCGATACATCGATATTTGCAACAAAACAAACAAAAAATATCATACAGTACTCTACTACTCACGAAATATGACACGCGGAATAATAATGGAACGAAAATTATCACCCTAAAAATAGACCCTATTTTCGAATGATGACATAGACAATACTAAATACAGCACAGATCATAGATATGTTGAATATCATTAATCTGAGATCCAGTTACGATTTTTCCAGATACGAATTTAGTTAGATCGTGATATGCCGCTAATAATTAAAAAAATATATCGTTTTTAATACGAATTTCGATATTGGTTATATTGTATCGATATATCGAATCAAAATATATCTGCAAAAAATATCGATATATCGATACATCGATATATTTTCAACAAGCCTACTTTATTTTGCCTCCACGCGCGCAAAAACTGAATGATGCAAAGGTGAATCTTATGCGTCAGGTATATTGGATTCTTGTATGCTTTTACACTTGTTAATAGGTAAATTATAAAATAACCCAATATTTTATAATTTACCGGGATGTACCTATGAAAAGGGTGACAATGAATAAAAGTTTAAATATTACAGCTTAAGTTATTCTAAGAGAAGCAAGTAACCGGCATCGCTTACTTATCGTTTGATTATTTTCTTAGACATCAGTCAACAACATGTCAATTTATCAAAAATGGCCAATTCTTAATCAAAATTCAATATCGTTTATTCAGTCTAGGCTGTTACAAGCACTTGTGAATGTCGAAAAGCTACGCCATCGGTTCGCAAATCTACGGCGGGAGACCTTGTACTGAGAAGAACCGGCAAGGAACTCAGCAAGGGCTGGTTTTTTCGACCTGTATTATCACAGACTCGTCAAATCGGTTATGAAAATTAATAACAATATAATATATATATATATATATATATTAGCTATATCATAGCCAAACGTCAATTCACCTCTACGCATTAGACCCTGATTGGGTCCGAAGTGTTGTAGGGAACAAAAACAACAAGATACAATGCTAGTACGTAAATATCGATGGCGCAGGTGGTTAGAGCCATCGGCTGCGATCGTTGAAGTTAAGCAACTTTCGCAGTGGTCGGTCATTGGATGGGTGACCAAAATTCTTCTATCTCGAGCTCCTCCGTGCTTCGGAAGGCACGTTAAGCCGTTGGTCCCGGCTGCATCTGCAGTCGTCAGCACCCGCTTATCCGCACTGCCCGCGTGGTGGGTCATGGCCCAATCTACCTATTCCATCCACAGCTCAGAATACAGATCTAACACAATAATATCTGAATGTGCCTTTTATTTTGATAGGGTATTATAATTATCTGCAAAAGGGATTTTCTTTCACTTCAATAAGGCATGGTATATATTTTAATCCGGTGCCCACCACCTCTTCAAAGAAATCGCGAAAAGATTGGTGGAGACCACTGGAGACCGCAGAGCTGGCGGTTATTTCGCCCAGCGCATAAGCCTCGCCATTCAGCGGGGGAATACCGCCAGCGTCCTGGGAACCTTTGCCGACAGAGAAGACTTAGGGCAGCTATTATTTTAATATTTTTAATTTTTGTCTAGTTTTAGTGTAGTTTTAGTTTAATATTTGCCATGTTGCTTTTGATTTGTTTCTAGAATTATTAATAAAATAAAATAATCTTCTCTTAATTTTTAACACAACACAATATATTGAGAAATTAAAAACAATCATCTCTTATCTATTAGGCAAGTCAGTCCGTCCGTCTGTCTGTGGTGCTGTTTCAGCGGCCAAACCGTAAGAGATAGATAAAGAGAATGTTTAAGTTATAAGCTAAGAATAGTCTGATAAGACTACAAACCGGATTTGAGTAACGTAGCACTTCAGGTTTTCGAGAAATCACGAATTTCAAACGAAACCACACAAAATGTCCGAAGTTCTCAATTAATTAAATACATTTTTTTTTGTTTTTTTTTTGTTTTGGTGAATATTTGGTTCACTGGTTTCTATTTACACATTTACGAGGTATACACGGCACTGATGACTAGGAACTACTCGATTTGCGGGAGCATTAACCAACAAAGCTATAATTGTGGCACTGAATTGTTCGAGACGATGGGAACAGTAGTACCCTGCGTGTACGCACAGGCAGCGAACAATTCTCCATTCACTGTCACGCTCGCACAGGAATCACTAATCAATTCGTGCACACACAGCGATTAACAGAACTACCATCAAGAACAGTGCACTGCTCTTGATGGTAGTTTGTTACTGCGGTAAATTACCACGTTTCATACACCGTGGAGGATGACATTATGATTGCGACGGGTGGTAATTGATAATTTGCGACAACTTAATATGAAAAATTATGATATATGTGACGGTGACGACGACCTCCGTGGCCGAGTGGTTTGCACGCCGGGTTTCATGGTGTCGCCGACTCGAGAGGTCCCGGCTTCGAATCCCGGTGGGGGCAGATGTAAGTGTGATGAATACGAGCATTTGTACTCCAGTAATGGATGTTTAATATGTATTTCTATATAAATATACTTATATATGTATTCTATCCGTTACCCTAGCATCCCATAACATAAGCCTTACAGGCTTACTTTGGGGCTAGGCTAATTGGTGTGAGTGTTGGACATATTTATTATTATTATTTACAGTTAAAATGTTGTAACTGTGTTTGGACCTACTTATCTGTATTTTACTTTCAAGTTTGTGATTAACAAGCCGTGCTCCACAGTTTTGCCCGGGGTTTATTAGGGAAAATTCATTTTTCGATCGTTTTTCCCATGGGATTAAGATAATATTCCCGCAGTAAAACGTAGCCTATGTGTTAATCCAGGGTGTCAGCTAACTCCATACCCAATTTTATTAAAATCGCTCAAGAAACATTCATTTTCATCGCTTTTCCCATGGGATTAAGATAATATTCCCGCAGTAAAACGTAGCCTATGTGTTAATCCAGGGTGCCAGCTAACTCCATACCCAATTTTATTAAAATCGCTCAAGGAAAATTCATTTTCATCGTTTTCCCATGGGATTAAGATAATATTCCCGCAGTAAAACGTAGCCTATGTGTTAATCCAGGGTGTCAGCTAACTGGATACCCAATTTTATTAAAATCGCTCAAGGAAAATTCATTTTCATCGTTTTCCCATGGGATTAAGATAATATTCCCGCAGTAAAACGCAGCCTATGTGCTAATCCAGGGTGTCAGCTAACTCCATACCCAATTTTATTAAAATCGCTCAAGCGCGGGTTCGAGTCCCGTCTGCTGCCTGGTCCGCGTGGATTTTTTTCTAGTAAAATTTTCTTCAGATGAAATATCTTGCAAAAACTTTCTTCTCAATGATTATTATCAACATTTTTATAAGTCTTAGTAGTTCAATAAGTAATAAAAAAAAACTATTGAATAGCCAGTACACAAATTTAAATTGGTCCGTCCAAAGTTAACATTCTATTTTCAACACCATTTAGGTCATACTGAATTGTGAAACAAAATTCCATAAATTTGCATTTAAAATATCATACTAACAACATAAATAAACTATTAGGGTATCGTGAATATATGTATGTATATGTTAACGCGAGCTCATTAACACATTCTCAGTGGTGCTAGTAAAAAGGGCTGCATACTGAGCGAGTGAGTACCGACATACATTATAATATTATATCTGAGTCGCGAGGGAATTATATCTTTTTTTTTTTAATATATTTCCTTTAATTGGAGTCCAGTCGCTTTATAAGGTGCGAGCCGGCTTACAAGTTTGTAGCAAATTGCATCGCCTGCGCCTGCGCACTGTACTGTACAGGCCGCAAATAATACCATCATAATATCATTTACTTATAGTTATAATTGGAGTTTACTCCTTAAGAATCGATTTGCATATATAAGGGGCCCGGTATGAGAAAAATGTGAGGAGTAAAATCTATCGATGAATGACCTCGTTACGTTTTTGGTGCGCATCCTATGTCGGGAAACTTTGACAAACAAAGATGACGGACATTAATAAAAATTTTAAAATCTGAACTGAATTTAGATATTGTTTCTGATAGAGCAATGTGGACAACGAGGTATGGTAAAACCATTGATGCGGTATTTTCAAGATTCGTGAACCACGTATCTACGAACGTCCATGTGTCTTATTTTAGTTACCATAAACCACTTGTCACCGATAATTAATATTTAAAAAAAATGGTTGCCTGTAAAGTCGGTTTTACGGGCGAAGATTTTACGTGACAACGTCTTTTTCTCGGTAGAATATTTATTGATATGAATATAATTAAATTGCACAATAGGAACAAGGAATTGAATGAAAATAAGAATTGCACAAATTTTAACTATAGAAATATATTTTGTTTACTAAAACATTGTACATGTAAACTTAAACTTAACACGAGAGACTCATCGTAACGTTACCGAGCGTTACACTTTTTCATAAGTGACTCCCAGCCGCAACCTAATTTAAGACGTTGTCACGTCAAAAAAGATAATAGTCTGATAATAATAATTACATAATTTATCAACATTCCTAATTATATATTAATGCACATCTGAAATTGACTATTGTAAAAAGTTTAATGTAAAATATTTCGTCGATTAGTTATAATAAATGTATATGAAATGAATAAATATGTATTTATATATGTATATTATTTTCATTAATTTGTTAATTTATCCTTTCATACAGTATCGATCTTTTTTAAGTTAAATAAACTCGTTTTGCGTCTGGTTAGACTATCGAACTTAAGGAGTAAACTCCAGTCGTGCGTCGGAGCTGACACACACAATTTTTTTTTGTATTACTTTAAAGCATGTAACTGCTTGATGTTTAAATCTAAAGAATTATAACTATAATTGCTATTTCTTCTTTCAAATGTTTAATACTTGTAAAAGTATTTGTTTGACATTTTGGGTTACCTATAATGCGAAGAGATGGCGCTGCCTTGCAGCTTAAGAATGGCTAGAGGAATTACGACGCGGTCCGTGAGGGCTGCAGTAGCATAATTGGTCAGTGCATTCGCCCGGGTTGCGAAGGGTGCGGGTTCGAGTCCCGTCTGCTGCCTGGACCGCGTGGAATTTTTTCTAGTTATATTTTCATTATTTACTTATATTCAATATTTTGAGACGCCTATAATTTCTAGATACTTAAAAAATGTTTCAATTTATTGATCGAAAATCTTAAAACGCTGATGCAACATCCTTGCACTAATACCGAAGAGAAAAACTAACTGCGTAATTGTTCGCCATCAGACTATTAATGTCCCCACTGCTGGGGCACAGGCCTTCCCTATGGATGGAGTAGGTAGATTTGGCCGTGAGCCACGAATTGGTGGGTGCTAACGACTACAGATGCGCCTGGGACCAACAGCCTAACGAGAGATAATCAAATTTTGGTCACCCATCCAATGACCGACCACTGCTAAAGTTGCTAACCACTTGCGCCATCGAACTCCTCAATCAAGCATCCTCAACTAGCATTAGGTATTATAAATACATAGGTACTATTAAATACTTAAGATTTATTAATCAATTCTAACCATGCATTAAAAACTCTACCACTCTGAATAGATATGTTTCACTTCAACAAAATTAATTTCTGACTCGGTAAGTTGAGTTCAAAGTTGCAGTACAATAGTGGCTGTGTTCTGTTCAGTCAAGCCACAGTCGGAGATTATTCCAAACGAAATACTATCTAATACAAAACGATTCACAGAACTACAACTTTACAGTTATGCTGCCTTTTGAAGACTTTTAAAGCCGATTTTTCAACTCTGATAAAATTTAACAGTTCAATAAATGAATACTCAGTCAAATAGAGAGAGATGTAATCCGTCACATTACACCAATTAACACCACTCTTTGTTTTGTCCGTATAATACGATATCAGATTGATGAATTTTATCCAGTGGTCGAGAAATCAACCTTTAGTGATATTTTTATTCCTTCATCAAACTCTGACATCGCATAGATTGTCATTTATACTTGAAACATACGACACTGACGACGCCATCAACTGTAAACATATACCTAGTACAAAAAAATATGTCAAGACAACTCATTATTTCCGCCCCCATTAATTATACACTGTGTAATTCCATTAAATACGGAAATTACTAGATGCTGCGCGTGTGTTTACCAAGAAAACTTAAAAACTTGATATTTATGACAACATATTATTTAAAGAAAATATAACTAGAATTTTTTTTTTTTTTTTTTTTTTTTTTTTCACGCGGACCAGGCAGCAGACGGGACTCGAACCCGCACCCTTCGCAATCCGGGCGAATGCACTGACCAATTATGCTACCGCGGCCCTCACGGACCGCGTCGAAATTCTTTCTAGCTATTCTTAAGCTGCAAGGCAGCGCCATCTCTTCGCATTATAGGTAATAGTCCGCGTGAAATTTTTTCTAGTTATATTTTCTTTAGATTTAAACATCAAGCAGTTACATGCTTTAAAAATAATAAAAATTATAACATATTATTTGTTACAGCTCTAAATAAATGTACGCTTATTATATGATAGACACGCACAAATGTAAGGTACTGCAAACAGTACATTTTACATTTACATTTTTTACAGTATTTTAAGACTTCAGTTTTAATAGAAATATATATTATGATTTTATTTATTTTTTAAGCATTTAACTGCTAGATGTTTAAATCTAAAGAAAAGTTTACTAGAAAAAAAAAATCCACGCGGACCAGGCAGCGGACGGGACTCGAACCCGCATCCTTCGCTATCCGGGCGAATGCACAGACCGTTATGCTACCACGGCCCTATTAGCCGCGTCGAAATTTTCCTAGCCTTAAGCTGCCTGGTCCGCGTGGATTTTTTTCTAGTAAACTTTTCTTTAGAAATATATATTGTTTGGCTTATATTGTAGATAAAAGATGTTGCCAGTTAGGGTCAAATTGAGTTTTTCATAAATTGTTCACATGAAATTTGGTTTCTAAAAATGTATTTACGATCACGATAAGGTACTGCAAATCGCTAAGCGAGCACTAATACAAAAAACTCGCAAGCAAATCACCAAACACTAGTGTTGCCGATCGATAATCGACTATCGATGATTAATCGATAGTCTATCGATAGCCAACCAATCGTATGACAATCGATCGGCTTATCGATAGTATCGATACTATCGATAGCACAGAAAAAGCCAATACTATCGGATGAGTTAAATACTATCGATACTATCGATAGTATTGTAGTTCGTTAATAACAAACTATCGATAGTATCGATACTGTCGATTTTATTTGCAACCATACTATCGATTTACAATTTTCAGGTATTATATAGTCAATCACAAACTTTAGTCTAGAACAATCGCTAGAATCGATACTATCGATAGTATTGTTGCAGATAAAATCAACACTATCGATAGTATCGATACTATCAATAGTTTGTTGTTAACGAACTACAATAATATCGATAGTATCGATAGTATTGCACTCATTCGATAGTATTGCCTAATTCTGAGCTATCGATAATATCGATACTATCGGTTGTATCGATTCTATCGATAGGCCTATCGATAGGGTACATGATTTTCGATGTAAACTGTCGATAGTTTTAATATCGATAGTTCGGCAACACTACCAAACACCAATCTTCGAGAGGCAAAGTTGAATTAAAACAGGAGTTACATTTAAGAAAACTCAAACAAACGCTCGCGAACCAACAACGGCTCCAAGAATCGAAATATAAATTTCCAGACACCATACACTTCTTCTTCATTTGTTAAAATTAAATAACAAAGCGGAATATAAGCGTTCAGCTGAACCAGTGATTCCCAAAGTGGTCTATATCGACCCCTAGGGGTCTATGACAACCTGCAAGGGGTCTAAGTCACCGAAAAAAAAAACAATATCAGCTAAGTAGGGGGTCTACCCAACACGGTAAAGCTGCGTTTCCACCAGAGATGTGCGATGGAAATGTGTCCTGCGAGGATGTCTAGCTGTGCTTGAAAATGTGTGGGGATAACCACCAAAGCTGTGCGATGAAAATGTGCCAACGAGGATGTGTAGCGGAGCTGTGAAAATGCGCATTAATGTGTGGTGCGAGAATGCGTTACTTTATCTTCTGCTTCCATTTCTTCATCGCAAATTGTCAGTATAAAAGTATCTTCTTTTTCCAAATATCCATATCTATTTTGTGCACTTCTACTTCCAACAAACTCCGTCTATGGACTGGCTGGTACAGCATGCACAAACCTCGCAACACATCCTTCTCAACACACATTTCTCTCAACACATCCCTCGCACACATCCCTCGCTTGTTTTGTATGCTCAAAAATCTAGCTCCGCTGAGCCGTTTCCACCAGAGCTGTGCTGACCGAGGCGCGGTAAATGAAGCGATTCTATTGGTTCTTTACAAACACATCCCTCGCTATGCACCCTCGCACATCTCTTGTGGAAACGCAGCCTAAAACATGGCAAGGGGTCTACGACACAAAAAAGTTTGGGGAACTCTGAGCTGAACGGATCAATAGTTAGATAGAACGAAAACAAAGTTGCGTTTCCATGCGGACGGCGGGAGCTAGCAAAAAGTGTACGAGCTCGAGCCGTTGTATTTTTAATATCGCCTCGCCCCGCGCCCTCCGCCGCTTTAACATAATATAAAATTATAAACGATATGAATCACGATAATGTCCCGTGGGTCTGTGTGCGTGGCCAATTCACAACTTTAGCGGGGCCGGGCGCAAGTCCCCTCCCGCGTGAGTCCCGCTACCCCCGGCCACAGTGCAGCTACACTACCAGAAGCTCGCCTCGATAAAACAAATCGATAAGAATTTAACATTCAATGAAATATCATAACTAAATGCAGACGTAGTTTTGATTTCTTATACTTTGACGACCTCCGTGGTCGAGTGGTTTGTACGCCGGGTTTCATGGCGTCGCTGACTCGAGAGGTCCCGGGTTCGAATCCTGGTGGGGGGCAGATGTTTGCGTGATGAACACGAGCATTTGTACTCCAGTCATGGATATTTAATATGTATTTCTATATAAATGTATTTATATATGTAAAGTATATGTATTCTATCCGTTACCCTAGTATCCCATAACACAAGCCTTATAGTGCTTACTTTGGGGCTAGGCTAATAATCATAATCATAATCAATCATAATCAAAATCATTTATTCAGTTTAGGCTGTTACAAGCACTCATGAATGTCTAGAAGCTACGCCATCGACCTTGTACTGAGAAGAACCGGCAAGAAACTCAGCAAGCGCTGTTTTTCTCTCTCCCTGTTTTATTATTTACAGAGTCGTCAAATTGAAAAATGACTTCAGAGATGATTCATGAAGTCACCTTTCATTACATAATTATTAAATATAAATTAATTGCTTACATGAATTTTGATTGCTGTGTCATACAGTATAAAAACAAATAGTGTTATTTATATTAAGTGTAACAAATTATCATTCAATGATATTTCTAAATTCAGACGTAGTTTTGATTTCTTATACTCGGTAAAATCAGGAATTGAGATGATGATGATTCATGATTGTTGAGATTATTTTCTGAGAAGATAGACTTTTTAAAGTAATATAAATCGCCATGTTTGTGTACGATAGCGCAATATTGTATTCTACCACACAAATGATAGTACTTTTATATTGATAATTAAAGCAATTCGTGCAAAATTATTCCCTCAACATTCCAAAATATCAAAAATGCACAACGTTAATATTCAAGTTTTCACTTCTGCCGGCACTCCCGGAGTGCTACCCGTCGTTTTTTTTTTCGCTTCGCTTCGGTGTAGAGCTGAAGTGTACACTACAGTTTTTGTTCTCAGGCTTGTATTATACACAATGACATTCATCTATGATTCTTCTTATACCTGAATGCAAAGTCTGAGCCTGATCGGTTTAAAATCGACAAAGTTTCATACAAACTTTCATTCCCCTTGGGGGTAGAATTGATCAAAGTCCTTTCTTAGCGGATGCCTACGTCATAACATCTACTTGCATGCCAAATTTCAGCCCGATCTGTCCAGTGGTTTGGGCTGTGCGTTGATAGACCACTATGTCAGTCAGTCACCTTTAAGTTTTATATATATAGATATAGTTAGTATTATTATTAAACTGTATTCAATTTGAATACGATATTGAATTTGAATTCTACATGTACGCATTGGCCGCATCCAATCTACGGCATTCTACTGCACTGTGGCGGAGTCGCTCCGCGCCGGCAAAAAGAAAAGTTTTATTTTTATAAGACAAGAAATTTATTATGGCTGATGCTTGTGTCGGTTTCGCGTTTCTTCGGAAATAGAACGTAAAATGTTGCCGCATCGATCCGAGTCGCTTTCGCCTGCCGGCACCGGAGGCAGTACTGTACTTTGCCTATTGCGAGTGACCCTCGGCTGGCTCTTTGCGTGAAAATAGGGGAATGAGCTATCCCTTATTTTTTTATGTTATAGGGGGCATACGAGCAGACGGTTCACCTGGATGGTAAGTGATCACCGTCGCCCATGAACACTTGCAACACCAGGAGTATCACAAATGCGATGCCGGCCTTTAAAAGGAAGGAGTGCGCTCTTTTCTTGAAGGTTTTTGGGTCGTATCGGTCCGGAAACACTGCTGGCGACAACATATTCCACAGTTTTGTCGTACGTGGTAAAAAATTTCGACAAAAACGCACGGTTGTGGATAGCCACGCATCAAGATGATGGGGATGAAATTTTTGTCGCGATGTACGATATATATCTTTATATATATAATTCTTCTGTGAGTTTGTATGTCACTGAACTTCTCTTAAACGTCTGGACCGATTTTGATGAAATTTTTTGTGTGTTCAAGGGGATCTGAGAATGGTTTAGATTCACAATTTTGTCCGCTGGACAACCCCTATTTTTTTAGGGCGGTACGAAGTTCGCTGGGTCAGCTAGTATATATATATTAATATTCTTAATGTTTCCCTTCTTCTAGTGCTGATAACCAGTAAGAACTTGGGAAATTCACGACTTGAGAGCTTGAGGAGACCTAATCCAATAAATCGTAATTTTGGCTGATCTGATCCGTCTAGAGTGCGTGCTAGTCAAACACTGCAAGGCTTACAGCAAAAGTTCATAATGAAATTTACAGTTTTTATTTAATTTCTTAATACATTTTTTCTTTTTATATTTCCGACACACACCAATTAGCCTAGCCCCAAAGTAAGGACTGTAAGGCTTGTGTTATGGGATACTAGGGTGACGGTAGAATACATATATAAGTATATTTATATATAATTACATATTAAACATCCATGACTGGAGTACAAATGCTCGTATTCATCACACAAACATCTGCCGCCACCGGGATTCGAGCCAGGGACTTCTCGAGTCGGCGACATATGTAGTGCCTCATTTCATCTCATTTTTTTTTACTGTAAGAATCTCTTATCTATTAGACAAGTCCGTCCGTCCGTCCGTCTGTCTGTGGTGCTGTTTCAGCGGTCAAACCGTAAGAGATAGATAAAGAGAATGTTTAAGTTATAAGTTAAGAATAGTCTGATAAGACTACAAACCGGATTTGAGTAACGTAGCACTTCCGGTATTAGAGAAATCGCGAATTTCAAACGAAACCACACAAAATCTCCGAAGTTCTCAATTAATTAAATACATTCAGGTTTTGGTGAACATTTGGTTCACTGGTTTGCTAGTAAAGCATAATTTCCTTTCATTTCAATGAGATAAGAGGTGTATTAACGACAAAACTCACTTCTTTGCATCGTATGCCCAACTGAATCCATAACATTGAGGGGAACTGGCGAAACTCAAAGCTGCGTATACTGCCTTCCCAAAAACACAATAGATACAAAAACAATATCGCGGTTTGATTACATTTTCAGGGGTTTTTAACGGCGAGTCGTTTAAACTGTAATTTCTTTCACTAGCCCGTTATAAAAAAGTTATCCTCATTTTTATTGGACGTTGGTACCTACAGTTTATATACGGCGGTGGTAGCTCATACCTTTTTGATTTTTTTTTCTATTGTAGTTATTTAAAATCTGGCGTTTGTTTCTTCCAGTTAACGGTACATCAAGTCAAGCCACAGTTACAAATTTCCTTAATCGATTGCGGACCTTATATCAAACTTGATAAAGCGCTAAGTTCATTGGAGTCATAGCCTGTCGCGGTAGAATAGAGAATAAATTACAAAATCCACACAGACGAAGAAAATCTAAACTGATATTTAGTATTACGGACCTATTAGTTGCAGATTTCCTCTCGTCACCCATCCCATTTGTGTCGGCGCCACTGATCCCCGATTGGGGAGATTCCGCCTAAATTGTGGGGGGCTTTAAAACTTTGGGGAGATTAATGGGGGGAAGAAATGTGAGTTTGGGGGAAAAGGGTAGGGGGTGTAATTACATTTTTTGTGTAAAAATAAAACCACTTCATAAACTTGATCTGTAAAAAAGTTGCGATCAACAGTCAATCCGTCTCGCTCAGTCGCTCGGTCAGTCAAGTCCATGTCAAGTCAAGCAAGTCAGTCAGCCGTAAATGTTCGCTAGCTTCAACTGCAAAACGATTCGCCACTATCTAATAACTTTGCTCTGCTAAATCGTGACTTGTGCAGAAATACATATTGTGTAGTAAATATTGTATTTTTTTGATAAATATTTTAATTTTTTTTGCTTTTCCTACTTCTTATTCCTACTGGACGCACTAAATTATTGAGTGAGGCTCCACTGACGCGTGCATTGCGCACAATCAACAAAATTAATGAAAAGATGGACTTATTCGTTTGTGCTCTGAGCGAATTTACAAAACTAGCTGAGTGGATTATTATCGGTTTCAATTAATTATTTTTTCCAATGTGTTTGTAAATGTGTATTATAATGTCTTTTGGATGTATCTATTGCCTTGGGTATATACCTGTTATAATAGATACTAGCAAACCAGTGAACCAAATGTTCACCAAAACCTGATTTAAAAAAAAATGTATTTAATTAATTGAGAACTTCGGAGATTTTGTGTGGTTTCGTTTGAAATTCGTGATTTCTCGAAAACCGGAAGTGCTACGTTACTCAAATCCGGTTTGTAGTCTTATCAGACTATTCTTAACTTATAACTTAAATATTCTCTTTATATATCTCTTACGGTTTGGCCGCTGAAACAGCACCACAGACAGACAGACGGACGGACTTGTCTAATAGATAAGAGATAAGTATTTGATATAAATAAATAAATATATTTTGGGGAGTTTATTTCTTTGAAAACCTGTATTTTGGGGGGATTTCGGGTAAGATTTGGGGGACGGCGAAATCGCTTTCTGGTAACATTGGTCGGCGCTGCGCGACGCACCCGCTCTTTGCCCGTCGACCCCAGCATGGTGACTATGCACTCTGCCATCGATCCCGAACACCATTACGTTACTACAGAAAAGTAACACAATGGGTCCCACGTCTCACTTTCTATGTAGGTCGCGGTTACGAACAACACTCAAATTTCCCTTGTGATATTCAAAATTTCACCATAGATTTTCTTTTCGCTGCTTAATTTGTTCGCATTCATTCCGGGTTAGGATGACTATTTAAAAATTTGAAAAGTCCTGACAAAATGCCGGACATTTCGATAAAAGACCGGATTAGTCACATAATGAAAAAAAAAACTTAAAAAAAAAACAAAATTAAAAAAAATGGTTGCCTGTAAAGTCGGTTTTACGGGCGAAGATTTTACGTGACAACGTCTTTTTCTCGGTAGAATATTTATTGATATGAATATAATTAAATTGCACAATAGGAACAAGGAATTGAATGAAAATAAGAATTGCACAAATTTTAACTATAGAAATATATTTTGTTTACTAAAACATTGTACATGTAAACTTAAACTTAACACGAGAGACTCATCGTAACGTTACCGAGCGTTACACTTTTTCATAAGTGACTCCCAGCCGCAACCTAATTTAAGACGTTGTCACGTCAAAATCAGCAAAATCACCCACTTAGTGATATTATACGCGTGGTAGCAGACGCTTACGCGATTTTTAAAGATAATTTATATTTTGTTTTAAATTAATGAGAACTTAATAAAGATTATCTGACTTATTTGATGTAACTTAATAAGTAGCTTTAAGTATATTCCATCTAATTAAAAAAAGTCGGACAAAGTCCGGACCAAAGGCAAAATGTATTCTTTATTACCATAAAAACAGTAAATGGCGGACTTAATATTCCGGGGTGATAGGACAGTGTGACGTCAATTCATTATTGCTATGTTTTTCGAGGATTTTGATTCGTTTTATAAATAAAAATTTGTCCGCGATAAATAAAAAATGGGTGCGTACTTATGTAGGCGCGTGAGAAGTTATCCTTCTTTGGCATCGTTTAAAATTAGTTTTTATTTGCATGCAAATAATTAATTACAATAAATTAATAAAAAGTCTGGAAAAGGACACAGTCAATAAAGTTCAGTTTTAATTTGAAAAAATAAATAAATAATCAAAATATTCAATTAAAATCGCTACCGAATATAATTTATTAGAACATATGTGATTTGCACTTGTATGAAACTCAAACACGTATTCCGAATATACAAACTATGAACATGTGGATAAATATTATAAATATGAATACCTATAACTGTTACTTTATTACAAAAAATAAAGATGTTGTTTTTGGTTCTACTACACCAATGGTCAAGAGATGGCGCTGTAGTCTCCTGAATCGCGCTTTGGTTCCGTTGTTCCAGATTAATAAATACTTTTGATAGGCCTTCACAATGCAGTCGTTAGCACCCACTAAATAGAGATTCTATTTCTATGTTGTTGGTAGATTTTCGTAATGTGCGGTAAACACAAAAGTAACGCATGAAGTTGGTCGCTAAAGCAACCAACTTCATGCTGTTAAAATTTTGTGTTACAGTGATGCGCGCGCATCTTAAAATTTCACTCTCATCATTTTTTCATAACGCGCCTAAAGAAGTATAACTTCAAAAAAAAATCTCATTAAAAGCGTTTAGTCTAATTTGTATTCTCAAAAGCTCTAGCACGCATGTGATGGGCCTTATAAGAATGAGTTTTCAGCTTAAAACTGAAATTGATACAGCAAATTTTATCCTAAAGCAGCCACCTTGTCTTACCAAATGAAGCCTTGAAAGCTAACTCACTAACAGTAACTTAACACAAACTATGATTAATCACTGTGCTATTTTGTAAAATGAATAATACTAGCCCGAATGAGCGCTGCAATTTGAACATTGAATATATCTTTATATATATATAATTCTTCTGTGAGTGTGTATGTCACTGAACTTCTCTTAAGCGACTGGACCGATTTTGATGAAACTTTTTGTGTGTGTTCAAGGAGATCTGAGAATGGTTTAGATTCACAATTTTGTCCGCTGGACAATGTTTTTTTAATTCATTTTTTTTATGGCGGTACGAAGTTCGCTGGGTCAGCTAGTACATATATAAAATTCTCGTGTCGCGGTGTTTGTGGTTAAACTCCTCCTAAACGGCTCGACCGATTTTCTTGAAATTTTATGTGCATATTGGGTAGATCTGAGAATCGGACAGCATCTATTTTTGATCCCCCAAAATGTTAAAGGTAATCCACCCCTAAATTTTTTTTTCAATTTTAGATAAATTTTTGTTTTTTATTTTTTTTATGATACACCATACAAAAATACATACAACCCTAAAGTTTCACCTTTCTACCACCAACTCCTATTTTTTTATGGCGGTACGAAGTTCGCTGGGTCAGCTAGTTATAGTATAAACCTCCTTCGGTAAATCCACGAAAAACAACAACAAAATTCTGGAATTGACATAATGTTAGTATTTTGTATGTAAGCTCCACATTTACTATGCGATGCAAATAAGAATAGGAAAGCCAATGACCTTCATCTGTCAAACGTCACTTGAAAAGTACGGTTTGCAAATAAATCTTGGAGTTCTTTTTTAGCACTGAGTTAATTTTAGAATAAATACCAAGCATTTGTGAACAAAAGAAGGAAATACATCATATTATTATGAAACATAATTATATAAAAAGAGGACTGGTAAAGAACTTTAGTTTTATTATTAATACAGGTAATAAAAAGACAGAAGAAATATTTTAAATAAAATTATCGTTTTAAAACCTACAATAATCGATATTTTATTTTATAGCCGAAATCAGCAGTGATTGTTATGATGACTACTGCGACGATAGTGCAGAGATGAGCGGAATTAAATCAATAAAAATCTGATATTTTTTCTCACTCAATGTTGGTAAATAAGTTATTTAAAGAAAAACTTTTTTGCTCACTCTACCTTACTGGTTTGAATTGACAACTACGACGTCACAATATGGCGGCCAGTCGGTACTTTTCCTAGTTGATGCGATTCAATGTAAGTCATTTAATTTCGCTCAAAAGTAAATGAATTATGATTTAAATGCGCCATTAGCATACCTACATCTCTTAAGCACACTCGCGTCGAATGTAGAAGTCGACTGGTTGTTAAAACATTACTTGAACTAGTGCCAAATTAATATGTTGAGCAGGTCCGTCGGTTTGCAGGCAGATGCATCAAAAATATTCTAAATATAATAAAGCATAAGCGGATAAACTTAATGAGGGTGTTTATGAAAATTTACGTCACAAGTTGGCGCCACTGTGTCGTGAGGCCTTTTGTATGAAGTTTTTAGCGCCAACTCCATAGACCAGATTCATAGACTATGAGATCATATGCGATTTGACGGATGATTAGACCTTTCGTCTCAGTACTGCCACCTGGTGCAAGTCATTCCAAAAAACCCTCATTACTATACTACTATACTATACGAAACTAGGTCCCTATTTTCTTATTACCTTTTAAGGGGGGGAAATGATTTATCGCGATTTCTGGATAACTACAACTCCTATCAAAAAAAATCAATGGCAAAAATATACCTCTATGACGTTGAAGATGGTTTATTTTCGATGTGAAACTTCTTTGCTGGCGAACGCGTTACGCGTTACGAAAAGTGTGATCGGGCGAGGCGAACGGGAGTTGAGTGGGGGAGATATAAGCAAGAGAGAGTAGTGCGCGCGCACATTTTCCCTCTCTCTTTATATGTATATATTGTACACACACACACATATATATACATACAGATGGAGCTAAAGAAGTTTCACTTGAGTCATGTGGTCATAAGCTCGTTTTTTTAACACTAAGTGTACGTATTATAATCCGATAGAATATCTTAAACATAATGCATTAATTGTATTGGCGTCAAACCAAATGCAAAAGCTCTCTCCGCTCCACCATAAATAATCCGTCCAAAATATATGAGACAGAAGACAACGCTTAACTCCAAACTCTCACAAATAAATTTATTAATTTAACGCATTTTTTGTTGAAACAAAAATGAAGTGATAGTAAATTCTCCGGGAGGTAAATATTTTATTAAAATAGAGACGAACCATGTAATAGTATACGTGTAATGTGTGCTGAGGTTATTTACTAGGTAACTTTGACTTTGACGTGAAGAAAACCCTCACGTTTGCGTGGAATATTGCTCGCACCTCTGGGATGGCTCCGCATTGGTCAATTTTTGGTCACCCATCCAATGACATACGGTCTGCCTGTACAGTTCTGTGCCTGGGTGACTGACTTCCTGCATGAGCGTAAAATTCGTGTTAAGTACGGATGTAGTTCGCAGTTCATGTTAGTGAAAGCCGGTGTTCCTCAGGGTTCCGTCCTATTCCCCAGACTCTTTTCGCTGCACATTAAAGGTGAGGATGGTTGGTGTGGAGTTTAAAATCTTCGCGTCTGGACTTTACCACCACAAATCATCAGATGGGATAGAGTCCTTTGCCGACCTAGCTACAAAATGATGATGAAAAAAAGACCAACAGTAAGCGTGAATCGTCAACAAAAACATATTGACGAATTCGCAAAATAGCATAATACATGTTGCTCTCGCAGCCGCCTCTAGACTCAAGTACGGCTGGCCCGAGCCGCAGACATTGTAAGTAATAGCCGGTTCCGTTATAATCGCACTTAATTACAACTACTACTCACAATCGAGCAACTTTCAAGTATTCATTATTAATTTTAATTCACAACAAAACTGGTTCCATCCCGATAATAAAACGCGATCGTCGTGCGGGCTGAACCAGAACAGCACCGACGCGATGCCTCCGTACAAAAACTAATTACGAAACAAGGCATATAATTCAAATCTATGCATGTACCCTTAATTGTAATAAAACGTTAAATATATTAAACAACGGCGAGCGTGAACCGGCGAGTAAATTAAATAAAATTCGCGCGCGCACCCGCCGCGCCGAGGAACGTAGATAGCTCTGTGTATACGTCACGGCAAAATTACGGTTTACTACATAAAAAAATCCATACAACATTTTATTTTATCATCTAAATCGGCGTTTACGACGACGGGGAACAATGCGGCGCTCGGAACCGAACAAAAGTGGGACGCAAATAAAGAAAACAATAAAATTAGAATATATAAACGCATATAAACGGGCGTCCGGAACGCATGCGCGTCGAGATGTGCCCCCTTGCCGTGCTCAAACACGACTGTGTGTTAATTAGGTTTGTTGAAAATATATCGATGTATCGATATTTTTTGTACGATATATCGCTATTTTTAGCCGATATATTTTGATTCGATATACCGATAGGTACATCGATACAAAATAACCAATATCGAAATTCGTATCAAAATCGATATTTTTTTAAATATTAGCGTCATATCACGATCCAACTGAATTCGTATCTTGAAAAATCGTAACTGGATCTCAGATTAATGATATTCAACATATCTATGATCTGTGCTGTATTTAGTATTGTCGATTATTTGTAAATCTGTTTCGCTGGTGAATTGGTCGTGCTTATTTCCATTATATTCTGTGAAGTGTGTGACTCTCTAGTTTTGTTTACGAAAGAGACCCTGCAATCATTTACCTGAGAGGCCCTGCAATCATTTTCATCATTCGAAAATAGGGTCTATTTTCAGGGAGATAATTTTCGTTTCATTATTATTCCGCGTGTCATATTTCGTGAGATACTGTACGATATTTTTGGGAAAATTGGTCCGATATATCGATGTTTTTTTCGCGATATATCGAAGCCGATATTGATATTTTTTAAAATATCGATGTATCGATATTTTTTTTAACTTTCGACATCCCTAGCGTTAATAAATTTCGAATACAGCCGTCACTGTCACACTCGCGAGACCCCGAAACGAAACCGCGCTATTGAAACTGAAAGTTTCTGCTAAAGACCGTTTCAGAAAATGAGGGGGGGGGGGGCGGTATTATTAATGTGCCTCTTTAAGGGCCCCTACGTGTGTTTTTTAGTCAGTAACAGTCTGACATAACCTGTAGGGTATCCATGAGGATTTCTCACCCGCTCCCCCGCCTGGGAGAAAACAAAAAAAAAGCCCCCGTCTAATGGTGTTTATTTGACGTAATTTTATCTTTATTAACACGGACAGTGTTTGCGGCGAGCAAGCGGCGGCGCCTTTGACGCAAGTGGTTAAATTAAAGGTTTCCAGCACTTAAAAATCAAACGTAATTGAGTCACCGTAAGAGGTTTAATTGAAGCTCACCGAGTAAAAGAGTCATCCGTGACTGTAAAATTGGAATGCTTAGAAAAATGAAAATTGTATCAAGAGCTCTGCCCTTAGTTTGTAGAGCGTCTATATTGCATCAATAAAAGCTTAAAATAACAACAATGACAGATAATGTTTGAAATGACTATCTTTGACAAAGTAAAGCATTTTAATATTCTTCAATTAAAAAAAACATAACAAAAAAATTGTGTGTGTCAGCTCCGACGCACGACTGGAGTTTACTCCTTAAGTTCGATAGTCTAACCAGACGCAAAAAGAGTTTATTTAACTTAAAAAAGATTAATGTCAATCCGTCATCTTTGTTTGTCAAAGTTGCGCGACATAGGATGCGCACCAAAAACGTAACGAGGTCATTCATCGATAGATTTTACTCCTCACATTTTTCTCATACCGGGCCCCTTATATATGCAAATCGATTCCTAAGGAGTAAACTCCAAAAACTGTACCCCTAAAAGCAAGCTGGTAATGCGTATTCTTGCAGCCGTAATCGTAATCTTTAACAACATTATTGAAATAACGGTAAACAACACTTTTGCGAATACGATGGCTAATTTCCAAACGCTATATTCGAAAGATTATAGTTTTCCGAATCAAAAGGTGACGAGGAAACGCAACTCATAAAGCAAGCGGCCATAACCATTCCCCCAACACAAACTACGTATTATCATATAATGTGGAGAACATTTGCTCCGTGTAGGAGCGACCGACTTAGGGATGCCGAAAGTTCAAAAAATATCGATATATCGATACATCGATATTTAAAAAAATATCAATATATTTAGGTAAGCCTAGCACAGTAATAATAACACTATAAATTATAATTAAAGAAAGAATTATTAAAGTACCAAGTTGCCGCTACACTACATGACAGTACAGTATCTCAAGAAAAATGACACGCGGAATAATAATGGAACGAAAATTATCTCCTCAAAAATGGACCCTATTTTCGAATAGTGAAAATGATTGCAGGGCCTCTCAGGTGCCATCTTTCGTAAACAAGATTAGATAGTCACACACTTCCACAGAATATAATGGAATTTAGCATGACCAATTCACTAGCGAAACAGATTTACAAATGATAGACAATACTAAATACAGCACAGATCATACATACGTTGAATATCATTAATCTGAGATCCAGTTACGATATTTCCAGATACGAATTCAGTTAGATCGTGGAATGCTGCTAATAATTAAAAAAAAAACGTTTATGATACGAATATCGATATTGGTTATTTTGTATCGATGTATCGATATATCGAACCAAAATATATCGGCTAAAAATATCGATATATCGATACATCGATATTTTTTTAACAAGCCTAGACCGACTCCAGCGCTCGTATAAAATCGAACATACTACATTTACAATCATAATACAATTTATCCATTGCGACTAAAACAGCCCTTAAAGTTGGGAAACGCATCGAGCCAAAAACATACCAGAGAAACGTTCCCTTCCTATTTCCTTCCGATAAAAGCGAGATTGAAAACAAAATAGCTATGTTTTATGTCGTGCCCACTGTACCTAATTCAGAGAGTGTTGTTAGCGAAACGGTCGGGTCACAAGTAACAGTAATTTTCACCGCACATTGAACCTACTTCCGCAGCAAATAAGATTCAAGTTTCCGCTTACCCTGCGACGATTACTCCTCCAGCCATTTCAAAGTACAATCGACGATAAAAGACATTAATAAATATTATAAGTGAGTTATGGCATTAATGAAATTCGGTAATAGACTCGGAGAGTGAGGTGCTATGTTTTTTTTCAAGATATATTTTCCATCAAATGTGATTATGTAAAATTATTTACGCGGATACAGAAGAGATTTTATAACATACTTTAACATTGATATGAAACATTGAATTGCAGTGCAGAACATGTGCAGTGATCCAAATCGGAACTAGACAAGAACTAGCTGTGCCCCGCGGTGTCACCCGTGGTTTATTAGAGATGTTTACTGTGTGTTAATCCAAGGTGTCAGCTAACTTCATACCAAATTTTATTGAAATCGCTTCAGCCGTTTAGACGTGAAGAAGTAACAAACATCACACACACTCACAAACTTTCGCCTTAATAATCATCATCATCATCATCATCAGCCTATTAATGTCCCCACTGCTGGGGCACAGACCTTCCCTATGGATGGAATAGGGAGATTGGGCCATGACCCACCACGCGGGCCCAGTGCGGATTGGTGGCTTTAATAATAATAGTGTGATAATAACGATACGATTGCCAGCAATTATGCAAATATGCAATTTAAAAATGTTATTTGTCAGTCAAAGTTTCAATAATTTTGCACTGTTTTTATGAATCAATGCGATTTGTTGAAAGCACAACATAAGTGAAGCAGTGAAGGGTGGGTAGGGCAGCGGCCGGGCCTGGCTGGTATATTTATCTCCAATAAAGCTTCGGCGAAACACCATTCCGTTCGCGTGTATATTCGCACAACCGCGGCACACTTATACTTGTATCAGATAAAATTATTCAAATGATACGATCTATTGTGTTTCAGCAACAATGATAAATAATATTATTATTACATATGTATTGCAAATATTTATGGAAGTGGGTTTATTGCCGCCAGTGCACTACAATAATGAGTTTCGTAATAGATACAGATTTGTATCATTTAGATTAACAATGGCCGTACGGTACAGTCGTTAAAAGAAGTGCAAAACATTTTTTATTGGAGGTTACAAAAGTGGCTTGTACAATAGTTGCTATTATTACAATGGGTGTTGCATTAATTACGAAGGCAAAGTTTAGTGTACCACATCCAGAGACGGTCTCGGCGAGATGGAGCGGGGCAGACAAAGCGGCGGGTCGCGCAGTCGTCTATCAAATCGGGAGATTTGAATAAATTGTAAATTACAATGAGACGGGTGTCGACGACCTCGCGAGCGACTCGAAACTGTGCGGACACCTACACACGCGCCCGGAGACATGCAAGCATTGTAGCCACACTACAAGCACACGCAGTGGGATCATTCGCAAAGTATTACCATACGAAACGTTGCACGTGGATGCTTCAACTAGGGTTGCAACGATATATCGGAATATCGATAATATCGACACCAAAGTATCGATATTTAAAATTCACTGATATCGATAATATCGATATCGGAAATTTCAAAATATCGATATTTCGTAGACTAAATTTGAACACAATAATATCAATTAATTTACCTGCTATGACTATCTAAATTGAATAATATCGAAATAACTATTGCTTTGAAATCGCAAGAGCTTATAGATGTATTAAAAATCTTGAACCCCAAGAAATATACTAAACTGGTGTGGATTCTGGCATGATTCTTTAAACCTAAAATTAAATTTGACAATAGTGTATCCTTGTCATTCTTTTACAGAATGAAAATATCGATATATCGATAATATCGATTTAAAATGGTCGATTTTTCGGATATCGATATTTTCCTGACTTCGATATAAACATCGATATAAATATCGATATTTCAAAACACTTTGCATCCCTAGCTTCAACGTTCAAATATGAATCAGACAACAAACAAGGCGATAATGTCGAGCGAATCTTTTGACGGCAATATGGAAATAAGTTGGGAGACTTATCGATTTTGGATCTGTTTTTAGCTTCGACGAGTAATTTAACATAGTGAATGCTGCATCGTTTAGTTGAAACTGTTGCCGACGATCGACTGACTGGTATATTATAGTGGTCATTACTGAGGTCCCGTAGTAACATCCGGTTTATGACAATTAGAGATTGATTTTATTTTAGGCTTTCGGGAAGTGCTTCATCATGGTAGTATAAGTCGCGGCACGAAACTCTAGCGCTGACCGATATTGCGAAGAAGGAAAAATTAAGATGTCTTGGGGGGAAACGAGGCGCGCGGGCGGGCATGCGTTGCGCCGATTGGCTCTCCAGTCGCAGCCATGCGCAGTTATCACCTCTGCGTTATGTTAGAGTTAGTGCCGTGACCTGTATCTTAAAGTGTATCGAAAAATAAATAAGTTTTGTAGTTCATTTATCAACATTCGACTGACTGTGGGTTTTTTTAACCTAAAGTGGTTTAAGTTAAAAGATCTTAAAAAAGAAATCAGATTAGGGGGAGATTTTAGAGACGAACTGCGGATAGATTTTGGCTGAGTACAAGAGAGCTGTTAACGATATTAAAATGATAAAATCATTAAACTAGAGAGAATGACCCTATATTGTATTGTTCAACAAACATCGAAACATTTATTTATTTATTTTTATAAAGCCAGGTAGGCAAATGACTCTAGTCCACCTGGGGGCCAATCGCCTAACTGGATTGCTTTGGAAAACGCTATCGCTTACGATTTCATTTTGTTATTTCTTACCGCCGAAATACCTCACGCTCATTTTCTTTAACATTGTTATTACCAATGCAAAAGAAAAAAAAAGAGCGCGAGGCATTTGAAAACCTCAGGGGGCTAGAAATAACAAAATGAAATCGTAAGCGATAGCGTTTTCCAAAGCAATCCAGTTAGGCGATTGGCCCCCTGATGTTAAGTTAATAAAAATAAGAAAATCACGGCGCATGTTGTGAAATTTCCTATATCTTTATATAAACTTGGTTGTACGAGATGCTTTTCTGTGAAATTTTATTTATTGCTTACAATAATCCACTGTTAGAGACAAATTAATTTCGTTTTTCTTACATTAACAACGGCATTCTAAGGAACCGCTGATGCGTCTAGTGCATAAAGTTTTTGCCACTCATTGTACTAAGATTGTCTCACACACACATTAACCGATAGCAAAGAAACTAATGAAGCATTATTAAATTATTGCCTACTTTGTTTTAGGTTAATAATGTATTATTATGTATATACATTCAGTACGTATAATTTAATTTCTTTTTACGAGAAACTTTCTCTGTCGCGTTTTTCCATCTGCAGAAAATTTACAGTTATAGTTAGGTAATATTGTAATTTTTACGATTTTTTATTTTATAGATAGGCCCGTAAAATCACTCCGTCGCACCTGATGTTAAGTGACGGTGAAGTCCAGACGTGAAGATAGCTGGTACAGCAGTTCTACCTGCCACACTAGCCATCCTCGCTTTGCCGGCCTGCATGTTGCTTCTTCACGCCTCAAAGGACGTCTGGCCGTTCCCGATTTTAGCTTGGAGACTTTTAGAACTAGAGAGCTGTAATTTTATAAATATATGTGATCCTGTAGTGGCAGTGGGCTGGCCATATTTGCCGAAGAACCGATAACCGTTGGGGTAGACGAGTTCTGGAGTGGAGACCGCGTCTAGGCAAACGTAGTGTAGGACGTCCTCAGGCACGATGGAGTGACGATTTGCGCAAGGTGGCTGGCAGGAGCTGGATGCAGCATTTGGAGAGGCCTATGTCCAGCAGTGACAGACTAAGATAGGCTGTTTATGATGATGATGATGATGATATTGTTTTTAACCACACACCCAGATACAAATACTGCACATTTTTGAGAGAAATACTATTATAATATTATAGTAATATAAGTTATTTACGGGATTGTTACCATGTACCTTGTTTTTAGCGAGTTTCCGATATTTCGGCACTGTTGCAAGCGCCATGATCGCGGTATCAGTTACTCCGTCCCACGCCAACAGTGCCGAAATATCGGAAACTCGCTAAAAACAAGGTACATGGTAACAATCTCGTAAATAACTTATATTACTATAATGTTAGTGACTATGAGCCGACTGGTATTGCAAGAGACGATGGCAAGAGACCGGACGGTATGAGTTTGATTCCATGGAAGATGGGTCGGGTGCTAGTATGGGATGCAACCTGTTCAGGCCCCTTCCCATCTACATGGAACCAACAACAGAGCTGGTGCGGCTTGTGAAGCGGCTGAAAAAGCTAAGGCAGGCATATACAGGGGTCTAGGCTCCGAATATGATTTTGTCCCATTCGGTGTCGAGACCCTTGGTCCGTGGGGTCCTAGCGCTATAAGGCTTTTTAAAGAAATAGCAAAAAGATTAGTCGACATCACAGGAGACCGAAGAGCTGGCAGCTACCTCGGACAAAGAATTAGTCTAGCTATTCAAAGGGGGAACGCTGCCAGTATCTTCGGAACCTTGCCTAAAGGGACTCCTTTTAATAATGTATTTTAGTTATTATATTTTATTTTTTAAGGTTTTTAATTTTAGGTTCATTGTTATAGTATATTTTTTGTTTTAATTATTCTTAAACTTATTCATATTGCACCATATTGTTGTAAATTAAATATTCCATGAAAGTTTAAACAATATATTAAAATATTGATTAGCAGTCCCTAAAGAAGCAAATCAACAGATTAAAGTCCCAAAACTGTGAAACGCAAACAGCAGAATTTCCAGAGTGAACAGAAAAACGCCCTTACCAGTTGGTATGTCGGTCTGTCCCATCATCCGTACGAAGTACTTCCTCTTATGACTAATAATACTAATTAAACAGTCAATTAAACATATATGTCATTAAACAATCGTAGCGTTGCGTGTAGCAATAATTGTCGCAGCATTCGAAATCTTAACGGAACGAAACACGAAACACTACTACATCACTTCGTTACTTGGGATCTTTGGAGCGAAGCAAAACCGATCACACGGCAATGTATAATGCGCAAATGTATGTAACGACATTATAATAATAGCTTGGTAGCAGGCGAGAATTTCTGAACGAAAAGTTTATTTATGTTGGTATAACCAATTAATGCGTCTTGAAGTAATAATATTTTTATGTTTTTTTATAAAAAATACTTTAAAAAATCCGCGCGGTACCGCCCGTCTGCTGCCTGGTACGCAATTGAATAGGGGTGATAACGGGGTACAGTAAACGAAATTCTATTAAGTCCATCAGTCAGATGATCAAAAAATAATGGACACGTATTTTTTCTTTGGGCAATCAACCAAAAAATTACAAAGTTATAGCGCGTCAAAGTTTGGGAGTAGGGGCTCGTGACGTCGAGTACACTAATAAGATGTTTTTCATTCGTCTATAAAGTTATTTATTCGTATGCATCTTTGCTTGCACAGATCAATTTCCTACACAAACTTAAGCCCTCTTTTTACAACAACAAGTTGTATTTCAGCAATAAAATAATCCCATAAAAACAATGGTATACTAATGAAGGTCGTAGTATTTAAATTTTGACACCAAAGTCGCGTGTAAATGATCTGTTCTCTCATGCACTCATATAGTAAGACTAGTGGCCCGCCCTCGCTTCGCTTCGGGGCAGAATAGGGATGATGACGGGGTACAGTAAACGAAATTCTATTTAGTCCGTCAGTTAGATGATCAAAAATAATAATAATAAAAATAAATTATTTATTTGTTTCAACATACAAATGGTACAATACACAAATAGAATGACAGTAAATAATTGAAACAAAAAGGTAGGTATGTGGCTCAGCATGTGACAGTCAAGTTTTGACTTGTCGCTGGTATTCTGCCACCACCTCACAATTATTATTTTCTAAAAAACACATTAATAAGGACAATATCAGCAAGTCGAGACAATAATTTAGTTATTAATTACTACAACAATTAAACAGGATTTTTTTTTTTTAGTTTTAGTTATTACGTTACATTTTTGAAGGTTTAATGATATATTATGTTATGACATTAATTCATAAAAGTTTTCTCATCTGTGTCGTTACTGATTAAACAGCATCATATTTTGTACTTGCCGCCTCGTGTTGTTGTTCAAGGAACCACCGTTTACACCTTTTGACAAAATAATGGACACGTATTTTTTCTATCGGCAATCATCCAAAAAATGATCATGTCACTTTTAAGTGAATTTTCTCTTATAAGTGTACTCAAACGTGACGTCATGCGAATTTTCAAATCAATATATCTCTGCAATGTTTACATTATGTGAAAAAGGAAAAAATATGTGTCCAATACTTTTTGATAATCTACCTGATGAACGAAGAAAAAAAATAGTCATCATCCCTATTGTTTTCTCCTGAATTAATGTTCCCATTGCTGGGGTATACAGAGAATGGGCTCTATACCACGGTAACCAGTTCTTAAAGTACCTTCCGAAGCACTGAGGAGCTTAGGTAAATTTTTGGTCACCCATCCTTTGACCGACCATTGTTTTGGGTGTTTATTTATTTATTTATTTGATCACCAACAAAGTTACACTTAGTCATTTCTTATTTACACATTTATAGTGCGACACTTTACGACATGCAATTTACACATCATCATCATCAGCCTATTAATGTCCCCACTGCTGGGGCACAGACCTTCCCTATGGATGGAATAGGGAGATTGGCCGTGACCCACCACGCGGGCCCAGTGCAGATTGGTGGGTGCCAACGACTGCAGATGCAGACGGGACCAACGGCTTAACGTGCCTTCCGAAGCACGGAGGAGCTCATGTTATTAAATTTTTGGTCACCCATCCAATGACCGACCACTGCGAAAGTTGCTTAACTTCAACGATCGCAGCCGAACGCGCTAACCACTTGCGCCATCGAGCTCCTCAATTTACACATAACTAGCAATTAAACCTTGTAAAAAATTGATTTTAATACAAAGCAATTATGAATAAAAATTAAACAAAAATTGTCAATAATTAAACAACAACAATTAAATAATTGAGGTGCTCGATTTCGCAAGTGGTTAGCGCGTTCGGCTGCGATCGTTGAACTTAAACAACTTTCGCAGTGGCCGATCATTGGATGGGTGACCAAAAATTACTACCTCGAGCTCCTCCGTGCTTCGGAAGGCACGTTAAGCCGTTGGTCCCGGCTGCATCTGCAGTCGTTAGCACCCACCAATCCGCACTGGGCCCGCGTGGTGGGTCATGGCCCAATCTCGCTATTCCATCCATAGGGAAGGCCTGTGCCCCAGCAGTGGGAGCATTAATAGGCTGATGATGAATTAAATAAATTTATGAAAAATAAATTAATGAAAATAAACTATTCAGATGAAATATTTCACACACGTGTCGTGTGTGTTTCTCCGCTACTTAGCCTAGTTCAATTTATGACTTCTGTCGGGTTTTTTTTACTATTATCATCTTTCATAACAGTCTTAGTGACTCCAAAATTAAAGTACATTAGACCCAATAGAAAAGAGGGAGCGACTTGAAGAGGACAACCAACACAGTTGACACACCAACAATCCCTCTAAAATTCCGCGCGGCAACAACCAAGTTGCAATTTGAGCGCATTCAGCAACAGGCCACTCTGCAACGATAATAACTCCAGTTTTTCTACCGACTCCCTCAGCACCACCGGCTACAATTAAACGAGACATCTCGCCGCGACCGCTGAGGTTTCTCACCAACATTTTTATGATTATTATTTATATTACAGAGCAAACATCAAATACCGCAATGCCGTACACGACAAACCTAAGCAAGAAGATAAAGAAGCGATTTCGTACGCGTGGAGTTAGTTAGAAATTAAAGGTTCACTGCTCGTTCCCCGTAGGTGATAGCGTGACAATATGTAGCCTGTATTTTGAGCCGACTTCTTAATAATATTCGTGCCAAATTTGAAGTAAATCCATGCAGTACTTTTTGAGTTTATCACAAACAGACAAAAATTCTAAAAACTGTATTTTTGACTTCGGTGTCGATTGCAGATCACACCCCAAGTGTACTTTAAAAAAATATTCAATGTACAGTTTTGACTTTCCTACCATTTTATTGAAACGTATAGATTGAAGCCTAAACACAGTGCATTCACACACAACACTATTCAAAGTTGCATTTTTATTTCCATTTAATGCGATTTAAAAAACGTAGAAATGCGACTTGAGCAAAAAACATGAGAGAGCGAGGCATCAAGAATGCTGCCATTAAAAATGTTACAAGACGATGATGATGATTGCGAAACGTAAATACAGCAAACAAAAAAAGTCTACGATAAATTGTATCAAACAAACATTAACATTAAATAAACGTTATTAAAGTATCCAAGTGCCGCGCGGACAGAGCTGGAAACGTCGCGTCGCTCCGTCACACAAGCAGTGTTGCCTGGTCTTTTCCAAATATATACCGAACAGTGAGCAAAAAAAAACAGTTAAATCATTATTTATTAAATACAAAGTACCATTGCACAAGATTAACTAGCTAACAGAGTTTCAGAGCTGGTGCGGCTTGTGAAGCGGCTGAAAAAGCTAAGGCAGGCAAATACAGGGGTCTAGGCTCCGAATATGATTTTGTCCCATTCGGTGTCGAGAACCTTGGTCCGTGGGGTCCTAGCGCTATGAGGCTTTTTAAAGAAATAGCAAAAAGATTAGTCGACATCACGGGAGACCGAAGAGCTGGCAGCTACCTCGGACAAAGAATTAGTCTAGCTATCCAAAGGGGGAACGCTGCCAGTATCTTCGGAACCTTGCCTAAAGGGACTCCTTTTAATAATATATTTTAGTTATTATATTTTATTTTTTAAGGTTTTTAGTTTTAGGTTCATTGTTATAGTATATTTTTTAGTTGATATTGTTCTTATGCTAAGAAACCTTTTATTTAGTTATAATTTTTATTATTTTTAAAGCATGTAACTGCTTGATGTTTAAATCTAAAGAAAATATAACTAGAAAAAATTCCACGCGGACCAGGCAGCAGACGGGACTCGAACCCGCACCCTTCGCAATCCGGGCGAATGCACTGACCAATTATGCTACCGCGGCCCTCACGGACCGCGTCGAAATTCCTTCTAGCTATTCTTAAGCTGCAAGGCAGCGCCATCTCTTCGCATTATAGGTTAACCCACAATGTCAAATGAATACTTTTACAAGTATTAAACATTTGAAAGAAGAAATAGCAATTATAGTTATAATTTTTATTATTTTTAAAGCATGTAACTGCTTGATGTTTAAATCTAAAGAAAATATAACTAGAAAAAATTCCACGCGGACCAGGCAGCAGACGGGACTCGAACCCGCACCCTTCGCAATCCGGGCGAATGCACTGACCAATTATGCTACCGCGGCCCTCACGGACCGCGTCGAAATTCCTTCTAGCTATTCTTAAGCTGCAAGGCAGCGCCATCTCTTCGCATTATAGGTTAACCCACAATGTCAAATGAATACTTTTACAAGTATTAAACATTTGAAAGAAGAAATAGCAATTATAGTTATAATTTTTATTATTTTTAAAGCATGTAACTGCTTGATGTTTAAATCTAAAGAAAATATAACTAGAAAAAATTCCACGCGGACCAGGCAGCAGACGGGACTCGAACCCGCACCCTTCGCAATCCGGGCGAATGCACTGACCAATTATGCTACCGCGGCCCTCACGGACCGCGTCGAAATTCCTTCTAGCTATTCTTAAGCTGCAAGGCAGCGCCATCTCTTCGCATTATAGGTTAACCCACAATGTCAAATGAATACTTTTACAAGTATTAAACATTTGAAAGAAGAAATAGCAATTATAGTTATAATTTTTATTATTTTTAAAGCATGTAACTGCTTGATGTTTAAATCTAAAGAAAATATAACTAGAAAAAATTCCACGCGGACCAGGCAGCAGACGGGACTCGAACCCGCACCCTTCGCAATCCGGGCGAATGCACTGACCAATTATGCTACCGCGGCCCTCACGGACCGCGTCGAAATTCCTTCTAGCTATTCTTAAGCTGCAAGGCAGCGCCATCTCTTCGCATTATAGGTTAACCCACAATGTCAAATGAATACTTTTACAAGTATTAAACATTTGAAAGAAGAAATAGCAATTATAGTTATAATTTTTATTATTTTTAAAGCATGTAACTGCTTGATGTTTAAATCTAAAGAAAATATAACTAGAAAAAATTCCACGCGGACCAGGCAGCAGACGGGACTCGAACCCGCACCCTTCGCAATCCGGGCGAATGCACTGACCAATTATGCTACCGCGGCCCTCACGGACCGCGTCGAAATTCCTTCTAGCTATTCTTAAGCTGCAAGGCAGCGCCATCTCTTCGCATTATAGGTTAACCCACAATGTCAAATGAATACTTTTACAAGTATTAAACATTTGAAAGAAGAAATAGCAATTATAGTTATAATTTTTATTATTTTTAAAGCATGTAACTGCTTGATGTTTAAATCTAAAGAAAATATAACTAGAAAAAATTCCACGCGGACCAGGCAGCAGACGGGACTCGAACCCGCACCCTTCGCAATCCGGGCGAATGCACTGACCAATTATGCTACCGCGGCCCTCACGGACCGCGTCGAAATTCCTTCTAGCTATTCTTAAGCTGCAAGGCAGCGCCATCTCTTCGCATTATAGGTTAACCCACAATGTCAAATGAATACTTTTACAAGTATTAAACATTTGAAAGAAGAAATAGCAATTATAGTTATAATTTTTATTATTTTTAAAGCATGTAACTGCTTGATGTTTAAATCTAAAGAAAATATAACTAGAAAAAATTTCCACGCGGACCAGGCAGCAGACGGGACTCGAACCCGCACCCTTCGCAATCCGGGCGAATGCACTGACCAATTATGCTACCGCGGCCCTCACGGACCGCGTCGAAATTCCTTCTAGCTATTCTTAAGCTGCAAGGCAGCGCCATCTCTTCGCATTATAGGTTAACCCACAATGTCAAATGAATACTTTTACAAGTATTAAACATTTGAAAGAAGAAATAGCAATTATAGTTATAATTTTTATTATTTTTAAAGCATGTAACTGCTTGATGTTTAAATCTAAAGAAAATATAACTAGAAAAAATTCCACGCGGACCAGGCAGCAGACGGGACTCGAACCCGCACCCTTCGCAATCCGGGCGAATGCACTGACCAATTATGCTACCGCGGCCCTCACGGACCGCGTCGAAATTCCTTCTAGCTATTCTTAAGCTGCAAGGCAGCGCCATCTCTTCGCATTATAGGTTAACCCACAATGTCAAATGAATACTTTTACAAGTATTAAACATTTGAAAGAAGAAATAGCAATTATAGTTATAATTTTTATTATTTTTAAAGCATGTAACTGCTTGATGTTTAAATCTAAAGAAAATATAACTAGAAAAAATTCCACGCGGACCAGGCAGCAGACGGGACTCGAACCCGCACCCTTCGCAATCCGGGCGAATGCACTGACCAATTATGCTACCGCGGCCCTCACGGACCGCGTCGAAATTCCTTCTAGCTATTCTTAAGCTGCAAGGCAGCGCCATCTCTTCGCATTATAGGTTAACCCACAATGTCAAATGAATACTTTTACAAGTATTAAACATTTGAAAGAAGAAATAGCAATTATAGTTATAATTTTTATTATTTTTAAAGCATGTAACTGCTTGATGTTTAAATCTAAAGAAAATATAACTAGAAAAAATTCCACGCGGACCAGGCAGCAGACGGGACTCGAACCCGCACCCTTCGCAATCCGGGCGAATGCACTGACCAATTATGCTACCGCGGCCCTCACGGACCGCGTCGAAATTCCTTCTAGCTATTCTTAAGCTGCAAGGCAGCGCCATCTCTTCGCATTATAGGTTAACCCACAATGTCAAATGAATACTTTTACAAGTATTAAACATTTGAAAGAAGAAATAGCAATTATAGTTATAATTTTTATTATTTTTAAAGCATGTAACTGCTTGATGTTTAAATCTAAAGAAAATATAACTAGAAAAAATTCCACGCGGACCAGGCAGCAGACGGGACTCGAACCCGCACCCTTCGCAATCCGGGCGAATGCACTGACCAATTATGCTACCGCGGCCCTCACGGACCGCGTCGAAATTCCTTCTAGCTATTCTTAAGCTGCAAGGCAGCGCCATCTCTTCGCATTATAGGTTAACCCACAATGTCAAATGAATACTTTTACAAGTATTAAACATTTGAAAGAAGAAATAGCAATTATAGTTATAATTTTTATTATTTTTAAAGCATGTAACTGCTTGATGTTTAAATCTAAAGAAAATATAACTAGAAAAAATATGTGCGGGTGCGGGTTCGAGTCCCGTCTGCTGCCTGGTCCGCGTGGAATTTTTTCTAGTTATATTTTCTTTAGATTTAAACATCAAGCAGTTACATGCTTTAAAAATAATAAAAATTATAACTATAATTGCTATTTCTTCTTTCAAATGTTTAATACTTGTAAAAGTATTCATTTGACATTGTGGGTTAACCTATAATGCGAAGAGATGGCGCTGCCTTGCAGCTTAAGAATAGCTAGAAGGAATTTCGACGCGGTCCGTGAGGGCCGCGGTAGCATAATTGGTCAGTGCATTCGCCCGGATTGCGAAGGGTGCGGGTTCGAGTCCCGTCTGCTGCCTGGTCCGCGTGGAATTTTTTCTAGTTATATTTTCTTTAGATTTAAACATCAAGCAGTTACATGCTTTAAAAATAATAAAAATTATAACTATAATTGCTATTTCTTCTTTCAAATGTTTAATACTTGTAAAAGTATTCATTTGACATTGTGGGTTAACCTATAATGCGAAGAGATGGCGCTGCCTTGCAGCTTAAGAATAGCTAGAAGGAATTTCGACGCGGTCCGTGAGGGCCGCGGTAGCATAATTGGTCAGTGCATTCGCCCGGATTGCGAAGGGTGCGGGTTCGAGTCCCGTCTGCTGCCTGGTCCGCGTGGAATTTTTTCTAGTTATATTTTCTTTAGATTTAAACATCAAGCAGTTACATGCTTTAAAAATAATAAAAATTATAACTATAATTGCTATTTCTTCTTTCAAATGTTTAATACTTGTAAAAGTATTCATTTGACATTGTGGGTTAACCTATAATGCGAAGAGATGGCGCTGCCTTGCAGCTTAAGAATAGCTAGAAGGAATTTCGACGCGGTCCGTGAGGGCCGCGGTAGCATAATTGGTCAGTGCATTCGCCCGGATTGCGAAGGGTGCGGGTTCGAGTCCCGTCTGCTGCCTGGTCCGCGTGGAATTTTTTCTAGTTATATTTTCTTTAGATTTAAACATCAAGCAGTTACATGCTTTAAAAATAATAAAAATTATAACTATAATTGCTATTTCTTCTTTCAAATGTTTAATACTTGTAAAAGTATTCATTTGACATTGTGGGTTAACCTATAATGCGAAGAGATGGCGCTGCCTTGCAGCTTAAGAATAGCTAGAAGGAATTTCGACGCGGTCCGTGAGGGCCGCGGTAGCATAATTGGTCAGTGCATTCGCCCGGATTGCGAAGGGTGCGGGTTCGAGTCCCGTCTGCTGCCTGGTCCGCGTGGAATTTTTTCTAGTTATATTTTCTTTAGATTTAAACATCAAGCAGTTACATGCTTTAAAAATAATAAAAATTATAACTATAATTGCTATTTCTTCTTTCAAATGTTTAATACTTGTAAAAGTATTCATTTGACATTGTGGGTTAACCTATAATGCGAAGAGATGGCGCTGCCTTGCAGCTTAAGAATAGCTAGAAGGAATTTCGACGCGGTCCGTGAGGGCCGCGGTAGCATAATTGGTCAGTGCATTCGCCCGGATTGCGAAGGGTGCGGGTTCGAGTCCCGTCTGCTGCCTGGTCCGCGTGGAATTTTTTCTAGTTATATTTTCTTTAGATTTAAACATCAAGCAGTTACATGCTTTAAAAATAATAAAAATTATAACTATAATTGCTATTTCTTCTTTCAAATGTTTAATACTTGTAAAAGTATTCATTTGACATTGTGGGTTAACCTATAATGCGAAGAGATGGCGCTGCCTTGCAGCTTAAGAATAGCTAGAAGGAATTTCGACGCGGTCCGTGAGGGCCGCGGTAGCATAATTGGTCAGTGCATTCGCCCGGATTGCGAAGGGTGCGGGTTCGAGTCCCGTCTGCTGCCTGGTCCGCGTGGAATTTTTTCTAGTTATATTTTCTTTAGATTTAAACATCAAGCAGTTACATGCTTTAAAAATAATAAAAATTATAACTATAATTGCTATTTCTTCTTTCAAATGTTTAATACTTGTAAAAGTATTCATTTGACATTGTGGGTTAACCTATAATGCGAAGAGATGGCGCTGCCTTGCAGCTTAAGAATAGCTAGAAGGAATTTCGACGCGGTCCGTGAGGGCCGCGGTAGCATAATTGGTCAGTGCATTCGCCCGGATTGCGAAGGGTGCGGGTTCGAGTCCCGTCTGCTGCCTGGTCCGCGTGGAATTTTTTCTAGTTATATTTTCTTTAGATTTAAACATCAAGCAGTTACATGCTTTAAAAATAATAAAAATTATAACTATAATTGCTATTTCTTCTTTCAAATGTTTAATACTTGTAAAAGTATTCATTTGACATTGTGGGTTAACCTATAATGCGAAGAGATGGCGCTGCCTTGCAGCTTAAGAATAGCTAGAAGGAATTTCGACGCGGTCCGTGAGGGCCGCGGTAGCATAATTGGTCAGTGCATTCGCCCGGATTGCGAAGGGTGCGGGTTCGAGTCCCGTCTGCTGCCTGGTCCGCGTGGAATTTTTTCTAGTTATATTTTCTTTAGATTTAAACATCAAGCAGTTACATGCTTTAAAAATAATAAAAATTATAACTATAATTGCTATTTCTTCTTTCAAATGTTTAATACTTGTAAAAGTATTCATTTGACATTGTGGGTTAACCTATAATGCGAAGAGATGGCGCTGCCTTGCAGCTTAAGAATAGCTAGAAGGAATTTCGACGCGGTCCGTGAGGGCCGCGGTAGCATAATTGGTCAGTGCATTCGCCCGGATTGCGAAGGGTGCGGGTTCGAGTCCCGTCTGCTGCCTGGTCCGCGTGGAATTTTTTCTAGTTATATTTTCTTTAGATTTAAACATCAAGCAGTTACATGCTTTAAAAATAATAAAAATTATAACTATAATTGCTATTTCTTCTTTCAAATGTTTAATACTTGTAAAAGTATTCATTTGACATTGTGGGTTAACCTATAATGCGAAGAGATGGCGCTGCCTTGCAGCTTAAGAATAGCTAGAAGGAATTTCGACGCGGTCCGTGAGGGCCGCGGTAGCATAATTGGTCAGTGCATTCGCCCGGATTGCGAAGGGTGCGGGTTCGAGTCCCGTCTGCTGCCTGGTCCGCGTGGAATTTTTTCTAGTTATATTTTCTTTAGATTTAAACATCAAGCAGTTACATGCTTTAAAAATAATAAAAATTATAACTATAATTGCTATTTCTTCTTTCAAATGTTTAATACTTGTAAAAGTATTCATTTGACATTGTGGGTTAACCTATAATGCGAAGAGATGGCGCTGCCTTGCAGCTTAAGAATAGCTAGAAGGAATTTCGACGCGGTCCGTGAGGGCCGCGGTAGCATAATTGGTCAGTGCATTCGCCCGGATTGCGAAGGGTGCGGGTTCGAGTCCCGTCTGCTGCCTGGTCCGCGTGGAATTTTTTCTAGTTATATTTTCTTTAGATTTAACCTTTTATTTAATTGTGTTTATTCGTAAATTATCAAATAGTTATCTTAATCACTTGTAGATAGGCTCAAAGGTTGAGTATCCACAATGATGAAAAACATTAAGATCTTATAACTATCATACTAGCTAACCTAAATTATAAAAATTGTCTTTTTTTCACTAATGCACGCTTTTAGCAATGTCTTATTTATAATTTTTATTATTTTTAAAGCATGTAACTGCTTGATGTTTAAATCTAAAGAAAATATAACTAGAAAAAATTCCACGCGGACCAGGCAGCAGACGGGACTCGAACCCGCACCCTTCGCAATCCGGGCGAATGCACTGACCAATTATGCTACCGCGGCCCTCACGGACCGCGTCGAAATTCTGTCTAGCTATTTTTTTTTTTTTTTTTTTTTTTAAGCAGCAAGGCAGCGCCATCTCTTCGCATTATAGGTAAACCCACAATGTCAAATGAATACTTTTACAAGTATTCAACATTTGAAAGAAGAAATAGCAATTATAGTTATAATTTGGTCAGTGCATTCGCCCGGATTGCGAAGGGTGCGGGTTCGAATCCCGTCTGCTGCCTGGTCAGCGTGGAATTTTTTCTAGTTATATTTTCTTTAGATTTAAATGTCTTATTTTCTTTAACTGTCCCATGCATTTCACGACGTATCAGATTGTAATTGCATCATTTACATAATTTAGCCTTCACCATGTCCACAATTAATTTATTACGGCTGTCAGTAAACAAATGATTCATGTGGCTAAATACTCTTTCCACATAAGCATTAGTACATGGTACTGCCATCCGCATGCACGATCCGCAATCCACGATATGGCTCAAAAACAGTGAACGCATGCACAAAGCGGCAATTTAACACAAACTAAGTATGGATGCTACGCAACATTGACTGCCGATTGCGTATATAAGGGAGTAAAATTAATCAGAAAAAATATACCGAACCGTCCATACTTCGGAATTTTTTCATACCGAACAGAGAACACGGTTCTAATATACCGAACGGTTCGGTAGAATACCGAACACCTGGCAACATTGCACACAAGCGAAATTCCCGAACAAAAACCGTTATATATCACAACACAACAAAGATAATTTAAAGAGAATATTAATTAGAATACAGTTGCATGTGCATCCGCGGCGAAACGACAGAAAAAATACGGGTGTGCGAGCGAGACAGACGATCGAGTAGAGTCTATAGTTTTTTGCATGCAGTAATATCGATAAAAAGTTGAGTCATGTATTATAATATTATTCGCCACGCCTCGTGGCCACCATTAGTTGCAAGGAGTGATAATTCCAGCGACTTTCTTTTATTTATAACTTGGTAAGTAAATAAAACCAGTTTTTTACGGGTTAATGCACGAAACTTTATTTATTTATTGACGTTTCGTAGCCTTTACAGGCATCAAACGTCGTCGGAATCAAATTTTATCTAATTTGTCGAGATACCTTCGAAAGACTTTTATTGAGCGTTCGATTATTTCATTGTTCGATTTTTAAAGTTTTATTGTCTATGTATGAATTTATTACTTAATTTAGTTAATAAAGTATTTTATTTCAATTTTTTTTTTGTAATCATGAGTTTATTTACTTGACCCTAACTACCGTAGACTACCACCGGTTCCAAAATTGGGAGACCTTTCTGAGAAGAACCGGCGAAACAAACTCAAGAGAGGCTTTCTATCTCCTTCTTATGTTGAATTATGCAAACAAAAAGAACTAATAGTATCTGTTGGTAAGTAAAGTCAACTTAATGCTGGCGACGCGAATCTAAAGTCCTCGGTGGAGAGTTTATACTGATGGTAGGTAATTTTTCCGTTTCACACTTTCCATCTTTTTTATTCGATTCGAAGTAAATTTGCCTTTTAAATCTAAAGAAAATATAACTAGAAAAATTCCACGCGGACCAGGCAGCAGACGGGACTCGAACCCGCACCCTTCGCAATCCGGGCGAATGCACTGACCAAATTATAACTATAATTGCTATTTCTTCTTTCAAATGTTTAATACTTGTAAAAGTATTCATTTGACAATATGGGTTACCTATAATGCGAACAGATGGCGCTGCCTTGCAGCTTAAGAATGGCTAGAAGAATTTCGACGCGGTCCATGAGGGCCGCGGTAGCATAATTGGTCAGTGCATTCGCCCGGATTGCGAAGGGTGCGGGTTCGAGTCCCGTCTGCTGCCTGGTCCGCGTGGAATTTTTCTAGTTATATTTTCTTTAGATTTAAACATCAAGCAGTTACATGCTTTAAAATAATAAAAATTATAAAAATTTGCCTTGTTTGGGCGTTTGAGTGCGAGGTAGAATATTATCTTTATAGTATCGATAGGATGATTTTGTATACAATCTTGTTTCACACGACTCTAGCGCCTGATGGGAAAACGTCTGTTATCGCTATTAATGGTTTTTATAACTCGTTATAAACCCCATATTAAAGAGAAAGATGGAGTGGAAAGTATGTTTAAAATGAAATTGACAAAAAAAGTACAGAGACAGATAGTGAAGAAGTAAACATCCGTGCGAGGAATAAATAAATAATAATAAACTAGCAAACCAGTGAACCAAATTTTCACCAAAACCTGATTTAAAAAAAAATGTATTTAATTAATTGAGAACTTCGGAGATTTTGTGTGGTTTCGTTTGAAATTCGTGATTTCTCGAAAACCGGAAGTGCTACGTTACTCAAATCCGGTTTGTAGTCTTATCAGACTATTCTTAACTTATAACTTAAATATTCTCTTTATCTATCTCTTACGGTTTGGCCGCTGAAACAGCACCACAGACAGACGGACGGACGGACATGTCTAATAGATAAGAGATATTTCATTTAGAGGAGATTTAATATAGAGGAGCTCGATGGCGCAAGTGGTTAGCGCGTTCGGCTGCGGTCGTTGAAGTATTAATGTCCCCCACTGCTGGGGCACAGACCTTCCCTATGGTTGGAATAGGGAGATTGAGCCATGACCCACCACAGGCCCAATGCGGATTTTCGGGTGCTAACGACTGCAGATGCAGCCGGGACCAACGGCTTAACGTGCCTTCCGAAGCACGGAAGAACTCGAGATAGAAGATTTTTGGTCACCCATCCAATGACCGTGTACTGCGAAAGTTGCTTAACTTCAACGAACCGAACGCGCTAAGCACCCGCGCCATCGAGCCCCTCAAGTAAAGAAGTTATTTTTTCCTTTTAAATGAGTTACAACATAGATAAATAAGCACAGTCCGGTATAGACTTAAGTATCGTTGTTAAGTTAATAAAAACTTCAACTAGAAAAACTTTAAAAATTCTCTATTTGCTAGAGATGGGCCGACTAGCCACCGACTAGTCGGGAAAGACGACTATTCGGCTTCGTTTATAGTCGGCGATTAGTCGGCGACTATTCGGCAAAACATGCCGATTATAATTGGCACATAACGATGAAATAAAACTTACGTTTGTTTTGAATATTTAAACTGTACCTAGAGTATGTATTTAAAGTTACATACAGTCTTAAAATATTAAAAAAATAAGGTAACACAATAAGAATTAGGAACTTAAGAATCTGTCAATAATTCAGATAACTTAACACAATGAATAAGACACAAGAAATATAGCACATTACAAAATAGCAGTGAGAAGTAAGTACGTATTAATTGAGAGAAATCTTATGTGCTAGCGAGTCTTAAACATTTTGTTTTCCTTAGAGGCAAATTGTGATGTTGGAACATGAATATTTCGGCTCGTTTTGGGAGACTCGTGTCGCGCGTGTGCAAGCCGAGTGGTGACGAAATATTCCAAACATCTTCCTAAGATATGTATTAGAATGATCGGATTACAAAATAGTCGGCTGACTAGTCGGCAATTCGAAAACCGATTAGTCGGTTAGTCGGCAAATACTATAGTCGGCCCATCTCTACTATTTGCTTCTCACACTTTTAAGTTGGCGTTCTCGCTCGAACGTGAAGCACCGTTACAGCATATCATCTTCATACAATGTGGTTAGCGGCCACAATAACATTTTTAATGAAATACTTTTATAAAACCATAATATGTAGTTTATCATTGAAAAAGAAAAAAAGCATTTTTCGCTACCAACTGTACACTTAAAAGAGGCCGCTATTACAATGGATTAAAGTCAATAATTGCTTCGATGAATGGTAAATTTAAGTGCCGATTTCACCTAGGGCTGGCATCAATCAACCAAAGAGTAATACAATTTTTTTAAACGTATTTTTTTTCTTACTTTTTTATAGATAGGTCCGACAAATGACCCACCCCACCTGATGTTACGTGAAGGTGAAGTCCAGACGCGAAGATAGCTGATACTCAAGATAGCTATCTCTTATCACGCCTCTTTTAAAGGATCCCAGGTTGTAAGAGGGAGGGAACACGTGAGCGGGCAAAGACATTATGATTAATAATGTCTAAAACAAATAGTTATTTTTTTAAAGCAGTTTCTACATACTAGGTATTCTTATAAGGATTCGTTTTTTGACAAAAAGTAATAAAAAAACAATAAGTTTGTCTTCGTTCTAACACAATAATCAAAAATAATGTAAGTTCATAGTGTCGGGAGACGCTTATATTTCTCGATAAAGGGTTTTTATCTTTCATTTAATAAAAGGCAGTAAGGAGTTAGAGGGTTCTTGATTGACTTAGGCCAATGAAATTTCTTTCAACACAAATTCACTTCATCTCCTAAGTTACCTGTACCCCTAGCACGAACCAAAATCGAATTCGTATCGTTTGCGAGTCCGAAATGTCATTGTCAAATGTGTACTGGTTTTTAGTTCTCGTTACGTACTTTGTGCCGCTGCTGTTCAAGTTTCCATACAAAATTTGACATTGACATTTCGGTTTGCAAACTATTCAAATTCGATAATGGTTCGTGCTAAGGGTACTGCTTGGTGTTAGCGAAAGTGACTTTACTTCGGTATTCATTAATGACACGGCTACATCAATGTATACCGCTAGCGGGCAGAAAATATATTCCCGATGTCGTCTACGTGGAAAAGTTGATCAGCCTTTTAGTAGGCAAAGAATTAGCTACTAAAGGAACGATTACTGGGATAAACTATCCTGTGTCATTTTCCGAAACTCAAAGTACCTCTATACCATAGACATTAGTATATTTTAATCTCTTTGCTCTACACCAAATTTCATCTAAATCGGTACAGTGGTTTAAGCGAGAAGAGGCAGTAGACTAAACACCTCGAGCCTCTTCAATTACGCCGTGACGTGGCATCACTAAGCGCGTTCTATCGCCTGTACCACGGCGAGTGTTCTGAGGAGTTATTCTCTCTTATTCCACCTTCCCCTTTCCTTTAGAGGACCACGCGCGCTGGCCTACGTTGTCACCGTCTAACTGTGGCTACAATTCCAACGCGTACAAAGAAATTTGGTGACTCATTTCTTTGTCGCACTATCCGTAAATGGAATGCTCTGCCCGCTCACGTGTTCCCTCCCTCTTACAACCTGGGATCCTTTAAAAGAGGCGTGAAGAAGCAACTTGCAGGCCGGCAGGGTGAGGATGGCTGGTGTGGCAGTTAGAACTGCTGTATCAGCTATCTTCGCGTCTGGACTTCACCTTCACTTAACATCAGGTGGGGTGGAGTCATTTGTCGGATCTATCTATAAAATAAAAAAAAAAAAAAAAGACAGACAGTCAGGCGCACTTTCGCATTCATTATGATACCAGTATAGATATAAATGCAAATTATCTTTATTAACCGAGGCACTGTGTCAGCGAACACGAGACACAGTACATCCTACGATTGAACGAGCGTATGCTAAAATAAATACTTGAATAGGAAGCTAGCGTGCATATAATGGGGAGTCATTCTATTAAATCAGTTAAAATGCAAACAATGTTTTATGGCGAGCAAGAATTATATATTGTATTCATTTCGCTAATGTGACTTTGCACTCGTCATATTGAAGTTCCCATTGTAATACGTTATGTTGATTTTGTTCACTTGCGTTTTCAGTTCATACACATACTTTCACACATACACATCCCCACTCGTACATACACATCCCCACTCGTACACACATATCCCCACTCGTACACACACATCCACACTCGCACACACACACAGACTCACACTCACATATACACACATAGAGTAATTATAATTCGAGGATTTTTTAATTAAATATATTTGTAACTTGTAAAAATATTCACTAAAAATGTTTAGAGTTACTTTAGTAATTTTACTATTGTCATGTTTTTTGTGTTAATGTTACTCGAACATTTATGTATTATCGTAACTTCCTCACTCACAATGTTCGCCTTCCGAGTTTTGTCTTGTTGTAATGCGAACCATTTAGAAAAACTGAAATGTTAGGTCTTTGCGTTACGAGCTCAGCTCAGTGCAAAAACCTCTGTTTGGTTGTAAGCCAAGTTTAAATTTTGTATTGGTGAATATATATATTTTTGTTATTTTTGTTGTATTTAGCAAGAAGACTTACTGTTTTTAAATTGCCATTTTGATAAAGTCTCCAAATACCTTTTATTTTTCAAATTCAATTGGTATTTAAAAAACCGCAAATAACAAATTGATGAGAGTTAGAAGTTGGACTGTCCCAGGGCAGCTTTTTCATGCTTAATTAACATTAAGAACGTTAACAGATAATTTCACATAGCAAAACAACATCGTTCATTTTAAATCTTCATTACAAATGAAATACAAAGAACCAAATTAAAAATTTATTATATTACTGTAAGACATACTTAGCCAATTCATTTAGACTGCCTGTTTGGATTTCTTTATCATTCCGTCGGATCTTTATAAAATAGTTTTCTAAAGTATAATAATATTGCTTTCTTAAATTTTATCAAGCAACAACTATAGGAAAGTACACAACTCGAGTTTTGGTTGCTTTTTGAAGAGAAACATAGTTTGCGACAGCCCTGGTATTCATTTATTTGATTACCAGTGGAGTCGTCAGTAGATATTTAATTTGCGACAATTGCGCATATATTAAATTATACCGGTGGCGATAATAAGCGAGACGGAGCCAATTATAAAGAATTACATTGTCCGGGACACGTTTTGAGCCTTCTCCGGTGTTGAGATAGCGTACATCTCCATAGCTTTTACGATTTCAGCGAAATAGTAATTGAGTAAGAGGAGCTCGATGGCGCAAGTGGTTAGCGCATTCGGCTGCGATCGTTGTAGTTAAGCAACTTTCGCAGTGGTCGGTCATTGGATGGGTGACCAAAAATTTGCTATCTCGAGTTCCTCCGTGCTTCGGAAGGCACGTTAAGCCGTTGGTCCCGGCTGCATCTGCAGTCGTTAGCACCCGCCAATCCGCACTGGGCCCGCGTGGTGGGTCATGGCCCAATCTCCCTATTCCATCCGTATGGAAGGCCTGTGGGCCCAGCAGTGGGGACCTTAATAGGCTGATGATGATGATGAAGAAGGAGATGTTCTGTGAACAGCATTAAGATTTTCACACAAAAATAGAAAAAAGAAAAACAATAAATTTTAGGGGTTCCCCAAACTTATACATGGAAGTAAAAAAAATTCTTTCATCATACCCATACTATTGGGGTGGGGTATTTATGGATAGGTTTTCAATGGGTTTCTAATAAGATTTTCACCTAAACTGAATAGTTTGCGCGAGAGCTACTTCCAAAGTGGTAAAATGTACGCCTCCCCTCTGTAACTTCTAAAAAAAAACTATGATGTACATTCTCATGCAAACTTCCACCGAAAATTTGTTTGAACGAGATCTAGTAAGTAGGTTTTTTTTTCATACGTAATAAATCGTAAACCCCAATTTAGTTATAAAAAATACACTATCATTAAAACATGGATCAAAGTTACAACGAACTACAAGAGCTTATTACGTTACTTGCTGCTACGGAACCCTTTATAGACAAGCCCGATTCGCACTTGGCCACTTATTTATAACTGTTTTTACGTTTTTTTTTAGCGACCAACTTCATGCTGTTACTTTTGTGTTTACCGCACATTAAGAAAATCTACCAACAAAATAGAAATAGAATCTCTATTTAGTGGGTGCTAGCGACTGCATTGTGAAGGCCTATCAAAAGTATTTATTAATCTGGAACAACGGAACCAAAGCGCGATTCAGGAGGCTACAGCGCCATCTCTTGACCATTGGTGTAGAACCAAAACCCACATCTTTATTTTTTGTAATAAAGTAACAGTTATAGGTATTCATATTTATAATATTTATCCACATGTTTCTAGTTTGCATTTCATTTCGTACTTCTTTCTAATGTTCTGCCCTTCCTATCCAGTGTTGGTGACCTTATAGTTACTTTCTTTGTAAGCTGTACTAAAGGACCTAATCAGCTAAATGATCGGCGATTCTTGACAATTTAGTGACATTAATCGTTCGTTACATCGTTACGAGTACTTTATTAGTAGCACAACTGTGAAACCAAATACTTTGGAAACTTTATTTGAGGTACAGACATTATTTTTCTGTGCTTTAAATAAAAAAGTCTCAGGTAAAAAGATTAACGCTTGCCGAACAAAAAAGTGGCCTCGAGTTTTCTAGTAAATACTTTTTACAATGATATTATAATATACTAGCGGGCCGCCCTCGCTTCGCTTCGGTGTAGAGCTGAAGTGTAGACTGCAGTTTTTGTTCTCAGGCTTGTATTATACACAACGCAACACATCTATGATTCTTCTTATACCTGCATGCAAAGTCTCAGCCCGATCGGTTTAAAATTGACAAAGTTTCATACAAACTTTCATTCCCTATTTTATCCCCTTGGGGGTAGAATTGATCAAAATCCTTTCTTAGCGGATGCCTACGTCATGACATCTACCTGCATGCCCAAATTTCAGCCCGATCCGTCCAGTGGTTTGGGCTGTGCGTTGATAGATCACTATGTCAGTCAGTCACCTTTGAGTTATATTTAAATAGATGTTGTACCACTTATAAAAAATGTTCGGACGAGCAAACTGCCTCGGCGGACTTCCTGTTGAAGTGATACGCATACAATGCGAGTACAATAAATATATATAAATCCAAACATATAGTACACGCTAACTATATCCAGGCCTCAATTACGACCATTATTACATTATTATAATGCCAGCGTGCGAAAGGGACAGAATTATTGTCTGCTACACCGCTCGGCCACCAAGATTTATATCAAGTTTCCTCGCTTCTTATGAGTCATGACCTGACCGAGTGAACAACCGATATCAAAATTGAACGAGTCGTTCCGTCCGTCTGTCTGTGCGTGCATCTAACAAAATTGCATTATTTATATAACATATATCAATATTTAAAGATTTTTACGTGATGAAAAGCTTATATTACTCAGCTATTCATCTAAAAAAAATGAAAAAAAAAAACTTTAAGTATTGTATGTTTTGGGATGTTAAAGTTTTAAACGGTTCTCGTGAAAAAATGATTTTTTTTGCATAAGTGACAGCGTATATATACACATGTATATATATTTAAGGAAGTTCAGCTCAATAATTTATTTCAAATCCATTTAACTAATCACAAATTTCATTAGAGTATTGCAAAAACTTGCCAAATAAACATAACGATTTTGTTAAATTCTGCAAAATTAGTAAGTGGGATTTTCATTTTTATTTAAAGTTTGTGGTTTGAGAAGTTATACAGTTTTCCCATTTTTTTTTATTTGATAAAGTAACTGAGAAGGCCTAGATTTTAAAATACGATATTAGACATGGCAGAAGAAGCTTTAATTAAATAACTCCTGTCAGATCAGTCTATAATCTGAAGCGAAACATATAAGGGAGCAAATTATGTTTAAAATAAAAACATAAAATATATCATTTTTTTTTTTAAGCATTTAACCGCTAAATTTAAATCTTAAGAAAAGTTTTACTAGAAAAAAAATCCACGCGGACCAGGCAGCGGGCGGGACTCGAACCCGCACCCTTCGCAATCCGGGCGAATGCACTGATGACCAATTATGCTACCACGGCCCTGATGGCCGCGTCCAAATTTTCCTAGCCTCAAGCTGCAAGGCAGCGCCATCTCTTCGCATTGTAGGTGACCCACAATGTCAAATGAATACTTTTTTTGGTCAGTGCATTCGCCCGGATTGCGAAGGGTGCGGGTTCGAGTCCCGTCCGCTGCCTGGTCCGCGTGAATTTTTTTCTAGTAAATATTTTTTTCTTTATATATCATTTTATTGAAATATTTGAATGGTTTACATTTCATTAACATATATTCTGGTCTTTTGTAAATCAATTACTCTGAATTTCAATCCAATAAACTTTTCTTGGCGAGCAAACCCGCCGGCGAATGATGTATTTATAATTTTATTTAGTTTAATAAAGAGCAGAGCGGAGAGTTCTGAGTCCAAATTGACTTTAATATGTATGAGAGCAATGACATACCCAGACGAACCGACAATTTAATATAATAATAAAGCTTATTGTTAAAGAATAAAGTCCATTGTGAGATGCGCACTCGAGTTATTTCTTATTTATAATAATAAAACTCTTGCAGATGTTCGGAATGATTCAATGCTAGTATTATTTTATTTATTCTTTTTCTTTTTAGGGTTCCGTACACAAAGGGTAAAAACGGAACACTCAGTCGTCTGTCTGTTCGTATGTCACAAATCTCTAGATCGTAAAAGCACACAGCCGAATATTTAATTAAAAATCCAAATAAACAATTTTTTATGGCTGATTTTTTTTTTCTTGTGCATTTGTCTAAAGCTTGTTGAGTAGGATATAGGTAAATATAATCATCATCATCATCATCATCAGCCTATTAATGCTCCCACTGCTGGGGCACAGGCCTTCCCTATGGTTGGAATAGGGAGATAGTGCCATGACCCACCACGCGGGCCCAGTGCGGATTGGCGGGTGCTAACGACTGCAGATGCAGCCGGGACCAACGGCTTAACGTGCCTTCCGAAGCACGGAGGAGCTCGAGATAGTAATTTTTGGTCACCCATCCAATGACCGACCACTGCGAAAGTTGCTTAAGTTCAACGATCGCAGCCGAACGCGCTAACCACTTGCGCCATCGAGTTCCTTATTTATTACTTTTTAAACATTTTACTGCTAGATTTTAAATCTCAAGAATATATGTTACTTAAAAATACTGCGGACCACGTGGAGTTTTTTTTTTAATTTAAAAATGTTATTGAAAGTCAACGTTACAATTTTTAGATCATTTTTGTTACGAGGTATAAAGTAGTCCTGGTGGTGTCCTATATGCTGTATTTAAACAACAAATACATTATAATTTCTATTTTTGAAGTTATACTTCTTTAGGCGCGTTATGAAAAAATGATGAGAGTGAAATTTTAAGATGCGCGCGCATCACTGTAACACAAAATTTTAACAACTTTTGTGTTTACCGCATATTAAGAAAATCTACCAACAAAATAGAAATAGAATCTCTATTTAGTGGGTGCTAACGACTGCATTGTGAAGGCCTATCAAAAGTATTTATTAATCTGGAACAACGGAACCAAAGCGCGATTCAGGAGACTACAGCGCCATCTCTTGACCATTGGTGTAGTAAGTAGAACCAAAAACCACATCTTTATTTTTTGTAATAAAGTAACAGTTATAGGTATTCATATTTATAATATTTATCCACATGTTTCTAGTTTTTATATTCGGAATACGTGTTTGAGTTTCATACAAGTGCAAATCACATATGTTCTAATAAATTATATTCAGTAGCGATTTTAATTGAATATTTTGATTATTTATTTATTTTTTCAAATTAAAATTGAACTTTATTGACTGTGTCCTTTTCCAGACTTTTTATTAATTTATTGTAATTAATTATTTGCATGCAATTAAAAACTAATTTTAAACGATGCCAAAGAAGGATAACTGCTCACGCGCCTACATAAGTACACGCACCCATTTTTTAAAGAATGTAACTGCTCGATGTTAAAATCTAAAGAAAATATTTCTAGAAAAACTCCGCGTGGACATTGCTCAATCTGTGCTGCCTGGTTCTGGAGTTTTTAGTAATACATTCTAGCAACAAATACTTTTAAAGTGCATGTCCTTCAACAACAAAACAACAAACAGAAACAGTTCAAGTGGTTGCTATTTTTCTGTATGACCAATCTTTATTATGAAAGTTGAAAATAATCTTCCTAGTGGACGAATCGGAACTCTTGTTTTTCCCCATATTGCTGGGTTTAAAACGTTATAATTTTAATGTATTTGTTTCTTAGGTTTTCACGCACATCACTCATTAAATAAAAAGTTTTTACGGGTTAATGCACGAAATTTTATTTATTTATTGACGTTTCGTAGCCTTTATAGGCTACGTCGTCAGAATTAAACTTTTATTCAATTTGTCGAGCTACCTTCGAAAGACTTTTATTGAGTTCGATTTTTAAGTTTTATTGTCTACGTATGAATTTATTATTTACTTTACTTAATAAAGTATTTTATTTCAAATTCTTTTTTGTAATTTTGAGTTTATTTATTTGACCCTAACTATATTTTAATTTTAATGTAAAAAAAATAGGTTTCATATGTAATATCGACGTTTCATGAAAATACGCGGCAAAACAAAGAAAAACAGAATGCAGTTTTTTCTTTATTTTCTTAAATTCTTCGGCTTTCACTGTCTTTAATTAGCTGGTCAGTTATAAATACGTTAAAAAGTTTGTGTTACGTTACCATAATGAGCATGGTCTTAACTATTAACGAACACAACTATTTTTTGCCCACATTGTAAGAATACCACGTCGTGTATGGTTTAATAACAATTAAACTGGATTAAATACCAATTTTAGCTAACGTTAGTACCATAAGTAAGTTTTTTGTAGGGATGTCGAAAGTTGAGAAAAATATCGATATATCGATACATCGAATTTTTAAAAAATATCAATATCGGCTTCGATATATCGCGAAAAAAACCTCGATATATCGATATATCGGACCAATTTTCCCAAAAATATCGTACAGTAGCTCACGAAATATGACACGCGGAATAATAATGGAACGAAAAATATCTCCCTAAAAATAGACCCTATTTTCGAATGATGACATAGACAATACTAAATACAGCACAGATCACAGATATGTTAAATATCATTATTCTGAGATCCAGTTACGATTTTTCCAGCGACGAATTTAGTTAGATCGTGTTAAGCGGCTAATAATTAAAAAAATATCGTTTTTGATTCGAATTTCGATATTGGTTATTTTGTATCGATGTATCGATATATCGAATCAAAATATATCGGCAAAAAATATCGATATATCGAACAAGAAATATCGATATATCGATACATCGATGTATTTTCGACAAGCCTAGTTTTTTGTGGTTAATTAGGGGGTGTCTTTAATTATGTGACAACCACTGTATGTGAAACCCTAAATAAGCGAGGCCAGACTCTCACTTGGCCGGTTTTGTTTTTGCCAAGGTTCAGACATCAGTGAGGTATTGTTCCGACACAGAAATTAATTACTTTGAGACTGATTTAAGTAGAGAAACAAAACAATGTCCGTCCTACTATGTTGTCGGCTGCGGAGTGGTTAGCTACCGGGATCGCGGACCGCATTGTCGCTGGTTCGCATACCATTGACGAGAAATATTCATTTCATTGTCATTGTTGTGTAGCGGTGGACTGTAAATTAAATGGGAATAATGAAGGAAAACGACAGCAGTAGCAGTTAATTAAATATAGTGCGTGTTCACAACATATACGTTAGTGACAAGACAATAATAATCAATCAAGAATAATGGTGTCAAATAGTGACATAGAGAAGTAAAGGATTTAAAAAATCTCTTATCTATTAGACAAGTCCGTCCGTCCGTCTGTCTGTGATGCTGTTTCAGCGGCCAAACCGTAAGAGATAGATAAAGAGAATGTTTAAGTTATAAGTTAAGAATAGTCTGATAAGACTACAAACCGGATTTGAGTAACGTAGCACTTCCCTGTTTTCGAGAAATCACGAATTTCAAACGAAACCACACAAAATCTCCGAAGTTCTCAATTAATTAAATACATTTTTTTTTTAAATCAGGTTTTGGTGAACATTTGGTTCACTGGTTTGCTAGTACATAATAATATGAAAAAGAGTTTAGTAGCCACAGCCAGCCGCCAACAGTCACAATAATGTAACTGGATTACCGATGGGTGTTTTTAAAATTGGTCCTTTACTGCGGGCCTCATAAGAAGGCTCAAGGTCACACAGCGAGCAACGGAGAGAGCGAAGATCGGTGTTTCCCTACGCGATAGAATCAGAAATGAGGAAATCCGTAGGAGAACCAAAGTTACCGATATCGCTAGAACGATTGCTCGCTGTGTGACCTTGAGCCTTCTTATGAGGCCCGCAGTAAAGGACCAATTTTAAAAACACCCATCGGTAATCCAGTTACATTATTATGACTGTTGGTGGCTAGCTGAGATAATAGAGATTCTATTTCTATTTTGTTGGTAGATTTTTTTAATGTGCGGTAAACACAAAAGTAACAATGATGTTACAGTGATGCGCGCGCATCTTAAAATTTCACTCTCATCATTTTTTCATAACGCGCCTAAAGAAGTATAACTTCAAAAATCTGATAAAAAAGACCTTTTCTACTACAAATACTGGTAGTATTTGTCGTAAATGCTCAAAGAACTCAACTTATCACATATTGTTTTAAACTTTCATGGTGACTAACATTATGTCAATAAACAAAAAACTATTTACTATTTCCGGAAAATGGGTCAAAAAACACATAGCGACAAGTGTTCCCTGTAGGGTTGTTACAGCATTAAAGCTACATCCTTATAAGGCATTTCATCAGCTACAAAACGAAACCTCTTATACAACTATCAACTCCTGGCAACATCTATAAAAAAGAAAAAAGAATGCCACTAACAGATAGATACAAGCGTTACATTTTGTGCGAGTGTCAAGAAACAAACGAGCGACCAGCGCAGTCATCAATCGTGTCGGCCGCACACACACACACAAAAAAAAAAATTATATTTTGGCGGGATTTCATCGAGTGCGGTTGGCGTCTTATTTTAATTATTCTTAAATTCGTTCATAGTGGATATTGAGAAATAAAATTGGTGTGATTTTGTGTCACAACCGTCTGCATGACTGAAGAATTAGTGGAATCTTTAAAATATACACTATTCCGGTCAAGTGGACGTGAGAATTTTATTGTAGTGTTGACTACCTCACAGAAGCTTATCGAAAAAGCCAACCTGATATATTTCGTGCCAAACACTCCAAGAAGCATTAGAATGCGTCACACCGACATTCTAATGTAAAGAGAAAAACAGAATAATTTAACTTAAGACTAGGCTGTATGGGCATTGTTCCCCATGCCTTCCCTGAAAGGGAGAAAAAAAAAGAATGCCACTATCAGATAGATACAATTTTACTTGACATTGGCTGAACGCACAAACCGTGCATGCCATAAAAAAAGAAAAAGAAGAAGAACAGATAGATACAAGCGTTACATTTTGTGCGATTGTCAAGAAAATAATGAGCGACCAGCGCACCCATCAATCGAGTCGGCCGCGCACAAACACACACAAAAAAAAATTAAATCGCTTAAACAAAAACCAAAACAAACAGTTCCGTGTAGGTTTTCACACTAATTAATAACCGGCGCGCTGGAGCGAAAACCGGGGACACTCACGAACACCAAAAAATTAAGACGCGCGGAGTACCACCGACAATGGCGGCGGTGCGTCCCATTAAAACTTAACAAAACATAACACCCATTGCCTTAATTCAAGCAATAAATAATATAACAGAACCACTCTTCATTGCAACTTGAATATAAATTGCCTAATTAAACTAAACGACTCGAATATAACCGAATAAAGGCGGATTGTGTATGTACGCTGCGGACAGACAATGTTGTAGGACTTCGCGTAGACATAATGCTGTACTCTATTCAAGCCAGTGTTGCCAGGTCTCCAGATATTACAGGAGATCTCCTGTTCTACTGTTTTTCTACATGTATCTCCTGTTTTTTTAGAATACGATTTTCTTTTTTAAATTGCATGTTGAGTTGCATTTTTCGTCATTAATAATGTAAATAACCTTAATAATTATAAAATTAATGTAATTGTCTAAAGAAAAATTGCTTTGAGGGGCGGCAGAAGCCACAGAAACACATTCGTTACTGGTCTTCATCTTGATTTGATTTACAGATTCGGGGGGGGGGGGGGGGGTGCAAATCGGAAAAAGTACACCTCTGCTACTGTTTTTCTTTCCATACATCTACTGTTTTTTTCTATAACGCCTCCCGATATTTGAAAATCCGACCTGGCTGATTCAAGCTATGTTTACATACGCGCGACAATGTGGATATATATATATCTGCAAGTGTGTCGAAAAGTTGGCTGAAAATCGAATTTGTATGTAACACAAAATGAACAGGAAAACACTCAAAGAGAACAGAAGGAAAAGTTTTGGCGCGAAATCTGCTCGTCTTGTACTAGTTCAAACACTTTTCGGAAGGTTTGTTAGCGAATTGTCAGCGAAATGGAATGAGTTACGATCGCCTCATTTTACCTGATAATTGTGAAATATTGATTTTAACTATTATATATAACAAAATAAATAAATATTTCCGACACTCACACCAATTAGCCTAGCCCCAAAGTAAGCACTGTAAGGCTTGTGTTATGGGATGCTAGGGTAACGGATAGAATACATATACAGTACATATATAGGTATATTTATATAGAAATACATATTAAACATCCATGACTGGAGTACAAATGCTCGTATTCATCACACAAACATCTGCCCCCACCGGGATTCGAACCCGGGACCTCTCGAGTCGGCGACACCATGAAACCCGGCGTACAAACCACTCGACCACGGAGGTCGTCATAAAGTGCTAATATTACCTGTAACTAAGTACGTGTTCATCAAAGGCATTAATTTCAATGATTTTCATATCGACTCTTATTTAATTGCCATAAATAACTTTACACAAATTTTACAGCAGCAAGGAGAGAAATAAATTGAACTTTATCAATTAAATTATTAAGTATAAAAAAACGGCAACGTATCGTCGCGACCGGCGTTGCCCTCCAGACAACAATAAATACAGCACTGTGGCACGTGACACGAATAACTAGAGTATACTTTTTAATTAAACGCACCTTCAACATTACAGAGCAACTAGCGGCCCGCCCTCGCTTCGCTTCGGTGTAGAGCTGAAGTGTACACTACAGTTTTTGTTCTCAGGCTTGTATTATACACAATGACCTTCATCTATGATTCTTCTTATACCTGCATGCAAAGTCTCAGCCCGATCGGTTTAAAATTGACAAAGTATCATACAAACTTTCATTCCCTATTTTATCCCCTTGGGGGTAGAATTGATCAAAATCCTTTCGTAGCGGATGCCTACGTCATAACATCTACCTGCATGCCAAATTTCAGCCCGATCCGTCCAGTGGTTTGGGCTGTGCGTTGATAGATCACTATGTCATTAGTCACCTTTGAGTTTTATATATATAGATAGATTAACTAATAATGCAAAAAATACATATTATTATAATACAAGTCAAAGTTTTGTCTGTGGAAAAGTCACAGTCATTAAACCTCATTTTATTTCTTTATATTAATGACAATAAATATAATATATCTATTGTAAACTCGTAAATTTATTTGTATTAATGTTGACAGACTGTCACGCGTGCGCACTTGTGCACACAAAAAAGTATTATATCAAATAGATACTTGTGTATGTGAGCGTACCAAGGACACTATGGACTACGGACGGAGCCGAGCGGCCGACAGACGGCACAATATGAAATCTGCTTTATTCGCCATTCAAACAAGGCGACTGACACAATGCTCTCAATGACTCACAATAGCGAATTAAGTATTATTTTAAATTGACGTAATTGAAAAATATGCAGCCGCTCGCGCGCTGCGCACGGGTAAATTGATTCATGTATAATAATAGCCAAAGCATATGGCGCAGACGGTTAGAACCGTACGGGTCGCTTTGAGCTTCTTTGACGTTTTCTTTTATACGGAGGAATAAACGTGTTTTAACTTTTCAGAAAGGGTATCCTTACTTTTAAGCATACTCGTCATTTAGGTGGCCTATCCTTGAAATTATTACAACATAAATAAAACACTTTGTAAAATCAGTTACAATGAGAAAAAATCATCTCTCATTTCAGTGAGTCATACCTGTAAATCACATTCTATTGTTAAATTTATATATAGTATGTGGTAAACATATACTAAAACTACAAATATATATAATTTCTTATCCAATCTTAATTTTATTTTATTTTAGTAAATTATATGACTTATATACTAATTTTAAAATTAAATGGTATATTGATATATAGTTACGCCGTTAGTATCTAATGTGTACATATTAAGTGTCTGTAATTGGCCTTCAGATTGTATTTTTATTTTATTGTATTACATCCGCAAAAATCGCCGTAGAAGCTTTGTTAAAGATAAATAAATAAATAAATTCTAAAATCTGTATCGAAACACTCGTACTAGTCGCAAGACTACACTAGGGATGAAACGATACCATCTAGGTATCGATACATTTACTCGATACTGTATCGGTCATAAAGTATCGATGCCTACTCGGTATCGAATGAAAAGTATCGATACTTACTTGTATCGATAAATTTTGAAGAACGATATTACAATTACAAATTCAGTCACAGTTTTAATTTGACGAAAACAAAAGAACGGCTAATGCCACGCGATGAACGAATAACTGACTGAAAATTTGGAATAAATATAAATCACGCAAGGCTGTCAACTGCAAACAACAAAATAAAAATTCCAACTGAACACCTTACCATAGAGCAAACAATCTGCATATGGGTGTTTTTAATACTTCTCAGTTAGCTACCGACCGAGTACCGATACAAGTACTTACTTCACGATACTACTTGTTACTCAGTTCTAAAGTATCGATCCCAAAAGTACTTGGTATCGAAAGAAAAGTATCGAGTAGTCACTTGTATTTACTCGTATCGTTACATCCCTAGACTACACCCGTAGGCAATAAACACAACGGTGCACTATCTACGAGCGATGTTAATCTTTGATGTTAGGCCAACGTACTTTCGCTCGTACAGTCAGTCGGAAAAAAAGGACAGAACGCTTGTTATTAACATGCGATGCAACTCATTGACCGAGTCTCGTGGTCGGTACCAAACTTCCTTCCTTAGCTCTTATAGCTGTAATACAATAACATATAACTTATTAGCGTTAAACTAGCAAACCAGTGAACCAAATGTTCACCAAAAAAAAAATGTATTTAATTAATTGAGAACTTCAGAGATTTTGTGTGGTTTCGTTTGAAATAGAAATCACGTGATTTCTCGAAAACCGGAAGTGCTACGTCACTCACATCCGGTTTATAGTCTTGTCAGACTATTCTTAACTTATAACTTGAACATTCTCTATATCTATCTCTTACGGTTTGGCCGCTGAAACAGCACCACGGACGGACGGACGGACTTGTCTATTAGATAAGAGATTAGTCATTAATTTAAGTATATTATATATCATATCGTTTATTCTCTCGTGAAAATGAGTTTATTGAATACTATAGTGTAGTATGAAAGTGATGACCGGCGCAGTGGGAGCCTGCTGATCTGTATGACAGGTTTCACAACCAAGTGCAGACACCAGTCTCAGGAAAGGTTAAAATTATTTGCTTATTGTACTTTGTATTTTATAATATAAGACTTTGTAACCATTCTTGAGAGAAATAAATAGATTATTATTATTATTATTATATAACTAATGGCAAAAACCCAACGTAATGCAACTGATATTTTTCTTTATTTTTGTGTGTGTATGCTGTTGGTCGCAGATGACCTTTACAGCGTCACCGGGTTTGGGGACGGCGAGATCCTAAGGGACCTCAAGCCAAGAATTGGCGAGTGCCTCTAGAGGTAATGCACTGACCTTTGACATTTGACATTGTGGGTTACCTATAATGAAGAGATGGCGCTGGCGATGGCGCTAAGAATGGCTAGAAGAATTTCGACGCGGTCCGTGAGGGCTGCGATAGCATAATTGGTCAGTGCATTCGCCCGGATTGCGAAGGGTGCGGGTTCGATTTCCGTCTGCTGCCTGGTCCGCGTGGAATTTTTTCTAGTTATATTTTCTTTAGATTTGAACATCAATCAGTTACTTGCTTTAAAATAATAAAAAATTTAATTTTTATATATTGTTAGATATTCATAGGGACTGCGGACATGGTGGCCGAGACAAAATTCAGTACCTACCACAATATAAATCGATTTATTATTGTATTTTTACTTAATTGGTTTAATTGCTTTAGGAGTGCCCAACTAAGCATGTATTCAAAGTAATTCCTATTTGAAAAGGTAACTACCTGATGTCTGAATATCACTTTAAATTAAATAACACCAATACAATGTAAAATATTTCAGTTCATCCATCAGCAAAAGATAAATAATTGTGCAATTTATCAATAAATTCATTCACATAAAGTATAATTGACTGTTGCACTTTAGTTATCTCATCGAAGCATGAAAATGTTATTAAAATATTTTAATAACATCCCACTAAAATATAAAAATAAGTATAGATTGATGTAATGGGGTAATTGTGCGCATATAATATAGCTTTAAGTTGCCTAACGACCCTATAACAGGCTAGCGAAGCCAATTTATTATCCTTACCGTATGTAACGGCTATTTTTTTTTACAATTTTTCTGTCTTCAATACAATGTAGCACGCGATAAATTTTAATACAATAATCCCTCAAGGCAGTCCGTGTGACATTTTAAAATATTTCGAAAAAAAGAAAAAATTAACTTTGTAGAAAATTTTCTGCTTAACGGTACCTACGAGTACTACAGGTGATGAAGCAACATTTTATGAGTTTTTGTAAGTGTGTGCAAAAAGGACGCATAGAATGCAACAGCTCCGTCGCGTGTAAAATTATTAACAAAAAAAATATATTGAATACAAAACAATCAAAATTACCTACGCAGCGTGAAAACGAGGTTCATCGGTTTTAAATAGGGTATTTGACACTATTAAAAATAAAGTGCCAATTGTAAGCATCTGTGTTTAAAATGAATATTGGCAGGGGTTTTTACTTACTATTTTTACAAAAAAATATATTCATAATTTTACTAAAAACCCAAGAAAGAGATAATAGTTTTCTTATCTATTGTCACGTGACCCAAAACGTTTGGGATTGGCGGAGCCTAAAATGACGTCATACGCAAGTAAACTTCCGGTTAAAGTGACATTACATTGTATCATTTGACATTTTAATAACAGTCGTGTGACGTCACACACTAGTAAGACGCCATATTGTCCAGAGAAACGTTTTCGCGGCAACATGAAATCGGAGTTTTTGATTTGGTTATTTTTACTGAAATACACAACAGAATGATGAATATCCACTTTTTACGGACTCCATAAACATTAGTCAATAACGCGAGATCGTTTTCTAAAACTTGTCAAATACCCTATTATGTCCGCTGGGTTATATTGATTGAAAAATTACTTAATTATTACAGATTCGAGATTTCTTCACGTATACGAGGTTCAGCTCAATCAAGATTCAAATCGTGATTTCCATATTTGTTTCTTAGGTTTTCACGCGCACCACTCATTAAATTAGGCAAGCTCCAACTGTATAGATGCACCGATCTATTTATTGATTGACGTTTCGCATCCTTTTCAAGATGCGTCATAATTCTGATGACGCACCGACGACGACGTCGGAATTCTGACGCATCCTGAAAAGGATGCGAAACGTCAATCAATAAATAAATCAGTGCATCTATACTGTTGAATCTTGTTTTATTCCGTGATTTTCATTCTTTGATAGGTAGAATCAAAACCGATCTTCAGATCATTCGGTTTCTACTTATGGAACGGGTGCTGCCAGCGGAGATGAGTCTGCTCTTGCTACATTGGGTACTATTAATCGTTGTATTTAACTTTAATGGTACATTTGTTTTTATGCCTAAACAGTGGGACACGGCATTCCTAAACTTTTTTCATTTTTAAATCTGTTTTTTATAATTTTTATTTTATAGTCAATTGTTTTATCATTTACATTTGTAATGGAAAGTGACTTCATGGGTTATCTCACATTGAACTCATTTTTCAAATTGACGACTCTGTTTATAATACAGGGAGAAAAAAGCAGCCATTGCTGAGTTTCTTGCCGGTTCTTCTCAGTACAAGGTCTCCCGCCGTAGATTTGCGAACCGATGGCGTAGCTTTTCGACATTCACAAGTGCTTGTAACAGCCTAGACTGAATAAACGATATTGAATTTTGAATTTTGATTTTTTTACATATTATTTCTCCAATAAATTTTTGGCCTTATGGAGCCTTGCACAAAGTGTAAATACGGTTGGAGAACATTTGACACTTTGTAGTCTGAACAAAAAATTTGGCAGACGAGCGAGTGTCTCGCCAGCACAGTAATTAGGGACAGCCTTTTTGCCTTGTAATGCAAAAGGCCGGGTTGCTGCCACCAAGGGGAAATCATATTTTTTCATTTGGCAATTTATACCGCTTGCTGGTGTTGCCATCGTAGCTATGTACTTATAAGACTCGATTGGAATATAGAAAATCGATAGTAAGTGTAAGTTACGATTAATTTATATTTTCAGCATTTAACTGCTACATTTTTAAATCTTATATTTTTTAAGTCAAGATTAAGTTAAGTAAATTAACGGAATATGTTACGGAATTGGCGCAAGTGGTTAGCGCGCTCGGCTGCGATCGTTGAAGTTAAGTAACTTTCGCATTGGTCGGTCATTGGATAGGTGACCAAAAATTTACTACCTCGAGCTCGTCCGTGCTTCGGAAGGCACGTTAAGCCGTTGGTCCCGGCTGCATCTGCAGTCGTTATCACCCATCAATCCGCACTGGGCCCGCGTGGTGGGTCATGGCCCAATCTCCCTATTCCATCCATAGGGAAGGCCTGTGCCCCAGCAGTGGGGACATTAATAGGCTGATGATGATGATGTTACGGAATAAACAATTTTTAATGCTGTTTTTACAGTTACAGATGTATCGTCATACTGGCTTCTAATTTGGCAATACGAAAGTCAGGTAATTGCCCGAATTGCATTCAGTCGCGCACGCTCTCTCGCCGCGACTACACCTCGCTACAACATGTAAATATTTTACGTTTTTCCAGACCTAAATCCCTGTTTGTGTGTATTTAGTTAGTACAAAAATTATACGGGAACATATTAGAGGCAAGAAAAACGTGTAATTTCATTCGTAAATACAGTTTTAAAGAAATTAATATAAAATAATTGTTAGTGATAACTTATTTTGACAGTTGCCGACACTGCTGACACGTGGAGGAGGCTAAAGAGCATGAATGAGAGTGAAAGAGACAACTTTAGTGCAGTCTATTGGCGGCTATTGCCAAGTGAAGTGTCAATGATAACCCTTCTAAGCGCTTACTGTATTCTGTGGTGAGTAGGGATGCAAAGTCTGTTGAAATATCGATATTTATATCGAAATCAGGAAAATATCGATATCCGATAAATCGACCATTTTAACTCGATATTATCGATATTTTCATTCTGTATAAAGAATGACAAGGATACACTATTGTCAAATTTAATTTTAGGTTTAAAGAATCATGCCAGAATCCACACCAGTTGAGTATATTTCTTGGGGTTCAAGATTTTTAATACATCTATAAGCTCTTGCGATTTTAAAGCAATAGTTATTTCGATATTATTCAATTTACATAGTCATAGCAGGTAAATTAATTGATATTATTGTGTTCAAATTTAGTCTACGAAATATCGATATTTTGGAATTTCCGATATCGATATTATCGATATCAGTGAATTTTAAATATCGATATAAATATTAATATTTTGGTCTCGATATAATCGATATTTCGATATATCGTTGCAACCTTGTGGTGAGTACAGACCAAAAATAGCGCGCTTTCCTACAGCCAAGGCGTACAAGAAATTCAATATGATTTTTAAAAAATCAATAGCACAGAGCTCTAGATCGATTTGACTGTATTTCCAAATTAAAATTATTATCTTTACACTCAACGAAAAATACAATAATACGAAACAAATCTATTAGAATTCCTAAGGACCGATACGATCAGCACCAGACTGAGTCGTGGTTTATTTTACACATAATATTCTTATTACCATATTTTTTGTTGAAACAGAAAAAATACCAAACCACCAGTCACCTGAAGGGCTTATATTATTGGAGATAATTATAGCGTTGGTCTTCCGCTCCGTTGGTCAAGGGTTCGATTCTGTATTACGTTGGCATTGACAAATAAATATGGGGTCACAGAGAGATTATTACGATACAATGTAAGTCATATTTGGGGATGTTTTATTTATTTTTAAGCATTTGACAGCTAGATGTTTAAAACTAAAGAAAAGTTTACTAGAAAAAAAAAACCACGCGGACCAGGCAGCGGACGGGACTCGAACCCGCACCCTTCGCAATCCGGGCGAATGCACTGACCATTATGCTACCGCGGCCCTATTGGATGCGTCGAAATTTTCCTAGCCTTAAGCTGCAAGGCAGCGCCATCTCTTCGCATTGTAGGTAACCCACTATTGGCCGCGTCGAAATATATTTGCGGATGTTAAAAAAATCGCCACGAGTTTAAAATTAAACAGTGGAATACAAGATAAAAATAAAGTTCGGAAACAATAAAAATAAATGTATTGTCTATGAATGAATATTAATTGATTATCTAAGTCCCGTCTTCGTAAAAATTTTAGTCAGAATTGACGGCAAGAGCCCCCTTTAACTTTGACGCGCTTAATTTTTAAAAGAAAAAAAATATTTTTTTATTATGTAAGTGCCTTGCCTTCAAATTACTGCTGCCCTAACGAAGAATGCAGTAAGAAGCACTTTTTGCGTGTTTTACAAGTTACATGAATTTAAAAAAAAAATTGTATCAACTGCCATTACTCTCTTTGTTGCATGTTAAATAAAATAGTCATTTATTATTTAAAAAACCACTTAGATAATGCTTAGGTAATTACGGCCTTCTCTTTGCTTATCACTAACAAAAGTATGTTACAGTAACTACTTAATGTGCTATTATATATTTCCGAACCCATGTGTGTCCTAACTACAAATGCAGTAGGTAACACATTTTTACATTAAAGCTTAATGAATTGAAAAATAGAGGAGTTCGATGGCGCAGGTGGTTTGCGCGTTCGGCTGCGATCGTTTAAGTTCTGCAACTTTCGCAGTGGTCGGTCATTGGATGGATGACCAAAAATTTACTATCTCGAGCTCGTCCGTGCTTCGGAAGGCACGTTAAGCCGTTGGTCCCGGCTGCATCTGCAGTCGTTAGCACTCACCAATCAGCGCTGGGCCCGCGTGGTGGGTCATGGCCCAATCTCCCTATTCCATCCATAGGCAGCCTGTGCAGACCTGTGCCCCAGCAGTGGGGATGAAATATCACATTTCCTTTATTTAATGTAAAACATTTTTTATTAATGTAAATATCAGAAGTCAACTGAAATCACGTAGACCAATGTGCTGTAAGATTTTGCACTGCGTTCTTGTCATGTGTACAAAATGTTTACTGCATTCTGTCTTAGCATTGTGTTCTTTATGTCCCCGAGTGGATTTCATTACCGGGATCAAACAATGATATAGAACACATTTTCGCGATTCCGAATCTACAATTAACTTATATCTTTCAAAAACGTCACTTACTGAGTTCTTAGCTACGACAGCGGAATATCTATCATTGCTTTTTTTTATTGTCCTACTTTTTATATAGCTTCAGGCAGAAACAAACAATTCTGGACAATACACAACAATCACACATTTGTTCCAAACTAAAGAGCGCTTGTGCGAGAACAATGAAGCCCTTTCCGAGTTAGACTTGCGAGCAAATCGAAAAATCCGCTAAAACCCAATCCACCAATTCATATATATAAAACTCAAAGGTGACTGACTGACATAGTGATCTATCAACGCACAGCCCAAACCACTGGACGGATCGGGCTGAAATTTGGCATGCGGGTAGATGTTATGACGCAGGCATCCGCTAAAAAAGGATTTTGATCAATTCTACCCCCAAGGTGATAAAATAGGGAATGAAACTTTGTCAATTTTAAAGCGATCGGGCTGAGACTTTGCATGCAGGTACGAGTATAAGAAGAATCATAGATGAATGCCATTGTGTATAATACAAGGCTGAGAACAAAAACTGTAGTCTACACTTAAGCTCTACACCGAAGCGAAGCGAGGGCGGGCCGCTAGTATTCCTATAAAAACAGTGTCCGAGTTCAATAATATCGACAAATTTAAAGTGTAACGAAGGAGTGGCCGTGATAACACCGCCCCGGTTCAAGGCTCTCCACCTTTCCATTAACGTAATTAATATTTATTTAACTAAACAACGATTCAATAGCACAATGTGCAGGATATTATTGTTTCTACGACACCATTTGTTGGTATACTAATCAACTTTACGGGTGCTTGCTGCCCCACTAGGATCTGAGTTTTTAATGACATTTCATTTTATGTTAAAGTAAGAACAATAATGTAGGTTTGGCATCACGGTTCCCAACTTAGGGGTTTTGTCCCCAGATTTAGGGGCTGAAAGGGTTAAAACGGACTTTTTTAGGGGCCGGAATTTTTTGGGGGTTCTTTTAGGGGCTTTTAACAAAACTTGCAATTAAATCGAAAAACAAAGCGTGTTTTCTTTCAGTTTTTGCGTAGAATGGAACGCACCACGATATAAAACGACTGAACTGACCGTGTGGCAGATTCTTTCCTAAGGCTGTATGGACTAAAGTTCTTTGCCTTCCACCAATCAAAACAGCTAAATAAGATTTAACAGCCTGTCAGCTCATTTTCGGAAGATGTATTTATTCAATAAAATAATTTACTGTTACTAAATATGTAAAGTTTTAATTTATGAGCAACAAAAGGATTTAGGTGATAAGATAAGTAGGTACATATAAAATTCGATATAGGGGATTTTTCAAAAATACTTAGGGTAAAATTTTGGTAAGGGTTGGTAACACTGTTTGGCATGCTACTCGTATATTAAAATATACGCTATTCCGGTCAAGTGGACGTGAGAATTTTATTGTAGTGTTGACTACCTCACAGAAGCTTATCGAAAAAGCCAACTCGATGCATTTCGTGCCAAACACTCCAAGAAACATTAGAATGCGTCACACCGACATTCTAATGTAAAAACAAAAAGAAGATTAATTTAATTAAAGATCAGGCTGTATGGGCATTGTTCCCTTTGCCTTCCCTAAAACGGGAGAACTTCAACAAAAAAAAAAGAAAAAAAATGCTACTCGTATATGCAACTATTTGCCCGAAGCACTCAAGCGTGGTCCAAAATCACGATGCCATTCGTATGTAAAAAGCTACGTAACAAATAAGAAAATTAAAAAGAAAAAAACAGTAAATATGTTCGCAATTTAAGTTTATAACTCGTTCTAGTCGACGACATATCAATTGGTTGATATCCCCACACAGCCTTATCGACAGATCTCTTGCAACAAAATGATATCCACACGTAATTTATCGACTGTGACGTGTAGGTACCAACGTGAATTAATTCCAACCCTTTGTCGGTCCACCTGTCTGTCACAGCTCATAAACTCCGAAAACAAATAATATTCCACCCGAAAAGTATATAATTGAATTAATGAACCCGAAAAAAATCTATTGATGTTTCAGAGAGACCGTTATTAATGAGTAATACACAATTGAGCCGCTTAATCATAGGCATGAAACTAAATTTAGTTTTTTATTATTTCCATTGAAAACAGTAAATAAGTAAGTAAGTCTTTAGTTTTATATTTCTTTAGAAAAGAATTTTAAAATAGACAGGAATCGTATGATAGAAATGAATCTCGTAGCTTCCAACTACCGAATTATAGTCATCTGCAAAACGTCACCAAAGATCTCTTATCTATTAGACAAGTCCGTCCGTCCGTCCGTCCGTCTACTCACGAATTTCAAACGAAACCACACAAAATCCCGAAGTTCTCAATTAATTAAATACATTTTTTTTTTGGTGAACATTTGGTTCACTGGTTTGCTAGTAGTATATATAGTGATGTAGCGAATGTCATTTTTTGAACATTCGCAAATGCGAATGCGGATGCGAATATACAGTTTTTGTTGAAGAGTCATTCCGCTCGCGCCGGTCTTTTCGTAAACTAAACAAGTGAATTTTGAGGTTAGTTTGAATAGTGATTTATTAACATGAGTAAACCAAATTCGTGAAATAAGGACTTATTTCACAGTTTGCAATGCTGAACGAGCTAAACGAAAGCTGTGTAACAATGAACATTCAAGGAAAGGAAGAACTACAACTTCTTCAAATTGTTTTTCTCTAATATACATATTCGCAAAACGTTCATAGAGATTTTGCGAATGCGAAATATTCGTTACTTCACTAATAAGTACCTAAGCTTATATGAGATAAAATGGTCGATTGAGCTGGTTTGATGATAGATCAGTCGCTTTTTACATATTACAGACACAAAGCTTGCAGAAGTTGGCACAGCATTAAGGTACGGAAACTTGAGGGATAAATGATATATGTAAATATCAACTTTAACATCGCCTCATCTTCGTATTGAGACATATTACTACACTAACCGATTAGAGAGAGATTGCGAGAGAGTGAGAAAAAGAAGATAGACGCTCTAGAAATGTGGTGCTGGAGGAAAATGCTTGGCATACAGTGGACACAATTCCGAACCAATGCATCCATCCTCCAGGAACTGTCCATCAAACAACGTCCGTCTTCCATCGTACAAGGTCGTATTCTAACTTTCTTTGGCCACATCTCACGCCGAGAAGATGCGTCGGTGGAACGACTGGTGGTGCAGGGCAAAGTCGAGGGCGTAAGGGCGCGCGGCAGATCACCAATGCGCTGGACTGACCAAATAAAAGCGGCACTGAACGGTAAACTTCACGAGTGCACTAGAAAGGCCGCAGTGCGGGACGAATGGCGGCGTATTGTGAAGCGCGCCACCAATCCTGATGTGACGACCACGACCACTCTGTCAAGAGTGTAGCGCCGAAGAAGAAGAACCGATTAGAAAACGAAGTCGGACAATGTAAAAGAATAACTTAATCAAATGGAATTTCGCATAATAACATAAGTTCCTAATAAAAACAGTTTTATCAGTAAAATATTCCGATCGCAACAACACCGAACATCGCAGTTGTGAACACTAGCAATTTTGTATCTTATTTATAACTTTAATAACGGGATGACGAACACATAACGACTATCATAGCCACATCATTTTTACGTACAAAATACACGCAACCAATTATAGTCCATTTCGAATGATAGCATAAGAATACGTAATTATTAACGAAGCTAATTCTATTCGAGACGCGATGCGGCTCATTGTTTTTTTACTACTATTATAATAATATAAAAATATAATTATTTTTTTATTGCATACCCCGCATTTTGTTTGATAAGTATATTCTGTAATGTCATTATGCTATGGAAGGCCGAGTTCGTTCGGGTTTAGTATTAAATATAAATGTATTCACGTAGCGAATAATTAAATTCGAGCAGTTGTATTTTAATTATAATGTAATGTATGTGATGGAAACATTATGTGATAGAAGTTGACCTCAACACATGTTTGCAAGTTTGATGCCAACTTTCAATTGGACGACACTGTATGAAATAAAACAGGGTGAAAAAAGCAGCCCTTGCTGAGTTCCTTGCCGGTTCTTCTCAGTACAAGGTCTCCCGCCGTAGATTTGCGAACCGATGGCGTAGCTTTTCGACATTCACAAGTGCTTGTAACAGCCTAGACTGAATAAACGATATTGAATTTTGAATTTTATGATTACTTAACTACCATTTTTTTATATAAAAAAAGTATATTTTCGTTACTAACTTCCCATTCGACAAACAGTTTTTTTATTAATAAACAACCATTTTCTGAATAGGGTATTTGACAGTATTAAAAATAAAGTGCCAATTGTTAGCATCTGTGTTTAGAATGAATGTTGGCAGGAGCTTTCACTATTTTTACAGAAAACATATTCATAATTTTACTAAAGACACATGATAAAGATAATAGTTTTCTTGTCTATTGTCACGTGCCCCATAACGCTTTGGATTGGTGGAGCCCAAAATGACGTCACACGCAAGTAAACTTCAGGGGGCCAATCGCCTAACCGGATTGCTTTGGAAAACGCTATCGCTTACGATTTCATTTTATTTTTTCTAGCTGCCTGAGGTTTTCAAATGCCTCGCGCTCTTTTTTTTCTTTTGCATTGGCAATAACAATATTAAATAAAATGAGCGTGAGGTATTTGAAAACCTTCGGCGGTCAAATATAACAAAATGAAATCGTAAGCGATAGCGTTTTCCAAAGCAATAAAGTTAGGCGATTGGCCCCCTGGTTAAAGTGACATTAGATTGTACGGTTTGACGTTTTAATAACAGTCGTGTGACGTCACACACCAGTGAGACGCCATATTGTCCAGAGATACTTTTTTCGCGGCAACTTGAAAATAGAGTATTTGAATTTTTTTTTTACCGAAATACACAACATAATGATGATGATCTTTTTATGGACTCTATAAACATTATAATTTTTATTATTTTTAAAGCATGTAACTGCTTGATGTTTAAATCTAAAGAAAATATAACTAGAAAAAATTCCACGCAGACCAGGCAGCAGACGGGACTCGAACCCGCACCTTTCGCAATCCGGGCGAATGCACTGACCAATTATGCTACCGCGGCCCTCACGGACTGCGTTGAAATTCTTCTAGCCATTCTTAAGCTGCAAGGCAGCGCCATCTCTTCGCATTATAGGCGAAGGGTGCGGGTTCGAGTCCCGTCTGCTGCCTGGTCTGCGTGGAATTTTTTCTAGTTATATTTTCTCTATAAACATTATTAAATAAAGTGACATCGTTTTCTAAAACTTGTCAAATATCCTGTTAGAACCAACTATATGGCTGGTAAATTATTTCGCATAGACAACATTAGTAGCCACTTAATTGAAATAAAAAGAGTCAACCAGACATGCGTCATTAAACAAATTGTGTGAGTCAAAACATACACAATGACGCAATGTATATTATAAACATTATGTAATCAATATTTAAGAGTCGCCGTTTAAGATGCGCGCTGTTTTTTATTCATCTATATACCTATATAAAACTCAAAGGCGACTGACTGACATAGTGATCTATCAACGCACAGCCCAAACCACTGGACGGATCGGGCTGAAATTTGGCATGCAGGTAGATGTTATGACGTAGGCATCCGCTAAGAAAGGATTTTGATCAATTCAACCCCCAAGGGGATAAAATAGGGAATGAAAAATATTTATTAATGTGCGTTTTGACATTTCCGATTTCGTTATTATAATTAAACGTTATCTACGTGTTCATAATACCGAAGTCTTTGACGAGAAAGCCGTTGTAGTAAGGGTAAGTCTTGACCCCGGAGTAATGTACGGGCTGAGGGGGGCTATTTTAGAATATTTCCCAATGACAACTATAAATTTGCTATTCTGACGATTCTATCAATGGTTTAACTGGCAGTGACAGATGTAGTTGACATTGAGATTGTAACTGTGAGAGTACTATTTTTCTTACAGTTACAGCATTATCTTTACATTTAGGTACTAACTGAGATTTGGCTTTTTTATTTTGGTTATTTGGAAATAGAAAAAAAACTAAATCATGAGAAAATGTTACTACAAAAATATCCACTAGAGCCAAGTTTCAAACGCGATTCGAACCCGAAACACCTTCCGCTATCCGGGCGGAGCAGCCGCTAGTAATATTCTAGTAAAATTATTTACATTAGGATTTCTTGATTATTTTAAGACTAAAAGACTTTGAACATTGCTAACTAATGGTCATCATTAACTACATTGATTACAGGTTCAAATAACCGAGCTACGGAAAAAAAGTTATGGCTCTGATAAACAACATTTTAATTTCAAATTTCAAAAAGAAATTAATTTAAGTTGTCGATGACATAAGCGCATATTTTTTAAAGAAGATCTACAAAATGAGTTTCGATGCTGACTTTAAATTGACAAATTTATGTTTGTTTGTTAGAGAAAAAATACATAGGTTAAGAAAGGGAACATTGTTTTTAAAAGAAGAGTAGAACTAAATTGATCAGATTGTTTCGAGCCAAGGCGGATGTTGCCTACGATGCTACATCGACGGAGGTTCAACCGAGACGCAAGGATGCATACAATAAATAAAAACCGCACAAAAGCAGAAAAACTCTTCGTCAAAACTATACTCTTGTGGAACGCACTCCCCCTAGATATTAGAATGTCCATCAACAAAATTAGCTTCAAACCAAGCTACGAAGCTTTTTATGTATTAATATGTATATTTCGTCATTATTATGTATTAATATGTATATTTATATGTGTATGTATGTATTAGTATGTATATTTATATGTGTATGTATGTATATGTATAGTTATTTATATGTAAGTAATTATTTATGTATGTGATTAATATATGACTGCTTCATATTTATATATGTTCTTTCTGTAATTTCCATGTAAGTTGTGCACCCTACCACTATTTATCCACAACACCCTATGGTTGACTGGTAGAGAATGCCTATGGCATTAAGTCCGCCTTTGTACACTTGTGCATTAGGTATAAATAAATAAATAAATAAAAGCAAGTGTCCCTCGAGCATGGGCACGGTTCCGTACATACTTGTTAGTGTTTCATAGAACTATTCGACAAGTAAAAGATTATGCTATATGCAAATTTTAAAGGCGAAAATACAAATTAATTTCTTTTGTCTCTTCCGTTTACCGGACACATGTCAATAATACTAGAAGTTTTTTTTTCAAAATTCAATATCGTTTATTCAGTCTTGGCTGTTACAAGCACTTGTGAATGTCGAAAAGCTACGCCATCGGTTCGCAAATCTACGGCGGGAGACCTTGTACTGAGAAGAACCGGCAAGGAACTACGCAAGGGCTGTTTTTCTCCTCCTGTATAATAATATACAGAGTCGTCATATTGAAAAATGACTTCAATCTGAGGTAACTCATAAAGTCACTTTCTATTACAAATGCAAAAAAACAGTAATTTATATAATTATGTAGTTCAATAGCACATTGTTCTATTAGTAATACAGAAAAACATTGGTTACCGACTGGAAGGTCGTTCAGAACTTAAATCGCATGCGATTAATACAATTTATAAAACGAGTGATCCAAAAATTCATTTCAATATTAACACTCTTGTCGGGCGAACTCACAAGTGTTCATAAAAAAATACCTTTTTTTGCCTTCCGAGGAACGAAACCCCAAAAGGCACTGGTACTAACAACATTTATTTTCGGGTCCAAGAAAAGTAAATAATATAAAGACGCTTGTCTACTAGGAAAACAAAGCCGGAGCGCAGTGCAAACAAAAAAGGGTATGACAATATCTGCCATTACAATGTCGGTGGTTCAATTTTAATGTAAATAAGGGGCTGCACCCACATACGGCGTGGCGGCTGCGACCGGCCGTCCGTCGCTCGACGGCTTGCGGATGCAGGAATTTGTCGCGAACGAAATGCAACATTGAAAGACGAAATACACTATATTTATATATATATAACGTACCCTTATTTACCATGCTTTTAACATATAAAAAAATATGCTACAACTGCTTAAAGAGCCTTCCGAAGCACGGCGAGAAAATAAATATTTGGTCAAATTCTTCTGTGAATGTGTATGTCACTGAACTTCTCTTAAACGACTGGACCGATTTTGATGAAATTTTTTGTGTGTGTTCAAGGGGATCTGAGAATGGTTTAGATTCACAATTTTGTCCGCTGGACAATGTTTTTTTAATTATTTTTTAATTTATTAGTAGTTGTTGATTTTGGAATGTTTTACATTGGATCCGACAGACGGCGCTACCATACTAGACAGGACAACGTCTGTCGGGTCCGCTAGTTTATACATATAGAATTGATAACGAGAAAAGTTCATTTTCTATGAGAACTATTATGGGTACGCCAGGTTGACGCCAGCTAAGAATGATTATTTCAATATCTTAGGTCCTTTAAGAGTATTGATTATGAAATTTTGTAAAGCCAGGGCACTTTTTGCGAACTATTTTTGTGTTACAATTTCGTTGCTTAAATATTTGCCGTTCTTGGGGGCTGCCATGGGTACGCTAGCTTATCGTATCGCAGTAGGTACGTCATGCTAGCGTACACAGTAAAAATGGTCGTTATTTCTTAAATTAAAGAGGCACCATTTTTTTTTATTTTTACACTAATTTGGCACTATTTACGCAGTATTTAATGGCATAACAAAAAACCGTATATTGATCGTGGGTGCGCTACCATCACGGACACAATGAAAGGAGATACATCGTCAAAGCGCTACATATGATTTCTTATTTGTATATCGTCAAAACAAAGAGTTAATTCCCTCGTCTTAGTATAGTTAGTCCCTCCACTTAGGTAAGAGTTTTATTAATTTCATCGTTGTTAGTTTTCACTCCGTATATACCCATATTCAAATACCACTTTGTTTTAGCTTCTCATTTGAAATGACCATTTCACGTTGCAATGAATCGCTTGTATACACGATAACAGTATATCCGTGTTTGTGGGACAAATCCTTAAGCCCCTTCATGACACTCTCACGTTCAAACACATCTTGATACGCGACAAAGTTATCATTTAATAATAAAACAATTTAGCATAAGGATTCCTCGACTGTGTCGAATATGGGTGAAGATAAATAATTAGGCTATATAGCTCAAATATTCGGTATATATATATAAAACTCAAAGGTGACTGACTGACATAGTGATCTATCAACGCACAGCCCAAACCACTGGACGGATCGGGCTGAAATTTGGCATGCAGATAGATGTAATGACGTAGGCATCCGCTAAGAAAGGATTTTGATCAATTCTACCCCCAAGGGCATAAAATAGGGAATGAAAGTTTGTATGAAACTTTGTCAATTTTAAACCGATCGGGCTGAAGCTTTGCATGCAGGTATAAGAAGAATCATAGATGAATGTCATTGTGTATATAATACAAGCCTGAGAACAAAAATTGTAGTCTACACTTCAGCTCTACACCGAAGCGAAGCGAGGGCGGGCCGCTAGTTAATGTATAAAACAAACATGAATACAATCCTAACATGTAAACCGTATTGAAATATTATTAGTTTCATCGCTTAATTTAACAAACCGACCGAAGATGAGAAAACTAAAAAAAAAGCTACTGCAGGCGTGAAACAATTATGTTTTCTCCATAGTTACCAAATAAATATTATGTAGACCAATCAATAAATAGATTTGCACGATGCGCCCTATAAATAATTAAAAAGATTCATTCAAGCAATTAGGACCTGTCGCGTCGGCAACACTAAGTGCACAAACATTTCAATATTTTTAGCGGCCATTTTAAAACTACTGATGCCTTCATAATAAATTCAGCACGCTTAATCATGAAAGACTAAAATACATTTAATTTTAGTAGAAATCCCGTGTTCTCATCAGCTGTATCTGTTACTCATTCATCATATTGTTTGTTGCTGTTGCATTTTTATTTCGATGTGAAACGAATTTCATTTGTCACGACAAAAACTTTTTTTTTTATATATAGTCTTTGCTATAACTTAGATGCATTTATTAAAAGTATAATCTCCTGGTATTACATATCGTAACTTAACAATAATATAATTAACAAATATACTATTATCTAAAAAAATATACTATAACAATGAACCTAAAACTATAAACCTTAAAAAATAAAATATAATAACTAAAATACATTATTTAAAGGAGTCCCTTTAGGCAAGGTTCCGAAGATACTGGCAGCGTTCCCCCTTTGGATAGCTAGACTAATTCTTTGTCCAAAGTAGCTGCCAGTTCTTCGGTCTCCTGTGATGTCGACTAATCTTTTTGCTATTTCTTTAAAAAGCCTTATAGCGCTAGGACCCCACGCACCAAGGGTCTCGACACCGAATAGGACAAAATCATATTCCGAGCCTAGAACCCTGTATTTGCATGCCTTAGCTTTTTCAGCCGCTTCACAAGCCGCAACAGCTCGGTTGGTGGTTCCATGTAGATGGGAAGGGGCCAGCGTGTCTGAACAGTCCGGTCTCTTGCCATTGTCTCTTGCAATACCAGTAGGCTCAAGTAGACTTGGCACGTTGACGGCAGCAAAAGACCGGCGTATGATATCGTTAAGTGCGGCGTGTCTCGAGAAGCGGCCTGCACTTTTTTGGCAAGACAGTCCGCGATGTCTTAGCTTGTCGACGTCACTGCCACAAGGACATTTATGAGGAGCGCAGACAGGGACCCCAAGCCGTAGACAGGTTGCCATTCGGAGTGTGTCAGGCTCAAGAAATGTTCCTGTATTTGCCGAAGTCAAAGGCAAGGCACGGCCAAAAGCCTAGCACGCGCCGAACATGTACAACAGCTCAAAAGGTTATTATAAGTTCATTTGCAATTTATGTCGTCCCAGCTCCTGTGTGAATTTGGAGAAACTGGAAAATTTTGACCGGGGCATGCAATTAAGAAAGCGTTTCTTGCTTCTTCCAAGACAGTAATCTCAAAGTTTGAAGGGGGTGCCTCTTAAAATTTTACTCATGAGATTTGGTGAACTATGGACAGAAGATAGGAAGGCTGGTAAAGCGACACTGGGAATTTTGCGAATCCCTAAACCACCATAACGGATGGGTAGGGATGCTTGGGTCCAAGATTGCTCGTTCAGCTGCATATTAAGAATCGATTCTAAGTTAATTTTGTTTAAGTCGCCTAATTGTGTCAAAAGATCTAAGTGATTCCAAAAGGTGCAGCAACGGAGCACATACGTAAACTTAATTGAAATTCAAATAATTCTTTGCTATAACTATAATGAAGTGTATCATCATAATAAGTATAGCAGCTTGAAATCACTACTTACAGGAGAAACATTATTCAAACATTAACGTACATATTATTCTAGATTCAATACAATACAAGTCTCTTGCAAAATTAATACTCTATCTATACTGTTAAAATCGAAACGTCCTCATGTCCTTCGCTGTCTAATATTTCATTGTGCGTTTTGTTTGCGGATCGGGAGGGTGTTCTTTTAATGTCGACCATCTGTTCGTTATTATTTTAACAAACACACACACACACACACAGACACACACACACATAGGGGACATGTAAAATTGTATCTAACCATTATTATATTTTTATTTACAACTTAACAGCATTCATGACGCGCCATCCATATTATTGTACGAAGAACAATAGATATTTATATTAAAGCAGAATAGCTATTTGTATAAGAGCGCCGGAGAGTCCGCTGAGACGCCATAAACAATGTAATGACTGTTATCAAATGAAAGTGATGCTACAAAATGACATCTTAGGGTCAGCGCGCGCCGCCTGGCCTTCATCAGTAATGATCGCACGACTATAGCCGGTGCGATAAGAGAAACAAAATAAAATCTAAATTTTCGTATGAAATACATAACATCATGGTAATTTAATTAAATTAAAAATTCACTGGTGTTAATTCAGATTATTATCAGGGAGTACTGTAATTTTTGCGGCCGCCTTATGATGTTTGCCAAAGAGTAAGATAAACCTCATATTTATTAACAAAAATCATGTCTATTAAATCTTTATATATATAATTCTTCCGTGAGTGTGTATGTCACTGAACTTCTCTTAAACGACTGGACCGATTTTGATGATTTTTTTTTGTGTGTGTTCAAGGGGATCTGAGAATGGTTTAGATTCACAATTTTGTCCGCTGGACAACCCCTATTTTTTTAGGGCGGTACGAAGTTCGCTGGGTCAGCTAGTCTTTATATATATAATTCTTCCGTGAGTGTGTATGTCACTGAACTTCTCTTAAACGACTGGACCGATTTTGATGAAATTTTTTGTGTGTGTTCAAGGGGATCTGAGAATGGTTTAGATTCACAATTTTGTCCGCTGGACAACCCCTATTTTTTTAGGGCGGTACGAAGTTCGCTGGGTCAGCTAGTTTAATATAAATTACTTCAAAGTATACAAAGCTCGTGGTGATTTATTAGATACTTCATCTCCCCCACAACTAAATAAATAAACAAATTAACTATGCAATAAGTATACTATGTACAAAAGTTATAAGCAATTTTCACCCACCACAAAATTTTAATAATAAAATGCTAATTGATAATGCTAACTTAACTGGCACTGGGAGCGAAAGACAATAAAACCTGTGGCGAATACTTAGATTAAAACAAAAAAGCCGCTTTTTTGTTTTAATCTAAGGGCGAATATGGAAACTTATTACTAACAGCTACAACTGGTCTCGGTCTCGGGCAGCAATCAAAATGGGTACTTTGTTGTGAGACTAACTACGTCATCGTTAAACTACATGTTAAGTTAACATTGTAACTCTCCAAATAACGGTTGCTAATTAGCAGTATCCGTGTCAGATTCTGGATACAGTTAAAATAACTAGCAAAACATATTTGTTTCTTAGGTTTTCACGCACATCACTCATTAAATTAAACTAGTTTTTACGGGTTAATGCACGAAACTTTATTTATTTATTGACGTTTCGCAGCCTTTTCAGGTCTGATGATTTTTTATTTAAAATCATTATTCTGACGATGCAGACCTGAAAAGGCTGCGAAACGTCAATAAATAAATAAAGTTTCGTGCATTAACCCGTAAAAACTAGTTTTATTTAGCAAAACATAATGCAAACGTCTGGCAACTTGGTGCTTGAATGTGAAAATTTAGTCAATTCAAACGGCGAGCGGCGCCAATGTCGCACCATAACTTGGCGTACGTACCGAACCGTTCCCGCACACCCCATTATAATAATCTTCGCGAAAGCGAGACGGCAACAATATTAGAAGGGCACAATCGTTGCCATTACGTCGAATAAAAAGAAAAGTTATTATATTTTTTATTGGAGAGGGCCGCCACCCTCCGCAAGAGGGTTATTTTTTTATTTTATTTGAAAAGTTTATTTTCCATTTGTTTTAACTTCTATTATTGCGGCGGGAGGGGTGAGTTTAGCTCGCCGCTGCGGGCTCACGCACGCACTCAATGAGTCACTAATGCGTACGGTATATTGTATTTTTATATTTAAACTTCGCGAGTAACATTAAAATGGGAAAAGTTCGCCGCGGCGGGGCGGGACGATGCTGCCCGCTCCATACTCGCCCATAACAGCCGCCTTGTTGACAGTACGGATTCTTTTCTTTCATATAGATATTACAATGATTTAAACAGCATTATTAAACTAAATAGAAATAATCTTACCACTGCACTTCAACAAAAGTTTAAAAACGCTAGATTATAAAAATACAGAAACGATATTCAAAATAATAAGTTAAACATTATAAGATGCACACACACACACATACACATACACACACTCACACACACAAACACACATAACAAACTCCTTTGGCTATTCCATTGAATTAATAACTTAAGAACAGTTATCTGGATTAATAAAATTGTTTACTAAATGGTACACAACTTTATGAACAGGGTGGAGGGTTGATTACCTGAGACACAGGACTCATCCTAGTTCAGGTGTCAACCCACCATAATCTGATCAATATATACCTTTTATTTTTGGTAAAAAAATTTTAAAAGTTTTTATATCATTGTTTTTATGTAGCCATTAATACCAACATTGTGAACATCGTGATTATGGTGAGAAATAAAGGTTATTATTATTATCTCTTATCTATTAGACAAGTCCGTCCGTCCGTCCGTCCGTCCGTGGTGCTGTTTCAGCGGCCAAACCGTAAGAGATAGATATAGAGAATGTTTAAGTTATAAGTTAAGAATAGTCTGATAAGACTACAAACCGGATGTGAGTAACGTAGCACTTCCGGTTTTCGAGAAATCACGTGATTTCTATTTCAAACGAAACCACACAAAATCTCCGAAGTTCTCAATTAATTATATACTTTTATTTTTTTTTTTGGTGAACATTTGGTTCACAGGTTTGCTAGTTATTATTATTTTATTACTGGGGACCTAAAAATGCCGAATTCGGCAATTCTCTATGGATTCTTAGTGATTCATATTGAAAATCACAAAATGGCCACTTAGCCGACAATTCATATTAGGATTCGGATACAATTCATACGCAGCAGTTCATTCATTTGACAATTTTCTATGAGGATTCGTAAAATGGTCCACAAAATAGGAATAGCTGAAGTGTCAATTAGCAGATTCATAAAAAGTTACTCAAGAGCAACATCTTGCAATTAATATATTATTAAGGTCGGTTTATAATATGTATTTGCATGTGGCAACATGATCCCTAAATCTGAATCTACTAATGAACTGAATTGATGCAATATTGCTAAATTAAGTGATAATTTTACAAAAAATAGAGGAATTGCTTATGATCTGGAAGGAATTCTGTAGATGAATTACTTTTAGCAATATTGCACAATTTGACCTTTTTAGGTCCCCTGGCATGACTTTCTAAAGCTAAACTTAAATTTGACAACAGTGTATTCCTGTCGTTCTCTATACAGAATGAAAAGGATAGACTGCTCTTATATTTAGTTTTAAGTTTAAAGAATCCTGCCAGAATCGACACCATTGCCTCACTCAGATAAAACTTGACACCCAACAGACTTGTTTTAACATTTCAATTCTATTCAATTTATTTGCATTAAACAGGGTACAACATAATGATGTTACATTAATCATCTAAATTGTTTCATAACCTATTTAGTCATAAAAAGATAACTTGTAAATTGTTCAATTTAATTACCTAGATAAATATCATTAATTGTCATTATAATATTATAGTTATTCGATGTTGTCAATTTATTCATGTCAATAATTATGTGAAATTCAAAATTATAATTATTTCGTAAAGAATCAAAATTAAATCTAATATTTAAAGCCATTAACCATGCCCTTTTAAATTAAGTCAGTACACTAAATTAAAATCCAAAAAAAACTATCTCAAAATACTTTATTGTCCGCGGTTTTATGTAAGTTTATGCAATTGTTACAAGAGCCCTTTCACATTTTTTGCAAAAAACAGTAATTTTTGAGCGCCTCATTTACCCCCTTAGATTTTTTTGACTGTTTCCAATAGAAGTAAACAGTAGATTTATTCGTCCTTTTAGAAGTTAATGTAGAATATTTTCCTTTTTTTGTACTGATCGTTCTAGCGCAGCTAGTTTACGGAAAAAACGATATTAAGCACAACTTTAAACGCCTGAATAACTAAATAATGTTCAATAAATTAGATCAAATTAATTACTACGACATCAGAAATATGTTTTCGTTGTAACATAATGTATTAGAGTTTTGATTTTCCATCTCATTGATTATTAAAAAAAAACATCTCCGTGAGTTTTCCCAAAAAAACAATGCAGGTTTACCTCGTATTTTGATATTGAATTAAATAGAATTACTATCAAAAACTTTCATAAAACTAATCTACCATCATTGAACTACTGAAATATGTATATATTTTTATAATTAGTTCATTAATAATTATTTTATAAGACTCGAAACATCATCCGTAAAATGCAAATTATACTAGTGCAAATCTACCTACGCGCCGATCAGTACGGCAGCGGCGCAATTTTGTAAAAGGTCTCTTAACATGCTCAAAGAGCTTAAGCGTAATTGTTTTTTACCAGCTTACCTAAGTTATTAAACTAAGTAACGGTGTAGCATAAGCTCTGCTCTAAAGGCCCGGTAGCATGTGTGGTCTTACGGCCTACCAGTTTAAATATTTGAGGCTACCCCGTTCTCGCTGTCAGCTTCCAAAATGTAAGTCATTTTACGTTTTTAACAAGCACACCGGAACAACAATACACGCACGTGGTAACTAACATATTGGACTTTTGTTGACCCACCATCAACATGCTTTCAATAATACGAGGGGGATGGGGGGGGAGTGTGGGCACGAGAGCGCGCGCGGGCGGGGGGGGGGGGGGGGGAGGAGGCGTCTAATTGTTATAAAAACATTGACCCCCAACACAGCATGATTTAAAACTGATATTCTCGAACCATAAAGTTGTTTCACACGTCCATGTGAAATATTTAGCTTAATATTATAAGTAAACTTAAAGTCGTCGCTGGCCCTTCAACTACGACGCCCGAACAACATTAATCGTTGTTTTTTTTATTTTTTATATATTTTCAAGTATTCTGTTTTCGTTTTGTTGTCTCTGGTCGCTCAGGAGTATAATGACTGGTTCTTAAATTGTGATTTTACTGATATGTGTGCTTTATTAAATAGTCTGTATTCTCCTACCTTCTTTAAATGTCTCCAAAGAAATCCGTGAATACAAAATTAATTTTGCCTTGTGCAATAAATATTGAAATGAAATAAAATGAATAATAAATCGCTGTTATGCTATCGCTACATGTCTTCAAGGAAAACGTCAAATCTCCTGGGTGAATAACACGTTGCCCGAATATCGTATAAAATCTATTTTTATGACCAATGATGTAATTGGCTACCTCTTAATTAGCAAAAATTTAAGGAAACCACCATTTAAGGAACCAAACATTAAAAAAAATGTTTGTAAACGAAAACGCATACTATGGTGAAGCATAAATTTTGAGAAAAGGCCATTTTAAGTAACATGCATAAACACATTAAACTTCTGAGCGACTCTGGCAGATCGAAAAGTAATTAAAATAAACTTATTTTGAACAAAACCTATGGTTAAGTGAAATCTCAATATTACTTTAAGTACATACTCACCAAAGGAGAATCTAACAAAAATAATGCAATCAAAATGTATGCGTTTTGCATTTGCAAAATAAAATTAATTTAAGTTACACAAGACATAATATGTATAAATAACCGAAACTAATTATCATGCAAATTAACAAAATAAAAAATCTAATTACCTTACCTGGCGGCGAAGATAATTGTGTACACCATGAAATCGCTATGTCGCCGTTAACAAATTTAATTAAAGTAATATAAAGTTTTATTTATAAAGCAAGTAAACGTCTCCATTCATATTAATTACTTAATTTCGTTCCGCAACCGGCAGTTATTCTTATCATTTGCAAAACTTTTAAACTTTTTGCATACATATTCATTTGAATACAAAATTGTTCGTGCTCGGTGTGGTTTACGTTGATGATCAATTAAATTAAGAATATATTAACATCAAGATAAATATCACCATTTTTTATTCTTGTATAATAAGTATTAACAACAACAACAAAAAACCATTGGATAAAAGCGTATTTTTTTCCTACGAGCTTTCTTTCGAGGCAAGTATCAAAGCGAGTAGGTCGGATTATAGAGTTTCAATTAGCCGCGGCGTATAGGAGAAGTGGTTGTGAGGGCTCCTTTCACACTGTCTGTTCGTCCTTTGTTTAATATATACATTTCAAATGTATACATGAATACTAAAACGGAGGCTCGATGGTCCGTTCGAAAAAAATAAACAGCCATCTCCAATATTTGGTTACTGGTAATAATTTATGAATGTTGCCCTTTTCGTTTGGTGAGTCAGATTTGTAGGCAGCGCTGGGTCCGCGATGTGCCGCGTTTCAATCTGAACCCAGTGCCTTTAACATGAGGTCCGTTTTAGAATGTGCTGTATGTTCGCGAAGAAAACATGCTGCGTAAGGTGTGAATGGGCCACCCTCCAGCTCACAAGGCATGTACTCCGACCACTGAACACTTCGGACATCAAAACGCGTAGCTAAACCTCGCTAGAATTATTTGTAAATTTATGGCAAAACAATTTTCTCGATAACAGATTAGAAATATTCCCGGAACCAAAGGTACCTTTGGAATTATTTCCAGTAAACTTTCTCGGGAAGGACGGCACATCACTGCGCGTTAGTTATCTCCAACAACGACTGTGCAATTTACTCGTACATGAAATATAATCGGAAACCTATAAACCACTAGCCAAGACCAACAGACGAGAAGTACAAAACGAAAAATAACGCTAAAAGCTAGAAGCACTGAAGTTATATCTTAACCAAACTAAGCACAATAAATTAAGCTTTACGCGGTTCAAATAAGAGAACAATGCGACTCGACAAAGTCGCAGCCAGGACGAGTATTGTCAAAACGGTCAATTAGCGTGCATCCGTGGAAGACTCAATTTCTTCAAAAAGAAAATAGAACGCGGCTGTTTAGTGTGCTATTGAGCGTATCAGACCTTGCCATCGGTGTGCGGTGCCACTGTGAGCGTGCTCAAGGGCGTAAGCGGGAGCGGTATTGTAACATGTGGCGCTTCAATTCCATTCCTAACACGGTTTAATATATAGCTAAAACTAGTGGCCCGCCCTCGATTCGCTTCGGTGTAGAGCTGTAGTTTAGATTATATTTTTGTTCTCAGGTTTCTATTAAACACAATGACTTTCTTTAAATACATAATTACTAAAGACACGCGCCGCCGCCGGCCCCCCGGCCAGTACTACCCGAACCGTTATGTTCCTGCATTTTAAATCTGTAATATCTTCGAAAATATTCATTTAAATTACATGCTGTAGAGGGTTATAGTGATCTATATTACACGCACAATGTATTTAAGGTATTGCTTAAAATCGCTTGTTTGTAAATAAGCCATTATTTTCTCGTAATAAGTAATTAAAAAATGGTTATTGTGGGTTATACCAAAGAGATAGGCATATACCATCGAGGACTTTTTTGTAGACCTTTTTAAGGTGTACAATACTGTAGTACATTATTTTGATCTATCTCGTTGGGTTCAGCCAGCGTTTGCAATGTAAGCGCAAAAAAATGTGTTTATTTACGACCTAATTCAGAGAATTATAACATAAGTATCAACAAATATTTCAATATATTGTTTTAAAATTTCATGGTCACTAACATTATAGTAATACTAGAGGTCGCCCGCGACTTCGTCTGCGTTAACTTAGTTTCTTGACAATTCCTCTGGAACTAAACATTTTTTCGGGATAAAAGTAGCCTATGTCTATGCCTATGCCTTCTAGGGTGTCAGCTAACTCCATACCAAATTTTATTAAAATCGCTCCAGCCGTTTAGACGTGAAGAAGTAACAAACATACACACTCACAAACTTTCGCCTTTATAAAATTAGTGTGATAAGTTATTTACGGGATTGTTACCATGGACTTACCTTGTTTTTAGCGAGTTTCCGATATTTCGGCACTGTTGCAAGCGCCATGATCACGGAGTAACTCGTATCATCATATAATATCGGAAACTCGCTAAAATAATATAATAATAATAATAATAATGGTTTATTTATCTAAAAAGTTACAATTGCTCTTATATACTAATATTAGAGGAATTAAATCTTAAATATTTTTTACATATAAGAGGTTCGTTGACGGCTGTACTAGTATTAACTGTGTCACAACCGTCAGCGACTCCTTCCATGATATTTTGTCATGGGGATGCACAAAAATTAACCTTATTTAAACCGTCTAAAGTACCAAACTAACCAAAAATAAGAAAATATTTAAATTTTGTTTTGTTTTATCCCGACTGTGCTTTTGCGCGCGCGCGCGCGCGCGTGTGAGTATGTGTGTGTGTGTATGTGTGTGTACGGTGCATGTTAACAACAAGGTACATGGTAGCGATCCCGTAAATTAAGTTATTTATCTTATCTTAATATATATAAATCTCGTGTCACAATGTTTGTCCTCAATGGACTCCTAAACCATTGAACCGATTATAATAAAATTCGCTCACCATGTGCAGTTCGATCCAACTTGAGATATAGGATAGTTTAAATCTCAAATTATAGTCGCAATTTTAATTTATTGGAATTATTACTTTTGGGCGGTACGAAGTTCGCCGAGTCAGCTAGTATTACTATAAATACTTCAATGTAAAAAAAGGACAACTCGCTTACACTGGGGACTCGACTCATATCACTAACGACAAAAACAACTAAACGTACAACCTGAAAATAGATTTTTTATCATTTTCTAATAAAATGTTATAGGTAATAAATTTATTGTTATACGTTAAATTGTCCGAATATAAATATTACAGAAACAAATCATCTGTGCGAACACAAACAAGCACAGTGATCCGATTGTAGACGAACGTGAACGTGTTAGGGTTGCCAAAATTATTTTATTTTTATTTTATTTTATTTAATTAATTGCACATGTACAGTATATATAGGATCTTAAAATTATTTTAGCATGGTACATGACCCTGTCAGGGTGTTGCAAGTACAATAACTATATCACCACAAATACTAAACAGTTACAGTTTCAAACAGTTAGCTTTCCGCGACAGTTTCACTTATCATTCATAAATTCATTTACCGAATAGTATGCTTTCTTGATAAGATGTTGTTTGAGTTTCATTTTAAATGTATGTTTGTCTGTTTTATTGATGATACGCATTTAAAATCTTTAATTGGACATCCAAATACACTAAATAAAGGTGAATTCGGCTACTGTGTTATCAAACCCCGCATTTGCAATTCAAGCACAGCATTAAATTTAATACATTAATATAAATTTAAAATAAAATACCAATTTTTATATTATATTTGTTATAAAGAAAAGTTTACTAGAAAAAAATCCACGCGGACCAGGCAGCGGACGGGACTCGAACCCGCATCCTTCGCTATCCGGGCGAATGCACTGATTTTTTTTTCTAGTAGACTTTTCTTTAGATTTAAACATCTATCAGTTAAATGCTTAAAAAATAAATAAAATCTGAACTTATATTTGTTATGTTAAATCATACTTATATTATAAAGGTGAAAGTTTGTGAGTGTGTATGTTTGTTACTTCTTCACGTCTAAACGGTTGAAGAGATTTTAAAAAAAAATGGTTAGCTGACTCCCGGGATTAACATAATTATAGGCTTACTGTTAATACACCATTTATTTTCCCTAATAAACCGCGGGTAACACCGCGGGGCACAGCTAGTACATTCTTAAATACGTTGTATACTGTTATCCAAAAATTGTTAATTATTACTACCTTCACTAAAAATCTGTTAAAACATGTCGTACATGTAATATAAAAAATTCTCGTGTCAAGGTGTGCGTAATTGAACTACTCCGAAAAGGCTCGACCGATTTTCGTGAAATTTTATATGCACATTCAGTAGGTTTGAGAATCGGACAACATCTATTTTTCATCCCCCTAAATGTTAAGGGTGGTCCACCCTTAATTTTTTTATGATGCATTATATAAAACTACATACAACCCTAAAGCTTCACCCTTCTATCACCAACCCCTATTTTTTATAGCGGTACTAAGTTCGCTGGACATATCCTGAATCAAAATTAAACACAGGTATTGAGAGCAAAACGTGTGTCTCATACCAAAAAACCTCAATTCACGTCGATATTAAAACAATAACTACTTGGCAGGGCTACAAATAAAAGGCAAAGAGGTAGACCGAGAGAAAAGTGGGTTAATGAAGTAATAAGAAAGTCTGGTGAAAATTTGACTACAAAAGCAAAGGACAGACAGACGTGGAGCAAAATGGAGGAGGCCTTTACTCGTTGAGGGGTCCATAATGACATTTAATTATTAACTACTTAAACATTCAATTATCATTTAAAATTTGAATTTTATTATTATTATTATTATTTGACAATTGTATGAAATGAAATTTTAAAATGTTAATTGTAATCCAATTTATAGTGTTAATTGTTGTAATATTTTACTATTTCATGCATGTATTTATGATAATTCTATGATATTTATTACTTGTTCATTAAGGAAATAAAGAGGCTATATTATTATTATTATTAAAACAATAAAGATTTCATCATCATCATTAGCCTATAAATGTCACCATTGCTGGGGCACAGTGCTTCCCTAATAATGGAAAAGGGAGAATAAAGATATAACAAACAGAATTGGCAGCCCTAGGACGAGCAGCCGCGACATCCCACGGGCAGATAATAGAGCGGGTCCTTGAAAAGCTTCTTTTATTTTAAGATTGTCTATGGACTTCGATTGTTTGTAGTTTAAATCATAATGCGAGGCCGGCAGACGCTGCCAATGTATTTCTAGTAACAGGACGTACGCATATGTACCTAACCTAGTATTTTTAATGGCCGGTTTTTGCAGATCATCAGATGATTAAGGAAACAAAAGCGAACATAATATCCTATCTATATATAAAACTCAAAGGTGACTGACTGACATAGTGATCTATCAACGCACAGCCCAAACCACTGGATGGATCGGGCTGAAATTTGGCATGCAGGTAGATGTTATGACGTAGGCATCCGCTAAGAAAGGATTTTGATCAATTCCACCCCCAAGAGGATAAAATAGGGAATGAAAGTTTGTATGAAACTTTGTCAATTTTAAACCGATCGGGCTGAGACTTTGCATACAGGTATAAGAAGAATCATAGGTGAATGTCATTGTGTATAATAATACAAGCCTGAGAACAAAAACTACAGTCTACACTTCAGCTCTACACCGAAGCGAAGCGAGGGCGGGCCGCTAGTTAAATATAAAAACTTTTTGGCAAAAAGCTTTTTAGCATTTTTTTTAGCGACGAAGAGGTAACTAAGAAACTCGAGTCTCCACAATTACGCCGCGATGTGGCATCATTAAGCGCATTCTACTTATTGTACCACGGCGAGTGTTCTGAGGAGTTATTCTCCCTTATCCCTCCATCACCTTTTCTTCAGAGGACCACGCGCGCTGGCCTCCGTTGCCACCGACTTACTGTGGCCACTATTCCTACACGAACAAAGAATTTTGGACTACTTTTTATTATTATATTTCCTCCTTCCTACAATCTGGGGTCCTTTAAGAGGCGTGTAAAAAATTTGCAATCCGGCAAGATGCGGATGGTCGGTGTGGCAGTTTATAAACGCCTGTACCATCTATCTTCGCATTTGGACTCTATCACCATTTAACATCAGGTGGGGTAAAGTCATTTGCCTACCTGGCTATCTATAAAAAACATAATAAACCTTTTATATTTAGTCAGATTAATATTATATATCCAAGTAGTATCAATTATTCAAATGATGTTCACGACCAGCGCGACTCGTATCTATAAAGTTTTCTGTCATTTAACTACCAAACAGAGACCTTACAATATGACGTTATTAGTCAATAATAATATATAAGTACATATATTTATATATATTTCTAAACTAGCGGCCCGCCCTCGCTTCGCTTCGGTGTAGAGCTGAAATTTAGACTACAGTTTTTGTTCTCAGGCTTGTATTATACACAATGACATTCATCTATGATTCTTCTTATACCTGCATGCAAAGTCTCAGCCCGATCGGTTTAAAATTGACAAAGTTTCATACAAAATTTCATTCCCTATTTTATCCCCTTGGGGGTAGAATTGATCAAAATCCTTTCTTAACGGATGCCTACGTCATAACATCTACCTGCATGCCAAATTTCAGCCCGATCCGTCCAGTGGTTTGGACTGTGCGTTGATAGATCACTATGTCAGTCAGTCACCTTTGAGTTTTATCCATGACTGGAGTACAAATGCTCGTATTCATCACACAAACGTCCGCCCCCACGGGGATTCAAACTCAGGACCTCTCAAGTTGGCGACACCTTGAAACTCGGGCGTACAAACCACTCGGTCACGGAGGTCGTTAAATAATAACATAGTAGGTACTGTAACGTCCGTGACGTTGCAGCCTCCTTGTTTAGGTAAACTTTGCTCTTGCAATGCCTACGGTTGGCAGTTATATTAAAAAGGTAATGTCATGATTTTAAGATTTGAAATAAGGAATCGTCTGTCTTTTGATAGAAGGTTCCATTCAAGAGTAGATCTTCAGGCACCAAGCAAACCTCTCGTAGTTAGATAAAACTAGCAAACCAGTGAACCAAATGTTCACCAAAAAAAATGTATTTAATTAATTGAGAACTTCGGAGATTTTGTGTGGTTTCGTTTGAAATAGAAATCACGTGATTTCTCGAAAACCGGAAGTGCTACGTTATTCACATCCGGTTTGTAGTCTTGTCAGACTATTCTTAACTTATAACTTGAACATTCTCTATATCTATCTCTTACGGTTTGGCCGCTCAAACAGCACCACGGACGGACGGACGGACGGACTTGTCTAATAGATAAGAGATAATTATACTCGCCTGAAATCTAATATAAAATAATAACCATCGTCAATTTGTTTTAATTAATAGCCACGTCCCCAGGTTCTATCCATTCTGGCTAGAGCTCCTCAGTACTTATAATCAGCACAGTGCAATATTTTAAAGTCGAATACGTTACTTTATGTCGGATAAAATACGACTAAACAATTACATACATATATTAATGTATAAAATCGTTATGCAAACTAAATTAGAAGCTGAGCACGTGTCAATAGCAGTACTATGACGCGGAAAAATGCTTCGCTTCTTTGGGCGTACTCAAATAATGATCTGGACGAACATACTGCACTGCTTATCATGTGTATTGTAGGATGGAATCATACACTGCCGTCCTCAAACGTAAAGTGCGGCTCAGTGGCCAGGGCTTGTTTACCGGTTAATTTTCAAACCTAAATCAGTGTAGAGTACACTAGGAGCGTTTTATTTAGGTTTGGCTCTACCTTAACCTTAAAAAACCGGTTTTCTTAAAAAGCGAAATCAAATAGGTTTTGAATCAATTTAGCGGTTTTCAAAGGGTTTCATTTCGCTCTTACTGACGGCATCGATAATAAATGAATCACTTGACTTACTAGATGCTAGCAAAGGTGTCAATAAATGCATCAATCTCAGAGCATTAACAAGTTGTTTGACTTGATTAGTTCAAACAAGACAAACTTCAAGCGATGCCGACGCGTGCACGTGTCGCTCTGGATTAAACCGGTTTATTAAGGTTTTAGGCACCGCTTTCATTACGGACGCGCTCCGAACGAAACCTTTACTAAAAACCGGTATTAACCTTTATTTTCCGGTATTTTCGAAACCGGTTTCGAGCCCTGTCAGTGACGCGTGGTCGATTTTTCAGTCTTAAATTGCATCTTATACAGTTTTTGATTCTCTATCAATCTGCCTTTAACAAGTATTAGTATCTTTTATAGTTTAAATCTAAAAATCCTTCAAGTGATGAATGGTTACAAAATAGCAATAGTTTAAAGTTTATGAGACTACAAGTTAGATAAGTTTACAAGTTTGTGAGACGTGGACGCTGACTGTCGGGATACTCCACCGCCTGAAAAAGCGCAAAGGGCAATGGAACCACCTGCCCGATGGTCGTGCGACATTAAAAAGACGGCAGGGCCGACCTGGACCAGAACCGCCGCATCAAGAACTTCTTGGAGAGTCATGCAAGAGGCATATGTCCAGCAGTGGACCTCATAATGCTAAGAAGAAGAGAAAGAAGAAGAGCCTTTTTTTGGCCATATCTCAAAAGTTGTTTTTTTCACTAGCCGCGTTTTTGTTTGAGGACGGCATGCGGCGGTGCAACCTCACTGTCCATGGATGCATGGTGAAAAAAACAAATGAATACGCAATGCAGTATTATTTTACATCTAACTTGAACTTTCCCTTATGCTTTACAAAGCGATCATGAAATCTATTTAATAATCTGTAAACAAATCAATACTTGCTTCGCCTTTGTTCGCTCCCAAACGGACTTTATTATGTCAATGTTTACACAATTGGTAACAAGCTATTCATGTGTATAACAATGTTTTTATTTGCTATAGCAGTGTCTTACTTGGCTTAACTCCAATTAGAAAACAGAACGCATAAATCAGAAAGTTATCAAAAGGAAAGTTTTAGGTGCGCCTTATTTGTTCGGTACATTTAATAATAATAATAATGGTTTATTTATCTTAAAAATTTCAATTGCTCTTATGTACTTATTAGAGGAATTAAATCGAAAATATTTTTTTACATATAAGAGGTTCGTTGACGGCTGTACTAGTATTAACTGTGTCACAACCGTCAGCGACTCCTTCCATGATATTTTGTCATGGGGATGCACAAAAATTAACCTTATTTAAACCATCTGAAGTACCTAACTAACCAAAAATAAGAAAACATTAGAATTTTGTTTTGTTTTATACCGACTGTGGTTTTGCGCGCGCGCGCGTTTTTGTGTGTTTGTGTGTGTACGGTGTATGTTAGTGAGTGTATTTAAAATGAATCTTTCACATATAAAATGTGCGTAAGTAAACGAAGGGATAGTTTAAACTCGGGATCGATATACGTTATTTTCCAAAGCAACTGAATAAATAATATAAGAATTATGAAAATACCGGTACCGGTCTTTTTGTAGACGTTTGTTTAGTAGCGCAAAGCTAGGGTGTTAAAGTGATTAATGATTAAAAAAAATAAAGATGTGGTTTTTGGTTCTACTACACCAATGGTCAAGAGATGGCGCTGTAGTCTCCTGAATCGCGCTTTGGTTCCGTTGTTCCAGATTAATAAATACTTTTGATAGGCCTTCACAATGCAGTCGTTAGCACCCACTAAATAGAGATTCTATTTTGTTGGTAGATTTTCTTAATGTGCGGTAAACACAAAAGTAACAGCATGAAGTTGGTCGCTTTAGCGACCAACTTCATGCTGTTAATTTTTTGTGTTACAGTGATGCGCGCGCATCTTAAAATTTCCTCTCATAATTTTTTCATAACGCGCCTAAAGAAGTATAACTTCAAAAAACAATGAAATTTAGTCTAAAATGTTTAAAAATATACCTTAAGAAAAACACTAATTTTTAAACTGATAATACATATACACTCCAGTGCAGCTACAGTGATGAATGTTTTAATACTGTTAAACGCTTTAAAGGATGCTCTTTCGATAAAATGACAGTTGATAATAAAATAAGTTTCTTACAATACGAACGACCGTTTGTGGCATCTGTTGAGGCAATACGCAGGTGGACTGTTAGCCGACGTTCAATTAACTGCGTAGACGACCGATATTTTCGTGTCCGTGATGCTAGCGTACCCATGATCAATATAAGGTTTTTCGTTATGCCATTAAATACTGCGTAAATAGTGCCAAATTAGTGTAAAAATAAAAAAAATAGTGCCTCTTTAATTTAAGAAATAAACACCATTTTTACTGTGTACGCTACCATGACGTCAAGCTAGCGTACCCATGGCCGACCCCAAGAATGGCATATATTTAAGCAACGAAATTGACACACAAAAATAGTTCGCAAATAGTGCCCTGGCTTTACAAAATTTCATAATCAATACTCTTAAAGGACCAAAGATATTGAACTAAACATTCTTAGCTGGCGTCAACCTGGCGTACCCATAATAGTTCTCATAGAAAATGAACTTATCTCGTTATCAATTCTATATGTATAAATAGTGTGTCAAATAGTGCCTCTAACAGTAAAAGTATTTTATGTGAATCCGCATCACAACAATACATAAAGAGGATGTTAAATTCTAGGAACAAATGTATTGTAGTACAGTTGCACACAAAATTAATTTATGCACTAAGAGATTATCTATATATGTATTTTTACTAAAATAAATAGGTACTTTTTATAAAAAGATATTTTATTTCAATTCGAATTCACCAATCATAAATTAATATAAGAATTTCAACCTACCTACTAAGTACCTTACTTACCTACTATACTGCGAAAATATTATCTCTTCTGTACATGACTGTACTTCATATATAAAAATAATTTAATTGCTTTTTTATATTGTTTTACTGCGAATTCACTTATAATAATTTTACTGTTAGAGGCACTATTTGACACACTATTTATACATATAGAATAGATAACGAGAAAAGTTAATTTTCTATGAGAACTATTATGGGTACGCCAGGTTGACGCCAGCTAAGAATGTTTAGTTCAATATCTTTGGTCCTTTAAGAGTATGGATTATGAAATTTTGTAAAGCCAGGGCACTATTTGCGAACTATTTTTGTGTGTCAATTTCGTTGCTTAAATATATGCCGTTCTTGGGGTCGGCCATGGGTACGCTAGCTTGACGTCATGGTAGCGTACACAGTAAAAACGGTCTTTATTTCTTAAATTAAAGAGGCACTATTTTTTTTATTTATACACTAATTTGGCACTATTTACGCAGTATTTAATGGCATAACGAAAAACCGTATATTGATCATGGGTACGCTAGCATCACGGACACGATATTTTCTCTTTTTCTTACTTTTTAACAATTGAATGGCACTGAGGAAACAATTGTTTTTATCAAACTTTACGCTTTAAATTGTTTGCAATGTTTTGTGTTTACCGCACATTAAGAACATCTACCAACAAAATAGAAATAGAATCTCTATTTAGTGGGTGCTAACGACTGCATTGTGAAAGCTTATCAAAAGTATTTATTAATCTGGAACAACGGAACCAAAGCGCGATTCAGGAGACTACAGCGCCATCTCTTGACCATTGGTGTAGTAGAACCAAAAACCACATCTTTATTTTTTGTAATAAAGTAACAGTTATAGGTATTCATATTTATAATATTTATCCACATGTTTCTAGTTTGTATATTCGGAATACGTGTTTGAGTTTCATACAAGTGCAAATCACATATGTTCTAATAAATTATATTCAGTAGCGATTTTAATTGAATATTTTGATTATTTATTTATTTTTTCAAATTAAAACTGAACTTTATTGACTGTGTCCTTTTCCACACTTTTTATTAATTTATTGTAAATAATTATTTGCATGCAATTAAAAACTATTTTTAAACGATGCCAAAGAAGGATAACTTCTCACGCGCCTACATAAGTACACGCACCCATTTTTTTTTAATTAAAAAGGTTACCCTGTTTTATTGTGGCACAGTTAAATAAAATATTTACGAACACTATTATTAGTTAAAAAAATAAATTATACCTACAACTAAATGTAATGAAACCAGACTGCGCGCGGTTGTACCTGAGCGTACACAATTTGTACAATTGTGTACCTACAATAGTAGGTGTACGTATATACCATGAATTGTCAAAGTCTTATTAAAGTCAATAATTGACGACAAACAGACGAGAAAAATAAGTTAAATAGGAAACTGGCAGTTACGATTCACGGTTGCAGTGTACACAGTGCTACATCGCGCAGCAACGATTTCACTGAGAGTATTGTACTGTAGTTGTAACGAACGAACTGTTGCTTTTTAAAGCTAGTGCAACAATATTAAATAGCCTAGATACAACAATACGAACAAAATCGTGGCCGAAACCTGTCCAAAATGTACATTGAACGATCCAAAATGATCGCGTAGTCGATAACAAAATAAGGGTTTATTTAAACCTTGAAAGTCACTTTTAATGCATACTGTATAAGGTCTTAATCAGAATGCTTGCATCAATAAGTTATGACAGTTCGAAATGCAAGCTCGTAAAATTTTACGACTTATTACTATATGAGGAAGAATGTGAACCTTATTTCTTTGTTCCTGCGTGCAATTCTGAATGCGCTGTTAGCAATATAGTAGGTACGGACCGCGAGGAAAAGAGATGGCTTATAACCGACCATCATTTGAATATCACAAATATTTTCTATTAAAACAGTTTATATAAAGTATTCGAACAAATTTTTCTTCAAATGGGTTAAATTAACAAACATTGACTAGGTACCTGTCGAAAAAACGACACTTTACGTATTATAAGTATTTTTTTCGCATTAATTCACGTAGCTCTGCTGCATGTTAAGTTTTCAACGGTCCGCGCGTGACTGTTAACCCGGGAAGTGCTTGAGTGGAGTTCAAGCACTTCTTGATTGGGACACATTTTGAGCGCTCATGGTGTATCTAGGGTATTTAATATCGTTGAGCTAGTGCGATACCCATAGGGGTGCTCGATGGTGCAATAATTAGCACAAGGTGCCTTGGATAGGTTACAGCAGCGCGATCCCCATCATAGGCGATGAGGAGGTGACCAAACACCTCGAGCCTCTTCAATTACGCCGTGACGTGGGGTCACTAAGCGCGTTCTATCGTCTGTACCACGGCGAGTGTTCTGTAGGAGTTATTCTCTCTTATTCCACAAGGGAAGAGCTTCGCACGCTTCCTACACACACACACACACACACACACACACACACACACACACACATATATATATATATATATAATATATATATATATATATATATATATATATATATATATATATATATATATATTTATTTATTCGTGTGACGCTCGTGATGTCTTTCCATTTCAACCCCTTCCGAAAAGAGGTTTCACTTCATAAATACTTATTAAATAACTAGCGGCACGCCCTCGCTTCGCTTCGGTGTAGAGCTGAAGTGTAGACTACAGTTTTTGTTCTCTGGCTTGTATTATAAACAATGACATTCATCTATGATTCTCCTTATACCTGCATGCAAAGTCTCAGTCCGATCGGTTTAAAAATTGACAAAGTTTCATACAAACTTTCATTCCCTATTTTATCCCCTTAGGGGGTAGGATTGATCAAAATCCTTTCTTAGCGGATGCCTACGTCATAACATCTAGCTGCATGCCAAATTTCAGCCCGATCCGTGCAGCGGTTTGGGCTGTGCGTTGATAGATCACTATGTCAGTCAGTCAGTCAGTCATCTTTGAGTTTTATATTTATAGATAGCCCAGTACTTTTCAATGTCTTACAACAAAACAACAATCTTAAATAGCTAACAACGCGTTAAAAACAGTGAAGCTGAACTAAATTAGTTTTTTTTTCTCATTTAAGATAAAAGAACATAATCTCCTCTGCCTAATAACACTTTAAATAGGCAGAAACCGTTTTAAACATGCCGCTTACATGTGCAAAATATTCACATAAAAAGTTTTTTTTACAAAATATATATTAATTCTTATTCATAAACTACAAAATTAGACATAGTCCGCTGATTAAAATAATATGGTAATTCGCAGTCCGACTGTGGCTACCGACAATTATTTTAATAATTACCGTACATAATTTATTATAAAGGTGAGTTATGTTGTTCTGAACATTAAACTTTTGTTGACTTTCAACATAGATAATTTTAACATCAATTTCTCATGCTTCTATTTGTTGAACCTCATGATTTAATTTTTCTCGGGAGGAGCTCGATGGCGCAGGTGGTCAGCGCGTTCAGCTGCGAACGTTGAACTTAAGCAACTTTCGCCGTGGTCAGTCATTGGATGGGTGACCAAAAATCTTCTATCTCGAGTTCCTCCGTGCTTCGGACGGCATGTTAAACCGTTGGTCCCGGCTGCATCTGCAATCGTTAGTACCCGCCAATCTGCACTGGGCCCGCGTGGTGGGTCATGGCCCAATCTACCTATTCCATCCATAGGGTAGGCCTGTGCCCCAACAGTGGCGACAATATAGGCTGATGATGATTCTTATTTTTATGGTAATAAAGTCTATATTAGTTAGTCTCGAAGCAATGAAATGGAAACAATATGTGTAATGAAACTACCTTTCACGATCAAAAGGATCGCATTCCGAAAGTTGGTGACGTCACAAGCCAGTAAAACCGACGGACGTGTATGAAAACAGTTATGAATGAAAGCGTAATTTGTATGTATCTGTGTATGTATGGAGCACGCCATATTTTAAGTTTTTACTTTCACTAGATTACAAAAAAACTGAGGAATTAGCCCTATAAATATAGATGCTTATGATTATATATACACATACGCACTACACACATACACACACACATACGCACACACACACACACACACGCACACACACACACACACATTTATTATATTAATGTACTGTAATATTGATTAATGTAGGAAATTATGGTACTCATGTTATTTGTATGGCTACATTGCAAATAAAATTCGGGAAGAGCGCTGAAGCCAAAATACAGAATGAACTTCCTAGTTTGGCTGATGTCTGTATGTAGGTACTTTGTGTGAAATAATGGCCTTAGTTTTAACATATTTATAAGATTATTACCATGTACAATTTTTTACAAATAAATATATTATTATTGAAGTTATACTTCTTTAGGCGCGTTATGAAAAAATGATGAGAGTGAAATTTTAAGATGCGCGCGCATCACTGTAACACTAAAATTAACAGCATGAAGTTGGTCGCTTTTGTGTTTTCCGCACATTAAGAAAATCTACCAACAAAATAGAAATAGAATCTCTATTTAGTGGGTGCTAACGACTGCATTGTGAAGGCCTATCAAAAGTATTTATTAATCTGGAACAACGGAACCAAAGCGCGATTCAGGAGACTACAGCGCCATCTCTTGACCATTGGTGTAGTAGAACCAAAAACCACATCTTTATTTTTTGTAATAAAGTAACAGTTATAGGTATTCATATTTATAATATTTATCCACATGTTTCTAGTTTCTATATTCTTAACACGTGCTATAATGTTATACAAATGCGAAATTTATATGTGCTAATAAATTTTATTCAGTAGTGATTTAAATTGAATATTTTGATTATTTATTAAATTTTTCAAATTAAAACTGAACTTTATTGACTGCGTTGACTATCCTTTTCCAATCCTTTTATTATCTTATTGTAATTAATTATCTGCATGCAATTAAAAACTATTTTTTAATAATTCCAAAAAGAAGTATAACTTCTCACGCGCGTACTTAAGTACACGCACCCATTTATTATATGTGTAACGCTTAATTACACATTAATGATGATGTATCATTTGAGGAAGGTTTTAGCAGATCGGTTTCGATTGAACACTTTTACTAGAAACAAAGTTGGTCTCATTTTATATCTCGTGCTCACCAATAAAGTTGATATAGTACGTTCAGTGTTTTATAGTGTAAGTTATTGCGCGGGCGCCCCGTTGTATGCGCAAATGCGTGTGGTACATTTATATTGCCACTAGCTACTGCTACAACTGAATCTGATGTAAGATTTGTAGAAAAAAAATACACATCTCTTATCTATTAGACAAGTCCGTCTGTCTGTGGTGCTGTTTCAGCGGCCAAACCGTAAGAGATAGATAAAGAGAATGTTTAAGTTATAAGTTGAGAATAGTCAGATAAGACTACAAACCGGATTTGAGTAACGTAGCACTTCCGGTTTTCGAGAAATCACGAATTTCAAGAAATCACAAAATCTCCGAAGTTCTCAATTGATTAAATAGCCGAGGTCTGTTTTCCCGGACCAATATAATCTGGACATTTTCAAGGCCAGAGTGAACAGGCATCTTCTAGGCAGGCGTGTACCATCCTAGGCCTCATCATCGCTTTCCATCAGGTGAGATTGTGGTCAAACGCATTGCCTATTTTGCATAAAATAAAAAAGAATCATTTTGACGACCTGTCACAGCCTGTACCCTTTTTCAAGGTCCATCATTATCATCTTTTTTGTAGTGTGTGTATTCTGTTGGTCGCTGATGACCTTTACGGGGAGGTTCCTCAAGCCGAGAATTGGCGAGTGCCTCTACAGATATTCCAGGCGGATGGCATCTCCCCACGGGGGGAGTCTCCTCTCCGTCTGGAGCCTCTAGAACACCCGAACCCGAGTGGGTCGGCTCAACTAGGCCGTCTCTGTGACTCAGCCCTCGGCACTAGTTAGCCGTTGTCGTGTGGTAAAATACTGTTAAACTGATAGAGCAGTGTTTAAGAGGAAAAACGTAAGACAGAACGACGGACACCATACTTTCGATCGCATATAAAGATTCCTTTTTCACAACACCATCGGCGTTTATAAAGCACACGCAGCTACAACAAAACACTATGTATATTATTATTTGAAAAACTGGAGCATTCCACATTTTTATTATTGCGCGCTCAATTAATTGTTATAATTAATTCACGACGCCACCCGCGTAAACAAGACGAAATTAATGTATTCGTAAAGGCGGCTGTTAAATTTTACGACGATGAACGCCCGCGGTACCGAGCTAGGAATACAATACAATATCTGGTGTGCGCAACAACATAATGCACAAACTATTCTTACGCGGAAGAATCCCTAAACAGGCAGTGTTGCCACCTTGGTGGTTTTTCCACCAGAACTGGTGCTTTTTCACGGCTTCTAGTGGTATATTTTCATTATCTAGCGGGTAATTTTTTTTTAGTGTTTTTTAACATGAAATCTAGCAACATATTTTAAGGCCGAAATGCTCTAACATTCCGAAATTTCATAATGTTCTATGTGGTTACTCACAGTTATTTCTGTAGCATCTCATACATATTCACTGGTTTTTTATTGAAATTAGGGTTTTTTGTTATAAGAGATGTAATTGTAATTTAGCGGATTTTGGTGTATTTTATTAAATCCAAATTTTTGAAATCTGGCGATTATTTACCTTTTTCTTGGCGCCTTAAAAAGATCCAAGGTGGCAACACTGTAAACAGGGATCCCGCGGTTTCGCACTAAGCAGCTTAGAGGGTATTCGCAGGGTTTTTTTAACGGATATTATGCCGTAAAGCGCCCGTAAGAGTTACGGGGTCCTCAGTGGGCAGCCACTGCTGGGGCTCGTAAGGTTTGCTGGAGCCAGGAGGCCTACTCTATTTCAACGAAAAACGAAATTTCGATCGAAATTTCGCACGTTCCCACTCTGTTTCTATTTCATTTCGAAAATTCGTTCGTCCCAAAACAGTTTGACATTTAAATTCTCTAAGCCTACTCTAATTCACAAAACTTTTGAACTAAAAGTTGAATTTGACAGATAATTGACAGATTAACCATTTCATTTTCGTTTTGGGATTTTTGTTTAAATTAAACCTATAATTACTACTAGAGTATTTTTAATTAAGGCTGCTTAGCGTGAGAAATTTTTTTTAGTAAGAAAGATTTACAAATAAATCTAATTTTTGATAATTATTGTATTGCCAATACTTCAAAGTGTTACACGACAAATTTAGGTTGACATACATTCGATTGCATCAACTCTACAAATTAGTCGGCTAACAATGTCAAAAGAGGTTGTTTTAATGTAATCAAAAATGTTGTCATAAACTAATATTGTTTTGAAGTAAAAGACGTTATCTAAAAAGTGTAGATGAAAAGAACTCACAAACATAGCTCACTCCATTGGTTCACGATAATTATCTGTGATTCCGAACTTTATGTGCGTGTTCGAAGATGAAATAGAGTAGAGTCACTGGCGAAATTTCGTTTAAAATTCATTCGTTGCCGAAATTTCGTTTCGGAGAAAGGGAGTAGAGCTCCAGGTGTGAGGTCCGTTCGGCGGTGCGCCTCTTAAAGGCGCCGTCGTCTGTAAACAGAGTTTTTGCCTGCGTCAAAGAAAAAAGGTCTCCAAGGAACAGGGGAGACGACGAGTGGCGACCACGTACCGGACGACGCAGCGTGGGGCGGCCCCCAACAAGGTGGACTGACGACATCGACAAATGTGCTGGGAGCCCCTGGATGCGGATAGCGCAGGACCGCGCATTGTGGCGTTCTATGGGGGAGGCCTATTTCCAGCAGTGGACGGAGAAAGTCTGATGGATGGATGGATGGATGGAACAGGGGAGTGAGTAGAGTGGGTGGTGCTGAGATTTTTTTTATGTCAAAAGGGCGAGATGAAGAACTACAATATCGTTCGCGCCGCAGTCCACTCTGACCAGTGTTGCTAGGTCCGATTTCAAAAAATCGGGAGGCGTTATAGGAAAAAACAGTAGATGTATGGAAAGAGCTACAAGAAAAACAGTAGATCCAGAGGCGTACTTTTTCCGATTTGCCCCCCCCCCCCCCCCCCCGTTTCTGTGGCTTGTACCACCCCGCTGATTTTTTATACAATAACATTTATTTTAAAATTAATAAGGTTCCCTACAGAGTTAATGACTCAACATGCAATTTAAAAAAGAAAATTGTATTCTAAGAAAAACAGGAGATTCATATGTACAAAAACAGTAGAACAGGAGAAATTTCAGAAAAACAGGAGATCTCCTGTAAAATCTGGAGACCTGGCAACACTGACTCTGACCCCTACCCCGTGATGCGCTGGGGGTATTAAATTAACAAGGTCTTATGTAGGGTAAAGGTTAATTTCCCCGCAGACGGACGGGAAATCCGCTATCGAGAATATTGTGATCTCTTAGTGTCGCCGCACACGGGCACAGGCCACAGCCACAAACGCCGCCACGAAAAGCTAGAAGCGGCTACTAAAGTGGCTGAAGCGCGCGACAGCGGCCGACTAAGGTAAGGGAGAGAGGGGCGGGGAATCGCGCGAGTGACGTGTGGCGGCGTTTTGTATCGGCGCATTTGCACTTATTGTTAGTAAATGCATTGATTGTTACATATTTGACATTATGTGATGGAAGTTGACCTCAACACATGTTTGCAAGTTTGATGTCAACTTTCAATTGGACGACACTGTATGAAATAAAACAGGGAGAAAAAAGCAGCCCTTGCTGAGTTTCTTGCCGGTTCTTCTCAGTACAAGGTCTCCCGCCGTAGTTTTGCGAACCGATGGCGTAGCTTTTCGACATTCACAAGTGCTTGTAACAGCCTAGACTGAATAAACGATATTGAATTTTGAATTAAGTGGCCGGTGACGCAACGACGATTTGTAGCGTGTGGCGGCCCCCGGCGTACCGTGTGTGGCGAGTCCATATAAAATATATGAAAACTACAAGAAATATGCCGGTAGCGGCGTTTTGTGGTTGTGGTCGGTGGCCCGTGTGAGGCGACACTTACCATTAAGCTGTATTTTTTTAAACCAATTAGCCTAGCCCCATAGTAAGCACTGTAGGCTTGTGTTATGGGATACTAGCCATACTAGGGTAACGTATAAGAATACATACACTGTTACACATATATGTATATTTGTATAGAAATACATTTTTAACATCCATGATGATGCCCCGTGTAAACGGTTAAAGTTACACATAAATCGTGTAAGTATGACGGAATCGTTTCCATTTAAATCTTCTATGAAAAAAGTCTGCGACAGTATTATAATATGTCCATCTTTAAGTATACAACAAGTGAGTTGGTGATTTGTCAATACAATACAAACGTACAATATTTTCCTGCCCATGCGATAAATAAATAAATATTTCCAACACTCACAAACTCAAAACAAACAAAAAAAATTACAGTGAACAAGGTTTCTATGTGAAACTTATTTCAAAACATTAATCATACGTTAAGTTAAAAAAGGATCTATTAAGTTACATACAGGAATTAAAAAAAAGCTAGTGAAGATTTAAAATCAAATAAAAAAAAAACGACGGGTTGCACTCCGGGAGTGCCGGCAGAAGTGAAAACTTGAATATTAACGTTGTGCATTTTTGATATTTTGCAATGGTTAGGGAATAATTTTGCACGAATTTCTTTAATTATCAGTATAAAAGTACTATCATTTATGTGGGGGAATACAATATTTATTTATTGCGCTATCGTACACAAACATGACTATTTATATTACATTAAAAAGTTTATCTCTCAGAATTACTCATTTAAGCGCACCTAGCGACATCTATTGTAAAAAAAAAGCATTTTCTTCGCAATAAAGCTGCCACCTGGACGTCCTAGATACAGATTTATTATTATAATACGATAAAATAAAATATTACCATGTTTCGTCCAATATATTGAAAGTCAACAACCTTTCCAATTTTATTGTGTGTCATAATGCGATCAGCCCACGTGTTTAACCTGACGCGAGTTTAACATTTTTTACTCATACAAAATAAAGTGTACAACCCCGCTAAAGAAGTTTTCACTCCAAAAAACAGAACTTAAATACAAGAACCCTTTTACAACTTCTAGTTTACTAAAATCTAATGTTCATTGTCCGAGATATAATGACATTGCCCCTTACCTACTTCATCTCCGTTCCGCTGACCCACTGAGGAACTGCAATGTGACTTGTAGTTAGGGAACGATGGAATGACTTACCTGAAAAAAAAAAGGATTTCAATATATGACAATCACACAAATACTATAAAGGCGAAAGTTTGCGAGTGTGTATGTTTGTTACTTTATCACGTCTTAACGGCTGGAGCGATTTTAATAAAATTTGGTATGGAGTTAGCTGACAACCTGGATTAACACATAGGCTACGTTTTACTGCGGGAAAATATCCCTAAGAACAGCTAGTAATAGGTAATATTAAAACATCGAAGAAGTACAGTGCTTATTTATATATATATATTTCCAACACTCACAGCAATTAGCCTAGCCCCAAAGTAAGCACTGTAAGGCTTGTGTTATGGGATACTAGGATAACGGATAGAATACATATGCAGTACATATATAAGTATATTTATATAAAAAACACATATTATACATCCATGACTGGAGTACAAATGTTCGAATTCATCACACAAACATCTGCCCCCACCGGGATTCGAACCCAGGACCTGTCCAGTAGGCGACACCATGAAACCCGGCGTACAAACCACTCGACCACGGTGGTCGTCAAATTTGCCTAAAACTCTTCCGAAAAATCAAAATGTATCATTTAACTATGAAAAACTTTAGACATTTCAAAATATATCACTTAGTTCCAATATATATTTACAGTAGTAAAGTACTAGGTAAATTATATTATAGTTAGGCAAAACACTCAAATGGGCGAACTTTCGAGATGAAATATTAACGTTTTATTAAAACCGCGGCTGTTACAAAAACTTTTAGTTTTCCCCGTCATTTTTAAAATATGAAACGCGATTGCTCTGCCTGCAAAAAACGCGAAATTTGTTTAACTTCGCAAAGTTATTATTATTTTTTGTGTTTTTCATTTTGCGAAGGCGTACGTACTTGCACCAAAGTTCTTAATTCGAGTTTAAAAGCTAATCAGATTAAAGCCGCATTCTATCTTTTCTTTTTTTACTTTAAACAATAGGGATGATGACTAATTTTTATCTATGATGACTATGTTTGTCAGGTAGATTATCAAAAAGTATTGGACACGTATTTTTTCTTTTTTCACATAATATAAACATTGCAGAGATATATTGATTTGAAAAGTCGCATGACGTCACGTTTGAGTACACTTATATAAGTGAAAATTCACTCAAAAGTGACGTCACGAGCCCCTACTCCCAAACTTTGACGCGCTATAACTTTGTCATTTTTTGGTTGATTGCCGAAAGAAAAATACGTGTCTATTATTTTTTGATCATCTAACTGTCGGACTAAATAGAATTTCGTTTACTGTACCCCGTCATCAACCCTATTGGCAAAGAAGGAATTAAATAACGGTTAAGCCTTAACTCAAGTAAAGAACGTTTGACCTAAATGGACAGAAGGACGGAAACTCGACATTAGGAAATATTTATCAGTGCCTTAATGCATGATTTTTCAATAGACAAAAAAACGATATGACACTACTTAATGCGACAGATTTTTTCAAGAAAAACCAAAAACAAAACTCATCGAAATTATTATTCTTTTGTTTCACATTTGCAAAAGGATATAATGATGTATTCTATACATATAAATAAAACACTAATATTTCTGTTGCAATAAGTGAGAAACTGCTTGAACAATTCTTTATTTAATTATATACGAATAACTGATAACCTATTAAAACAAGACAATGTGTGGAAGGTTGTAGAAAAACATGCAATATGCCTTAATCACCCTATTAATGCCCCAGTGCTGGGGCACAGGCCTTCCCTATGGATGGAATAGGGAGATTGGGCCGTGACCCACCACGCGCGCCCAGTGCGGATTGGTGGGTGCTAACGACTGCAGATGCAACCGGGACCAACGGCTTAACGTGCCTTCCGAAGCACGGAGGAGCTCGAGATAGTAAATTTTTGGTCACCCATCCAATGACCGACCACTGCGAAAGTTGATTAACTTCAACGATCGCAGCCGAACGCGCTAACCGGTTGCGCCATCGAGCTCCTCCATCACCAATATAATGAAATATAAAAATTGATAGAACAAAGCGCAATATATAACAACAATAAAATTTACAACGGAAGACAACGCGCGTACAGAGAAAAGAAACGAAATCTAGAACGCATCGCGCATTTATTAAAAGCCGTCGCGGATTTCGTAAAAATCTAACAAACAAAGAATGGGTGTTATTTTCAGTTGAAATTAACGCACATTACGATCGTGCACGCTGTTCCGAGTCATGAATCATTATGAGATGCGGCCGCAGTGCGAGCGGGGCTCCGCTCCCACCTAGCGGAGCTCCAAAGCAATACTATCCATAGACAAATCAGATACCTACAGCGTGCGTCTTGAATCTATATATATAAAGCTCAAAGGTGACTGACTGACATAGTGATCTATCAACGCACAGCCCCAACCACTGGACGGATCGGGCTGAAATTTGGAATACACGTAGATGTTATGACGTAGGCATCCGCTAAGAAAGGATTTTGATCAATTCTACCCCCAAGAGGATAAAATAGGGAATGAAAGTTTGTATGAAACTTTGTCAATTTTAAACCGATCGGGCTGAGACTTTGCATGCAGGTACGAGTATAAGAAGAATCATAGATGAATGTCATTGTGTACGATACAAGCCTGAGAACAAAAACTGTAGTCTAAACTTCAGCTCTACACCGAAGCGAAGCGAGGGCGGGCCGCTAGTTGCAAATAAAAGACAAAAACTAAGGAACGCAGCAAACCAATTAAAAAGAGCATACCATATCACAATCTTTTTTTTAGAAAATGACTACTGGATGCTGGAGAAATTAATAAGATGGCGGTTACGATGGAATTAAACTGGGTAACTGTGTCAGTTGTGAACCTTTGAAAACTGTCAATCAATCAATCAATCAATTTAATTTGTTGTTACATAATTATAATGTCCATTCATATTTTACCCTATATGGGTGTGAAACAAATTAGATAGGTACTGTAATCTAAAAAATCCAAAATTGTCACATATCAGTAATTGTACTTAAAAAGATTAAAATTGTGATAAAAGCAAACATTTAGTAAATTGTCAAATTAAATAGCATTTTTTTATGACACTTAAAAAATTGTAAAAATTACATATCAATAATTGTACTGTCCCAATAGTGCCTCAACTTCCGAACTCATAGGATCAATGGATCTTGTTTAAACAGGAATAGAAGTCCCATTGCATTGGATGTTAAATCACTCGAACCGCGAACCGCTATCATCAACACCGACGCCCGAAAGCACACGTCACCGCCATTACAAATATTTTCCACTGATTCTATTGTATATTGTTGGCTTTTCTTATTAAAACTTCGGTTTCTTTCAACCTACTTCAAGTTCAACCGTAAAACTTTATGGTGGATGGGTGACCTTCTGGAGGTGCCTTTGTAGCAGTCTTGGGCAAAGCAAATATCTAAAATTAAAAAAAACGACGGGTTGCACTCCGGGAGTGCCGGCAGAAGTGAAAACTTGAATATTAACGTTGTGCATTTTTGATATTTTGGAATGGTTAGGGAATAGTTTTGCACGAATTGCTTTAATTATCAGTATAAAAGTACTATCATATATGTGGTAGAATACAATATTTATTTATTGCGCTATCGTACACAAACATGACAATTTATATTACATTAAAAAGTTTATCTCTCAGAATTACTCATTTAAGCGCACCTAGCGACATCTATTGTAAAAAAAAGCATTTTCTTCGCAATGAAGCTGCCACCGGGACGTCCTAGATACAGACTTATTATTATAATACGATAAAATAAAATATTACTATGTTTCGTCCCATATACTGAAAGTCAACAACCTTACCAATTTTATTGTGTCATGATGCGATCAGCCCACGTGTTTAACCTGACGCGAGTTTAACATTTTTAACCCATACAAAAAAAAGTGTACAACGCCGCTAAAGAAGTTTTCACTTCGAAAAACACGTACCTCTTATTAATAAACGAGGAACAATGAACAGAGACTAAACATAGAGTAACTAATCCAAGCTTATTCTTCATTTATTAATAAGGGATTAAGGGACAATATTACTACCGAAAAGTGTGGATTAAGAACTTGACACATTAGAAAGATTCTGTATTGATGGAATTGGCTTCTTTGCAGCTTCTGTTTCACGATGACAGTAGGAATGAATGCATGCTTAAAATAATTATATTTGAAGTAGAATTGGATTGAAATGACACTCAACTATTGGTCTTACTTTTGACGAGAGCCCAATGTATTATCTGTCATAAAAATCCAGCCGGAACCAGAACCAGTAATCACATATTTAAAAGCCTTTACAGGCACTAATTGACGCTAAAATCAAAGATTGATACTAGAGGTACATATGGGTTCATACAATTTTCCCAGCGATCTTGGAATAGTGTGCCATGAAACCACTAAGTTCATAACAATTATAAGCTTAAATATATTTCTGTATTAATTCCCTGTCTTCATCATTCTGTATCAACGAAGCAAAACCGGATCCGCGTCAACAACGTCTTATTTGGCCTTTTCTGCCTGACGTAAGTAGTCCCCATCATTGATAAACATAATGAAATGTCTACTAGTATACACCTTGTGCTTTTGTATAATATTGCAAACTAGCAAACCAGTGAACCAAAAAAAATAATAATATAAAAAAAAAAATTGAGAACTTCGGAGATTTTGTGTGGTTTCGTTTGAAATTCGTGATTTCTCGAAAACCGGAAGTGCTACGTTACTCAAATCCGGTTTGTAGTCTTATCAGACTATTCTTAACTTATAACTTAAACATTCTCTTTATCTATCTCTTACGGTTTGGCCGCTGAAACAGCACCACAGATAGACGGACGGACGGACTTGTCTAATAGATAAGAGATTCTGCTAGCTGCCATATCTCATTTAAGTGAAAATATTAACACGGTTGCCGTGCCGTGTAAAATAGTAATGTATGAGCAACAATGAGAGCTTTCACATTGCACGGCGACCGTGCCGTGACCGCGTGTCAGCCGTCCTTATCCACTATAAGCACGGTTTTGACGCGGCAACCGTCTTTATAGTCTTGTATGGACTTGTATAGACGCGTTCACATGAACACGGGCGCGGTACGGCACGGCGAGCGCAAATACCATTCTTCAGCTAAAGTCATAGGGGAACGGACGGACGATTGTTACAGAATGTCTGTCGAAATCGATGTTGATGTGTTGATTTCGCTAGTTGAAGCGCGTCTTACTTTATGGGATAAAACCATCGCGTCTTATAAAAACAGGAACGAGACAAAAGAAGCGTGGAACGAAGTATGTAAAGGATTAAATAGTAGTTTCGAAGAATTAGATGATAATGAAAAGAATCTTTTTTTGTTCCATGATAAAAGACGTCGTCGTTCCCCAAAATTCTCGATAATATTGCAACATCCATAGCCGGCGACCGTGTGTAAGCCGTATACATGTGAAAGAGCTAGCACGGCTGCACGGCATGGCGGCCGTGCCGTGACCGTGTGCATGTGAAAAGGGCCTAACTGTCCGTTGGGGTATTAACAAACATTTCCAATATCTTATTTTATCCCCGGTAAGGGCAAACGCGCAGTGCGATGCGACGCGATAGGCGATATGCAAATCGAGCACCCGTGCACCCGACTCGTCTCGCATACATTTCGTATAATAATTACACTTTCAACGTTATTATAATATTATAAATAATATGTAATTGCATCTGTTTCCTTCAATTATAACCGGGGAGCAGGTTCGTACGGCCTCGATAACACTGCGCGCGTTACATTGTAGTTTGTACCCTTGTAAGCGTGCTGATACGAACTACTATCGAATGAAGTCGGATAAATCGGAATATATTATATCATTCGAACATGTTTCTGACGCCGACAGGTGTAAGCCACGTTTCGTACGAGACGACGCAGGAGTTACAAGATATGTATACCAACATACTAACGTCCAGCCAAAAATCAAGCGCGCCTTTTGTCGCATAGTTCAAAAGTAAAAGACGCTCATAAAATCTATATATATATAAAACTCAAAGGTGACTGACTGACATAGTGATCTATCAACGCTCAGCCCAAACCACTGGACGGATCGGGCTAAAATTTGGCATGCAGGTAGATGTTATGACGTAGGCATCCGCTAAGAAAGGATTTTGATCAATTCTACCCCCAACGGGATAAAATAGGGAATGAAAGTTTGTATGAAACTTTGTCAATTTTAAACCGATCGGGCTGAGACTTTGCATGCAGGTATAAGAAGAATCATAGATGACTGTCATTCTGTATAATACAAGCCTGAGAACAAAAACTGTAGTCTACACTTCAGCTCTACACCGAAGCGAAGCGAAGCGGGCAGCTAGTTTAGATATAAAATCATCGTATGGAGCGTTATATTGTTCGATTACGTCAGTCACTCGAGCCCCGCCGACACAGTAAATTTTACTTTTTATTACCGAGAGATTTACATCGTTAATCCGTAAGTTAAACTGAACTAATGCCTTGCTTTGTAGTGATATTTACTTGCACCATTTATATTCAAAAGGTTAATTACTAAAAAGAAACTAATCGTATAGCACGCCACCGTATCAAAAGTTTCTTGAAGAAACAGCTCTACATTACTATAAATGCATAACCTTCTTTCCTATCTTGACGCAGCTTAAGGTATAAAATGAAACTTGTTTGTATCAATGAGTATTATTTATTAGTCCAAGATTTTTAGATGTCCGCTCTGCATAAAATCCTTCTACGTTATTTTTCGATTGGATTATGTCGGAGGGTGCCCCCCAAGTATAAAACCGAGTTTCTGTCGCCCGAAACTGCGAGCGTTAGCCGCCATCTTGGAAACCGTTTTTTTGCATATATCTCTACAAAAAAGATCTCTTCGGTTTTTAACGTAAAACTTACCGTTTCCGAGATATATGCAAAAAACGGTTTCCAAGATGGCGGCTAACGCTCGCGGTTTCGGGCGACAGAAACTCGGTTTTATACTTAGGGGGCACCCTCTGATATAATCCAATCAAAAAATCACGTAGAAGGATTTTATGCAGAGCGGACCGATTTTTGGTGCTAAAATTCCTGGACGCGACTTCTATATCGCGACTTAGTTTATTTAAAACGATATTCTTCAATGTATTACTGACTTTGTTTCACCGATCCATTTACTTCTTTTTGCCAACTAGGGTGATTTGTACTAATGTTGGCCTTCCCGCAATGACTATATTTGAAAAAAAAAACGAAGTTTGATTGTCACCGCTTCACACATGCTACGAAAAGGCAGCTTTATTGAAGACATTGAAGGATAGATGTTTTTAAATATCTGTCTTCTATCTTATTTTATTAGTTTATCGGCATAATTAGTAAAATATAATCACCTAAAATTCAACAAAACATAAAAGTTTTGGTGTGCCATAAATTGATATTAATCATTGCGCATTTTTATACTTAACCCCCATTTAACAGGACTGTGGAACCATACTTAATAGAAAAGTATTCTCTATAGCGACTCAGTTTATTAAAAACGATATTCTTCAAAGTATCACTGACTTTGTTTCACTGATCCATTTACATTAAGCTGTGATTGAATATCACAAAAGAGCTGTATACACCACTCCCCTCGAGGTTATAAGCGAAAACCCGATGGTTGGACGACTGGCACTGGGGCATACAGGTGCGACCCGATATTGACCTCAAAATTTCATGACGTCACGTCCGCGAAACCGAGCGTCGTGTGAGCCAACCTTTACATTTTATTGCAGCTTTTAACAAAGTGTCTGTTACAGGGAATAAAAAAACGCAAATTTAACTACGTTTCACGTTAGCGGAAAACTTACGGTATTGATTGTGGCTGATTTGTAAGTACAGCTCGATGGCGCCATTATCATAGGTAGTATTGGTCAGTGCTAAATAAGAAACTTGACATTGGATGGGTGACCAAATATTAATATTCACCCTACATGATTCCGTTTTTTACTTAACTCAACTCATAATATTTTATGATATTAAAACGGCGCATTACCTATCTGTGCAATGAAAGGAAAATAGTTATTTGAATTAGTTCTAGTCAATGAATGGTTCTTCAAATAAAGTGTAAATACCATCCGGACTTAACGATAAAATAAAGCAAAGATTTAGACATTACAAATTCTAATGTTTATCGAAAGATTGTTTTTCATTAAGCATGATCAAGGCTTTGAGTTCGGCATAGGTTTTATTAACTTCGGAATTAAGCTGTAATCAAGTTGATATATATATAAGGGTATTTTGTACACTCTTTCCTATCCACAACTGAAAGGAGCGCAGAAAGATGGGAGGAAAGAAATCAAATAATATATTTAATAATCTATTTCTTAACACTTGACCTAGAATTAAGAAAATCTCTGAAAAATGTATAACGTTGCCATTTTGACATCTGCCTGGTATAGTGATCTAGACGATGGCATGTCAAGCTTGAAAAACAATTAAGACTTGGTATTCCTTGAAAATAACTCCACGCCGCATTAGGCGCCTTGTGCACAGACGGCCACGACCACGACCACGACAAGTGGCCGCAATAACCAGATCAAGTGCGCGATGTTCGTATGTTTTCGTAAGTCTGCGGCCATATAGTGCGCCACGTGGCCATATAGTGCCCAAGGTGCCTTATAATATGTAGCGGCCAAATTGGAATTTCTTGGACTGATGATAATATTTTAAAGTCGGGGTAAAATCTGAATTCCTCATAGGTTACAGGGGTAGCAGTATTGGAAAGGTTAGGAAACACTGCTCTAGCATTTACACTAAATTTGAAAAAAAAAAACGAAGTTTGATTGTCGCCGCTTCTCACATGCTACGAAAAGGCAACTTTATTGAAGCCATTAAAGGATAGATGTTTTTAAATACCTTTTCTTCTATATTATTTTATTAGTTTGTCGGCATAATTAGTAAAATATAATCACCTAAAATTCAACAAAACATAAAAGTTTTGGTGTGCCATAATTTGATATAATGTGAAGTATGCTAATCATTGCGCATTTTAATATTTAAACCTTATTTAACAGAACTGTGGAACCATACATAATAGAAAAGTAAAAATGAATTTACTACAGACAAACGAAAAAAGAATTCCGCGGAAAGGGCCAATCATTTATATAGTCTACCCTATATGCGTGCAGGTTGCAAAACAATTTAATAAAAATCCTAACATAACACGTTATCACGTCTCCGTCTCTGAATTCAAAGTTTAAATTTACTTAAACGACAAATTGAATTTCAAGAAGCCCCAATTTTATAACAAATAAATATTATAACATATTCATTCAATAACATTCGACAAAAATTACTGACATTACGAATGCTAATCAGAAAAGCCGGTTGCTAATTAAAATGAAAATAAAAACCTGCTTGCAGAGAAGGATTTGATCCAACTTTTAAAATGTAGCAGCTGTTTATAATAAACAATTCCAGGAAATTTGTAAACCCACTAACTTAAGGTAATTTTACTAGAAAATAAACCACTCGGCCAAGGTTTCAGACGAATTTCGACGAACTTTCGCTAACCGGGGGGATATTTTCTTTAGACGTAAACAACTAGCAGTGAAATGCTTGAAAAAAAATATAATTGTTATTTCTTCTTTTGAATGTTTATAACTTGTAAAGGTATTCATTTGAAATTGTGGGAAACGTACAATGCGAAGAGATGGCGCTGCCTTGCATCATAAGAAATGTCTAGAGAAACGGTGAACACGGATAATTGAAGGCCGCGGTAGCATAATGCGTTAGTGCATCCGCCCGGATAACGGACGGTGCGGGTTCGAGTCCCGTCTGCTGCCCGGTCTGCGGGTTTTTTTTCTACTTGCGCATTGGACAAATATAAGATGGGTGATGAAAAACTTAGTATCTTAAGATCCGCCGTGATTTGTAAGGTACGCTAAGCCGTTGGTCCCGGCTACATTTGCAGTCGTTAACACCCACCAATCTGCACTGGGCCCGCGTGGTATATCACGGCCAGTCACCCTATATCATCCGTAGGGTAGGCCTGTGCCCCAGCAGTGAGGACATTAATAGTAATAGACTAATGATGAAACCTATCAAGGTGCACTGAATTTTTAAAGCAACTCCGTATAATGACTCATTAAAATTTCCAATTTCTCAACAATAATCTATATATATAAAACTCAAAGGTGACTGACTGACATAGTGATCTATCAACGCACAGCCCAAACCACTGGACGGATCGGGCTGAAATTTGGCATGCAGGTAGATGTTATGACGTAGGCAACCGCTAAGAAAGGATTTTGATCGATTCCACCCAAGAGGATAAAATAGGGAATGAAAGTTTATATGAAACTTTGTCAATTTTAAATCGATCGGGCTGAGACTTTGCATGCAGGTATAAGAAGAATCATAGATGAATGTCATTGTGTATAATACAAGCCTGAGAACAAAAACTGTAGTCTACACTTCAGCTCTACACCGAAGCGAAGCGAGGGCGGGCCGCTAGTCATCATAAATGCTGACAAAAAAGTTTACGGAAAAAGAATTCAACGCAAATTACTCATCAAATGAGAATCTTAATCGATTAATGTTAAAGTTTTAAATTTATTTAAAAGCCAACTTTGAATTACTTTGCATGTTTATCAGCGAGCCTTTTAAATGAAGCTGTATTTATGCCCTGAGGTTGTAAGTGTATATTTTTTTTGTTTGCTCCACGTATAAATAAAAACAGCTCATATGTCAGAAATTCTGCAGATCATATCATACATACGAAGTGGATCGTCCACGGAGATAAGGGAAACTACCCAATCATTGGCACTCTTCCTATTAGTGGCACTTTTGAGTTAAGTTCGAAAAAAACAGGAAACAATAGATTGTAGGAATAATAATAATAATAATAATATTTTCAAATTTCGAAACCATACTAGGTTTTTCTTTTTAATATGTAACGACCTTGAATAATCTAGAGTCTCCTTGTTTTTCCGAATTAAACTCAAAAGTGCCAATAATAGGCCGAGTGCCAATGATTGAGTGGTTTACCCTACTAAAAAATCACCAAACTACTCTTTTGTGGAATTATTTTTTAAAATAGACTTCGCTTTTTAGAATCACATATTTGATAAAAGAATTTCAGAAAATTTGATACCGAAACTAATACAAGAGGAAATGCGGGAAAAAGGGATATTTCGCTTTCCCACTCATTAAATGCAGTACTGGGTATTGTATCGAAATTTTCATATCTTTGTTCCTTCATTTTTTTGTTTTTCATTTCATAGAAGCGCAATCGCTGGCGCTCCTGTCATTACTATGTACTTGACATAATCATATGATGTTAAATAATGTTTAACTTTGTGCGTGCATGTATAAGTTCCTAGTAAACAGCTATAAATTGGAGTATAGAATAGGCGTTGTAGAATATATGTTTTAATTAAAAGAAATACATGTTTATCATCATCATCAGCCTATTAATGTCCCAACTGCTGGTGCACAAGCCTTCCCTATGTATGGAATAGGGAGATTGGGCCATGACCCACCACGCGGGCCCAGTGCGGATTGGTGGGTGCTTACGATTGCAGATGCAGCCGGGACCAACGGCTTAACGTGCCTTCCGAAGCACGGAGGAACTCGAGATAGTAATTTTTTCATCACCCATCTTATATTTGTCCAATGCGCAAGTAGAAAAAAAAACACGCAGACCGGGCAGCAGACGGGACTCGAACCCGCACCGTACGTTATCCGGGCGGATGCACTAACCATTATGCTACCGCGGCCTTAAATTATCCGTGTTCAATTTTCTCTAGACATTTCTTATGATGCATAGCAGCGCCATCTCTTCGCATTGTACGTTTCCCACAATTTCAAAAGAATACCTTTACAAGTTATAAACATTTAAAAGAAGAAATAACAATTATATTTTTTTCAAGCATTTCACTGCTAGTTGTTTACGTCTAAAGAAAATATCCCCCCGGTTAGCGAAAGTTCGTCGAAATTCGTCTGAAACCTTGGCCGAGTGGTTTATTTTCTAGTAAAATTACCTTAAGTTAGTGGGTTTACAAATTTCCTGGAATTTTTTATTATAAACAGCTGCTACATTTTAAAAGTTGGATTAAATCCTTCTCTGCAAGCAGGTTTTTATTTTCATTGGTTTGGTTACCCATCCAATGGCCGACCACTGCGAATGTTGCTTGACTTCAACGATCGCAGCCGAATGCGCTAACCAATTGCGCCATCGAGCTCCTCAATACATGTTATGTAGTTAATTTTAGGAAGTGCACTGCTCCAGCGCTTTAAATGTATTTTGACGTCACTTCCAAGCGTTTGAAGATAGCGCATGTTTCAACTGCCCGTGCAAAGTGGCCATTCAGCGTTGATTTAAAAAAATATATAAAACACTAGCGGACCCACCGAACTTTCTATCTCCATAAAAATATGGGTGGTAAAAGAGTGAAAATTTTGTATTGTATGTATTTTTTAATGCCACATAATAAAAAAAAAATTTTAGGGGATGTACAACCCTTATCACTTAGGGGTATGAAATATAGATAGTAGCCGACTCTGAGACCTACTGAATATGCATATAAAATTTCATAAAATTCGGTCACGCCATTTCGTAGGAGTATGGTAACTAACATTGTGACTATATAATTTTATATATAAGATAAAACATATTCCCTTTTGCCCCGGGTGACCTTACCCGCATTTTGAAATCTGCTATTACCTGGGATTCAAAATAATTATAAAAAAAAGTACTATAAGTTAGGTATTGCCTTTGACATGGCTTCTGGATTGTCACATTCGGGATGAGGAGTGTACTTTTTCCGCATGGAATCGGTTGCTATAAAATAATAGAGGAAACATATGTACGTATATTATACTGTGTGTAACATAGACTATACTTAACATGAATCACTGATCACAGCTAGGGTTGCAACGATATATCGGAATATTGATAATATCGAGACCAAAATATCGACATTTAAAATTCACTGATATATCGATAATATCGATATCGGAAATTCCAAAATATCGATATTTCGTAGACTAAATTTGAACACAATAATATCAATTAATTTACCTGCCATGACTATCTAAAGTGAATAATATCGAAATAACTATTGCTTTGAAATCGCAAGAGCTTATAGATGTATTAAAAAAATCTTAAACCCCAAGAAATATACTAAACTGGTGTGGATTCTGTCATGATTCTCCAAACCTAAAATTAAATTTGACAACAGTGTATCCATGTCTCAATAAAAAAAAGCCTGCTTGGCGCGATTTCATCAAGCGTGTTTAACTCTCGTAAAACTCGCCAACAAACATATGAATGTGTCACACTCACCCCGTATTCTAATGTCAATAAAAAATAAAAAGGAAAAAATATCGATATATCGATAATGGTGTCGATTCTGGCGTGATTCTCTAAACTTAAAACTAATTTTAACATCAGTCTCTCCTTTTCATTCTGTATAGAGAATGACAAGGATACACTGTTGTCAAATTTAAGTTTAGGTTTAGAGAATCATGCTAGAATCGACACCAATATCGAGTTAAAATGGCCGATACATCGGATATCGATATTTTCCTGACTTCGATATAAATATCGACATTTCAAAAGACTTCGCATCCCTAATCACAGCGACCGTTCAAAGGAACGGGTACACATTGCATAGAAAAAATGAAAAGTACAGTAAGTTCGCATCCATAACGTCCACTGGCCACAATTCAAACCGAACAATTGTTATAAAATTGGATAATTAATCATTTCACGACAATTTATTAACAAATTACGTCGGATAGCCCCCGTTGTACCTGCCATCGTCGCAAATGGATCGTAATGATACACTTAATATTGTACTTTTATACCGCTGACATCATCAGCCTATTAATGTCCTCAATGCTGGGGCACAGGCCTTACCTATGGATGGAATAGGGAGATTGGGCCATGACCCACCACGCGCTCCCAGTACGGATTGGCGAGTGCTAACGACTGCAGATGCAGTCGGTACCAATGGCTTAACGTGCCTTCCGAAGCACGGAGGAACTCAAGATAGATGTTTTTGGCCACCCATCCAATGATCGACCACTGCGAAAGTTGCTTAACTTCAACCATCGCAGCCGAACGCGCTAACCACCTGCGCCATCGAGCTCCTCTAGCTGAATATTCTAATCTGTTTTCTTCACACCATTGATTGTGTGATTGCGCGGATAGAAACTCTATTCCCTTTTACCGAGACTCAAAGCATTTCTATATTAAAATTCATCTAAATCGGTTCAACGGTTTAAGCGTGAAGAGGTAACATACAGACACACTTTCGCATTCATAATATAAGTATGGAAATTGATTCGAATTTCTTAAAATTTGAATGGCCGGTACCAATGGCTTAACGTGCCCTCCGAAGCACGGAGCAACTCGAGATAAAAGATTTTTAGTCACCCATCCAATGACCGACCACTGCGAAAGTTGCTTGGCTTCAACGATCACAGCCGAACGATATATTCACAGAAAATTTCAATTGAAATAGCTCGCAAAAAAAATACGCTTATTTTTTTTGTACAAATAATGACCCGTTGGTACAGTAGCTAGTAGAAATTCGCCTTGTTTTGTATGCTAAATTTATGATAACTAATTTATTAACTAACTAATTTAATTTAGACTTATCTAACTAATTTACAATGTTTACACTCTCATTAATAAAAGGTCACATGGTTAACTACAAAACACTAGCTAACTTGAGCTAGTTCTTTAAATCAAAAAGTATCTCAAAGGAAATTCAATTACTCATTAAATAAATCACAGTTTGATTCAAAATTACTTGTAAAAATACCATTACCATTAATACGAGTACATAGAAAGGGGCAATTAGACAACAGTATGAAAAACAGTCTCATTACAAAACTTCCTATTTTTCAGAAAAAGTCATCATCCCTATTGATCAAAATCCTTTCTTAGCGGATGCCTACGTCATAACATCTACCTGCATGCCAAATTTCAGCCCGATCCGTCCAGTGGTGTGGGCTGTGCGTTGATAGATCACTATGTCAGTCAGTCACCTTTAGATAGGTTAAACTGAGCGATGCGATTTGCTGTTTCAAAAACGCTAAATCTCACTGACCCATGCATGACTGATTTCCATCTGATGACTGTCATATTGCAGTAGGGGTTATACTTTACTGAATCAAAGACAAAAGAACCGTCGGTCGCCATTGATAAACTGTGATTATCGTATAACATAAAATTAAAATCATTGAACGTTACAATCGTGAACATCGGGTAAGGTACATTGATAATTATGTATGTCGCGTCACTCATGAGCATATGCTGTTGCAACTGGTAGCAATTGCCTACTTGCAGAAAAAAAAGATAGTGGTAAGTAATTATCAATATATAATTTACTAGCAAACCAGTGAACCAAATGTTCACCAAAACCGGATTTAAAAAAAAAATACAGTATTTAATTAATTGAGATCTTCGGAGATTTTGTGTGGTTTCGTTTGAAATTCGTGATTTCTCGAAAACCGGAAGTGCTACGTTACTCAAATCCGGTTTGTAGTCTTATCAGACTATTCTTAACTTATAACTTAAATATTCTCTTTATCTATCTCTTACGGTTTGGCCGCTGAAACAGCACCACAGACGGACGGACGGACTTGTCTAATAGATAAGAGATTTGGTTATTTACATACGAATATTTGAATTACAAAAGTTTAAAGCTACTTAGTGTCGTTGCACACGGGCCACACGCCACAGCCACAAACGCCGCCACGAGAAGATAGAAGCGGCTACTAAAGTGGCTGTAGCGCGCGACTGCGGCCGACTAATAAGGGAGAGAGGGGTGGGGAATCGCGCGAATGACATGTGACGGCGTTTTGTATCGGCGCATTCAGTGGCCGGTGCGGGCCACAAGAAGCGAGCAACGACGATTTGTAGCGTGTGGCGGCCACCGGCGTACCGTGTGTGGAGAGTCCATATAAAATGTATGAAAAATAAAAGAAATATGCCGGTGGCGGCGTTTTGTGGTTGTGGTCGGTGGCCCGTGTGCGGCGACAACTTAAAAATAGAGTTATCTTGAAAACTCACCTACAATAAATAAATAAAAAATTACAAAATTAAAAATATATCACCCCCAGTGCCGCCAGCATTTCCTCGTTGGATAGCAAGGCTGATCAGTTTACCAAGGTAGCTGCCAGATTTTGTTGAACGTGCTTATACAATCTCAGGAACGACTGATTCGATTTGAAATGAAAACGGTTAAAAATATTACGTTAGATAGCTTCCGTTGCGCGCTCCGCGTAAACGGTTAAAGTTACAAATAAATCGTGTAAGTATGACGGAATCGTTTCCATTTAAATCTTCTATAAAAAAGTCTGCGACAGCATAATATGTCCATGTTTAAGTATACAACAAGTGAGTCGGTGATTTGTTATCCTAACGTATAATATTTTTCTGCCCATGTGATAAATATATAAATAAGTCCAACACTCACACCAATGAGGGCTACCGTTTTCTGTCTCACCAGACGGCGCCACTGTTGAGTGAGGTCCTAAATTGTAACTTTTAAAGTTTATTAATACGCACATGAAATCAAAGATTACATTTAGATCGTATTTTAACACAAAAGAACCGCATCCTAAACATAATAGGCCATGCCACAGTGACGAGCAGTTCCGTTTTATTCGGAAAAAATGATAACATAATCATTTTTCTTAGCTCAGATTTTTAATAACTGACATTCATTGCTACATAACTCATATTTGCCATAATTAAGCCGAATTGTTACCAATTATTCACAACATTATTTTAATTAGAAATAAACCCGCGTAGTCAACCAACAAGCAATAACATTTGACATTTCGGAGACCTCACGCTACACTAGCGCCTCTAGCGGCGGATTCATACGCGATAGCCCTCATTAGCCTAGCCCCAAAGTAAGCACTGTAAGGCTTGTGTTATGGGATACTAGGATAACGGATAGAATACTTCTGTAAATATATAAGTATTTTTGTATAGAAATACACAATAAACATCCATTACTGGAATACAAATGCTCGTATTCATCACACAAACACCTCCCCTCACCGAGATTCGAACCCGGGACCTTTCGAGTCGGCGACACCATATAACCCGGCGTACAAACCACTCGGCCACGGAGGTCATCAAATCGTCAATTATTGAATTCTAGATTATTTGATATTTTAATGTTTATTTATTTGACTAGTGGCCCGCCCTCGCTTCGCTTCGGTGTAGAGCTGTAGTGTAAACTATACTTTTAGTTCTCAGGCTTGTGCTATAAACAATGACTTTATTTATATAATTACACGTGTTATTGTGAGTCAACCATAAAAGATAGACATATGCTGTTGCGGGATATTTTTTAGACAATTTTATGTAGAATATTTCCGTCATACATGATTTCTATGTAACTTTAACCATTAAGGCTGCACACGCGACGGAGGCTTAAAAAATGAAGTAACTTCTCCCGTTTTCCCAACATTTCCCTTCACTACTCTGCTGCTATTGATTGTAGCGTGATGAAAAGTATACTATTACCTGCCCAGGAGTATGAAGAATAATTGTACCAAGTTTCGTTAAAATCCGTTGAGTAGTTTTTGTTTCTATAAGGAACATACACACAGACAGACAGACAGACAAAAATTTTACTGATTGCATTTTTGGCATCAGTATCGATCACTAATCACCCCCTGATAGTTATTTTAAAAATATATTTCATGTACAGAATTGACATCTCTACAGATTTATTATAAGTATAGATTAGGACTACCACCAACACAATATAAAGAAACAAGATACAAGGCAACGGACACAGCTATTCGGACTAATATTAAATGAAATCAGTATGATAAAATTACTTTAAAAAGAAATTGTCTTCAAAATAACCCAGTATAATATATACAGTACACGATAATGTATTTTTATAATAAGTTGCGTAATATTTAAAAACATTAAAACATCAAACATATTGTCTTCACAGTTCTCAGAAACCATACCGGGGGAAAGATATTTAATTGTATTTTGGTACATCACCGATACTTAATCCGACCAAAGAGACGCACGCACGAGAAATTATTGAGCTATGAACATTTTCCGTATTAAAAACGTAATGGAAGTTGTACTTAATACACGTTGGTTCCGAGAAAAATAATCTTTTCGCCGACAAAAATTACGAAACCGAATGTTAAATTATTATACTTACAGTCGAGAAATCGAGAAAAAAAAATAATAATAATCGAGTGAAAGCAATCGAGGCTCACTTATAATAATATTATCGTTGTAATTTAGTCATCGAAACTTATTATCATCGATTGATTCTCGCAATACCCCCTCGGGTCCGCTGCAATCGTTTGTTAAAGTTTTTATTGGGCAAATCTTCAATACCAATTATATTTCGTAAATAAGAAAATACTCAGCTAAAGTTGTAGTGTGTTAAAAGTATATTAGGCACTGATTTTATTCCACTAAAAAACACGAGTGACAAAGATTTAAAAAAGGTAGTATTTTGACAGGCTGGCTATTAAAACAGGCCAGTATGCTATGTATATTTTGACAGGGTAGCTATTAAAAACAGGCCAGTATGCTATGTGTATTTTGACGGGCAGGCTATTAGAAACAGGCCAGTATGCTATGTGTATTTTGCTAGGCAGGCTATTAGAAACAGTCCAGTATGCCATGTGTATTTTGACAGGCTGGCTATTAAAAACAGGCCAGTATTGCTGTGTATTTTGACAGGCTGGCTATGAGAAACAGGCCAGCAGACCTGCGTGGTTATTTCGAAATAATGTAGGTATGAAGAAAGAAGGCTGGAAAAGACAGAGATCATTTCTGCTTGCCTTTGTTATTATTCTAAGCAACACTTCACTTCCAGCAAAATCTATGTTATTATACAAATAATAAATAAATATTTTTAAACCTCACACCAATTAGCCTAGCCCCAAAGTAAGCACTGTAAGGCTTGTGTTATGGGATACTAGGGTAACGGATAGAATACATAAACTGCACGTATATAAGTACATTAATATATTAAACATCCATGACTGGAGTACAAACGCTCATATTCATCACACAAACATCTGCCCCCACCGGGATTCTAACCCGCGACATCTCGAGTCAGCGACACCATGAAACCCGGCGTGTAAGCCACTCGGCCACGGAGGACGATTATAAAACCACTAGCAAACCAGTGAACCAAATGTTCACCAAAATCTGATTTAAAAAAAAATGTATTTAATTAATTGAGAACTTCGGAGATTTTGTGTGGTTTCGTTTGAAATTCGTGATTTCTCGAAAACCGGAAGTGCTACGTTACTCAAATCCTGTTTGTAGTCTTATCAGACTATTCTTAACTTATAACTTAAACATTCTCTTTATCTATCTCTTACGGTTTGGCCGCTGAAACAGCACCACAGACGGACGGACGGACGGACTTGTCTAATAGATAAGAGATATGAACATTCTTTTAATTAAAAAGCAAAATACTCCTTCGCTATTAATACAAAAAATAACTGTAATAATGCGAACAACTTAGTTGCGATGCCACCGCAAACAAAATGTCATTAAACTGCTACAAAAGGGTAAGGCTACAAAATAATATGTTATGTATAATACCTAGTATAATTTTCTACATTTTATAATACTTAGTGTTATAATCGACTCGGCAGAAGCCTTTTCTACATAACATAATGGTCGATAATTAAATTCCATTCGCCGTAATTGGCGAGCTTAAACTTAGGGAGACGCACCGACACCTGCAACCATTTATTCTTGACAATAATGAAATACTGTTACATTTCTTAATGGAAAAAGCAAAAACACATTATATATTTAGTTTTGTAACGCAAGCGCACTTAAAGGTTCATCATTAATTTCAGAATTCCAGAGATTTTTTTTTTCTAGTAAACTTTTCTTTAGATTTAAACATCTAGCAGTTAAATGCTTAAAAAGAAATAAAAACATAACTATAATTGCTATTTCTTCTTTCAAATGTTTAATACTTGAAAAGTATTCATTTGACATTGTGGGTTACCTACAATGCGACTGCGATGCGAAAATTTCGACGCGGCGAATAGGGCCGTGATAGCATAATGGTCAGTGCATTCGCCCGGAGGGTGCGGGTTCGAGTCCCGTCTGCTGTCTGGTCCGCGTGGATTTTTTTTCTAGTAAACTTTTCTTTAGATTTTTTTTTTCTAGTAAACTTTTCTTTAGATTCCAGAGATGTTTCTATTTGTAACTAAAGTGTCTTGTAGAAAGTTGCGAAGGAAGCCTATGCACCATCATTATATTCAAATGTACGCATAATTCTGTTTAACACTTATTTTTAACTTAAAATCAAACGTCTGATTGCCCATACAAAAAACGTATACTTACTTAAATAAAATAAACTCAACTCCTATATCAGGCAACGGATTTCCTGTTGGTAATAAATAGTTGGTAAAGATAATAATAACTTTAAGTTTTCGTAATTGTAAATTATGTTTCTATGTCCATTTTGGTGAAAAGTAACCAAATATACTTAAAATTTAAGAAGCCGATAATGATTCAATGATAGAATTCAAACACTGTTTATTTGTATTCAAACGAAAATAAAATTAAGGTAAAAAAAACCTTTTTAAAAACAAGCTTTTATTCAAATGCGCTAAAAAGAAAAAAAGAAAATTTCAACTAAATTAGTTAAAGATATCTGTTTCTAAATAGATTTTCAAATTTTAGAAGTCCGCCATATTGGATTGAGAGTGACGTCACATTTTTTTCGAGTTACTCTCAGCAAGCCCTTTAATTTGATACCCATATTGTAGGAATGCATTAAAAATGATTGGTCCGCCATTTTGGGTATGCCGCCATATTGGATTTAGAATGACGTCTCACTGTTAGTCATGCATTGTCATCCGAACTGAACGAGCATACCAAATTTCAGCTTAATCGGTTGAGAGCAAGTGCTTTAAAATTGAGTTGTAAGATTTGACCGTAACAAACATACATAGCAAGTTAATTAAATAATAAAAGCTTGTAACAATAAAATCAGTACCCTTAGTACGAGTGCGAGCTCACGAAAACTATCATAATTTTCGTAATTGTAAAACTCGTACTAAGGGTACTGAAGGGAAAACATCTTGACACACAGACGGACGACAAAGTTAAGAAGGACTTTTTGGCGGGATCGGGAAGCGTCACTTTAGCAGTTTTGTTTTTCTTGTTAAAAATTGTTTTGTGGCTGATGTTAATGTCTAAAAATGGATTATTAACCACCTAAGTGTTGGCAAGTGAAACAAAATAGCGGAAAGTGTCTTTCGACGTTCAAGGAGTCCACGGGTAGGTTCCAGTAGATACCCACACTTTTACTGAAATATAGGCAAAGGGGGATTGACTTGACTGCCACTTACTTTGACCGCGAGTGCTATAGTATTTGTAAACATTTTAACACTTGACATTGGCTAAATTTTAATGCACAAGCCGTACGAAACCATTTAGAAAAAAAATAAAGATGTGGTTTTTGGTTCTACTACACCAATGGTCAAGAGATGGCGCTGTAGTCTCCTGAATCGCGCTTTGGTTCCGTTGTTCCAGATTAATAAATACTTTTGATAGGCCTTCACAATGCAGTCGTTAGCACCCACTAAATAGAGATTCTATTTCTATTTTGTTGGTAGATTTTCTTAAAGTGCGGTAAACACAAAAGTAACAGCAGTTAATTTTTTGTGTTACAGTGATGCGCGCGCATCTTAAAATTTCACTCTCATCATATTTTCATAACGCGCCTAAAAGGTTTAACTTCAAAAAAAAGTTAAGATAGATAGTATCGTTGGTATGGGGTACCATCAAATGTAAATAAGTATATTATACTAGAATGCGTTTTACTTGTAACAATGACAGGCTAGACACTTTTGTCTGTACTCGACTGGACGATAACCCCAGCGAACAATTAGTGAAAGCTAAGTTGTATGACAATAGTAATACCAACCCGTTATCTATCAAATATCAATGGGAGGGGATGGGGCCACCCCGGCCGTCCCGACGACCGCTCCCCCGCAACCCCTCAAAGGTCACGTGGTTCAACGACATCTTGCCGACATGCTTGCGGAATGTTCTGTGTTTACGAGTAGCGACCCGCTGTACAAAATGCGTAATAACAAGGCGATGATGTAGTATTTTATTGGAGTTTACTCCTTAAGAATCGATTTGCATATATAAGGGGCCCGGTATGAGAAAAATGTGAGGAGTAAAATCTATCGATGAATGACCTCGTTACGTTTTTTTTTTTTTTTTTAGTTAAGTTCTCCCTTTTCAGGGAAGGCAAGGGGAACAATGCCCATACAGCCTAGTCTTAAGTTAAATTATTCTGTTTTTCTTTTTACATTAGAATGTCGGTGTGACGCATTCTAATGTTTCTTGAAGTATTTGGCACGAAATGTATCGAGCTGGCTTTTTCGATAAGCTTCTGTGAGGTAGTCAATACTACAATAAAATTCTCACGTCCACTTGACCGGAAAAGCGTATATTTTGACGATTCTACTAATTCTTCAGTTACACAGACAGTTGTAACTATACATGTGTAAGTAATACGCGTGATATTACATTTATGATATTACGCGAAATTGTAATGTCATATCACATATCACCCGACAGAATGAAACATTACACCATCACTTTAAAACATCACGCAGTACACTGAATGAAACAAATAACGATCTTATTCCTTTACTCAAGGGTCTTATTTAGGTTTGTTCGATAATGACGGCGAAATGTAATGTTATCAAAAATTACGCAGCACTAGCGACACCATCCTACCTAAGTCAAACATCACGCAACACGCTTAAATAAATTACGACTTTATGTTCTAACCACTAAAGGTTTTTTTAGTTTGTTCTATCGTAGTGTAATGTAAACATTACGCAGCGCTAGCGACGCACAGCGGCCTAGCCGGGTAACTTTCAATATGTTCGAATAATATAAATTACATTTTTAAGAAACACTACTCAAATTATTCGCATGTATATTAAATTACAAAACTATTATTTGAAGTATTTTTTTGTTAATATAGACGCATTAAATACCTACTAACGAAATACATCTATGTTGAATACAGTATTTGATTAACCATTACTCGAAACATTACCCGTGATTTTTATTACTAAGTCACATATTAATAAAAATCACGGGTAATGTTTCGAGTGATAGTGATATTACAGAGTGATATTACTCAGCGAGAAATGTAATGTAATATTACATCACGCCATAGAGCACTGTTTTGCGCATGTCTAGTTGTAACACAAAATCACACCAATTTTATTTCACAATATCCACTATGAACGAATTTAAGAATAATTAAAATAAGACACCAACCACACTCGATGAAATCCCGCCAAAAACTCCTCGTTACGTTTTTGGTGCGCATGCTGTTCGAGCCAAAATGACTCTTAAATCCGAGAGGTTAGGTACAAAAGAATTAAATTGAAACTAAAGTGTATTTTGTTAGACCATAGATTACGTTTTGCCTATATGCAGCTCCAAACATATTTACAAGCGTGATGCAACGAACTACAGCGCCATCTATTTTGATACATAATGAACTAAAATTTTAAATGCACAAATGGCGTATGTATAAAGTTTAATGTAAAATATTTCGTCGATTAGTTACAATAAATGTATATGAAATGAATCAATATATATTTATATACGTATATTATTTTCATTAATTTGTGAATTTACCCTTTCATACAGTATCAATCTGTTTTAAGTTAAATAAACTCTTTTTGCGTCTGGTTAGACTATCGAACGGAGTAAACTCCAGTCGTGCGTCGGAGCTGACACACACAATTTTTTATTTTTTTATTAATCCTGACCCCAATTTGTAGCGTTCACTTCGAAGAAATGAAGTTGTATTTAGCATTCGATTTAAGAAGCGATGTGTTTTGTTTTTGGTTAGTGAATTCGCCCGATCGCGAGCGGTCCGCGTTCGAATCCCGTCTGCTGCCTGGAACGCGTTGAATTAAAAATTTCTTGAGATTTAAGCTGTGCGATTGAGATTTGGATGGAGTAACTTAAGCAATTCTTTCACATTATTCCACTTATACCAAGCACAAAAGTACAAAATAGATAGTGCAGAAGGTAATCTACATATACAAAGTGTGGTCGAGCAACGCACACACAGACACTGCACACGGACACGATATCTCGGATCACTTCGACCAGTGCGAGCGCGAGTTCCATCCGCTTGCGACAAGCGTCTGTGACCTTTTTTGTGCAAATATGGTGTAAAAAAAAAAAATTATAACTGTTCAGTGGACGGTTGTTCGAATTCAACATTAAATACCTGTCTTAAAAAGATTGTTTTTTTTTGTGTTTATTTTTTTTATGGCTATGAAGGTTAGATTTCTCTATATGATTACTGTTGCCGTGTCTGAAGCTTGTTTCAGGTTTCGTGGTATCAATAATAATGATCTGAACAAAATTCTGTTAATTACGAGCTTAATGACTATTTAATATTTCAGTTAGACAAAAACAGCTTATTGAAGTAGAAATAAAAACTATAGATATATGAATCAACGCTATTGACAACTAACGTTTGATATGAGATTGAACCTAACACCGTAGACGCCAATTCTTCAAATTATAGTTTACTAGCGGCCCGCCCTCGCTTCGCTTCGGTGTAGAGCTGAAGTGTAGTAGACTACAGTTTTTGTTCTCAGGCTTGTATTATACACAATGACATTCATCTATGATTCTTCTTATACCCACATGCAAAGTCTCAGCCCGATCGCTTAAAGTTTCATACAAACTTTCATTCCCTATATTATCCCCTTGGGGGAAGAGTTGATCAAAATCCTTTATTAGCGGATGCCTACGTCATAACATCTACCTGCATGCCAAATTTCAGCCCGATCCGTCCAGTGGTTTGGGCTGTGCGTTGATAGATCACTATGTCAGTCAGTTGAGTTTTATATATATAGGTTCAGTGTCTGTCTGACTGTCAGCCATTAAAGTCTTGCCGTGGTTTTGGCATAAGTTCGCCTTCGAATCTACGGCAGAATACCTTACACTAAAAACAACTGGCGAGAAACTCAGCAAGGGCATAATAAAGGACTATTTTGTTCTTCATTAATAAATTACTTGATTATAGATATTAACGGGATTGTTACACACTAGTGTGTGGAATCCAGTGGTTCGTATGTGTAAAAACCGCAAAATTCAAAAAAGTGTCGTTCCGCGATCTGATACTGTGAGTATTGTGTGCCGGGAACAAATGCGAGTGAATATTGAGAATGTGACCAGTGGTAGTGGTAGTATCGAACGCAGTAAAAGATAACGTCAGAGGGTAGACCGATATGTCTGCCAATAACATCTACCCGCAATTACTTCAGTTACTCCGTGATCATGGCGCTTGCAACAGTGCCGAAATATCGGAGACTCATAAAAAACAAAGTACATGGTAACAATCCCGTTAATATCTATAATGTTAGTGACCATGAAAGTTTAAAACAATAAATTACTTGATGTTTATACATTCTGACCATATAGTGATATTAACTTTTAACTCACTAAATAGGTAATAAAACGATGACGTCACCCTCAATTTCAATAAGTAATATAACTCCATCAAAACATTATTCCGAAACTGCCCTATATTCCTGGAATATGATTCTCTTAACAGCGCCATAAAGTTAAATTTGCAACAAGATAGGCGAAATACAATGGGAAACCGGTTAGAACGCGCGGAAAAGTTACAAACGTATACAAAGTGCCTCCAAAAATGTAGCTTGCATAACTTGCGAACTATACAAGCTACATCTTTACTACACGACTTATATAAAACTTATAAATTCAAAGACAGTATAAAAAAAGCACTTATTAAAAAATCTTATTACTAAGTGTCTCATTATATTGCAGACCAAAATGCTTGGGTTTGAACTGTTCTAATCATACCAACAGGTTTTCTATATTAAATAAATCATGATTGTATTGACGTTGTAACAACATAATGATTTGTAAATGTTGTTACATTATACTTTTAATGTTGTGGAGTTTTTTTCGCTCGTTTTTCTCCGCAGCTAAAAAATATGTCCAATAACGAGTGGTAGGGGAATAAAATGTTTGGAAGATTCAAAAGTGTTGTACTATACATCCAATTTGAATAAAGATATATTGATTTCTGATATGCAAATGTGGTTATACCACATAAGCACAAAATAGATAGTGCAGAAGGTAATCTACATATACAAAGTATGGTCGAGCAACGCACACACAGACACTGCTCACGGACACGATATCTCGGATCACTTGGGACCAGTGCGAGCGCGAGTTCCATCCGCTTGCGACAAGCGTCTGTGACCTCTTTTGTGAAAATATAGTGTAAAAAAGAATAATTATTATAACTGTTCAGTGGACGGTTGTTCGAATTCAACATTAAACGGTAAAATGTCGATTTTAGAGTTCCGTACTTCGAAACAAAAAATCGGAACCCTTATAGAATCACTTTGTCATTTGATCACTGTCAAGATCCTTTTTCTCAGGAACGCGTGGAAGTATCAAGCTGAAATTTATATCAAATACTCAGGTCCACTGTCCTTTAGAAACTGAACTGAAAAAAATCAAACTTCAAAGCCAACGCAATCAAAAGATACAGCCGTTCGTTTATGCCGCAAATTTCCGCAAATTTTCGAAACTAGCAAAAGCATCATAACCTACATTGTACTTCTGTTTACGTGAACTCAGTCAGAATCTTGAAATACCAAATTTCGATCGAAGCAACGTCTTATAGCACAGATAAAGGAAAAATTGCGAAAACCGTAAATATTTACCTACCTACCTCGCACTTGGCCGTTTTATTAATTTGTACTTACCTAATTTACCAATAACATAAAATTCAAGTACTTTTTTATTGGTTTGTATTATATTCTTCCTGTTTCATTCTCAACTATTTTTTTTGTGTACAACACAAAGTTGCCAATCCTAGCGCGACCACCGAGCGCAGGTATGAAAACTAAGTACATACATGAGATTATCTTCTGTACTGACTTCTTTTTAGTGTATATATTGGTGGTCACAGATGACCGTTAAAGCGTCACATACAAAAATAAATATTTAATATTTTACACGGCTTAACTGATATCTATATATATATAACTCAAAGGTAACTGACTGACTGACATAGTGATCTATCAACGCACAGCCCAAACCATTGGACGGATCGGGCTGAAATTTGGCATGCAGGTAGATGTTATGACGTAGGCATCCGCTAAGAAAGGATTTTGATCAATTCTACCCCCAAGGGGATAAAATAGCGAATGAAAGTTTCTATGAAACTTTGTCAATTTTAAACCGATCGGGCTGAGACTTTGCATGCAGGTATAAGAAGAATCATAGATGAATGTCATTGTGTATAATACAAGCCTGAGAACAAAAACTGTAATCTACACTTCAGCTCTACACCGAAGCGAAGCGAGGGCGGACCGCTAGTTTCGTATATGCAGCATTCCGCAAACTAAACGAGTTTACTTACTTCACGATTTAAATTTGTATTAAGTTGTATGTATGTATTTATTGTAAGTATTTTTGTATATACATATGAATATATATTTATGTATGTAGTCTTAGATAGGTATATAATCTGCAAGTAGGTACTTAGTTTATATCTCTACACCCGCTTACATTTTTCTCTCACTAAACCTTGGTTGGCTGGAAGAGATCTCTCTTAGAGATGAGCCCTCCTTTGCTCACATATTTGTGTTTTGTATTTTACAATGTTCGTGTGCAATAAAGAGTTATAATATACGAGTATGTATTAATTCACTTTCAGGGTATATACAATGTTACGTATGTAAATAGACTGCAGTCAGACCACAGGAACTCTGCAAATTGAATAATCTAGTCATACCAGAAATACTTGACCTGACATGCCTTTTAGGACGTCATTCATAATTTTGTTTGTAGGAAAATAGAAAGAAAATTGGAATTGGAGAAGTTATTTATAAAATAACTAGCTGACCCAGCGAACTTCGTACCGCCCTAAAAAAATAGGGGTTGTCCAGCGGACAAAATTGTGAATCTAAACCATTCTCAGATCCCCTTGAACACACAAAAAAAATTTCATCAAAATCGGTCCAGTCGTTTAAGAGAAGTTCAGTGACATACACACTCACAGAAGAATTATATATATAAAGATAAGTCGGATTTCATGCTAAAAGAACAATGTAACGAAGAAATCCTAACGTCGAAAAAATTTGTGAGCACAGACCATACATCTAACGTGAACCTTTTTTTTTAAATAACCTTACATTAGGCGGTGCATAAGGCAAAGGGGAATGGAGCACGCATCACTCATATACATATACACACATCGAAAAAAGTTTGTGATCACTTTTAAAAACAGATTGTTTTTTGTGTTACAGAAGACTTTTTTGTAATTTCTTTTTCTGATAAGATTCTAAATTTTTCTAGCTTTATTTTATTTAGATTTGAAGATTCTAAATTTTAAAATTAGAATCTGTCCCTTAAATGGCGCGAACCTCCTTGGAAGCGCTTTTAATCTCTATACCTTTGTCTCACTTTAATACGTGATTAGTTCTAATTTTGCACATGGCGCATAAATGAGGTATAGGCATTGTTTTCTATCAAATGTGTTGAAAGATGTTGTTATATACAAACTTGTGACTATCTGCAAATCGGAAATAAAATACGCCCCTGCCTCTACTGTTTCTTGTTGCCAGTTACGACTCCCGATTTCTAAAATCGGACCTGACAACACCGATTGCCGGCTCTGTAAGAAAAGGCTTCCCCACTTGGCAAGTGAAACAAAATGGCGGAAAGTGTCTTTCGACGTTCCCTCAAGAAGTCCACGGGGAGGTTCCAGTAAATCCCCACACATTTACTGAAACATAGGGAAAGAGGGATTGACTTGACTGCCACTTACATTACTTTGACCACGAGTGCTATCATCATCATCATCAAAAGCCTATCTTAGTCCACTGCTGGACAAGGGCCTCTCCAAAAGCACGCCACTCAGATCGATCTTGGGCTACTAGCATCCAGCTCCTGCCAGCCACCTTGCGCAAATCGTCACTCCATCGCGCCTGAGGACGTCCTACACTACGTTTGCCTAGACGCGGTCTCCACTCCAGAACTCGTCTACCCCAACGGTTATCGGTTCTTCGACAAATATGGCCAGCCCACTGCCACTTCAACTTGCTAATCCGGTGGGCTATGTCGATAACTCTGCTTCTCTGCCGGATTACCTCATTTCTGATGCGATCCTTCAGAGAAACGCCGAGCATAGCCCTATAGAATTTTCAAACATTTTTAACACTTGACATTGGCTAAATGCACAAGCCGTGCGAAGCCATTTATGAAAAAAAAAAGGCTTCCCTGCCTTTCGAACACCGCCACATCACAGCTAAAAGAAAAAACCCACTAACAGAATGTACCTATTACAAATCGGTGAGCAGTATATATGTATACTTGTTTTTATCTATAAAACATTTAATATTGACTCAAACTAGAATGGACGACCCGAAAAGTGCCTATTTAGCCCGAAACCGAGCATGCGCGACTTATCCGTGTTGTTTTAAATTAAACCTTACAAAGATAAGGTGCCGTGCGTATGCGCAAGATTAGCACTGAGAAATATAACAGAATGGCCGCTATTTGCCTCGCTCAAATGTGTAAAGCCGTAACATAGATAACGACGGGCACGCCATTATAATTGTGTAATACACTTTTGTGGATGTGCCGAAATATAATCCTACTAATTTAGATGCGGGTAGGTTGTAAAATGACAATTATGTATATTGTAATGGTTGAGCAAATTTTCGGACGGTCACGTGAGATGTTTAATCGCTAATGCTATCTTTATACCTTCTCTTTTTTGGAGTTTACTCCTTAAGAATCAATGTGCATATATAAGGGGCCCGGTATGAGAAAAATGTGAGGAGTGAAATCTATCGATGAATGACATTAATGACCTCGTTACGTTTTTGTGCGCAACCTCATCTGCGCACCTTTCACTTTTAGCCATGGCAACGGATAAAAAACATTAAGTTGTCACAAATGTCAATAAAATAAATAAACTAAAAATAGATAAAATCGGAGCAAAATTAATGAAAACAAATAAATAACAGAATATAGAGAAATGCCGGTAAGTGTCCAGCACTCTGGAATAGTGATTTTCAGTACAGATGGAATTATAATACATATTTACAAAATGATGACTAGTGTCTGATATTTTTTAAATTGTGTGTTTCCTGAAATACATAATAAAATATTATGATGAATATCGATGATGTTAGATGATAAAATGTGTGACATGGAACCTATGATAGTCGAAACCATGGGACGATTCCTGAGGTATCTCTACTTGTAACCGACTTCTTCGGACTTGATTTTGTTTTGTGTCTGTTCAAAGACAATCGTTTTTTCGAAAAGTTTTTTGTTTTCGAAAATATTCAAAAACAATTTTGCATCTCTTATCTATTAGACAAGTCCGTCCGTCCGTCTGTCTGTGGTGCTGTTTCAGCGGCCAAACCGTAAGAGATAGATAAAGAGAATGTTTAAGTTATAAGTTAAGAATAGTCTGTTAAGACTACAAACCGGATTTGAGTAACGTAGCACTTCCGGTTTTTGAGAAATCACGAATTTCAAACGAAACCACACAAAATCTCCGAAGTTCTCGATTAATTAAATACATTTTCTTTCTCATTGGTGAACATTTGGTTCACTGGTTTGCTAGTTTCAGTTAATCTACGACTGGTCTGAGAAGAGCGCGGATTCATCGGGTGACGTCACGCGTATCGCTAATCGATCACACACCGGCATCACCCATCAAGAAGTGTTAATTCACAATAATTCACAACTCGAACCAAATAAATGGTGCTCTCGGATATTATCGGGTCAGCACACCAGCACATTATCACACACACGCGTGTAATTTCCAATGGCTCGATTGGACGGTCGACGACCGACGCTAACACTTCCACTTTATTTAAATTTCAAATTCATCATTCATTCATTCATTCATGCCATCGGCCGTCCGCGGTAGTTCTTCGAGTGAGCTGCCTGCCACTGTATTTTTATACAATATGATTGTAAACAGAAGAATATTATAAACTCTTTATACGCAGTGAATTTTGAGTTACCCTAGGAAACTTAAGCATCGTGTAAATAAGCAAAGTGCGAACAGTTATTATCAGCAAACGTACTACACCCCCGTACAAAAATATACAAAAAAAAATCAAAATTCAATATCTTTTATTCGGTCTAGTGTTACAAGCACTTGTGCATGTCGAAAAGCTACGCCATCGGTTCGCAAATCTACGGCGGTAGACCTTGTACTGAGAAGAACCGGCAAGAAACTCAACAAGGGCTGTTTTTAAAGAAAAAACTTCTTTAGCGGCGTTGTCTTAGATTAAAACAAAAAGGGTAGATACGGTACGCTCATACTTGCATCAAACAAAAACTGATCCCACTGATCTGAACTGATCCCCCAAAGTATTGGACACGTATTTTTTCTTTTTTCACATAATATAAACATTGCAGAGCTATATTGATTTGAAAAGTCGCATGACGTCACGTTTGGTACACTTTTAAGTGAAAATTCACTAAAGAGTGACGTCACGAGCCCCTACTCCCAAACTTTGACGCGCTATAACTTTGTCATTTCTTGGTTGATTGCCGAAAGAAAAACACGTGTCCATTATTAACTAAATAGAATTTCGTTTACTGTACCCCGTCATCACCCCTATTTCGTAAGTGCTCCGTTAATTCACGTGTTTTCTACCGTGTCTCCATGGCAACTGCATCGGATTGTGACACGCCGTCGCCATGGCAACTGACTCATACCGAGATGTTAGATACTGGAAGATATAGGTAGAACGAGTGAATACATTTCAAATTTACACATCAGGTATCTAAATAGTATAATAATATATAATATGACGTCCTCCGTGGCCGAGTGGTTTACACGCCGGATTTCATGGTGTCGCTGACTCGAGATGTCGCGGGTTCAAATCCCGGTGGGGGCAGATGTTTGTGTGATGAACATGAGCATTTGTACTCCAGTCATGGATGTTTAATATGTGTTTCTATATAAATATCTCTTATCTATTAGACAAGTCCGTCCGTCTGTGGTGCTGTTTCAGCGGCCAAACTGTAAGAGATAGATAAAGAGAATATTTAAGTTATAAGTTAAGAATAGTCTGATAAGACTACAAACCGGATTTGAGTAACGTAGCACTTCCGGTTTTCGAGAAATCAGGTTTTGGTGAAAATTTGGTTCACTGGTTTGCTAGTACTTATATATGTACAGTATATGTATTCTATCCGTTACCCTAGTATCCCATTACACAAGCCTTATAGTGTTTACTTTGGGGCTAGGCTAATTGGTGTGCGTTTGAAATATTTATATTACTTATTATTTAAATAATTACAAAAGCTTAATTTTTAATGTTTGGTTGAACTATTAACATATTGTTTTCAAGTGTTCAACTTAAAAATATAAACAATTTAAACATACAGTTGTACTAAAACAAGTTTCAAGATAGTTTAATCATAAATCTTATGTGTGTATGTATATATAGGTATACCTTTAATAATAAATCAAGATTTAAATTGAGTTTCTCAAACACCGTGAATGCACGATATATATTTTTAATTTCACGCATAAATACAATATTAATTGGTGATTTTAGAAACCTCATTCAGTTTTATATTAAATTTCCAGCCGATAATATTTATAACTAATTTAAAATTCAGCGCTGACATTAATATTTTTTCTTTTTTTTTTACACACACCAATTTGCCTAGCCCCAAAGTAAGCACTGTAAGGCTTGTGTTATGGGATGCTAGGGTAACGGATAGAATACATATACTGTACATATATAAGTATATTTATATAAATACATATTAAACATCCATGACTGGAGTACAAATGCTCATCACACAAACATCTGCCCCCACCGGGATCTCTCGAGTCGGCGACAGCCATGAAACCCGGCGTACAAACCACTCGGCCACGGAGGTCGTCAAATATTCGCGAACAGTACCCCTAGCACGAACCAATATCGAATTCGTATCGTTTGCGAGTCCGAAATGTCATTGTCAAATGTGTACTGATTTTTAGTTCTCGTTACGTACTTTGTGCCGCTGCTGTTCAAGTTTCCATCCAAAATTTGACATTGACATTTCGGTTTGCAAACTATTCGAATTCGATAATGGTTCGTGCTAGGGGGGGGGGCGGGGGTACTGTTATTTAGAGTTGCAATCACAGAACTAAGAAAGGTTGAAATACTTTAAATTATTGCTTTCCGTTTGCAAATTCAGTTTGCCATAATAGGGATGATGACGATTTTTTTTTTCTTCGTTTATCAGGTAGATTATCAAAAAATAATGGACACGTATTTTTTCTTTGGGCAATCAACCAAAAAATGACAAAGTTATAGCGCGTCAAAGTTTGGGAGTAGGGGCTCGTGACGTCACGTTTGAGTACACTTATTAGTGAAAATTCACGTATACGTGTCCATTATTTTTTGATCATCTAACTGACGGACTAAATAGAATTTCGTTTACTGTACCCCGTCATCATCCCTATTAGAAAAGAATGCCTTGTTCGACTGTATATAACATACAATTAAAATAAGTTGAAGGTAGTTTGATGTAGGTAATATTCATACACAACATATTTACCAGTTTGGTATTACAATTTTAACGCCCAACGCGCAGTTTTCGTCCAGAATTTGCGCGATAATGATACTTATGCAGCGCCACGGGACACACGTCCACTTTTTTTTATTATTTAAGATTCTCCCTTTTCAGGGAAGGCAAAGGGAACAATGCCCATACAGCCAAGTCTAAAGTTATTTTAATCTTCTTTTTTTACATTAGAATGTTGGTGTGACTCATTCTATTGTTACTTGGAGTGTTTGGCGCAAAGCAGATGACAGACAAAGACTCATACTCATCATCATTATCATCATCAGCCTATTAATGTCCCCACTGCTGGGGCACAGGCCTTCCCTATGGATGGAATAGGGAGATTGGGCCATGACCCACCACGCGGGCCCAGTGCGGATTGGTGGGTGCTAACCACTGCAAATGCAGCCGGGACCAACGGCTTAACGTGCCTTCCGAAGCACGGAGTAGCTCGAGTAAGTAAATTTTTGGTCACCCATCCAATGACCGACCACTGCGAAAGTTGCTTAACTTCAACGATCGCAGCCGAACGCGCTAACCACTAGCGCCATCCATAGGGAAGGCCTGTGCCCCAGCAGTGGGGACATTAATAGGCTGATGATGATGATGATGATGATGTAGTGGGGGCGAGACATCGGTTCCCGTACAAACGGTCTATGATCACCCTTCTATGTACTGTGAGCCTATTCATAGTCTCCACGCGACCCGATAAATCGTACATGCGGGCGGAGAAGCCTCTAAACAACGACAGTGCAAAAGATTGATTTACAAAGAGACGACTAAAATTTGAAATAAAATTGGAAAGGGCTCGGAGTATCCTTGAAGGACCGCATCAGAAATGATGTAATCCGACAGAGAACCAGAGTCACCGACATAGCCCACCGAATTAGCAAACTGAAGTGGCAGTGGGCTGGTCACATTAGCCGCAGAACTGATGGACGTTGGAGCCGGAGAGTTCTTGAGTGGAGACCGCGACTCGGTAAACGTAGTGTGGGACGCCCTGAGACAAGATGGGATGATGACATTCGTAGGCTGGCTGGAGTGGGCTGGATGAGAGTAGCACAAAATCGGGAGCAGGGGCGTGCATTAGGGGAGACCTATGTCCAGCAGTGGACGAACATGGGTCGATGATGATTTCAAACAACTCGGAATTTTAACTCTTCCGTCGATAGTAATCCTTCAAGTTGCTATATTTGTGCGAACAAATTTACAATTATATAGTAAAAACAGTGACAAGCATTCACACTATACTCGAGGTGCGAACAAGCTGACCAGTGAGCAGAGAACTTTGGTCAAATCGGGCAGGCTAACTCATGTCATGGGTTCGACGGTATATAACTTGTTACCTATATTGGTCACTGACGCCAAGTCGCTTAATAATTTTAAACATAAATTAAAATTATGGCTCATTGACAGAACCTTTGATAGTGTCGATGAATTTTTAAATGATAGATCCTAACATTAATTGGACTAATTATTTTTTATAATATTGAATGATTATTAATTTATTAATTCATTTTATTTTTTGTTTTATTATTTCTATTTGACATTTGTATTTTGACATATTTGTATTTGACATTTTGTAAAAATATTGTATTTTAATTGTTTTGACTCCGTAATGTACTTTTATATAATTTGAAACATTGAATTAATTGAATGATCACTTAGTACTTTATGTATTTTCTGCTATGTTTATTATTGACGTGTAATTTATTACGAAATAAATGATTATGATTATGATTATGATGATGATAACGACTAAAATTTAAACAATAAAAATTTTTAGTGTACACAACTAAGTTTTTCCTCGACATGACTTACCCAAATTGAGTGTGGAAAACTCATCGTGCCGTGAAACCTATAAAATTAAGTCATAGGAGCTTATTCACGCAGCACACACAAAGGGAACGGGTCCCGTGAATCACACCGTTACAAACATAATTATCGTTATCTTTACGACCAATGAACGAACGATTGTTTCAGCCGACCTATGAAAATTATTCTGGGCCCGCGCACGCCACTTGCGGAAGAAATAGAATGAAAAATGCTATCCAGCCCCGAACGATAGAACAGAGAATCTTCGAGGCTGCGCTTGCGCAAGCATTATGGAGATGCCGATTCTTACAAAGCACTGCACTGCTACAAATGAAATGATCAATTTAAAAGCTAAACACCACAACTGGTAAAATAAACAAAGACCTATGCACACGGAAGACATGATCAAGCTTAAATAGATTAAATAAAACTAGTTTTTACGGGTTAATGCACGAAACTTTATTTATTTATTGACGTTTCGTAGCCTTTACAGGCTTCGTCGTCAGAATAAAACTTTTATTCAATTTGTCGAGCTACCTTCGAAAGACTTTTATTGAGCGTTTGGTTATTTCATTGTTCGATTTTTAAGTTTTATTGTCTATGTATGAATTTATTATTTAATTGACTTAATAAAGTATTTTATTTCAAATTCTTTTTTGTAATTTTGAGTTTATTTATTTGACCCTAACTACCGTAAACTACCACCGGTTCCAAAATTGGGAGACCTTCCTGAGAAGAACCGGCGAAACAAACTCAAGAGAGGCTTTCTATCTCCTTCTTATGTTAAATTATGCAAACAAAAAGAACTAATAGTATCTGATGGTCTTGCAGTGTGTGCTCGGGGTTGGGATTTTATCTCCTGTATAATAGGTTCCCAAGCTGGTGGTATATACCAACCATCTTCCCTATTGAAATTTGGATATTTTTTAATCTCAATAGCCTCGCGCATCATTCGAGGAACGAACCGCCGCTCAGCTGCAAGGATCTGTGGTCTATCAAATCTAATGTAGTGGTTTGGTCCCCCTAATGCATGTTAAATAGATTGTTTAACATGAAGTTTTTAAATTAAATTTGCTAACGCCCACTTTCAGTAAAAAAACTTAATTCACATCGTGTTTAACACATCATTCCTTTGAAGCGGAGAGCTAGTGGGATGGAGAATGAACGCTATGAATTTGGACGCAATAGCTTTATTTACACTATTTTGAAGTAATACACAAAATAACATTAAAACAGATGACAGTCCAAGACTACGAGAACACAATGACAATTTTGATAGCAAAGATCATAAATATGTCGATACTTTAAAAACACTTCAAAAACTATAAAAACTAAATCTATCAAAGAAAGTCGGCAACAACTTCTTTGTCAATTGTTTGAAGTCAAATCGAGATAGATTGAGGCTTCAACACGATTATCTTTCAAATTAGAATTAATATGAGGCCACGAGAACCATAGTGGCCTAACTATTTTTTTTACAATATTGAGTTTATGATTTTTTCCAGTTCAAATTGATCATTTTGATAAAACAAGAACAACATGATGAGAGTGAAATTTTAAGATGCGCGCGCATCATTGTAACATAAAAATTTAACAGTTTACTTTAGTGTTTACCGCACATTAAGAAAATCTACCAACAAAATAGAAATAGAATCTCTATTTTGTGGGTGCTAACGACTGCATTGTGAAGGCCTATCAAAAGTATTTATTAATCTGGAACAACGGAACCAAAGCGCGATTCAGGAGACTACAGCGCCATCTCTTGACCATTGGTGTAGTAGAACCAAAAACCACATCTTTATTTTTCAATGTTACTTTTATGTTATTATTGTAATAAAGTAACAGTTATAGGTATTCATATTTATAATATTTATCCACATGTTTCTAGTTTGTATATTCGGAATACGTGTTTGAGTTTCATACAAGTGCAAATCACATATGTTCTAATAAATTATATTCAGTAGCGATTTTAATTGAATATTTTGATTATTTATTTATTTTTTCAAATTAAAACTGAACTTTATTGACTGTGTCCTTTTCCAGACTTTTTATTAATTTATTGTAATTAATTATTTGCATGCAATTAAAAACTAATTTTAAACGATGCCAAAGAAGGATAACTTCTCACGCGCCTACATAAGTACACGCACCCATTTTTTTCTTTTTTTTTGGTGAACATTTGGTTCAGTGGTTTGCTAGTATAAAAATATTCAGGTTAAGGAAATTCATATCAGTTGTAACTTTTGAAAATCATATTATTATTATATTGTTTCAGGTGTTTATGTCTATCTATTTTCATAAGCAAACGTCGCAATACCTTATGGAAAGGTGAGAAAAAAATGCCCTTGCCCAGTGAACTTGGACAAGGTCTCCGCGTACGAACCAATGACGTCTTTGGCTGTTCAATAAATGCATTTTAATGTTCACATTGAATTAAATCGTTCCGAAGACAAATAATATTTTCTGAATTTGAATAATACGACTGTCAGCTCCTGCTGTCATTGAAACCAGATTGACTAATTTTGTAGAAGTAATTTTTTTTTTTTTTTTTTTAATTTATTAAGGACAACCAACAAAGCATAACACAGCGTCAGTGTTAGTAGTTACAGAAGGAGTTTAAAGCTAGGATTAGTGTCGCTTTACTTATAGGTTGTCACGGCATGCGCAATTGGAAGCAACTAAAATTAACAAATTTTATCATTCAGCAAGTATGAGCTAGTTTTGGCCACAAGGCGGCACCCCAGACCAAACTCCGTTTTTTTTTTTTTTAAGTTATTCGACATTGTCTATAACTATTTATAAGATTCGTAGTCGGGCCGACTACCGCCCAGTAGCATAATCTATGTAACTAATTATACTATAGTACTTAATCAATATTATTATTATTATTATTTAATTTCATGCACAAATGAAGCTGGTGCATACAAAACTTCCGTATCCGGCTACTGCGCCGAGATCATAATTAACTTTTTTTTTTAAATTATTTTCCACAATATTACACATGTTAACACTATGCATACATCTGCCAAACTGTGTAACAGTTTGTCGGCAAAAGCTCTCGTTATAATCTTTTATATGTATTTAAAAAACCTATCTAGTTAGATCAACAAAAAAAAAATAAAAAAAAATCACATGCATATGTATACACACAGACACACATAACTTACATACACACGCGCGCACACAAAGTAAGAAACTTTCACTTTTTTTTTTTAATAATAACAATCCTTAATATAATATTAAACTTACATATATCATTTACCTCTTAAAAATGTTTACACACCCACGCGCACACATAATTGCAAACGCTGGCTGAACCCCACGAGATAGATCAAAATAATGTACAACAGTATTGTACACCTTAAAAAGGTCTAAAAAAAAGTCCGCGATGGTATATGTCTATCTCTTAAGGATAACCCACAATAACCAATTTTTATCCTATACTTTTTACGAGAAATAATAGATTATTTACGATGCGATTTTAAGCAATATAACATTCATCCTTATCCAATTAAGTACCTTAAATACATTGTGCATTTAATATAGAACAATTTGGCCCTTTAACGCATATAATTTAAATGAATATTTTCGAAGATAATACAAATTTAAAATTCAGGGACATAGCGGTTCCGACGCTACCCGGCTTGGCGGCGCGTGCCTATTGTAATTGGGTATTAGAAGAATCTCATTGTGTATAATACAAGCCTGAGAACAAAAACTATAGTCTACACTACAGCTTTACACCGAAGCGAAGCGAGGGCGGGCCACTAGTTATACATAAGTTAGGTACATAACTAATACAGGCATAATAAGATATGTATGATGAGTTACACCAAGACTTGCAGATTTTATCAGTAATCCATTAACACACAAATATCTAGTTATTTATACCGTTTTTGATTTTTGTAGTTTAACATTATAAATACTCGTTTGATAAACAATCCAACTTTAACTACCAACCAATGTCTTCGTGTACGTAAACTTAATTCTTAGGTTTACGTGCCGCAATCTGCAAAAACCTATATGTAGTTTATAGTTGAAAAAAAACATAGATTTAAACATCATGCAGTTAAATGCTTATAAAAATAAATAAAATCATAGTTTATAGTAATTAAAATAAAACAAATATTGAAGGAGGGCTCTGCATACAGAAGACGTGATTTCAAGTGAAGTCATTAAGAATTAAGTTTTTTTAGAAAAAACATTCTTTTTTTATTTCATTTCAACGACATAATTAGTAAAATATATCTTCTGCTAAATATAACATTGTGGGTTACCTACAATGCGAAGAGATGGCGCTGCCTTGCAGCTTAAGGCTAGGAAAATTTCGACGCGGCTAATAGGGCCGTGGTAGCATAATGGTCAGTGCATTTGACTCGATATTAATCTGTAATGTTGTATAGATAATGGTATGCAACCAGCCTGTTGGTCTGTTTTTGGAATACGAAATTGTCCCAGAAGTCGTGTATCCTACCAGTAGTCGATGCAACAATTTGAATGAAGTGACATCTGAATACATTATCATAAAAGCTAGAAACAACAAACTCGTATCGTAACGGTGTTAATTTAGGTGTTGATACAAACACTATAGTTCCTAAATTCGTCGTCCAATTATTTGTATCGATAAATTATTAAAAAAAAATATGGTTCAGCGTATTTTGTTGCATCCCGTCCGTTGGTCAGGTAACAGTGGTTGTGGAAACGATTCTTTGCCCGCGCACGTGTTCCAGTGTTACCAACCCTTACCAAAATTTACCCCTAAGTATTTTTTAAATTCCCCTAAAATCTCCTAAATATACAATTTTTTAAGTACCTACTTATTACCCAAATCCTTTCGTTGCTCATAAATTAAAAGGTTTCTTAATTAGTTACAGTTAATTATTTTATTGAATAAATACAGTTTCCGAAAGGACAATCAAACGAAAATGAGCTGGCAGACTGTTAAATCTTATTTAGCTGTTTTTTTAACTTTAGTCCATACAGCCTTAGGAAACAACCCGCCACACAGTCAGTTCAGTCGTTTCATATCGTGGTGCATTCCATTCTACGCACAAAACTGAAAGACGAAGCGTGTGTTGCTTTGTTTTTCGATTTAATTGCAAGTTTTGATAAAAGCCCCTAAAAGAACCACCAAAAAATTCTAGCCCCTAAAAAAGTCCGTTTTAACACTTCTAGTCCCTAAATCTGGGGGCAAAACCCCTAAGTTGGGAACCGTGACGTGTTCCCTCCTTCCTACAATCTGGGGTCCCTTAAGAGAGGCGTGAAGAAGCATTTTTGCGGGCCGGCAAGATGAGGACGGTTAGTGTGGCAGTTTATAACTGCTGTACCAGCTATCTTCGCGTTTGGACTTTATCACCACTTAACAACAGGTGGGGTGGAAATGCGACGCCAAACCTACAAAATATTTGCGTATCATAAAAACTTTAAATGGTTATATGTTTCGTCGTAATCTGGTCGTATCGTGTCCGGTCCGTCATTGAAATTTGCGAAACGTGTCAACTTATTGCGACCGTCTATCGCTTAAATAAGCGTTATGGCATCACTCGAGCTTATTGAAATTTCAAATCATCATTCTGAGACGAGTTGCTCTGCATTATTCAGTGTTGTTACTATTTAGACGTGGGCATATCTATCAACATGAAAGTCTGTGGTGTCCTACATTACGCTGACAATATTTAAAGGAAAACATATATCTACCGGGCGTTTTATTTGTCGAGTGAACGAATAGGACTTTACAGAATTCTACGAGTGCATCTAAACGGTTAAGTTTTCAAAATGGTAACGTTAAGTAAACAATGCGTTACTTAATGATTTATTTCATTAAAGGACATCCGGCATTTTGTGCCAAAGTTGTATACTTTTTTAATTTTTTTTATCTATGTTTCATAATTGGGTAACGTAGTCTGGCAATTTTTGTCATCAGCAGCTAGCTGTCAATGTCAAATACGCAGGTTTGTCATCAAAAGGGTTTCTATATAAAAAATATTAATCATTGAATATCTTCTTTCCACGATTCACTAAAAATAAGGCAAAAGTAGTTTTATGTAGCAAATAATTTTGGCTTTATTTTGAGACCAAATTCAACTGTATACAAGTTTAGCATTTTTTCTATGAAAAGTGCCGGGTCTCCTTTAACAAAGCAGACACGAATCTTTATGGTCACATTTGTGTCACATTACTGACGTGCCGGCGACATAATCAAATGACAATCGTGCATTCGAACAACAATGAAATGGTTGTTATGACTTTAGTTAATTTAATAAAAAGTCACAGCTGCTCACACACACACACACAAGCACGCACGCACGCAAGAGCCAGAGACACTTAATAACACGCCCGACCGCTAAAATACAGAGCGATTGCTCAGAAGCGTTTATTTGACATAAAAGGCCATATTAAGTGACATTAATGGGAGACAAAATACATGAAAAGGTAACATTATGTAATTAAAGAGGTGCACATTCGATATTTTATATCCATGACCTCTGTATTTATCGGTTTAACCAACTATTACTAACATTTAGAACAGTAACTAACGTTCATGCACAAAAAAATCTCTTTGTTCCTCTGCCTACCCCGATCCAAACAGTTTTTTTTTTTTATGTTATAGAGGGCATACGAGCAGACGGCTCACCTGATGGTAAGTGATCACCGTCGCCCATGGACACTTGCAACACCAGGAGTATCACAAATGCGATGCCGGCCTTTAAGGAAGGAGTACGCTCTTTTTTTGAAGGTTTTTGGGTCGTATTGGTCCGGAAACACTGCTGGCGACAATATATTCCACAGTTTTGGTGGAATTCCTATTTATTATTAAAAAACTATATTTTTAGTTATAACATCCACTCTACTACTATCACTACAGACTTTGTCTCTCCACATTCTATGTATGGACAGAAATTGACAACTTCTACCAAAAAGCGTAAGAACGCCATCTAGCTTTCTTAACTTTCAAACTTTTGTTTAAGGGATGCCTGTACTAATGTCGTCCCTTCCCCAATGATTGGCCCTCTTGTGTTTACACTAAAATAAAAAAAAAAAAAAACTGAACACGAAATTTTTTCATTATTCCCGAAGATAATTCTTAAACTTTCATTAGAAATTTGATTTCAACATATATAGCATTTCTTTGGTGAAAAAAAAAAAAATTACTGTCGCCAGTTCGCACGTAAAAGCAGCTTTATTGAAGTCATTAAGAATTAAGTTTTTTTAGAAAAAACATTCTTTTTTTATTTCATTTCAACGACATAATTAGTAAAATATAATTTCTGTTAAATATAACATTGTGGGTTACCTACAAAGCGAAGAGATGGCGCTGCCTTGCAGCTTAAGGCTAGGAAAATTTCGACGCGGCTAATAGGGCCGTGGTAGCATAATGGTCAGTGCATTCGCCCGGATAGCGAAGGATGCGGGTTCGAGTCCCGTCCGCTGCCTGTTCCGCGTGGATTTTTTTTCTAGTAAACTTTTCTTTAGATTTAAACTTCTCTTGTATTTTAGCGAACAATCGACACCTTAAAACAGCTCGCACGGTGGTCTTTGATTACGAGAGACGTTTCTATAACCCCCAGTCAATTCTCAGTCACATATAAGTAGGTACCAGTACATAAAACTTTGCTCAAAATAAGCAATAAAAGCGCGCTTATCAAGGTTTCTTATGAATTTATCGTGCAGACTCTATAGTAAATACTTTTCTTATCGTGCGGCATAAATTAATCTCGGGAGCTAATACAATATTTTTTTCTTCTATTTAATACGTTAGTAGGTAGAAATTTAATTAAGAAACGTTAATTGAATTGTACGGAGGCTGGGTGTATTTGCACAGTTATTACGGTCTAATAGGTCAACGGAATGATGTAGAACAAAAATATATATAACACACGTTTTAAAAAGAACTGTTACTATATTATGTGCATTCAAATTTTTAAGAATATTCCACATTCAATAAGAGATTTGCCTTTCAGTAGATTTAAAATAACACTACATAGATGGCTCATTGAACGTAAATTCTACTCGGTCCAGGAATTCTTGAATTGTAATAGCTAATATATAAATAATAGTAATTTTGGTGGATGAGATTTTGAGTGACATATACTGATTTAATTATATTTTTGATTCACATTTTAATATGACCTGATTTTAATCGAATTTTTATATTTTTGACTATCTATTTTGTGACCTGTTAAGTAACTTTTATTCAATTGTGTGACATGGTATTAATTAATTTGAAAAAAACTTATGTAAATTTGCATATAACTGAATAGGTGAAACCTACAGTATAGTTATGTGTAACTATTTATGACTATGATTACCCTGTTCAAACGCAAATAAATAATTATTCTAATTATTCTATTCTAGCTGACCCAGCGAACTTCGTACCGCCATAAAAAAATAGAGGTTGGTGGTAGAAAGTTGAAAATTTAGGAATGTATGTATTTTTGTATGATGTATCATAAAAAAATTAAAAAAAAAATTGAGGGGTGGATTACCCTTAACATTTAGGGGGATGAAAAATAGATTACATCCGATTCTCAGACCTACTGTATATGCATATAAAATTTCACGAAAATCGGTCGAGCCGTTTCGGAGGAGTTTAACCACAAACACCGCGACACGAGAATTTTATATATTAGACTAGCTGTCCCAGCGGACTTCGTACCGCCATAAATAAAATAGGGGTTGGTGGTAGAAGGATGAAAATTTAGGGTTGTATGTATTTTTGTATGATGTATTATAAAAAAATAAAAATAAAATATCTAAAATTAAAAAAAAATGGGGGGGGGGTGTACCCTTAACATTTAAGGGGATGAAAAATACTGTATATGCATATAAAATTTCACGAAAATCGGTCGAGCCGTTTCGGAGGAGTTGAACCACAAACACCGCGACACGAGAATTTTATATATTAGATATAACGTATATTTTATAAGACTTATAGAAGACGTACCTACCTACCTTCATCTAATCTTTGGATATTTTTTTGTCATTGTATATAAAAAAAAAAAAGTGAAAGTATCTTACTTTATGTGCGCGCGTGTGTATGTAAGTTATGTGTGTCTGTGTGTATGTGCATGTGTTTTTGTTTTATATTTTTTTGTTGAACTAGATAGGTTTTTATACATATAAAAGATTATAACGAGAGCTGCTGCCGACAAACTGTTACACAGTTTGGCAGATGTGTACATAGTGTTAATATGTGTAATATAATGGAAAAAAAAAATAAAGATGTGGTTTTTGGTTCTACTACACAAATGGTCAAGAGATGGCGCTGTAGTCTCCTGAATCGCGCTTTGGTTCCGTTGTTCCAGATTAATAAATACTTTTGATAGGCCTCCACAATGCAGTCGTTAGCACCCACTAAATAGAGATTCTATTTCTATTTTGTTGGTAGATTTTCTTAATGTGCGGTAAACACAAAAGTAACAGCATGAAGTTGGTCGCTTTAGCGTTAAATTAAATTTTGTGTTACAGTGATGCGCGCGCATCTTAAAATTTCACTCTCATCATTTTTTCATAACGCGCCAAAAAGAAGTATAACTTCAAAAAATCTACTACTACAGAGAATAGCTATCAGATTTAATCATTTTGATTCGTGCTTCGACTCTCTTTCTGCGAAACGAACTTTCGATAACCAAGTTCAAGCGAAACTTTAATTTCGTCAATTTAAGGTAATACTTAATTTGAACGATAGACTATCAAACTGAAGCTTACTTTGAGCAGGCTTAGAGAATCAACACATCAATCTATATTCCGACGACGAATCTCTTATCTATTAGACAAGTCCGTCCGTCCGTCCGTCTGTGGTGCTGTTTCAGAGGCCAAACCGTAAGAGATAGATAAAGAGAATGTTTAAGTTACCGGATTTGAGTAACGTAGCACTTCCGGTTTTCGAGAAATCACGAATTTCAAACGAAACCACACAAAATCTCCGAAGTTCTCAATTAATTAAATACATTTTTTTTTAATTGGTGAACATTTGGTTCACTGGTTTGCTAGTAATCTATAATAGCTAGATTCATTTCCAATGCCCTTTCAAGTCCTGTAGAGCATGAGATCTGTGTTTTTTTTTAAAGAAACTATACAGCGCCCCTCGCCGACGTAAGAACAATCGCTAACTCAAACCACTCGAACCAGTACCCTTAGTACGAGTTTGAGCTCACGAAAACTATCATAGTTTTCGTAATTGTAAAACTCGTACAAAGGGTACTTGATAAGCTTTCTTCTCACCCTTTTAATATTTAAAAAAAATCATCTTTTGAAATAAATGATTATTTTTCTTGTTAGCCTAAAGTACTTAGTTGGAAGTAACCTACTTTATGTAACAATGTGAAATATGCTTAACTAGCCAGTTGCTCTATTTAAACACCATTTTGCATAATGCAAACACACTTATCTACGTTGATAATTGCTAATTGTAACCAAACAATATCGTTTTGTTACAAGCGAACAAGCCTTCCTTTTTGTCGCGAAATACGCAGAATTATGTAACTCATTCTTATAACAATGGTCGCTCGATGCCAACAGCCAACATCTTACGTAGAAACATACCGTGTTTCAGCGAAATCAATGCGTTTACTTGCTATTATGCGGTCCGGGAAAGGTTGATTTTCAAGATGCTATGGAAAAGTTACTAGAGTTTCAACTTTAACACCTTATTTGTTTCAGTATGATAGCGAAAATGGGGGACTTTTTGCTGAAAGTGCCACTCGCCCGTGATACCCCGAGGTTTAGGGCCACGAGGACGCATGACAGCTCCAAAGACGCGGAATTCGAAGTGCTTTAAGATGATGTAAAAAAAGTGTTTTTTGAAAAAAATTAGGGTTTTTTTTTAAAACCTAATTTTTTCAAAACACTAACAACCCCAAGGTTGACGGCCACGAGGACGTATGACAGCTCCAAAGACGCGGAATTCGAAGTGCTTTAAGATGATGTAAAAGTGTTTTGAAAAATTAGGTTTTAAAAAAATTTTTTTTTTGTTATGAAAAAAAAATTTTTTTTTTTTTAGAATAATCTATAATAGGTAGATTCATTTCCAATGCCCTTTCAAGTCCTGTAGAGCATGAGATCTGTGTTTTTTTTTAAAGAAACTATACAGCGCCCCTCGCCGACGTAAGAATCTGTCCAAGTTCTTGGTTGGTCCTATGTTGTCTTTGCCCTGTCCTGATAGTCAGTGTAGACATTTGTTGCCTGATAATGATGAACTTAAGTCATTGATATGATTATTGAGGAAAACTTCTTTTCGGAGAGGGTGTTAATGGAAAAATCCTATGGAAAAGATGAAACGGAAATACATAGCGAGCGACACACAACAAGCAACTTGCAGGCGGGCAGGGTGAGGATGGCTGGTGTGGCAGTTAGAACTGCTGTATCAGCTATCTTCGCGTCTGGACTTCACCTTCACTTAACATCAGGTGGGGTGGAGTCATTTGTCGGATCTATCTATAAAAAAAAAAAATCTATACTTATAATAAATCTGTAGAGATGTCAATTCTGTACATGAAATATATTTTTAAAATAACTATCAGGGGGTGATTAGTGATCGATACTGATGCCAAAAATGCAATCAGTAAAATTTTTTTTTTCTGTCTGTGTGTATGTTCCTTATAGAAACAAAAACTACTCGGCGGATTTTAACGAAACTTGGTACAATTATTCTTCATACTCCTGGTCAGGTTATAGTATACTTTTCATCATGCTACAATCAATAGCAGCAGAGTAGTGAAGGGAAATGTTGGGAAAATGGGAGAAGTTACTCCATTTTTTAAGCTTCCGTCGCGTGTGCAGCCTTAATGGTTAAAGTTACATAGAAATCATGTATGACGAAAATATTCTACATAAAATTGTCTAAAAATTATCCCGCAACAGCATATGTCTATCTTTAATGGTTGACTCACAATAACACGTGTAATTATATAAATAAAGTCATTCTTTATAGCACAAGCCTGAGAACAAAAACTATAGTTTACACTACAGCTCTACACCGAAGCGAAGCGAGGGCGGGCTACTAGTCTATAATATAAAAATGAATTGCTGAATGTGTTGCTAAGCGCAAATCTCGAGAACAGCTGAACCGATTTCGATAATACTTTTTTTGAATATTCCTTGAAGTACGAGGATGGTTCTTACGCAGAAATTAAATTAAAAAAAAAATGCCTGAAAATGTCCAAAAACAACACTTTTCTATACTCCCATACAAACGATTCGTAATAATACTTAAAAGTCAATTTGAACTTTAATACCATACCATAAATTTCAAATGTTAGTGGAGAGATTCTGGGAAGGAAAAACAATTGAGCGACGTGATGTCAATAGAAGTTTGGTAAAGGCAAATTTTCAGTTTTTTTTTATAATTACTTATATGAAGAGTCATTTAAATCTACACTACAGCTCTACACCGAAGCGAAGCGAAGGCGGGCCACTAGTATCTGTTATCTATTAGACAAGTCCGTCCGTCTGACTGTGGTGCTGTTTCAGCGGCCAAACCGTAAGAGATAGATAAAGAGAATATTAAAGTTATAAGTTAAGAATACTCAGATAAGACTACAAACCGGATTTGAGTAACGTAGCACTTCCGGTTTTCGAGAAATCACGAATTTCAAACGAAACCACACAAAATCTCCGAAGTTCTCAATTAATTAAATACATTTTTTTTTATAAAATCAGGTTTTGGTGAACATTTCACGGTTCACTGGTTTGCTAGTAATATATATATGAGTCCATTCCCCTATACCTTACGCACTGCCTATGTTCGGTTATTTAAAAAAAAGTTTCACTTTATAATTGTGGTCTGTGCACACCCTAACTTTTCTTTATCTCCCAGTTCAGAATGTGATATTCCCTGTAAATAATTAAACTCTAAATACGATGACCAAATTTACAATGTTAAAACCATTGCTCTTTATAGGAGTTGAACCGTAATCTCGAATAACTTCATATTAAAATAGCACAATGTTTCTGTATTAACATTTAAGCTCAATTTTATAATGCCACGAGGTTTGTTTAAATAATATTGTTTATACTTTGATAAGTTAAGCAAACAGCCGAGTTAAACAACACCCGGTATTACTTATTTAAGTTTACAAAAAGATTACAGGCTGTGGGCCAAAGCGCCGTGCGTACAACGGATGAGGCATTCCTCGGGCAATCGTGTGATCCTCTCACAGATTTACAGTAATTCATGTAAAAGATATGAATAATAATCTTTATTGATTTCTTTCTTATATCAAGACAAGTAAAATATTTTATTTATTCCATGAATTATCCATTGATCCATGGGTCAGTTACCCAAACAACGATCAAGACATCCTGTTTCGTATGTCAGCGCCAGACTTTAAAATTATTCAGCAATTCTTTTTTTTAAACCTAATGTAACCCAACACATATTCAATTAATGTAAGTATAAACAGATGGTAAGTGATTTATTTTTTCAAACTGGATAAATCACTGATCGATATACCAAAGGAAAATCAAAGTTTATTGTATCAAGAGAGATGCTTTCTTCGCTATATGAGCCAAGAAAAAGAATGAAAATAAGTAAATACAACTGTGTGTGATATTTATATATCATAATATACATTATTTGAATTAATAATAATATAAAATAATTATTTGACAGAAGACATGTAAAAGTTTTTATTAGTTGAAAGGATGTATGGTCCTAGCAACCTTTGCTCTCAATATCACAAATATTATTTGAATTGAGAGCAAAGGTTGCTAGGACCATACATCCTTTCAACTAATAAAATTTTTTACATGTCTTTTTTTGTGTCACGACACAATATCGCATCAGCTAATGCTGAGGCAGGGTTGGAGGCCTGATTAGCCATGAGATTTTTGAATTAGTATCTGTAAATGTGAAAAAGAGGATAAATAAAATATATTCTATTCTATTCGATATGATATGAAAACAAGCTATACTGAAATAGAACATCTCAGGCACTTACATTCTTATACATAATAATCTTTACGTAGGTAAGTACACATAATTATAGATACCTATACAGAAACAATTTAACTCTTTATCAAATTTTAAGTTCAAATTATATTTGGAAGTATGATAAGCCTACCAAAAACATGAAACGCTCGGAGAAGTTCCTACATTGTACAGTTACCATCGCTGCTTTTGTGCAGTCCTCTCTAATTGAATCACACTTTAAACTGGAAATGTAAATCAGGTTGCGAGCTTGTGCCGTCTAGTGGTCATCCCATTTCGCACTCGACCTTTGCCAGATTTTAAAAGTTGTATTTATCTACCATTAGAATTGGATAAAAATCAATACTCAAAAACACTATTTATAGCTTTTATACAGGAAAAATTAACATCAAAACGTATTGTCTCGTTTTAACAAGCTGAATTAGCAAAACTGAAAACTTTTGAAATAATCTATATACATAAAACTCAAAGGTGACTGACTGACTGACTGACTGACATAGTGATCTATCAACGCACAGCCCAAACCACTGGACGGATCGGGCTGAAATTTGGCATGCAGGTAGATGTTATGACGTAGGCATCCGCTAAGAAAGGATTTTGATCAATTCTACCCCCAAGGGTACAAAATAGGGAATGAAAGTTTGTATGAAACTTTGCCAATTTTAAACCGATCGGGCTGAGACTTCGCATGCAGGTATAAGAAGAATCATAGATGAATGTCATTGTGTATAATACAAGCCTGAGAACAAAAACTGTAGTCTACACCGAAGCGAAGCGGGGGCGGGCCGCTAGTTTGAAATTAAAATCTAATGAAAAACTGAGGTCACAAGACCTTTCAACTGTTTTAAACTGTGGAAAAAAGGAGGTACAGTTTTGCTTTTAAACATGTTATTTCTTAAGGGTTATTGTGGGAAGAAATCATTGTAACGCCCGTTACAGAAAAGGTGTATAAGTTTGCATATCTACACTGCTCTATTGCTACGACAATAGTTGTTGAAAAGTAAAACTATGATTATATAATTTAATATCCTTACGAACTTTGTAGTGCAAGAATTCTTCAATTTCAACTCACGGACCACAACCTAATGCAATAATAACCGCTTAATCAGACATCAATTGATTAAGCAATCAACCTTATTCGTAAGTAAATGACTTCCAACTATTTAATAGTGAACTTCCGGTGACATCATGGCAAGTGCGTTTATAGTATATATCTGAAACTTTTTATAAGTACACTGATTTGACCAGCTTTCGCTTATAGTTTTTTTTTATAGATAGGTCCGACAAGTGACTCCACCCCACCTGATGTTAAGTGAAGGTGAAGTCCAGACGCAAAGATAGCTGATACGGCAGTTCTACCTGCCACACCAGCCATCCTCACCCTGCCGGCCTGCATGTTGCTTCTTCACGCCTCTTTTAAAGGATCCCAGGTTGTAAGAGGGAGGGAACACGAGAGCAGGCAAAGCATTCCATTTACGGATAGTGCGACAAAGAAATGAGTCACCAAATTTCTTTTGTACGCGTTGGAATTGTGGCCACAGTTAGACGGTGACAACGTAGGCCAACGCCCGTGGTCCTCTGAAGGAAAGGGGAAGGTGGAATAAGAGAGAATAACTCCTCAGAACACTCGCCGTGGTACAGACGATAGAACGCGCTTAATGACACCACGTCACGGCGTAATTGAAGAGGCTCAAGGTGTTTACGGACCTCACACCTAGCTCCCGCAAGTCTTACGGACCCCCCAGTGGTTACCCACCGAGGACCCCGCAACTCTTACGGGCGCTTTACGGTATAATATTTAATATATTAAAAAATACTTTGAAACGGTAACGTCCATGGTACAAAAACAGAAGACAAGAAGAAAAAAAATGTCTCTTAATTTTTCACTTGTCTATGCGTGTTTGCCGTTACTAAAATTGACATCTGTCTGTCCTTTTTTATTCCTCATAAAGAATAATGAAGTCAGACAAGATCAGTCAGTCAAGTATACAAATAGCGAATACGAACAGCTAAGTAAATTGGCGAAATTATGAAAAAATATTTGCCTCCTATCAGCATGTTTGAACCTTGAGCTTATCAGCCACCCACTAGGGCAAAACAATACATTATTAATGAATATTTACCGCTTCAGGTAGTTCCGTACTCCTTCCTAACCCTTACAGAATGCCAAAGCATTATTTCAACTTACATGTGTATCCGAAATTTGTTTATTTTATAGGTATTTAATATTTTATCAGAAGATATGTCTTGTATGTAAATGTAAATTGTTCTTTTCGTTCGTCTGGTACTAAAAAATTAAAATTTTTGTAAATTATCTAAATTGTAGATTACATTTTATAAAGAAAAAAGAGAAAATAATCAGAAGTGCAATACACAGATTACTAAGATTGTCTCTGAATGGCAATGTCAGTCGGGGCCGCGTTCGGAACCTGTGCTCCGGGTGCAACCAATTTTGACATGGCGATAGTGGCGCCCCCCTGAACTCACATTGTTGTTGTTTTGTTTTTATTTTGTTATGTTTATTTTATTACTTATTAATGTTATTGTTTCGTGTCGTCACTAAACCGGTTCCAACGGAAGACCAGCGCTGATGGCAACATCAGCACATACTGAGTTGGAACCGATTTGAGACAAAAAAAAATATGTGTGTTGTGATCTGTTTGTTGTGTGTGTGTTGTCTCAAATAAATTTATTTTTCTTTCTTTTCTTTCATATGATCAATAGTCGAATAACTAGTTTTTATAATACCATACACTCAATCATTTGTCTTAAAACCATCCATCTTATTCCATTTACATGCAAATATCGCTGGAGCGTCAACAACACCAAACTATAAAATTATGTTAACATTATACATAATGGATGGTGTTCACACAAAACAATGGATGTAACTCCATTTGTACTAAGTACTTTCAGCTCAGTCAATATTTCATAAAAATAATATAAAATATGTGATGTTTTAATTAAGTTAAAAGTAATGATCACTTTAAAATGATCTCACTTTGATTGGCAATGGTCGGGTCAAAGTTGTGGTCAGTCAACAATGGTGTCGATTCTGGCAGGATTCTCTAAACTTGAAACTAAATTTGACATCAGTCTGTCCTTTTCAGTCTGTATAGAAAATGACAGAGATACACTGTTGTCAAATTTATGTTTAGCTTTAGAGAATCATGCCAGAATCGACACCAATGGTATCCAATATATACTTACTGGGTTTTTCGTTGATGATCTAGGAAAAATACTATATAGATATAGAAGCGAAAAAAATATAACCACGTCTCAATCCTCCTATTCTGTTATTCAACTCTGAATTTGGATTCAACAATTATTTCGCTCCCGTTCGTAAACGATTGTCTTTAACATTGTTATTTAATTGTTATATTTCTGCATTAAAATTATATATATAATTCGTTCCCTTTTCAGATCAGCACGCCAGCAGATAAGCTAACATCCTATTTTCGTCAACCCTAACACTCAAAGTAGGTCGGGTAAGGGTTCAACGTGCTTCACGATAAATCGCTCTAGTTCGGTACAATAAGGTACAATATGGCTTGTGGTGTAAATACAAAAAACAGGGCCATTCAAATTTTAAGAAATTCGAATCAATTTCCATACTTATATTATGAATGCGAAAGTGTGTCTGTATGTTACCTCTTCACGCTTAAAGTAATATAGAAATGCTTTGAGTCTCGGTAAAAGGGAATAGAGTTTCTATCCGCGCAATCACACAATCAATGGTGTGAAGAAAATAGATTAGAATATTCAGCTAGAGGAGCTCGATGGCGCAGGTGGTTAGCGCGTTCGGCTGCGATGGTTGAAGTTAAGCAACTTTCGCAGTGGTCGGTCATTGGATGGGTGGCCAAAAACATCTATCTCGAGTTCCTCCGTGCTTCGGAAGGCACGTTAAGCCGTTGGTCCCGGCTGCATCTGCAGTCGTTAGCACCCGCCAATCCGCACTGGCCCCGCGTGGTGGGTCATGACCCAATCTCCCTATTCCATCCATACGGCCTGTGCCCCAGCAGTGGGGACATTAATAGGCTGATGATGATTCAGCTAGAAGTCTCAGAACGCAAAAATAAGTGTAATTTAATTCAATAACAAAAATGTTAGGATATAATAAATTTTTGACGTGACAACGTCTTAAATTAGGTTGCGGCTGGGAGTCACTTATGAAAAAGTGTAACGCTCGGTAACGTTACGATGAGTTTAAGTTTACATGTACAATGTTTTAGTAAACAAAATATATTTCTATAGTTAAAATTTGTGCAATTCTTATTTTCATTCAATTCCTTGTTCCTATTGTGCAATTTAATTATATTCATATCAATAAATATTCTACCGAGAAAAAGACGTTGTCACGTAAAATCTTCGCCCGTAAAACCGACTTTACAGGCAACCATTTTTTTGTTCTTTGCTATGATTGAATTTAAATTTAACATTTATTTCTTACGATTGTACGAGCAAATATGTATTCTGTAGCGATTTCTGATTCGTCTAGGGGGGTGGTTGTTTACTTAATCGGGCCCAGAATTCGTTCAGAAAGGAAGGTTCCGTTCCGATCGGTGATTGCAACCTAATTGAAAGTAAATAAGAATTTTTGAACGAAATAAACATTATAAATCACAACAACAGGGTATATTTTTGGATTGAATCGACTGATTATTATTTATTGTTTATTGAGCGTGTATGTGAAAATTGTATTGGACGTAAAAATTTCCAAATAAATTCTTTTAAAATATCTATCTACTATATAAAAATAAGTCGGGTTTTCCTTCCTGACGCTATAACTCCAGAACGCACGAACCGATTTCCACGGTTTTGCATTCGTTGGAAAGGTCTCGGGCTCCGTGAGGTTTATAGCAAAGAAAATTCAGGAAAAATTAAAAAAAAAAAACTTCTTTTAATCACCAAACGAAATGTTACAAAAAACGAAGCCATCTGGTGGCGAAACGGAGTTCGCGTGATTTGCTAGTTATATATAAAACTCAAAGGTGACTGACTGACATAGTGATCTATCAACGCACAGCCCAAACCACTGGACGGGTCGGGCTGAAATTTGGCATGCAGGTAGATGTTATGACGTAGGCATCCGCTAAGAAAGGATTTTCATCAATTCTACCCCCAAGGTGATAAAATAGACAATGAAAGTTTGTATGAAACTTTGTCAATTTTAAACCGATCGGGCTGAGACTTTGCATGCAGGTATAAGAAGAATCATAGATGAATGTCATTGTGTATAATACAAGCCTGAGAACAAAAACTGTAGTCTACACTTCAGCTCTACCTACACCGAAGCGAAGCGAGGGCGGACCGCTAGTATTTAATTAAGCGTGATACTTTATGTTTAAATTCCTAACTACTTAATTATTTTTTCTTTGAATCGATATTCAATCATGAAACAATTAGCGAATGAGATTTTCAACACATTAGAAATTTACGGTTTTTATGCAAAAGTTCCAACTTGATGTCACGTGTAAGTGGAGTCCCACCGAAAATTCCCGGTGCGGTAAATACAAGCGACAAATACAACCACAGTGTAGTTAGTATTTGCTATTCGTGCTTTTTCTATAAAGGAGTCCGTATAACATAATGCATAGTGAAAAATGTGTGCAATTTTTTGACGCGTATTTACTTTATTAAGTAAGGCAGATACAAAGTTACATCTTCCGATGTCCATTAAATTATCCTAGATCATAAATACCTATGTATATTAATTACATTCGATTATTCTTCATACATAAGTAAAAGATTGTCTAACTAGAAATATGTTAATACCAACTGGGTAACAGATATTGTCAAATAGAGATGTTTGTGTTTTTGACAGCTAGCTACTTGAACCAAATAATACGCGAGCCATTGTAACATAAACATATTCAGGGCATTAACCTTACAGTTTGACGCCGTCGTGGAATATTATTCAATAGCTACTACAACACCACCCGAGGGGTCCCACCAAACATAATAGGGAGCTGTTCGAATACGCGCTTCGCGACGAGCGGCCCACGCCGGCTTGCCAACTTTTCTACACATCGAAAGTTTCGCTACACCAAAAACTACACCAAAAAAAGTATAAACAACTTTATTTTTTGCGCTGTTACGTTCCGAAACTTTCCCTCTACCGGGGAACGCGTTCAAAAAATGTTTTAAGCAGATTAAAAAGTTGTACACGCGCGCCTCGCGGCCGCGGTAGCTACCCCACCGAGCCGGAACGCATCCTTTCACCCGTATCGATCGGAGAACACTTTATATATTTCACATGGCAGGAGCAAAGTAGTCTAAAATAAATTAATTACGTAATGCGATATGGAAAGGAAAGTTTCGCGCGGCGCGGGAAGGGGGCGCGGGGGGCGCCTAGGGGGATGGCGGGAAAAGTTTCGGGCGCGCAGCGCGGCGAGGCGAGGCGAACGGACGGTGTACTCACCCTTTCCTCCTCGCGGATCATCTCGGCGATGCCGGGGCGGATGTCGACGTCGTCGGCGTGCAGCGGTGGCGGCGGCGCGGCGAGGTCGGCGGGCGCGTCGGGCGCGGGCGAGGCGGGCGCGCGCGGGCTGGGCCCCGGACTGCGCTCCGCGGAAGCGCGCCGCCGCGACTTGGCCGGCGACTCAGCCTCGCGACTCACCGCCCGCTTGGACGCGCGCGCCTCCACGCCGCAACCGCCGCCGCCGTTACCACCGCTGCCAACCCCGCCAGGCCTCAGGACCGCCTGCTCGCCGCTCACGTCCGTCAAACCGCGAATCTTGAGCGTCTCCGCCACCTTCAGCAGCGCCGTGATCTGGTCCTGCGACACGTTTATCTCGCCGCGGTACATGAAGTCCACCACCGCTTTCAAGTCGCAGTACTTTATATCGCGCATTATTATGATCGGATGCCGGCACGGGTTATCCATGAACAGCGTCTGGAAGTACGGGCTGCACGCCGATAGCACCACTTTGTGCGCCTTCAGGCTCTGCCCTTCGCACGCGAGTGTCACGTCCACGAACGACTCGGTCTGCAGCAGCTGGTCGAAGCAGTTCGCCAGGTTGCTCTGGTAGTTGTTCCATCTCAGGCAGAATTGCTGGGGTGAGCCGTCGGCGTCTCGGCTCTCCATGGCCGCGGGTTCTTCCTCGGCCGGCATCGTACTAGCGGCACCGGTCTCGCATCTGCAACGTAACGCGGTTGTGTTGAGAGGACGCGACACATGCGACGCTGGCGCTGACTCGCGAGTCACTGAGCGGGCGAGGCGCGGCGCGGGGCGGGCGCGCGCGGGCGGCGGGCGGCGTTGGGCGGCGCCTCGCCCTCGCACCCAATGAGGCGCCGCGCCGCCCCGGCCACGCCCCCGCCTCGCTACGCTTCCCGCCCGCGCCCCGCTTCGATCACGCGCGGCGCCCGCGCACGCTTCTCACACTCGCGCGCCGCTCTCCGCTCGCCGCTCGCCGCAGCGCCCGCCGTGACGTGATGGACATTAACTAAATAATCATCTACTGCGCTACTTTAGAATTAGTTCGATCGTAAATTACATCACAATATGAGAACCATTTTGTTTAATACATTTTCTACACTTTGTGATAAACGAGTGATTGTTCCGTCAAATACCAAGACCGACAACTTTTCTTTTGATTAATTTTCATTTTTAATTTTTTGTAATGGATCATAACATCGAGATTGAAGAGTTTATGTTGAGGATTTCGTGACGGGTTGACACTTACAATTCACCGATCAAGTGCAAGACGCTGGTGCTGCACGATATATCCTATTAAGTTTAACACGTTATTACTTGTGAGTGTTGACTCGTGCTTGCTAGCCTGACACACTGGTTATGTGTTTTTAGGATGTAATGCAAGAGATGGCATTTGTTATAAAGTTAATTGGAATAACTGTGTATACCTTTTATTAAAATCATACAAAGTATTTTCAATAATAAGGTTGTAAAAATTATGTTATGTATGTATTTTGTTGGTGTACCATAATAAAATAAAATAAAATAAAATAAAAATTTCACCTGATTTGGTGTTAAATAGTTAAATTTTGCCCAATTCGTTGTTAGTTTAGTGAAATGTTTGATAAATTTTCTTTTTATTGAAGCGAAGTTAATCCAATGTTTGTGTCTTCCTATAGTACCTAATTCATTCAATCAGTATAACTAACTATATGGGCGATATTTTTTGTAAGTACAATGGAAATTCATCATTCATCGGTCATAATACGGAGTTAGAATTTTCGATATACGTAATTCAATTACCATAAGTGACAAATTGACGCTTATGCAAATTGAACGAAAGAAAGATTGTTTTAATTTGTTTACTTAACATAGCTAGTAAGAAATACATATTTACCTGAGTATTGAAGTATAAAAACGTTAATTTTTAATGAGCATTAACTAAGACAGTACTTAGAGTCGTATCGCTTAGAAACTAACCTAAACTAATTTAAATTTGCAACTTTTTTCGCTTGCGATCCCTTCTAAGTTGGAAAACAGAAAGTTATGTCATAATGGCAAATTTCTTTATATAAATCAGTTAGATCATACAATAAATGACCTAGCTCCCGATTTTGACCCACTGTCAGGTATCTCCTTCTATTTTAAACCCCTATAAATCCCAGCTTCGTTGAAATCTGGGTTCCTTTAAGAGAGGCGTGAAGAAGCATTCTTGCAGGCCGGCAAGGTGAGGATGGCTGGTGTGGCAGTTTATAACTGCTGTACCAGCTATCTTCGCGTCTGGACTTTATCACCACTTAACATCAGGTGGGGTAGAGTCATTTGCCGACTTGTCTATAATAAAGTTTCTGAGTTTAATAACTCGAGATGCGTAGGCAAATAGGGGTGATGACGGGGTACAGTAAGCGAAATTCTATTTAGTCCGTCAGTTAGATGATCAAAAAATAATGGACAAGTATTTTTTTTTTGGGCAATCAACCAAAAAATGACAAAGTTATAGCGCCTCAAAGAGTGTGAGTAGGGGCTCGTGACGTCACTTTTGAGTGAATTTTCACTTATAAGTGTACTCAAACGTGACGTCATGCGACTACTCAAATCAATATATCTCTGCAATGTTTATATTATGTGAAAAAAGAAAAAATACGTGTCCAGTACTTTTTGATAATCTACCTGATGAACGAAGAAAAAAAAATAGTCATCATCCCTATTTTATTGTTATTTTTGTCGTTAAATTTGTTATATCGAATAATTATATGTATATATTCGTTTTCTATTGTCTATAGTTTCAAAGGCGCCACTAATAATTCATAAATTTTATTATTTACATGTGTTTTCAATTTGTCTTTCTGTTTGTTTATTTAATTAAAATTCGGTCCATTCGTAGGAACTGTCTCTTAAGCATGATGTGGCTACCTTTAATAGAATTTTGCGTTTTGTATGTGTCGCTATAATGTTTAAAAATAAGGCTTAATGTAACTTTCTCTGGTGGTCCTAATAAATAAATAAATAAAATAAAACTAGTTTTTACGGGTTAATGCACGAAACTTTATTTATTTATTGACGTTTCTTTTTTTCAATAAAAATCATTATTCTGACGATGCAGACCTGAAAAGGCTGCGAAACGTCAATAAATAAATAAAGTTTCGTGCATTAACCCGTAAAAACTAGTTTTATTTAATGAGTGATGTGCGTCAAACCTAAGAAACAAATAAATAAAATACTAAAAGAACGCAACTCTACAAAGATAGTTTTTAGTTATGGCGCAAGTGGTTAGCGCGTTAGGCTGCAATCATTGAAGTTAAGCAACTTTCGCAGTGGTCGGTTATTGGATGGGTGACCAAAAATTTACTATCTCGAATTCCTCCGTGCTTCGGACGGCACGTTAAGCGGTTGGTCCCGGCTGCATCTGCAGTCGTGAGCACCCACCAATCCGCACTGGGCCCGCGTGGTGGGTCATGGCCCAATCCCCCTATTCCATCCATAGAGAAGGCCTGTGCCCCAGCAGTGGGGACATTAATAGGCTGATGATGAACTTTGTCCTTAAATGGAGCCGTTCATCTGTCTGGTTTACTTTTTATTGTTAAAAGGAGAGTTTGAAATTGTTTTAATCTATCTAATATATGAAATTCTCGTGTCGCGGTGTTTGTGGTTAAACTCCTCCGAAACGGCTCGACCGATTTTCGTGAAATTTTATAAGCAGTAAGTCTGAGAATCGGATGTAATCTATTTTTCATCCCCCTAAATTTTTTTTAATTTTAGATTTTTGTTTTTTTTAAGTTTTTTTATGATACAGCATTAGTAAAAACATATAACCCTGAATTTTCAACCCTTTACAATCAAACACTATTTTACCATCGCGATTTTTATTTTTAATAATTTCTTTTTTTTTCTCAATTCAATTTGATCTTCCGCCTTCACCGGTCGATAACCGATCAACGATCAATCGATCAGTTATCCCCGCTAGATGTCTACCTGGCAAGGGCGGATCCAGCTTTGGCGCCAGGGGGGGGGTCATATAGCCTGCTTTGGCGCCAGGGGGGGGGGGGGTCATATGGCCTGCTTTGGCGCCAGGGGGGGGTCATATAGTCGTGGTATATTAAATATTGAAAGTTCTTAAATAAAATCCCTCCGGGTTTGGTCCATCTGTACCCAGCCCAGGGGGGGGGGGGGGGGGGGGGTCATGATAAACTGATAACTGATAAAGACAGTTTTAACTATTAGTTCATTAAGTGATCTAATATAAATAAACACGTGTTGTGACTCCTGTCTTCCTCAATATATAGTTTTCGGCCATTTTTTTTTGGTTTCATTTGTGTATCGATCGTAGCAGTAACTTATACGTATTATTCAAATATTTCTGTGCATCTATTACGTTAATTTTACTCTCATCGTGAATTTATTATTAATTTCCAGTGCAATAATCATAATGTTAGTTACCATACTCCTCCGAAACGGCTTGACCGATTTTTATGAAATTTTATATGCATATTCAGTACGTCCGGGAATTGGCTACTATCTATTATTTTATTTTTATTTCTTGGGACATTTCTTTTATTGTTTGGTATTTAAAAATACTCTTCTACCATCAAACCCTATTTTTATGGCGGTACGAAGTTCGCTGGGTCAGCTGGTATATATATAAAACTCAAAGGTGACTGACTGACATAGTGATCTATCAACGCACAGCCCAAACCACTGGACGGATCGGGCTGAAATTTGGCATGCAGGTAGATGTTATGACGTAAGCATCCGCTAAGAAAGGATTTTGATCAATTCTACCCCCAAGGGGATAAAATACCGAAGCGGAGCGAGGGCGGGCCACTAGTGGGTTATAAGCAGTTAAAAAGTTAAATAAAAACATTGCATTATAATTTTTAATATTTTTAAGCATGTAACTGTTTGATGTTTCAATCTAAAGAAAATATAACTAGAAAAAAAATCCACGCGGACCAGGCAGCAAAAGGGACTCGAACCCGATAATGCGAGATGGCGCTGCCTTACAGCTTAAGAATGACGCAGCCATCAGGGCCGTGGTAGCATAATTGATCAGTGCATTCGCCCGGATTGCGAAGGGTGCTGGTTCGAGTCCCGTCTGCTGCCTGGTCCGCGTGGATTTTTTTTCTAGTTATGCCGTCGTCTGTAAACAGTATTCTTTGCCTGCGTATAAAAAAAAGGTTCCACGGGGTAGGGGATTATAGGTAGGATAGGGTGTCCGTGAGACAATGATAGTGACCTTTACACAGAACATCAAAAGTTAGTTTAGTGTCGCCACACACGGGCCACTGCCCACAACCACAAAACGCCGCCACCGGCATATTTCTTGTAGTTTTCATACATTTTATATGGACTCGCCACACACGGTACGCCGGTGGCAGCCACACGCTACAAATCGTCGTTGCTCGCTTCTTGTGGCCCGCGCCGGCCACTTAATCAAGGGCGGATCCAGCTTTGGCGCCAGGGGGGGGTCATATAGCCAGCTTTGGCGCCAGGGGGAGGGTCATATAGCCAGCTTTGGCGCCAGGGGGGGGCATATAGTTGTGGTATATTAAATATTGAAAGTACTTAAATAAAATCCCCCTGGGTTTGGTCCATCTGTACCCAGCCCAGGGGGGGGCATGACCCCCATGACCCCCCCTGCCCCTGGATCCGCCCTTGCACTTAATGCGCCGATACTAAACGCCGCCACACGTTACTCGCGCGATTCCCCACCCCTCTCTTAGTGGGCCGCTGTTGCGCGCTTCAGCCACTTCAGTAGCCGCTTCTAGCTTCTCGTGGCGGCGTTTGTGGCTGTGGCGTGTGGCCCGTGTGCGGCGACACTTATTGCTTAATTTTGGTGAAGGTGAATTCCTCAGACGGGCGCTTAAATTCAAGCGAAAAACCCGCTTTACTTTCCTAGACTAGGTATCATAATACCCTATTTCAACTTGGATACACAACAACTCGTTCGTTATGATTTTACATATTTATTTTTAAGGCATTTAACTGCTAGATGTTTAAATCTAAAGAAAAGTTTACTAGAAAAAAATCCACGCGGACCAGGCAGCGGACTGGACTCGAACCCGCATCCTTCGCTATCCGGGCGAATACACTGACCATTATGGTACCACAGCCCTATTAGCCGCGTCGAAATTTTCCTAGCCTTAAGCTGCAAGGCAGCGCCATCTCTTCGCATTGTAGGAAACCCACAATGTCAAATGAATACTTTTTCAGGTATTAAACATTTGGAAGAAGAAATAGCAATTATAGTTATGATTTTATTTATTTTTAAGCATTTAACTGCTACATATTTAAATCTAAAGAAAAGTTTAATCTCGTTCGTTTTCAATGCACAAGTACCTACATTACGTATACAATCCGACATTAAAGTTATTATGCAGCAACTATAGGCATTTCTTTACATTTTCTCAGAAATACTTGACCGATTGAGAGCTGAAGTGAAACCCTGATAAATTTCCGAGGAAAACTAAACAACAAAGTGTTGCTTTGTTCGAAAGAATGCGGTTTACATAAACGCCTCATTATACATACAATACAACAGAGGCTTGAGACCAATAACATCGACTTAATACACAACAACTTAACTTACTTTTTAATTTTCCAGATCTTAGAATTGATGTTTCAAATTCAAATTCAAATCATTTTTATTGCGAATACAGGTAATATTGTGTTGTGTTCAAGTATACAAATTATATTATGTTCAGCCATATTCTGTCTTGTTGACATGCAATGTTATTACATTTAGTTCACTATTAATTACATTATTCTAACAATGTCAATTAAGTATTTATATTAATCTAAAAAGAAATTATAATTTGATAAATGAGATGTCTAAGTCACACTTTGAAAGTAATAATAATAATAATGGATATATACAAAAACCTTACCATAATGTCAAATTAGAATACATGTCACAATGAAGATAATGCCAAATTAAATTATAGGTCAAATTACAAGATAGGTCATTTAAATAAAATTAAATAAAATAACAAAACAGGAATACAAATGGATTACAATATTGTTTTAAAATTTATCCGTCATATATTTGTCAACTGTATAGTAAGCTTTTCCCACAAGTAATTTCTTAACTCTCAATTTAAATGATTGGATATTTCTTTTAAGCATTCTGGTAATTTATTGTACAGTCGTGGTGCCATACCAAATATACTTTTATTGTAAAGGGCAGTCCTACTGGCGGGAAAGCAAATATCGTTTTTATGTCTTATACTTCTAAGATGTTGAAACATCTTAGAATTGAGGTATACGTTTGTTATATTTAGACATAAATTTTCATTGTCATTAGCCTGTTAATGGGCTAATAATGCCCCTGGCTTAGCGTTGGGGCGCAGTTCTTCACACAGAACACAGAAAGAGGTTAGAAAGGTCTTCAGAGACCTTTTGTACGGGAACCGATGTCGCCGGCTCGCCCGCACTACACTTACACCTAGTAGATATTAACCAAACAAACGCCGTGACATCAAACAATCGAACCAATCGGCGCTCACACCCCATAGCAACAAAGCAATCGTTGCCAAGTTTTGGTCAAGTTATGAGCATTTGCTCACGACTAACTGTTCTAACATCTTTCTGTGTTCTGTGGTTCTTCAATATGGATGGTCAAGGGAGATTTATCTACTGTTTTGATTCAATTAACTTTTCTTTTTCAATGCTAACGATCTGAGTTCTGTCTCTCGCATAATTTATTGAAATACTTTCAAATAGACCTAACAAATTAAACACTTCATATTACATAAATCATCATCATCATCTGACAATTAATGTCCCCACTGCTGGGGCACAGGCCTTCCCTATGGATGGAATAAGGAGATAGGGCCATGACCCACCACGCTGGCCCAGTGCGGATTGGTGGGTGCTAACGACTGCAGATGCAGCCGGGACCAACGGCTTAACGTGCCTTCCGAAGCACGGAGGAACTCGAGATAGTAAATTTTTGGTCACCCATCCAATGACCGACCACTGCGAAAGTTGCTTAACTTCAACGATCGCAGCTGATCGCGCTAACCACTTGCGCCATCAGCTCCTCATTACATAAATGTTACTGGCAATAACTAATTTCCGAGACTTTACATTTCATTAGTTCATCATATCAGACAAATAGATGAGACTTGACAACGATATATTTTGTTATTGAAAGCAAAGAAAAAATAGCAGTATCTTTGCTTTGGTCAACATTGAGTTGTAATTATGTTTTATTCACTTTTAGAACTGTTTCCCATGAGGGCTACCGTTTTCTGCCTCACCAGATGGCGCCACTGTTGAGTGAGGTCCTAAATTGTAACTTTTAAAGTTTATTAATACGCCCATGAAATCAAAGGTTACATTTAGATCGTATTTTAACACAAAAGAACCTTATCCTAAACATAATAGGCCATGCCACAGTGACGCGCAGTTCCGTTTTATTCGGAAAAAATGGGAACATAATCATTTTTTAAGCTCAAATTTTTAATAACTGACATTCATTGCCACATAACTCATATTTGCCATAATTAAGCCGAATTGTGACCAATTATTCACAACATTATTTTAATTAGAAATAAACCCGCGTAGTCAACCAACAAGCAATAACATTTGACATTTCGGAGACCTCACGCTACACTAGCGCCTCTAGCGGCGGATTCATACGCGATAGCCCTCATTATAACGCAATCACTATCAATTTCATAGACACAACCTGCAATTTAGCAAAAAACCATAATTATAAAGAAAAACAGAATAGGCGAGCAAAACAAAGTCAATTCTAACGAATAAATTGAATTTCCCATGTACCAGTTAGCTAAACATTTTTCCGTCACAACTACTCGAAAAGATATTCCAGGCGGATGGCGTCTCCCCACGGGGGGTCTCCTCTCTTTCTGGAGTCTCTAGACCCAGGGCCGGAGATTGTGGAGGCTCCGGGCCACTTAGGATTTGTATGCTTGTTAACCCATCGAAATGATGTTATTTCTTAAGCTGTTGTGGAGGCCCCTGGGCCACAGCCCCACCTATCCTGCAAATTCGGCCCTGCATCCATTAAGCGATTGAGGTACTCCCTCAAGATGGGTAGTGAATTGGAAATGCTTATCAGGGCCATTTGAGATTTTGATATTTCACTGATTGCCTCATTGGAGTGAACAAATATAGATCAATGATTTCTGTTATTTAAGATGAATATAATCAAATAATCATGTATGTTAGATGTACCAAGTACTGTAGGCTGTAGGTAAAGGCAAAAGAGCAAAAAAAAATATCAAAGGAATCTTTTCCTTGTTGACTAGTGTTTACTAGTTGGAATTTGAAAAATTTTCTTTTCCGAAGTCTCTATTGTGGGGGGCCCGTTTATGGAGGCCCCGGGGCTTTCGCCCCGGTTGCCCTCCCCTAAATCCGGCAGTGTCTAGACCACTCGAACCTGAGGGGGTCGGCTCAACTAGAGCCTGCAATTTAGCAAAAAACCATAATTATAAAGAAAAACAAAATAGGCGTGTAAAACATAATAACTCTAATGAATAAATTGAATGTCCCATGTACCAGTTACCTAAACATTTTTCCGTCACAACTACTCGAAAAGATATCACACTGCAAGCTAGAAAACTTCGAAATGGGTGCAAAACCATAGTGAAAGCAAACAACGAACCATAAACAAGGAGTGTGGCAGAGACAAAAGCGGTATGTTATAAAATGTGAGTTAAAGAAATAAGGCAACATAAAGTCATTCCTCGAAGCCAGTTGCGTATGTTTGGTCGGCGTGTATAAAATATACAAAGAGTGGGCCCTCCGCTTAATGCAAACAAGCATGTGTAACGCACGCATGCCGGGGGCTTACTACTCTACCAGACCCGGTCACTTGTTATTCGACAAGGAAAACAAATACATACTTATGATTTTATTTAATTATTAAGCATTTAACTGCTAGATGTTTAAATCTAAAGAAAAGTTTACTAGAAAAAAAATCCACGCGGACCAGGCAGCGGACGGGACTCGAACCCGCATCCTTCGCTATCCGGGCGAATGAACTGACAATTATGTTACCACGGCCCTATTAGCCGCGTCGAAATTTTCCTAGCCTGAAGCTGCAAGGCAGCGCCATCTCTTCGCATTGTAGGTAACCCACAATGTCAAATGAATACTTTTTCAAGTATTAAACATTTGAAAGAAGAAATAGCAATTATAGTTATGATTTTATTTATTTTTTAAGCATTTAACTGCTAGATGTTTAAATCTAAAATAAAAAAAATATAAATATAAAAATAAATACAATAAATAATATAAAAAAGTAGTTTTTTATAGTAAATTTTTCTTTAAATACATACTTCGTTAAATATAACTTAAGAGCCGTATCTTTGTTTCCTTGACGGCTACATGATAAAGATTTGTAGGGTTTTATTAAGAAAGCAACCCTCGGCATAGCCGATCTCGCTGTCAAGCTTTTCGCCTCAAACTCGACCGTGAACGAATTGGGAGCTACAACTTCAATTATTCTCAACTAGCAAACCAGTGAACCAAATGTTCACCAAAACCTGATATAAAAAAAAATGTATTTAATTAATTGAGAACTTCAGAGATTTTGTGTGGTTTCGTTTGAAATTCGTGATTTCTCGAAAACCGGAAGTGCTACGTTACTCAAATCCGGTTTGTAGTCTTATCAGACTATTCTTAACTTATAACTTAAATATTCTCTTTATCTATCTCTTACGGTTTGGCCGCTGAAACAGCACCACACACAGACGGACGGACGGACTTGTCTAATAGATAAGAGATTGTGGAAGTTCTATGCCTGAAATTCGCATAACTCAGCGAGCAGTTCGACGTGAGCTCACACAAGTAGACGTTCACAAGTCGTATGTTTTTTATAATTTATAATTTACCCACGCTTAGTGCAATTTTTTTTTTGCGTACAATATGTATTTTTTCACGGAACTCTGCGGCATCTTGACTTTTCAACGGTCCACGCATGACTTTAAAACAAGAAGTGCTTGAGTAGCGTTCAAGCATTCCTTGATTGGAACACATTTTAAGCGCACATGGTGTATGTAGGGTATTTCGAAAGAATGAAACTCTAAGGCATTGTCCTAATACAACGCGATAACGCGATCTTCGCGCGTTTAAACGATGCGACCATCGCGTGATCGCGAACTGGGTGTCCTAATAGAACGCGAATACGGAACGGGTTAGCCCTGCCCCTCTCCCCGCTTCCTATCGACGCGACGCGATCATCGCGCGAACTTCAGTTAGGACACCTATTCATCATTAATAGGTTTGATAGCGCGTTCGCGCGAACTAAGATCGCGCGAATAGATCTTTAAACATTTTAGTCGCGCGAATGCATCGCGCGATCGCCTATTAGGACACCTATTCTAGATCAATATGTTTGATCGTCGACTCGTACGATGATCGCATCGCTCATTCGCGTTATCGCGTTGTATTAGGACAATACCTAACAAAGATTGACAAGATTGGTTTGAGGTAAAAGTGTACAATGACACAAAGAAAGTTTAAACCGAAATTATAAAACAAAGATATTATTGAATTCAATAAATGTAAATGTTTCTACGATGCATACCAAATTGAATCATAATATAATATTATTTATTTAAGTTTATAAACATCATTTATTTAGTAGATCTTTTCTGTGGCTGCCGCTTCTATTCATGCCTAGTGCGTTGCCGAAGGACGGGAAAAAAGTCCTAGTGTGGAAGTATTATAGATCAAATATTATAAGTTTTTGTGTCTGTCCAAATAGTTGGTAATAATAGAAATGTAGTGAGGCACAGGAGACCACCCACCGGTCGCAGGGTTAGGTATTTGGTCACCACACCATACATAACTTGAACACTGAGTCCGGAGACTGTTGTAATAATATAGGTAACATGTATTAACAAAATGCGTACTAAAGAAAAGTTTACTAGAAAAAAAATCCACGCGGACCAGGCAGCGGACGGGACTCGAACCCGCATCCTTCGCTATCCGGGCGAAAGCACTGACCATTATGCTACCACGGCCCTATTAGCCGCGTAGAAATTTTCCTAGCCTTAAGCTGCAAGGCAGCGCCATCTCTTCGCATTGTAGGTAACCCACAATGTCAAATGAATACTTGTTCAAGTATTAAACATTTGAAAGAAGAAATAGCAATTATAGTTATGATTTTATTTATTTTTTAAGCATTTAACTGCTACATGTTTAAATCTAAAGAAAAAAAAAATGTCCGCGTCGATTTTTTTTCTAGTAAACTTTTCTTCAGATTTAAACGTCTAGCAGTTAAATGCTTAAAATAAATAAAATCATAAAATGCGTACTGTTAAACAAACAGCCCTTGCTGAGTTTCTTGCCGGTTCTTCTCAGTACAAGGTCTCCCGCCGTAGATTTACAAACCGATGGCACGGTAATATTATCTATACAGTATTGTGACTCCGCCCTGTCCTTGAAAATAAATGCCTACACCGAGCGCTGCATTGGCACGCGGTAGGGCCGCCAGCCTACAGTATTTTATTTTATGTAGTTTTGTATTTAACGCGAGTGTCTCACTCCTCCACAATCCTAACCACTTATTTATATATTATTCCAGATATTTTGCCCGATGGAAAAACCGAAATACCTAAATATTAGAAACAAATAACGTACTAGTAGATAGGTATATAAAAAATATTCTATAAAGGTAAGACACCTTTCCAATATTTCAGGTAATTTAAAAAATGATATCTCTGGGTGTGTTATTGAAGAGTTCAAGCAACCAAAAACAGCAATTGTGCTGTTGTACGATATTGATCGTCGTTTGTTCTTTTCCATACTAAATTATGTAGGTATCTACTTAATTAAATCAAATATTTACAATACAAAACGCATGTTTAAGCACGGCTAACTGCATAAAAAACAATTCAGACCGTTCGGTCGTCGTTGCGGCGCGGCGCGGCACATTCGCGACTGGGTGCACGCCGAGAGCACATCGAACTCGAGTGGCGTAGGTATGACTCGCTTTCCGACCGTTTGTATGAAGATAGAATACTGTATGATATTATTACCGTGCCGATGGCGTAGCTTCTTTCTAGACATTCATGAGTGCTTGTAACAGTCTAAACTGAATAAAAGATTTTGATTATGAATATGAATAAATCTATTGTTTCTTAGGTTTTCCCGCAGATCATTCATCGTCGGCATTCTGACGATGCGAACCTGAAAAGGCTGCGAAACCATAATAAATAAAGTTTCGTGCATTAACCCGTTAAAACTAGTTTTATTTAAGTCTATTGTTTTAAACTTTCATGGTCACTAACATAATAGTAATATATGACACAGTTTCTCCGTGATCATGGCGCTTGCAACAGTGCCGAAATATCGGAAACTCGCTAAAAACAAAGTACATGGTAACAATCCCGTAAATAACTTATATCACTATAATGAATAAATCTATAGCAATCTTCGTCATCACCAGCCTATTATTCGGCTGTTTTAAAATTTCTTTATTGTTAATTTAATGTTTACAATAGTTTTAAGAAATATTATACATAACATGAACTACTTACAGCTTTATCAGGCTAAGCGCACCTTTTAAAGTTTATTCTAGTGCAAAACAAAAACTTTTAAAAACATAACTTCACAACTAAAACTATTAGTTTAAATGCATTGTAAGTGTTACTAGCGGCCCGCCCTCGCTTCGCTTCGGTGTAGAGCTGAAGTGTAGACTACAGTCTTTGTTCTCAAGCTTGTATTATACACAATGACATTCATCTATGATTCTTCTTATACCTGCATGCAGTCTCAGCCCGATCGGTTTAAAATTGACAAACTTTCATTCCCTATTTTATGCCCTTGGGGGTAGAATTGATCAAAATCCTTTCTTAGCGGATGCCTACGTCATAACATCTACCTGCATGCCAAATTTCAGCCCGATCCGTCCAGTGGTTTGGGCTGTGCGTTGATAGATCACTATGTCAGTCAGACCTTTGAGTTTTATATATATAGATATAGATTAATGCAAATCACTTGATGGTAATCTTGCTTTTTTTAAAGGGTAAACTGTACTGGTAAGAACTGGCTGCATAAGAATGAAGTGACCAGATAATATTAAGTGAACTAAGCTACCCCACCTCCCTCACCTCTAGTGCGTGAAGACCACAGAGGGGGAACCGTGTGAAGGTTCTGTGTCGCTAGACTGGCCATGCGCGTGCACATCGTGATTTATACAAAATAGCGCCTATTACATGGCAATTAAAGTATATAATCATTTGCCTAATTCCTTAAAGACCCTCCAGGGTTTTTTACTATGTAAGACATTTTCTGCAATTAATGAAAATTTTAGTGAAAATAAATAAAACTAGTTTTTACGGGTTAATGCACGAAACTTTATTTATTTATTGACGTTTCGTAACCTTTACAGGCTACGTCGTCAGAATTAAACTTTTATTTAATTTGTCGAGCTACCTTCGAAAGACTTTTATTGAGCGTTCGGTTATTTCATTGTTCGATTTTTAAAGTTTTATTATCTATGTATGAATTTATTATTAATTCGTGCATTAACCCGTAAAAACTAGTTTTATTTAATGAGTGATGTGCGTGAAAACCTAAGAAACAAATATGTTTTAGTGAAAAGTTTGAAATATTTGACATTTGCATTATATTTTGAACAATTGAATTATTTTTTAAAATACCTATGTTATACAAGATTGAAAATTTGTTATGTTGGAACGTTTTATACTTAGTATTAAGTTTAAAATTTTGACATAAATTTGCATTTTATTTTGGACAATTTAATTGATTTTTACAATATGTTATACAGGATTGAAAATTTGTTATATTGGGACGTTTCATAATTATGACTGTAGATTCTATCTATTTACTTTAGGACTGCAATACCCTAACTGGGTTCTTGTTTGGAATATATATATATATATATATTTGTAACAGCATGTAAACAGCAAGAATGCAATAAATGAATATGAAATTACTAGCAAACCAGTGAACCAAATGTTCACCAAAACCTGATTAAAAAAAAAAGTATTTAATCAATTGAGAACTTCGTAGATTTTGTGTGGTTTCGTTTGAAATTCGTGATTTCTCGAAAACCGGAAGTGCTACGTTACTCAAATCCGGTTTGTAGTCTTATCAGACTATTCTTAACTTATAACTTAAACATTCTCTTTATCTATCTCTTACGGTTTGGCCGCTGAAACAGCACCACAGACAGACGGACAGACGGACTTGTCTAATAGATAAGAGATACTTTTGCCGGTAATGCCAGACGCTGGAAACAATATGAAGTGACGGGGTGAGCGCTACGACGCGTAAATAAGCACACGAGCACTCGGAAAGCGCGTCGAGCGCAGACCCATCAGTCTGTCAATGTTCCCACTGCACAGGCATGGGATGGAATGGGGCGACTGGGCAGTGGGGTGACCTACTCCGATGCAGATTGGTGGGTGCTAACGACTGCAGATGCAGCCTGGACCAACGGCTTAACGTGCCTTCCGAAGCACGGAAGTTTTTGGTCACCCATCCAATGACCGACCATTGCGAAAGTTGCTTAACTTTCACGATCGCAGGTCGAATGCTCTAACCACCTGCATCATTGAGCTCCACTCATTCAGTCTTAGTCTTTCATTATCATCGGCCTATTAACGTCCTCAGTGTTGGGACACATGCTTCTTTGGATTTATTCGGAAGACTGAACTATGTTGGTCCTCTTACATCACTTCCAGCATAGCTTGAACTGGGGCAACTTTCAAACATTGAATAAAGTTTCTTAGTTACATTGTGCCTCCAAAATGTAAAAGCAAATTTCCAAATACACCGAAATGCCATTCCGAGAGAGCAACTCTTAAACGGACCCATAGTTTTTTTGAAGTTATACTTCTTTAGGCGCGTTATGAAAACTGATGAGAGTGAAATTTTAAGATGCGCGCGCATCACTGTAACACAAAATTTTAACAGCATGAAGTTGGTCGCTTTAGCGACCAACATCATGCGTTACTTTTGCGTTTACCGCACATTAAGAAAATCTACCAACAAAATTGAAATAGAATCTCTAATTAATGGGTGCTAACGACTGCATTGTGAAGGCCTATCAAAAGTATTTATCAATCTGGAACAACGGAACCAAAGCGCGATTCAGGAGACTACAGCGCCATCTCTTGACCATTGGTGTAGTGGAACCAAAAACCACATCTTTATTTTTTGTAATAAAGTAACAGTTATAGGTATTCATATTTATAATATTTCCAGACTTTTTATTAATTTATTGTAATTAATTATTTGCATGCAATTAAAAACTAATTTTAAACGATGCCAAAGAAGGATAACTTCTCACGCGCCTACATAAGTACACGCACCCATTTTTTTTTCTTACATTAGGTGTCCATTAGTAATGAGTTGAGATTTTATAGCTTTGCTATTTTCAGTACAAAGTTTGGATGGGAATTCCGTTACGTATTTAAACTTTAGTAGAATTCGGGACAGTGTGTCAGTATTTCAAAACTTTTAAAGGTTTATATCACATAGAACTTTCAAAGACATTTAAATAATTTGACTGAAATTGGTATCATATTGATATATGAATTAACATATCTAACAGATCCATATCTCTTATCTATTAGACAAGTCCGTCCGTCCGTCCGTGGTGCTGTTTCAGCGGTCTAGTACCCATTGGACCCTCCTAATTGGACCTTACCTACAAAAAAGTGCCCGTTCGACCTCCTATCAAGAACATGGTGCCCATTGGACCCTCAAAGACGTACTTAACGACTTAATGAGAGCTATTTATTTTTATTTATTTATTATGCTATTGGAGCTCTTAACTATTTGGCTAATTCTTTTGGAATGATAAAGTACAGTCGTGTAGTAAAGTAACATTGTAAAAGACATAAAAACACAAAGGTTATAAATCTAAGTATTTAATCAACATATTTATAAAATTCAAAACACTCATCATCAGTAACAAACCAATATAAATATTTACATAAAATATAATAATCAAATCACAGATTTTTTACTTTACTTTTAAAGTCAATAGAAATTATTTTTTATCAAATAACTTAACTAAATTATAAATATGGTTTGTTATATCACACAGATTAAGCACAGTTATTATATATTCTAAATATTGAAAAAATAAATAAAAGCACAAAGGTTATAAATGTAAGTATTTAAGATCAACATATTTATAAAATTCGAAACATCAATCATCAGCAACAAACCATATAATATAATAATCAAATCACAGATTTTGTTATTTTACTTTTAAAAAGTTTTTTTTTTTCAGATATCTTAACTAAAATATACATACAGTTTTTATATCACTCAGATTAACTATTGAAGCACAATTATTATGTATTCTAAATATTCATAAAATAAAATACCAATGTAATATTTTCATATTACATTTTATAAAAAATATTTTCTAATCATATTTTTACAATTAACGAGAAATTGCTTATTATAAAAACATACTTTAACTAAAGGATATGGTTCAAAAGCGGTAGTCGGTTTCCGGCAGGGACGCTATATATATAATTTGAAAGTTTGTATAACATGAATAGATACTTTGATTTTTTTATTCATTACCGATTATTTTAAAATCGTGTTTAATAATTAAACAACTTTGTAAGTATGCTGGCCACCCTATCTTAGTAACGTCATATTTTTAGTGTGTGGTGGCTTATAACGTCAACTCAATCACTATGGCATATATCAATCAGTCCAGTCATGGATTATTATCAGAATTATTATCAATGCTTTTGTTACACATTGAACATAATATATTTGATGCTTGGCAACAAAAAATAAATAAATAAACTTGGCATTTGCAAATCAATTATTGGATAGATTTATGTTATTTTAATATAAAAACCGGGATAAAATAAAATTCTAGTTTTTAGTCAAACGATTCACAATTAAGTGCGCTGCATCTCATAAAAACTTGGAGTCTGCCGAAAGACCCACTACCAACCTCCATAAAAAATTTAACAGTCTTCTTTTGTAAAACATTATAAATTACCAAATTAAATATTTAAGACACATATGTGAGTAATTTTTCTAAGCAATGGCCTACGGTTGTAAGATTATTTTCTAGCTGCAACATAGGTCATGAATCGGAACGAGACAGCAATAGTTCTCTCTCTCTCCCACATATGAGATCGGCGCCATCCTTTTATTTAAGCGCAGAGATTGCTTGGGCTTGGAATCTATAACCTTCCTTTCATCAGGTGCGTAAGAGGAGTATAACTGCCGATAAAAATACTCAATCTCCCTCAGAATTTCAGTCTTAGATCAAAAGATGATGTCTTTGCAAAATCCACCGTCATGTTGCTTAGATTGTCTAGATCCAAGCTGTTATAAGGAACTTGGAATCAATCGAACTTTTTTCGATTTGAAAGGTCTTGTGGATTTGGTGTTGCGCTGTAAGGGTATTTATTGGTCAGTGTACGATTGCCCTATTGAGTGAAAACTTTTTACATTAATGATCATTAATGTAATTAAATTGAAAATTAATGTAATTAATGATCGTTCCTTTAAACCTAAGACACAAACATATATAATGTCAAATGTAAAATAAAAAGATATTGAAGTGTTATCATTGTCACTGGCACCATTATAACCCATAGAATAAAAATACATGTCAGTAGTACAATATTTGGTTTTGGCTCCTTGTCAATACGAATAAAATAAAAATAAACATTATACAAATTAAATTTTGATTACTTTTGATTCACTTTTTATTTTCTAAATATCTCCCTTATATCTTATTGTACGAGTACCTTACTAAAAATCCAAATGTTTTAAAAATTCGCTTTTCTTAAAGGTTACTATCATCTGTCTGCGTCCCGTATTTATAGAGCAATAGACGAAAACCAGTTTTTTTTATTTTTCGTGAAAACTTACGTTTTTGTAGTTATCTTTTTATTCTCCGGGGATGGCGAAATATCGTTAATTCGAAGAAAAAAGGTAACCTGATTTCTTTACAATTTGTTTAGGACTACTTACTGGTTGGAGTCAATACTTATACAGTATTTAGTTAGTGGCTTTATAATACCTACAATTAATTTTATTTTTGTCTGCAATTTTCTACATGACTGTACTGTGCTTAACAAAACTGTTAATAAGGTTCAACTGGCAGTAGGGTATAATCTTGAAGGTCCAATGGGCACTTAAAAAGAGGTCCAATGGGCACATTGAATATAAAATTTTTAAGGAGGTCCAATGGGCACCAAAAAAGAGGTCCAATGGGCACATTGAATATAAAATGTTTTAAGAAGGTCCAATGGACACCAAAAAAGAGGTCCAATGGGCACTTTTTGCTTTTGGGTCGAATCTTGAGGGTCCAATGGGTACTAGACCGTTTCAGCGGCCAAACCGTAAGAGATAGATATAGAGAATGTTTAAGTTATAAGTTGAGAATAGTCTGATAAGACTACAAACCGGATTTGAGTAACGTAGCACTTCCGGTTTTCGAGAAATCACGTGATTTCTATTTCAAACGAAACCACACAAAATCTCCGAAGTTCTCAATTAATTAAATAGTTTTTTTTTTTTGAACATTTGGTTCACTGGTTTGCTAGTTTATTGAATAATGTACAACATTCAAATGTTAAATTGGAAGATAACCAAAAACGCAGTGCGTCATCTTCTACCTTTCCCAAGCAGATAATAATATAGAGCTTTCCATGGACAAGCTGGTTTTAGACCCAAGAATGTGTTACCAATGAATAATACTCGAGCACTTGCAGACTCTAGCACACGTAGCAAGAAGAACCGATGGCCACGAGTGTTCTGAGGAGTTATTCTCCCTTATCCCTCCATCACCTTTTCTTCAGAGGACCACACCACGCGATGACCTACGTTGCCACCGACTTACTGTGGCCACTATTCCTACACGAACAAAGAAATTTGGTGACTCATTTCTTCGTCGTACTATTGGTGGAATTCAAGTGGAATTCTTTACCCGCGCAAGTGTTCCCTCCTTCCTATAATCTGGGGTCCTTTAAGAGAGGCGTGAAGAAGCATTTTTGCAGGCCGGCAAGGTGAGGATGATTGGTGTAGCAGTTTATAACTGCTGTACCAGCTATCTTCGCGTTTGGACTTTATTACCACTTAACATCAGGTGGGGAAGAGTCATTTGGCTACCTATATATATAAAAATGGGTGCGTGTACTTATGTAGGCGCGTGAGAAGTTATCCTTCTTTGGCATCGTTTAAAATTAGTTTTTAATTGCATGCAAATAATTAATTACAATAAATTAATAAAAAGTCTGGAAAAGGACACAGTCAATAAAGTTCAGTTTTAATTTGAAAAAATAAATAAATAATCAAAATATTCAATTAAAATCGCTACTGAATATAATTTATTAGAACATATGTGATTTGCACTTGTATGAAACTCAAACACGTATTCCGAATATACAAACTAGAAACATGTGGATAAATATTATAAATATGAATACCTATAACTGTTACTTTATTACAAAAAATAAAGATGTGATTTTTGGTTCTATTACACCAATGGTCAAGAGATGGCGCTGTAGTCTCCTGAATCGCGCTTTGGTTCCGTTGTTCCAGATTAATAAATACTTTTGATAGGCCTTCACAATGCAGTCGCTAGCACCCACTAAATAGAGATTCTATTTCTATTTTGTTGGTAGATTTTCTTAATGTGCGGTATACGCAAAAGTAACGCATGATGTTGGTCGCTAAAGCGACCAACTTCATGCTGTTAAAATTTTGTGTTACAGTGATGCGCGCGCATCTTAAAATTTCACTCTCATCATTTTTTCATAACGCGCCTAAAGAAGTATAACTTCAAAAAAAAGAGCGGAAAGGTTCTGGAATGGCGACCATGCACCGGACAGCGCTCAGTGGGCAGGTCCCCTACAAGGTGGACTGACAATCTTGTGAGGGGCGCGGGAAGCCGATGGATGCGAGTGGCGCAGGACCGATCGGTGTGGAGATCCTTGGGGGAGGCCTATGCTCAGCAGTGGGCGTCGTACGGCTGACATTTTTTATGTTATAGGGGACATACGAGCAGACGACTCACCTGATGGTAAGTGATCACCGTCGCCCATGGACACTTGCAACACCAGGAGTATCACAAATGCGATGCCGGCCTTTAAGGAAGGAGTACGCTCTTTTTTTGAAGGTTTTTGGGTCGTATCGGTCCGGAAACACTGCTGGCGACAACATATTCCATGTATTGACATGATGATGACTTGCAGACTGATAGAGTCTTAACCCCTATAGGCGGTTTGTAATTGATCGTTCGCGTTATTGCAATATCAGTTTTTAGTACATTATGTATTTAATTGAGGAGCTCGATGGCGCAAGTGGTTAGCGCGTTCAGCTGCGATCGTTGAAGTTAAGCAAATTTCGCAGTGGTCGGTCATTGGATGGGTGACCAAAAAATTTACTATCTCGAGCTCCTCCGTGCTTCGGAAGGCACGTTAAGCCGTTGGTCCCGGCTGCATCTGCAGTCCGGCCCGCGTGGTGGGTCGTGGCCTAATCTCCCTATTCCATCCATAGGGAAGGCCTGTGCCCCAGCAGTGGGGACATTAATAGGCTGATGATGATGATGATGTATTTAATTTGGTTATCAGGTTAAACACTGCTGTGATAATAAAGACGCAATAGAAGTAGAGAAGGGTAGGAGAATGTTTTACCAAATCTAATTGCACGAGAACACTTCTCAAAAATCTTTATCATTTCACGAATTATTACAAATTCTCTTCTCTCTAGGCATCTTATTTACGCACTCACCGTCGAACCAACTGTTTCATTTCTTTATAGGCTGATTATAAGACTGCCAGGGCGTATTGAATATGACTAGCTTTTATGCACTACTAGTGGCCCGCCCGCGCTTCGCTTCGGGGTAGAATTGATCAAAATCCTTTCTTAGCGGATGCCTACGTCATAACATCTACCTGCATGCCAAATTTCAGCCCGATCCGTCCAGTGGTTTGGGCTGTGCGTTGATAGATCACTATGTCAGTCAGTCACCTTTGAGTTTTATATATATAGATAAGTTTTGCATGCATTATTGGTAAGTTAGTTAACTCCTATATGCATGATAGAACAATAGAAAGAAATTGAGATCCTTTGGTGGCCCATTAGGTATATCCGAAAACAAAACTTATGCACTGGAATAACTGGTTTCTCTTTTGGTTTGATTGGTTTTTTATGTTCATGCAGGCAACCGAGCTGACAGTCCATCGGATGGAAAGTGGTCATAGCCGCTTGCTATTTCTTCTTTCAAATGTTTAATACTTGAAAAAGTATTCATTTGACATTATGGGTTACCTACAATGCGAAGAGATGGCGTTGCCTTGCAGCCATGAGGGCCGTGGTGGCATAATTGGTCAGTGCATTTGCCCGGATTGCGAAGGGCGCGGGTTCGAGTCCCGTCCGCTGCCTGGTCCGCGTAGTTTTTTTTCTAGTAAAACTTTTCTTTAGATTTAAACATCTAGCAGTCAAATGCTTAAAAATAAAATAAAAACATAATTTATCTCTTTATATTGTCGCTACATGAGGAAAATGTGCAGCTGGTAACGAAAAGCGAAAACACAGTCTACTATAAAGCAGATTGCCAACAATTTCTCACCAACGGCACCCATAGTCTAACAAAACCAAACAAACTAACAAAGATTATAATTACATTAGATGAAGACAGGGCGGGCAATAAAAGCCACCGGTCCTAAATCAAACAGCGCGCATAAAACGCCTGCCCCCTCTGGTATTTTTTCATTATTTTACATCGCCTATAAAAGTATGTGACGACAAAACGGCGCAGCCGGTCACGCGAATCTACGGTGACATCAATTAAAAAGGTAACATAAACTTCTAAATCATAATCTTGAGACTATAAGGGGTTGAACACAGGAGGCTGCGCAACCGCTGAGCGTTTACGGTTCCTTGTCTGAGCTCCAATAGTATTTCTGTGCGCAAATAGTAATGCATTTGGAAATAAATCGATTGAAAATTATAAAAATATGTAAGTAAACCTCCTTGTTAAGCATGGGTTTAAGCTAATCTATATATATAAAACTCAAAGGTGACTGATTGACATAGTGATCTATCAACGCCCAGCCCAAACCACTGGACGGATCGGGCTGAAGTTCGGCATGCAGGTAGATGTTATGATGTAGGCATCCGCTAAGAAAGGATTTTGATCAGTTCTACCCCCAAGGGCATAAAATAGGGAATGAAAGTTTGTATGAAACTTTGTCAATCTTAAACCGATCGGGGTGAGACTTTGCATAAGAAGAATCATAGATGAATGTCATTGTGTATAATACAAGCCTGAGAACAAAAACTGTAGTCTACACTTCAGCTCTACACCGAAGCGAAGCGAGGGCGGGCCGCTAGTATTTTATATATTCTATCGAAGCATGCTTCCATAAACTGTGTCCTTCGTAAATTACCAAAAATCCTTTCATGTCGCCCATAGAGGTCTACAAATAAAGGTTTTAGTTTAAGAAACCCCAAAGCACCCATTTATGCGTTGTGTTTTAACGAAGTCATGACAAAATTGACAAAATTGATAATAAAAAATAAAAAAATAATATATATATAGTGGAATTATTTCTACATTTCACCTGACAAGTCCTTCAGAGTTTATTGACACGGATGTTTTAAATGTCAAAAATGCACAGTACCCTTAGCACAAACAAATATCGAATTCGAATAGTTTGCGAGTCCGAAATGTCATTGTCAAATGTGTACCGATTTTTAGTTCTCGTTGCGTCCTTTGTGACGCTGCTGTTCAAGTTTCCATACAAAATTTGACAATGACAATTAGCACTCGCAAACTATTCGAATTCGATATTGACTAGCGCTAAGGGTACTGTGAGGAGCTCGATGGCGCAAGTGGTTAGCGCTTTCGGCTGCGATCGTTGAAGTTAAGCAACTTTCGCAGTGGTCGGTCATTGGATGGGTGACCGAAATTTTCCTATCTCGAGCTCCTCCGTGCTTCGGAAGGCACATTAAGCCGTTGGTACCGGCTGTATCTGCAGTCGTTAGCACCCATTAATCCGCACTGGGCCCGTGTGGTGGGTCATGGCCCAATCTCCTTATTCCATCCATAGGGAAGGCCTGTGCCCCAGCAGTGGGGATATTAATAGGCTGTTTCTTTTTTAATTTTGTGACCTGGTTACAAAGCCCTTTAGGTCATAACTTATTTGGAAAATGTTCATTACTTTGGAGTCACTACACTTCACTTCACAGGATTTTGTCATTTAAATTGTTTGAATTGTATTTTTTATGTAGCCTGTGGCGCAGTAGTGGGGACAATAATAGGCTGATGATGATGGTGATGATGAAGGGTACTGTGCTGTCTACTGCTCACCTGCGCTGGTACTGTCCATCATTGACATTTAAAACATCCGTATCAATAAACTCTGGTCCGTGCTAGGGGTACAGTAGCAGCGTCCACCCGCTGCGTGCGAACCGTACCTAACGTCCCACACACGTTATTAATTAAGTTATAACAGAGTCGTAGGCGAATTAGCATATTTATGGGGCAATAAACCCATAGCTGAAGGCGGCCTGGATTGTCTGCGTGGTCAATGTTTTTATTCTTTGACGATAAAGTTATGTTTGAAAAAGTGTGATTTTCTAGTTTTAAAAATTGTGAATTGTACGATGCGCGTTCGTGTGAGCCCGCCGTACCGTTGCGTCGGTAATATCGCCATTAATTAAGTCAGCAATGAAATAATTAGAGGTTGTCGGCTGTTAAATTAAATTGAAAGTAAAAATGCTTTTTCACAGTTAGGTATGTAACGAACAGTGAAGTCGTAAAAATATAGTTTATTGGCGTAGACGCGCATTTTATACGCCGGTTACACCTGGTGCTTATTCAATCTAGAAATGCAATGATGTAGCTAGCATAAATTAGGTAATGGTCTAGTACATATATTCTTTAATAGCCTCACGCCATGCTTTGTGTCAGCGAGCATGAAATATCATAGAGTTAAAATCATCATCATCTTTAAAAATTAAGAGATAGCCTTTTAATATCCGCTATGGATGGTATAGTCAAATAATATTCAGCATTAAGTCAGAGAGATGCTTCAGAATTGAAAAGAATTAAAGGAGATTGCTCAAATTGGCCCAAATGTACTAAAAATATTGACATATACAGAAATTCCTGGAGTAATTTATACATTACTTTACAGTCATTAGATTTAAACGGACACCTTTATATCATATATTCATTTTAAAAAGGACTTTTAATTTTACCGGTTTGGAAAACATACGAATCATTTTTAATGCTATGGGTGTAGTCACATTCAGCCAAAGACTGATGGAAGTTGTTTATATAACATCAGAACAAAAAAAATGTGTGCGTGTACTAGTGTACACACGTAAGAAGTGAAACTTCTTTATGGCCTTATTTTTCGAAAAATGATGTACATGCAACTTTCCAGAAATTGGTTAAATAAAGTTAAATTAGATAAAGTTTAAACAAAAGGATTTTATTATCATAGACATGAATACAAACAAGATTTCATTTCATTTCATTTCATTTATATGTTCATCGTCGTTGTTATTACCAAAAAAAGATGGCGCGTAACCAAAAAATGTGACGCGTAACCGAAAAATGTGACGGTAAATTTTTTTTCCAACGCCGATAAAGAAGTTTCACTTCAAAAATCTATTTTGTAAAGATCGATAAAATAAAACTTTTTTTTATTACACTGTGGTATTAATATCCACAACTATATTATCATTTTCACTACATGCAAATGTGCTAAGACAATTATTATAGATGGTAAGCGACATCATAAAGTCTATTGCCATACATTTTTCGCCAAACACCTCCATAACACATTATAAGGTGTGATACATTAAAAATCAAAAATATATGGTTATAATATAAACATAACAAAAATAATGAAGAATAACTAACTAAATTAACGAGACTTTAAAAATTCTCTCTAATCTGTGGCTCATTCACAATCATCACACAGTTTCTGTCATAGAGTACCTTATTATAACCGGAAATGCATAGATGATACCTGATTTTAAAAGTTACTCTTGTGCATTAACTTTATAATCAGGCAACTATCTGTTAATCTTCCTGCTCTATATACCTGAATCTAATACGTTATTTCGGTACTTGGCTTGATTTCCCTAGTTTACTATATAACTTATTTGTTTTTTATTATTTTGATACCTATTTACCTATTAACAAATACAACCCCAAAATCATTCAGTGTATATGGTTTATAGAAGTTCTCAGGGGTGTCCGTCAATAATATTCGTTTCTACAGTAATTTATATATAATTTCGAATCTAGGAAACAATTTTTCATGATTATTGGTCTTTAGGCCAAACATGTATGGAAGCTGAGCAATCTCCTTTGGGTTTGAGAGAAACAAGGTCAGTCATCAAAGTGAGGGTGGGTAAAGTGGCAGGTCACTAGCTCATCATCCGTCTACTCCACATAATAGAAATCCACTCAGAAGTCAACTCACAGAACACAGAAAGTGGTTAAATGGGCGCTCAGGGTGCTCATAACGTTTGTACGGGAACCGATGTCGCCGGCTCGCCACCACTACACTTCCACCTAATAGATAATAGCCAATCAAACGACACGACATCAAACAATTAGACCAATCAGCGAGGAGAGCATTGACGCAATCAGAACCAAGTTTTGGTCAAGTTATGAGAATTTGCTCACACATAACTGTGGCGCGCCTGCACCGCCCACAAGGCACTTCTTACCTCGTTTTGTGTTCTGTGGAGGAAAACAAGGGAAAGTGGTATGGAAGTAGCCAAGATAACCTACCTGTTAAACAATTACAACAATAAACAGATTGAAATTTGGTCATAATATTGCGCCGTCACACCTAGCAAGACTTGGGATTGTTTCAAACAATCAATGTAATCACTGTTAAGCAGAAGAAGGAACGATCCACCACATGATTTTCGATTGCCAAAGTTTGCTCATTCAAAGACTTGTGCTGGCTAGTGAACTCAGTGTTACCAATGCATTTATGTGTGTTTTTCTCGGTTCCCAACTTAGGGGTTTTGCCCCCAGATTTAGGGGCTAGAAGGGTTAAAACGGATTTTTTTACGGGCTGGAATTTTTTGGGGTTTTTTAGGGGTTTTTAACAAAACTTGCAATTAAATCGAAAAACAAAGCGTGTGTTTTCTTTCAGTTTCTTGCGTAGAACGGAACGCACCACGATATGAAACGACTGAACTCACTGTGTGGCAGGTTGTTTCCTAAGGCTGTATGGACTAAAGTTCTTTGCCTTCCACCAATCGAAACAGCTAAATAAGATTTAACAGCCTGTCAGCTAATTTTCTTTTGATTAACCATTCGGAAAATGTATTTATTAAATAAAATAATTTACTGTAACTAAATATGTAACGTTTTAATTTATGAGCAACCAAAGAATTAAGGTAATAAGATAAGTAGGTACATATAAATTTCTATATTTAGGGGATTTTAGGGGAATTTAAAAAAATACTTAGGGTAAAATTTTGTTAAGAGTTGGTAACACTGGTGTTTTTTCCTCCCGCCCGCCGCCACTCAACGTTTTACTAAAAGATCCAACATCCTATAAACCTATTTATAATTACATAAAAAATACAATTCAAACAATTTAAATGACAAAATTCTGTGAAGTGAAGTGTAGTGACTCCAAAGTAATGAACATTTTCCAAATAAGTTATGATCTAAAGGGCTTTGTAACCAGGTCACAAAATTAAAAAAAAAACAGCCTATCAATATCCCCACTGCTGGGGCACAGGCCTTCCCTATGGATGGAATAGGGAGATTGGGCCACGACCCACCATGCGGGCCCAGTGCGGATTGGTGGGCGCCTACGACTGCAGATGCAGCCGGGACCAACGGCTTAACGTGCCTTCCGAAGCACGGAGGAGCTCGATATAGTAAATTTTTGGTCACCCATCCAATGACCGACCACTGCGAAAGTTGCTTAATGTCAACGATCGCTGCCGAACGCGCTAGCCACTTGCGCCATCGAGCTCCTCCTACACCTGAACACTGACGCGTTCAAATTGGTCTAACAATTTATTATTTTTCGGTTGCTCCTATTAAGCCGCACCCGAGACAACTCGTATCTTTCAGCTGGACAAAAATATTCAGAACACGTTAACGCAAAAGAAATGAACATATAAGTTCTATTTTAAACTTGGTTAATGTCATTTCAATTAAATCTATATCATTATTTATTTTCAAAATACATAATCTAATTACATAATTACTATATATATAAATACTAGAACAATAAAACTAAAACTAAAAACCTTAAAAATAAAATTAATAACAGAAATCAGAAATCAATCAGAAATCAATATATCTTTATTCAAATTGGATGTATAGTACAACTCTTTTGAATCGTCCAAAAAATTTTTTTTCCCTACCACTCGTTATGGACATATTTTTTAGCTGCGGCGAAAAACGAGCGAAAAAAACTCCACAACATTAAAAGTCTAATGTAACAACATTTACAAATCATTATGTTGTTACAACGTCAATACAATTATGATTTATTTAATATAGAAAACCTGTTGGAATGATTGGAACAGTTCAAACCCAAGCATTTTTGTCTGTAATATAATCAGACACTTTGTTATAAGCTTTTTTAATAAGTGTTTTTTTTTATAATATCTTTAAATTTATTTATGGCTAACTCTTGGATATTGCTTGGGACTTTATTGTATAAGCGAACACAAAGACCTTTAAATGAATTACTAATTTTGTGAAGCCTAGTAGCAGGTAAAGTTAGTTTATTTTTGTTTCTTGTATTAATTGTGTGAACATCACTGTTTTTAAGAAACAAATTAAAACTAAAATATATTATTAAAAAGAGTTCCTTTAGGCAAGGTTCCGAAGATACTGGCAGCGTTCCCCCTTTGAATGGCTAGACTAATTCTTTGTCCGAGGTAGCTGCCAGCTCTTCGGTCTCCTGTGATGTCGACTAACCTTTTTGTTATTTCCTTAAATAGCCTTATAGCGGTAGGACCCCACGGACCAAGGGTCTCGACACCGAATGGGACAAAATCATATTCGGAGCCTAGACCCCTGTATTTGCTTGCTTTTGCTTTTTCAGCCGCTTCACAAGCCGTATAAGTACTTAATAAGAATTTTTGAATTTCTGAATCAATGCGTTATATCGATGCCACAAGAGTAATCTGTTGCAAAAATTTGTTTACTCGACAAGTTGACGACATCCGGTTAGACGCCAACCACTTCACCACAGTTACAATAGGCATGATGACGGGGTACAGTAAACGAAATTCTATTTAGTCCCTCAGTTAGATGATCGAAAAATAATGGACACGTATTTTTTCTTTGGGCAATCAACCAAAAAATGACAAAGCTATAGCGCGTCAAAGTTTGGGAGTAGGGGCTCGTGACGTCACTTTTGAGTGAATTTTCCCTTATAAGTGTACTCAAACGTGACGTCATGCGACTTTTCAAATCAATATATCTCTGCAATCTTTATATTATGTGAAAAAAGAAAAAATACGTGTCCAATACTTTTTGATAATCTACCTGATGAAAACGAAGAAAAAAAAGTTTGTCATCATCCCTATTACGGAGTTCACATACACAACAACGCTGAACAATCCATTCGCAAACATTATGACAATCATGAGAAAAAACAAATTTACCAAATGCAGCGAAGTTTCTAAGCCCACAAGAATACTAATATTTGCCAAGACGTGTATTTATAAAGTCAGTTTTAATTGTACATTGTCGATTCTTGGAACGCCCTCTCTAATGTAAGGCCGACGACAGAAATTTACTTATGCATACATATAAACCCGTTTCAAAATTAAGATGGAGTTTTCCACATCGCTATGAATTAAATACAATGTCTTTATTTGCAGTCAGCGACATTAAGTGAAAAAAAAGCGAACAAGGGCGAGTCGGTGTCACTGACCGGGGATTCCGTACTAGGCTTGTTGAAAATATATCGATGTATCGATATATCAATATTTTTTGTTCGATATATCGATATTTTTTGCCGATACATTTTGATTCGATATATGCATCCGTCACATGAATAATTTTTCAAATCAGGCCAGAATTTCTTTAGAGAGTGATAATCAGACCCGACTTTCCCAGTGGGCACTTTGGGCAAGTGCTCAGGGCCCCGCGATCGATAGGGGGCCCCCTAAGATCAAATACAAAGTCCCTAGTTCCTGGTAAATCACCAAACGGAACTCATAGGGGCCCCATTATCCTAATATGCGCAGGGCCTCCAATAGGTCAAAGACGGCACTGGCGATAATAGTTTGAATTTGAAGCGCGTTGAAAAAAACAAACACGCTTCTTATCTCTTCATAATATTAGTAAGTACTAGTCCAGGCAACGAATGCTCAAAAACAGGTATAGAGGGAAATGCTTGGAACACAATTTTTGACTTCGTAACTTTGTTAGAACTAGTTAGGAGGTAAACATATCAAAAGTCCCCGCCCGTAGCCCTTAAGCCGGGGGGAAGGGGGGGATTGAAGGTCCCATTTTTAGGGTTTTCGCATATATGGGTGATTCTCAGTTAAGAGGTAATCGGTTGTATGGAAGCAGTGGCACAGCAAAAAGTGTCGATATTTATATAACTATACCACTACTTTTATCAAGACAGATGATTTTAATATGATTTTAAGATGATCAGTCTTTTTATTAATTTATTCTCGTTTTACGAGACACCAGGGGAGATACTGAGTACAGGGTAGAGACAAGATGAACTTTATTGCAATACTCTTAGAGCGCATATTAGGGTGTAAAGTACTTATCCGTGCAATCAGATTTTAGTGGAATAACGATATAAAGCTAAACAATTACCTAAAATTATATGCAATTGTACATTCTCTAATAAATTATCATCACTGTTATTGAGCTATTGCATCGTTTTTATAGTTTTGTTAGTAGCCTGGCACCATAACAGCCAGGGGAAATGTGGCAGGGGAGAGACATTTTCGTTAAAAATCTAAACTTGCCGTAAAAGTACTAATTTTACAAAGATTACAAATAAATAAAAGGTTTGCAGCACTATTTAAAATAAATGTATATAGATATTGTTGTATTTAAACACATAAATACGAAAATAAAATACCAGGGTAAATACTTCGATCACTCAACACGGCTGCACTCATCGAGCACCGTTGCGCAAATGGCCATAAAAATTGCCGCGCGGATGGCTTGTGCAGCGCTTGCTGCTAACTTCACGTGACACTCGGTGTCTTTAAGGTCAAAACTACCACAGACTATGGTAAACAACTACGATTTTCAAACTAAACCTAAGGCCAGGGGGTGAGACACGAAATTCGGAGGACACAGTTTGCGATTAATATTTTTTATAAAAAGTGCAAATATAAATAAATTTAATGGTTACATACTGTAACTAAGTTATCAGGGTTCATGTTATTACCGATAGAAAAGTAATAATTAAATTTCAATTAACTCAAAATTACTGATTTACAAAAAAGAACGGCTAGGGGACAACCCAGGGGAGAGATGTTTTTCCTCTTTGTGCTGTTATTGTAAGTAAATTATGCACATTTAGAATATAATTTTAAGTGACAATTTAGAACACATTTAGTTAATTGAAATTATTAAGATTTTAGACCATCATTTCCAAATATAATGATTTTTTTGGCTTAGCCGTCGAACATACCTCTTAACTGAGAATCACCCATATCTCGGAAACTATGCATCTTAGCGACTTGAGACTCAGACAAAAGTGAAAGCTGATTAAATTTGCTACAAGTCTTATTCAGTCAAGTTTTTTGATATCTTGTATAGTTTTCGAGATATCCGCTCTTGAGAGTCTGTAATTATGTCTCTAGTCTCCATACCTTTTCGTTGCCTGGACTATACTACAAGTATTAACTTATCAAATTCAAAAGCCAGCAAGCATCTCGTAAAAAATATAAACATAGCATAAAATCACTTATCATTAACAAAAACATACAAAATACCTACGCTACACATTCCAGTATCGTATGAGAATTGTAAAATTAACCCTACGAAATGCTACAAACGAACGAACATAATTATTAACGCGCGGCTCATTTACACCCCGCGACACGTGGACACATTATCGGGACATAAACGCATGTCAAAACTGTAAAAGGCCGAAACGGGCCCAGCAAGTGATTACACGACACCAGATCATGTCGGCGATAAATTAAAGATACACAGCGTTGATAGTGCACGCTACGCCTCGGCGGCGACGCGCCGCGGTCACGGTACGGCCGCGCCGCGGCAGTGTTACCAACTCCTACCAAAATTTTACCCTAAGTATTTTTGAAAAATCCCCTATATAGAATTTTATATGTACCTACTTATCTTATTACCTAAATTCTTTTGTTGCTAAATAAATTAAAACGTTACATCTTTAGTAACAGTAAATTATTTTATTGCATAAATACGTTTTCCGAATGGAGAATCAAACGAAAATGAGCTGACAGGCTGTTAAATCTTATTTAGCTGTTCTGATTGGTGGAAGGCAAAGAACTTTAGTCCATACAGCCTTAGGAAACAATCTGCCACACAGTCAGTTCAGTCGTTTAATATCGTGGTGCGTTCCATTCTACGCAAAAACTGAAAGAAAATACACGCTTTGTTTTTCGATTGAATTGCAAGTTTTGTTAAAAGCCCCTAAAAGGACCCCCAAAAAATTCCAGCCCCTAAAAAAGTCCCTTTTTAACCCTTCTAGCCCCTAAATCTGGGGGCAAAACTCCTAAGTTGGGAACCTCTCTCGCGTCACGCACACGCGACGGACGGGGCGCGGGGACATAGCGATTGCTTTGTCTAGTTTGCAATAAGTTCCTTCAGCCAAACTATAATGCGATTCAATTAAGAATAGGTACTTTGCAAACCGTACTTGGTTTGCAAAAAAAAACTTGGAACCCTTTTTTAGCACTTCGCTAATTCAAAACTTTCTTTTTCTTTTGCTTATAATTCTGTTATTAAATTCACTATGGTTCTGTAACATTCAATGTAACATTAACTGATATGTACTAAAGGATTCATGTAATGCATAAGAATCTCTAGCAAACAGGCTTTAAGAGGATTTGAGCCTGGGGGTCGTAACACAGGTTTTGTAACCTAGTACAATCTCCAGCTCTCTCAAAGAACTGCATTGTTATTACTGTTTTGTCATTCAATACCCTTTAATTAACTATAACGTTACTTTGTGACTTTGTGAGAGAAAATAAATAAATCATTCATTCATTCATTCAAAATTAAACACTAAACATTTGTAAACAAACAATAACAAATATTGATAATTAATATCGGTTGATATTTTTTTTTTCACTTATTGAAATTTGGCCATGAATGGTTGATAAACTAATGTCACTAAGTTGCGTTCAGAAACTCGATTTCAAACTTTCGTTTACATAAAGGATGCATGTTTGTATGTGACCTAGTAATAATGCATAATTATTCATAACTACTCCGACGGTAATGCAGAGATGAGCGGAATAGAAGCGCTAGATTCGGATTAATCTTTTTTCTCAGGCTTAATAAATAAATATTATTAAAAATCGGTGTTTTTTTTCTCAATCTTAGTAAATAAATTTTATTAAAAAAAATCTGATGCTTTATCTCACTTAATCTTAGTAAATAAGTTTTAATAAATAATTTTTTTTTTTGCTCACTCTACCTATTTGGTTTGAATTGACAGCTATGACATCACAATATGGCGCCCAGTCGGTCCTATTCTTATTTGAATCGCATTATAGGTAAACTAGTTTATCTTGGCGCGGAAAATACAATTAAAAAAAACGGAAATTCAAATGTGAATTGGATCCAAAGCTTGATCGCTTTTTGTGTAATGAGCAAAGCGTTTATTTCTGGAAATATTGAAGCAAAGGATTTCCTTTTTGGGAGCTGCTTTTAAAAAGAACATGTTAAAGAAGTCAAAATAATAATAAATCTTTATTCAATTTGGAAGCATAATACAATACTTTGAAATAGTCCATATTTATTCCCCTACCTTCCCATATGGATATTTTTAACATTCAGCAGTGCAGAAAAACGGGCGTAAAGACTTCGTAGTATTAAATAGATTACGTTACAAATATTTACAAAATATCTGGATCATCATCATCAGCCTAATGTCCCCACTGCTGGGGCACAGGCCTTCCCTATGGATGGAATAGGGAGTTTGGGCCATGACCCACCACGCGGGCCCAGTGCGGATTGTGTGCGAAACTAACGGCTTAACGTGCCTTCCGAAGCACGGAGGAACTCGAAATAAATGTTTTTGGTCACCCATCCAATGACCGACCACTGCGAAAGTTGCTTAACTTCAACCATCGTAGCTGAACGCGCTAACCAACTGCGCCATCGAGATCCTCAAATAAAAAATCTGGACAAAATATCTGGATGCTGTAGCTCAAATATGACACAATGAGATGCCTTAAAATCCAAAGTCGCCATTTTCCTAATAAATAGTTGTAGTTAACATGAATAACGCAATCAAAAGCCTTGGCCAAATCAGAGAAAACACCTAAAGCATCATTCGACTGCTCCCAGACCTGTTTCAAATAGTAAATAGCACGAATATAGGTCTAAATTTTGTGGAGTCAGATGTGCTACCGGATTGATATAATGCAATTATTGAAGTAAAACTTCTTTTAGGACAGATGACAGAGGCAAATTCCTCTACCCCACCTGATGTTAAGTGGTGATAAGTCCAATCGCGAAGATAGCTGGTACAGCAGTTATAAATTGCCACACCAACCATCCTCACCTTGCCGGCCCGCAGAAATGCTTCATCACGCCTCTCATAAAAGACCCCAGATTGTAGGAAGGAGGGAACACGTGTGCGGGCAAAGAATTCCACTTACGAATAGTACGACAAAGAAATGAGTCACCAAATTTCTTTGTTCGTGTAGGAATAGTGGCCACAGTAGGTCGGTGGCAACGTAGGCCAGCGCGCGTGGTCCTCTGAAGAAAAGGTGATGGGAGAATAACTCCTCAGAACACTCGCCGCGGTATGGTCGGTGGAATGCGCTTAATGATGCCACATCGCGGCGTAATTGTAGGCTTGTTGAAAATATATCGATGTATCGATATATCGATATTTTTTGCCGATATATTTTGATTCGATATATCGATACATCGATACAAAATAACCAATATCGAAATTCGTATCAAAAACGATATTTTTTTAATTATAAGCGGCATTCCACGATCTAACTAAATTCGTATCAGAAAAAATCGCAACTGGATCTCAGATTAATGATATTCAACATATCTATTATCTGTGCTGTATTTAGTATTGTCTATGGGTGCGGCCAGAGTGCACTCAGATTCAGAGTCAGATTCAGATTCTGAAAACAAGCGCGAGAAATAAACAGTGTAGTCTAAGTAGGTTGCCTGCTTTTTCTCGCGCTTTGTTTTCTGAGTCTGAATCTGAATCTAAATCAGGAGTGCAATCTGGCCGTACCCTTCGACTACACTGTTTATTTCTCGCGCTTGTTTTCGAAATCTGAATCTGAATCTGAATCTGAGTGCACTCTGGCCGCACCCTATGTCATCATTCGAAAATAGGGTCTATTTTTAGGGAGATAATTTTCGTTCCATTATTATTCCGCGTGTCATATTTCGTGAGCTACTGTACGATATTTTTGGGAAAATTAGTCCGATATATCGATGTTTTTTTCGCGATATATCGAAACCGATATTGATATTTTTTAAAAGATCGATGTATCGATATATCGATATTTTTTTCAACTTTCGACATCCCTACGTAATTGTAGAGATTCGAGTTTGTGAGTTACCTCTTCATTGCCTATAATGGAAAAATCCTACGGAAAAGATGAATCGGAAATGCGTCACAATCGTCACACAAGCATATATACAGTGAAACCTGGTTAATTGGGATCTGAAGGGACCAAGACATATGTACCAATTATTCAGGGTATCCATAATCCAGTTTCCCAATGAGGGCTATCGCGTATGAATCCGCCACTAGAGGCGCTAGTGTAGCGTGAGGTCTCCGAAATGTCAAATGTTATTGCTTGTTGGTTGACTACGCGGGTTTATTTCTTATTAAAATAATGTTGTGAATAATTAATTGGTAACAATTCGGCTTAATTATGGCAAATATGAGTTATGTGGCAATGAATGTCAGTTATTAAAAATTTGAGCTTAGAAAAATGATTATGTTCCCATTTTTTCCGAATAAAACGGAACTGCGCGTCACTGTGGCATGGCCTATTATGTTTAGGATATGGTTCTTTTGTGTTAAAATACGATCTAAATGTAACCTTTGATTTCATGTGCGTATTAATAAACTTTAAAAGTTACAATTTAGGACTTCACTCAACAGTGGCGCCATCTGGTGAGACAGAAAACGGTAGCCCTCATTAAGCAGGTTTAAAATTATAGTTGTCTCATTTACAGAGGCCCCAGCTTACAGAGGTCGAAATGTGCCGTTATTCCCTTGTTTTTAGGTCAAAACCTGAGATAGTACTGACAAACAAAGCATGCGCGAAAGACGACGCGAAATGTATGTAAACAAACATGTCAAAACGTGTTACAACCTGATTAAATAGTCTCACTTATACAGGTAATTGAGCTACAGAGTCTCAATTATAGAGGTAGACATCGAAAGAGACTTAGAATTCAAATCTCATTTAACCAGGTTCAAAAAGTCCCATTAACAAAGGTAATTTAATGAAAAACTCTCAATAATAGAGGTTTCTCACTTATCCAGGTCCCACTGTATATATACACTTAAATATATGAGTGCCGCGTGCACTGATCCATTTCCCTATGCCTTATGCATAGGGCTGCCATCTCTAAAATGTGGCAACCAGGATAAGACGCGTGATATCCCCGGATTTTGTTGCCCAGAACCCGGACAGGCCAAAAAAAAAACAGTTAACAATGTCACAAATCAACTTTTTTATGTTGATCTAGGCAAAAGAGCTAGCAGTCTACCTCATAATAAGTGATCACTGCTGCCCATGGACACTTGCAGCACCAAGGGCCACTTAGGCGTTGCCGTAATTTTTTTAACCCGGACTACAAATAAAACCCCGCCCGGACGCTCCCTGGACGCCCCGTAAACTAGGACAAATCCGGGGAAACCCGGACGGATGGCAGCCCTACTTATGCACCGCCTAATGTTAGGTAATTTAAGAAAATAAGTTTAAATTCATATTTGTGATCCGTGCACATAAATTTTTTTTCGTTATGTTCCATGCGGTCAACACCACAGTCAATACGCTGGTTACATATGAATAACTAGCGGCCCGCCCTCGCTTCGCTTCGGTGTAGAGCTGAAGTGTAGACTACAGTTTTTGTTCTCAGGCTTGTATTATACACAATGACATTCATCTATGATTCTTCTTATACCTGCATGCAAAATCTCAGCCCGATCGGTTTAAAATTGACAAAGTTTCATACAAACTTTCATTCCCTATTTTATCCCCTTGGGGATAGAATTGATCAAAATCCTTTCTTAGGGGATGCCTACGTCATAACATCTACCTGCATGAAGAATTTCAGCCGGATCCGTCCAGTGGTTTGGGCTGTGCGTTGATAGATCACTATGTCAGTCAGTCAGTCACCTTTGAGTTTTATATATATAGATAGGTGTAGCCTACATGGAATTCCCAAAGAGAGGTAAGTAAGAAGCCATAAGCACTCGGGCATATTTTACCGAAAGAGCCAAAATACGAGTTATATTAGTGCGAGAGTTTGTCAGACCGATCTTTACAATCTATTGATTACGATGAATCGCGATTCGAGAAGCAACTTAGTACAAAAGGACAGTGTTACCAACTCTCACCAAAATTTTACCCTAAGTATTTTTTAAATTCCCCTAAAATCCCCTAAATATAGAAATTTATATGTACCTACTTATCTTATTACCTAAATTCTTTCGTTGCTCATAAATTAAAATGTTACATATTTAGTTACAGTAAACTATTTTATTGAATAAATACATTTTCCGAATGGAAAATCAAACGAAAATGAGCTGACAGGCTGTTAAATCTTATTTAGCTGTTTTGATTGCTGGAAGGCAAAGAACTTTAGTCCATACAGTCTTAGGAAACAATCTGCCACGCAGTCAGTTTAGTCGTTTCATATCGTGGTGCGTTCCATTCTACGCAAAAACTGAAAGAAAACACACCCTTTTTTTTCGATTTAATTGCAAGTTTTGTTAAAAGCCCCTAAAAAAACCCCCAAAAAATTTCAGCCCCTAAAAAGTTCGTTTTAACCCTTCTAGCCCCTAAATCTGGGGGCAAAACCCCTAAGTTGGGAACCGTGCAAAAGGATCTTTCGATAAACACCATCTCGTATGGTAATGCTACGATATTACGCAAACGGAAATGAAATGAAATTTATTTGCATTAACTGTGGTTACAATGATGTTCTTAAAGGATTAGGTCAGATCGCACAATTAGCCGTTTCCAGCATGCAAAAATTAATTGAAATATAGATTTATAATTATGTTATGACTTTTTTGTATTTAGAGCATATCTCTTAGTCTATGTAAAATACTTATTTGCAAAATATGAAATCTAATACATTGATAAAATAAAATGTCAAAAGACATTTTAGGTAGGTAATGAAAGTTTGAAAATTCTCCGAATGCTTGGTTTAAAGATCCGTTTATAAATTACAAAAAGGCATAACACCACCAGCTTACTCCAAAGCCAGCCAGCAAGATGCACAAACAGTTACGACTGCGGCACTGTGAAACAGGCGCTCCCTCCCCCCCTTGCATTTACTCCCATAAAACATTTTAATGGAAAATCGATGCTATAATTCAATTACCCGATGGCAGCAACTCCACAAACCCGCCATTCTTTCCCTTAAAAAAAGCAAAAAAAGGAGATAGCATCGAAGTAAAAAAAAAAACAGTAAATAGATTGCTGCCTGGATCATTTGCTTAATGTGTTAAGTAGTCTTTTGACTTGGCAATCGTAATATTCTCCCTGGACGATGTATAACTTACTTAGCAAAAACCGACGCAGTTACAAACTACATTTCATGAGTGATAAATTACTCGTAGAGTATAAGTTTTATTAATGGAATGGTATAAAGTAAGCAGTGAAAGTATTTAATTGATTACCAAGCATTACATACCTAGTCAGGTCATAAATTCTGTCGCATGTTTAATATAAAATGATTGAAACAAGTTTATTCATTACTAGTGGCCCGCCCTCGCTTCGCTTCGGTGTAGAGCTGTAGTGTAAACTATAGTTTTTGTTCTCAGGCTTGTGCAATAAACAATGACTTTATTTATATAATTACACGTGTTATTGTGAGTCAACCATAAAAGATAGACATAATATGCTGTTGCGGGATATTTTTTAGACAATTTTATGTAGAATATTTCCGTCATACATGATTTCTATGTAACTTTAACCATTAAGGCTGCACACGCGACGGAAGCTTAAAAAATGAAGTAACTTCTCCCGATTGCATTTTTGGCATCAGTATCGATCACTAATCACCCCCTGATAGTTATTTCAAAAATATATTTCATGTACAGAATTGACATCTCTACAGATTTATTATAAATATAGATGTAACCATTTATATACCAAAATGAACTTAACAAAACATAGATTCTTATGACAATAAAGTTTATTCAAGATGACCTTCGTGATTTTGAATACAGGCCTTCAATCTGCGCGGCCATTCGTCTATCGCACAGCACGAACGAGGTCCATGTCATTATATTATTCTTTTGGTTATATTAAAATTTTTCAGTATGTCAAAAATTTGAATTGGCGCGTAACCGCAACGATGCAACGCAATAACTGCAACGCGGTCTTCTTTAAGCGTCCACTCCATATTTAAAAATGAGTAAAATTCTAAAAAGTATACATTTTTATTTTCACGAACAATTCGAAATTCGAATTCATTAAACTTTTTTGTGGCCAGCATTCTAAGAGAAAAGTTTTTACTGTGTGACAATACTTATGACCTGACTGCGTAAGTTAGTATACATGCAAAATCTATACAAAACCAAACTATACGAACTTGAAATAGGAATGCCGATAATTGTAAATTATTATAGGGTTTTGTGTAGTGCATCACCATTAGCCTATTAATGTCCCCACTGCTGGGGCACAGGCCTTGCCTATGATGGAATAGGGAGATTGGACCATGACCCATCACGCGGGCCAGTGCGGATTGTTGGGTGCAATCGACTGCAGTTGCAGCCGGGACCAACGGCTTAACGTGCCTTCCGAAGCACGGAGGAGCTTGAGAAAGTAAAGTTTCGGTCACCCATCCAATCGCCGACCACTACGAAAGTTGCTTAACTCCAATGATCGCAGCCGAACGGGCTAACCGATTGCGCCATCGAGCTCCTCCAGAGTGTGGTGTATACCTTATCTAGAATGAACCGGAAAATCCCATTTGTATGTAATAGCAGCTATATATTTAACTAGCGGCCCGCCCTCGCTTCGCTTCGGTGTAGAGCTGAAGTGTAGACTACAATTTTTGTTCTCAGGCTTGTATTATACACAACTTCATTCATCTATGATTCTTCTTATACCTGCATGCAAAGCCTCAGCCCGATCGGTTTAAAATTGACAAAGTTTCATACAAACTTTCATTCCCTATTTTATCCCCTTGGGGGTAGAATTGATCAAAATCCTTTCTTAGCGGATGCCTACGTCATAACATCTACCTGCATGCCAAATTTCAGCCCGACCCGTCCAGTGGTTTGGGCTGTGCGTTGATAGAATCACTATGTCAGTCAGTCACCTTTGAGTTATATATATAGAGACACATTCTGTGAAAATTTCAGCTGTTTTCTTATTAAGGTTCAGTAGATAGAGCTGGCTCCCAAGCAGACTGTCTGACAACGACCGCTTGTAATTGTTGTAATACTTCAGCAACCGATAACCCCAAAAATATAGGCAGACCCGTCTGCGGACTCGGACTCGAACCCGCACCCTTCGCAATCCGGGCGAATGCACTGACCAATTATGCTACCACGGCCCTGATGGCCGCGTCGAAATTCCTCTAGCCATTCTTCAGCTGCTTAGAAGTTTCTTTTTTTGTGTCAAGGATTCAAGAAACTATAGAACTGGGTATAAACCATATGGTTTAAATTACAACTCGGTACCTCCACGCGTTACTGAGATAAACGGCGTGACAGACAGACGTACAACAAAGTGATCCTATAATTGTTACGTTTAATCCTTTTAAAGTGAAATTTAAGTAAGCTGGCGAATGTGTTACGCGTTACGAAAAGTGTGTTCGGGCGAGGCGAACGGGAGTTGAGTGGGGGATATAAGCAAGAGAAGGCGGCGAATTGATGCACTATCCATAACATGAATAATTTTTCAAATCAGGCCAGAATTTCTTTAGACAGTGATAATCAGACTCGACTTTCCCAGTGGGCACTTTGGTCAAGTGCTCAGGGCCCCGCGATCGATAGGGGGCCCCCTCAGATCAAATACAAAGTCCCTAGTTCCTGGTAAATCACCAAAGGAGTCATAGGGGTCCCATTATCCTAACATGCCCAGGGCCTCCAATAGGTCAAAGACGGCACTACATGTAGGTGAAATTTTATAGGGGGCATACGAGCAGACGGCTCACCTGATGGTAAGTGATCACCGTCGCCTATGGACACTTGCAACACCAGGAGTATCACAAATGCGATGCCGGCCTTTAAGGAAGGAGTACGCTCTTTTTTTGCAGGTTCTTGGGTCGTATTGGTCCGGAAACACTGCTGGCGACAACATATTCCACAGTTTTGTCGTACGTGGTAAAAAATTTCGACAAAAACGCACGGTTGTGGATAGTGAACTAAAGGAATCAAAAAATGAATTCAAAATTGTACTTGGTCTAGTCGAAATAATGACAGGATAGTCAGAAAAAAATAAAAAGGTTACCAGGTACAACGCTGAAACCTAAAAATGCATAACCTTAATTAAATCTATATAAATATGTTACATGAAAACTGGAGGCAATGATATAAACAATGGCGCGGTATAGACATTTGAAAGTTAGGAAATAATCGCAAAAAGAACAGCGCAATGGAATACAAACTGTACGACGTGCTGCGCGGTTTGCAACCTTGAATGTATAGTGATAAGGGCGAGGTGGTCTGTGTTGAAATGTCGCTGTGTACGAATGTTAATATCGGGACCACAGGCCGCTTCAGTGGGACTTCGAACGTATAACATCCATGTAAGTCAAACAATTGGTGGATATGGTATTTAAAAAAAAGTGGATGTGCGACACGGAATATTTGATGTGATGTTTTTATTTATTTTTAAGCATTTAACTGCTAGATGTTTAAATCTAAAGAAAAGTTTACTAGAAAAAAAATGGGTGCGCGTACTTATGTAGGCGCGTGAGAAGTTATCCTTCTTTGGCATCGTTTAAAATTAGTTTTTAATTGCATGCAAATAATTAATTACAATAAATTAATAAAAAGTCTGGAAAAGGACACAGTCAATAAAGTTCAGTTTTAATTTGAAAAAATAAATAAATAATCAAAATATTCAATTAAAATCGCTACTGAATATAATTTATTAGAACATATGTGATTTGCACTTGTATGAAACTCAAACACGTATTCCGAATATACAAACTAGAAACATGTGGATAAATATTATAAATATGAATACCTATAACTGTTACTTTATTACAAAAAATAAAGATGTGGTTTTTGGTTCTACTACACCAATGGTCAAGAGATGGCGCTGTAGTCTCCTGAATCGCGCTTTGGTTCCGTTGTTCCAGATTAATAAATACTTTTGATAGACCTTCACAATGCAGTCGTTAGCACCCACTAAATAGAGAGTCTATTTTGTTGGTAGATTTTCTTAATGTGCGGTAAACACAAAAGTAACAGCATGAAGTTGAACCAGACCAACTTCATGCTGTTAATTTTTGTGTTACAGTGATGCGCGCGCATCTTAAAAGTTCACTCTCATCATTTTTTCATAACGCGCCTAAAGAAGTATAACTTCAAAAATCCACGCGGACCAGGCAGCGGACGGGACTCGAACCCGCACCCTTCGCAATCCGGGCGAATGCACTGACCATTATGCTACCACGGCTTTTTATTATGCTTTTTTTTCTAGTAAACTTTTCTTTAGATATTTAATGTGAGTTTGCACCACAGTGTTAGTTAAAGTTAAATTTTACTGAGTCTCGACATGACAAGACAGTTTACGTTAAAATGTAAGTTGATGCATTCACGCTTATTAAAATAATTGAAACCTGAGAGTTTAAAGTACAATAATAATTATAATTTAGGAAAGTAATGGAATTAAATTATTTTTTTACTCTGTAAAATAAGAACTTTGCTTAAGGTTAAGTTAAACTGAGATTTAGTCAGGTTAAAAGGTGGCTCCGATTGTAATAGTAAATTTGAGATTATTCTTTCAATTCTGTCATATTAATTCTAAATAAGCCCCAGATTAGCAAAAATCTGAAACTTTTGAAGGCAGTCAGTCAAATAGCGGAATTTACATATTAAGGCCTTAAATACTCGTCGCAAAAACGAAAAGTTCCTTTAAAGAGGAATTTCATTTGTAGAAGTCCTGATTCTTAATATCAGAGAAACCTGTTTGGAACGATAACAATTACCAATCTAAGAAAACGAAATGTGGCGCAAAGCTGTGTATAACAACGTCTATTATATAAGAAAAAGTATAGTTTATAGCTGACCTATACAAAGTTTTTAACCAGTGTGTGTTGCCAGTGATGACCTATGGCAGTGAGGCGTGGTCGTTTACTATGGGTCTCACAGGACGGCTCAAGGTCGCCCAGCGGGCAATGGGGAGAGCTATGCTTGGTGTTTCCCTACGTGATCGAGTCAGATATGACGAGATCCGTAGGAGAACTAAAGTCACCGACATAGCTCGAAGAATAGGCCAGCTGAAGTGGCAGTGGGCGGGACACATAGCGAGGAGAACCGATGGCCGTTGGGGCGGGAAGGTTCTCGAATGGCGACCGCGTGCCGGACGACGCTCAGTGGGAAGACCCGCTACAAGGTGGACCGACGATCTGGTGAAGGTCGCGGGAAAACGCTGGATGCGGGCAGCGCAGGACCGATCGTTGTGGAGATCCTTGGGGGAGGCCTATGTCCAGCAGTGGGCGTTGTACGGCTGATATGATGATGATGATACAAAGAACTCGATAGTGTAATGGGAAACATGATTAAAATCTGCTGTTCCAAACCTTCAGCAACATTCGCAAAGGGTTACCATCGTAAAGGCTGTTAAAATTGAATTATTTCGCAGTGATTACACGCTGATCATAAAAACGATACTATCCACATTGAAGAGTAATGCCTTTAATGTGAACTAATAATGATATAGCAGCAGATACATTCGTGTAGTGTAGAGCAATCCTGAACTGGACTATGCAGTCCAGGTATCCTGTAAGAAGCAATCTCACTTGCGGTCTCATTTTATTCGGATTTCCGACAGTAAGAAAATACACTAACACAGACACAAGGTATTAAGATTTTTTTGAAGTGATAACTTCTTATACCGCTTCGTTACGTAACGCGTTACGGCGCCAGTCTGTCTGGCTCCCCTTCCTCGCATACGGCGGCGGTAGGCAGGCTCCTTCTCTCTCACTCTAACCCGCAGTCCCGCTTAGATTAGTTTATGTTATCACTTCTGTCGTGCGTCCCGAGACGCACACGTTAATTTTTTATTCTAAGTGGCTTTAAGCTTAACCTTCTGCAGTGAAATACCGTTACCTTTGAAAAGATGCTAATCTCCTTAGCTGCAGTTTCAGCTTCAGCTATGGAGTCAATGTAACTCCCTAAGTTTAATGTAGGTGTTAGATCCATGCCTGAGAGCTGAAGATGTTCTGAAATCGACCGATTTAAACCAAGGAAAGACTCGACTGACTTGGCTGTAAACAGACATTCTTCATCATCATCATCATCAGCCTATTAATGTCCCCACTTTGGGTTTGACTATGACACTTTGGGTTTGACTATTGGGCTATGACTCACCACGCGGGCCAAGTGCGGATTGGAGGGTGCTAACGACTGCAGATGCAGCCGGGACCAACGGTTAACGTGCCTTCCGAAGCACGGAGGAACTCGAGATAGTAAATTTTTGGTCACCCATCCAATGACCGACCACTGCGAAAGTTGCTTAACTTCAACGATCGCAGCCGAACGCGTTAACCACTTGCACCATCGAGCTCCTCAAAACATACATTACGCAATCCAATCTAGACGAGAGGGTTAGTAGTTAGTTACTTAGTTCTTCAGGGCGGTTTCCGCACTTAGTCCTAATTATTGGACCATTGTGCGTATCTCAAAAACATTCCCGCTTACTCCAGCCAGCCTATATCGGTCCAGAAGGAAAGCAGCCTTGATAGACTGCTGCAAGCTTCCCGGAACGATTCTGGTGACTGGAGAAGTCGTGCCCGTTGGTCGGCCACACTCCTGCATTCCATGATGACATGCTGTGGCGTTTCTTCTGCCTCCATGCATCCTCTGCATAGGGGGCTGTCTGTAACTCCTATGGTATATAGGTGTTTGTTTAGGGGACAATGACCAGTCAGGGATCCTATAATCCTGCGAAGTTTGTCCTTTTATTTACCGCCGGAACCGCGTTTTTCGTTTGCCGGCATCCTTAACCTGTTTTCCACTCCGTCAAGTGTGTTTTATGAGTTATTTCACGCAGCCACGTTTTAATTTGGGCCTGAGGTATGGGCAGCAAAGGCTCCGGACCATACACCTTTGTGTCTGCTCCCCTCTTAGCCAGTTCGTCTGCTGCGTCGTTTCCAATTGAGCTGCTGTGTCCTTTTATCCATTGCAGAGTTACCGTTAGACGAGAGGGTAACACACCGCATCCAACGTGCACAGTCGCCGTCCCACCTCGTTGGTAACAGCGCGGCGTTCTACCGCCAACTTTTGTTCTCTTTGTGACTGGTTCACGTTATTATTAAAAACAATAAATCGCTGAGGGCGCCACCTACCACTATTGCTTCGCTTTCACTTCGCAACCCCCGCCCTCAACCCCCGCGCCGCTCCCACCACCCCACGTATAATTACTGAAGTGAAACACGCAGTTCTTATTTGAAAATAGCAGTTGAACTGTTGATTAGTTTTGGAATTTTTAAATCGTTTATAGAGCTTTCGTTTCGGGCGAGGTCGGAAGCCCGTCAGTTTTTCATTTGGCAGCTTTTTTAGCTGGTGGATAGGATAGGTGTGAGCAAAATTCACGGCGAACGCGAACCAATGTCGTATTCGAATAGCTGAATAATTTTGAACTCGATACGTATCGAATGTCAAAAAAGGTTTTTATGAAAGATATTGAATTCTCGTTGCGTCCCGTTAGAGCGATGTTAAATTGTTCATACAAAACTTCTTGATATTTAACGCGTTTCGTAGTAACCCAGATCGAATTCAACTATTGAAATAGCTACTAGTACAGTCAATCTGTAGGTTGAGTGGTGAAAAAAAAACCTAAAGGGTAAGTCTTGTTTTTTCTGTTGCCAAATGACGTCAGTAAGCCACCTTGGCGATGGGTATGTTCAACTCGTAGGCGTTTCTTGAAAAACTCAAAAAAACCCTCAAAAATTTTTTGAAACGCATTTTTCTTGTTTTGTATGCATTTTAGAAACTTTTTTTTTTTGACCGTAATTGTAGAGGGCGTTGAGTACTACAATTTATGTCATTTTTGCAATCTCGTACAACAAAAAATGCGCATTGTTGGTGGCGCTAAAGTCTCAAAAAAAGTAATTTTTCACATTTTCACCCTGAAAATATCATTTTATTGGAAAACTTTAAATGGAAAAGTTGTTCCGTACATAATTACCAACAACTTTTGTATAAACAATTTTTTTTTCGACAGATTGATTGTACTATACTGTTTCAAATAAAATATAGTTTAAATCGTTGCGTTTGCTTCGAAATGATATTTCTGTTTCGAGACAAAATCCTTCACTCGTTTATCTATAAAAATAAGTAGTAGCGTATTGTGCTTAGTTTACACCAAACTTATACTTATTAAAATATTTTAGGGTTCCGTAGACCTGACAAGGAGCCCTTATTATCTCATATCTATTAGACAAGTCCGTTCGTCCATTCGTCCGTCTGTCTGTGGTGCTGTTTCAGCGGCCAAACCCTAAGAGATAGATAAAGAGAATGTTTAAGTTATAAGTTAAGAATAGTCTGATAAGACTACAAACCGGATTTGAGTAACGTAGCACTTCCGGTTTTCGAGAAATCACGAATTTCAAACGAAACCACACAAAATCTCCGAAGTTCTCAATTAATTAAATATTGTTTTTTTGTTTTTTTTTTTTTTAAATCAGGTTTTGGTGAACATTCGGTTCACTGGTTTGCTAGTTGTACTTTATAGTGCGAACTATTGTATTTTTGGTAGAGAAGGGCGTCCCTCTCCCCTCACCCTCTAAAATGCAAACTTCTTGCTATGCTTGAAAAGCCTGAAAATAATCATGATAATAGTGCTTTTCATGAACTTTGAAGGAAAATTCTAACGGTTCAGATAGATTCGTTAGATTAAGAGTAACTAGCAAACCAGTGAAAAGTATTTAATTAATTGAGAACTTCGGAGATTTTGTGTGGTTTCGTTTGAAATACGTGATTCCTCGAAAACCGGAAGTGCTACGTTACTCAAATCCGGTTTGTAGTCTTATGAGACTATTCTTAACTTATAACTTAAACATTCTGTTTATCCTCTTACAGTTTGGCCGCTGAAACAGCACCACAGACAGACGGACGGACTTGTCTAATAGATAAGAGATTAGTCGTTCAACTTTAGTTAAAGAAAATTTCTAACCTATTGAAAATTCCTTAGCAGAAAATATTAATAGTGACATACATGAAGTTACTGTAGCGTAAAACCTTGTGTTGAAAAGCAAATAAAAAAATATATATAAAAATGGATTTTTTTCAATTTCCGATACAGAAAATAAAGACTCCTGCTCAAATATTGTTTAGTGTCCCAAAAAGGAGGTGGAAATATCTAAAGAATTAAACACCTGGAACAGCTGACCTGTTCCAATTTTAAATAGCGAGGGTGCGTTTATTGCTTTTACATAACATACTTATATTTCAAATAAAACAAAATGGTAACGTGATTCAGTTAACTAATCCTGCCATCTAGCGTACAAAAAGTTAAGTAATTCTAAACATATATGTTGTAACGACATGCTACTACGGAACCCTGCAACGCGCGTGGCACCATACTCGCTTCATCATCATCATCATCATCAGTCTCTTAATGTCCCCACTGCTAGGGCACAGGCCTTCCCTATGGATGGAATAGTGAGATTGGTCCATGACCCACCTCGCGGGCCCAGTGCGTATAGGCGGGTGCTAACGACTGCAGATGCAACCGGGACCAACGGCTTAACGTGCCTTCCGAAGCACGGACGAACTCAAGATAGAAATTTTTGGTCACCCATCCAATGACCGACCACTGCGAAAGTTGCTTAACTACAACGATCGCAGCCGAACGCGCTAACCACCTGCGCCATCGAGCTCCTCAACACTCACTTGGTTTTATCAAATTTCAACTTATTTACTCGACAAACTTTGTGTTAAAATGCCGTCAAATTTTCTGGATAAATATGACGAGCTGATAGAAACAAGATAGATTTTTTGAAATAAATTCATCTCTTATCTAATAGACAAGTCCGTCCGTCCGTCCGTGGTGCTGTTTCAGCGGCCAAACCGTAAGAGATAGATATAGAGAATGTTCAAGTTATAAGTTAAGAATAGTCTGACAAGACTACAAACCGGATGTGAGTAACGTAGTACTTCCGGTTTTCGAGAAATCACGTGATTTCTATTTCAAACGAAACTACACAAAATCTCCGAAGTTCTCAATTAATTAAATACATTTTTTTTTTGTTTTGCTGAACATTTGGTTCACTGGTTTGCTAGTTTTTTTTAATTCAATTGCTAAATCAAATGATTCGTCAGTGATTAGATTAAGGGTCCAGGGCTCAACATCAACAGGGTAAGAGATGGGATAGTGTTGGGTAGGACACGACTTGAAAAAGAGTTTGCAAGAGTAGCCTCTTTTTTGTACTGAGCCAGTACAATGCCCCACTTCAAATGAGGCGAGGCGTACTAAAGCTCGGCAATACATTTGAAGTGACGAGTACAAATATGACATTGAGGCGTACAGAAGCTCGACATTACGTTTGTGTGCACGAGTAGCACCTCCTCTACGCACTATCAATCTTGCTGGATCCAGCATGCAGGACAGCGCTATACACGTAAAAGAGATAGAGATACAGATGGATAGTGCGTAGAGGACTTAACTGAAATGTCATGCCTCGCTCTCTTTCAGACTTACGAAGAGTAAGTGAGTAACGAGACGCGACTATCGCGACGTTTAATGTGAAGTACCTAGAACATTTTAAAATTTTGAGCCGCTCTTACATTTTGACGTCATGTCCGGGACAAATGTACCGCCCCTTGTAAGTCCTACTCAACACTAAGATGGGAAGAAACGATCGACTGATACTTGTGAACACGTATAAGGTCCGGCGTGGTTCTGTTTGTTACCCACAGGTATGGTCTGCGAAGACGAGGGACTATCGTCAGCGCAGAGCAAAAATTCCTGAATCGAAAAAAAAAGTCTACCTAGAACTTGCCACGGAATCAATGCAAACGCTGAACGGGACATACGTCACTCGGAAATTTAGAGAAACGTATGTTATGGAAGCAAATATTCTAAAACTAGCGGCCCGCCCTCGCTTCGCTTCAGTGTAGAGCTGAAGTGTAGACTACAGTTTTTGTTCTCAGGCTTAACACAATGACATTCATCTATGATTCTTCTTATACCTGCATGCAAAGTCTCAGCCCGATCGGTTTAAAATTGACAGAGTTTCATACAAACTTTCATTCCCTATTTTATCCCCTTGACGGTAGAATTGATCAAAATCCTTTCTTAGCGAATGCCTACGTCATAACATCTACCTGCATGCCAAATTTCAGCCCGATCCGTCCAGTGGTTTGGGCTGTGCGATGATAGATCACTATGTCAGTCAGTCACCTTTGAGTTTTATATATATAGATTACTAGAGGTCGCCCGCGACTTCTTCTGCGTTAACTTAGTTTCTTTGTAAATCCCTCTGGAACCTAACACTTTTTCGGGATTAAAGTAGCCTATGTGTTAATCTAGGGTGTCAGCTAACTCCATACCAAATATTATTAAAATCGCTCTAGCCGTTTAGACGCGAAGAAGTAACAAACATACACACTCACATACTCACAAACTTTCGCCTTTATAATATTAGTGTGATAACGTTGCATTGTAATTAATATGAAGTTAAAGAAAAAGAGAAATCTTTTAAAACGTGAATACTGGGTCCATCCCATTTATTGAATCGAGCGCGCCGACTAAAGTTCGCTGTGAGCGTTTCTGCACCTAGTCACGGAACTGTGAGCGTTTCTGCGCCTAGTCACGGAACTGTGAGCGTTTGTGCGCCTAGTCACGGAACTGTGAGTGTTTGTGCGCCTAGTTACGGAACTGTGAGCGTTTATACGCCTAGTCACAGAACTATGAGCGTTATGGCAGACAAAAAATTCTTCGGACATTATTGTAATGACATATGACAAGCTATTGTGATTTAAAGACTTTCACTAACAATTATTTCGATATACCATGGGAAACTGAATAAAAAAGCTTAAAATTAGTGCTTCTTCGTTATTACATAACGGGATCAAACAGCACATCAAATGATCTCTAATTCCTGCTAAATAGCATCTACAAGAATGAAAACCAAATATTTGTGGTGAACAAATACCTAGCTGCAAAAAAGCTAAAAAAAAATCTAAAGAAAAGTTTACTAGAAAAAAATCCACGCGGACCAGGCAGCGGACGGGACTCGAACCAGCATCCTTCGCTATCCGGGCGAATGCACTGACCATTATGCTACCACGGCCCTATTAGCCGCGTCGAAATTTTTTTTTCCTAGCTTTAAGCTGCAAGGCAGCGCCATCTCTTCGCATTGTAGGTAACCCACAATGTCAAATGAATACTTTTTCAAGTATTAAACATTTGAAATGCAATACAATGCGAAGAGATGGCGCTGCCTTGCAGCTTAAGGCTAGGAAAATTTCGACGCGGCTAATAGGGCCGTGGTAGCATAATGGTCAGTGCATTCGCCCGGATAGCGAAGGATGCGGGTTCGAGTCCCGTCCGCTGCCTGGTCCGCGTGGATTTTTTTTTCTAGTAAACTTTTCTTTAGTTTTAAACATCTAGCAGTTAAATGCTTAAAAAATAAATAAAATGGTAGCTAAAAAAAGTTTCAGACCAAAGGTTGAATGATACAAATAAACGGTAATCTTAAATAAAACTAGTTTTTACGAGTTAATGCACGAAACTTTATTTATTTATTGACGTTTCGTAGCCTTTACAGGCTTCGTCGTCAGAATAAAACTTTTATTTAATTTGTCGAGCTACCTTCCAAAGACTTTTATTGAGCGTTTGGTTATTTCATTGTTAGATTTTGAAGTTTTATTGTCTATGTATGAATTTATTATTTAATTTACTTAATAAAGTATTATATTTAAAATTATTTTTTGTAATTTTGAGTTTATTTATTTGACCCTAACTACCGTAAACTACTAACGGTAATCTTAATTAAAGCGACACCAACGTCGGCACGTATAGAAATGTATTACGCCATATTGAATCGTCATTGTATGACACGCTCAACATAAAATCATATCCTGCAAGTTGCAACCAATCACAATATTAACATCGAGGGACCTGAGCGATGGAACGTAGCGTTCGACCAGAGCGTGTCGTTAATTCCCTTAATTAATACCTAATTGATGTGATGAAAACGAAAAAGTTACCGAAGCGATGCTTCCGAAAGACCGGGAGCACACTGGAAGTTCAAACGCTCGCTGTAGAGGGCAATTAAACATTAATAAAGATTTAATTTAAAAAAAAAATGGGTGCGTGTACTTATGTAGGCGCGTGAGAAGTTATTCTTCTTTGGCATCGTTTAAAATTAGTTTTTAATTGCATGCAAATAATTAATTACAATAAATTAATAAAAAGTCTGGAAAAGGACACAGTCAATAAAGTTCAGTTTTAATTTGAAAAAAAAAAATCTAAATATTCAATTAAAATCGCTACTGAATATAATTTATTAGAACATATCGACGGGTCCCAAGAACAAAGTCGCATCTACAAAAATTGTAGTTGCCAGTGCGCTGCTTTTTTGTCGCGTCCAATTTGAATAGTCAGTTAGATAGTTAAAAAAAAGAAAGTTTTCGGAACATTATAGTAACGGCAGTTTGTTTACTTTAATAACATGATTTTCACGTTTTCATAATAAATTTAATATTTAATTCTTTGAAAATGTCTTCTTATGATATAATAAGCTTTTGTTTTTCGGAATAATCTAGTACTTAACCGTGAATACGACTTTGTTTTATGGAATCTTTATCGACTTAAGTGTATATGCAATGTTTTGCTACGTATTTTTTAAAAGATAATTAAGTCGTATGTCGGTATTATCTTTCAATAGTGTTTTAAATAAAACTAAAAAAACATTTTCTTTTACTTTTATTAATCTTTTCAATGTTATAATCAAACAAAAACTTAAAAACAAAAATATAAGACAAATAAAAATAATGATTATGTATCCAAAAATATAACTTGCCTTAATAAATAAATAATAACTAAAAGCGTTCTCGTCGTACATAATTGTAAAAAAATTAACAAAATAAACTTTTTTCAATTTAAGACCCTTTGACTCTTATGTCATTATAATATTACCATATATCCTATTCTTTGTCACTTACGTCATCATCTTGTCCATTATTACAGTCTTCAGAATTATAGGGTAAGGATTTAAAAAACGAAGCATTGGACGGACCTACAACACCAGTATCGCACATACTTACTAAATCTTTATATTTAGCTTTTGTCAATTTAAGGGGAGAATAATAAGCACACTCTAATGCTGGTACTACAGATGAGCGTCTTGTTTCATTCCCGATAACTAAGCATTCATAAGAATTTTCATCTAAATTATATTTATAACACAATTTATGTGGCTCAGATTTATCAACAAAAACTTCTTTAATTTTAGATCAAACAATTTTTTGATTTTTTAAATTCTTACTATAAAGTTTATCATTGACGAGGGTTTCAAAATTAAAGATTTTTTTTGTGTCATATTTTTAACTAAATTTTAATATGGTTCTCCTTCTGTTTTTGCCCAACGTACAAGTAGATGCCATTCATCGGGAGTATAAATGGTTTTAGAATGGTCTCCCTCGTTCTGCGTGTGTCCTTTCTCAAGAAAGCGATATGTAATAGAAACTTTGTATTTCTTGGCAGCAAATAAATATACGGAGAATGCAAATCTGTTCCGATTTTGACCGGCACAATTATCGGACCAGAAACGAAATTCTTTGGCTCCTTCTGTACAAGAATCTTTAATATAGTCTAAAGCATCGTGAAGCATTTCAGTCTTTGTTCTTCTGTCATTAAATCTACGCATTTGTTACGACAATTACAGGATTTCCGGATGACTTTGTCATCAACTAATTTCCCTGTTTTCGATGCCCTTACCCAGATTTTTCAACTGTTTACGTTTTACGTCAGGCCAATTTTCCTTGTATACCAAACGTTTCCTAGACTTTTTTTGTTTTAAATGCGTTGATTCCGAACCACTAGTATTACCTAAACATTGTACAGAATCTAGCCATGAACAATGAATAGAACAAAATTCATTACAACATTTCTTGTGTGCATTTAGTGGAGAGGGCATTGGCGTAGCTAAAACCATTTGAGAAGATGATGGAGTGGAAACTTGGGGTTCTTCAAATTCTTCTAAGTAAAATGCCGGTGAATTATTAAAACTAGAGGGTACCTCAATATTCAACGGAGTAAGCACATCCTCATTTGTGAGATTATAAAGCAAAGGAGCAGGTGACGAAGTAACTTGCTGTCAGCAGGGATAAGTAGTATCATAGGTAGCTTGTAATTGATATTGTGATAAATCTATAGGATAATTATTATTAAAAACATCATTCCATACTTCTGCCATGTCTTCTCTAATATTGCGTGCTTCTGGCGGCAATGGGGAGCTCATAGCGGTGTCACATGGATCTTCAAGTTCTGATATAAAACAAAAAAAAATAAGCAATGATTATAATGTTCAACACACAAAGTACCTAACTTTTAAGGAATATAATTATGTTACTTTAATTAAGTTAAGTTTCATATTTAGCAAGTTTTTAGAAGAACAAAATCGTATTATCAAATTAATTCCCATAAACAAAAACGCAAATTTACATACGACAGTTTATTTTCATTAATTTTCCATAGAACAATGTCTTATCTGCACATGCGATTATAAATTTTTAATGCATTTTTGACGAACTACAACTTATGTGCAAGTAATATGGTGAAAATTAATATTTCACTATCAAATGCTATTATGCTCTTTTCAGACTAATTTGACAATAAAATTTGAAAATATCATAAAACACGATCTAAAAATACTTTTTCAAATTGTCGTAGAACAATATCGTAAAATCACAAACGACGGTTATTTATATTTTTTAGGAATTTTGATACTAAATAATTTATAGAATGAAAAATAAAACACTCAACTATTACTACATTGTTGAATTTGAAAACTATAACAATTACTTACCTAAATTGGAGTTTTCATCGTGTGTATTTCTGTTCGAAGTAGAATCATCTTTATCATTATTATCTAGATTTAGGGCTAAATCCATAATTCTTCTCTTTCTTGATAAGGCCGACATTATAAATTATGCACTAAATAGTGTATCCACTCTTTAAATTATTATTTAACACGAAATGTAGTGAAACAATTCCGCACCATCAAAACGACCGCCAATGCGAAGAACAAACCGGCATGTGATCATAGAGCGCGGCGCGCGAGATGCGACCTGGGAAGAACAAGTTCGTACATGTCCGTACGTTATTGTTCGTCGAATCACGCTTCGGATAAGATGATGTTCGATTGGTTATATCATAAAGTAAACGTATGACGAAAAAAATAATTATATTACCTTATAGCTGATGTAATAGCAAGTACATTAAAATAATAAAATCAATTTTGTCTTAAATTTCCATAAGATTTTGTTCTTGGGACCCGTCGATATGTGATTTGCACTTGTATGAAACTCAAACACGTATTCCGAATATACAAACTAGAAACATGTGGATAAATATTATAAATATGAATACCTATAACTGTTACTTTATTACAATAATAACATAAAAGTAACATTGAAAAATAAAGATGTGGTTTTTGGTTCTACTACACCAATGGTCAAGAGATGGCGCTGTAGTCTCCTGAATCGCGATTTGGTTCCGTTGTTCCAGATTAATAAATACTTTTGATAGGCCTTCACAATGCAGTCGTTAGCACCCACAAAATAGAGATTCTATTTCTATTTTGTTGGTAGATTTTCTTAATGTGCGGTAAACACAAAAGTAACAGCATGAAGTAGTTGACCAACTTCATGCTGATAAAATTTTGTGTTACAGTGATGCGCGCGCATCTTAAAATTTCACTCTCATCATTTTTTCATAACGCGCCTAAAGAAGTATAACTTCAAAAAAACAATTTAAATGTAAAATAAAAACTATGGCTGAAATCATCACCGAATCATATCGAAAACAGATGCATTTGAGCACATTGTACAAATCAAAATCATTCTTTTCTTTAATATTTTTTTCTTTTTCTTTAGTGTACGGGATGTGTGTACGTACAAGAAAAGACAATTGATTTTACAGAAATACCGTTTCTTAGCACACGAAACTTATTTGACTAATGAAATAGTGTATGGAGTTTATGAGTCGCGGTTGAAACGTAGACTGATGCGTCGCGTTCTAGATTCGACACACCAAAGTAAAAATGCAATGCTGCAAAATATAAAATGTGAAATAATTATATTGTGCGGTTTATTGAACCGTGCAGATAGAAGACTCACTTTAAAAAATAATATGGGTGCGTGTACTTAAGTACGCGCGTGAGAAGTTATACTTCTTTTTGGAATTATTAAAAAATAGTTTTTAATTGCATGCAGATAATTAATTACAATAAGATAATAAAAGGATTGGAAAAGGATAGTCAACGCAGTCAATAAAGTTCAGTTTTAATTTAAAAAAATTAATAATTAATCAAAATATTCAATTTAAATCACTACTGAATAAAATTTATTAGCACATATAAATTTCGCATTTGTATAACATGTGTGTTAAGTGTTAAGAATATAGACACACGTGTTAAGAATATAGAAACTAGAAACATGTGGATAAATATTATAAATATGAAAACAGTGATCAGAGGCGACGAGCGTCCCAACATGTGCGACTAAGATATCCTATTACTATTTTGTTGGAAGCTTTTTTTCGAGACTTACGAGTAATGTGCGGTTTAGCGGCCGACTTCATGGTGTTACTTTTCTGTTACAGTGTTGCGCGCGCATCTTAAAATTTCACAATCACCATTTTTTCATAACGAGCCCGCGGCTAACTTCATTATGTTACTTTTGTGTTACAGTGATGCGCGCGCATCTTAAAATTTCACTCTCATAATTTTTTCATAACGCGACTAAAGAAGTATAACTTCAATTATAATGAATTGAGTGTTTGCTCAATACGTTGGACCACTCAAAATAGCCAAGGTTAAAAATCATATTTTTTATGAATATGAGTTGTACCAATCACATTGTGATTGTACGGGTTTAGCCGCACATTGTACTCATAATACTTTTGACAACCTCCGAGCCGAGCCGAGTGGTTTGTACGCCGGGTTTCATGGTGTCGCCGACTCGAGAAGTCCCGGGTTCAAATCCCAGTGGGGGCAGATGTTTGTGTGATGAATACGAGCATTTGTACTCCAGTCATGGATGTTTTATATGTATATCTATGAAAATATACTTATATATGTACAGTATATGTATTCTATCCGTTACCCTAGTATCCGATAACACAAGCCTTATAGTGCTAACTTTGGGGCTAGGCTAATTGGTGTGTGTTGGAAATATTTATTATTTTTATTATTATAATTTATAATAAGTAGGTAAACACATCAGCAATATCACCCGCTGCGCGACTTCTTACTTTATAATTTATTAATTTCATTGTTTCGCAATAATAAAATATTTAATCTATAATAACTAGAAAAAATAGAAAATATTCCACGCGGACTAGGCAGCAGACGGGACTCGAACCCACACCCTTCGCAATCCGGGCGGGTTACCTATAATGCGAAGAGATGGCGCTGCCTTGCAGCTTAAGAATGGCTAGAAGAATTTCGACGCGGTCCGTGACGGCCATAATTGGTCAGTGTATTCGCCCGGATTGCGAAGGGTGCGGTTTCGAGTCCGTCTGCTGCCTGGTCCGCGTGGATTTTTTTCTAGTTATAATTTCTTTAGATTTAAACATCAAGCAGTTACATGCATTAAAATAATAATAAAAAAAAGAAAAATTAAACTATTCGAATTGAATATCGGTTCGTGCTAAGGGTACCGATGTGTACACGTCCTTGCGACACCAGAACCGTTGAAAAAAACAACTCTTTGCACATCCCCACTTTCGTTCGATTAGGGATGTCCAAAGTTGAAAAAAATATCGATATATCGATACGTCGATCTTTTAAAAAATATCAATATCGGCTTCGATATATCGCCAAAAAAACATCGATATATCGGACCAATTTTCCCAAAAATATCGTACAGTAGCTCACGAAATATGACACGCGGAATAATAATGGAACGAAAATTATCGCCCTAAAAATAGACCCTATTTTCGAATGATGACATAGACAATACTAAATACAGCAGATCATAGATATGTTGAATATCATTAATCTGAGATCCAGTTACGATTTTTCCAGATACGAATTTAGTTTAATCGTGATATGCCGCTCATAATTAAAAAATATCGTTTTTGATACGAATTTCGATATTGGTTATTTTGTATCGATATATCGATACATCGAATCAAAATATATCGGCAAAAAATATCGATATATCGATATATTTTCAACAAGCCTACGTTCGATCGCAGAATCCAGGTGACGTGACCGAGCTAATTCGTGTTATGTGCAATTAATAAAATTGGTTCGGGGCAGCGCTTGCGTCTGCGTCCGGCTCCGACACAAACGACACATGTCGCCTGAGACCGAAAACTAATTTGCCAAACAAATTACGAGTCAATAAATACTTCACCGCACTTAGTGGTAATTGATGAGGCAAAAGTTAGTGAAGCTAAACTGTTTCCACATGAGCTTATCGAATCGAATCGACCAGAAGGTTTCTCATATTTTGACATTTAATACAAAAATTATGATTAGAGTTATAGAATGAAAAATCTTAATAAAAAATAAATAAATTAATAAATAACTAGCAAACCAGTGAACCAAATGTTCACCAAAACCTGATTAAAAAAAAATGTATTTAATTAATTGAGAACTTCGGAGATTTTGTGTGGTTTCGTTTAAAATTCGTGATTTCTCGAAAACCGGAAAAACTACGTTACTCAAATCCGGTTTGTAGTCTTATCAGACTATTCTTAACTTTATATTGTTTTAAACTTTCATGATCACTAACATTATAGCTATTAACGGGATTGGAACAGGTGCGAGTGAATAGTGAGAACGTGACCAATGGTAGGGGTATCTAGCGCAGTAAAAGACGACGTCAGAGGGTAGACCGATATGTCTGCCAATAACATCTACCCGCAATTACTTCAGTTATTCCGTGATCATGACGCTTGCAACAGTGCCGAAATATCGGAGACTCATAAAAAACAAGGTACATGGTAACAATCCCGTTAATAGCTATAATATTCTTAACTTATAACTTAAACATTCTCTTTATCTATCTCTTACGGTTTGGCCGCTGAAACAGCACCACAGACAGACGGACGGACGGACGGACTTGTCTAATAGATAAGAGATAATAAAAAACAAAAAGTCTCTGAATGTCGGCCTCAGAGTCGCGCAGCGTGCTATGGAGAGGGCTATGCTCGGTGTTTCCCTACGTGATGAGATCCGAAATACGGAGATCCGTAGAAGGACCGGTGTGTACGACATAGCCCGAAGAGTTAGCACGCTGAAGTGGCAATGGGCAGGCCACATCGCTCGAGGATCTGACAACCGTTGGGTAAGAAAGGTCCTCGAGTGGCGACCACGTACCGGACGACGCAGCGTGGGGCGGCCCCCAACAAGGTGGACTGACGACCTCGTCAAATGTGCTGGGAGCCGCTGGATGCGGATAGCGCAGGACCGCGCATTGTGGCGTTCTATGGGGGAGGCCTATGTCCAGCAGTAGACGGAGAAAGGCTGATGGATGGATGGATGGATGGACTATTTTACAGTACAATCGGCAAATTTATTTATTTATTGATGGCCGTTTACTATTGTTGGTGATCTGGAAAACATATGCTTTACTAATTTTAGTACAAAATAGAAATAGTCTTGAGGTCTTGACAACAAACAATGTTACTTTGGAACATGAGCGTTGTAAATGATTTCCGTCTTACTCGTGTTCATTTTAAGGCCCATCTGTTGAGAGGAACGGCTGAGGTCCTTGAGTATTGTATTGAGATCCTCCAAATTGTCTCAAAATTGTCTGTCTCTTATTTGAAAACTAGTGCTTCGGTTTAAGTCTTATAGTTTTTGGTCCCGCCCGTTTTTAAAACATTAAGCATTTCGTGAAAAACTATATTTCTTCAAAAGGAGGAGTAGCTAACCTACTTTTAACAAAATAAAAAACTTTATTTGATATCATGAATAGTTATAGATTATATATAAACTTAATTTCCTTTAAATTCTTTATAATCTTAATAATTTTCAAATCATCATTATATCCCCACTGCTGGGGCCCAGGCCTTCCCTATGGATGGAATAGGGAGATTGATGGAAATGGAATAGGAGATATTTGTTTCTTTTCGCGCACATCACTCATTAAATAAAACTAGTTTTTACGGGTTAATGCACGAAACTTTATCTATTGATGTTTCGCAGCCTTTTCAGGTGCCATTATTCTGACGAAGCAGACCTTAAAAGGCTGAAAAAAGGCTGTGAAAAATGTCAATAAATAAATAAAGTTTCGTGCATTAACCCGTAAAAACTAGTTTTATGGAATAGGAGATTTGATAGATCAATCAGTAAAGGTTGTCTTTTATATATACCTACTGCTATGACGTTGCCGAGAGATTTTTAAATAATAATTAAAAGATGCTTCGGAAGGTACATTAAGCCGTTGGTCCGCATCTGACGACTGCATCTACAGTCGTTAGCACCCACCAATCCGCACTGGGCCCGCGTGGAGGGTCATGGCCCAATCTCCCTATTCCATCCATTGGGAAGGCCTGTACCCCTGTAGTGGGGACATTAATAGGCTGATGATTCAATCCAAATTCACCTGCTAGTGCGATGAAACGTATCTCCTAAATTTCATCGAAGTTCAGAATTTTATATGATTTTGGCACCAATTAGTAAAGAAAACTTTATAAAGAACTTTAATGGAGTGAACTACGTTGCCCCGAATTTAACGAGAGCGTTATAATCTGTGCACATTTCTAATTCCGTAAGTAACTCCCATGTCAGTTGTGTTTATCCAGTATACCAGTGAGAGTACGGAGGTGTACTACGGAGTTCCGCAGGGCAGTGTCCTTGGCCCCACGCTTTTCTTAATTTATCTAAACGACCTGTGTAATATGACAATTAAGGGTGCCAAGGTATTTTGCTATGCGGATGACACTGCCATTGTTTTCGCTGGTAAATGCTGGGATGAAGTTAAGCTAGTTGCTGAAGCAGGATTGGTAAAAGTTGGGAAGTGGCTACAAAGCAATCTCCTTACTCTTAATATTGCCAAATGTAACTATGTATGCTTCAGCATCTACAATAACAGTCAGCCTGGTGTTGACTTTGAACTGAGGATTCATCGATGTTCCCCTACATAATCGGCGAATTGCCGCTGTCCCCTCATTCAAAAAGTAGCACAGACTAAATACCTGGGAGTCCTACTTGATCAGCGGCTCTCTTGGTGTCCACAACTTGAATATGTAATTCAAAGAATTAGAAAGTTAATGTGGATTTTTAAGATCTTGAGACATGTTGTGCCAATATCAGAATTAGGATCTACAGACAAAAACTTGTTAAAGGATATTTACATATCCTTAGCACAATCAGTTATTACGTACTGCATACCCGTTTGGGGAGGTGCTGTAAAAACTAGCTTCCTTGAAGTCGAACGGGCCCAGCGAAGTCTGATAAAGATTATGATGTTCAAAAAGCGAAGGTTCCCGACTGAAGATCTATATCGAAACAGTGGCCTGCCTACAGTAAGAAAACTGTATATACTGCACACAGTCCTTAAAAAGCATAAAACGTTAATATATAACTCTACAAACGCAGCAAACCGGAGGCAAAGGATCGACTTAAAAAAATGCAATACTACTTTTGCTACGAGGCAGTATGGCGCACGTTCAGCTGAATTGTATAATAATTTAAATAAAAAGCTTAAAATATACAATAAAAATTATTATACTTGTAAGTGTTCAATAACAGAGTGGCTGCAAGCAAAAACCTATCAAGAAATCGAAATGTTACTTGAGAAGGTTAAATAACTAAAGAGTGAAAAAGAGTTAAAATGAGGCTCACATCTTAACACACATACACACACGCCCACACATATACCCACGCACGCACATATACACACGCACGCACATCTATACACGCACGCACACACACACAAACACACGCACGCGCACACATACACATGCACGCACGCACACATACACCGGCTACATGAACATTATTAAATATTGTTTAATTAGAAAATAAAAATAAACTACTTATGGAAGAGCGGCGTCCCCTGACACAGGCTTTTTAGCTTAACAGAGGACCCCGATCACTGAAAATTTTTGTAAAAAAATTGTTAAGAAGAAATAAAGATTATAAAGATTATTATTATTATCCATAACTGAATCTGAGTTTGTAATACTGAAAAGAGCGCCTCCGATTCCTCCCACACAGGCCACAAACACCAACACTACACAGCTAGCATACGTGCACACTAGCTTAGCATTAGGGAGACACCGCACCCGTACGATAAGAGTGCGAAGACCCGGTCTACACACGACACGCTATACCAGGTACAGGTACGTACCTGGGCGTTTTTCCCCGCCCCCCACGACAACGGCTAACTAGAGCCGAGGTCCGAGTCTCAGAGACGCCCTCTAGTTGACCCGACCCCCTCAGGTTCCAGTGGTCTGGAGGCTCCAGACGGAGAGGAGACTCCCCCCGTGGGGAGACGATATCCGCCTGGAATGCCTCCAGAGGCACTCGACAATTCTCGGGTTGAGGTCCCCTTAGGATCACGCCGTCCCCAAACCCGGTGACGCTGTAAAGGTCATCTGCGACCAACAGCATACACACTCAAAAAAAAATGGATGCGTGTAACTTATGTACGCGCGTGAGAAGTTATACTTCTTTAGCATCATTAAAAATATTTTTTAATTGCATGCAAATAATTAATAATTACAATAAAATAATAAATATTCAATTAAAATCACTTCTGAATTTAAGTTATTAGTCCATATGTAATTAGCACTTGTAAGTAACTAAAACACGTTGTGTCTATATAGAAACTAGAAACATGTGGATGAATATTATAAATATGAAAACAGTGATCAGAGGCGACGAGCGTGCCAACATTGTTTTTGACAACGCGATCATCTTATGGAGCTCCGTGGATCGTTCAAAGTACCTTTCGAACAGATGTATAATAATGGTGGATTATTAACCACTAAGTGGTTAATAATCCACCATTATTATTATTATTAACGCGCCGGCGGCCAACTTCATGGTGTTACTATTGTGTTACAGTGATGCGCGCGCATCTCGAAATTTCACTCTCATCATTTTTTCATAACGCGCCCGCGGCTAATTTCATTATGTTATTTTTGTGTTACAGTGATGCGTGCGCATCTTAGAATTTCACTCTCATAATTTTTTCATAACGCGGCTAAAGAAGTATAACTTCAAAAACTGAAAAGATTTAACTTCACTCCAGTTACTTAATTATAAAATATCTTTGCTCACACATTAAGGATGTGAACATGTAAAAAATTACAGTGTTTCATAATTATGATGTGCGTGTAATTATTTATGCACAATTATACCTACATGTGGTGAGTACAGGCGGGTGTAAAAGCGCCAAGTCTAATTAGAAATTACAAAGTCGATTCAAGATCGTCCGTGACGATCGCCGTGGCCGAGTGGTTTGTACGCCGGTTTTCATTGTGTCGCCGACTCGAGAGGTCCCGTGTTCGAATCCCGGTGGGGGCAGATGTTCGTGTAATGAATGCTTGTAGCATTTGCACTCCAGTCATGGATGTTAAATATGTATTTTTATATAAATATCCTTATATATGTACAGTACATGTATTCTATCCGTTACAAGCCTTATAGTGCTTACGTTGGGGCTAGGCTAATTGGTGTGAGTGTTGTAAATATTTATTTATTATATATATATTACTCAAAGATGACATAGTGATCTATCAACGCACAGCCCAAACCACTGGACGGATCGGGCTGAAATTTGGCATACAGGTCGATGTGATGACGTAGGCATCCGCTAAGAAAGGATTTTGATCAATTCTATCTATGATCAATTCTTCAATAAAATAGGGAATGAAAGTATGTATGAAACTTTGTCAATTTTAAACCGATCGGTCTGAGACTTTGCATGCAGGTATAAGAAAATCATAGATGAATGTCATTGTGTATAATACAAGCCTGAGAACAAAAACTGTAGTCTACACCGAAGCGAAGCGAGGGCGGGCCGTATTTATAAAATGCAACATTCGCACATTGACGTAATAGTAAATAAATAAATAAAATTCTTTTATTTCAAGACATGGTCTCATATATGTTAGTAACAATATTTTTTTACCTATGTTAGTATTTGATTACAATTTCAATCATCATTAAATAACATACATATATAAAAATAATTAAATCAATACCATAATGACACAGACGTCATGAGATGGAGTACCATCTCCTTAGCTTCCCCAGTAATTTTTTTTTGTTATAGGTGGCATACGAGCAGACGGCTCACCTGATGGTAAGTGATCACCGTCGCCCATGGACACTTGCAACACCAGGAGTATCACAAATGCGATGCCGGCCTTTAAGGAAGGAGTACGCTTTTTTCTTGGGTCGTATTGGTCCGGAAACACTGCTGGCGACAATATATTCCACAGTTTCGTAGTACGTGGTAAAAAATTTCGACAAAAACGCACGGTTGTGGATAGCCACGTATCAAGATGATGGGGATGAAATTTTTGTCGCGATGTACGATGGCGAAATGCAGCAGCTGGAATTAATCCGAACAATTCCTCAGAACACTCTCCGTGATAAATGCGATAGAAGATACAGAGCGATGCTACATCCCTACGCAAAGCCAAAGGATCAAGCTGATCGGAAAGGTCCTGGAGCTCTACTCTCTTTCTCCGAAAAGAAATTTCGGTAACGAACGAATTTCAAACGAAATTTCGTCAGTGTCTCTACTCTATTTCATTTTCGAACAGGCACATTAACTTCGGAACCATAAACAGTTTTCGTGAACGAATGGAATGAGTCATGTTTGTGAGTTCTTTTATCTCTACTTTTAAGAAAACGTTTTTTTTACTTGGAAACAATATAGGTAGTTTACGGCAAATTTTTGGATGACATTAAAAGAACCTTCTTTGACAGTGTTAGCCGACTAATTTGTAGAGTCGATACAATCTACTGTATGTCAACCTCAATTTGTCGTTTAATACTTTGAAGTATCGAAATTACAAAAAATAATAAAAAATGGTTTATTTGTTAATTTTACATGCTAAAAATGTTACTCGAGCTAAGCAGCTATTATTAAAAATACTGTTGCAAGTATTTTAGGCTTAATTAAAACAAAAATCTCAAAACGAAAATGAAAAGGTAACAATTTTCATTTCGTCGATTTGAGGTTAAAATTTCGAACAATTATCTGTCAAATTCAACTTTTCCTTCGAAAGTTTTGTGAATTAGAGTAGGCTTGGATAATTTAATTGTCAAAATATTTCGGACGAACGAATTTTCGAAATGAAAAGGAAACAGAGTAGGGAACGTGCGAAATTTCGATCGAAATTTCGTTTTTCGTTGAAATAGAGTAGGCCTCCTGGTCGTCGACGATTCGAGCCGCTCGGCGCTGGATGTGATCTAAAGGGAGAAGCTGGTACTGGGGTGCCCCCGCCCAAAGATGAGAGCAGTACTCCATGTGAGGCCGAACCTGTGCCTTATAAAGTTGCAGTCTTATCTCAATGGGTATGGCTGATTTGTCAAAGTGTCGGAAGACACAGGCATAGTTTCTGCGCGATAACTTATTCTCAACTATAAGCAGCATAGATTATATTACTAGAAAAAATTCCACGCGGGCCACGCAGCAGGCGGTACTCGAACCCGCACGCTTCGCTATCAGGACGAATCCACTGACCATTATGTCACCTCGACCCTGACGGCCGTGTCGAATTCTCTCTAGCCTTTCTTAAGCTGCAAGGCAGCGCCATCTCTACGCATTGCAGGTAACCCACAATGTTAAATGAATACTTTTACAAGTATTAAGTATTTAAAGTATTCGGTTTGAGTCTCGTCTGCTGCCTGGCCCGCGTGGATTTTTTCTAGTAGATAATATGTTCTTTAGATTTGAACATCGAGCAGTTAGTACATGCTTAAAATATAAAAATTATAAGCAAAGATTATGGATATACGAACTTTAATACTAAACCTGCCCCCCACGAACAAGACGTAAGAAACTGAACAAGAAAAACTATTTCCTCTTAAAGTTAAACCCGATTTCCTAAGATTGTATCTCTTATCTATTAGACAAGTCCGTCCGTCCGTCTGTGGTGCTGTTTCAGCGGCCAAACCGTAAGAGATAGATAAAGAGAATATTTAAGTTATCAGTTAAGAATACTCTGATAAGACTACAAACCGGATTTGAGTAACGTAGCACTTCCGGTTTTCGAGAAATCACGATATTCAAACGAAACCACACAAAATCTCCGAAGTTCTCAATTAATTAAATACATTTTTTTTTAAATCAGGTTTTGGTGAACGTTTGGTTCACTGGTTTGCTAGTTCATAGATATTCAAATAAGTACATTCGACCGATCGAACTTTCCATAGCTCCCGTTAATTTGATACGTCGACGCAGTCAGTACATGCTTAAAATATAAAAATAATAAGCAAAGATTATGGATATACTAAACCTGCCCCCCACGAACAAGACGTAAGAAACTGAACAAGAAAAACTATTTCCTCTTAAAGTTAAACCCGATTTCCTAAGATTGTATTCGTAGATATTTAAATAAGTACACTCGCGGTAAGACCCGCTCTGTCACCCATAATGCCATAATCGCTAGCGGTAGCGGCGTAGTAAAAATTAGTTCATAGACATGTAATTATGGCTGTCTTACTTTTTCGTATAGCGCTGAAGCGATCACGATGCGTATGACAAATTGCAACTAAAACAAATGCAATTCAATTCATTATGCAATCAATGAAATGCTCTCTGTCTTACTTTTGTGCGGGGGCCCGCATTGGCGCGTCCGACGCGAAGGCGAGGCGTAGTAAAAACTACTGTAGAAAACCGTTCAAAGCATTTTGTTCGCCAAGTGACAGAGTACATTCGACCGATCGAACTTTCCATAGCTCCCGTTAATTTGATACGTCGACGCAGTCACCGATCGTCATTAGGTGTCCATCCACCATCAACCATGGATTTGATTATGTTTAGAAAGCGTTACGTGCTCGCATATCCCCTATTGTCGCTTAAACATTAGTTAGCAATAATGGTGGCCTGGTGGCCATAATTAAACATAACGCATAGTTACGGGGCTATTATAATTTCTGTTTAGCTCGCCCCTCCGCGGTCGAGCCGTAACTCGGCGACGGGCGGTAGCGGAAACGCGAGCGGTAGCGGGGTTGGTTTCGAGGGCAAATAGATTCTGCTTCTAAAGTAGACTTGCAACGAATAGTATGTTCGGCAGTATACCGAATACCGAATATTCGGCGAGCCTAACCTGATTTAAAAAAAAAAAAAAATGTATTTAATTAATTGAGATTTTGTGTGGTTTCGTTTGAAATTCGTGATTTCTCGAAAACCGGAAGTGCTACGTTACTCAAATCCGGTTTGTAGTCTTATCAGACTATTCTTAACTTATAACTTAGACATTCTCTTTATCTATCTCTTACGGTTTGGCCGCTGAAACAGCACCACAGACGGACGGACGGACTTGTCTAATAGATAAGAGATTAGGCAAAAGTATTCGGCTGGATTGTAGCGCCAAAAACTTGAACAGACGTGTTTGCTTTGTTCTAATCTGCCGTCCTCAAGCTAAAATGCAGCTAAATGACAAAACCAACTTTTGAGATATGGCCAAAAACGCGCGTGAACTTTAAATTATTGCTATTATGTAACCATTCATCACATGACTGAATGAATTAAAAACTGTTAACTTGTTTAATACAGAAAATGATTAAATTATGTACCTGTTTTATGTAGAAATGAGAACCTTAGCCTTCTAAATTTTGATTACCACAATAATTCAAATACCTACATAGAATCCTCCATTTTTCCAATTCAGAAGATGATTATGTACCTGTGTTATGTACCAATGACTACTTAAATGATTATATAACAGAAATGAAAATATGAATATATACGTAATCAATCGATTTTAATTTTTCATTTTACCAATTATTTCTCTATGACAAAATACTTTTTTTAAGTATTCGGTATTCGGCCAAATAATATGTAGATATTTGGTATTCGGCCGAATATAATAAAAGCAGCCGAATAGGCCGAATACCGAATAGTAACCGAATATTCGTTGCAAGTCTATTCTCAAGCCATACTTCAAAACAAAATGAAAAAATGGACATAGTGTTTCTTGTTATTTGTTATTTGTTGGGTATTAGTCAGTTTTTGTAACAGTAATATGGTACCTATCTAATATACTAAACTAGCAAACCAGTGAACCAAATGTACACCAAAAAAAATGTATTTAATAAATTGAGAACTTCGGAGATTTTGTGTGGTATCGTTTGAAATAGAAATCACGTGATTTCTCGAAAACCGGAAGTGCTACGTTACTCAAATCCGGTTTGTAGTCTTATCAGACTATTCTTAACTTATAACTTCAACATTCTCTTTATCTATCTCTTACGGTTTGGCCGCTGAAACAGCACCACGGACGGACGGACTTGTCTATTAGATAAGAGATGTAAAATTTATTGTAATAGATATGTATATACGTATCTATATCCTAAATGATGTAATGGAAGGTGACTTCAGAAGTATCTCTAAAGTCATTTTTCAAGTTGACGACTCTGTACATATCAATACAGGGAGAAAAAAACAGCCCTTGCTGATTTCTTGCCGGTTCTTCTCAGTACAAGGTCTCCCGCCGTAGTTTTGGGAAACGATGACATAGCTTCTGACCTTCACAAGTGCTTGTAACAGCCTAGACTGAATAAATGACTTTTCATTTCATTCCATTTCAAACAGTTCGCGATTACGATTTTTCTGACAGATAAACTTTTTAATGCAATATAAATTGTCATGTTTGTGTACGATAGCGCAATAAATAAATATTGTATTCTATCACATAAATGATAGTACTTTTATACTGATAATTAAAGCAATTCGTGCAAAATTATTCCCTAACCATTCCAAAATTATCAAAAATGCACAACAAATAACTAGTTAATATTCAAGATTTCACTTCTGCCGGCACTCCTGGAGTGCAACCTGTTGTTTCTTTTTCTTTCTTTTTATTATGGAGGGTTCAATCAAATTCATTATTTCACCCTCGAAGATCACATCATATGGCCATAGCCTACGAATAGTTATTATAGCTTTTAACGGGATTGTTACCATGTACCTTGTTTTTTATGAGTCTCCGATATTTCGGCACTGTTGCAAGCGCCATGATCACGGAGTAACTGAAGTAATTGCGGGTAGATGTTATTGGCAGACATATCGGTCTACCCTCTGACGTCGTCTTTTACTGCGCTCGATGCCCCCTTCCATTGGTCACATTCTCACTATTCACTCGCACCTGTTCCCGACACACAATACTCACAGTATCCGATCGCGGAACGACACTTTTTTGATTTTTACGGTTTTTGCACATACGAAATATCGGAGACTCATAAAAAACAAGGTACATGGTAACAATCCCGTTAATAGCTATAATGTTAGTGACCATGAAAGTTTAAAACAATATACGAATAGTTATGTTAGTTAGTTAGTTAGTTCATATCCGTAACTTTAACAAGCTCAGTATGATCCTGGACTAAATAATTAGTATCGAAATGGCACTCGATAGAGGCTTCAGCGATTTCGCTGATTGTTTTTCTGTTCGTGTGTTTGAAGTTGCTTTTTTTAGTTGAAACTCTTATTACATCACTACAATTCGTTCGTTCATCTTTAGGATGTCACATTACATCTTGAATCTATTTATATAAAACTCATAAGTGAGTGACTGACTGACATAGTGATCTATCAACGCACAGCCCAAACCAGTGGACGGATCGGACTGAAATTTGGCATGCAGGTAGATGTTATGACGTAGGCATCCGCTAAGAAAGGATTTTGATCAATCCTACCCCCAATGGGATAAAATAGGGAATGAAAGTGGGGAATTTTAAACCGATCGGGCCGAGACTTTGCAAGCAGGTATAAGAAGAATCATAGATGAATGTCATTGTGTATAATATAAGCCTGAGAACAAAAACTGTAGTCTACACTTCAGCTCTACACGGGCCGCGAGTTGTTATTATAAAGTTCTGACCTTATCAACATGCATACTACCTGCTTATACCATATCCTTATATGTAACCTTAGATGAAAACAAAAAGGGTAGATACGGTACGCTCATACTTGCATCAAACAAAAACTGATCGCACGGCAGCGCGAACGGGACGGCGAGATCCGCGTCACTGCATTACCGACCCGAGCGAAACAGCACGTTAAGTTTCAACGGCAGCGCGAACGAGACGGCGAGATCCGCGTCACTGCTCTACCGACCAATCACGCGACCAGTACTCGACGTCACTACCGAATAAGATTCAAAACAAACAGCAATTTTTATGAAAAAATATATTTTATAGTACTTACGAATGAAAAGTGATGCCGTGGGTTTTATTTTTAATCTTGAGCAATTTGAGCACTTTTTGAAAACATACTTAGGCATTGTTTTATCATATTAACACAAAATATTATCAATATTTCTTTTTGGCGTTCACATGTACGTCGTTTGCATGTCAAGTTGTGACTAAAGCGATTAGGGTTGTTGACCACAATTTGTGCGGATCACTTTTGTGAGACCAGTGCCGTATCTACCCTTTTTGTTTTAATCTAAGTATGTAACTAGCTATGCCCCGCGGTTTATTAGGGATATTTTCCGTAAAACGAAGCCTATGTGTTAATCCAGGGTTTGATGACGCAGAAGGAGGCAGCGGAGAGGGAGCGGGAGGAGGACGCTCTAGCCGCCCCTCTCCGGCGTAGACGGGTGGGCCGAAGAAGGCAGGCAGCGGTGACTGCCGGTCTTCGACGGGCCTAAGGTGGTCTGGGCGCGGCCTGACCAGCCGCGCGTCCTAGGTGCCGCTCCGGCATAGGCCACCACGTCTGGGGACTGCCTAGTACCCTAGCGCAGTCCCCCTAGGGCGCGTCGCCCGGTCCACTCGTTGGACCGGGCCTGCCCGGGGGCGTGCTCGGAGATGTGGCGCACGCAGGTGCGTCGGCCCCGAGACGCCCCCATATGGGCGTAGGAGGGTACCGGGGGGTTTTAGTGAAGTAGGATCAGTGTGGCCTTCCGCACTGGTCCTGCTTGAGTAGGGTCGGCACTGTTTCCCGTGCCGGCGATTCCCACACACGCCGTGGGCCTAGTCAGCGTCACGGTATGGTGCGTAACAAAATTAAAATCGCTCCAGCCGTTGAGACGTGAAGAAGTTACAAACATACACACTCACAAACTTTCGCCTTTATGATATTAGTGTGATAAATATCTTAGAGAACCAATAACTAGATCATTACAAGTAGGTCCGAAGTTCTAATGAGCTCCTTAAAGTCCGAAGCTATTAGGTATTTCGGTAGCAGACATTACTATAATTGCCTGTGCAGGAGTTATATTACATACAAACATATAGATTGTGGAGATATATTTTAGTCTTTGTTTTTAAGGATATAGCTGAAAGATTAGTCTACAGTCTAGTCTACATAACCGGAGACCGAAGAGCTGGCAGCTACCTCGGACAAAGAATTAGTCTAGCTATTCAAAGGGGGAACGCTGCCAGTATCTTCGGAACCTTGCTTAGCGGGATTCTTTTTAATAATCTTCTATAATATAAAAATGTTATGTATTATATATATATATATGTGTTGCTAAGCGCAAATCTCGAGAACAGCTGAACCGATTTCGATATTTTTTTTAGATATTCCTTGAAGTACGAGGATGGTTCTTACGCAGAGAAAATTTTTTAAAAAATCCTGAATATGTCCAAAAACAGCACTTTTCTATACTCCCATACAAACGATTCGTAATAATACCTAAAAGTCAATTTGAACTTTAATACCATACCATAAATTTCAAATGTTAGTGGAGAGATTCTGGGAAGGCAAAACAATTGAGCGACGTGATGTCAACAGAAGTTTGGAAAAGGCAAAATTAAATACACCATTTTCAGTTTTTTTTATAATTACTTATATATGAAGTGTCATTTAACCCTACACTACAGTTCTACACCGAAGCGAAGCGATGGCGGGCCACTAGTTATATTATATTTTTTAAGGTTTTTAGTCGTTACTAACTACTTATTGTTTCTGATTTAAGTTTTTTTGCAAAGATGTGCACCAAGTATGTATTTGTGTACTAAGATTTAACTTAGGTCTAATGTTGCAACTGCCATGTAAGTAAATTCTAGTCTATAGTTGACGCTGATTTAGATTGTACGCCTGTTCAGTTGTTCCTTAGTTAATTAACATTTTATATTAATTCTCCATTTAATAATAAGTCAAATACACATCATATTTTTCTCAAACGATTCGCACATGCAATTATCCATTGTGTCCACAGCTAAAAATGTCCTTAACTGGTGGTGGGAGGAAAAAAAAATGGACGATTCATAACAAGTTGTAACATTTTTTCCTAGCCTTAAGCTGCAAGGCAGCGCCATCTCTTCGCATTGTAGGTAACCCACAATGTCAAATGAATACATTTTTTTTTTCTAGTAAACTTTTCTTTAGATTTAATCATTTAGCAGTTAAATGCTTCAAAAATAAATAAAATCATAACTATAATTGCTATTTCTTCTTTCAAATGTTTAATACTTGAAAAAGTATTCATTTGACATTGTGGGTTACCTACAATGCGAAGAGATGGCGCTGCCTTGCAGCTTAAGGCTAGGAAAATTTCGACGCGGCTAATAAGGCCGTGGTAGCATAATGGTCAGTGCATTCGCCCGGATAGCGAAGGATGCGGGTTCGAGTCCCGTCCGCTGCCTGGTCCGAGTGGATTTTTTTCTAGTAAACTTTTCTTTAGATTTAAACATCTAGCAGTTAAATGCTTAAAAAATTAATAAAATCATAAGTTGTAACATGCTTTCAATTTTTGAATGGAATCCTTTGCTCGCGCATGTCTCCTTCTTCCTACAATCCTGGACTCTTGAAAAGAAGCGTGAAGAAGTGTATGTGTTCAGTCCAGCAAGATGAGGATGGCTGGTGAAGTAGTTCCCTAACATCAAGCGGGATAATTATATTCTTTTTCAAATATAACCGATTCTTAGCTGAACTGGGAGGGAACGAAATATAAAGAATGTATTAGCTGAAGATTTTACTTTGCATACAGTAGAATGCATTTGTATGAGCGGCAATTTGGCGCGTAATTCTTCTTTCTGGACTGTTGCTAACGCATCATACAATCCGAATACCAAATTTTAAGTTTTTCAAGTGCGACTTCGGCGGGCTGTATGTAGTTAAATATATACTTTTGACAACAAAGTACAATGACAACAAGGTATAATGCCTGATGGTAAACGCATATCTTTTAGACGACAATGAGGGCTATCGCGTATGAATCCGCCGCTAGAGGCGCTAGTGTAGCGTGAGGTCTCCGAAATGTCAAATGTTATTGCTTGTTGGTTGACTACGCGGGTTTATTTCTAATTAAAATAATGTTGTGAATAATTGGTAACAATTCAGCTTAATTATGGCAAATATGAGTTATGTGGCAATGAATGTCAGTTATTAAAAATTTCAGCTTAGAAAAATGATTATGTTCCCATTTTTTCCGAATAAAACGGAACTGCGCGTCACTGTGGCATGGCCTATTATGTTTAGGATATGGTTCTTTTGTGTTAAAATACGATCTAAATGTAACCTTTGATTTCATGTGCGTATTAATAAACTTTAAAAGTTACAATTTAGGACCTCACTCAACAGTGGCGCCATCTGGTGAGGCAGAAAACGGTAGCCCTCATTGCCGGTTGCCTACACGTTTTTCAAATGCCGAATTAGTTAATAAAACAATCGCCTGTCACGTCGTCAAACCTTACATTAGTTAATCACGGCTCACATACAACAATGTCATAGTCGAACATAACGTGACAAATGCACCATTTAATAGGATCGAATTATGAATTGGCACGGGTGACGGCCGATCAGAAATCTCTCATTCATATGCGAGGAGCGGCGGCGGCGGGCCGCCCAACTAGAATTAATAATCACTGGGCGGACGATGCTTGTGGCCGCGAAGCGTGTCACAAGTGGATGTGTTGAGCAAACTCCTAAGAACATAACACTAGCAAACCAGTGAACCAAATGTTCACCAAAACCTGATTTAAAAAAAAATGTATTTAATTAATTGAGAACTTCGGAGATTTTGTGTGGTTTCGTTTGAAATTCGTGATTTCTCGAAAACCGGAAGTGCTACGTTACTCAAATCCGGTTTGTAGTCTTATCAGACTATTCTTAACTTATAACTTAAACATTCTCTTTATCTATCTCTTACGGTTTGGCCGCTGAAACAGCACCACAGACAGACGGACGGACGGACGGACGGACGAACGGACTTGTCTAATAGATGGCTGAGCGGCTCGCAGTCAACACGGCCAGGGCTTGTTTACCGGTTAATTTTCAAACCTAAATCAGTGTCAAGTACATTAGGAGCGTTTTATTTAGGTTTGACTCTACATTAACCTTAAAAAATCGGTTTTCCTATTAGAGGATTATCAAATAGGTTTTGAATCAATTTAGCGGTTTTTAATGGGTTTCCTTTCACTCATTCTGACAGCATCGATAATAAATGAATAACTTAACTCACTAGACGCTAGCAAACGTGTCAATAAATGCATCAATCTCTGAGCATTAACAAGTTGTGACTTGATTAGTTCAAACAAAACAAACTTCAAGCGATGCTGACGCGTGCACGTGTCGCTCTGGATTAAACCGGTTTATTAAGGTTTTAGGTACCGCTTTCATTGCGGACGCGCTCCGAACGAACTCTTTACTAAAAACCGGTATTAACCTTTATTTACCGGTATTTTTGAAACCGGTTTCAAGCCCTGAACACGGCATCACAACTGCAGCTTGCGTGGTCACTTTTCTAAGCAGTCGTCGACCGGATTCGTTGTCGACGACCGCCGCCGAGGAGCCGTCAGCAAAGGCGGGCAAAGCATTCCACGTCTGTTAAGCTAGCATGGCAAAGTGAGCAGAATCGCTTAAAATAAAGTGCATCAATTAGTGCTTATTTAGTGCTAATTTAGTGCCAAAACCGGAAATTTAATGCTCTCATAGTTTAGCGAAAAATTAGAACACTGCCAGCTTTTAATTAAGCTAGCAGTGTATTCCCTGAAACGCCTATATTAACGCGGTATAGAACTAAAGCAATGCATAGGGAATTTAGTGCTTAATGAGTGCTGGCAGTATCTGATGAAAATTTTAGAAAATAAAAAATATTTTATTTTTTATCAATAAAAACTGCTAGTATGACAGTCTGAGCAAGTGACCGGTTCGAATACATCACTCTGGATCGAAGATCTATGATCATCAACGGTTAATAATTTAGTGCTCAATGAGTGCTGCCAGTACGTGATAAAAAATTAGGATTTTTTTTTTAATTTTTTATCAATATAAACTGCTAGTATGACAGTCTGAGCAAGTGACAGGGTTGAATACATCACTCTGGATCGAAGATCTATGATAATCAACGGTTAATAATTTAGTGCTCAATGAGTGCTGCCAGTATGTGATAAAAAATAACGAAATTTTAATTTTTAAATTTTTTTATCAATATAAACTGCTAGTATTACAGTCTGAGCAAGTGACAGGGTTGAATACATCACTCTGGATCGAAGATTTATGATAGTCAACGGTTAATAATTTAGTGCTCAATGAGTGCTCTCAGCATGTGATAAAAAATAACGAAATTTTTTTTTTTTAATTTTTTATCAATATTAACTGCTAGTATGACAGTCTGAGCAAGTGACAGGGTTGAATACATCACTCTGGATCGAAGATTTATGATAGTCAACGGTTAATAATTTAGTGCTCAATGAGTGCTCTCAGCATGTGATAAAAAATTAGGATTTTTTTTTAATTCTTTATCAATATAAACTGCTAGTATGACAGTCTGAGCAAGTGACTGGGTTAAATACATCACTCTGGATCGAAGATCTATGATTCTATGATAATCAACGGTTAATAATTTAGTGCTCAATGAGTGCTGGCAGTATGTGATAAAACATTCGGATTTTTTTATTTTTTATCAATAAAAACTGCTAGTTTGACAGACTGAGCAAGTGACAGGGTTTAATACATCACTCTGGATCGAAGATCTATGATAATCAACAGTTAATAATTTAGTGCTCAATGAGTGCTGCCAGTATGTGATAAAAAATAACGAAATTTTATTTTTTTAAATTTTTTATCAATATAAACTGCTAGTATGATAGTCTGAGCAAGTCACCGGGTTGAATACATCGCTCTGGATCGAAGATCTATGATAATCAACGGTTAATAATTTAGTGCTCAATGAGTGCTGCTAGTATGTGATAAAACATTTGGATTTTTTTATTTTTTATTGAAGTTATACTTCTTTAGGCGCGTTATGAAAAAATGATGAGAGTGAAATTTGAAGATGCGCGCGCATCACTGTAACACAAAATTTTAACAGCATGAAGTTGGTCGCTTTAGCGACCAACCTCATGCTGTTACTTTTGTGTTTACCGCACATTAAGAAAATCTACCAACAAAATAACAAAATAGAAATAGAATCTCTATTTAGTGGGTGCTAACGACTGCATTGTGAAGGCCTATCAAAAGTTTTTATTAATCTGGAACAACGGAACCAAAGCGCGATTCAGGAGACTACAGCGCCATCTCTTGACCATTGGTGTAGTAGAACCAAAAACCACATCTTTATTTTTTGTAATAAAGTAACAGTTATAGGTATTCATATTTATAATATCAAAAGTATTTATTAATCTAGAACAACGGAACCAAAGCGCGATTCAGGAGACTACAGCGCCATCTCTTGACCATTGGTGTAGTAGAACCAAAAACCACATCTTTATTTTTTGTAATAAAGTAACAGTTATAGGTATTCATATTTATAATATTTATCCACATGTTTCTAGTTTGTATATTCGGAATACGTGTTTGGGTTTCATACAAGTGCAAATCACATATGTTCTAATAAATTATATTCAGTAGCGATTTAAATTGAATATTTTGATTATTTATTTATTTTTTCAAATTTAAACTGAACTTTATTGACTGTGTCCTTTTCCAGACTTTTTATTAATTTATTGTAATTAATTATTTGCATGCAATTAAAAACTAATTCTAAACGATGCCAAAGAAGGATAACTTCTCACGCGCCTACATAAGTACACGCACCCATTTTTATTAAAAACTGCTAGTTTGACAGTCTGAGCAAGTGACAGGGTTGAATACATCACTCTGGATCGAAGATCTTTGATAATCAACGGTTAATAATTTAGTGCTCAATAAGTGCTCTGTATACAGTGATGTATTCAACCCGGTGACTTGCTCAGACTGCCATACTAGCAGTTTATTTTGATAAAAAAATAAAAAAATCCAAATGTTTTATCACATACTGGCAGCACTCATTGAGCACTAAATTATTAACCGTTGAGTATCATAAATCTTCGATCCAGAGTGATGTATTCAACCCTGTCACTTGCTCAGACTGTCATACTAGCAGTTTATATTGATAAAAAATTAAAAAAATTAAAATTTCGTTATTTTTTATCACATACTGGCAGCACTCATTGAGCACTAAATTATTAACCGTTGATGATCAAAGATCTTCGATCCAGAGTGATGTATTCGAACCGGTCACTTGCTCAGACTGTCATACTAGCAGTTTTTATTGATAAAAAATAAAATATTTTTTATTTTCCAAAATTTTCATCAGATACTGCCAGCACTCATTAAGCACTAAATTCCCTATGCATTGCTTTAGTTCTATACCGCGTTAATATAGGCGTTTCAGGGAATACACTGCTAGCTTAATTAAAAGCTGGCAGTGTTCTAATTTTTCGCTAAACTATGAGAGCATTAAATTTCCGGTTTTGGCACTAAATTAGCACTAAATAAGCACTAATTGATGCACTTTATTTTAAGCGATTCTGCTCACTTTGCCATGCTAGCTTAACAGACGTAAGCATTCCATTGTCGGATAGTGCCGCAAAGAAATGAATCTCTAGCACTATCCTATAGTTGCTGCAGCTTATAAACTGATAAGTTATCAATAGCTTATCAAACGTTATTTACTTTTTGAAGTTATACTTCTTTAGGCGCGTTATGAAAAAATTATGAGAGTGAAATTTTAAGATGCGCGCGCATCACTGTAACACAAAACTTTAACAGCATGAAGTTGGTCGCTTTAGTGACCGAAACGGGAATATTCCCACCGTAACAGCGCTGGTATTCTGGCAGGGCCTGTACGAGATTGCCAGGGTATAAAAGCTAAAATTACAAAATGGTATTAAAACATATGGAGTTATAATAGAATATATGAACTGAGTTTAATAAATAAATATAGTTTATTAAATTCGTAATGAAATAATATTAAGGCCGCAAGTGTTACCCACGCGCCCACACAGCGAGAGCCGAGCCCGGAGCGTAGGAACAGAACGGCCAGCGGCCAGCCTGACAGTGACACTGACAAATTAGTGAAAAATAATCTGTCTGCTGTAATGCCACGTTTACGAAACACGTTTTCATTTCCAATTTGCCACGCACGATGGAACGCCATTATGCCACGTTTAAAACTATGTTTGTGGTTTGAGAGACAAGAAAATAGAGTCTTTGCGCGTGGCTGAATAGCCTTATTCCTCACTATCATCATCTCCAGCCTATTAATAGCCCCACTGCTGATGCACAGGCTTTCTCTATGAATCGATATCGAATTGGGAGATTAGACCATGACCCACCACGCGGGCCTAGTACAGGTGGGTGCCAACGACTGCAGATGCAGCCGGGACGCACACGGAAGCATGGAGGAACTCGAGATAATAAGTTATTTGTTGCATAACTCCCGCGATCGGAGACCAAACGCGCCATCCACATACGCCATGGAGCTCCTCATTCCTCACTACAGCTCATAGGAATTCAAGCACACCAATGTCAGTACCAACAGTGAGAAGATTCTAAGGCCCCTATTATAGAAAGATTCTCAGTGATTGATCTAGTCTTGAGCATAGTTCGAAAGGGATGTCGTTATCAAATCAGAAATCAGAAATTAATACACTTTTGAATCGTCCAAACATTTTTTTCCCTACCACTCGTTATGGACATATTTTTTAGCTGCGGAGAAAAACGAGCGAACAATCTGCACAACATTAAAATTATAATGTAACAACATTTACAAATCATTATGTTGTTACAACGTCAATACAATCATGATTTCTTTAATATAGAAAACCTGTTGGAATGATTGGAACAGTTCAAACCCAAGAATTTTTGTCATTAACATAATTTTTTTGACACTTTGTAATAAGCTTTTTTAATAAGTGCTTTTCTTCTACTATCTTTGAATTTATATATGGTTAACTCTTGGATATTGCTTGGGACTTTATTGTATAAGCGAACACAAAGACCTTTAAAGGAATTATTGATTTTGTGAAGTCTAGTAGCAAGAAAAATAAACTTACATTCTTTTTTGTATTAAGTGTGTCAACATCACTGTTTTTAAGAAACAAATCAATATTTTTTCTTACAAGTAATAAATTTTCGTATATGTATTGTGATGCGACCGTCGTTATTCCAAATTCTTTAAACCTATATCTCTTAAGGAATCCTTAACTTTAAGATTATAAATTGATCGAATAGCTCTCTTCTGCAGCACAAAAATAGTTTGAATGTCGGCGGCGTAATATATACAGCACATAGCGACATCCCTTTCTAACTGTACTCAAGTAAAGATCAACACTTATTTATCATTCTGTGTTACAAGCCTAACACTTATGATGACTATGGTCACGGTAATATTATCTATACAGTATTGTGACTCCGTCCTGTCCTTGAAAATAAATGCCTACACCGAACGCTGCGTTGGCACGCGGTAGGGCCGCCAGCCTACAGTACGAGTATTTTATGTAGTTTTGTTTTTAACGCGAGTGTAAGTAGATTACTCGTTTGTCTCTTTTTTCATCCTAACCACTTATTTATATATTATTCCAGATATTTACACGATGGAAAAACCGAAATACCTAAATATTAGAAACAAATAACGTACTAGTAGATAGGTATATAAAAAATATTCTATAAAGGTAAGACACCTTTCCAATATTTCAGGTAATTTAAAAAATGATATCTCTGGGTGTGTTATTGAAGAGTTCAAGCAACCAAAAACAGCAATTGTGCTGTTGTACGATATTGATCGTCGTTTGTTCTTTTCCATACTAAATTATGTAGGTATCTACTTAATTAAATCAAATATTTACAATACAAAACGCACGTTTAAGCACGGCTAACTGCATAAAAAACAATTCAGACCGTTCGGTCGTCGTTGCGGCGCGGCGGCGCATTCGCGACTGGGTGCCCGCCGAGAGCACATCGAACTCGAGTGGCGTAGGTATGACTCGCTTTCCGACCGTTTGTATGAAGATAGAATACTGTATGATATTATTACCGTGCTATGGTGAAGCCGCCTCCACACGTCACAGCTCAGTGTCAACGTGTAATATTTGCACAATCGGCGCGCTACGTCCAATCAGGAATCATTGCGTAACGCGCCCCGCACCCGTCGACGAAGAATAATGCAATAAGAGGCTGCACTGTTCCCATGCATGCTAACATGCCTGAGCAATGAGGATATGTTGTGTGGCCGCATCTCAATACATCTGTGGTGCTTATGCACACACATAGTAGTAATGTATATAGTATCTCTTATCTATTAGACAAGTCCGTCCGTCCGTGGTGCTGTTTCAGCGGCCAAACCGTAAGAGATAGATATAGAGAATGTTTAAGTTATAAGTTGAGAATAGTCTGATAAGACTACAAACCGGATGTGAGTAACGTAGCACTTCCGGTTTTCGAGAAATCACGTGATTTCTATTTCAAACGAAACCACACTAAATCTCCGAAGTTCTCAATTTTTTTTTTCTTTTTTTTTTGGTGAACATTTGGTTCACTAGTTTGCTAGTAATGGTAATGATGACTATAAAATTAATTGTAACTATATATATATTTGTATTCTAAATGGTTTAATGGAAAGTGACGTATTTCTGAAGTCATTTTTCAACTTGACGACTCTGTATATAACAATAGAGGGAGAAAAAAACAGCCCTTGCTGAGTTTTTGACTGACTGACTTGCTGACTTGAAACATTACTATAAAGTAATGTTTCAAAATGAAATTGGCAAAGCGAAGACAGGCCCGCGAGCAGGGTATGTAGTCATAATACTCTTACGACGGCTTCACTTCGAGAAACGGTCATGACAAAAAAGAATTAGTCTTGTTTATTGCTTCTAAGTTCTATTTTAATTAAATACCTGCATCGAAATGATTTCAACTGTAATAAAATAAAATGCTCAGCGAACCGATGGACGCTGGAGTCCCAAGGTGCTTTAAATTCAATATAACAAATACAGGGAGAAAAAAACAGCCCTTGCCGAGTTTCTTGCCCGTTCTTCTCAGTACAAGGTCTCCCGCCGTAGATTTGCAAACCGATGGCGCAACTTTTCGACATTCACAACAAGTGCTTGTAACAGTTTAGACTGAATAAAAACGATATTGAATTTTGATTTTTTTCAAAAGAAGCGCGAACTTTACATGCACTCGGTACCGACTTCGCAACTACAAGATTGCATGTACCTTACAAAGCACAGAACTTAGTTGACGAAAGGTTGCGCTGTTTTAATTAATCTACTAATTGATAAACAGTGAAACCTGGTTAATTGGGATCAGAAGGGACCAAGACATATGTACCAATTATTCAGGGTATCCATAATCCAGTTTTTTTTGGACAATATTTTTTTTTTATAATGTGGTATGAGAAAATACATACAACCCTAAATTTTCTCTTCTACCACCTGCCCCTATTTTCATGGCAGTACGAAGTTCGCTGGGTCAGCTAGTATTTACATAGAAATACATATTAAGTGGAGTACAAATGCTCGTATTCATCACGCAAACATCTGCCCCCACCGGGATTCGAACCTATCGAGTCGGCGACACCATGAACACCGGCGTATAAACCACTCAGCCACGGAGGTCATAATCTTAATAACAAATTTAAAAAGAACATTTCTCGTCGTTTTACTTAGTAACGATTATGCTGAGTATAAATATTTTCTACACTAAGGCTGAGCGCAGATTAGAGTCGCGACAGTCTCAAGTCAGACTATTGCTTAACAAAAATTATGAAGATGCGCACATTCGAAACGAGACGTCTCATAGACAAAAAAGTCTTATGTACACAAGAACTGCAAAGCGACAAGTCTGACTAACGACTGTCCGCTTCCCTTTGTAATGTATGCGAGGGTGCACACCAATGACAAAATTGTCTAGCGATTAGGGATGATAATCGATACTGAAAGAAAGTATAATACATACGATAAAATAAGTAATATGTGGGGCCATAAATTTTGACAAATTATCAAAGATAGATTGATACATTCATTCGAAATTACTGGTAAAACTTTCTGGGCTGGTGCCTTAATTTCTATAAAATAAATAATCGGTGAAATCTATTCTGATACTGATGAAAATGGTGTGTGTCGCATCGTAGACAAAACAGTTTCGTCTTGGTGTGCGCCTTGTGGTAGACACAACTGTTTCTTTTTAATTGTAAAGCTGTCTCGTCTATGTAAGACAAGATTGTCTAACAACTCGCGTGACTCTAATCTGCGCTCAGCCTAACATAAGTACAATAGACTATATTATGATGTTAATTCGGTGCACATATTACACCAGTCGTCGGGACCTCGAGCTGAGCTGAGCCGCTGCGATCGGGCTGAATAATGCACAAGGTGCGCTGAGTCGCGCCCGATCAAGTATTAATACGCAATGGGGTGTTCTAAGCACCAGACGCTGCTACCCAACATGAGCGCGCCGGCACGATGTGACAACAAGCCTGCAGTAAAGAAATGTGCAATTATGATTTTATTTATTTTTTAAGCATTTAACTGCTAGATGTTTAAATCTAAAGAAAAGTTTACTAGAAAAAAGCTTGCAGCTTAAGGCTAGGAAAATTTCGAAGCGGCTAATAGGGCCGTGGTAGCATAATGGTCAGTGCATTCGCCCGGATAGCGAAGGATGCGGGTTCGAGTCCCGTCCGCTGCCTGGTCCGCGTGGATTTTTTCTAGTAAATGTGCAATTATTATTTTTTTTTTGCCGAAACGGTAGGAAACGTCATTCCTAAACTTTTTTAAACCAGTTTTTTATATATTTCTTTTTGTTTTTATTTTATAGTCATAATTTTTATATTATTTGTATTTTTTTTTGTTTGTAATGGAAAGTGACTTTAGGAGTTACCTCATATTGAAGTCATTTTTCAATTTGACGACTCTGTATACAATACAGGGAGAAAAAAACAGCCCTTGCTGAGTTTCTTGCCGGTTCTTATCAGTACAAGGTCTCCCGCCGTAGATTTGCGAATCGATGGCGTAGCTTTTCGACATTCAAAGCACTCATGAATCATTTGACGACCTCCGTGGTCGAGTGGTTCGTACGCCGGCCGGGTTTCATGGTGTCGCCGACTCGAGAGGTCCCGGGTTCGAATCCCAGTGGAGGCAGATGTTTGGGTGATGAGTACGACCATTTGTACTCATCACCCAAATGAGATTGGATGGATTTTTAATATGTATTTCTATATAAATATACTTATATATGTGCAGTATATGTATTCTATCCGACACTCTAGTATCCCATAACCCAAGCCTTGCAGTGCTTACTTTGGGGCTAGACAAATTGGTGTGAGTGTTAGAAATATTTATTTATTAGCTGTTTACCTGCATTTTGATTGCTGTGTCATCTATATATATATAAAACTCAAAGGTGACTGACTGACATAGTGATCTATCAACGCATAGCCCAAACCACTGGACGGATCGGGCTGAAATTTGGCATGCAGGTAGATGTTATGACGTAGGCATCCGCTAAGAAAGGATTTTGATCAATTCTACCCCCAAGGGGATAAAATAAGGAATGAAAGTTGAAAATATATCGATGTATCGATATTTTTTGTTCGATATATCGATATTTTTTGCCGATATATTTTGATTCGATATATCGATACATCGATACAAAATAACCAATATCGAAATTCGTATCAAAAACGATATTTTTTTAATTATTAGCGGCATATCACGATCTAACTAAATTCGTATCTGGAAAAATCGTAACTGGATCTCAGATTAATGATATTCAACATATCTATGATCTGTGCTGTATTATCTATTATTTGTAAATCTATTTCGCTGGTGAATTTGTTGTGCTGATTTCCATTATATTCTGTGAAGTGTGTGACTGTCTAGTCTTGTTTACGAAAGAGACCCTGCAATCATTTACCTGAGAGGCCCTGCAATCATTTTCATCATTCGAAAATAGGGTCTATTTTTAGAGAGATAATTTTCGTTCCATTATTATTCCGCGTGTCATATTTCGTGAGATACTGTACGATATTTTTGGGAAAATTGATCCGATATATCGATATATCGATGTTTTTTTCGCGATATATCGAAGCCGATATTGATATTTTTTAAAAGATCGATATTTTTTTCAACTTTCGACATGCCTATCCTACACGAACAAAGAAATTTGGGGACTCATTCCTTTGTCGTACTATTCTCTGCCCGTGCACGTCTTCCTTCCGTCCAGGAAGGAAGGACAATCTAGGGTCCTTTAAGAAAAGCGTGAAGAAGCATTTTTGCAGGCCGGCAAGGTGAGGATGGTTGGTGTGGCAGTTTATAACTGCTGTTTATCACCACTTAACATCAGGTGGGGTAGAGTCATTTGCCTACCTCAAAAAAAATAAAAAAATCAAAAGTTTATTACGTTACCACATTAATTTGTTATACACCAAACCAGGGTGGATTCTTTCTATTAAGTGTTTAACACCTGCACCAGAATGTTTCTTATAATTTGATATTAAATGGGTATTAGTCATTTTTCATAACAGTAATATTGTACCTATCTAATGCCGCTTCCTATATACTACATATAATGTTAACTATAAAATTAATTGTAACTACATATTTATATTCTAGATGATGTAATGGAAAGTGACTTCAGACGTATTTCTGAAGTAATTTTTCAACTTGACGACACTGTATATAACAATACAGGGAGAAAAAAACAGCCCTTGCTGAGTTTCTTGCCGGTTCTTCTCAGTACAAGGTCTCCCGCCGTAGTTTTGCGAACCGATGGCGTAGCTTCTTGACCTTCACAAGTGCTTGTAACAGCCTAGACTGAATAAATGACTTTTCATTTCATTTCATTTCATTTCGGTGTTGTGTGTGCCTGGCTATATAAAAAAAACCCCGCCGAATTGTTATTTATAGTCCCAAAGGTACATTTTAAGTATAAAATAGCGTAATAAAATATGAGTCCTTAGTCAAATCACAGTATGAAACGTAGAATTGTTAAATATGAAAAATGCTAAAACAAAAACTGAAATCCTAAATTCTTGTTCTAATCAAAAAATCGTGAACTATATAATAGGGTCTTTGACAAGTTTTAGAAAACGATCTCACGTTATTGACTAATGTTTATGGAGTCCGTAAAAAGTACATATTCGTCATTCTGTTGTGTATTTCAGTAAAAATAACCAAATCAAAAACTCCATTTCCAAGTTGCCGCGCAAGCGTTTCTCTGGACAATATGGCGTCTTACTAGTGTGGGACGTCACACGACTGTTATTGAAACGTCAAACGATACAATGTAACGTCACTTTAACCGGAAGTTTACTTGCGTGTGACGTCATTTTAGGCTCCGCCAATCCCAAGCGGTTTGGGACACGTGACAATAGATAAGAAAACTATTATCTTTCTCGTTAGTTTTTAGTAAAATTATGAATATTTTTTTTGTAAAAATAGTAAAAACCCCTGCCAGTATATATTCTAAACACAGATGCTAACAATTGGGAATTTATTTTTAACACTGTCAAATACCCTATTATCGTTACCTGCCAAATGATGCACGGAGCACAGCTGTCATAATTGACACATTAAAACACGCACTGGAGCTGTAGTAGGTATTATTTTAGAGAAAGGAGATCCGGCACTTTTCATAGAAAAAATGCTAAACTTGTATACAATTGAATTTGGTCTCAAAATAAAGCCAAAATTTTTTGCTACATAAAACTATTTTTGCCTTATTTTTAGTGAATCGTGGAAAGAAGTTATATAATAATTAATATTTTTTGATATGGAAACCCTAAATCTTCAAGGGACAGAATTTTACTTAAAATATTACTCAAGTGACTGTAAAAACCATTGTTCCTTTGCTTTTTCTAAATAAAAAACCAAATGTCAATTTGACAATCCTAAAATACAAACAAAAAAATCATTCGCATTTCGCATCCGCTCCCGCGAACTGTGATTGTGAATGTTCTCCGCTGTGATTGCCTTTTTATCCGTTACTTCTCTTGACGAGCCGGCTACATAAAGAGGTTATATCGACAAACCTACGTATTTGACATTGACAGCTAGTTGCTCATGACAAATATTGCCAGACTACGTTATCCAATTATGAAACGCAGATAAAAAAAATAAAAAAGTATACAACTTTGGCACAAAATGCCGGGTGTCCTTTGCTTTTCAGTAGTTAGTTCCGTTAATAGTAGCCCTGGTGTCCCCCTACTTGTAAAAGGTAAATCTAACCTATTACCAATGTATTTTTGATTAGGAATTAATTTTAAAAGTTGCGTAAAGTGACGTGTAAAAGTCACTTTCATTTCGTTAAGTAGCACACGAGTATAGATCCAGTACTTATTGTACACATATATACTATCTCGTTTACGTTTACGTTCACGAAAGCGAAAGAAATGCATTAAAACAAAATGGTTTATATATACAGGATGTTACAGAATTCCGAAATAAAATTTGTAGGTATGTATTCCGAAATAGAAATTTGTAGGTATCTGAGCGGGGCGCAGGGGCGCCTGGGGGAGAGGGGGGTCTGTTTAGGTAGTAGTAATCGTACGCATTTATAGGGTTGTCATAGGCAGGTGAAAAACGATATCTCTTATCTATTAGACAAGTCCGTCCGTCTGTCTGTGGTGCTGTTTCAGCGGCCAAACCGTAAGAGATAGATAAAGAGAATATTTAAGTTATAAGTTAAGAATAGTCTGATAAGACTACAAACCGGATTTGAGTAACGTAGCACTTCCGGTTTTCGAGAAATCACGAATTTCAAACGAAACCACACAAAATCTCCGAAGTTCTCAATTAATTAAATACATTTTTTTTTAATCAGGTTTTGGTGAACATTTGGTTCACTGGTTTGCTAGTTTTTATTAATTTAATTAGAAAATAAAAGTGGTCTGAAAGGCGTCAAACTTTCGTAGCTAATTCTATACAAGGAACACAACCAAACCCTAAAGTTTTATTTCGGACTTTTGTCACACCCTGTATATATCTCAATATTTAGAAATATCAGAGAGAGCAGACTTACCTAAGAGCAGGGTGTCTCGCCAGGGTCGCAGTGTGTTAAAGTTGACGTGGCCACGAAGTCAGACTGCTCCGTAGAGTCAGCAAATCCACTCGGCTCCACTCTGCTCCGTTGATCAGCTCCACAGCTCTCAGCTTCTCCCTGCTCCCAGCTGTCCTCCGGAGTAGTCCAACAGCAACTTTCACACTGCTCCCTCAAGGATTACCCTGTAGACCTGGGAAAACTTGAGTTTTTTATCATCTTCATAGGTCTATTAATGTCCCAGTGCGGATTGGTGGCTTCTAACGAATGCAGATGCAGCTGAGACCGACGGCTGAACGTGCCTTCCGAAGCACGGAGGAGCTCAAACTAATAAGTTTTTAAGTTACAGAAGGTTCATAAATCATTTATGGGTCAAGGTATACATTTCTAGGAGGAGCTCGATGGCGCAGGTGGCTAGCGCGTTCGGCTGCGATCGTTGAAGTTAAGCAACTTTCGCAGTGGTCGGTCATTGGATGGGTGACCAAAAATTTACTATCTCGAGCTCCTCCGTGCTTCCGAAGGCACGTTAAGCTGTTGGTCCCGGCTGCATTTGCAGTCGTTAGCACCCACCAATCTGCACTGGGCCCGCGTGGTGGATCATGGCCCAATCTCCCTATTCCATCCATAGGGAAGGCCTGTGCCCCAGCAGTGGGGACATTAATAGGCTGATGATGATGATACATTTCTATAATAAGACTCCTATTGATATCCTTGATTTGCCTCCTCATAAATTTAAAATACACATTAAGATTTGTTTACTTAAGAAAGGATATTATACTGTCAATCAATATTTGAATGATAAAACGGCCTGGTTGTAATTTTACCTGTAGGTAATTTTTCAAAAGTTAGATACAAATTAAGGCTCCCAGCCTTAGAAAGAGTTTTGAAGAGAACCTTGCACTTACTCCCTTTTATATACTTGTTCATTTTGTTTTAAAAATTGTTTCTTGCTATTTTGGGACTTTTCTTTGCACTTATTGTTAGTAAATTCGTTGATTGTCTATTGTTATATATTTGACATTATGTGATGGAAGTTGACCTCAACACATGTTTGCAAGTTTGATGTCAACTTTCAATTGGACGACACTGTATGAAATAAAACAGGGAGAAAAAAGCAGCCCTTGCTGAGTTTCTTGCCGGTTCTTCTCAGTACAAGGTCTCCCGCCGTAGATTTGCGAACCGATGGCGTAGCTTTTCGACATTCACAAGTGCTTGTAACAGCTTAGACTGAATAAACAATATTGAATTTTGAATTTCTTTTTGAATTTTGGTCACCCATCCAATCAGCGACCATTGCGAAAGTTGCACGATCGCAGGCCTAATGCGCTAATTAAGTAATAAATTCATACATAGACAATAAACATTTTAAAAATCGATCAATGAAATAACCGAGCGCTCAATAAAAGTCTTTCGAAGGTAGCTCGACAAAATTAAATAAAATTTGATTCTGACGACGTAGCCTGTAAAGGCTACGAAACGTCAATAAATAAATAAAGTTTCGTGCATTAACCCGTAATAAACTGGTTTTATTTAATGAGTGATGTGCGTGAAAACCTAAGAAACAAAAATTTATTTATTTCTGATTCAAACGCACTGGGTGGGCGCGGTGGGTCACTTCACGGGCCAACCTCCCTATTTCATCCATAGGGCCAGTAAGGCCAGTGTCCCAGCAGTGGGTATAATAATAGGCTGATGATCATGTTTCTATACCTTAATATTATTGATAGTATTAAAAAAAAGGTTGAATTATTTTTGAAACAAACAAAAACTTATTCTTAAAATCACACAATCAACTGAGAATTGAGATTGTGTGATTTTAAAGGCGTTAGATGTATCGAACACAGACGGCTAGCTCTATTATTTTATGATTAAAATTAACGATTTGGAAAACACGGAGCGCATTCTCCAGCGTGGAAAGCAATGAAACGATGTAATTGCTCGCACACCTACATGTAATTTTTTACGTCTCATTGAATTTGTATTCCACCCAATGCGACGCTTTTAAAAAGATATAACAAAGATTTTTTTTCTAGTAAACTTTTCTTTAGATTTAGCATCTAGCAGTTAAATGCTTAAAAATAAATAAAATCGTAACTATAATTGCTATTTCTTCTTTCAAATGTTTAATACTTGAAAAAGTATTCATTTGACATTGTGGGTTACCTACAATGCGAAGAGATGGCGCTGCCTTGCAGCTTAACGCTAGGAAAATTTCGACGTGGCTAATAGGGCCGTGGTAGCATAATGGTCAGTGCATTCGCCCGGATTGCGAAGGATGTGAGTTCGAGTCCCGTCCGCTGCCTGGTCCGCGTGGATTTTTTTTCTAGTAAACTTTTCTTTAGATTTAAACATCTAGCAGTTAAATGCTTAAAAATAAATAAAATCATAAGATAAAACAAGTTTCAACAGTATAAATGCACTGATTTTATTTGTTTATTGACGTTTCGCATCCTTTGCAGGAATGCGTGGTCGGAATAATATTCCGTCGGAATGTGTCGTCGGAATAATGTTCCATCGGAATGTGTCGTCGGAATAATATTCCGTCGGAATGTGTCGTCGGAATAATATTCCGTCGGAATAATATTGCGCGAAACGAAACAATAAATAAATAAAATCAGTCCATCTAACCCGTTCAAACTTGTTTTATTTAATGAGTAATCTGCGTGATGACCTAAGAAACAAATATTTTAAAAAGATGTTAACAAAACCCTGGCAACTACCCACTCACTAAATACTTGTTCATGATTCCTTTTATCCAATCATGTCTATAATGGCATCGATTCTGGCATGAACTCTAAACTTAAAACTAACACCAGTCTCTCCTTTTCATTCTGTATAGAGAATGACAAGGATACACTATTGTCAAATTTAAATTTAAGAATCGACACCATTATTTAACATATTTATACGTTATGTCAATTAAACGCCTTCTAATAGAGCTGTAGCAAACCGTATGTATTCGGTACTGAGTAACGGGTGCGCCATCTAGTACCGAGTAACGAAACGTTACACACAAATAAATTTCGTTATTCGCATTTTTCGTAGTATGACTATCTATATGTTTCAGTTGACGCAAGTACAGTCGATGTGTGTATAGAAACATTTGCTGATCGTATGTTTTAAGCATGCGCAAGCATATTCGGAGAATTTAGAAACGTACGTACGAGTTTTTGGCGGGATTTCATCGAGTGCGGTTGGCGTCTTATTTTAATTATTTTTAAATTCGTTCATAGTTGATATTGTGAAATAAAATTGGTGTGATTTTGTGTAACAACCGTCTGCGTAACTGAAGAATTAGTGGAATCGTTAAAATATACGCTATTCCGGTCAAATGGACGTGAGAACCTTATTGTCGTGTTGACTACCTCACAGAAGCTTATCGTAAAAGCCAACTTGATAGATTTCGTTTAAAATATTTTTATTTTTTTTATAATTTTATTTTGAGAACAAAAGACTTTTGTGGTAGTTCTTTCTTTCGTTATGTTTAATTGCATTCTAAGCAAAACTATATTTATGTTGATTTATCGTTAGAATGCTATTTAAGTATTATTATCAATACAATCATTTTCGACACCTATTTGTTGCTTTATCATTATAATTGTCCCTAGTTTGCGACTTCAAGGTAGGGTATAATATATTATCAGTAACAAAACTATCGCCGCCGTATCGCATAGCAGATCCATTATACGGATCACAGGCCTAAAGCGCCAGTCAGGTACTACTGTCTGTTCCGATCATTTTTTTTTTGAATATTTTTTGTCTGTATCTATCTGTGCATAATACTTTATTCAACAGGGTTTTTTACTCTCAAAGTAAGCGCTCATTTAGCAAACTGTAACTTTGGTAAAGGAAATGTGTGTGCAATGTGTTACAAACTGAAAAGGAATAAACAAAAAGATTTTCTTTTGACTCAAAGTACTGATTGCGGTAAAATACTCATGGAGGCGAAAAAGGACAATAGTAATGCCGCAAGTAGTAGTTAGCCATAATTCAAGTGCACGAAAGACATATTGTTTTAAACTTTCATGGTCACTAACATTATAGTCATCATCATCAGCCTATTAATTTCCCTATTGCTGGGGCACAGGCCTTCCCTATGGTTGGAATAGGGAGATTGGGCCATGACCCACCACGCGGGCCCAGTGCGGATTGGTGGGTGCTAACGACTGCAAATGCAGCCGGGACCAACGGCTTAACGTGCCTTCCGAAGCACGGAGGAGCTCGAGATAGAAAATTTTCGGTCACCCATCCAATGACCGACCACTGCGAAAGTTGCTTAACTTCAACGATCGCAGCCGAACGCGCTAGCCACCTGCGCCATCGAGCTCCTCATTTAGTGATATAAGTTATTTAAGGGATTGTTACCATGTACCTACCTTGTTTTTAGCGAGATAACAGTTTATCCGATAGTGTTTTAATGTGAGGGTTCCATTGAAGTTTGTGATCTAGTGTTACGCCTATGAAAACGGTACTTTAACTTCCACGATTACAAGTCGAAAGCGCAAACCTCTTGCGCTATCGAGCTCCTCATGCCTCCTCATGTATAGATTTAATGGAATTAAATCCGTACAGCGAGGATATCCCAATTATACGAACCTAATCGAATTCCCATGTTGGGCGCCAAGATGCGCCGGTCGCGGCCGACCGCCGGTTACGTACCGACCGAGGCTACGGAAGCGACCACGCATTGATCTCCAGGGGTCTAATTCTCGCGGCGTAGATATTATATCACCTTCGATATATATCGAATGAACTGGCTTTTATCGAAGGAAAACCAATTTGCCCTATTCGCACCATGTTGCAATAGATATTTATCTACGGATGATCAGTAGATACATCGACTGGTAAAGAGCCTTCGCTATATAAATATCTATGGATCTTGGCTTGTCAGTCATGTCATTTTCTCTTTTTTACCTATTATTATTTACTAGCAAACCAGTGAACCAAATGATCACCAAAACCTGATTTAAAAAAAAATGTATTTAATTAATTCAGAACTTCGGAGATTTTGTGTGGTTTCGTTTGAAATTCGTGATTTCTCGAAAACCGGAAGTGCTACGTTACTCAAATCCGGTTTGTAGTCTTATCAGACTATTCTTAACTTATAACTTAAATATTCTCTTTATCTATCTCTTACGGTTAGGCCGCTGAAACAGCACTACAGACAGACGGACGGACGGACTTGTCAAATAGATAAGAGATTCTGTGTTGTCGTGTGTTATTGCCGATTTTATTTTACGGAATTTTTCAGTTTTTGCTATGGTGAATTAAACTAGATACAAAGAGAAATTATAAGTTTCAAAAATTTCTCAGTTATTTTTACAGTGACAAATAATAATGAGAAATAAAGTAATGACTGACGTTTTCTTATTGACGTTTCATTATACTTAACGTTGAAATTCTATACGCATACAATTTAGGAAAACTCAAAAAAATCTCAATTTCTTTTACTCAAAAAATGTGTATTCATATTAATATTAATATGAATAGCATTCATACAATATAAAATATATTTTTTTTGCTTGTAAAATACTATGTATCGACTGTGATGTTAACTTAATCGAAAAAAAACGGAACGCATAGTGAACGAATGTCTATCATTGGAACATCGAAATTCCACGAGAATAGCATTTTTTGCCATCTGTAGATATTTTGCATAGATATCCCCACTTTCGATATTATCTCGAAGCCGATATAATATCTATGCCGCGAGAATTGGGGCCCAGGAGCTCTATTTTTGAATCACTCGTCTTGCGTCGAACGCACGATTTCTACTAAATTTCATTCGACATAATTAATTCCGTATTTTTGAATCGCTCGAGTGCAACGAATGGGTGAGACCACTCGCTGCATAGCGAATGGTGGAGGCGAATGATAGAATAATTGTCATTTTTTTTGTGCTATAGGACGACGACAATATATCATTGTCATGCTTTATATGAAACGACAACGAGATTTTTGAAGTTATACTTCTTTAGGCGCGTTATGAAAAAATGATGAGAGTGAAATTTTTAGATGCGCGCGCATCACTGTAACACAAAAGTAACAGCATGAAGTTGGCCGCGGGCGCGTTATGAAAAAATCATGTGAGTGAAATTTCAAGATGCGCGCGCATCACTGTAACACAATAGTAACACCATGAAGTTGGCCGCGGGCGCGTTATGAATGTAACTAAGTGGTTAATAATCCACCATTATTAGACATCTGTTCGAAAGGTACTTTGAACGATCCACGGAGCTCCATAAGATGATCGCGTTGTCAAAAACAATGTTGGCACGCTCGTCGCCTCTGATCACTGTTTTCATATTTATAATATTTATCCACATGTTTCTAGTTTCTATATAGACACAACGTGTTTTAGTTACTTACAAGTGCTAATTACATATGGACTAATAACTTAAATTCAGTAGTGATTTGAATTGAATATTTTGAATATTTATTTAATTTTTCAAATTAAAACTGAACTTAATTGACTGTGTTAACTATCCTTTTCCAGTCCTTTTATTATTTTATTGTAATTATTAATTATTTGCATGCAATTAAAAAATATTTTTAATGATGCTAAAGAAGTATAACTTCTCACGCACGTGCATAAGTTACACGCATCCATTTTTTTTGTGCGGTTTCCATTGCGGTAATTACCGGTTTTTATTTTTTCAGCTTGAAATGAGTGAAATTTCATATTTCGTATTAAACAGGTAACACCGGTGACGAATGATTCAAAAATACGGAAAATCAGTATTATGCGACTTGAAAGCCGAAGGTGACTTATGTCGCATTCGACGATACTATGTCAGACTAGTGATTAAAAAATAGGGCTCCATGTCGCCCTATTTTCAATAATTTCAATTTCAAGCAACTCGAGATACGGACTACGAATAACAAAGCGGAGACCGCGATAAAATAACAATCGAAAAATTATATTTGTTAGAACTAATATAAACCAAACAATGTAAATTGTCATAGTTATCTAAACAGCTCACTAGTTGGAGCCACTGTCTATGCGTAGATTATGTCATTCTATTCGGTCGTATAATACTCTCTCTTGTGTCAACTGTTTTACTGTGCTAACTAGATAGAAAATAAATCTCACTATATCAATGTAATCTCTTTTTATTTTTGCATAAACCCATCAATATTGATATTGGGACAACCTTACAAAAAAGTAATTGATGTTTGATTACTTAGTTGTCTTAAATAAAAAAAAAAGATTTTTTTTTTGATAGAAAGAAAGAAAACAATGCCTCTTTTTGCAAAAGTCTTTGGAGTCATACGAGTATAATAGCAGATGGGTAGTTCTTATTTTATCGCGGTTACCATTCTTTAGTTATTTTATTAATCTGCGGATACGGCAAATCTTAGGGTAAATGTCAAAATTATACAGTTTTTTTTCTATAATAATACGTCTAGAATTCATTGCAATTGCGCATGTATCGGTGTTAAATTTTTTCTCTATTATATTCAATGTTTCGTACTATGCTGGCTACTGAAAACAGTGTCACTTAGGAGTCAGTATGACTTAAGGCGCACGCAATAGTCGCATACGAAGATAGAATTGCAACCGAACAATTCCAAAATAGGTCTCCTGATGCCACGTACGATTAGGGACACGATATCGAATAGAAAGTATCGATACTGTACTCATGAGTAGTATCGGAAAAAAAGTATCGTACTCGTAAAAGTATTGAAACAAAAGTATCGATACTTCAAAGTATCGAGTACATTTCATAGGACCTTATAAGCAATGTAGATACTCTTAAAAACGTGTAATGTTAATATAATCAACTGCAAAACTAAACGTGAATTACTCAAGTACGTAAGTCTCAGGACACACTAGATTGCTTCTGCTTCCAATTATATGAACGCAATCGAATGTTTTAGAAGGGTTGCTATGATTCCACTAGATGGCGTTGCTATCAATATAAGGCGCTTATCCAAATTTTTAAAGGTATCGATACTTTTTTTAGTTTAGTTATTTAGTTGAAGTATCGAAAACCAAGTATCGAGTACAAAAGTATCGGTATCGAAAGGAAAAGTACTCGATACCACAAAGTATCGATACTTTTTTCGTGTCCCTACGTACGATCAGTGTCTGACCATCCCTGATCTCACTCCCACTAACAATTCCTCTTCGAAAACTTTCGGTTCTTTAAGTAAAGAAAATTTAATTCCATGTCCCCATCAGGACCAGTGGTCCCGGTCCCAGATGACTACCGACTCAAGTCAAATATCAAAATATTTTCAGCGTAGCGGCAGCGTAGTAATTTTTTTACACAATTACCTATTTTTGTTACTGCTGTCGCTGGCTTTTTTGTAGGCATTACGACTGAAACAGACTTTTGGGAGATAATAATAAAAAAAACAAAAAAGTATGTTATATAGATAAGAGTTATAGTATTCTATGTGTGTTCTGAAATTTTTTCTTCACAAAACTTATGGACCCTGGCCTAAAAGGTATTCTTCATCGTGTTCAGGAATCTTGATTTCAATTACATCCTCATCATCATCATCAGCCTATTAATGTCCCCACTGCTGGTGCACAGGCCTTCCCTATGGATTCAATTCAACATTTTAATTAAATTTTTCGCATTTCCGGGGAACTATATAGTCTTTATTATCAACAACATCTACTTATGCACAATAGAATTTCCTAGCAATATAATTTCTCTGTAACTCGAATATGATTGTCTCCTATTGGATCGAATCAATTTGAATGTAAATCACTACATGCATAATTTGTCCCGAAATGTTATAAATGCATTTACCATGAAACTTGATCGTTGTAGTGGAGTCGATGTTTCACGTGAGTGCATTTGCATTGCATACGAACAAAATACGCGAAGGTGATCCGTAATAAGTAAACAAGTAATGTAAAACAGATACTGCAATGGCACATATTATTCACGCATCAAAAAGATATAATATAATTTATTTAACATCTTGTTTTAGATGTATATGCGATAAAGAATTGAATTGAATAATATTTTGAAATTTTAAACACATAAGATTTACAACTGATTGTAAAGCAAATAGCTCTTAGCCAGAGCCTTTCCGCCGAGCCTTAAACTGTTCCAAAAGTTACAGCATTATTCCCAAACAGCATTTCTTATTGGCTAATACCATATTTATTTATCCCATTAACAAAAAACTTTCACCCGTGCAAAGACGGGGCGGTTCGCTAGTAATATCTATACAAGGTAATACAACTATTTCACTTGTAAAATTACTACCAATTAGTATGACACATTGTATTTTTTTCAGTTTTGTTTTTCTAATCTAGGTAAACCGCTACAAGATATAGACATTTAATGTGTTAATCTATATACTTATAATAAATCTGTAGAGAGGGCAATTCTGTACATGAAATATATTTTCAAAATAACTATCAGGGCATGATTAGTGATCGATACTGATGCCAAAAATGCAATCAGTAAATTTTTTGTCTGTCTGTCTGTCTGTGTGTATGTTCCTTATAGAAACAAAAACTACTCAACGGATTTTAACGAAACTTGGTACAATTATTCTTCATACTCCTGGGCAGGTTATAGTATACTTTTCATCACGCTACAATCAATAGGAGCAGAGTAGTGAAGGAAAATGTTGGGAAAACGGGAGAAGTTACTCCATTTTTTAAGCTTCAGTCGCGTGTGCAGCCTTAATGGTTAAAGTTACATAGAAATCATGTATGACCGAAATATTCTACATAAATTTGTCTAAAAAATATCCTGCAACAGCATATGTTTATCTTTTATGGTTGACTCACAATAACACGTGTAATTATATAAATAAAGTCATTGTTTATAACACAAGCCTGAGAACAAAAACTATAGTTTACACTACAGCTCTACACCGAAGCGAAGCGAGGGCGGGCCACTAGTATTGCATAAATCTTGAAGGGTAGATAGCTAGAATCAGTATCGTAGTAGTAGAATCAGTGATAAGAAAGGCACTGACTTTTTGTGTCTTTATCCATTCACAGGCGGTGGATATTGCTAACTGCTCAGCCTGGTAGACTGAGCACGAACTATGCAATTTAATGGATTTTTGGTCAATTGTACTATCAGGATTCTGTATTATGACAGCAGCACCGACGTTTTCATCGTATACTGCCGTCTGTATAAAGGTGATAAGTAATTTCAGGGTGTTCTAAGAATATGTTTTGCAAATCTTCTTCGTTATTAGCAGTATAATACATGATTGGTTTTCGTAAAGACGGGTGCAATCTATTATAAAACTATTTCTAGTGAAACCCAATAAAAATAGACACCTGTGCTCATTCCCGAACCGAATAAAGCGTTGGGAACATTACCGAAGAGAAAATAAAAAAGTATTGAACATAACGACGCAGTTGTTCCGGTCGGCTCCTGGCGCAGCATCCAACCACGCATCTCCTCGCGATCTGCTCTCCTCCCGTAGTTCTCGCCGCGCTAATTCAATCATTCGCGATCTGTAAATCAATTTCGATCCCCCGCGCTCTTGTGATTGGTTACACAAACCGCACTAACCCCGAGCCATAACAAAATACATCTTATTAAATAAAACTAGTTTTTACGGGTTAATGCACGAAACTTTATTTATTTATTGACGTTTCGCAGCCTTTTCAGGTCTGCATCGTCAGAATAATGATTTTTTATTTAAATTGTCGAGCTACCTTCGAAAGACTTATATTGAGGGTTCGGTTATTTCATTGGAAGATTTTTAAAATTTTATTGTCTATGTATGAATTTATTATTTAATTTACTTATTAAAGTATTTTATTTAAAATTCTTGTTTGTAATTTTGAGTTTATTTATTTGACCCTAACTACCGTAAACTACCACCGGTTCCAAAATTGGGAGACCTTCCTGAGAAAGCAGACCTTCCGGCGAAACAAACTCAAGAGAGGCACATCTTATTTCCAATGCGGTGGTATTGAATTATTACATACATGTATGTACAAATAGTCAAAAGTCAAAAAAACTTTATTGAAATTGGATACAACTCTTTTGAATCGTCCATTTTTCTCCCCCTCCCCTTAAAGGGTAGATAATCATGATGATTCATTTGCAATTTCTGAGAAAATTTCCCATAGTCATGATGTATATGTTTAGAAAGAAGAAATTCCAAAGAACAAAAAAAAAACACACCAAACTAATTTAAAAATCAACTTATGACATTAAACTTTAATAATTTAACTAAAAAACAAATAGTAAGATATTTATAACTAAAAACCTTAAAATATATAATAACTAAAATGCATTATTAATAGGAGTCCCTTTAGGCAAGGTTCCAAAGATACTAATCATCCGAGACCGAAGAGCTGGCAGCTACCTCGGGCAAAGAATTAGTCTAGCTATTCAAAGGGGGAACGCTGCCAGTATCTTCGGAACCTTGCCTAAAGGGACTCCTTTTAATAATGTATTTCAGTTATTATATATTTTAAGGTTTTTAGTTATAAATATCTTACTATTTGTTCTTTACTTATGACATTTTTTTATTTACTTTTTGCCATATAACTACCACTCTAATGGACTAAGCTTATACATAAAAACAACAAAAGACAAGTGCTCATAAAAAACTTGCCTTAATTAAATTTAATATGCTGACCTAGGTACTATTTAGTTTACTAACTAGTAGATACATCTATTTATTATTTTTAGCTAAAATGATGAATCAAACTGACAAACCGACAAAGTAGAAAAACAACAATAAATAATATAAGACACTAGCGGCCCGCCCTCGCTTCGCTTCGGTGTAGAGCTGAAGTGTAGACTACAGTTTTTGTTCTCAGGCTTGTATTATACACAATGACATTATCTATGATTCTTCTTATACCTGCATGCAAAATCTCAGCCCAATCGGTTTAAAATTGACAAAGTTTCATACAAACTTTCATTCCCTATTTTATCCCCTTGGGGGTAGAATTGATCAAAATCCTTTCTTAGCGGATGCCTACGTGATAACATCTACCTGCATGCCAAATTTCAGCCCGATCCGTCCAGTGGTTTGGGCTGTGCGTTGATAGATCACTATGTCAGTCAGTCACCTGTGAGTTTTATATATATAGATATATCCGCGTCTTTACGCCTTTTCTAAAGAATAACTTTCGAGAGACTTGATCGAAACATCGAAGCCTTTAACCACCTAAACAGTAAACAGTACCCTTGGCACGAAGAACCAATATCGAATTTGAATAGTTTGCGAGTCCGAAATGTCATTGTCAAAAATGTACTAACTTTTAGTTCTCGTTACGTCCTCTTCTTCTTTCCATACAAAATTTGACAATGATATTTCGGACTCCAATTCGATATTGTATCGGGCTAAAAGTACAGTCCTTCTTCTCAAAAAACAGTTTAAAAATACATATTACACTATTGTTCGTCAAAATTGTTTCTTGAACAAATGTTCATATTTTTTTTTTGATGATGTTTGCTTCATGGCAATCTGTTTTTCAACAAAAAGCCACTTCTTTGTTTGATCTCATTGACGACCTCCGTGGCCGAGTGGTTTGTACGCCGGGTTTCATGGCTGTCGCCGACTCGAGAGGTCCCGGGTTCGAATCCCGGTGGAGGCAGATGTTTGTGTGATGAATACGAGCATTTGTACTCCAGTCATGGATATTTAATATGTATTTATATAAATATACTTATATATGTACAGTATATGTATTCTATCCGTTACCCTAGCATCCCATAACACAAGCCTTATAGTGCTTACTTTGGGGCTAGGCTAATTGGTGTGAGTGTCGGAAATATTTATTTATTTATTTCTCAGTTTATGTTTTCTTCAAGAGCCATACTTGTGTGAGAATATTTTTCACACAACTCAATTGATGTCAGGTGGTAAATCTTTTATGTAGGGTCGGTATATCACTTCTTTTTAGCCGGTTATGCTGAAGAGCGTCTTCTCCACTCAGAGCGTGTGCCAGTTTGTTAACATGGACGGTCAGTTCCTCCTGATATTTCAGACTGTTCTGAGCTATTTCCTGCCGAACTGTTTTTAAGCCGAAGTCGAGGTATCTATTACTTATACAATGAGGGATGCCAAGCATTATTCTCAGAGGCTTTGGTCTGGAATCTCTCCATGATATCTATATTACTGTTGCTGGCCGTTCCCCACAGTTGTATTTCGTAAGTCCAGATTGGATTTTGTAGATTACAGTACCTATCTAATTTGTTTCACACCCATATAGGGTAAAATATGAATGTACATTATAATTATGTAACACCAAATTATGTACTCATATTTGAACAAATAAATTGATTGATTGATTGATTGGTTTTATGATAGTTTTGTACACTAACATCTTGCTGCACCCACCAATCCGCACTGGGCCCGCGTGGTGGGTCATGGCCCAATCTCCCTATTCCATCCATAGGGAAGGCCTGTGCCCTAACAGTGGGGACATTAATAGGCTGATGATGATGATTCGAACAAATAAATAGATTGATTGATTGATTGGTTTTATGATAGATTTGTACACTAACATCTTGCTGCTAGGATTTAGTTTATATTAAATAAAATTTTTACGGGTTAATGCACGAAACTTTATTTATTTATTCACGTTTCGTAGCCTTTACAGGCTTCGTCGTCAGAATAAAACTTTTATTTAATTTGTCGACGACGAAGCCTGTAAAGGCTACGAAACGTCAATAAATAAATAAAGTTTCGTGCATTAACCCGTAAAAACTAGTTTTATTTAATGAGTGATGTGCGTGACAACCTGGGAAACAAATATTTAGTTTATATTGTTTAGTACTTATTATTATACAGAGAAGGCTTGCCACATAGGCAGCTATCGCGACCCTCCGCGGTTCTCGCTAGGGTTGGATCGCATTCGCAACGCGCCCCGCTCACAAGTTTACAACGTCTATATTAGCACGTTGCTACTGAAAAGTGAACTAAGACATTCTGTCAGAAGTCTAGCGATAAATATAAAAAAAAAATGGGTGCGTGTACTTATGTAGGCGCGTGAGAAGTTATCCTTCTTTGGCATCGTTTAAAATTAGTTTTTAATTGCATGCAAATAATTAATTAGAATAAATTAATAAAAAGTCTGGAAAAGGACACAGTCAATAAAGTTCAGTTTTAAATTGAAAAAATAAATAAATAATTAAAATATTCAATTAAAATCGCTACTGAATATAATTTATTAGAACATATGTGATTTGCACTTGTATGAAACTCAAACACGTATTCCGAATATACAAACTAGAAACATGTGGATAAATATTATAAATATGAATACCTATAACTGTTAGTTTATTACAAAAAATAAAGATGTGGTTTTTGGTTCTACTACACCAATGGTCAAGAGATGGCGCTGTAGTCTCCTGAATCGTGCTTTGGTTCCGTTGTTCCAGATTAATAAATACTTTTGATAGGCCTTCACAATGCAGTCGTTAGCACCCACTAAATAGAGATTCTATTTCTATTTTGTTGGTAGGTTTTCTTAATGTGCGATAAACACAAAAGTAACAGCATGAAGTTGGTCGCTATCCAACTTCATGCTGTTAAAATTTTGTGTTACAGTGATGCGCGCGCATCTTAAAATTTCACTCTCATCATTTTTTCATAAGGCGCCTAAAGAAGTATAACTTCAAAAATAAAGCAAGGAGAACGGCTAAGTACAGTTTTCGCTTATCACGTTTATTTGCTTGAAAATTTTTATACCATCTTTCTTGTCTATCTTAAATGAGATACAGTAAATGATGGCACATCATACCGAGTTCATTTCTAAAACGGTGATGTGACAGTTTCGTTTCACAGATAACTTATTTTAGTTAGTGGTTTTCTCAAAATTAAATATATCAAATATAAAAAAAAAGCAAGGAAAACGGCCATGTACAGTCTTCGTTTATCACGTTTGCATGAAAATTTTAAACTAACTTTCTTGTCTATCTTAAATGAGATACATTTTATTGATCGTAAATCGTACTGAGTTCATTTCTGAAAGGGTGATGTGACAGTTTCGTTTCACAGATAGCTAATTTTAGTTAGTGGTTTTCTCAAAATGAAATATTCCTAATATAATTCCGTTAACACGATTAAAAAATAAATTTTAATTTTCACGTAAAAAGTATGTAAATAACAATTAATTCTGTCTGTTTTATACAATTAAACATCAATATAGATTTAAACATCTAGCAGTTAAATGCTTAAAAAATAAATAAAATCATAACTATAATTGCTATTTCTTCATTCAAATATTTAATACTTGAAAAAGTATTCATTTGACATTGTGGGTTACCTACAATGCGAAGAGATGGCGCTGCCTTGCAGCTTAAGGCTAGGAAAATTTCGACGCGGCTAATAGGGCCGTGGTAGCATAATGGTCAGTGCATTCGCCCGGATAGCGAAGGATGCGGGTTCGAGTCCCGCCCGCTGCCTGGTCTAGTAAACATTTCTTTAGATTTAAACATCTAGCAGTTAAATGCTTAAAAAATAAATAAAATCATAACTATAGTATGAATAGTTTGGAAAAAGCTAATACCTTGTGACAGTTTTAGAAAAACTACTGAAAAACAATGCCTATTTTTCGCAAAGCTGTCACAATGTTTCTGACACCGCATTTTGTAGACAATACAAATTAAGTCAATGCTTACATTGTAATGACCGCAACATAATAGATACTATATTCAGCATGTTTATTACAAGAGGCGACCTACCTTCCAACGGTCAATATTGACTCGCGTCCTAGTTGAAAAGAATAAAAAGGCTGCCATTTTATCGAAGAAAAATAAACCTCACCATTCGCCCTGTTGTTATTCTGTTTCTCTACTAAATGAAGAGAGAAAATTGCCGGGAGAGCATCGACTCGGTTGCCATTTAGCTATTATGATTGTCCGTGTAAAGAAGAGAATATATACACAAGGAATGCATCGAACTTCTTTTAACTCGTTGATGATCTTGTACGTTATACTGTCATTCCCTTATTATTAACGAAGAATAAGCCTGGACTAGTTACTTCATAAATAATAAATAAATAAATATTTCCAACACTCACACCAATTAGCCTAGCCCCAAAGTAAGCACTATAAGGCTTGTGTTATGGGATTCTAGGGTAACGGATAGAATACACATACTTTACATATATAAGTAAATTTATATAGAAATACATATTTTAAATATCCATGACTGGAGTACAAATGCTCGTGTTCATCATACAAATATCTGCCCCCACCGGGATTCGAACCCGGGACCTCTCGAGTCGGCGACGCCATGAAACCCGGCGTACAAACCACTCGGCCATGGAGGTCGTCATATCTTGTCTCTGTTCATTGAATGACAAATGGCATTTGAGTTACATAAACAAAACACGGCGTAACTGGTCTAAACTAATTCCTGGTTTATTTATTGGAGTTTGAGATTGTTCAAAAATGCTTCTGCATCGAGCTGCGTATCAAATTTTGTCGGAATGTTCGCTTCATTTCATTAGTTTAACTATATATTGTTTTAAACTTTCATGGTCACTAACATTATAGTAATATAAGTTACTAGCGGCCCGCCCTCGCTTCGCTTCGGTGTAGAGCTGAAGTGTAGACTACAGTTTTTGTTCTCAGGCTTGTATTATACACAATGACATTCATCTATGATTCTTCTTATACATGCATGCAAAGTCTCAGCCCGATCGGTTTAAAATTGACAAAGTTTCATACAAACTTTCATTCCCTATTTTATCCCCTTGGGGGTAGAATTGATCAAAATCCTTTCTTAGCGGATGCCTACGTCATAACATCTACCTGCATGCCAAATTTCAGCCCGATCCGTCCAGTGGTTTGGGCTGTGCGTTGATAGATCACTATGTCAGTCAGACACCTTTGAGTTTTATATATATACACATATCAAAAGTGTCTAGGGATCAACATATATTTTTGCAATAACTTTTCTCCTGATTGATATTAATTAAAATTTTCTTTAAGGATTCATCAAATAAAGTGTTTTCGTTTGTCACAGTAACGATAAACCAAGTCACCTTTGCATTAATAAAGAAATTTGCCATTTTCCTAATAAAGGGATTTTTGACATTTGAACCACTAACACAAAAGTTCGAAAAAAAGACTGAAATAACAGTTTTCTCTAAAATTTTATTGGGTAACTTAAACAATTAATAATCCGTATTTCTACCGCGAACACTAACAACACAAGAACATCGGTTTGGCATACTCAAAATGAGTTCATCCAAATCACGCTGTGGAATGGCCGCCCATGTTCGTTGCAACAACAAAAAAAGGTCTTCTTGCGACTGGATACCCTCCATATTCGGCAGAGCTCTTCTCTGTAGCATATCCCATGCATGCTCAATCGGGTTCAAGTCTGGCGACTGAGCAGGCCAGGGCAGGACATTGATGTTAGCTGCGGCGAGAGTCTGTCTTACAACTCTTGCGGTGTGCGGTCGTGCATTATCATGCATTAACTGAAATAAGGGACCGATTTGCACTTGTAGAGGAACGATGACGTCTGATACAATCGTCTCAGCATAAATTTGAGCGTTGAGGTTGCCTCTGATCCAAATCAACTCAGTTCTTCCGCCGATCCAAATACCCGCCCATACCATGATGGTTCCACCACTATAAGGATGGACTTCCTGGCAGGATTTTAATCGCTGTTGGCGTCCAGGGGTTCTCCAGTGTCGTATACGTCTTGTATCCGGTCTCATACCAAAACGAGACTCATCAGAAAAGCACACGAAACGCCATTGTTCTTCTGCCCAATTTCTGTGTTCAAGAGCCCATTGATATCGAATCCTACGATTGTGCATTGCTATAGGTGGTACCCGTAGCGGTCTTCGGGAATGAAGGTTCACTTCATGCAAGCGGTTTCTGACTGTTTGGTCGCTAATTAAGTTCCCTGAAGAGTGATGAAGCCTCACGGCTAACATCATGGCGGTTATTGTTGGAGCTCTTCGAGTTAAGATTTCAATGTATCGGTCTTGTCTCCGTGTGGTGCAGCGATACCGTCCTCCATGGCGCTCAGCCACGGTACCAGTGCTTCGGTATCGTGTCCAAAGTCGACTGATAACACTCTGACTTGTATTCAGAGCTAAAGCCACAGTACGTTGCCGGGAACCAGCTTCTATCATTCCCACGGCTCTGAGCATTTCTTCCCTGCTTAAATGACGTCGCCGCTCCATAATAACGTTGGTTTTAATCAGTAGTAGGGAAACAGTAGCACTAATAATGTCTTCAATGCGTTGTATGTTTTTATAGGGAAAATATTGACAGCTGATTTTCATCTTTTACTCGAATTTGATTCACAGTTCCTGATTCAAATTATGAAATGCACCAAAAAGGATCCATATAAATTTATAAAATCATAAATTTATTACAAAGCCACATCTCAATCTCAAGAAATCCGCATAAAAATGCTTGATCCCTAGACACTTTTGATGTGTGTAGATTTACGGGATTGTAACGGGGAGTAACTGTCACGGAGTTACTCCGTGATCATGGCGCTTGCAACAGTGCCAAAATATCGGAAACTCGCTAAAAACAAGGTACATGGTAACAAACCCGTAAATAACTTATATTACTATTAGTTTAACTAAAAACAATTTTCATCAAAACTAGCGTGATCAGCGTACAGTGATAAGTCACGTCCATATGCCTCATGGAATACACACAGAATATGATGTTAATTAAAGGAGAACGTCCTAGGAACCAATAACTACATGCGATATATCATTGGAAAGGGTTTTTAATGTACTTTAATTGCGGAGTGTGCCGAGTCGCTGTGAGGAAAAAATAAGTGCAAGAAACCCATGCTAGTCCGACACAAGCCCAACGATATCAAATACCCTAGATACACCAACACGAACAAAATCATGCCCGAAACCTGTCCACAAGGTACATTGGACGATCCTCGGAGCTCCGTAAGATGATCGCGTAGTCTGAACAATATAAGGCATTATAAGGTCTTAATTAAAAACGCACGCGTCATAGAGTTATGACAGTCCGATATGTAAGCTCGTAAAATTTTACGACTTATTGCTATATGCAGAAGAATAAAGACCTTATTTCTTTGACTGTTATAATATATATGTTTCTATGCGCTGTTATAATATAGCAGGTACGGTCCGCGAGGAAAAGAGACGGCTTTATTATCGACCATACATTTGAATATCACAAATACTTTCTATTAAATCAGTTTATAGTAAGTATTAAAACAAAATTCACTTCGAATGCGTTAAATTAACAAACATTGATTAGATACCTGTCGAAAAACGACATTTTACATTCTTTATGTATTTCTTTCGCCTGTTTGCACGGAGCTCAGCGGCATGTTGACTTTTCAACGGACCGCGCGTGACTGTGAATCAAGAAGTGCTTGAGTCGTGTTCAAGCACTTCTTGATTGGGACACATTTTGAGCGCATGTGGTGCATCTAGGGTATTTAAAATCGTTGCACAAGCCAAACACACAGCGCGGGCATGAAACGCGGCCCAGGCCCTCACTTCACACCCACGCCCCAAGCGCACCAAGAGTCGGACCCTACATTGGCCGTGTGGTCCAACTCTTGCTGCGTATACTGCCACCCGTAGAACCGGCAACTGGCTCTACCCCTCACTCACCATAGAGTTTTTCTTTTATAGATAGGTCCGACAAATGACTCCACCCCACCTGATGTTAAGTGAAGGTGAAGTCCAGACGCGAAGATAGCTGATACAGCAGTTCTACCTGCCACACCAGCCATCTTCACCCTGCCGGCCTGCATGTTGCTTCTTCACGCCTCTTTTAAAGGATCCCAGGTTGTAAGAGGGAGGGAACACGTGAGCGGGCAGAGCATTCCATTTACGGATAGTGCGACAAAGAAATGAATCACCAAAGGAGATTGCTTAGCTTCCATACATGTTTGGCCTAAAGACCAATAATCATGAAAAATTGTTTCTTATATTCGAAATTATATATAAATTACTGTAGAAATGAACATTATTGACGGACACCCCTGAGAACTTCTATAAACCATATACACTGAACATATGAAAATAATAAAAAACAAATAAGTTACATAGTAAACTAAGGAAATCAAGCCAAGTACCGAAATTATGGTTTAGATTCAGGTATATAGAGCATGTAGATTAACAGATAGTTGCCTGTTTTTAAAGTTAATGCATAAAAGTAACTTTTGAAATCAGGTGTCATTTCCGGTTATAATAAGGTACTCTGTGACAGAAACTGTGTGATGATTGTGAATGAGCCACAGATTAGAGAGAATTTTTAAACTCTCGTTAACCAAAGAAAGCTAAGAGATTTAGGTTCTATAGCCATATATTCAGTAGCTTCATTATTTTTGTTATATTTTTAAGACAACCATATTTTAGATTTTTAGTGTATCACACCTTATAATTTTATTTATTTATTAATTTACAGTCAGGGAACGTAGGCCCATAGATAGATACCTTAAAGTCTAACATATATACAGATTATAATGTGTATAGGGAGGTGTTTGGCGAAAAATGTATGGCAATAGACTTTATGATGTCGCCTACCATCTATACTTATAATAAATCTGTAGAGATGTCAATTCTGTACATGAAATATATTTTTAAAATAACTATCAGGGGGTGATTAGTGATCGATACTGATGCCAAAAATGCAATCAGTAAAATTTTTGTCTGTCTGTCTGTCTGTGTGTATGTTCCTTATAGAAACAAAAACTACTCAACGGATTTTAACGAAACTTGGTACAATTATTCTTCATACTCCTGGGCAGGTTATAGTATACTTTTCATCACGCTACAATCAATAGCAGCAGAGTAGTGAAGGAAAATGTTGGGAAAACGGGAGAAGTTACTCCATTCTTAAGCTTCCGTCGCGGGTGCAGCCTTAATGGTTAAAGTTACATAGAAATCATGTATGACGGAAATATTCTACATAAAATTGTCTAAAAAATATCCCGCAACAGCATATGTCTATCTTTTATAGTTGACTCACAATAACACGTGTAATTATATAAATAAAGTCATTCTTTATTGCACAAGCCTGAGAACAAAAACTATAGTTTACACTACAGCTCTACACCGAAGCGAAGCGAGGGCGGGCCACTAGTCTATAATAATTGTCTGAGCACATTTGCATCTACTGAAAATGATAATATAGCTGTGGATATTAATATCACAGCGTAATAAAAAAAAAATGATTTATTTTATCGATCTTTACAAAATAGATTTGTTTTTATGTTATATAAACAACTTCGATCAGTCTTTGGCTTAATGTTTACTACACCCATAGCCATTAAAAATAATTTGTATGTTTTCCAAACCGGTAAAATTAAAAGTCCTTTTTAAAGTAAATATATTATACAAAGGCGTCCGTTGAAATCTAATGGCTGTAAATTAAATTATAAATTATGCCAAGAATTACCGTGTATGTCAATATTTTTTGTGCATTTGGGCCAATTTGAGCAATCTCCTTTCTTTGTACGCGTTGGAATTTTGGCCACAATTAGACGGTGACAACGTAGGCCAGCGCGCGTGGTCCTCTGAAGGAAAGGGGAAGGTGGGATAAGAAAGAATAAACTCCTCAGAACACTCGCCGTGTCAAGATGACGAATACTAAATATTAATATTTAATATGTATTATAAAGCTGCAGAGTTTGTTTGTTTGTTTGTTTATACGCGCTAATCTCTGGAACTACTGGTCCGATTTGAATGATTCTTTCAGTGTTGGGTAGTCCATTTATGGAGGAAGGCTATAAGCTATATTTTTTTTTCAAAATAAGGGATCCGTTATAAAATTGCTATTTTGTAACACAAGGTGTAAAATCGAAAACCTATTTTTGCGTGCGCTGCAAAAACTATTGACAATAGAATAAAATGATGTACTACGGGTTTGTAGATCCCATTAAGACCTACATAAAAGTCCGCGAGAACATATATCTAGCTATCATGGTTTAATCACAATAACCGATTTTCTGTTCAAAATAATTATTAAATCGTCTGAAGAAAAAAAAAACTACGTTAAATATGTATCGTAATATTAATCTTTATCGAAATTAAGCATTATGTTATCAAGAGTATTTATGTAGAAGTAAAATACTTTTTGTTTCATCTCAATCGGATATTTCGTTTAAAAGTTAGCACGTGTGTAAGATGTTAAGAGTTGGTACCTATATATTTTATCTCGGTATTTCCACGGAAACGAGAAAAACGCAGGTGAAACCGCGGGGCACGGCTAGTACTAAATAAAAGAAAGGGTGCACTCTTATGTCAGCCGATTAATGTCCCCATTCCTAAGGCACAGGCATTCGCTAAAGATGGAATAGTTAGGCCGTGACCTAACACGCAGCCTAGTGCGTATTGGTGGATGCTTGCAACTAGACCCAATGGCTTAACGTGCCTTCCGAAGCACGGAGAAGCTCCAGATAATAAGTTTTTTGGTCACCCGTCTGACGCACGATCATTGCAAAAGTTGCTTAACTTAATTTTTTTTATAGATAGGTCCGACAAATGACTCCACCTCAACTGATGTTAAGTGAAGGTGAAGTCCAGACGCGAAGATAACTGATACAGCAGTTCACGGTTCCCAACTTAGGGGTTTTGCCCCCAGATTTAGGGGCTAGAAGGGTTTAAACGGACTTTTTAGGGGCTGGAATTTTTTGGTGGTTCTTTTAGGGGCTTTTAACAAAACTTGCAATTAAATCGAAAAACAAAGCGTGTGTTTTCTTTCAGTTTTGTGCGTAGAATGGAACGCACCACGATATGAAACGACTGAACTCACTGTGTGGCAGGTTGTTTTCTAAGGCTGTATGGACTAAAGTTCTTTGCCTTCCACCAATTTAAACAGCTAAATAAGATTTAACAGCCTGTCAGCTCATTTTAGTTTGGTTTTCCATTCGGAAAATGTATTTATTCAATAAAATAATTTACTGTATCTAAATATGTAACGTTTTAATTCATGAACAACGAAAGAATTTAGGTAATAAGATAAGTAGGTACATATAAATTTCTATATTTAGGGGATTTTAGGGGAATTTCAAAAATACTTAGGGTAAAATTTTGGTAAGGGTTGGTAACACTGCAGCAGTTCTAGTTAATTGTAGGTATTTTCTTTGTTGTCATCTTTATATTATCGTCTTAATGAAGATAAGAAACCTACTGCCTACATCTGTGTAGTGTGTGTACTAGACATATGCACACACGCATCTCTCCCAATATATAAAGCATTGTAATACTAATAAATGCTGTCTTCAATCGCCGTCAGTTAGTTGCTTTATTTCAACGCCTGCCAGTGCTGCCCATCGGCGGCGCTGGGCAGATGATTTTAATAAAGAAGTAAAGAAATTTGGACAATCTAAAGTGAAATATTTTATACGAAGTGACAAAAAAAAAAGACAATACAAACATAATTCACACGAGAAAAGAAACCTTAAAATATGAGTATTTTAATAATTAAGAAATACCTATTTACATAAAATCATAAACTTAAATAAGTCTATAATTATAATAAATACTTAATAAAATACAAGTGCATACAGTGAATAAAATATACATAATAAAAAATTGCAACTTAAAAGTTGTCTGGGATTTAGGTGTCGGTTACTGTCTGCTGTTGGATGGAGAGATCAATCTGGTAATGAAGAATAGCAGACTGCCGGGAGTTGATGGTGTCGGAAGTGGACGCAGCCGGGAGTAAATAGGGCCAAAAGGAGAAAAGGAAAGGAAAACAAAGGCAAGGACAAAATTATGTGGAACTTTAATTCGGATCAGTGTTTCCACAATGAGGGGAAATTCCCCTTTTAAGGGGAAATTAGGGTCCAGAGGGGAAGCAAAAGGGGAAAGACATGAAAAGGGATAATTGTGGGAAATTATGGGTAAAGCCTAGCCTAAAATAATGCGGCACGGAACAAATTTTTTATGGACTATACCGTGGACTAGTCTTGCCGTATAAAAGAAACTGTGGCAACACGTGCAGATTTTATATATTTTATTTATCTGTTGTAGAATAAGATACATTAAGACCTTTTTTTCTTTAGTTACTACACTAGTGACAAATCTAAAAACTGCAGTAGAATTATTTTTGAGGGGAAAAATGTCCTAAAAAGGGGAAATCTGAATTGAGGCGTGGGGAAAGGTAATCATTAAAGTGGAAACACTGATTCGGATATCAATTTGGTTGGACATTTTTTCCTTATGTTTATTATGAATGATGAACCGCATCTGTCATCATTATTATGATTCAGGGCAGCACATCACTGAACTATCGTGTGCCACGATTTGTCGCATGCACGTCGCACGATTTTAATGTAAGTATACCAAACGTTTACCACTCGCGAACCTCATGCCATTATGTCCCTAATTCCGGTAAACTTTGAACACGTTTTACGATCGCACGGAAGAAAGGTTTATTTTAACACAACACAAGTGTTATGCGATTCGCAAAGTCCCTATCGCTTTGCATTAAAGCGGATAATCGAATGATCCGAAGAACAACTTTCTCAAATAATCCGCAAGAATCGTGATCACGATTTTTAAATCGGACAATAGGACAATAATATGTTCGATTAATGGTTTTACGTACGTACGTAAGGAGAAGCAAAATCTCTGAAAACTTTTAATAACTTACAAAATAATGATTCTCAAGGGAAACTTCTCCATTGAAATCACAAATCCTGGGAGCACACACTTTATATTTCTCTTGCGGGATTGGCAAAGTATAAAAGACACGAAACAACTAAACAGATGGTTTATATTAAATTAAAAGCTTTGTAATTTTATTGGCACACTAGCGACCCGCCCTCGCTTCGCTTCGGTGTAGAGCTGAAGTGTAGACTACAGTTTTTGTTCTCAGGCTTGTATTATACACAATTACATTCATCTATGATTCTTCTTATACCGGCATGCAAAGTCTTAGCCCGATCGGTTTAAAATTGACAAAGTTTCATACAAACTTTCATTCCCTATTTTATCCCTTTGGGGGTAGAATTGATCAAAATCCTTTCTTAGCGGATGCCTACGTCATAACATCTACCTGCATGCCAAATTTCAGGACCGATCCGTCCAGTGGTTTGGACTGTGCGTTGATAGATCACTATGTCAGTCACCTTTGAGTTTTATATAATAATATATAGATATACATGAGATATTGTATGACTTAAACATCTCTTAATCGCACTAAATATATGTACAAAGAGACCTTGGTACGAGATTAGGAAATAGAAGATATTTTTTGATAACAAGTAACTTTTTTTACTGATTTTGTAGGTCGGTCATCGCTGACACTACAATCGCAAAATAATTATTGCCACCAGTAACAAATGTCACAAAAACTGCTATGTTAAGTACGTGATACACCGAAAGCTAAAATTGAGCTTAAAGATTACTTTAAAGGTTTATTTTAGGGATGTCGAAAGTTGAAAAAAATATCGATATATCGATATATCGGACCAATTTTCCCAAAAATATCGCTCACGAAATATGACACGCGGAATAATAATGGAACGAAAATTATCTCCCTAAAAATAGACCCTATTTTCGAATGATGACATAGACAATACCAAATACCGCACAGATCATAGATATGTTGTATATCATTAATCTGAGATCCAGTTACGATTTTTCCAGATACGAATTTAGTTAGATCGTGATATGCCGCTAATAATTAAAAAAATATCGTTTTTGATACGAATTTCGATATTGGTTATTTTGTATCGATGTATCGATATATCGAATCAAAATATATCGGCAAAATATATCACTAGATTAGATATATCGAACAAAAAATATCGATATATCGATACATCGATATATTTTCAACAAGCCTAGTTTATTTCATTGAAAAATCATTCTTAGCATTGCGACGATTTAGCTACAATTTAGGTACTTGCAACCAACCCAAAGAAATTAATCTAATTTATAACAGCAATACACTCTGTCTGTGGTCTGAAAATAAAACATTCATTGTGTCTGTGGTTTCAATATAAAACATTTACATTGAAAGTATTACGCAGAACAGTACCCAACTGTACCCATGGGCTTTTTTTTAATTGTTTTGACTCTTTAGTTCGTTATATTTGACAGGGTATTAAGGAATTTTAAAGAGAGAAGAGCGGACGATAACGGTAAATGACCAAAGTTAGTAACTAATCCAAATATTGTAAATCTATCCACATTAAAGATTATGGGATAATTTCGCCGGTAGAAAGCATCTTTAGATATTACAGATACTTAAATCTAAAACTGAAAAAAAAATAAAGATGTGGTGTTTGGTTCTACTACACCAATGGTCAAGAGATGGCGCTGTAGTCTCCTGAATCGCGCTTTGGTTCCGTTGTTCCAGATTAATAAATACTTTTGATAGGCCTTCACAGTGCAGTCGTTAGCACCCACTAAATAGAGATTCTATTTCTATTTTGTTGGTAGATTTTCTTAATGTGCGGTAAACACAAAAGTAACAGCATGAAGCTGTTAATATTTTGTGTTACAGTGATGCGCGCGCATCTTAAAATTTCACTCTCATCATTTTTTCATAACGCGCCTAAAGAAGTATAACTTCAAAAAGATAATATTTCGGTAAGAAAGTACCTGCTACGCAACGCAATAAGCACTGTAGCTTCCCTATATGCAATTGCTTTTTAGCCTTCGCAATAAATCCGTGCATTGCAATTATATCTTTTGACCTACGTTGTTTTGTTTCAGTTAGCATAGGAATTTCGAAAGTGCACCTTATAACACAGAATAGCAGTGCTGATTCATTTCTGGAAAATGGAATAAACACAGAACAGAAAAAAAAGATTTGTTTTAACTCTACGATTCGACGAGTTATTGTCGTTACAGGGGAATCCCTGTAACGAGGCATATGTTGCACTTGCAATATTACCTCCATTCAGTGCTGTCATATCTACCAACTTTTTGGTAGATCTACCAATTTTTACTTCAGTCTACCTATCTACCACCCTAGACCTAAAAACTACCTATTTTTGAAGTTATACTTCTTTAGGCGCGTTATGAAAAAATGATGAGAGTGAAATTTTAAGATGCGCGCGCATCACTGTAACACAAAATTTTAACAGCTTTTAATTTTAATCTTCTAAATTGAGATCTACCAATTTTGCATTTTACATTCTACCAACTTATACCAACATTTGGCACATACACTACTAATTTTCTAAAATTCGGGTTGGCAGCACTGCCTCCATTTCTAGTATCACTGATAATAGATATTAGATATTTGTAGTCTCGGAACAGTCTGTCTATTACAGACGGTTACGAGACGTCTATCGGAGATATACACCCGATTGCGTTTTCTTTTTGCTCTCTACAAATTGGGGTGATATTGCAAGTGCAAGTGCATTAAAACAAAACCTTTTTATCTCTGTTTATTCCAGGGCTTGAAACCGGTTTAATAAACCGGTTTTATAAACTGGTTTAATCCACAGCGACAAGAGCACGCGTCGGCATCGCTTGAAGTTCGTTGTGTTTGAACTAATCAAGTCACAACTTGTTAATGCTCAGCGATTGATGCATTTATTGACACGTTCGCTAGCGTCTAGTGAGTCAAGTTATTCATTTTGTAGTTGTGCATTTATTTCAGCCTTCAGGAAGAGCGAAATGAAACCCTTTAAAAACCGCTAAATTGATTCCAAACCTATTTGATTTTGCTTTTTAGAAAAACCGTTTTTTTAAGGTTAAGGTAGAGCGAAACCTAAATAAAATGCTTCTAATGTACTTGACACTGATTTAGGTTTAAAAAATGGGTGCGTGTACTTATGTAGGCGCGTGAGAAGTTATCCTTCTTTGGCATCGTTTAAAATTAGTTTTTAATTGCATGCAAATAATTAATTACAATAAATTAATAAAAAGTCTGGAAAAGGACACAGTCAATAAAGTTCAGTTTTAATTTGAAAAAATAAATAAATAATCAAAATATTCAATTAAAATCGCTACTGAATATAATTTATTGGAACAGATGTGATTTGCACTTGTATGAAACTCAAACACGTATTCCGAATATATAACTAGAAACATGTGGATAAATATTATAAATATGAATACCTATAACTGTTACTTTATTACAACAAATAAAGATGTGGTTTTTGGTTCTACTACACCAATGGTCAAGAGATGGCGCTGTAGTCTCCTGAATCGCGCTTTGGTTCCGTTGTTCCAGATTAATAAATACTTTTGATAGGCCTTCACAATGCAGTCGTTAGCACCCACTAAATAGAGATTCTATTTCTATTTTGTTGGTAGATTTTCTTAATGTGCGGTCAACACAAAAGTCGCTAAAGCGACCAACTTCATGCTGTTAAAATTTTGTGTTACAGTGATGCGCGCGCATCTTAAAATTTCACTCATCATTTTTTCATAACGCGCCTAAAGAAGTATAACTTCAAAAATTAACCGGTTAACAAGCCCTGGTTTATTCCATGACCCAAAAATTAATCACCAGTGCTATTCTGTTAGAAAAAGCTGTGATTTGAATTTAGTTTAATATTCGTGTGCAAAAAGCAATCACTTTGCGGATTCCCTTAAGTCCTGGGTTCCGAACCTGGGGGTAATTACCCCTCCGGGGGTAAACAAGCCATACTTCGGGGGTAACAAAGAACCTAATTATTTGGTCAAATGTAAAGAATAAGAAAACACTATATAATAATACTACTGAATAGAGCACGCGCTCCTTCTTGCTAGCGAGCCCGCGGGGTGCTGAGTGTGGGAAGCGGGGCGAGATTATCTCCTGATGATGACATTATTAGAGACGAATATGTAGCGGCCAAATTGGGATTTCTTGGACTGATGATAATATTTGAAAGTCGGGGTAAAATCTGTTTTCCTAATATAAACAGGGGTTGCAGTATTAGAAAGGTTAGGAAACACAGCCTTAAGTCCTTTTTTAAGTGAGTAAAAAATAAAATATCAGCGATTGTAAATTAAACTATAATCACTACTGTCATGTGCAAAGTTCTAATTATTGCTACTGTCAGTCCACTGCAGACTTATCGTAGGCCGACTGTATTTGCGTGCGAACCACGATTGCACCAAGACGTACGCATCGCAGATCGCAAAAAGCATGAGTCAGAAACATCTCTTATCTACTAGACAAGTCCGTCCGTCCGTCTGTGGTGCTGTTTCAGCGGCCAAACCGTAAGAGATAGATAAAGAGAATACTTAAGTTATAAGTTAAGAATAGTCTGATAAGACTACAAACCGGATTTGAGTAACGTAGCACTTCCGGTTTTCGAGAAATCACGAATTTCAAACGAAACCACACAAAATCTCCGAAGTTCTCAATTAATTAAATACTTTTTTTTTTGAATCAGGTTTTGGTGAACATTTTGGTTCACTGGTTTGCTAGTTCCTTTTTAAATTAATATAACTATGAACAAACTCATCAACGTCACCTCCTCGTTACATCACACCTGGCTTGACCACTCCAGCCAACCGTTAGTTTTACAAACAAACTGATCCCATCCATTATTCCCTTTGGTAACCTCCGCCCGTGGTCCGGCCCTAGACCGCACAGCTTAGGGCGCGCACACACGGCCGCTGCATTATTCAGCGTCTGCCGCCAGCTTAATGTTTAATGCTGCTGGGTAGTGCCAGCACACGCCTGTCGGAATATATGCCGCTACTGTTTATATAAGTAGAATATAATAGACCACGAGCTTAATGTTAAGAAAATATATTTTTCGTCCTCCTGGCAAAAGTCAATTTCTAACAATATGTAACTCGATCATCATCATCATCATCATCAGCCTATTAATGTCCCCACTGCTGGGGCACAGGCCTTCCCTATGGATGGAATAGGGAGATTGGGCCATGACCCACCACGCGGGCCCAGTGCGGATTGGTGGGTGCTAACGACTGCAAATGCAGCCGGGACCAACGGCTTAACGTGCCTTCCGAGGCACAGAGGAGCTCGAGATAGTAAATATTTGGTCACCCATCCAATGACTGACCACTGCGAAAGTTGCTTAACTTCAACGATCGCAGCCGAACGCGCTAGCCACCTGCGCCATCGAGCTCCTCGACCTCCTCGTAACTCGATATTGTATCATAAAATTAAAATGATCAACTTTAATGAGAAATTAATGAAATTTTGTATTGATGTACAAAACTATAACCTGTATTCGCAATAAAAAATATTTGAATTTGAAGAAATCATTTTCGTGTAATTTTTGTAGCATGTTTAAAACAAAGTAAAATTTCTTAAAAATAAAGCTTTGCCTTTTGATTTTCATAATCATAATCATTTATTCAGTTTAGGCTGTTACGAGCATGTGCTTATGTATGTATGTCTAGAAGCTACGCCATCGGTTCGTAAATCTACGGCGGGAGACCTTGTACTGAGAAGAACCGGCAGGAAACTCAGCAAGGGCTGTTTTTTTCTCCCTGTTTTATCATTTACAGAGTAGTCAAGTTGAAAAATGGCTTCAGAGATTCATGAAGTCAACTTTCATTACATAATGTGAAATTATACATTAATTGTTCACCTGCATTTTGATTGCTGTGTCACACAGTATAAATACAAACAGAGTTATTTATAATAGGTGTAATTAAACATTTACATCTTAAATATCAAAGTAGTTAGGGCCGACTCATCTCCGCTGGTAGCACCCGTTCACGAGCATGACGCATGAACCATTCAATTAATCATTATTATTTAAGCAACTAAAATAAAAAGATCAAATTAAGAAAATAAAAATCTTTCTCATAGTGACAGTGACAATGGCTGATATCAGGCACCTCACAGACGTCTGTTTGGATTTTTATGTCTGATATCACTTCATAGTTGAGGATTAAAACATCTGGGGACAGAATTACAGAAAGATATAGATAGCGACAGATACAGCTGAGAGGGCTATCATTTGGGAAACTCCTTCGAATTTTCTTGTTGTCAAATCGGACAATCAAAAATTTTGACCAGTGCATCCTACCTAACTGTGATGAAGGATGCGAACCCTGAACACTAAATGGTAAGATTAGTCCACCAAATTAAAGTTCATCGAGCTATAGAAAGAACTCCTTTCCTTCAGACGACCACGTGCGCTGGCCTACGTTGTCACCGTCTAACTGTGACCACAATTCCAACACGTTCAAAGAAATTTGTTTGTCGCACTATCCGTAAATAGAATGCTCTGCCCGCTCACGTGTACCCTCCTTCTTACAACCTGGGATCCTTTAAAAGAGGCGTGAAGAAGCAACATGCAGGCCGGCAGGGTGAGGATGGCTGGTGTGGCAGGTAGAACAGCTGTACATGCTATCTTCACGTCTGGACTTCACCTTTACTTAACATCAGGTAAGGTAGAGTCATTTGTCGGACCTATCTATAGAAAAAGGGCCTATCTATATAAAAAAATGGGTGCGTGTACTTATGTAGGCGCGTGAGAAGTTATCCTTCTTTGGCATCGTTTAAAATTAGTTTTTAATTGCATGCAAATAATTAATTACAATAAATTAATAAAAAGTCTGGAAAAGGACACAGTCAATAAAGTTCAGTTTTAATTTGAAAAAATAAATAAATAATCAAAATATTCAATTAAAATCGCTACTAAATATAATTTATTAGAACATATGTGATTTGCACTTGTATGAAACTCAAACACGTATTCCGAATATACAAACTAGAAACATGTGGATAAATATTATAAATATGAATACCTATAACTGTTACTTTATTACAAAAAATAAAGATGTGGTTTTTGGTTCTACTACACCAATGGTCAAGAGATGGCGCTGTAGTCTCCTGAATCGCGCTTTGGTTCCGTTGTTCCAGATTAATAAATACTTTTGATAGGCCTTCACCATGCAGTCGTTAGCACCCACTAAATAGAGATTCTAATACTATTTTGTTGGTAGATTTTCTTAATGTGCGGTAAACACAAAAGTAACGCATGAAGTTGGTCGCTAAAGCGACCAACTTCATGCTGTTAAAATTTTGTGTTACAGTGATGCGCGCGCATCTTAAAATTTCACTCTCATCATTTTTTCATAACGCGCCTAAAGAAGTATAACTTCAAAAAAATAACTATGCACAAAGTTGGGAATTTCTTTGAGGGATCGGATTCGCTACTAAGTAATTCGCCAGAAAACTAAAATTACTGACATTACAGTGGCAGTAATGGTCAATTCATACTATCACAGATTTAAAGCAAATCTCCGAAACGTGACAAAGCAAATTCACCATAATCTCCACAATGTAATGCACACATTCTTCTGTAATGAAAAGAAGACGCTACAATTCGCGGATTCCGGTGATTATCAGCTTAGAATTTTTCAGAAATTCGCTTCCATGCACTAGTATGAATTGACCATAAATATGGACGTATATGCTGTAAAACTGATAGCCAGCGGGACAGATTGGTTTTGAAACTAGGGATGTCGAAAGTTGAAAAAAATATCGATATATCGATCTTTTAAAAAATATCAATATCGGCTTCGATATATCGCGAAAAAAACATCGATATATCGGACCAATTTTCCCAAAAATATCGTACAGTAGCTCACGAAATATGACACGCGGAATAATAATGGAACGAAAATTATCTCCCTAAAAATAGACCCTATTTTCGAATGATGACATAGACAATACTAAATACAGCACAGATCATAGATATGTTGAATATCATTAATCTGAGATCCAGTTACGATTTTTCCAGATACGAATTTAGTTAGATCGTGATATGCCGCTAATAATTAAAAAAATATCGTTTTGATAGGAATTTCGATATTGCTTATTTTGTATCGATGTATCGATATATCGAATCAAAATATATCGGCAAAAAATATCGATATATCGAACAGCGTCAACATGCCAATGGTAGTTTTGAATATCAGAATGAGTGGAAGCGTGTGATTTGGTGTACCATGGGCGAGGCCTGACAGGTACAGGCTGGTGATGACTCTCCATATGATCTAACGTTGTTTGAAACAATCTCAGTTTATCTTATTCCGATACGGAAGAGAAAAACTAGACCACCAAACAATTTGAAGAATAGTGCCACGGAGTTCTTCTTCTTTTGTTATTTTGTGAAAAAGCTAAGTCACGTTTGGGGTTTCATTACAATTCAAGATTTTACGCAATAAAATACATTTGTGACTTATTTTTAAAACGTTTGTAAGATAGACCGAAAGAACATTAAAGCGTCGTGTAATTAGCGAAGCCACATAACCGAATGGGTTCGTCAATCTATTTGAAAATTAGCAAAAACCAAGCCCGGCGCGCCCGTGACGCACGCCCCAGCAAACATGAGGTAGTAAACCATTACTTTATTGTACCAACGCCCTCCACAGTCGTGGGGGCTGTCAAACGAGATGTTTACGATATTTGTGCTGTGCACACCGAGCTTTACATTGTAAGAATACCACAGAATAAATAATATCAAAGGTGGAAGCTTATAGGGATTATGCGATGTGACGCAACGCTCTAGGCGAGTTTAGGACGAACAGAATTGAAAGAATAGTGACAAGACGAACTCAGGCGCCACCAATGCGAATATTTGCAGAGTTTTACAAACCGAAGCAGAGAAGGATGTGCGGAGATGTAACGGAGGTTTAGTGAAATCCTATAGTTAAAATAATCTTATCGCTTCCGAACTCGTGTTTAACCCCGACCTCGTCATCGCTTTCCATCAGGCGAAATTGTGGTCAAACGCATTGCCTATTATGCATAAAAAAAAGCTTTTGTACTAAAGTAAAGATAAATGAAGTCACCTTCCATTATAAATATACATAAATTGTTTACCTGCATTTTGATTGCTGTGTCATCTCTATATATATAAAACTCAAAGGTGACTGACTGACTGACATAGTGATCTATCAACGCACAGCCCAAATCACTGGACGGATCGGGCTGCAATTTGGCATGCAGGTAGATGTTATGACGTAGGCATCCGCTAAGAAAGGATTTTGATCAATTCTACCCCCCAAGGGGATAAAATAGGGAATGAAGGTTTGTATGAAACTTTGTCAATTTTAAACCGATCGGGCTGAGACTTTGCATACAGGTATAAGAAGAATCATAGATGAATGTCATTGTGTATAATACAAGCCTGAGAACAAAAACTGTAGTCTACACTTCAGCTCTACACCGAAGCGAAGCGAGGGCGGGCCGCTAGTAACTTAATATATTTAATGTTAACTTTTGTACCATGTTTTTTTTTTCATACGAGGCGCAACATATTTCCCCAGCCCACCTGATGGTAAGCATAGGTGGAGTTCAGAGCGAAGATAGATGATACGGCAAAATATGTGCCGCTCCAGACATTCTGACCTTGGATCCGGCCTGGACCCAATCCCCTACCCCGTGTAACTATGGAACTCACCACCAAAAACACAAAACCACCAAAATATGAAAATATACGACAAAACTGTGGAATATGTTGTCGCCAGCAGTGTTTTCGGACCAATACGACCCAAGAACCTTCAAAAAAAGAGCGTACTCCTTCCTTAAAGGCCGGCATCGCATTTGTGATACTCCTGGTGTTGCAAGTGTCCATGGGCGACGGTGATCACTTACCATCAGGTGAGCCGTCTGCTCGTATGCCCCCTATAACTTAAAAAAAAAAACAATATACATTTTACTGTGATCTTCTGTAAGGTGGGAGCAGGGTAGCCAGGTGTCCCAATTTTTTCTGATATTTCTCCCTGTTTTGCTACATGAATCTACTGTTTTTCTTAGAATAAGATTTTATTTTTAAATTGCATGTTGAGTTGCGTTCCACATAAAATGTATGAAAACTACAAGAAATATGCCGGTGGCGGCGTTTTGTGGTTGTGGTCGGTGGCCCGTGTGCGGCGACACTAATAGATGCCATGGAATTTGTTAATCATAATCTATATCAAAGCTGAAGAGCTCGATGGCGCAGGTGGTTAGCGCATTCGGCTGCGATCGTTGTAGTTAAGCAACTTTCGCAGTGGTCGGTCATTGGATGGGTGACCAAAAATTTCTATCTCGAGTTCCTCCGTTAAGCCGTTGGTCCCGGTTGCATCTGCAATCGTTAGAACCCGCCAATCCGCACTGGGCCCGCGTGGCCTAATTAAAATAATGTTGTGAATAATTGGTAACAATTCGGCTTAATTATGGCAAATATAAGTTATGTGGCAATGAATGTCAGTTATTAAAATTTGAGCTTAGAAAAATGATTATGTTCCCATTTTTTCCGAATAAAACGGAACTGCGCGTCACTGTGGCATGGCCTATTATGTTCAGGATATGGTTCTTTTGTGTTTAAATACGATCTAAATGTAACCTTTGATTTCATGTGCGTATTAATAAACTTTAAAAGTTACAATTTAGGACCTCACTAAACAGTGGCGCCATCTGGTGAGACAGAAAACGGTAGCCCTCATTGAATGCAGTTAAAGGGAAGTCTTTGGTTTCAAACACTTAAGATGATAAACTTACTTATTTTTACAAGGTCATGTTTATTGGTCATATTATCAACAATTGATAATATGACCAATAAACTTGACCTAACGATTCAAATTATTATCATTAATGAAAAAACGAGTTGAAGTTAAGCAACTTTCCTAATGGTCGGTCATTGGATGGGTGACCAAAAATTTTCTAGCTCGAGTTCCTCCGTGCTTCGGAAGGCACGTTAAGCCGTTGGTCCCGGCTGCATCTGCAGTCGTTAGCACCCGCCAATCCGCACTGGGCCCGCGTGGTGGGTCAAGGCAGCAGTGGGGTCAGCAGGAATGGGCTGATCATCAGCCTGATTGACTGATGATTTAAAAAAATATGGGTGCGTGTAATAGTACGCGCGTGAGAAGTTATACTTCTTTTTAGAATTATTAAAAAATAGTTTTTAATTGCATCCAGATAATTAATTACAATAAGATAATAAAAGGATTGGAAAAGGATAGTCAACGCAGTCAATAAAGTTCAGTTTTAATTTGAAAAATTTAATAAATATTCAACATATTCAATTAAAATCACTACTGAATTTAAGTTATTAGTCAATATGTAATTAGCACTTGTAAGTAACTAAAACACGTTGTATCTATATAGAAACTAGAAACATGTGGATAAATATTATAAATATGAAAACAGTGATCAGAGGCGACGAGCGTGCCAACATTGTTTTTGACAACGCGATCATCTTATGGAGCTCCGTGGATCGTTCAAAGTACCTTTCGAACAGATGTCTAATAATGGTGGATTATTAACCACTTAGTGGTTAGACACTAACATTCATAACGCGTCCGCGGCCAATTTCATGGTGTTACTATTGTGTTACAGTGATGCGCGCGCATCTTAAAATTTCACTCTCATATTTTTTTCATAACGCGGCTAAAGAAGTATAACTTCAAAAACTACTTTTGTGACTTAAATACAAAAGTTAGATATTTATTGTAGCTGACTTTTTGTAGGCATTATTAAGTTCTACAACTTTTCTCTAGATTTCAATTATACATCACTGCATCATTGGAGGGTTTTTATTTTTCAACTTACCACAAATCCGACTACCAAAAAAGGATTATTATTATCTATTAGACAAGTCCGTCCGTCCGTCTGTCTGTGGTGCTGTTTCAGCGGCCAAACCGTAAGGGATAGATAAAGAGAATATTTAATCTTGCGAAGTGTGACAAGATGTGACAAGGGGGGACGGGGGGTCTACGGCAACGACGTTGGTCGTTCATTAAAAAATTTTAAATTAGTATTTCTTTCAACTATTTTTCTTTCTCAATTTTCATCAAGATAGAAAATCATTTATTTCATCATTTATTTTTTCGACATTAGCGCTAGCTCTGTGGTGCGGCTCTAGCCTATTGACTTGCCTCTAGCAGCGTTACAATTCGTGACAATCGATTTCTTTGTTTCAAAAATTCTTAAAATTTGTGTACTATCAATTGAAATTAATCATACTTGGGGGGGGGGGGGGGGGGGGGGGGTCTCCGTTTTTGTGACGGAATATTTCAAGAGGGGTCACAGAAAGTGTGACACAGCGTAGGGGGGGAGGGGGTCGGAAAAAGCTGATTTTAGCGTGACGTGTTTTATGAACGGCCCCTAAGATACCTCCTTGGTTGCCATGTTTGAAAAAAAAAGATCGTTCCATTTTTGAATATGGGTGATGACAGTAAATGAAATTCTATTTATTCCAACAGTTAGGTGATCAAAAAATAATGGACACGTATTTTTTCTTTAGGCAATCAACCGAAAAATGACAAAGTAATAGCGCCTCAAAGTTTGGGAGTAGGGGCTCGCGACGTCACTTTTAAGTGAAAATTGTACCAAAACGTGACGTCATGCGACTTTTCAAATCAATATATCTCTGCAATGTTTATATTATGTGAAAAAAGAAAAAATACGTTTTCAATACTTTCTGATAAACTACCCGATAAACGAAGAAAACAAAAATCATCATCCCTATTATACGACAGATGTTTTTTTTTGAAGTTATACTTCTTTAGGCGCGTTATGAAAAAATGATGAGAGTGAAATTTTAAGATGCGCGCGCATCACTGTAACACAAAATATTAATTCATGCTGTTACTTTTGTGTTTACCGCACATTAAGAAAATCTACCAACAAAATAGAAATAGAATCTCTATTTAGTGGGTGCTAACGACTGCATTGTGAAGGCCTATCAAAAGTATTTATTAATCTGGAACAACGGAACCAAAGCGCGATTCAGGAGACTATAGCGCCATCTCTTGACCATTGGTGTAGTAGAACCAAAAACCACATCTTTATTTTTTGTAATAAAGTAACAGTTATAGGTATTCATATTTATAATATTTATCCACATGTTTCTAGTTTGTATATTCGGAATACGTGTTTGAGTTTCATACAAGTGCAAATCACATATGTTCTAATAAATTATATTCAGTAGCGATTTTAATTGAATATTTTGATTATTTATTTATTTTTTTAAATTAAAACTGAACTTTATTGACTGTGTCCTTTTCCAGACTTTTTATTAATTTATTGTAATTAATTATTTGCATGCAATTAAAAACTAATTTTAAACGATGCCAAAGAAGGATAACTTCTCACGCGCCTACATAAGTACACGCACCCATTTTTTTTTATGCTAAATAGGCAATGCGTTTGACCACAATCTCACCTGATGGAAAGCGATGATGAGGTCTAGGATGGTACACGCCTGCCTAGAAGATGCCTGTTCACTCTGGCCTTGAAGATGTCCAGATTATATTGGTCCGGGAAAACAGACCGTGTAATAATAACTAATAATACCGTGTAATAATACCTAATAATACCGTGTAGTAATACCTAATAATACCGTGTAATAATACCGTGTAATTCACCACAGTTAAGGATTTTCGTACAACTTTAGCCGGCCGCTGCTCGCATGCATTTGGCAGTACAGCCATTTTCATTTGTCTCGAAGAAGGTTGTCAAAATAATGTTTTTCAAGCATGTTAGAGAGAATTAATACATACCTAGCGACCAGCCGATTGGCGCTATAAGAAGACCCCAGCACTTTCTACCTCCAATGAACCTGCAATAAGGAAAATTGTATGCAATGTAATTAAATACTAGCAAACCAGTGAACCAAATGTTCACCAAAACCTGAATTAAAAAAAAATGTATTTAATTAATTGAGAACTTCGGAGATTTTGTGTGGTTTCGTTTGAAATTCGTGATTTCTCGAAAACCGGAAGTGCTACGTTACTCAAATCCGGTTTGTAGTCTAATCAGACTATTCTTAACTTATAACTTAAATATTCTCTTTATCTATCTCTTACGGTTTGGCCGCTGAAACAGCACCACAGACAGACGGACGGACGGACTTGTCTAATAGATAAGAGATGCATTCGCGCAAATAGCGATTCCAGCATTAAAACTGGGCTGAGTCGATTATCTTCTGTTAGTTTAGTTCGACGAAGAGAATTATGGTAAAAAAAAAAGTTTATTTGTAGATAGTTTAATACAGGTGCTCCTAACACGCTTGCTATGATACCAAATGATCCACACGAAATTGTTCAAACCGTAAAATTCTTAATTTAAATTCTGCAAAACCATTGGTCGCGTGCACCCATCGGCCGCGCGCGCGCCCCTGATTGGATGTTCATAGACTGATGTAATTTAAATATTGTCACCTTCGTCGGGATTTCGTCTTGTAGCAATTTTCTATGGAAGGGGAGGTTATCAAATTTGCGCAGTCTGATACATTAATAAACAGATATTGGGGTAGCAACCTACCTATGTGCGTCGAATTACCCTTAGGTGAAGAAGAGCGAGTTTGTTGTTTATTGTGGCGTAAAAAAAATAGATCACTGTTTACTGAATAAATAAGATGAGTTTTTTTTTGAAGTTATACTTCTTTAGGCGCGTTATGAAAAAATTATGAGAGTGAAATTTTTAGATGCGCGCGCATCACTGTAACCCAAAAGTAACAGCATGAAGTTGGCCGCGGGCGCGTTATGAAAAAATCATGTGAGTGAAATTTCGAGATGCGCGCGCATCACTGTAACACAATAGTAACACCATGAAGTTGGCCGCGGGCGCGTTATGAATGGTAGTGTTCACATCTGTTCGAAAGGTACTTTAAACGATCCACGGAGCTCCATAAGATGATCGCGTTGTCAAAAACAATGTTGGCACGCTCGTCGCCTCTGATCACTGTTTTCATATTTATAATATTTATCCACATGTTTCTAGTTTCTATATAGACACAACGTGTTTTAGTTACTTACAAGTGCTAATTACATATGGACTAATAACTTAAATTCAGTAGTGATTTTAATTGAATATTTTGAATATTTATTTAATTTTTCAAATTAAAACTGAACTTAATTGACTGTGTTAACTATCCTTTTCCAGTCCTTTTATTATTTTATTGTAATTATTAATTATTTGCATGCAATTAAAAAATATTTTTAATGATGCTAAAGAAGTATAACTTCTCACGCGCGTACATAAGTTACACGCATCCATTTTTTTTTCTAGTAAACTTTTCTTTAGATTTAAACATCTAGCAGTTAAATGCTTAAAAAATAAATAAAATCATAACTATAATTGCTATTTCTTCTTTCAAATGTTTAATACTTGAAAAAGTATTCATTTGACATTGTGGGTTACCTACAATGCGAAGAGATGGCGCTGCCTTGCAGCTTAAAGCTAGGAAAAAAAAAATTTCGACGCGGCTAATAGGGCCGTGGTAGCATAATGGTCAGTGCATTCGCCCGGATAGCGAAGGATGCGGGTTCGAGTCCCGTCCGCTGCCTGGGCCGCGTGGATCTTTTTCTAATAAACTTTTCTTTAGATTTAAACATCTAGCAGTTAAATGCTTAAAATATAAAGAAAATCATAAATAAGATGAGGTTTAATTTTATTTATTGATATATTTTGAAACCAACACAACATTATAAGCGGGGAACTTGCTTTTGGTAAATGATACTGAAAGTACAGTTATCTTATGTCATTACCACGTATCACGTTAGTAAGTATTTACCTAAAATAACTGACTTTTTATTTTCTTTCAGATTAGCGCGAAAGGTCGATTGATATAATCGTCATTTTCCATAATACCTTATGTATCTTTTATCTATTAGACAAGTCCGTCCGTCCGTCTGTCTGTGGTGCTGTTTCAGCGTCCAAAACGTAAGAGATAGATAAAGAGAATATTTAAGCAAACCAGTGAACCAAATGTTCACCGGAACCTGATTTAAAAAAAAATGGGTGCGTGTACTTATGTAGGCGCGTGAGAAGTTATCCTTCTTTGGCATCGTTTAAAATTAGTTTTTAATTGCATGCAAATAATTAATTACAATAAATTAATAAAAAGTCTGGAAAAGGACACAGTCAATAAAGTTCAGTTTTAATTTGAAAAAATAAATAAATAATCAAAATATTCAATTAAAATCGCTACTGAATATAATTTATTAGAACATATGTGATTTGCACTTGTATGAAACTCAAACACGTATTCCGAATATACAAACTAGAAACATGTGGATAAATATTATAAACTAGCGGCCCGCCCTCGCTCCGCTTCGGTGTAGAGCTGAAGTGTAGACTACAGTTTTTGTTCTCAGGCTTGTATTATACACAATGACATTCATCTATGATTCTTCTTATACCTGCATGCAAAGTCTCAGCCCGATCGGTTTAAAATTGATAAAGTTTCATACAAACTTTCATTCCTTATTTTATCCCCTTGGGATTTTCTTTATATTTTTTTCCGTAAGAACCTTGTACAGAGTATTAGAAAACTACAAAAAAAAAACAGCCAAATCGGTCAAGCCGTTTTCATGTTATGTCGTGACAACGGAAAACGGGTTTCATTTTTATTTAAATAGATATGAAAACAGTCTCTGTTCTAAATTCAAAACTCGTAACTTTTCCCGATGTTTGTTGTACGTGTTTCCCGCGCTAGGACCGCGAGTGGCGGCGCATGCGTACGGTGCGGCGGGCGACGCGGTAATGGCAGCGCGGCACATGAAGTTGGTAAAGCTCAAGCTCAAATCGCTAAAGCGACCAACTTCATGGTGTTAATTTTTTGTGTTACATGATGCGCGCGCATCTTAAAATTTCACTCTCAACAATTTTTCAGAACGCGCCTAAAGAAGTATAACTTCAAAAAAGTGTTTAATTAATTGAGAACTTCGGAGATTTTGTGTGGTTTCGTTTGAAATTCGTGATTTCTCGAAAACCGGAAGTGCTACGTTACTCAAATCCGGTTTGTAGTCTTATCAGACTATTCTTAACTTAAAACTTAAACTTTCTCTTTATCTATCTCTTACGGTTTGGCCGCTGAAACAGCACCACAGACAGACGGACGGACGGACTTGTCTAATAGATAAGAGATAATACATAATATATTCGTTTTACATAAATGTCGCAAATGGTAATTAACAATACCGCAGCTAAGACGGTGCGCGTCTCCTGAGGGGTAGTCTAGGCGGCTTCCGAGCGGATATTATGCAGTCGACGCCTCGCCAATGCCTGAACAAGAGGAATGGGCGGACTACCAATTATCAACCACAATTAACCAGGTTAAATTACCTGCCTGGACCGCTAGAGAAACTGAGATATAAATTGGCAGATTTCATAGAGAGCTATAGAGTGAAGCCAGTCTACACCACACACTCCCCCCCCTCCTTTTTGAAGTTATACTTCTTTAGGCGCGTTATGAAAAAATGATGAGAGTGAAATTTTAAGAAGCGCGCGCATCACTGTAACACACAAAATTAACATAAAGCGACCAACTTCATGCTGTTACTTTTGTGTTTACCGCACATTAAGAAAATCTACCATCAAAATAGAATCTCTATTTAGTGGGTGTTAACGACTGCATTGTGAAGGCCTATCAAAAGTATTTATTAATCTGGAACAACGGAACCAAAGCGCGATTCAGGAGACTACAGCGCCATCTCTTGACCATTGGTGTGGTAGAACCAAAAACCACATCTTTATTTTTTGTAATAAAGTAACAGTTATAGGTATTCATATTTATAATATTTATCCACATGTTTCTAGTTTGTATATTCGGAATACGTGTTTGAGTTTCATACAAGTGCAAATCACATATGTTCTAATAAATTATATTCAGTAGCGATTTTAATTGCATATTTTGATTATTTATTTATTTTTTCAAATTAAAACTGAACTTTATTGACTGTGTCCTTTTCCAGACTTTTTATTAATTTATTGTAATTAATTATTTGCATGCAATTAAAAACTAATTTTAAACGATGCCAAAGAAGGATAACTTCTCACGCGCCTACATAAGTACACGCACCCATTTTTTTTTCTTTAAACACATAACTAGGCCTAATATCGCAAGTGCGTCATAATCTTCCATCGTGGATGACATGTTTCTTGCGTAAGCTTCTGCGGAGAACAGACCGAACAGACAATCGACGCCGATATCGAAGGCGTGAGAAGTCACTAGGAACGTTCGATTTATCTGCACAGTCTGAAATCGCTACGATATATTATAGTATGTTTTTATGTATTCTTTAACCTGATTTAAAAAATCAGAGAAAAGTATAACTGTGTAGTAAATAAATAAATGTAAATGTTTTGTGTCGCCTAATTTCTTTTTCTCATGGCAGGCTTGGCAAATCATTATAGATAAATAGTGCTTTTTAAAAATAACTAGCAAACCAGTGAACCAAATGTTCACCAAAACCAGATTTAAAAAAAAAAAAAAAATATAAATTTGGAGATTTTGTGTGGTTTCGTTTGAAATTCGTGATTTCTCGAAAACCGGAAGTGCTACATTACTCAAATCCGGTTTGTAGTCTTATCAGACTATTCTTAACTTATAAGTTAAATATTCTCTTTATCTATCTCTTACGGTTTGGCCGCTGAAACAGCACCACAGACAGACGGACGGACGGACTTGTCTAATAGATAAGAGATAGTCCTAATTCCGTGCACCAGTGCGACGTGAACCTAGAGAAACAAATTTAAACTATGTATAAAAATCGCTTGAAATTCTCTGTCTCAATTGCTCCAATGAAAATACGTCACTTCAGATGTTCCAGTATAAAGCGGAGAAACTGTTTTACAACAACTGCGTTATACGGTTGAGAGAAAGCAATTTTAGTGGCGGTGGCTTAAGGGTGCTGTGTGGCTGAGTTGGTGCATGCGTCCCACCGCGCCGGTAGGGCTGTCACCGCCAAGAAAATCATTAAAACTTTAGAGCTTCACAAATATTTTATGTGTCCGAATTCGATTATAGACAAAACTAATCCGAAATTTTAAGACTTTAGAGCAGTAATTTGAATCTAGGAGTCATATGCATCTCTTATCTATTGGACAAGTCCGTCCGTCTGTCTGTCTGTGGTGCTGTTTCAGCGGCCAAACCGTAAGAGATAGGTATAGAGAATGTTTAAGTTATAAGTTAAGAATAGTCTGATAAGACTACAAACTGGATTTGAGTAACGTAGAACTTCCGGTTTTCGAGAAATCACGAATTTCAAACGAAACCACACAAAATCTCCGAAGTTCTCAATTAATTAAATACATTTTTTTTATATATCAGGTTTTGGTGAACATTTGGTTCACTGGTTTGCTAGTTTAAATTAATTAAGTTAGTTATCTACGGAATATTGTCACACTTCTTAAGCTGTGCCAAGCGCGCAACGAAGAAATATAAAGCGAAAATAGTTTTATACATAGATAATTTACCTAGTTAATCCATAGGTGTAAGCAAAGACAAACACCCATTTAACTTATAAGATTCTTAAATTCCTCCTGAATGTCAGAATATTCGTGACCGTTGTATTATTAACAAAACCGCCATTTATGCCTTTTGTTCTGATTGTAATTTTTATACTTACTCATGAAAGCTGGCACTGTAACCCATGGGAAGCCATCGACAGTAAGGATTATATATATACTAGCAAACCAGTGAACCAAATGTTCACCAAAACCTGATCTAAAAAAAAAGGTATTTAATTAATTGAGAACTTCGGAGATTTTGTGTGGTTTCGTTTGAAATTCGTGATTTCTCGAAAACCGGAAGTGCTACGTTACTCAAATCCGGTTTTTAGTCTTATCAGTCATTCTTAACTTATAACTTAAATATTCTCTTTATCTATCTCTTACGGTTTGGCCGCTGAAACAGCACCACAGACAGACGGACGGACGGACTTGTCTATTAGATAAGAGATTTTTTATTAAAGTTTTAGCAGTTGGAATTCCCATTTCTTTATTAATAAACATAGCATGTTCAATAATTATATTTTATGCATCATTTATAAAAAAAAAAATTAAGTTAAGAGAAAATAAACATAAATAAAGAAAATTTCATTTTATTTAACTGTTCACTCAATCATTAAAACAATATATACACCATATGATATGTAGATAGTTCATAATTATTAATTGTAACCAAAAAAACTTGAAGCTTTTTTTTATTGGTAAAATTACTAACGTTTTTTTTCTTTCTCAATTTTAATGAACTCCTTTATATGTTTTATTTTATAGTGGAAACTTTATTGATGTATGTTTTGTTAATTAGATCTAGGTATGAGTATTAATTCACTGTTTTATTCCCAAATAACGATAAAATAAAAATAAAATAAAAAACAAATATTATTGAATGTGTAGCGAACGCAGCCCTAACCGGCTCAAACCGCAGGGTGTTCTCTGCGGGTTCCTAACACGTATTTATACATTTAAAAATGGTAAAAAATAATTTCAGCGCCACCTACCGAGCTTTAATTGAAAATAGAGCGTGTTGATTGATAATTTCTTGAGTACACTGTACATGAGGGGTTGGACTCGAATAACTTTATGGTTTATTGTTAAATTGTCTATTTTAATAACGAATGCTGTCACGGATGTTTGTTTTATTTTCTATCATCAACCCATGTTCGTCCACTGCTGGACATAGGTCTCCCCTAATGCACGCCCCTGCTCCCGATTTTGTGCTACTCTCATCCAGCCCGCTCCAGCCAGCCTACGAATATCATCATCCCATCTTGTCTCAGGGCGTCCTACACTACGTTTACCGAGTCGCGGTCTCCACTCAAGAACTCTCCGGCTCCAACGTCCATCAGTTCTGCGGCTAATGTGACCAGCCCACTGCCACTTCAGTTTGCTAATTCGGTGGGCTATGTCGGTGACTTTGGTTCTCTGTCGGATTACATCATTTCTATACGGAAATATATATTTTTTATGTATATAATATAACTATACTTCATAATTAAATAACTTGTGTTAAAAAAAATCTCATTCTAATGTTGGCATATGAAAATTTCTCTTTACTGCCAGTCTAGCAGGAAATCAAAGGCTTCTTTGTAGAATTGACTTGTGCAATAAGCTCCTGTTTAGGATTGTTGATTTCATGGGAAGTGTTACTATAAAGATATCTCTTTATATGTTGATATATCTTTCATAGAATAGAGGCGTGGATACTAAATATGACATGCTTATGTATTTCATCTTTAGGCTACCTCGACCGCTCACCATCGGACCAAGAATGTACTCCGCCATCACCATGATTTAAAATTATTTGTAGTTTTTATGAGTTAAGAAGTCATCTGTAGATCTACACTTCCGCCTGCGACTGAATCTCAGTTAATGTCGGTTTAGCGCAACTATCTCATTTAAAGTATGTGAATGAATTCGGTATTACAGAGATTGACAATTTTTTTTGGTCTAAAGCAATAGCTCCCAACCGGTGGTCCGCAGAAGCCAAAATATGGTCCCCGAATGATTTTAAATTTAGCGGGCGCGCCTGCTAAAAATGTTATTATTTCTTTATATTTAATTTCATACTAGATTTTTAATTAAAGTTTCAGTTTGATTATTACAGTTTATTTTTATTACACTAAAATTTAGTTATTTAGTGGCAAAATAGTGGTCCGTACACGTTGGGAACCCCTGGTCTAAAGGAAAAAATCAAGAAGTGCTTGGAAATGCTCACTGATCGCTTATCTATTAGACAAGTCCGTCTGTCTGTGGTGCTGTTTCAGCGGCCAAACCGTAAGAGACCGATAAAGAGAATATTTAAGTTATAAGTTAAGAATAGTCTGATAAGACTACAAACCGGATTTGAGTAACGTAGCACATCCGGTTTTCGAGAAATCACGAATTTCAAACGAAACCACACAAAATCTCCAAAGTTCTCAATTAATTAAATACAATTTTTTTTAAATCAGGTTTTGGTGAACATTTGGTTCACTGGTTTGCTAGTACTCTTATAATAGCTATAGATACGTAGCTTAAAATGCACTGTTCTCATACATTAGGTACCTATATTATAAATCAGAAATATCGAATCTTTTTTGGTATTAAATCACGTCCAAATAATATGGTTTTCACACAGGCCGTTGGCTGATGAGTGGTATGGTGCGCAAACGTGCGTGCTCCGAGCAAGATTATACTCGGTCATTAGGAATTATAAAAATATAATAAACGGCATCGAAGGTTCCACGGTAGCCAATACTTCGCGAAAATTGTTATGCGCAGGTAAAGGTGGGGCCGCACTGCGGACGGGCGGCGGTTAACTGAATGCTACCCTTAGATTAAAACAAAAAGGGTAGATACGGTACGCTCATACTTGCATCAAACAAAACCTGATCCCACGGCAGCGCAAACGGGACGGCGAGATCCGCGTCACTGCATTACCGACCCGAACGAAACAGCACGTTAAGTTTCAACGGCAGCGCGAACGAGACGGCGAGATCCGCGTCACTGCATTACCGACCCGAACGAAACAGCACGTTAAGTTTCAACGGCAGCGCGAACGAGACGGCGAGATCCGCGTCACTGCACTACCGACCAATCACGCGACCAGTACTCGACGTCACTACCGAATAAGATTCAAAACAAACAGCAATTTTTATGAAAAAATATATTTTAAAGTACTTACGAATGAAAAGTAATGCCGTGGGTTTTATTTTTAGTTCTTGAGCAATTTGAGCACTTTTTAAAAATACACTTAGGCATTGTTTTATCATATAAACACAAAATATTAGCAATATTTCTTTTTGGCGTTCACGTGTACGTCGTTTGCATGTCAAGTTGTGACTAAATCGATTAGGGTCGTGGACCACAATTTGTGCGAATCACTTTTGTGAGGCTAGTGCCGTATCTACCCTTTTTGTTTTAATCTAAGATGCTACCACGTTTAAGTACTTACATACTTACGTAAGTTACCCATGTAAGAGCGGCCACATACACATATTACTCGAGCAAATAATGTTTGTCGATGACGCATTTGGTTAGCGCGTTCGGCTGCGATCGTTGAAGTTAAGCAACGTTCGCGGTGGTCGGTCATTGGATGGGTGACCAAAAATTTACTATCTCGAGCTCCTCCGTGCTTCGGAAGGCACGTTAAGCCGTTGGTCCCGGCTGCATCTGCAGTCGTTAGCACCCACCAATTCGCACTTGGCCCGCGCTGTGGGTCATGGCCCAATCTCCCTATTACATCCATAGGGAAGGCCCGTGCCCCAGCAGTGGGGACATTAATAGGCTGACGATGATGATGATGATGAAATAATGTTTAGCTACACATAATATAAATAACACTACTTAAATAATTAATAATAATATTTCCAACACTCACACCAATTAACCTAGCCCCAAAGTAAGCACTATAAGACTTGTGTTATGGGATACTAGGGTAACGGATAGAAAACATATACTATTTTATTTATAGAAATACATATTAAACATCCATGACTGGAGTACAAATGCTCATATTCATCACACAAACATCTGCCCCCACCGGGATTTGAACCCGGGACCTCTCGAGTCGGCGACACCATGAAACCCGGCGTACAAACCACTCGGCCACGGAGGTCATCTTTATAATGTATGACACAGCAATCAAAATGCAGGTAAACAATTTATGTATATTTATAATGAAAGGTGACTTCATGAATCATCTCTGAAGTCATTTTTCAACTTGACGACTCTTTACTTTAGTACAGAAGCTTTTTTTATGCATAATAGGCAATGCGTTTGATAACAATCTCGCCTGATGGAAGCGATGATGAGGCCTAGGATGACACACGCCTGCTTAGAAGATGTCGCGTTTTGTCACGCAAGTGTGAGAGAAGCATTAAGGCCTACGCAGACCGGGACGGCATGGCAAGGGATTTAAATTTTTACTAATGGACATTCAACCGTACTGTTACAGAAATACGACATAAATTGCTATGCTTTAAAATGATGCCGTGGCATTGAAAGGGATTTTATCGCACGGCATTAAAAGACGTGCCACAGGCTCCCGTGGCGGGATGCCATGGCATACTGCGGTAGGCAACGGCATGCCACGGGCTCCGGCGCTCGTAGTGATATACTGCGGGGTGCGGCGGCGGGGGTAGAGAAGCGGGAAATTCACCCTTTGATTCCCTTTCATTCCATAGATTATCAACCCAAAATCTTTTTCTATCCCTATTATCAGCCTATGCACCTACTTCTTTATCTGCAATAATCGATATCAACACCAAATCCCAATCTACCATTTTAAAACTGAGGCACACCAACACTCGATCAAACGCAACTGAAGACTAAAAGTGTATCGGGCAGCAGGAGTCGCTGAAGCGTGCTTTGTCTTGCCGCGGAACGCCGTGGCATGCCGTGGCATAGTGCTGGAATGCCGCGGTATCTAAGCGGCCAGTGTGCGCTGACTCAAGGCAAAATCCCTTGCCACGCCGTCCCGGTCTGCGTAAGCCTTTAAGGACAGCAAAGCGCAAGCGATGAAATGAAACTTTGTTTAAAAATAACGCTTTACGCTCACACTACGACCTTAACTTATTAAGCAGCCATCGAATTATTTTTTTCTGTTTCTCTCATGAATATTCTTAAGTTAAACAAGCTTGTGTACTAAAAGTGTTATTCACGAATCTGGTTTTTGTTTATTAAATCAAGAAACACAAGAATATTTACCTCAACATAATATTTTATCGAATAATATAACATTAGCGCCTGTTTTGAAATACGAGGCGCTCTTACTTCTATTTATAACGTCTCCATATTTTCAACAGCAGACGAAGTCGTGGACTGATGCCAGTACTACACAGTATCAGCCAGTTTTAGGCGTACGTATATACGTAATCAAAAGAAGCTTAATACTGGCTAATTGGCATTATCTCTGGACTATACTTGGAATTCTATACGCGGAAACTTGCAATAGGGTATTTGACAAGTTATAGAAAACGATCTCACGTTATAGACTAATGTTTGTAATGTCCGTAAAAAATTCAGTAAAAATAACCAAATCAAAAACTCCATTTTCAAGTTGCCGCGAAAACGTTTCTCTGGACAATATGGCGTCTTACTAGTGTGTGACGTCACTCGACTGTAATTAAAACGTTAAACGATACAATGTAATGTCACTTTAACCGGAAGTTTACTTGCGTGTGACGTCATTTTAGGCTCCGCCAATCCCAAGCGTTTTTTGTCACATGACAATAGATGAGAAAACTATTATCTTTTTCGTTAGTTTTTAGTTAAATTATGAATATTTTTATTGTAAAAATAGTAAAAACCCCTGCCAATATTCATTCTAAACACAGATGCTAACAATTGGCACTTTATTTTTAACACTGTCAAATACCCTATTGTAGTTTTTCATTCATTCAATATTGTTTGTAATAAGTATTAATTTCCCGCTACGTACTCTACGCTCGGTTACAGACGAAGTAGCCGCTAAAAGCTAAAAGGTTCAATACCAAAGAGCACATCGTGATATTATTTCTAGTTAGTCGCTTTACAGATTCGCGAAGATCGAGGGAGATTCTAACCGCAAATTCTAGATGCAAATTATGAAAGGTTACGGTAAGCGGCTACTAGGGCTGGTCGTGCGCCGGCATCACGGATGGCCAGCGACGAGACAAATTGAGGAAGCCTTAAAAAAAATGGGTGCGTGTACTTATGTAGGCGCGTGAGAAGTTATCCTTCTTTGGCATCGATTAAAATTAGTTTTTAATTGCATGCAAATAATTAATTACAATAAATTGATAAAAAGTCTGGAAAAGGACACAGTCAATAAAGTTCAGTTTTAATTTGAAAAAATAAATAAATAATCAAAATATTCAATTAAAATCGCTACTGAATATAATTTATTAGAACATATGTGATTTGCACTTGTATGAAACTCAAACACGTATTCCGAATATACAAACTAGAAACATGTGGATAAATATTATAAATATGAATACCTATAACTGTTACTTTATTACAATAATAACATAAAAGTAACATTGAAAAATAAAGATGTGGTTTTTGGTTCTACTACACCAATGGTCAAGAGATGGCGCTGTAGTCTCCTGAATCGCGCTTTGGTTCCGTTGTTCCAGATTAATAAATACTTTTGATAGGCCTTCACAATGCAGTCGTTAGCACCCACTAAATAGAGATTATATTTCTATTTTGTTGGTAGATTTTCTTAATGTGCGGTAAACACAAAAGTAACAGCATGAAGTTGGTCGCTAAAGCGACGTTAAGCAACTTTCGTCGTCTTTCGTGGTCGCTAAAGCGAAGATAAGCAGCTTTCGCAGTGGTCGATCATTGGATGGGTGACCAAAAATCTTCTTAAGTTCCTCCGTGCTTCGGAAGGCACGTTAAGCCGTTGGTCTCGGCTGCATCTGCAGTCGTTAGCACCGGCCAATCCGCACTGGGTAAGCGTGGTGGGTCATGGCCCAATTTCTCTATTCCATCCATAGGGAAGGCCTGTGCCCCAGCAGAGGGGACATTAGCAGGCTGATGATGATGATGATGATATTTGCCAATCGAATCGTGTCCGAATGAGTGAGTTGTGAGTGATACCGGTAATTTTGTGTACATAGACAAGTGTACAAATTTATAAAGGCAGCTTTACACACATAGGCCCAGTTTTTTCAAAATCCCTTGCGACGTGAGGTTTTCGATTGAAAATGAGCTTACTTTTTCGATATACTACTAGAATATCGAAAAAGTAAACTTTAAGCTTATCGAAATAAGGACAAGTACTAGAAAAAATAATTATTCAATATTCAATATATTATGTGATTTACATTGATGTTTTTGTTTTTGTTACCTATGTAGTATGTACTAACTTTTTAATCAAAGAGTCCACTCTGCAAATAAATGTAACCTAACCTAACCCACAAGAAAACAATTGAAATTTTGAAGTTTAATTATATCATTAGCTACATCTCTTATCTATTAGACAAGTCCGTCCGTCTGTCTGTGGTGCTGTTTCAGCGGCTAAACCGTAAGAGATAGATAAAGAGAATATTTAAGTTATAAGTTAAGAATAGTCTGATAGGACTACAAACCGGATTTGAGTAACGTAGCACTTCCGGTTTTCGAGAAATCAGGTTTTGGTGAACATTTGGTTCACTGGTTTACTAGTCTTCTATAATATAAAAATGTAGAGTCCGATCGAAACTGGTTTTCCGGCCGAAACCGAAACCGAATATTCGGCTGTGGCTTCAATTTCGGCCGAAACCGTAACCGAAACCGAAACTCACGTGGTCAAGATTAAAATTCCTTAAAATACTGAAATTTGGGGCATTTTTACCCATTATTCAGCATTAATTAGGACATGAAATGGAAACAGTATATTAATTTTGTTGTAGGTAATCATTTATTAAATTTAATAAAAAAAAATATAATATATTTATTATTTTTTCAAATTAAATTCTCATAGCAAAATTTTCATCGGTTATCAATAATCAATTCACAAATTGTTACACTATAAAAATGAATCGCTGAATGTGTTGCAAAGCGCAAATCTCGAGAACAGCTGAACCGATTTCGATAATTCTTTTTTTAGAATATTTCTAGAAGTACGAGGATGGTTCTTACGCAGAGAAAAAAAATAAAAAATATTACAATACGAAGAGTCAATTTAGTCTACACTACAGCTCTACACCGAAGCGAAACTAGGGCCACTAGTACCAAACAAAAGCTTGTGTATGCATCTAACTCCGTTCTTGTAAGAAAAAGCTCGCTAATGGCAGAGTACTGCCCCCCTGCGCCTGCGCCCGTGCGCCTGACCACTCATTACGACCACAATCAAATTGTAAGTAATCTCAATAAATACGGCAGAGCCCTCGGCCGACCACAGTTAGACCCTATAAGTTACCTACTAATAAACAGTTGGCGCTCACGAGAAAGCGATCAATCGTCAATTGATATGTTTATTATTACTCTCTCACGATCTCGGGAGAGGAGCTCTGGCCTTTTATTTTGTTTTGCAAGTTAATATTTATTCGCTCTAAGCTACCGGCTTACGCGCGAGGCACTATGGTGAACCACGATTACTGGTGAGTAAACTTAAGCCGTTAACGCAATGCAGGGGCGTTGCAAGACAAAGGACTTCTCTAATGGGAAGCCCAAAGACAATAGTAGAGGCCTGCAACAACATTCGGGGACTGCTGAGCTTTCTGGAGGAGCTGGGATGGCAGGACTGATGCGAATCCCCAAGCAAAGTAGGCACTGCGTGTCGAGTTGCGGAAACAGCCCGCCGTTCTACTAAGACTAAATGTCGCCGCACACGGGCCACACGCCACAGCCACTAACGCCGCAACGAGAAGCTAGAAGCGGCTACTAAAGTGGCTGAAGCGCGCGACAGCAGCCGACTAAAGTAAGAGAGAGGGGTGGGGAATCGCGCGAGTGACATGTCGCGGCGCACACGGGCCACCGCCCACAACCACAAAACGCCGCCACCGGCATATTTCATGTAGTTTTCATACATTTTATATAGACTCGCCACACACAATACGCCGGTGGCCGCTACACGCTACAAATCGTCGATGCTCGCTTCTTGTGGCCCGCACCGGCCACTTAATGCGCCGATACAAAACGCTCTCCCTTACCTTAGGCGGCCGCTGTCGCACGCTTCAGCCACTTTAGTAGCCGCTTCTAGCTTCTCGTGGCGGCGTTTGTGGCTGTGGCGTGTGGCCCGTGTGCGGCGACACTAAGTGGCCGGTGCGGGCCACAAAAAGCGAGCAACGAAGATTTGTAGCGTGTGCCGGCCACCGGCGTACCGTGTGTGGCGAGTCCATATAAAATGTATGAAAACTACAAGAAATATGCCGGTGGTGGCGTTTTGTGGTTGTGGTCGGTGGCCCGTGTGCGGCGACACTAAGACCTTTAACGTGAGCTGTCACCTTATAGTTAATACGAGTGTCAATGTGGTGGCTGTACTCACGGTTAACTATCAATTTGACGACACTGTATGATATAAAATCAGGGAGAAAAAAGCAGCCCTTGCTGAGTTTCTTTCCGGTTCTTCTCAGTACAAGGTCTCCCGCCGTAGTTTAGACCGATGACGTAGTTTTCGACTTTCACATGTGCTTGTAAAGGCCTAAACTGAATAAATGATTTTTGAATTGAATTGAATAGAGCGTGGTTGAACTTGGATAGTATATGCTGACTTAGAACGTAGCCAGATGCACTGAACACTTCACAGTATTGTTTTCATAAAGTTATTTATTTGTTTATGATATTTATTAGAAATATATATTTAAAGTCTACACAAATTGTCACAATTTTTTCTGTCATATTTGAAGACACGTTTGTTTTGACGTGACAACGTCTTAAATTAGGTTGCGGCTGGGAGTCACTTATGAAAAAGTGTAACGCTCGGTAACGTTACGATGAGTCTCTCGTGTTAAGTTTAAGTTTACATGTACAATGTTTTAGTAAACAAAATATATTTCTATAGTTAAAATTTGTGCAATTCTTATTTTCATTCAATTCCTTGTTCCTATTGTGCAATTTAATTATATTCATATCAATAAATATTCTACCGAGAAAAAGACGTTGTCACGTAAAATCTTCGCCCGTAAAACCGACTTTACAGGCAACCATTTTTTTACTGAAAAATGACAGACAATGACAGCTTACAGACATCAACTTCCTAGCCAGCCTGTAAAAATTAACGTAAATCAACTTATGGTCCTATATTTAGGTCTGTATAATTAAAAAAATATATCAAAATCCCCGGATAAGCAAGCCCATGGAAATGTAAATAATTTTTTTTAAAGGATACTTTGTGACATTATATTAAAAATATAAAATTCGAGTTATTTTGGTTTTCTTCTAAGTATTTCATTGTTTAATGTATATTGATTGTCAATTGAAGACATAACCATAAAAAGGCATCTATAAAAAATATTGTTAAAAAATAATCATTTTTTAAAAGATTTACCTGGGATTTACAAATTTTGTGGACAAATGTAAACATTTCTACATTCGCATTGTGTAAAGAATGCACTCTCTCCATTACTCGTTGTGTCCCTGAGCGTTCTTTTGAGATCACAGTAAACGATCACTGTGCAAGTAAACATGAAAATTATTACAGTGTATATGAGAAAATAACAAAAAACTGAATTTGATGCATATTATAATCAGTGGCGGCGCTAAACCACTAGCGGTGGGTCGTTCTCAAATTTTCTGACGACGAAACGCAATCGTTTTTTCTTAAACGAAAACTAGTCCTCGAAACGGTTCTCGTTCGCAACTGGTTTTGGTTGCGGCCGGGTGACGCAACGAAACGATACGCGACGGTCGAGCGAATGTAACGCAACGAAACTGAACTAAATAAAATATTGTTAACGTTAGTTTCGTTGCTGCGAACGAGACGACGAAACATCGAAATAAATGTTGTGTTATACGATAATCGGCTTTAAATGTTCAATATTAAAGATTATATTATTGTAAAATCAAAGCTTAATTATCTAAGAACGAAACGGCCTCATATCATTGCGTTCTATTGTAGGCTGTATTTTCTTCATCATAAAGTACATATTGGCGTGCAGACAATCCGAGGACTAGTTGTTCGACGAAGACTGTTTTGATCCGAGACGTAAAACGGTTCTATCGTCGCGGAACACAAAACGGTCCTTGAAACCGGTTCGTCTTTAGAACGCACACACCTATAAACCACATGTGGACGTCGGCGACATCAAGTTCGCGAGGCCTATTTTACTTCGCAGTTAAAAACCGTTAAATTAAGTGAGCCAGATTATAAAATAACGTATGAGTAAACGAGTTTTATTGTTGATAATCAAATGATGACAAAAAATATTTACAAACATAGAAATTTAATTACAAAAATAGTGTTGCCAGACAGACGATTCTGAATACCCGTAAAGTACTACTCGCTTTCATCACGCACGTGTTCGAAAATAATAAAAGACATTATCATCTGCTTAGCCTTTTCCCCGAATTGTTCGGGGTCGGCTACCTAAACCAGGCCAGGAGAAACGAAAATAAATACGTAACTTGTAAAAATTTTTTGCGAGGCCCCCTCAGGCGCGAGGCCGTCGGCGGTGGCCGACGTCGCCGACGCCTAGCGCCGCCGCTGATTATAATAGGGATGATGACAATTTTTTAGTTTATCAGGTAGATTATCAAAAAGTATTGGACACGAATTTTTTCTTTTTCCACATAATATAAACATTGCAGAAATATATTAAACTCCAAAAATGGGCTTGAAACAATGCGTACCAAACGACTGGCGTTTATTCATTGACAGCTCAAAACGTAGCCTAAAGTGTATTATGATTTTAATAAATCTGCTTACGTAATACTTGAACGGCCCCTAATGTTTTTCTTAGTAAATACGTGTTTTTTCTGTTTTATACACCTACATAGCTGAAACTCTGAAGCTAGTGCAGAAAAAAATCTTTTAATTATTCTTTTCAAAATATCACATCATATGTAGTCAACAACAGCTAAAATTTCTTCGGCAACAGATGTACTGTAAACCAGTGATCCGAAATAAACATATCAACGTCATACAGATTTTATTATATAAAACTAGTTTTTAACGGGTTAATGCACGAAACTTATTTATTTATTGACGTTTCGCAGCCTTTTCAGGTCTGCTTCGTCAGAATACTGATTTTTATTACAACAAAGAATTTTAAATACAGTACCTTATTAACTGAATTAACTAATAAATTCATACATAGACAATAAAATTTAATAAATCTAACAATGAAATAACCGAACTCTCAAAAAGTCTTTCGAAGGTAGCTCGACAAAATAAATAAAGTTTTATTTAATGTGTGATGTGCGTGAAAACCTAAGAAACAAATAAATTTTTATTATCTCAATTTGCTCAAATAACGTGCTCACTTATATTTTCGGGAACTCACACAATATCAATATACACAATTAACAAACATACCTAAATGCACACACAGAGGGGACATGCCAAATTTTCTCTATTTACTGACATTTAACATTAATCAAAGGCTGCGAAACGTCAATAAATAAATAAAGTAAAAAAAAATGGTTGCCTGTAAAGTCGGTTTTACGGGCGAAGATTTTACGTGACAACGTCTTTTTCTCGGTAGAATATTTATTGATATGAATATAATTAAATTGCACAATAGGAACAAGGAATTGAATGAAAATAAGAATTGCACAAATTTTAACTATAGAAATATATTTTGTTTACTAAAAAAAAAATGGTTGCCTGTAAAGTCGGTTTTACGGGCGAAGATTTTACGTGACAACGTCTTTTTCTCGGTAGAATATTTATTGATATGAATATAATTAAATTGCACAATAGGAACAAGGAATTGAATGAAAATAAGAATTGCACAAATTTTAACTATAGAAATATATTTTGTTTACTAAAACATTGTACATGTAAACTTAAACTTAACACGAGAGACTCATCGTAACGTTACCGAGCGTTACACTTTTTCATAAGTGACTCCCAGCCGCAACCTAATTTAAGACGTTGTTGACGTGCAACATTGTACATGTAAACTTAAACTTAACACGAGAGACTCATCGTAACGTTACCGAGCGTTACACTTTTTCATAAGTGACTCCCAGCCGCAACCTAATTTAAGACGTTGTCACGTCAAAAATAAAATGGTTGCCTGTAAAGTCGGTTTTACGGGCGAAGATTTTACGTGACAACGTCTTTTTCTCGGTAGAATATTTATTGATATGAATATAATTAAATTGCACAATAGGAACAAGGAATTGAATGAAAATAAGAATTGCACAAATTTTAACTATAGAAATATATTTTGTTTACTAAAACATTGTACATGTAAACTTAAACTTAACACGAGAGACTCATCGTAACGTTACCGAGCGTTACACTTTTTCATAAGTGACTCCCAGCCGCAACCTAATTTAAGACGTTGTCACGTCAATAAAAAAGCCTTTTTTCGGTGGTGACTTAATACAAGATTCTCTTTGATACATGATACATAACATGAAAACGGCTTGACCGATTTGGCTGATTTTTTTTTGTAGTTTTCTAATACTCTGTACAAGGTTCTTACGGAAAAAAATATAAAGAAAATCTCTCAGAAAGATTGAAAAATATAACGTAACGAATGTCAACGTCATTCAATTTAAAACCAAAAATCTGTGGTAATCTGTGACACCACATCGATAACCGCGCTGACAAAGGATTCATTTTTATATGGAGGATATTATAGATTCCAGTTCAAATTGAATAGGTACTCATACATAAGATAGGTCAGCTATACAAAATAAAGTAGTGCATCAAAGCTACGCTAAGGCGGTACGAAGTTCGCCGGGTCAGCTAGTCTGAAATATAAATGTATGAAGTAAATGTCCAACAACCTGTTTACTCAACGAATACCCGCTTTCGCAATATTAACTAAACTTATTGGTTACACAGAAATTGCAAGACCCCGCTTTGCAATTACTGCAAACAAAAAAAAATGGTTGCCTGTAAAGTCGGTTTTACGGGCGAAGATTTTACGTGACAACGTCTTTTTCTCGGTAGAATATTTATTGATATGAATATAATTAAATTGCACAATAGGAACAAGGAATTGAATGAAAATAAGAATTGCACAAATTTTAACTATAGAAATATATTTTGTTTACTAAAACATTGTACATGTAAACTTAAACTTAACACGAGAGACTCATCGTAACGTTACCGAGCGTTACACTTTTTCATAAGTGACTCCCAGCCGCAACCTAATTTAAGACGTTGTCACGTCAAAAACAGTTCATAAATCGACGAGGTCCTTGCTAAACAGTAAAACAGTGTATAACATTATTCGGCCTGTTGAAAGCCAGGCAATATAAGGCTGTAATTAATCACTCAGATAAACTCCGCCAATGAAGGAAGGAAGTTGGCTACATTTATATTTTGTGTGACAAAATACCTAGCAGTTTGATCCGGACATAAAAACTCAAACAGCGCGCGCGATAGTGATGCACTACACACGGGGAGGTTTTATCGATATTGCAACGACATTTCTTTCATGCTTACTACGATATCTTTCATTAATTTTATTTTTTAAGGTTTTTAGTTTTAGTTTTATAGTTCTAGTATTTATATTTTACTTATATATATATGACGACCTCCGTGGCCGAGTGGTTTGTACGCCGGGTTTCATGGCTGTCGCCGACTCGAGAGGTCCCGGGTTCGAATCCCGGTGGGGGCAGATGTTTGTGTGATGAATACGTGCATTTGTACTCCAGTCATGGATGTTTAATATGTATTTATATAAATATACTTATATATGTACAGTATATGTATTCTATCCGTTACCCTAGCATCCCATAACACAAGCCTTATAGTGCTTACTTTGGGGCTAGGCCAATTGGTGTGAGTGTCGGAAATATTTATTTATTTATTATTTCTTTATATAGTGTAATGTAATTACATATTTTAATTTTACTACATATATTGTGACAGGCAGGGAGAATACTCTAATAACTGGTTCTCACTAAGCCAGTGGCTGAACTCATCAGCCATTCTAATTCGCAGTAAGTAAGCAGTATTGCTGGAGGAGCTCGATGGCGCCAGTGGTTAGCGCGTTCGGCTGCGGTTGTTGAAGTTGAGCAACTTTCGCAGTGGTCGGTCATTGGATGGGTGACCAAAAATTTACTATCTCGAGCTCCTCCGTGCTTCGGAAGGCACGTTAAGCCGTTGGTCCCGGCTGCATCTGCAGTCGTTAGCACCCACCAACCCGCACTGGGCCCGCGTGGTAGGTCGTGGCCCAATCTCCCTAATCCAACTATAGGGAAGGCCTGTGCCCCAGCAGTGGGGACATTAATAGGCTGATGATGATGATAAAGCAGTATTGCTCACTTTCCAGTATGTTTACACTACCGCATGCATAGTAGACTAGTAATCTATTTCTCGAGACCATTTTTTAAACAGCTGACTTACAGATTCTTGTAATTTGCAGCTGACTTAACTTTATTTTCACTGAATCTAGAACCAGTCAGCCAGTTATGTAGGGTTATTCAAACATATCGTAACAAATGCACGCCAATGTAAAAGCTAAACCTGTGCTCCAGCACTGGAGACATAACCGCTGAGTGCCGACTTCATGGCAGGCTCTTGATCAGGACAACAAATATATGTAAAAGAATGTATATTATATTAATTAAAAAGTACACAAATAAGTCTCTATCTAATTACATACTTACTCTATAAATAAATACTAGAACAATAAAACTAAAAACCTTAAAAAATAAAATTAATAACTAAAATATATTATTAAAAGGAGTCCCTTTAGGCAAGAATCCGATGATACTGGCAGCGTTACCCCTTTGAATGGCTAGACTAATTCTTTGTCCAAGGTAGCTGCCAGCTCTTCGGTCTACTGTGATATCGACTAACCTTTTTGCTTTTTCCTTAAATAGCCTTAAAGCGCTAGGACCCCACGGACCAAGGGTCTCGACACCGAATGGGACAAAATCATATTCGGAGCCTAGACCCCTGTATTTGCTTGCTTTTGCTAAATAAAAAAAAAATGAATTAGAGACTTATTTCTGCCGATAGAATCTTTGTCGATCTGTGAGGGCTCTAAAGTATAAATATTTATCTGTGTAATACTTTTTTACTTTTGAAGCCATAATGCAGTTATTTAATACGTTATGGCGTAGCTGCACCGTACTTCCTTCAATATAATACGTTATAAACGATACATAAAACTAGTTTTAACGGATTAATACACGAACTTTATTTATTTATTGACGTTTCGCAGCCTTTTCAGGTCTGCTTCGTCAGAATACTGATTATTATTACAACAAAGAAATTTTAAATACAGTACCTTATTAACTGAATTAACTAATAAATTCATACATAGACAATAAAATCATCGTCATCATCAGGCTTCGTCAGGATAAAGATTATGACGAATAACCATTATTCTGACGATGCAGACCTGAAAAGGCTAGTTAAAACTAGTTTTATTTAATGAGGATGTGCGTGAAAACCTAAGAAACAAACGATACATAGTTAAGTTAAAATACAACAAGCGAATACGGAGATTCAGGTGCGTACGTTCGATATACTTAACGGAATGTTAAGTATATCGAATGTTTTTTCGGTGTCGAGACCCTTGGTCCGTGCGGTCCTAGCGCTTTAAGGCTATTTAAGGAAATAGCAAAAAGGTTAGTCGACGTCACAGGAGACCGAAGAGCTAGCAGCTACCTCGGACAAAGAATTAGTCTAGCCATTGAAAGAGGTAACGCTGCCAGTATCTTCGGTTCCTTGCCTAAAGGGACTCCTTTTAATAATATATTTTAGTTATTAATTTTATGTTTTATGGTTTTTAGTTTTAGTTTTATTGTTCTAGTATTTATATTTTACTTATATATTGTAATTATGTAATTAGATAGAGACTTATTTGTTTATAGTTAGTGTATTTTATAGTTTTATGGTGTGAAATTGTTACTATTGTAGTTATAATAATATTTTCTTAACGGATTACTTCTATCGATACTTTCGTAGCACGCGGCCCACCCTAGTCTCACATTCGAGCCTTTCGCGCTGCCGCTTATCGGCATCGTTTTACATTTTTATTGCAAGCGGATACGCGCCGCGCTGTGCCGCCCGTTATTATTTCTCCCTTGCAATTATTGTTTAGAGAAGACTCGCGACGCCAACCAGTCGGCCGACCAATCGCAACACTGAACTGAAATCCGACTTTCGATTAAATATTTAGATTGTCAACACATTCCCCCTTATTAATAAACGAAGAAAAAGCTTAGATGGCGCGGGTGGTTAGCGCGTTCAGTTGCGATCGTTGAAGTCAAGCAACTTTCGCAGTGGTCGGTCATTGGATGGGTGACCAAAAATTTACTATCTCGAGCTAATCCGTGCTACGGAAGGCACGTTAAGCCGTTGCGGTCCCGGCTGCATCTGCAGTCGTTAGCACCCACCGTGTGCGTGGTGGGTCACGGTCCAATATCCCTATTCCATCCATAGGGAAGGCCTTTTGACGTTTTGTTTCCGTCTCTTGAATGACAAATGGCATTTGAGTGACATGAACAAAACGCAGCATAACTGGTCAAAGTTTATTCGTTGTTCATTAATAAGTGAGGTAGTGTTTAATACATACATAGAAAAATTGGAAATCAAAAGTAATTTTGGTATTTGCGAAGAGGACTTTCCAAAAGATTTTCATCATGCTTCTGTGTATGTCCTCACCCCACATTCTTCGTTTCATACGATTCATACTAGGACAAGTAAAAGGCACTAATACAGCCAAGTATCAACTATTATCGATGAGTAAAGTGAGACTAAAATAGACTTGACTTTATCTTCTAAGAAAAATAGTATTTTATTAAACACACATTTTTTTTATGGTGGGTGGATTTTGTCATACAGACTTTTCTCACAAGCAAGACTCCGTGACATAGGTAAAGTTGGCTTGACTGCCACTTACTTTGACTTGATTTATTACTTTGAGCCAAAGACTTTATATAATATAAGACTTTATATAAAGTCTTTGCTTTGACCACGAGTGCTATAGAATTTGTATACATTTTTACACTTGACATTGGCTAAATGCACAAGCCGCGCGAAGCCATTTAGAAAAAAAACTCCGTGAATGCGCAAAACGCTTAATTTATTTATCTCTTATCTATTAGACAAGTCCGTCTGTGGTGCTGTTTCAGCGGCCAAATCGTAAGAGATAGATAAAGAGAATGTTTAAGTTATAAGTTAAGAATAGTCTGATAAGACTACAAACCGGATTTGAGTAACGTAGCAAGCACTTCTCTTCTCAATTAATTAAATACATTTTTTTTAAATCAGGTTTTGGTGAACATTTGGTTCACTGGTTTGCTAGTTTTCTATAAATCGTTGCATTTATGGTATACTGGTATGGAACCAGTGAACTACAATAAATCGCATTCATGAAAAACTAACGAAACTTAAGACTGGCAAAAGAGTTCCTGAACAATAAAATGGACTGCCTCACGTAGAATAAGAAAAATATTTATTTATTATATTGTTCCTTTCCATAACAGTCTAGTTTTTAAAATTGAAATAGTCTGAATAATTTTTAAACTTGGTACCTACAACTTTTATAAAAAAGTTTAAAGTGCTTTTCCTGTGAAACGGAATAGTGAAAAAGGTCGGTTAGGTGAGGCAATTTTACGGTAAAATAGAGTGAGGAGTGGATTTAATTCTTGTCCATCAAGCAAAAAAGTGTTACATTGTACTTTCGACGTAGATATACTTTTATTTAAATTTATTTATACTGTATGACACAGCAATCAAAATGCAGGTAAACAATTAATGTATATTTAATAATTATGTAATGAAAAGTGACTTCATGAATCACCTCTGAAGTCATTTTTCAATTTGACGACTCTGTAAATAATAAAACAGGGAGAAAAAAACAGCCCTTGCTGAGTTTCTTGCCGGTTCTTCTCAGTACAAGGTCTCCCGCCGTAGATTTACGAACCGATGGCGTAGCTTCTAGACATTCATATGTGCTTGTAACAGCCTAAACTGAATAAATGATTTTGATTATGATAATTATGATTATTAAAACAAGCGTCGGGTACATATTTTTCAGTAGCCTTTGGCGGTTACGATTTTTATTTTATTTATTTATTCATGGAAAACAAACAGCATGTTAAAACTAAGGATAAAACGAGATGATGTAGCATTGATATGCCTTATACAGTTTTCACAAATACAACTCAAATAAAATATACTTAATCCAATCGAGGCCGTAGATTAATTTAAAACTATATAAAAATAAAAACACAGAAGTAAAAAATTAAGCATAAAGCCATACCCACAGAGAAAATGGTGATAGAAATATAAAGTAATTTAAATTAGGTTTTATTATTATTATAAAAAAATTACTATTCACAATCTTTTTGAAATAATTTTGTTTCGCCAGGAATCCGTCCACATCACTTGTATAATTATTATTGAAATTTTGTTTTACTCTATTAAAGTAGGAATTCTGTTTATAATTTGTCGAACATAAATCAGTATGGAATCGCAGATAATTGCGTTTGGCAACTGTACGGAATGGTACCTGGATTTTAACCAATGATAGCAGCTCATTGCTGTCTATCTTGCCGAGAATTAAGTTGTGGAAAAATGTTAAGTCCGCAGCTTCTCTACGCTTACTTAATGGAAGAAGATGGTGTCGTTGGCAGTTAACAATATAATTTGCGTGTAATCTGTAGTTTTCTTTTGAAGTTATACTTCTTTATGCGCGTTATGAAAAAATGATGAGAGTGAAATTTTAAGATGCGCGCGGATCACTGTAACACAATATTTTAACAGCATGAAGTTGGTTGACTTTAGCGACCAACTTCATGCGTTACTTTTGTGTTTACCGCACATTAAGAAAATCTACCAACAAAATAGAAATAGAATCTCTATTTAGTGGGTGCTAACGACTGCATTGTGAAGGCCTATCAAAAGTATTTATTAATCTGGAACAACGGAACCAAAGCGCGATTCAGGAGACTACAGCGCCATCTCTTGACCATTTGTGTAGTAGAACCAAAAACCACATTCTTTATTTTTTGTAATAAAGTAACAGTTATAGGTATTCATATTTATAATATTTATCCACATGTTTCTAGTTTGTATATTCGGAATACGTGTTTGAGTTTCATACAAGTGCAAATCACATATGTTCTAATAAATTATATTCAGTAGCGATTTTAATTGAATATTTTGATTATTTATTTATTTTTTCAAATTAAAACTGAACTTTATTGACTGTGTCCTTTTCCAGACTTTTTATTAATTTATTGTAATTAATTATTTGCATGCAATTAAAAACTAATTTTAAATTATGCCAAAGAAGGATAACTTCTCACGCGCCTACATAAGTACACGCACCCATTTTTTTTTGAGTGTGTATACTGTTAGTCGCAGATGACCTTTACAGCGTCACCGGGTTTGGGGACGGCGAGATCTTAAAGGGACCTCAAATTCCAGGCGGATTGCATCTCTCCACGGGGGGAGTCCCCTCTGCGTCTGGAGCCTCTAGACCACTCGAACCTGAGGGGGTCGGCTCAACTAGAGGGCGTCTCTGACTCGGACCTCGGCTCTATTTAGCCGTTGTCGTGGGAGGCGGACAAAACGCCCAGATACGTACCTGTACATTGTATAGCGTGTCGTGTGTAGACCGGGGGGCCAATCGCCTACCGGAAATGCTTTGGAAAACGCTAACGCTTACGATTTATTTTTTTTATTTCTAGCCGCCTGAGGTATTCATATGCCTCGCACTCTTTCTTTTTCTTTTGCATTGGTAATAACAATATTAAAAAAAATGAGCGTGAAGTATTCGAAAACCTCAGGCGGCTAGAAATAACAATATAAAATCGTAAGCGTTAGCGTTTCCCAAAGCATTTCCGGTAGGCGATTGGCCCCCTGGTCTTCGCACTCGTATCCAACGGGATTCCCTCGAATAGTATTATGACGCAGTGGTTATATCATCATCATCATCATCAACAGCCTATTAATGTCCCCACTGCTGGGGCACAGGCCTTCCCTATGGATGGAATAGGGAGATTGGGCCATGACCCACCACGCGGGCCCAGTGCGGATTGGTGGGTGTAACGACTGCAAATGCAGCCGGGACCAACGGCTTAACGTGCCTTCCGAAGCACGGAGGATCTCGAGATAGTAAATTTTTGGTCACCCATCCAATGACCGACCACTGCGAAAGTTGCTTAACTTCAACGATCGCAGCCGAACGCGCTAGCCACCTGCACCATCGAGCTCCTCTGGTTATTGGTTATATAGCGCATAGGGATATTTTAAGGGTAGGAAACAAGAGTATGGCCCGCCTGTAGATAAGCGGCCACTATAGCCTCCAGACGCTTGCGATTCCAAAAATATCACTCATATCGTTGCTTACCCTGGCTCAAGCCCCTACCCCGTGGAACCCTTTAATCTTGCTTATCGACAGAGACACAACACCACCGAAAGGTACTGCTTTTTCTTTGAAGTGAAAACTTCTTTAGCGGCGTTGTACACTTCTTTTTGTATGAGTAAAAAATGTTAATCTCGCGTCAGGTTAAACACGTGGGCTGATCGCATCATGACACACAATAAAATTGGAAAGGTTGTTGACATTCAATATATTGGACGAAACGTGGTAATATTTTATTCTACCGTATTATAATAATAAGTCTCTATCTAGGACGTCCACGTGGCAGCTTTATTGCGAGGAAAATGCATTTTTTTACAATAGATGTCGCTAGGTGCGCTTGAATGTGATTCATGTAAGTTGATTTCTTTACAATAGATGTCGCTAAGTGCGCTTAAACGTGATTCATGTAACTTGATTTTTCTGAGAGAAAAACTTTTTTAATGTAATATAAATTGTCATGTTTGATAGCGCAATAAATAAACATTGTATTCTACCACATACATGATAGTACTTTTATACTGATAATTAAAGCAATTCGTGCAAAATTATTCCCTAACCATTCCAAAGTATCAAAAATGCACAACGTCAATATTCAATTTTTCACTTCTGCCGGTACTCCCGGAGTGCAACCCGTCGTCTTTTACCTTCTGTGAGGTGGAGGTTACTTGCCCAGACGGACTCCAAGTCCAGCGGAAAATCCGCTATGGGTACCACATGAGTATGAAGTTGATACCCATATGGTTGGTCATGTGGCCAGTTCTCTTTCTCTCTCTGCCTCTCTGGACAGGCAGTACAACCACGTACACGACTAGTTACCACCGCTTTTGCGCGATTAAACCAAATTAACGTGCCATATTAATCGTTCGCAAACGCATTCAATAACGGTTATTATAAAATATAACATAAACTACAATTTAACATTTCGAAGCGGGTTGCGTTTCGTTCGGGGTGCGCCGGCGCACGGACCATATAATTCCTTCACATAAATTTCGTTCACAAATAATACATATTGGAGTGCAAATCTCCGCTTGATTGATGTCAAGAGCGAAGGCGCAGTTCGCACGGACTGAGGGCATGGCACACGCGAACGCGGTAAGCTGAAGCGGTGCTATTTAAAAAAAAAATGGGTGCGTGTACTTATGTAGGCGCGTGAGAAGTTATCCTTCTTTGGCATCGTTTAAAATTAGTTTTTAATAACATGCAAATAATTAATTACAATAAATTAATAAAAAGTCTGGAAAAGGACACAGTCAATAAAGTTCAATTTTAATTTGAAAAAATAAATAAATAATCAAAATATTCAATTAAAATCGCTACTGAATATAATTTATTAGAACATATGTGATTTGCACTTGTATGAAACTCAAACACGTATTCCGAATATACAAACTAGAAACATGTGGATAAATATGAATACCTATAACTATTACTTTATTACAAAAAATAAAGATGTGGTTTTTGGTTCTACTACACCAATGGTCAAGAGATGGCGCTGTAGTCCCCTGAATCGCGCTTTGGTTCCGTTGTTCCAGATTAATAAATACTTTTGATAGGCCTTCACAATGCAGTCGTTAGCACCCACTAAATAGAGATTCTATTTCTATTTTGTTGGTAAATTTTCTTAATGTGCGGTAATCACAAAAGTAATGTGTTAAAATTTTGTGTTACAGTGATGCGCGCGCATCTTAAAATTTCACTCTCATCATTTTTTCATAACGCGCCTAAAGAAGTATAACTTCAATAACATTATGCATTTTTGTTGAATATTTTTCATCAGAATAAATAAATTTCGATAGATCATAGAGACTCCTATTATCTATCGAAATTTAAAATTAAAAATTCTTTAGACCGAGGACATAATGCCTGAAACAGTCTTGTTTTAAGTTATATATTAGTTATGATTTTATTTATTTTTTAAGCATTTAACTGCTAGATGTTTAAATCTAAAGAAAAGTTTACTAGAAAAAAATCCACGCGGACAAGGCAGCGGACGGGACTCGAACCCATAGCATAGCATAATGGTCAGTGCATTCGCCCGGATAGCGAAGGATGCGGGTTCGAGTCCCGTCCGCTGCCTGGTCCGCGTGGATTTTTTTCTAGTAAACTTTTCTTTATATATTAGTTTATGAGCGGATTCGAGTCCCGTCTGCTGCCTGGTCCGCTTGGAGATTTTTCTAGTAGTTTTTTTTACTGTTTTTGAGATAGAAGTTTTTGTTGAAATTTTGGAGTTCCAAATTAAAAATGTCAGCATTACCCAAGGGAACTTCCATAAAACTTCAGCGCCTTTGCCTTTGGCTTTAACAGCTTGCTTTAAATTGAGAATACTGTATACGCCATTTGTGCATTTAAAAATTGTAGTTCATATGTGTCAAAATAGATGGCGCTGTAGTTCTTTGCATCACGCTTGTAAATATGTTTGGAGCTACATATAGGCAAAACGTCACCTTACTAATAAAGAAATCTATGGTCTAGCGGTGGGTCGTTCTCAAATTTTCTGACGACGAAACGCAACCGTTTTTTCTTAAACGAAAACTAGTCCTCGAAACGGTTCTCGTTCGCAACTGGTTTTGGTTTCGGCCGGGTGACACAACGAAACGACACGTGACGGTCGAACGAATGTAACGCAACGAAACTGAACTAAATGAAATCTTGTTACCGTTCGTTTCGTTGCTGCGAACGAGACGACGAAACATCGAAATAAATGTTGTGTTATACGAAAATCGATTTTAAATGTTCAATAATAAAGATTATATTATTGTAAAATCAAAGCTTAATTATCATAGAACGAAACGGCCTCATATCATTGCGTTCTATTATAGACTGTATTTACTTCATCATAAAGTACATATTGGCGTGCAGACAATCCGAGGACTAGTTGTTCGACGAAGACTGTTTTGATCCGAAACGTAAAACGGTTCTATCGTCGCGGAATACAAAACGGTCCTTGAAACCGGTTCGTCTTTAGAACGCTCACACCTAGTTATATTAGTCCCATGTTTTTTATTTGTATTCAGACATCGTAGGCCTATAGAAATATATACCTTATAGTCAAACATAGATATGAAAGATAAAATAATTACAAATTCTAAATAATTCTACCTATAACCCCATTGCATCAAAATTTAACAATGACATTCTGGGTACCACTTGACATTTTTTTTATATATATATATATATAATATTGTGACATAGACTTGGCATTGACAATTTATATGAAGTGAATAAAATGATATGGAAATTAATTTAATTGACATTTATAATAATATTGATTTAAATTGTGTGCCTTATGGCAGGCATGAACTGTATGTACTGATGTAACACCCCATTATTGTACCTATGGTCCACAATAAATGAATTTTTATCATTACTATTATCAAAGTGCAAGATTTTGTACGTACTAAAAACTACGTACAAAATCTAAGTACGTAGTAGCCAAGTACCAATCTGTCTGAATGCTCGACATTATTTGAACAGATTTTTTCGTTGCATCGAGACAATCGCGTCGCTCTCTACTATGGCAACTTCCGATGGCAATTCATTCTCGTTTACAATATATAATAATATTGCACTACGTTGCTTATATTGATCTAATCATAAGGTATGCAAGTAAACAATTTACTTGCGTCGTAGGAATTGAATCAAATAATTAAAACGTAACCATAATCAGACATGATTTAAATAATATAAAGTGTCTTACTAAAATGTTGATGCTTACAAAAAATCGTCTACATAATGCTTCTATTCAAAATATCATATGATATCATCATCATCATCAGCCTATTGATGTCCCCACTGCTGGGGCACAGGCCTTCCCTATGGATGGAATAGGGAGATTGGGCCATGACCCGCCCCGCGGGCCCAGTGCGGATTGGCAGGTGCTGACGACTGCAAATGCAGCCGGGACTCACGGCTTAACGTGCCTTCTGAAGCATGGACGAACTCGAGATAGAAGATTTTAGGTCACCCATCCAATGACCGACCATTGCTCATATGATATTATACATATCACTACATAGTATAAAACAAAGTCGCTTTCTCTGTCCCTATGTCCCTTTGTATGCTTAAATCTTTGAAACTACGCAACGGATTTTGATGCGGTTTTTTTTAATAGATAGAGTGATTCAAGATGAAGGTTTATATGTGTAATACATGCATAATATAGTAGAGAAACATTGATAATTTTAGAGGTTTTTAATGTAAGGTCGTAAATAAACACATTTTTTGCGCTTACATTGCAAACGCTGGCTGAACCCCAAGAGATAGATCAAAATAATGTACTACAGTATTGTACACCTAAAAAAGGTCTACAAAAAAGTCCGCGATGGTATACTATGTCTATCTCTTAAGGATAACCCACTATAACCAATTTTTATCCTATACTTTTTACGAGAAATAATAGATTATTTACGAAGCGATTTTAAGCAATATAACATTCATCCTTATCCAATTAAGTAGGTACCTTAAATACATTGTGCATTTAATATAGAACAATTTGGCCCTTTAACGCATATAATTTAAATGAATATTTTCGAAGATATTACAAATTTAAAATTCAGGGACATAGCGGTTCCGACGCTACCGGGCGGGGGGCTTGGCAGCGCGTGCCTATTGTAATTGGGTATTAGAAGAATGTCATTGTGTATAATACAAGCCTGAGAACAAAAACTATAGTCTACACTACAGCTTTACATCGAAGCGAAGCGAGGGCGGGCCACTAGTTGATAATAAATCCTTAAATCTAAAGAAAATATAACTAGAAAAAATTCATATAAAAGTACATATTTTGATTTTCATACCATCCCATTGTAACTAAATGAGTAATGGTACCATTTTGTGATAATAAAGTCCGGACTTTTTTCGAAACATCAAATGTGTTGTGTCTGTACTTGTGTGTCATGTCTAGTTTTCGAAGCGTCGAATGTGTTGCGTCTGTACTTGTGTGTCATGTCTAGTTTTCGAAGCGTCGAATGTGTTGTGTCTGTACTTGTGTGTCATGTCTAGTTTTCGAAGCGTCGAATGTGTTGTGTCTGTACTTGTGTGTCATGTCTAGTTTTCGAAGCGTCGAATGTGTTGTGTCTGTACTTGTGTGTCATGTCTAGTTTTCGAAGCGTCGAATGTGTTGTGTCTGTACTTGTGTGTCATGTCTAGTTTTCGAAACGTCGAATGTGTTGTGTCTGTACTTGTGTGTCATGTCTTTTTTTCGAAAAGTCAAATGTGTTGTGTCTGTACTTGTGTGTCATGTCTAGTTTTCGAAGCGTCGAATGTGTTGCGTCTGTACTTGTGTGTCATGTCTAGTTTTCGAAGCGTCGAATGTGTTGTGTCTGTACTTGTGTGTCATGTCTAGTTTTCGAAGCGTCGAATGTGTTGTGTCTGTACTTGTGTGTCATGTCTAGTTTTCGAAGCGTCGAATGTGTTGTGTCTGTACTTGTGTGTCATGTCTAGTTTTCGAAGCGTCGAATGTGTTGTGTCTGTACTTGTGTGTCATGTCTAGTTTTCGAAACGTCGAATGTGTTGTGTCTGTACTTGTGTGTCATGTCTTTTTTCGAAAAGTCAAATGTGTTGTGTCTGTACTTGTGTGTCATGTCTTGTTTTCGAAGCGTCGAATGTGTTGTGTCTGTACTTGTGTGTCATGTCTTGTTTCCGAAACGTCAAATGTGTTGTGTCTGTACTTGTGTGTCATGTCTTTTTTTCGAAAAGTCAAATGTGTTGTGTCTGTACTTGTGTGTCATGTCTTCTTTTCGAAAAGTCAAATGTGTTGTGTCTGTACTTGTGTGTCATGTCTTTTTTTCGAAAAGTCAAATGTGTTGTGTCTGTACTTGTGTGTCATGTCTTCTTTTCGAAAAGTCAAATGTGTTGTGTCTGTACTTGTGTGTCATGTCTTCTTTTCGAAACGTCGAATGTGTTGTGTCTGTACTTGTGTGTCATGTCTTGTTTTCGAAACGTCGAATTAGTGTTGAGTAGGACTTACAAGAGGCGGTACATTTGTCCCGGACATGATGTCAAAATGTAAGAGCGGCTCAAAATTTTAAAATGTACTACTTCACATTAAATGTCGCGATAGTCGCGTCTCTTTACTCACTCACTCTTCGTAAGTCTGAGAGAGAGCGAGGCATGACATTTCATTTAAGTCCTCTACGCACTATCCATCTGTATCTGTATCTCTTTTACGTGTATAGCGCTGTCCTGCATGCTGGATCCAGCAAGATTGATAGTGCGTAGATGAGGTGCTACTCGTGCACACAAACGTATATGTCGAGCTTCTGTACGCCTCGCCTCATTTGAAGTGGGACATTGTACTGGCTCAGTACAAAAAAGAGGCTACTCTTACAAACTCTTTTTCAAGTCGTGTCCTACCCAACACTACGTCGAATGTGTTGTGTCTGTACTTGTGTGTCATGTCTTTTTTTCGAAAAGTCAAATGTGTTGTTCTTCTGAGAGTCGCGCAGAACTGGTGTTCATAGAAAACGGCTCTTTAACTAGCGAAATATATGTGGAAGAAGTTTACTACTTTCATTTAAGGAGTATTTAATTGTCTATTTATTACAATCGGCTTGGGGAAATGCACTATGAGTAATATTACTGGGACGCGCACATTTTATCGAACGTCATGCTCGTTGTCTCAAGTTAAAATAATAATGTTTTGGCGGTAAAACGTGTAATGCTTAAGGCATGGCAGTCTGGTTCCCACAAAACTCTGTTGTTCTAAATTTCCCTGCCCGCGGCGGATTTCACTAACTCATAGTGCAATATTAAATTATGATTTACTTTGATTGTGACCGAGCTGTGTTATAATCGAGATTTGAGCGGTGTATTCGCTATTCGCGGCACGTCAAGTGTCTCTAGACGCGTACGCATAATCAGATAACTAGCGATTGTGGACGTGGCACTCTGGCACTGCGTCAGGAGCTATGATGAGCTATTTCAAAAAGATTGTTTATTAGAGATAATACTTAATCACAAACATCTCGGCTCTTCTTTAAGAGGAACCCTCCATCTGACGGAATCAGGCTGTTGCTTCGAAATTCATTTGGCATAATCTTCTTTAAACGAATATTTATAAGACATATTTCATGTCAAGTATAAATTATTAATATGGATGATGACGGGGTACAGTAAACTAAATTCTATTAAGTCCGTCAGTTAGATGATCAAAAAATAATGGACACGTATTTTTTCTTTGGGCAATCAACCAAAAAATGACAAAGTTGTAGCGCGTCAAAGTTTGGGAGTAGGGGCTCGTGACGTCACTTTTAAGTGAAAATTGTACCAAAATGCGACGTCATGCGTCTTTTCAAATCAATATAGTAGTAATATAATATAACTAGCAAACCAGTGAACCAAATGTTCACCAAAACCTGATTTAAAAAAAAAATGTATTTAATTAATTGAGAACTTCGGAGATTTTGTGTGGTTTCGTTTGAAATTCGTGATTTCTCGAAAACCGGAAGTGCTACGTTACTCAAATCCGGTTTGTAGTCTTATCAGACTATTCTTAACTTATAACTTAAATATTCTCTTTATCTATCTCTTACGGTTTGGCCGCTGAAACAGCACCACAGACAGACGGACGGACGGCCTTGTCTAATAGATAAGAGATAGAATTAGTCTAGCTATTCAAAGGGGGAATGCTGCCAGTATTTTCGGAACCTTGCCTAAAGGGACTCCTTTTAGTAATATATTTTAGTTATTATATTATATTTTTTAAAGTGTTTAGTTTAAGGTTCATTGTTCCTGTATATATTAATGTAAATATGTTAGTATAATAAAGAATCAATATATCTCTGCAATGTTTATATTATGTGAAAAAAGAAAAAATACGTGTCCAATACTTCTGCATAATCTACCTGATAAACGAAGAAATAAAAAATAGTCATCATCCCTATTGGTCGAATGCTTATATAATTTACAATATCATACTTTTAAGATGGCAAATTTTTATTCTACGTAACCTAGGTTCGCTAAGCAAAATCGGTATTTGTGGACAGTGGATTAGGTTAGGTTAGTGTCACCATAGACAATAGATAAATGCACAAGCAAAAGTTACATTACTGAATGCCAAAAGAAGATATGAACTTTCTGCGATGTAATGGTTCTGCTTTATAATTATTGTGAATATTCTAACCTAACGATGATTCTGGTTAAAAAGATATGCGTCCGAATGTCTGCTAAATGAGTGAATGCCAAATGATTTCCTGCGAAATGGAGCTTATGCCATCCTCTGATATGCATAATAACATTATGACATTAAACGTTCTGAGGTACAAGGTAGAAGGAGTAAATAAAACTAGTTTTTACGGGTTAATGCACGAAACTTTATTTATTTATTGACGTTTCGCAGCCCTTTCAGGTCTGCATCATCGATAGAATTATGTTGTCGCACAATATAATTCTTTCGAAGGTAGCTCGACAATTTTAAATAAAATCATTATTCTGACGATGCAGACCTGAAAGGGCTGCGAAACGTCAATAAATAAATAAAGTTTCGTGCATTAACCCGTAAAAACTAGTTTTATTTAATGAGTGATGTGCGTCAAAACCTAAGAAACAAATAAGTAGAAGGAGTAGTTGGGTTCCGTACTGGTGCTTCTCGTTCAACGCCTCTGTACACACTCCTTACGAGTAGGTAAGTGTAGAAAAAAAATATTAGTTACTGTAACTTCATTATACAGGGTGTGACAAAAGTCCGAAATAAAACTTTAGGGTTTGGTTATGTTCCTTGAATAGAATGAGGGCTAGTGTTTCCTGCCTCACCAGATAGCGCCACTGTTGAGTGAGGTCCTAAATTGTAACTTTTAAAGTTTATTAATACGCACATGAAATCAAAGGTTACATTTAGATCGTATTTTAACACAAAAGAACCATATCCTAAACATAATAGGCCATGCCACAGTGACGCGCAGTTCCGTTTTATTCGGAAAAAATGGGAACATAATCATTTTTCTAAGCTCAAATTTTTAATAACTGACATTCATTGCCACATAACTCATATTTGCCATAATTAAGCCGAATTGTTACCAATTATTCACAACATTATTTTAATTAGAAATAAACCCGCGTAGTCAACCAACAAGCAATAACATTTGACATTACGGACACCGCACGCTACACTAGCGCCTCTAGCGGCGGATTCATACGCGATAGCCCTCATTACCTACGAAAGTTTGACGCCTTTCAGACCACTTTTATTTTCTAATTAAATTAAAAAAAAATCTTTTCACACCTGCCTATGACCATCCTATAAATGCGTACGATTACTACTACCTAAACAGACCCCCCTCTCTTCCCCAGGCGCCCCTGCGCCCCCGACTCAGATACCTAAAAAAATTTTATTTCGGAATACATACCTAAAAATTTTATTTTGGAATTCTGTAACACCCTGTATAACTACTTGCGGCCGCCCGTGACTCCGTACGCGTGGAGTTAGTTAGAAATAAAGGTTCACTGCTCGTTCAACGTAGGTGATAGCGTGATAATATGTAGCCTATATGTTGACCCGACTGGTAGATCAATGTAGTACTACATTTTTTGAGTTTATCCCGGACATACATACAGACAAACAGACAAAAATTCTAAAAACTACATTTTTGGCTTCGGTATCGATTGTAGAACATACCACAAGTATTTTTTTCAAAAAAAAATTCAATCATAATCATTATTAAAATCATTTATTCAGTTTAGGCTGTTACAAGCACATATGAATGTCTAGAAGCTACGCCATCGGTTCGTAAATCTACGGCGGGAGACCTTGTACTGAGAAGAACCGGCAAGAAACTCAGCAAGGGCTGTTTTTTTCTCCCTGTTTTATTATTTACAGAGTCGTCAAATTGAAAAATGACTTCAGAGGTGATTCATGAAGTCACTTTTCACTACATAATTATTAAATATACATTAATTGTTTACCTGCATTTTGATTGCTGTGTCATACAGTATAAATACAAATAGTGTTATTTATATACAGTATTGATTTTCCTACCATTTTATTATACTTATGTATAATAATTCTAATACTATAGAACTTCGATGTCGTCTAAAAAGAGCACTTTGTGACGAGCTAAAAAAGAATATTAAGAAATAAATGTATAAAAAGTACAATAGATATAAATAGGTATCCGTTATAATAAAGCTGGAGATTTTGTGTTGTTTAAAAATCAAATATGAGATATTTTTTACAGTGCAAGAATATCGTAACGGAACGAACATAGATGGAAGTAATTTCAGGAAACTGAGTTATTTTTTTTATTAAAACAACATTAAAGACGATTATGTCAAAACAAAAGACTGCAAAATACCTGCTACGAAAAAAGATATAAATTTGTGAAACCTCGCTGGCAGAAATCATTAAAAATACACAAAAAAATTATAACTCGAAAACTAAGAAAAAACGAGGAATATACATGGGAAATTTTCATGGGGTATTTTCGGATACCCACAGGTGCGAGGAATCTAAAAAAAATTTGTTGACGTCACTAGTTGGACCACCCTGTATATCTCTTTATATTTATCTCGTATTTGTTCACGTTCATAAATTGCGCTTTAGATATTTAATAAGATTTTCAGTTTCTTAGGTTTTCACGCACATCACTCATTAAATAAAACTAGTTTTTACGGGTTAATGCACGAAACTTTATTTATTTATTATTAACTTTATATGAAACATAGGCGCGAAAATAAGTGCAGTGTGTGAACATGCATTAGGGGGACCAAACCACTACATTAGATTTGATAGACCACAGATCCTTGCAGCTGAGCGGCGGTTCGTTCCTCGAATGATGCGCGAGGCTATTGAGATTAAAAAATATCCAAATTTCAATAGGGAAGATGGTTGGTATATACCACCAGCTTGGGAACCTATTATACAGGAGATAAAATCCCAACCCCGAGCACACACTGCAAGACCATCAGATACTATTAGTTCTTTTTGTTTGCATAATTTAACATAAGAAGGAGATAGAAAGCCTCTCTTGAGTTTGTTTCGCCGGTTCTTCTCAGGAAGGTCTCCCAATTTTGGAACCGGTGGTAGTTTACGGTAGTTAGGGTCAAATAAATAAACTCAAAATTACAAACAAGAATTTTAAATAAAATACTTTATTAAGTAAATTAAATAATAAATTCATTCATAGACAATAAAACTTAAAAATCGAACAATGAAATAACCAAACGCTCAATAAAAGTCTTTCGAAGGTAGCTCGACAAATTAAATAAAAGTTTTATTCTGACGACGTAGCCTGTAAAGGCTACGAAACGTCAATAAATAAATAAAGTTTCGTGCATTAACCCGTAAAAACTAGTTTTATTTAAGATTTTCAGTTTTTCCGATAGCGCTAATATGTGATTTTTCAATATCACATAGTCCGTCCGGATCCGATCTGAGTTTTAATTGCATTTTTCCCGGTTTTAAATGCAAGGAAGAACGCCCAAAGTCATCCCAGGTCTAACTATTCTATTTTACTCATCGAAAGAAACACAACACCAAAAGACAGCGTTATTTCACTGTCGGCATTTCATTTTCACCTTACCATATAAATAAGAAAAAAAATATGTCATCAAAGGAGATTGCTCAAATTGCCCCCTATACACAAAAAATATTGACATACACGGTAATTCTTGGCGTAATTTAATTTACAGTCATTAGATTTCAACGGACACCTTTGTATAATATATTTGCTTTAAAAATAACTTTTAATTTTACCGGTTTGGAAAACATACGAATCATTTTTAATGGCTATGGGTGTAGTAACATTCAGCCAAAGACTGATCGAAGTTGTTTATATAACATAAAAACAAATCTATTTTGTAAAGGTCGAAAAAATAAATCTTTTTTTTTATTACACTGTGCTATTAATATCCACAACTATATTATCATTTTCACTACATGCAAATGTGCTCAGACAATTATTGTAGATGGTAGGCGACATCATAAAGTCTATATTGCCATACATTTTTCGCCAAACACCTCCATAAACACATTATAATCTGTATATATGTTAGACTTTAAGGTATCTCTATCTATGGGCCTACGTTGCCTGACTATAAATTAATAAATAAATAAAATTATAAGGTGTGATACACTAAAAATCTAAAATATGGTTATATTGAAAACATAACAAAAATAATGAAGCTACTGAATATATGGCTGTATAACCTAAATCTCTTAGCTTTCTTTGGTTAACGAGAGTTTAAAAATTCTCTCTAATCTGTGGCCCATTCACAATCCATCACACAGTTCTAGCTACTTATAATCGGAAATGCATAGATGACACCTAATTTTAAAAGTTACTTTAAAACATGCAACTATCTGTTAATCTACATGCTCTATATACCTGAATCTAATCCATAATATCGGTACTTGGCTTGATTTCCCTAGTTTACTATATAACTTATTTGTTTTTTTATTATTTTAATATGTTCAGAGTATATGGTTTATGGAAGTTCTCAGGGGTGTCTGTCAATAATATTCGTTTCTACAGTAATTTATATATAATTTCGAATCTAGGAAACAATTTTTCATGATTATTGATCTTTAGGCCAAACATGTATGGAAGCTGAGCAATCTCCTTTTACTTTTTTAAATATTGAGCATAAGGAGACACCTTGGAAGCTGTAATTGGCTTTTTTTAACTATAAAAATTACCTTTTTCAACCCCCATTAACTCTTATTTGAGTCAAATGTAGATTGTGTCCTTCTTTCAAAATCTGCTGCGTGGCTTAGGACTCTGTGTTTAAAATTCAAAATTCAATATCGTTTATTCAGTCCAGGCTGTTACAAGCACTTGTGAATGTCGAAAAGCTACGCCATCGGTTCGCAAATCTACCTAAGACCTTGTACTGAGAAGAACCGGCAAGAAACTCAGCAAGGGCTGTTTTTTTCTCCCTGTATTATATACAGAGTCGTCAAATTGAAAAATGACTTCAATATGAGGTAACTCATAAGCTAAAGGCTTAAAGCTTTTAGGAAAAGCTACCGGATATACAGACTGACAGGCGTTCTTTATTCTCTTCAGTCTATATAAAAATAGCTGAGCACTTTAAAGAGTGAAATCAACAGGCGAGTTCGTGAAGCAGTACTAAGTCGTTGTGTTTTCTTCAAACTGGATATCTATTATTGGCACGCCGGTAGAACCCAAGATAGAAGAGTAATTCATAAGAATTGACGTTAATGCAAAAGTTGCATGTTTTTGTATCGATTTGAACACAGCTGATGATTAAACGTCATAGGTTCTTTCTTGAGAGAGAATGAAATCATCAAACCGAATTGGAAAATTTCAATGATTTAATAATCTCTTATCTATTAGACAAGTCCGTCCGTCTGTCTGTGGTGCTGTTTCAGCGGCCAAACCGTAAGAGATAGATAAAGAGAATATTTAAGTTATAAGTTAAGAATAGTCTGATAAGACTACAAACCGGATGTGAGTAACGTAGCACTTGTGGTTTTCGAGAAATCACGTGATTACTATTTCAAACGAAACCACACAAAATCTCCGAAGTTCTCAATTAATTAAATTTTTTTTTTTTTGGTGAACATTTGGTTCACTGGTTTGCTAGTAATTAAGTATTATGAAAAGCGCAAACAGTTAATCGTCATTACTTGTCTATAAAAAAAGTGAAGACAGATTATTAAGCTATTAAATCCAATTATTTATTTTCCCCACAACCGCTTCGTATGGCTGGCTGGGAACAGGCCTGTCTTTATATTTTATTATTTATAAAAGTTACATAATAATTTTCCTGTCAGACGATGTTATTTATCGTTATAAATGCATGCATCGTAGAATATTCGCCATGTTATTTATATCGCTCAGTGAAATAACTTGCTAATCGTACAATTTTATTAGTTGTTGTTGCGAAAAAAAACATATCTTGTTAATTGTGTTAATAACGAAGTGGGCCACAATAATTTACGCGATAAAAAGTTATGCATTTGATTTTTTTAAAAATTGCCGTGTTTATAGTTGGTGGGAGAACAGCATTTATTCCATCTGCCGTCAGTTTAATATTGCACATCAGTGGACAGCAATCACTAGAGTTAGGCTTTGCCAATCACTTTCAATACTACACTCTATAAAATCATTATGTTAAATATATTTGTGTTTACTTCAATAAAGCTCCCAACAATATTCAACAGTGTTGTGCTTGAAACAATTTTAAGCTTTAAGGTACTTCATAAAATATATTACAATGTGGATATTTCAAACCCATTTTTTGGGTTAAAAACTGTTCCTATTGGTTTATAATATTTTTTTTATTGTCAACAACCAAGGAATTTCCCTTGTTGCCGTACAGTTCCTAGACAAATAAATATTTTTTTAGTTAACTTTGCATTGAAGAGCATTTCGGACAGTTTTCTTCACAGCTGAAATTTCCTCATACCTAGGGGAACCACTTTGGACTTTTCAAACCAGAGAAATTGTCCAAGAAATTATATTTTGAAAAGCTATATTCACAAATAATCCAGAACACACCATTGTACATGAAAAAAATAATTCCTATCAAAATATAATAAATTATGTGAAATTCTACTTTTATTAAATTTTGTGTATCGTCCTGCCATCTTGCGTGAAATTTACCAAACCTCTTGTGCTTTGAAACTCCTTTGACCTTGCTTTTATTTTGTAGGTGCTTTTGGATTGTGTGCTTTTTTATTAAAAAGTCATTCAAGTTTACAGAATCCTGCACGTTGTATTATTTTACGGAAATTAAATACCTATTTAAAACATTATGTAAGTAGTTACATTTTTCATACATGTGAATAAACTTAAAAATGAAATGGTACTTATGTAGAAATAGGCATGTTTACGAATTGTGCCCTAGGTTTATCTATAAAATCAATTTAAATGTATGGAAATCCTTTGATGAGGCCTGTGTCCAGCAGATGACGTCCATCGGCTGATTATGTGATACCTCGCTTAAACGAAAAACCAAGTAGGTAACAGTATACGTATTTATTAGTTAACATTTACAGATAGGTAGTTAGCTTTCAAGAGCTCCCCGGGGAGCGGATGGAATAAGGGTAAATTTAAATTGTTTCATTACTTACAATTACAGTGAAAAAATACCAGTCTTTAAAGTGGTGAGTGCCGGTCTTTAATTTTAATTTAAGAGCCCTTTTACAAAATTGCGCCGCTGCCATACTGATCGGCGCGTAGGTAGATTTGCACTAGTAATATTGCATTTTACGGGTGATGTTTCGAGTTTTATAAAATAACTAGCTGACCCAGCGAACTTCGTACCGCCCTAAAAAAATAGGGGTTGTCCAGCGGACAAAATTGTGAATCTAAACCATTCTCAGATCCCCTTGAACACACACAAAAAATTTCATCAAAATCGGTCCAGTCGTTTAAGAGAAGTTCAGTGACATACACACTCACAGAAGAATTATATATATAAAGATTATTAATGAACTAATTATAAAAATATATAAAGATTATTAATGAACTAATTATAAAAATATATAAATATTTTAGTAGTCCAATAATGGTAGATTAGTTTTATGAAAGTTTTTGATAGCAATTCAATATCAAAATACGGGTAAAACTGCATTGTTTTTTGGGAAAACTCACGGAGGTTAGATGTTTTTTTTTGATAATTAATGAGATGGAAAATCAAAATTCTAATAAATTATGTTACAACAAAAACATATTTCTGATGTCGTAGTAATTAATTTGATCTAATTTATTGAACATTATTTAGAAACTCAGGTGTTTGAAGTTGTGCATATTATCGTTTTTTCCGTAAACTAGCTGCGGTAGAACGATCAGTACAAAGAAAGAAAAATAGTATTTGCAAATATTCTACATTAACTTACAATAGGAAGAATAAATCTACTATTTACTTCTATTGGAAATAGTCAGAATATTTTTTAAAGGGGTTAACGAGGCGCTCAAAAATTAAGATTTATTGCAAAAAATGTGAAAAGGCTCATAAGATGGTGGGATCGAAAAAAAACAATTGAAGTTCGTAGTTACCTACCTAACCAACGTGTAACAATTTCGTAGTGAATTGAAAAGTAAAATTGCCAGGATCTCTTATCTATTAGACAAGTCCGTCCGTCTGTCTGTGGTGCTGTTTCAGCGTCCAAACCGTAAGAGATAGATAAAGAGAGTATTTAAGTTATAAGTTACGAATAGTTTGCTAAGACTACAAACCGGATTTGAGTAACGTAGCACTTCCGGTTTTCGAGAAATCACGTGATTTCTATTTCAAACGAAACCACACAAAATCTCCAAAGTTCTCAATTAATTGAATAATTTTTTTTTTTGGGTGAACATTTGGTTCACTGGTTTGCTAGTATCTTTTATTGCGTCATTATATACTTTACTACACTTTAGAATTTATGAATGACTAGCTGTGCCCCGCGGTCGCGTAGTGTACATATTCTGTGCCGCACCTGATTGATGACCCGCAGTTGATTAGGGATATTTTTCCGTATTAAAACATAATCCAGGGTTTAAGTCTAAAGAAAAGTTTACTAGAAAAAAATCCACGCGGGCCAGGCAGCGGACGGTACTCGAAACCGCATCCTTCGCAATCCGGGCGAATGCACTGACCATTATGCTACCACGGCCCTATTAGCCGCGTCGAAATTTTCCTAGCGTTAAGCTACAAGGCAGCGCCATCTCTTCGCATTGTAGGCAACCCACAATTTGCAAATTTTTTTTCTAATAAACTTTTCTTTAGATTTAAACATCTAGCAGTTAAATGCTTAAAAATAAATAAAATCATTACTATAATCCAGGGTGTCAACTAACTCCATACCTACCAAATTTTATTAAAATTTCTCCAGCCGTTTAGACGTGCAGAAGTAACAGACATACACACTTACTCACATACTTTCGCCTTTATAATATTAATGTGATTTTCCCTTAGAAATTTTAAGTAGGTACTTAGGTAGTCCTACTCCAACCCAGTGTTACTAGGTATTAGTGATGTAACGAATATTCGCATTCGCATTCGCAAAATCTCTGCGAATGTTTTGCGAATATGAATATTAGAAAAAAACAATTTGAAGAAGTTGTAGTTCTGCCTTTCCTTGAATATTCATTGTTACACAGTTTGCATTTAGCTCGTTCAGCATCGCAAAGTGTGAAATAAGTCCACGTTTCACTAGAATTCGATTTACTCATGTTAATAAATCACTATTACCGCTCACAATCACTAACCTCAAAATTCACTTGTTTTGTTTACGGAAAGACCGGTGCGAGCGGAATGACACTTCAGTCGGATGAGTTCATATCAACTCGGCAATTCGAACGAGATTGCCAGCATGCCATAGACAATTGGCGCCAATTTTAAAAAATAAATAAATATTCGCATTCGCGAATGTCGGCACCAGACATTCGCATCCGCATTCGCGTTCGCGAATGTTCAGAAAATGACATTCGTTACATCACTACTAGGTATACTGTAATCTTATCCACTGCATACAGTTTAAAAGTGCAGGTTCCAATAAATCAAACTTTGCGAATTTCTACAGCAATCGAATGGCAGACGCAACGGATATGCGTTCTGTACCTACTACTTACCTGCCTACGTCTTCCTTACTCAGCGTCAAAGAATAAAATATTACTAGACACGTCATAAGGCACTATATCACTACATAGTATAAAACAAAGTCGCTTTCTCTGTCCCTATGTCCCTTTGTATGCTTAAATCTTTGAAACTACGCAACGGATTTTGATGCGGTTTTTTTTAATAGATAGAGTGATTCAAGAGGAGGGTTTATATGTATAATACATGCATAATATAGTAGAGAAACACTGATAATTTTAGAGGTTTTTAATGTAAGGTCGTAAATAAACACATTTTTTGCGCTTACATTGCAAACGCTGGCTGAACCCTACGAGATAGATCAAAATAATGTACTACAGTATTGTACACCTTAAAAAGGTCTACAAAAAAGTCCGCGATGGTATATGTCTATCTCTTAAGGATAACCCACAATAACCAATTTTTATTTTTACGAGAAATAATAGATTATTTACGAAGCGATTTTAAGCAATATAACACTCATCCTTATCCAATTAAGTACCTTAAATACATTGTGCATTTAATATAGAACAATTTGGCCCTTTAACGCATATAATTTAAAAGAATATTTTCGAAGATATTACAAATTTAAAATTCAGGGACATAGCGGTTCCGACGTTACCGGGCTTGGCGGCGCGTGCCTATTGTAATTGGGTATTAGAAGAATGTCATTGTGTATAATACAAGCCTGAGAACAAAAACTATAACTATATACAGCTTTACACCGAAGCGAAGCGAGGGCGGGCCACTAGTCCTCTATAAATTTCAGTACACTTAGCACGAACCAAAATCGAATAGGGATGATGACTATTTTTTTTTCTTCGTTTATCAGGTAGATTATCAAAAAGTATTGGACACGTATTTTTTCTTTTTTCTCATAATATTAAACATTGCAGAGATATATTGATTTGAAAAGTGCATGACGTCACGTTTTGGTACAATTTTCACTTAAAAGTGACGTCACGAGCCCCTACTCCCAAACTTTGACGCGCTATAACTTTTGCCCAAAGAAAAAATACGTGTCCATTATTTTTTGATCATCAAACTGACGACGGACTAAATAGAATTTCGTTTACTGTACCTCGTCATCACCCCTATTCAAATAGTTTGCGAGTCCGAAATGTCAATGGCAAATTTTGTATGGTAACTTGAACAGCAACGCCAGTGCTAGGGAGGGGTACAGTACCCCTATCACGAACCAATATCGAATTCGAATAGTTTGCGAGTCCGAAATGTCATTTTCAAATGTTTACTGATTTTTAGTTCTCGTTACGTACTTTGTTGGCGCTGCTGTTCAAGTTTCCATACAAAATTTAATAACTTTGTAAGATATACGCTTATATGTACGCCTCAGGAACAAACTTGCCAAGTCTGAGTCGGATACATACAGCCATGTCCGGAACGAGCGGAACGCTAAAGGTTCCGTACGTACAATTTAAGCTAATGTGTTAACTTAATTTTACAAACTACATCCTATCCTATTCGCTCTTCGCACTAATCCCTGGGTTCCGAACTGGGGGTAATTACCCTTCCGGGGGTAAATCAGCCATACTTCGGGTAATCTAACAAAGAACCTAATTATTTGGTCATATCTAAAAAATACTACTAAATAGAGCATGCGCTCCTTCTTGCTAGTGAGCCCGCGGGGTGCTAAGTGTGGGAAGCGGGGCGAAATTTTCTCCTGATGATGACATTAGTAGAGACGAAGATGTAGTGGCCAAATTGGAATTTCTTGGACTGATGATAACATTTTAAAGTCGGGGTAAAAACTGTTTTCCTAATAGGTTACAGGGGTAGCAGTATTGGAAAGGTTAGGAAACACTGCACTAATCACACTAATATTATAAAGGCGAAAGTTTGGGAGTGTGTATGTTTGTTACTTCTTCACGTCTAAACGGCTGGAGAGATTTTAATAAAATTTAGTATGGAGTTAGCTGACATCCTGGATTAACACATAGGCTACTTTTTACTGCGGGAAAATATCCCTAATAAATAGCGGGTAACACCGCGGGGCACAGCTAGTATTACAAATGCGAAAGTTTGTGTGTATGTTTGTTATTCTTTCACACAAATACTGTTGAACGGATTTGGATTAGAGGAGACCCCGGGGGGACACCCGGCATTTTATGCTCAAGTACTTTTTTCTGTAATTCATAATCTAGCAAATCTTTCAATAGGACAGCGTTCCATATCTAGACGGTACACATCTGGTGAAACAAAACTGAAAAATATTTAATTCCCGTATACTATTCATCATCAAACTATTATTGTCCCCACTGCTGGGGCACAGGCCTTCCCTATGGATGGAATAGGGAGATTGGGCCATGACCCACCACGCGGGCCCAGTGCGGATTGGTGGGTGCTAACGACCGCACATGCAGCCGGGACCAATGGCTTAACGTGCCTTCCGAAGCACTGAGGAGCTCGAGATAGTAAATTTTTGGTCACCCATCCAATGACCAACTACTGCGAAAGTTGCTTAACTTCAAGGATCGCAGCCGAACGCGCTAGCCACCTGCGCCATCGAACTATTGATAGGAATCATTAATATTATATTGCTTCAATAGTATAAGTTAAGTGATATACATATTCTTTAGACGTAATTTAAAGATATATTTCTGCCCTTTGATGATTCAGTGTTTCTATATATATAAAAAAAAATGTTTCTTTAAATAACTCTTTTCCACAATTCAATAAATATGTAACAAAACTTGGTCATTATGTAGGTAGCAAATAATATTCGCTTTATTTTGAGACCAAATTCAATGGAAGAATTGCTTAACATACCTACATGCAGTTTTTCGATGACAAGTGCCGGCGCTTCTTTCGTATTCATTATATTCATGACTTGGATTGAGACATAGCATGTATATCCCGGAAAATGTTAGGATCCTGTGGGATTCTCAAAAAAGTAAAGTTATACCAGTTTTGTAAATTGTTACCAAAGAAGCATTTTTAAGATTGTGGAGTAAAAAGAAAGTTTAAAACGCGGTCAAAGTTGCAGGCGGCCGCGGCGATAAATAAGTTAGAGAAATTGGGATTAGTCGAAACATCAATGTAGCCACAAACACAGACCCTTCTTTCCCTGTGGGCTCTTTAGGCAAGTGCCCAGGACCCCGCGATCGCGACCGAATACAAAGTCTCTAGTTCCTGTTAAATCACCAAACGGAAGTCATAGGGGCCCCATTACCCTTATATGCCCAGGGCCTCCAATAGGTCAAAGACGGCACTGCACAAACAGAAGTTCTATCAAGACAAGTAACTACCCAGGGAAGTAGGTACTCTAAGGCCGAGGGCATCCTTGGTACTTCTCTACCGTGAAAGTTTGGTATTACGTTCTATATTGTATTTCAAAAAACTACACCACTATTATCAAACAAAACTACATAGGTATTTCAATTATTGGCCAACTCATCCAAAATTTACGATAGGTACACCATTATCCATAGTCCATAGTTGAATTATGGAAAACGAAGTTAAATTAAAATTTACGGGAAATAATAATTTAAATTGTTTTTTTTTTTTTGTATTCGATTCTGTAATTCCGTTTACAAGTAGGTACGTTAATATTATGGCATTAACGAAAATGTTGTTACAGATTCAAATATCATTCGAAAGTTGAGTCACTCGCTGACGCATAAGTAGGTATGTTTTACCATTATCGCTCTGTATTGTATTATTTATTCTGCAGCGCCGATGGAACCTACCTGGGAAGGCGGCGCGGCGGCGGGCGTCTGCGTCCCTTTCGCTCAAGGCTACGACGCTGCGCACGCGACTCTCGTCCTTAACATCACATCAACATTAAACACGTTATCCTGTGCGTCCGCGCAACCTTTTTCAACTTGTGGTTGCATGTCCGGCAATCCAGCCTCTTGAAAACGAACGTTGGACACGTTGTAATACATAACGAAAACATCTAATCATATCAAAGAAAAGAAACGATAATGTGATGAATCATTCGCAAATTGTGTTGCATCGTTCAACGAGGACATTCGCGAGAGCACCAAACAAAACAAAACAAAACTTTTCGTAAAAACATAAACAAAACACCGGCTGTCATCTGTCAAAGCCGCGTGTGCGCGCTAAACTTATAGTTGGTTGGTCAGTGGAGATAAAAGCTTGATCAGTATAGAAGGACTCACCTTGGCGCGATAAGCTGGCGTAATGGTTATCACTGTAAACACTGCACTTCACTGATAATTTTGCGTTGTTGCGGGAATGTGTCGGGCGTCGCGGGTGCCTGTGGTCGAATAAAGTAACGGGTCGAGAACGGCGCGCGGCGTCGGCGCGGGCGACGCGACGGTGGCGCCGCGGCGCGCAACGGCGACCCTGGTAAACAGGCCGACTAGCCCCCGCTGCCAGCCTGCCGCCCGGTCGGCGCCCGCGCAAACTCCATACGATCCTTTCGAGACGTCCTTTTTAGAGTTCCGTAACGAAAAGGTAGAAACGGGACCCCATTACTAACATAAGCGTGATAGCTAGACATTTGATATTTTCATAGATGATGTATTTCTGTTGCCGCTTTTAATAAAAATCTTAAAACAGAATAAAGTGAAAAAAATGGTTGCCTGTAAAGTCGGTTTTACGGGCGAAGATTTTACGTGACAACGTCTTTTTCTCGGTAGAATATTTATTGATATGAATATAATTAAATTGCACAATAGGAACAAGGAATTGAATGAAAATAAGAATTGCACAAATTTTAACTATAGAAATATATTTTGTTTACTAAAACATTGTACATGTAAACTTAAACTTAACACGAGAGACTCATCGTAACGTTACCGAGCGTTACACTTTTTCATAAGTGACTCCCAGCCGCAACCTAATTTAAGACGTTGTCACGTCAAAATATTTTGTTTTATCCTGTTTTTAAGGGGGGCTCCCATTCAATAAACGTGTTTTTGTCGTTTTATGTTTTTTATTAATAATGGTAACAGGTAGACGCTTAATAATAGAATATTTAGTTGTATATTCACTAAACAAGTTTCAACGGGTTACATGCAATGGTTTTATTTATTTATTGACGTCGTCGGAATAATGCATTACAGTAACGTTACAACATTGATTCAACTTATGAAGATTCAGCAGTACTCTTAGTACGAGTTTGAGCTCACGAAAACCATCATAGTTTTCGTAATTGTAAATTATGTTTCTATTATGTCCATTTTGGTGAATAGTAACCAAATATACCTACTTAAAATTTAAGAAAACGCAAATGATTTAATGATAGAATTTAAACACTGTTTATTTGTATTGAAACGAAAACAATAAAATCAGTACCCTTAGTACGAGTTTGAGCTCACGAAAACTATCATAGTTTTAAAACACCTACTAAGGGTATTGACATTGACATTTCGCACTCGCAAACTATTCGAATTCGATAATGGTTCGTGTTAGAGGTACTGGTTCTGGATACTGGCCAGAGACTAAATAGAATTCCGATTAAGTTAACTTTTTCCAAATTAATCGAAAGTACCCAAAAAAAAAACAGCCTTACCTTCATGGACGTTATAAGTCCATGCTTACCTTCTTTACCTTTTCTACTTAATAAAATTCCTTCTCAATTTTACAGATTTATCGATTTCTACTACAAAGATTATCGTTGAAGTTTCAACTTTTCTTGTAATTACACTATAATAAAAAATCTATAGCCATGTAAAATTAAAATAATTGTAGATTAATCTATTTTTATTTTAAGCATTTTGCACCTGACTTTAATATAATCTGCATCTCCCGCTATCCGGTCCGGAGGGACGCACTAATCAACTCCGCCCGAATAGCGGAAGATGCAGGTTCGAATCCCGTCTGAAACCTGGACCAAGTAGATTTATTTCTAGTAATTTTTTCTTAAGATTCTTTAAAATAGTTGTAATTATCATAATTCTTCTGATACTCATAAATTTACGTACATCGATCCTGCGCTACTCACATCCATCGGCTTCCCGCAACCTTCACTAGATCTTCGGTCCACCTGGTGCCTACTGATCGTCGTCCGGCGCGTGGACGCCGTTTGAGAGCCGGCCGCGCCAACATTTCACGGGAAAACGTCATCGAGAGCCGGAACAAACTTGTGTCTGAAGTCGAAACTTTGTTAAACTAAGTAACGAATTGGGGCCGACTTAATCTAGTCCAATTTTACCCTACGAAGACACAAGTATGCGCGTTCACCGCAAAAAAATACCATTTGTCGTATCTCCTCTCTTTGAGAACACTCCTCTAACTGCCTCAGCTAGTATTGGAATTCTTGGAGTTGACATATCGAGCGACGTGCAGTTTCGGGATCATTTAGAGGGCAAGGCCAAATTGGCCTCTAAGAAGCTTGGTGTGCTCAATAGATCGAGAATGTACTTCACACCGGCCCACGGACTGCAACTTTATAAGGTACAGGTTCGGCCTCACATGGAGTACTGCTCTCATCTTTGGGCGGGGGCACCCCAGTACCAGCTTCTCCCTTTAGATCGCATCCAGCGCCGAGCGGCTCGAATCGTCGACGACCAGGACCTTTCCGATCAGCTTGATCCTTTGGCTTTGAGTAGGGATGTAACATCGCTCTGCATCTTCTATCGCATTTATCACGGAGAGTGTTCTGAGGAATTGTTCGGATTAATTCCGTGCGTCTTTGTCGAAATTTTTTACCACGTACGACAAAACTGTGGAATATGTTGTCGCCAGCAGTGTTTCCGGACCAATACGACCCAAAAAATTTCAAAAAAAGAGCGTACTCCTTCCTTAAAGGCCGGCATCGCATTTGTGATACTCCTGGTGTTGCAAGTGTCCATGGGCGACGGTAATCACTTACCATCAGGTGAGCCATCTGCTCGTATGCCCTGCGACAGTGATATTAAATACCCACAGTTGGTACCCTGGTGAGTACAAGGATATTTAATATCGTTGCCCTGGACCATCGGTTCTCCCCGCTACGTGCCCCATCCATTGCCCCTTCAACAGCGCAATCCTTCGTGCGATATCGGTTAATTTAGTTTTCCTGCAGATTACCTCATTTATGTTTATGTTATGTAAAGTTTAGTTTAGTTTAGTTATACATGATTCTCTAAACTTAAAACTAAAGTTTAGAGAATCATGTCAGAATCGACACCATTGTCTCAAGATAATAGTTATTTATTATACAAGAGTGGAAAGTTCCTTTTTAACCGCGTGCTCGATTTGGATGACCGAGCAAGCGAAGGAAACAAACGAGCACAAGGTGAAAAATCTTTCCACTCGAGTGCAATACGTAACTTTTCATCCCACCTCAGCGAGGAAATGACAAAATGAAAAAGAAAACAATTTATAATGACAAAATATTTTTATTTCAATTAAAACACATTAAGATAATCTATAAATTGAAGAAAATAATAAGAAGTAGAAAATAATTAAGAAATATTAAATGTAACGTTGCTACAGTTACTTATGTTAAGTTTAATATTTTTGTTAGGTAATGTTATGTTGGTGTTTGTGAATTGTGCGCTGTTTTGTGGTAAACTACTCGTATCAGTAATTTTAAATAGTTGTGCCGATTCATTGGATTCTATTGGCGTAAATGTTGGCGAGAGAGGGCTATTGTTTCCAATCTTATGGGGGCTCATTTTAGATGTAGAAGGGCGAGACCAAGAATCTGACAGAGGTTCTTTCAGCGTTATGGCCTCCACGATACTATTACAAATTTTTGATTTACTTTGGATTGAATCCTCTATGTATCCCTCTACAACCGAATTAGACTTCCAGCCTCCATGGCGCTTAAGCGATAGAAGATCAGCCCCTGATTCGGCCAAAAGTGTGGCTGAGGTTCTTCTAAAACAGTGACCGGTGTATAACGGGGGTTCTAAAAGTCCGAGAAAAGTTGCTATTTCTCGTGGAATACTGCCAATTTTATTCTGACCCATAGGTTGTCGGATACACTTTCCGTTGCGATATTGTAGAAAAAATCGTTCAATTGGGGTGTTAGAAGGACGTAAAGCTTGATATTTCTGAACAATGTTTACATATTCCTTGCGAATAACGAAGTTGCGGTCTTTTTTTGTCTTGGTATTTAGTACATTAATTAATAGCAATTCATCAGAATTATGAGAATATTTTGATACGTTATTGACATTAAGTAGTGTAAGTTCATTTGTTCGACATGCTCCGGTTATACCAATAATAAGAACAACCTGTAACAAAAGAAGTATTTATAATCGTAAATAAATTAATCAAATTAAAAATATTGTAAGTACTATGTACAATTTTATCAACAACAAAAAATTACACGTATTGACTTACTTTTGCCGCTAAATATACGGAATCAGGTGCTTCATTAATAAACTTTGCAATTTCAGATGCTGTGAAAACCTTCGATTTTTTTGGTTTATAACCAGATGAGGCTCTTTTTAAAAATGCCACTAATTTATGATAGGTGTCGATATGAACGTCTTTCTTCATCTTAATTGTTAATTTTAGCATTGAATACGTACTCCATAGCGTGCTTGCTTTCTTGGTCTCAGATAATTCTATAAAATATGCCAGCAAAACGTTTTCGGAGAAAGTTTTTGCTCCTTTAGCTAGTCGCCACATGTTAAATATATCGTACTGTTTCAAATACTTCTCTCGTGATTGCTGAGGGAGAAGGCTCATTTGCGCATTATTAACTGTTTCAGTTAACTCAGTTGGCGTTAGATAAACTTCATCGTCGCTAATGTCACTCATTTTAGTTGATTTTTTTGTACAGTTTTTAGGTTATGTTAATTATATTAAGCAATAAAACGTGAAAAACTAGAATGGCGCGAAGCACGCAAATAAAACAAAGAAACCAAGAAGGTTCCAAATTTAAATTTTTTCACAATTTAAAAAGTTCTAATCATAAATTTGGCACCATAGAGGTTACATTAAATAGGTTTAATGACGTTTTGAATTTATAATTATATTGAGTACTCATTATATGTGATGTTCTAAATTCAAATCTACTTTGCCGCTCAAGCGAATAAAATAGAATTTTCCAGCCAGATTTCGAAGCGCAAAATTACACTTTCCGAGGTGGTGGGATGAAAAAGATTTTAACCAGCGTGTGTTGCCGTGATGCACAGCGATCAATGGAGAGAGCGATTCTACTTAAATCACTGACACGTTAGAAATAGGAAATCTGCAATAAAAAATTAACACCAGTCTCTCATTTTTATTCTGTTAGAGAGGGATGAGGATAAACTGTTATCGAATTTAAGTTTACTAGCAAACCAGTGCACCAAATGTTCACCAAAACCTGATTTAAAAAAGAAAAAAAAATGTATTTAATTAATTGAGAACTTCGGAGATTTTGTGTGGATTCTTTTTAAATTCGTGATTTCTCGAAAACCGGAAGTGCTACGTTACTCAAATCCGGTTTGTAGTCTTATCAGACTATTCTTAACTTATAACTTAAATATTCTCTTTATCTATCTCTTACGGTTTGGCCGCTGAAACAGCACCACAGACAGACGGACGGACGGACGGACTTGTCTAATAGATAAGAGATATTTAGAGAATAATGCGAGAATCGATACCACTGAGGGCCGTTTGCAGCAAATTTGATAAATCTTGATTCATCTAATACTAGACTTAAACGTATGGTGATGGGGGGTGAAATAAACTATCGCTGCATCCATAGACAGGTTTTCCAATTTGCTCCCATCTTAAAAAATTCGTATGGTGGTTGAAAGGCTGGCATTGTTATTTTTGTTAAATGCAGACTATTTAATATTCAATTGAGACGCGACATGCTGGGTGTAAAAGTTCTCCTAAAAGAGGACTGGATCCTCTGAGACAGTGGCGGACTAACAGGGGGGCGGAAGGGGCGGCCCGCCCCGGGCCTGATCTTGGGGGGCCCCCAAATGCCTCCACGTTACCCTGATCAAATCCTAAACAAGACTCCTTGAATAAGTATTTAGGTGGTTCATCAACATCCAGAAACCAGGAAAAGTGAAGGTAAAAAGAACGATGCCGGGTGAATCAGGTCATGATGCTGGATTATCAATTCAAGAAGAGATACGTCGGTCAATCTATGAATGCATAGATCGCTTTATATAAGAATTTTCGAATTGGGCTATTAAACAAATCAAAAACATTTTCCAAATTATTGAAACAAAGTCTATGCTAGAAGCTTCAGATGACGCTCTGGCTGTAGCAGTTGACAATCTGATACAAAGTTATGGTGAATTTGACAAGACTGGTTTTAACGAAATTAACATAAGAATCTACATTTTTTTTATAGCTTATTTAAAGCTGGGGGCCTCATTCATCTTCGCCGCCCCGGGCCTCTGACGGGCTTAGTCCGCCACTGCTCTGAGAACATACATGGAATATGCCATCTGGGAACTGTGAAACATGAGTGAGACTGCATTACTCAATCTCATGAGTGCGTAGGACCTCGAGGTAATGGAGCGCAAAATTGTACGAGAGCAGTAGACACATATTCCCTAATAGTTGTTGTAGGGAAGCAAGTTTGTTTCTGCGAATGCTCGTATTCATCACACAAGCATCTCGAGTAGCCGACATCATGAACTAAACCACCCGGCCACGGAGATCGTCAAAATAAGGTTCTTTAAGAGAGGCGTGAAGAAGCATTTTGGCGAAACAAGGAACTTTGGACAGATCATCTGTCACCCTTAAGCCAGAAACATATTAACGTGTTGTGTCGTGTAAGGAGCGCGCTGCTCGACTCCAAATTCAAGCTGCATAGGTCACAGTGGGCACGGTAATATAGTGATATATGGCTTCGATGTTCTTCGGATTAGAGTGTAGCGTCAGCGTGTACTTTGTATCTAGAACTCGCCAAGCACGGAATTTACAGCTGACGCACATAAAAATTAGTTTAAAAGATGTAAATAATAATAAATTACGCTTTTAGTTATCAAGCGACACACTGGCTGTTTCATTCCTCATCTCCCGGCACTAGGAGCCAAATGATAAAGACTGGACCATCAAGAAGTCATGAGGATTAACAGCCGGCCAAGGATAAAGTGAAGATCACCCGCTCCGGAAGAATATCGATGCCCGTCGTCAGATTTCGTTTAGATTAATAAACATTTAAGCCTATTAATGTCCCCACTGCTGGGGCACAGGCTTCCCTATGGATGGAATAGGGAGATTGGGCCATGACCCACCACGCGGGCCCAGTCCGGGTTGGTGGGTGCTAACGACTGCAGATGCAGCCGGGACCAACGGCTTAACGTGCCTTCCGAACCACGGAGAAGCTCGAGATAGTAAATTTTCGGTCACCCATCCAATGACCGACCACTGCGAAAGTTGCTTAAATTTAACGATCGCTGCGGAACGCGCTAACCACTTGCGCCATCGAGCTCCTCAAATAGCAGAGACCTTATTACCGTGCTAGAGAACCTGTGCCACAAGAACCTGAGAGGATCATACTGTCAAATTATTCATGAGCACCTGATGATGATGATGAATAAACGATATATTATTGTGCACTGATAAATTAAATAATTACAAATCTATTTTTAGCACCGTCCGTATTTTGCATGTACAACAAATACCGTTTCATTTAACAACACCTGTCACATAGTTAATTTAATTAATAATTTAATCTTTATATACCTTTTAATTTTATATAGATAATTGTTTACACGTGGGTTAGGTTTATTTTTTCTTTAATAACAGATTAAATGTTTTTGGAATGAAGTTCCTTACGGCAGGCTTGGAGGGGATAGCGATTTTGCTGCGCGACCGAACTGAAAAAAAAATGATAGTAAAACCGCACCGTAAGAAAAAGTGCGTGGAATAAAACCGTTAAATGAGACGTGCGCAGGCGCGACAGTCGCATACACAAGCGAATAGTGTATAATACCTTTCTCTTTCTCCCTCTTTCTTTTTTAAGTAATTTATTATTTCCTAAAATACTGAATTTCCTAAATAGGTACTTTCTTGTACTTAAATAAAAACTAATCAGCAAAATTTAAGAGAAAAATCAAGAAAACCTACATAAAATTGAGCACGATTTTTTTTGCAATTTGTGTCGATTCTACATTAGTCGAAGGAACTTCGTTCCTACCTGGTGTCCCGCGACACCACATATTTTTTTTTTATTTTTTATCCTTTCTTTTAAGGGGGGAGTGATGTAGCGTCAGCGTGTATTTTGTATCTAGAACACGCCGAGCACGGAATTTACAGCTGGCGCACATAAATATTAGTTAGGAAAATCTATACTAATATTATAAAGCTGCAGAGTTTGTTTGTTTGTTTGTTTGAACGCGCTAATCTCTGGAACTACTAGTCCGATTTGAATGATTCTTTCAGTGTTGGGTAGTCCATTTATCGAGGAAGGCTATAGGCTATATTTTATTTTTCAAAATTAGGGATCCGTAATAAAATTGCTATTTTGTAACACAAGGTGTAATATCGAAAACCTATTTTTGCGTGCGCTGCAAAAACTATTGACAATAGAACAAAATGATGTACTACGGGTTTGTAGATCCCATTAAGACCTACAAAAAAGTCCACAAGAACATATATCTAGCTATCATGGTTTAATCACAATAACCGATTTTGTGTTCAAAATAATTATTAAATCGTCTGAAGAAAAAAAACTACGTTAAATATGTATCGTAATATTAAAAACACAAACAACCCTTAATTTTCACCCCTCTACCACCCATATTTTTATGGCGATACGAAGTTCGCTCGGTCAGCTAGTTAGTATATAAGATGTAAATAATTAAATTACGCTCTTTGTTATCAAGCGACACACTGGCTGTTTCATTCCTCATCTCCCGACACTAGGAGCCAAAAGAGCATGGAATATCCGAAATTTTTTGAAGTATCGGTATTTTCTCAGTATTGTAATTTTTAATACCGAAATGACGAAATTTCAATATTGATAAAAATTACGAGTATTTTAAACAGGATGTTGAAGGTTTTAAAAATTTGCATATTTAAGAAGATGATATCATTATTATTTATTAGAATTCTGCTGATTCATCTCTACAAGTTGGTTTGAAAACAATTAAAAGTCATATCACAAGCTAGCGGCCCGCCCTCGCTTCGCTTCGGTGTAGAGCTGAAGTGTAGACTACAGTTTTTGTTCTCAGGCTTGTATTATATACAATGGCATTCATCTATGATTCTTCTTATACCTGCATGCAAAGTCTCAGCCCGTTCGGTTTAAAATTGACAAAGTTTCATACAAACTTTCATTCCCTATTTTATCCCCTTGGGGGGAGAATTGATCAAAATCCTTTGTTAGCGGATGCCTACGTCATAACATCTACCCGTATGCCAAATTTCAGCCCGATCCGTCCAGTGATTTGGGCTGTGTGTTGATAGATCACTATGTCAGTCAGTCGCCTTTGAGTTACATTATATATAGATAAGTTCTATGACTTCTAGCCTACAGGATAAGCCACCACATCTACACGCTGGGGTATATTGTTTTTTAAGTTAAAAGGGTAGCAATCAAGCATAATATGACCCGCCCGATGATAGCACCATAGCCTATATACCAGTGTTTCCTAACCTTTCCAATACTGCTACCCCTGTAACCTATAAGGAAACCAGATTTTACCCCGACTTTCAAATATTATCATCAGTCCAAGAAATTCCAATTTGGCCGTTACATATTCGTCTCTAATAATGTCATCATCAGGAGACAATCTCGCCCCGCTTCCCACACTCAGCACCCCGCGGGCTCGCTAGCAAGAAGGAGCGCGTGCTCTATTTAGTAGTATTATTATATAGTATTTTCTTATTATTTAGATTTGACCAAATAATATGGTTCTTTGTTACCCCCGAAGTAGGGCTGATTTACCCCCGGAGGGGTAATTACCCCCAGGTTCGGAACCCAAGCTATAGACCCTTGCGATACAAAAAATATAGGTAAATCGCGCCGTTGTCTACCCTGACCCAATCCCCTGGACCCCTACTCACCGACAGAAACACATCACCAGAGACAGGCTTCACCGAATCCGAGCGGGAATTCCGCTATGCCCTACCTCCAACCAGGGCCACATTTGCACACAATGCAGGGCAGGCACAACAAAGGTTGCCACATTCTTTTTGTCCAAATAAAGTACATTGTGTCCTAAATGAAGCACTTTTTGGAGTTTATTGGAGTTTACTCCTTAAGAATCGATTAGCATATATAAGGGGCCCGGTATGAGAAAAATGTGAGGAGTAAAATCTATCGATGAATGACCTCGTTACGTTTTTGGTGCGCATCCTATGTCGCGCAACTTTGACAAACAAAGATGACGGATTGACATTAATAAAATTTTTAAAATCTGAACTGAATTTAGATATTGTTTCTGATAGAGCAATGGGGACAACGAGGTATGGTACAACCATTGATGCGGTATTTTCAAGATTCGTGAACCACGTATCTACGAACGTCCATGTGTCTTATTTTAGTTACCATAAACCACTTGTCACTGTAATTAATAATGCAGGCAATGTTGATTTAATTAATATTTAAAAAAAATGATAATAGTCTGATAATAATAATTACATAATTTATCAACATTCCTAATGATATATTTATGCACATCTGAAATTGACTATTGTAAAAAGTTTAATGTAAAATATTTCGTCGATTAGTTATAATAAATGTATATGAAATGAATAAATATATATTTATATATGTATATTATTTTCATTAATTTGTTAATTTACCCTTTCATACAGTATCAATCTTCTTTAAGTTCTCTTTTTGCGTCTGGTTAGACTACCGAACTTAAGGAGTAAATTCCAGTCGTGCGTGAAAAGTGAAATAAAAAAATTGTGTGTGTCAGCTACGACGCACGACTGGAGTTTACTCCTTAAGTTCGATAGTCTAACCATAAGATTATGCGAATATTTTTTTATTTTCGAATTTCAAAAATCCGAATAGCTTTTTTCGAACGAATAATGCATGCCCTAATCGGAAGCAAGACTCTCAGCCTATTAATCCTGTCGCCCCCGCGGGGATTGCTTACTGTTGGGACACAGGCCTTACCACAAGATGGCACAGGGAATTTGGCCCTTGACCCACCACGCGGGCCCTGTCCGGATTGGTGGATCTAAAGAGGGTTTCCCACCTCAAGCGGAGCGAGCACATTGATAACTCCGTTTGGCTCGCAATACAAAAATGCATACATCTGTTTCAACCAAGAAAGAGGCAAGCGAATATGACAGAGAGCAAAAAGAGTAAAAATGAGGATTAATACTCCTGAACTCTGTCTCGACGGAAAAGCAATCCTATTTTATGTACACGAAGACCGCTCCGCTAGAAGTCAATAGTTCATTCCTATTTGGCTGTGAAGAAAGAGCTCAACGACTGCAGATGCAGTCGGGACCAACAGCTTAACGTGCCTTACGAAGCATGGAGGAACTTGAGATTCAAAGTCTCCCATCCAGTGACCGGCCATTGCGAAACTTGCTTGAATTCACGATTGCAGGCCGTTACGTTTACCAACTGCGCCGTTTTTAATATATTCAAGAATTCAACAAGAATTATAGATATAATTTTTATTTTTTAAGCATGTAACTGCTTGATGTTTAAATCTAAAGAAAATATACTTCTTAAAAAATAGAAATTATAACTACAATTGCTATATTTCTTCTTTCAAATGTTTAATACTTGTAAAAGTATTCATTTGACATTGTGGGTTACCTACCTACAATGCAAAGAGATGGCGCTGCCTTGCAGCTTAAGAATAGTTGGAGGAATTTCCAAGGCCGCGGTAGCGTAATTGGTCAGTGCATTCGCCCGGATAGCGGAGGGTGCGGGTTCGAGTCCCGTCTGCTGCCTGGTCCGCGTGGATTTTTTTTCAGTAATATTTTCTTAAGAATTATAGATTTTTACAATAAAACTTTAAAGAGTCGTATCTCGGTTCCGAATCCGATACTATCTGCTTTATGCACTCTATAGTAAGTTTGTATTATATTCTTTCAAAATTTACATCTTTCATGAGTGACCCCCAAAATTGAAAACGACGTCAGGGGGCCGTTCAAGTATTATAGTATTATTACAATGTCAACATATAATTTTAAAAATAAATGTTAATGTGGTTATTAGATAAACAGTATACTGCGGCCAAAACTGTATTTAATTTAGATATTTAATAATAGTTGTATTAATATTTTTTAATCGATTTTCAAAGTTTTACTTGTTGGTATCACAAAATGGAGCATGTTTTAGTTAAATAAGGTTGTGGCAGAATATCAGCGACTTCCGATAAAACAGCGGTTTAAGGCTGAGTCACATTCCCTTTTTGTTCCCAAAAAGTTGATATGTTAGATTTTAAGTTTTTGTATTTGTAATTATGTATTTTTTGGAGCAAATAAATACTTATTATTATTATAACGTAAGCAGATTTATTATGATTTACCCCCTCCTCCCCTTGTCAGCAAAGCTGTTACCCCCTCCCCCCCCCTTCCATGCTTACGTAAACATTGATACCTATATCCTTTTATTTTAATGTATTCTAATTTTTGTTTATTGATTCATGAGCTTTCATGAGCAGCAGTACTTAAATAGGCTTAGGATAGAGGACTTTAACAGTCTTCAGTCCATGACACCCGGATCCATGATGCTGACGTAATCACTATCTCGACCCCCCCCCCCCCCATGTCATCAAAAATAAGCAAAGCAAAGACCCCTCTGCCGCCCTATAGTGCTTACGTAATACTTGAACGGCCCCCAGACTACCGAAACCACCATATTCCAAAACGCGGACTAGTCTTGGTATAAACCTTATGCCGTCTCTATCTTCTTTTTAGCAAACAAAAATGACAGCGTCAGTTTTACACCAGATTTAACTTTAGTCATGTTTTATAATAAGCTGTGGATATAGTTTATTCTAAATATCGGGGAGCTCGATGGCGTTCGCAGTGGTCGGTCATTGGATGGGTGACCAAAAATTTATCATCTCGAGCTCCTCCTAGCTTCGGAAGGCACGTTAAGCCGTTGGTCCCGGCTGCATCTGCAGTCGTTACCACCCACCAATCCGCACTGAGGAGCTCGATGGCGCAGGTGGTTAGCGCGTTCGGCTGCGATCGTTGAAGTTAAGCAACTTTCGCAGTGGTCGGTCATTGGATGGGTGACCAAAAATTTATCATCTCGAGCTCATCCTTGCCTCGGAAGGCACGATAAGCCGTTGGTCCCGGCTGCATCTGCAGTCGATACCACCCACCAATCCGCACTGGGCCCGCGTAGTGGGTCATGGCCTAATGCCTATTCCATCCACAGGGCAGGCTTGTGCCCCAGCAGTGGGGGCATTATTATGTTGATGATGACGATGAAATAACATAGGTTATTATACCATACCATATACAATTAGGTATATAGGTATCTTTGTTTAGAAGCAGGGTAAATTCAAAAAATTAGAGACATTGATGAAAAAATATTTTATTACAACACAATTGTTAAAAAAGAGGATTACATGGCTTAATGACGTATTTGTAGCATAAAACATTAACGCTAAATCTTTCTAAATTACATTCGAAAACTCACATCTAGAAAACTTTACACAGCAACTTATGCATTGCGCTTCATAACTTATATTACATTATCACTACTAATAATATTACAAGTTACCAAAATCGTTACAGGCTACGTTTGTTATGTTGATTGAAAATCCACATGCGGTGAGAGCGAGTCACCGATTCTTTGATTACAACAAAATGAGGAGTGCTCGATAACTATGCCGCATGCAAAATATTATCATCGATTATTATAAATTAGTCGATTGGTATTATCCTCGGCTCGCACTGTGGGGCCAGGCCGCGTGCCAAATACCCAAACATATTTGCTACACAGTGAATACTGAAACAACCTAGTCTCACACCCCTTTATCACTAAACAAGGTATAATCTTTGATTATTGCGCCGTGCTTTGTTCAAATCACTCAAATGCTATTTCTCATTCAATAGTGTAACTAATCCAAGCGTATTCTTCATTTATTGATAAGGGGGGGGGGGGGGGGGGGGTAGTGATTATCTCCTACTCACCTCGCACATTGAAACATAGCCTAACACTGTCGTTGTTGAAATGTCGTACCATAAAGATTTTGGAATCAATATACATACTTACTTCGAATATTATTTTATATACCTGTCAACAACTGAGATTTGACGGAATCTTATGGTGCAATGTATATATATGCGTATACATATAGTCGTTATAATGTACGTGTATTACTAATACTAAAAGAGCAATACAAGTGAATCTTCCAGAATGCATTCTTTTCAACTAAATAAAAAATGTACAAATTTATTTCAATACAAAAACCAACACGCATTTATTAGGATTATGCAATGGGGTATTATGAACATATATTCGTCGTATTGTACGCGAAACAATACAATATATAAACATATTACCGGCAAACGTAACAACATGTCTTTTCGAATAAATTAAAAATGTACAATTTTAAATTATCATAATTAATTATCAACATCGTAATTACACTAAAAAAATCAATTTTTAATCAATGAATACTCTAACATTATTTGAGAGGTGTATCAACAATTGAAAGGGCGTCGATTCAAAATCGACTCATTCACTTACATATATATATAATCTATATCTATTGAAATGTCGATAGGCTCGACATCGTTCAGAACTTAACAGCTAACGGTAAATTTACTAAGGAGAAATCCTTTTGCACGGCTTAATTTCGACTGTGAATATCGGACTCGTTGAACCCTAGCGTATAATGAATTATAGAATTGATAACATTTAAACAGTAAACTTGAGTATTGCTCGAGGCGAGAAATGAACTCAAAGCCGCGTTCTATTAGCCCCACTGTGCGTCGTATAATCACATAGTTATTATATAGGTTATCGTAAAGGTCCCTCGCTTCGGTACACACTCGGTTAAATTTGCAGCAAAACAGAGGGTATACCGAGAGAGGGTACTAAGCGATCGATCGAATGTCCAAAACTCAGAGACGCCAATTAACTTAAACCAAAGCGTAGTCTTCTCTTCGTAGCTAGCTAAAAAAAATCATTTGACATCTCCGAGTGCAGTGCAATTGTTCATGTTAGTCACACTTTCGCATCACCATTCCACTGACCGCAACTCAAAATGTTCATCGACTCGCGGAAACGGCTTTTTGCACACGTTCAACGCCATCTATCGGCGTTTCGAGGTCAACTTCAACGCCATCTAGCGGCGTTTCGAGGTCACCTTCAACGCCATCTAGCGGCGTTTCGAGGTCAACTTCAACGCCATCTAGCGGCGTTTCGAGGTCAACTTCAACGCCATCTAGCAGCGTTTCGAGGTCACCTTCAACGCCATCTAGCGGCGTTTCGAGGTCAACTTCAACGCCATCTAGCGGCGTCCCGAGGTCAACTTCAACGCGCGGGCTAATATTATGGTCACAGTGTCTTCTGAACGCTGATGCACAATGTCAGGGGTTATCTTAAGTCACTGGTTTGCAGTCCGTCGAGTGGCCAATTCACAGTTTCGGTTAGTTTAGCCGGAGGGGGGGTAGGCTTCGGGGGGAGGGGTTTGGTTAATGTGTTATTTAGGGGTTGGGGGAGGGGGGTCTGGGAATAGCACTTCACTTGCGGAACAGTTTCTTCCAGTTGAGCATCGTCTTGGGTGGTTCCGTTGACGTGGAAGGCAATGGTAAGTTGTCCGCTTGCTGCGTCTCCTTGGCTTGGTTTGCGCAAATGCAAGATTGCGCGTGGACTTGGAAGCCTGCAGAAGCAATTAAATGAATAAATAAATATTTCCAACACTCGCACCAATTAGCCTAGCCCCAAAGCGAGCACTGTAAGGCTTGTGTTATGGGATACTAGGGTAACGGAAAGAATACATATATTTTACATATATAAGTCGTTAGCACCCACCAACCCGCACTGCGCCCGCGTGGTGGGTCATGGCCCAATCTCCCTAATCCGTTCATAAGGAAGGCCTGTGCCCCAGCAGTGGGGACATTAATAGGTTGATGATGATGATGAAGTATATTTATATAGAAATACATATTAAACATCCATGACTGGAGTACAAATGCTCGTATTCTTCACACAAACATCTGCCCTCACCGGGATTCGAGCCCGGGATCTCTCGAGTCGGCGACACCATGAAACCCGTCGTATAAACCACTCGGCCACGGAGGACGTTAAAATTGGTCACTATAAAAAATATTATGAAGATCAAACCAATTCGACGACCGCCGTAGCCGAGTGGTTTGTACGCCGTATTCGAATTACTCCGAGCTTGCAGATGCCTTCTCAAAAATTCAAAATTCAATATCGTTTATTCAGTCTGGGCTGTTAGAAGCACTATTAGATTGTCGAAAAGCTACGCCATCGGTTCGCAAATCTACGGCGGAAGACCTTGTACTGAGAAGAACCGGCAAGAAACTCAGCAAGGGCTGTTTTTTTCTCCCTGTATTATATACAGAGTCGTCAAATTGAAAAATGACTTCAATACAGTATATTCAAGTTGAAAGCTGGCATTAATCTTATAAACATGTATTGAGGTTTATCTACACTCATGCTTTAAAATCGCTTTTAAAGATTCTGAAACAGTTAACTTATAAAAATATCCATGTTGTCCATGTCATAAATAAAAAAATAAACATCCATTTGGGTGTTATGTGTTTTTTTAATAAATTTCATAATAACACTCCTTCGCTTTATCAATCCGTTCCGTGGCAACTTTTTTTTTCTTCGTTTATCAGATAGATTATCAAAAAGTATTGGACATGTACTTTTTCTTTTTTCACATAATATAAAAATGGCAGAGATATATTCATTTGAAAAGTCGCATGACGTCACGTTTGAGTACACTTTTAAGTGAAAAATCACTAAAAAGTGACATCACGAGCCCCTACTCCTAAACTTTGACGCGCTATAACTTTGTCATTTTTTGGTTGATTGCCCACAGAAAAAATACGTGTCCATTATTTTTTGATCATCTAACTGACGGACTAAATAGAATTTCGTTTACCGTACCCCGTCATCACCCCTATTTTCACTGCTGGATGCATTGAAATCATGAGTTTTATGTTTTTAAACGCCCCATATTTTCAGAATCTTTTATAGAGGATTCATATCATGGATGTCAATAAAAGTCTTGTATGCAACTGTTATAATTAGAATAAAAAAAACATTCAATTAACAAAGTCTCAGATTAAAATAATGCATAAGAAAACTGCAATCGAAAATAAGAAGTCGAATTATATATAAAAACTAGCTGACTCAGCGAACTTTGTACCGCCATAAAAATAGGAGCCGGTGGTAGAAGTTAAAATTAAGTGTTGTAGGTATTTTTTAATACCACATTATAAAAAAATAAATACTGTCAAAAACAAATTTTACTGGTGTGTAACGTAGTGTTCTATCAATTCCCTGGGATAACATTCCTCCTAACCCATATGAGAACACTACGTTACAATACCCAATAGTTTGAATTTTGGTGCGAAGGCGCATTGTAGGTTTCAGAACACTATGTTACAGGTGGACAACCATTATCAATTAAGGATATGAAAAATAGATAGTAGCCGATAGATATTCTCAGACCCACGGAATATGCATATAAAATTTCATAAAAATCAGTCAGGCCGTTTCGGAGGAGTATGGTAACTAACATTGTGATACGAGAATCTAAAAATGCAGGCATGCAGGTAGATGTTATGACGTAGGCATCCGCTAAGAAAGGATTTTGATCAATTCTACCCCCAAGGGGATAAAATAGGGAATGAAAGTTTGCATGAAACTTTGTCAATTTTAAACCGATCGGACTGGGACTTTGCATGCAGGTATAAGAAGAATCATAGATGAATGCCATTGTGTATAATACAAGCCTGAGAACAAAAACTGTAGTCTACACTTCAGCTCTACACCGAAGCGAAGCGAGGGCGGGCCGCTAGTTTTATATATAAGGTCATGATTTCTCCATTGTTTTTGCTTTGTAATTGTTTGCAGTGTCCTACAGATAAATGACTTTAAGTTTAAGTAAATATGTTGTGGTTGTTATAGGTGGTTATGGGTAGTCATGCTCTCTTAAAAGTCTCTTCGGTGGTGTCGTGTGAGGCGGGTCGTTGCGTTCCCTAAAAAATGGTTGAGCGAAGCGATGGCTGGTTCATGCGTCATGCTCGTGAACGGGTGCTGCCAGCGGAGATGAGTCTGCCCTAACTACTTTGATATTTAAGATGTAAATGTTCAATTACACCTATTATAAATAACTCTATTTATACTGTGTGACACAGCAATCAAAATGCAGGTGAACAATTAATGTATAATTTCACATTATGTAATGAAGGGTGACTTCATGAATCATCTCTGAAGTCATTTTTCAACTTGACGACTCTGTAAATGATAAAACAGGGAGAAAAAAACAGCCCTTGCTGAGTTTCTTGCCGGTTCTTCTCGGTACAAGGTCTCCCGCCGTAGATTTACGAACCGATGGCGTAGCTTCTAGACATTCATATGTGCTTGTAACAGCCTAAACTGAATAAATGATTTTGATTATGATTATAAGAAAGATATAACTGTAACATTACCTTTCTCGACAATGCCATAGAATACGTGCTTGTGTCGAAGAGACTCCCAATTGGCGAGACGCTACTCGGCCATCTCCCTCTCGCCCCCGCCTGCGCCCGTCTTCTCCACGATGCAGGATCGGGCCACAGACGCGAACAACCTGAAAACATTTATATTGTTTTAAACTTTCATGGTCACTAACATTATAGATATTAACGGGATTTTTACCATGTGAGAATGTGACCAATGGTAGTGGTAGTATCGAACGCAGTAAAAGACGACGTCAGAGGGTAGACCGATATGTCTGCCAATAACATCTACCCGCAATTACTTCAGTTACTCCGTGATCATGGCGCTTGCAACAGTGCCGAAATATCGGAGACTCATAAAAAACAAGGTACATGGTAACAATCCCGTTAATATCTATAACCTGAAAACACCCGTCAAATTTCACTACTGTAATATACACATAGCACGAACCATTATCGAATTCGAATTGCTAAATAGGGATGATGACTATTTTAATAAAATTAATCTTTTGGTTATATTCAAAATTTTCAGTAATTTGATTTTAATTGTGTTATTATTTCTATAAATTAATTTTGTCTGTAATTTATTGTGACTAAAAGGGTACTGAACACAGAAATTTAGCGTAGGTACGGGGCAGTAAGGGTGGACAATCTCTTTATAGGATTAACCTAACCTAACCCTAGAATTTGAGTTTCATATAATTGGTAAATTCATTCAAGAGGCGCGATCCACCTGGAAAAATAGCTAGGGGGCAGCAAGGGTAAACAATCTCTTTATAGGATTAATCCTAGAATTTGAATTTCATACAATTGGTAAATTCATTCAACAGGCGCGAACCACATGGAAAATTAAGTCAAATGACAATGACAGATTTTGACCCACCATATACAGTAATATTAGATTTATGAAAAAATATATACGACTTTTTTTCTCGTACCGATTTAATTATTACTTTGTAAAAGCGGCGGATACGAAATAAATATTAAAATAATTTGTATCTACTGTTTCCGTTAGGAGAAGAACGAAAACATGGCATAAGCGTTTTGTTTCACGGCAAACAATAAAATGCCAATCAAGTTTTCGAAAAATATCGTTCTCTTTTTTAATGATATGGATAAAATAAGCATTTCGGTTATAAAAATAAATAATTTATGTTTATAAAAAAGTTAAACGATTATAGTACCTTGTATTTTTTATGCGCATACACATTATTATGTAGTAGTACCTATGTGAAACTAAACGTTATTTTGGATTGATATCCTTTTGATTGACATTTCCGTCAAACAAAAGGATTTGGACGACATTGTCGTTTGTGATTTGGAACCATGTTGAGATGCATAAATTGTTATTTATGTGTCGATAGAATACAAAGGCATGTCGTTTATACAATATCAGCTACAATACGGACGCTGTTGAATAATTTATAAAAAATCCTATTTTCTGCTCAAATTGCAGCTTGAGAAACATATGATAAATAATTGTACTCTTTGTAAGTTTTCATATTATTATTCAATAACCACAGCTTCTAGAGAATTTACAACTTTACTATTTTGATTCCTTATATTACAGCTATGAAATATCATTTATCGCATTCGTGTACACCATTTTTATCGGGTGGGTTAAACCTCTATAGAACTTCTGGCATTGTTCTTTAATTGCTGAACACAGAAACTTGGAATGTCAAGGGGCGTAGCTAGTGGGCAGCCAGGGTTGACAATATCTTTATAGGATTAACCCTAGAATTTGAGTTTCATACAATTGGTAAATTCATTCAATAGACATAGCTAGCAACAAAGTTTGAGAAACAATGTGAAGTGACATAGTTGAAAGCCTACAAGAATAAAGGTAAAAGTTGTAACAATTTATATACGAAAGAAAAATGAACACAATCTCAAGGAACTGCCAACGAATTAGAAATAATACTAGCAAACCAGTGAACCAAATGTTTACCAAAACCTGATTTAAAAAAATGTATTTAATTAATTGAGAACTTCGGAGATTTTGTGTGGTTTCGTTTGAAATTCGTGATTTCTCGAAAACCGGAAGTGCTACGTTACTCAAATCCGGTTTGTAGTCTTATCAGACTATTCTTAACTTATAACTTAAATATTCTCTTTATCTATCTCTTACGGTTTGGCCGCTGAAACAGCACCACAGACAGACGGACAGACGGACTTGTCTAATAGATAAGAGATGTTTATGGAGTCCTTAAAAAAGTGGATATTTTAATTCTATTGTGTAATCAGTAAAAAAAACTAACTGCAGTGTCACGGAATGTCACTTTGGCCGGAAGAATACTAGCGTGTGACGTCATTTAGTACTGGCTAATCCCAGACGCTTTCGGTCACGTGACAATGGAGCAAAAGAATAATTAAGTACTTCTTAATGATTTCTTTTATATATAGGAGCTCGATGGCGCAGGTGGCTAGCACGTTCGGCTGCGATCGTTGAAGTTAAGCAACTTTCGCAGTGGTCGGTCATTGGATGGGTGACCAAAAATTTACTATCTCGAGGTCCTCCGTGCTTCGGAAGGCACGTTAAGCCGTTGGTCACGGCTGCATTTGCAGTCGTTAGCACCCACCAATCCGCACTGAGCCCGCGTGGTGGGTCATGGCCCAATCTCCCTATTCCATCCATAGGGAAGGCCTGTGGGGACATTAATAGGCTGATGATGATAATGATTTCTTTTATAGAAAAGTTTTAAATTATTTGTTCTTACGGAATTCTAAAATTGATGTAAATATTCATAGTAAATACAGATGCCAACAATTGGAACATAATTTTTCATACTGTCAAATAGCAAATTGCAGATATGTATTTGGTTTGACAAAGTACAGTGTAAACTATAAATAACGACACTAAAGGGACTGTACATTTTATGGCGTTATAGAGAGTTGTCGTTAAATGGAAAGAGGAAAAAACAGAATTATCTTATGAAAAGAAAAAGTTTATTTTAAGCTAGTAGCTAGTAGTAAGCACATAAAAAAATAATCTTATTTGAACGCCATTGCGTATTTTTTGTTATTTTTGTCCGACGTCTTACTGCACCAGTAATTTTGTTGTATTATATTCTTTACTAGCAAACCAGTAAACCAAATGTTCACCAAAACCTGATTTAAAAAAAATAATGTATTTAATTAATTGAGAACTTCGGAGATTTTGTGTGGTTTCGTTTGAAATTCGTGATTTCTCGAAAACCGGAAGTGCTAGTAGACTATTCTTAACTTATAACTTATATATTCTCTTTATCTATCTCTTACGGTTTGGCCGCTGAAACAGCACCACAGACGGACGGACGGACGGACTTATCTAATAGATAAGAGCTTTAGTCATGGTCAACAATAGTCTACACATGCAATCCCAATTTGTAAAGAAAAAAAAACGCAATTTCTTAGAAAGTTTGGTTTCCATGATGCCGACAGTCGAGTTTATTACAGGCTAGGTTAGTAAAGCGACAAAGTGACGTACATAGCTGCGCGATTTTCACTAATTTTGGCAACTTAAAAGGTACTTTTTATAACTTAATTGTTGTCGTTATTTAGAGTGGGTGTAATGCTATATGGAATGTATAATTGTATGAAAAAAAAATGGATGCGTGTAACTTATGTACGCGCGTGAGAAGTTATACTTCTTTTTGGAATTATTAAAAAATAGTTTTTAATTGCATGCAGATAATTAATTACAATAAGATAATAAAAGGATTGGAAAAGGATAGTCAACGCAGTCAATAAAGTTCAGTTTTAATTTGAAAAATTTAATAAATAATCAAAATATTCAATTTAAATTACTGAATAAAATTTATTAGCACATATAAATTTCGCATTTGTATAACATTATAACACGTGTTAAGAATATAGAAACTAGAAACATGTGGATAAATATTATAAATATGAAAACAGTGATCAGAGGCGACGAGCGTCCCAACATGTGCGACTAAGAGATCCTATTACTATTTTGTTGGAAGCTTTTTTTCGAGACTTACGAGTAATGTGCAGTTTAGCGGCCGACTTCATGGTGTTACTTTTCTGTTACAGTGTTGCGCGCGCATCTTATAATTTCACTCTCATCATTTTTTCATAACGCGCCCGCGGCTAACTTCATTATGTTACTTTTGTGTTACCATGATGCGCGCGCATCTTAAAATTTCACTCTCATAATTTTTTCATAACGCAGCTAAAGAAGTATAACTTCAAAAACTGAACCAACCAAAGACGAGTGATTCCGACGCTTAAGGGAGTTTGTCGTTAAATCGAGTGACGTTATATGGAGTTTACACTGTATTGTTTTGCAGTTTAGTCGTATGAGAGCTTGGAACCATGTTCAAGCGTCCTTCGCAATGCTATCAATGCTCCCGTATCTCTTATCTATTAGACAAGTCCGTCCGTCCGTCCGTCTGTGGTGCTGTTTCAGCGGCCAAACCGTAAGAGATAGATAAAAAGAATGTTTAAGTTATAAGTTAAGAATAGTCTGATAAGACTACAAACCGGATTTGAGTAACGTAGCACTTCCGGATTTCGAGAAATAACGAATTTCAAACGGAACCACACAAAATCTCCGAAGTTCTCAATTAATTAAATACATTTTTTAAATCAGGTTTTGGTTAACATTTGGTTCACTAGTTTGCTAGTCTCTTATCTATTAGACAAGTCCGTCCGTCTGTCTGTGGTGCTGTTTCAGCGGCCAAACCGTAAGAGATAGATAAAGAGAATATTTAAGTTATAAGTTAAGAATAGTCTGATAAGACTACAAACCGGATTTGAGTAACGTAGCACTTCCGGTTTTCGAGAAATCAGGTTTTGGTGAACATTTGGTTCACTGGTTTGCTAGTCATTTCAAATTCGTTGGCCGTTGGATATTTCCGCAATTACTCACTTCTCGATCTCCGGCGCACAGTGGACGAACTCATGCGTCCAGAACTTGTATATGGGGTTCTTGATTAGCTCAATGAAGGTGATGAGCAGCCCCCAGGGGTGAGGCCGGTTCACGATGAGCCTCTCCAGCAGCATCCTGGTGATCTGCTCCTGGACCGCCTCGGAGTTGGCCTCGGCGAACAGGTAGAGTAGACAGCACGAGAAGTAATGCGTGTGGCTGTTCGGGTAGCGTAGTTGGTTCGCGATCGCGTTCAGGAACAGGTATCTACGAGTATTCGTTCTGATATAACAGTTATCACAATCTATCTATACATATATATTATCACAATCTATCTATCTTTATATATATAATTCTTCTGTGAGTGTGTATGTCACTGAACTTCTCTTAAACAACTGGAGCGATTTTGATGAAATTTTTTGTGTGTGTTCACGGGGATCTGAGAATGGTTTAGATTCACAATTTGTGTGTTTTTTTAATTAATTTTTAATTTATTAGTAGTTGTTGATTTTGGAATGTTTTACATTAGATCCGACAGATGGCTATGTGTATAATCCTGTCAAGCATTTGACGTTCGTCGTTTATCATTTCTTCCAAATTATTGTAAGCAATACGAAGTACGCTGGGTCAGCTAGTACATATATAAAACTCAAAGGTGACTGACTGACAATTTACTGGTGTGTAACGTAGTGTTCTATCAATTTCCTGGGATAACATTCCTCCTAACCCATATGAGAACACAACGTTACAATACCCAATGGTTTGAATTTTGGTGCGAAGGCGCATTGTAGGTTTCAGAACACTACATTACAGGTGGACAACCATTATCAATTAAGTATATGAAAAATAGATAGTAGCCGATTCTCAGACCGTTTCGGAGGAGTATGGTAACTAACATTGTGACACGAGAATCTATATATATATAAAACTAAAAGGTGACCGACTGACATAGTGATCTATCAACGCACAGCCCAAACCACTGGACGGATCGAGCTGAAATTTGGCATGCAGGTAGATGTTATGACGTAGGCATCCGCTAACAAAGGATTTTGATCAATTCTACCCCTAAGGGGATAAAATACCGAAGCGAAGCGAGGGTGGGCCACTAGTTGAACATATTTTTTAAAAGAATAGTTGGGGTGTGATCTACAATCGATTCCGAAGCCAAAAATATAATTTTTAGATTTTTTGTTTGTATCCGGGATAAACTCAAAAAGTAGTTTAGTTTAGTTTTTCAGGGCGGTTTCCGCACTTAGTCCTAATCATTGGACCATTGTGCGTGTCTTGAAACATTCCCGTTTACTCCAGCCAGCCTAGGTTAGTCCAGACGGAAAGCAGTCTTGACAGACTGCTGCAAGCTTCCAGAAGCGATGCGGGTGACTGGAGAAGTCGTGCCCGTTGGTCGGCCACACTCCTGCATTCCATAATGACATGTTCTGCCTGCCGTTCTGTCTGTTACTCCTAATGTGTAAAGGTGCTTGTTTAGGGGACAATGACCAGTTAGGGTTCCTATAATTATGCGGAGTTTGTCCCTTTTAAGTCTGGTAAGGGTGCGGGCAAGTCTTTTATTTGCCTCCGGAACTGCGTTTTTCGTTTGCCGGCATCCTTCACCTGTTTTACACTCAGTCAAGTGTAGTTTCTGAGTTCTTTCACGCAGCCACGTCTTAATTTGGGCCTGAAACTCAAAAAGTACTGCATGGATTTACTTCAAATTTGCCACGCATATTATTATGAAGTCGGGTCAACATATAGGCTACATATTATCACGCTATCACCTACGGGGAACGAGCAGTGAACCTTTATTTCTAACTAACTCCACGAGTACGAAGTCGCGGGCGGCCGCCAGTAATATTATAAAGGCGAAAGTTTGCGAGTGTGTATGTTTGTTTCTTCGCGTCTAAACGGCTGGAGTCTGGCTGGCATGTGTCTATGTGACGTGTTCATGTGTTTGTGTGACGTGTTCATGTGTTTGTGTGACGTGTTCATGTATCTGTGTGACGTGTTCATGTATCTGTGTGACGTGTTCATGTATCTGTGTGACGTGTTCATGTGTCTGTGTGACGTGTTCATGTGTCTGTGTGACGTGTTCATGTGTTTGTGTGACGTGTTCATGTATCTGTGTGACGTGTTCATGTGTCTGTGTGACGTGTTCATGTGTCTGTGTGACGTGTTCATATGTATATGTGACGTGTTGTGTCTGTGTGACGTGTTCATATGTATATGTGACGTGTTGTGTCTGTGTGACGTGCTCATATGTATATGTGACGTGTTGTGTCTGTGTGACGTGCTCATATGTATATGTGACGTGTTGCGTCTGTGTGACGTGCTCATATGTATATGTGACGTGTTCATGTGTCTGTGTGACGTGTTCATGTATCTGTGTGACGTGTTCATGTGTCTGTGTGACGTGTTCATGTGTCTGTGTGACGTGTTCATGTGTCTGTGTGACGTGTTCATGTGTCTGTGTGACGTTTTCATGTATCTGTGTGACGTGTTCATGTGTTTGTGTGACGTGTTCATGTATCTGCGTGACGTGTTCATGTATCTGTGTGACGTGTTCATGTATCTGTGTGACGTGTTCATGTGTCTGTGTGACGTGTTCATGTGTCTGTGTGACGTGTTCATGTGTTTGTGTGACGTGTTCTGGTATCTGTGTGACGTGTTCATGTGTCTGTGTGACGTGTTCATGTGTCTGTGTGACGTGTTCATATGTATATGTGACGTGTTGTGTCTGTGTGACGTGTTCATATGTATATGTGACGTGTTGTGTCTGTGTGACGTGCTCATATGTATATGTGACGTGTTCATGTGTCTGTGTGACGTGTTCATGTATCTGTGTGACGTGTTCATGTGTCTGTGTGACGTGTTCATGTGTCTGTGTGACGTGTTCATGTGTCTGTGTGACGTGTTAATGTGTCTGTGTGACGTGTTCATGTGTCTGTGTGACGTGTTCATGTGTCTGTGTGACGTTTTCATGTATCTGTGTGACGTGTTCATGTGTCTCTGTGACGTGTTCATGTGTCTGTGTGACGTGTTCATGTGTCTGTGTGACGTGTTCATGTGTCTGTGTGACGTGTTCATGTATCTGTGTGACGTGTTCATGTATCTGTGTGACGTGTTCATGTGTCTGTGTGACGTTTTCATGTATCTGTGTGACGTGTTCATGTGTCTCTGTGACGTGTTCATGTGTCTGTGTGACGTGTTCATGTGTCTGTGTGACGTGTTCATGTGTCTGTGTGACGTGTTCATGTATCTGTGTGACGTGTTCATGTATCTGTGTGACGTGTTGTGTCTGTGTGACGTGTTCATGTGTCTGTGTGACGTGTTCATGTCTCGCTTTGAGTCCAATGCCAACTTACCGTCCCTCGTAGTCGAAGTCGACGGTGAAGTTCTGGAATATATCCATGTGCGCTGAATGCGCGATCGTAGACATATTGGGGGTCTGGCCCTTGGCGCGAATGTGTGCTATCGCCTGAGTGCCCACGTACAACACCACAGCGTTCATCAGCTGGCTGTTGTAGCGGCGCCCGGGCTCGTTCACCACCTACATTTATAGCCCGAATTTATTCACGTAAACAATGCCGTAATTACATTTGAAGAAGTTAAGCAACTTTCGCAGTGGTCGGTCATTGGATGGGTGACCGAAAATTTACTATCTCGAGCTCTTTCGTGCTTCGGAAGGGTCGCTAAGCCATTGGTCCCGGGTGCACATGTCAACATGCCTTCCGAAGCACGGAGGAGTGAGAGACAGTAAATTTATGATCACCCATTCAGTGATAGGCCATTACGAAAGTCGCTTAACGTCAATAATCGCAGCCGAAGGCACTAAACACTTGTGCCATGGAGCTCCTCCCAGTTTACGTAATAAGGGCGGTAAATGATAATGATAATTGTTAAAGAAATAATTTTATAGCACAGTGTGACCTAAACCCGCACTTTACGCACGCTTTTCCGTGACCTAAGTTGCCTATTTCTGCACGGTGTGTAAATGAATTGACCAACTTCACTCATGTAGAAAAAATAAAAGGAAACACATTTAAATGTCATTTGGAGCTTAAAAACTCACAGCAAACAAATGACAAATTAGCGATAGGTTAGGGATTTTCAGTGACAGCCAAAACAAGGAGAAACGGTTAGCTATAATTCATTCTGCGAGAATTGTATCTTTTGGTCGAAAATGGGATTGCTGAATCAGCGCGATCGCTGAATTCTTGTTTGAATTATACGAGTACAAAAAATAAAGCTCATTCCCGTTGTTTAATATATTGTTATGCCAATCAAGGAATAAACGTTCATGGATACATTGAAATTCTATTTTGTTGTTATGATGACGACCTCCGTGGCCGAGTGGTTTGTACGCCGGGTTTCATGGCTGTCGCCGACTCGAGAGGTCCCGGGTTCGAATCCCGGTGGGGGCAGATGTTTGTGTGATGGATGTTTAATATGTATTTATATAAATATACTTATATATGTACAGTATATGTATTCTATCCGTTACCCTAGCATCCCATAACACAAGCCTTATAGTGCTTACTTTGGGGCTAGGCTAATTGGTGTGTGTCGGAAATTTTTATTTATTATTTATTATGATATATGATTTTTTCCTTTTGAAATATACTTTCAAAATGGTAATCTGAACCGGAATTCTTTCTTTTCAGAGTTTGACTTGCAGTCTGTATTGCAATTCTTTGTGATTGCAATACATGAATAAGAGTAACTTAAACGCTAATAGGCAACTTAGGTCAAGCGTATCGTAATGTACTATGTAATTCAATAAATAGAATCAGACACTGAATGAATAGTCTTAAAACTAATTCTTTGTTTCTTTAATAAACACTTTTTTGACAAGTATAAAATGCGATTATTAACCTTTTTCCATTATTCCTGAAGTTTCAAATGCTTTGAGGATTCTGCGGTAGTCAAAACTCAATATCAAAAAGCGTTTTCTCAAATGACTGGTGTACGTAAAACATAAGAATTAAAATGTAAAATTTATTTTTCTGCTAATAAAGAGTTAGTTATGATTTGGCGCCCTTCATGGCCGAGTGGTTTGTACGCCGGGTTTCATGGCGGACTCGAGTACTCATTCGAGTACCGGTAGGGGCAGATGTTTGTGTGATGAATACGACCATTAGTACTCCAGTCGTAGATGTTTATTATGTATTCTTAAATAAATATACTTATATATGTATTCTATCCGTTACCCTAGTATCCAATAACACAAGCTTTATAATGCGATTCAAATAAGAATAGGAAAGCCAATGACCTCCGTCTGTCAAATGTCGCTTGAAAAGTACGGTTTGCAAAAAAAATCTTGGAACCCGGGTAATTCTAGAATAAAAACCAAATTTTTGTAAACAAACAATAACAAATATTAATGATTAATATTGTTCAATATTTTTTGAGCTTTGGCTATGACTGTTTGATTACCTAAATCGTCAACCAAATGTCACTTTAAGTTGCGTTCATAAACTCGATTTAAAACTTTCGTTTACATAAAGGATGCATGTTCGTATGTGACCTAGCCATAACTACTCCTAGTATACATGATTATTCATAACTACTCCAGCGGTAATGCAGGGATGAGCGGAATTGGAGAGCTAGATTCTGTTTAATGTTTTCTTCACACAGTCTTAATAAATAAATATTATTAAAAATCGGTTGGTTTTTTTTAACTTAATAAATATTTTTTTTAAAGAATCTGATGATTTTTCTCACCTAATCTTAGAAAATAAGTTTTAGCAAATAAAAACTTTTTTTTGCTCACTCTACCTATTTTGTTTGAATTGACAGCTATGACGTCACAATATGGCGCCCAGTCGGTCCTATTCTTAGTTGAATCGCATTATAGGAAGCTTACTCTGGGGCTAGGCAAATATTTAAGAAAAAAATAATAAACAAAACTTACCTGCATGTTGCTTCGCAGCTCCGATAGGAAAGTGACAGGGGTGCGCGCCTTCAGATACGCGTCCAAATCCTTCTTGAACTGCGACGAGGGTATGATAGTGGCGTAGTTGATGACCGCCCTGGGTGGAAGCGTTATCTCCGCCAAAAGATCCACCTTCAGGTTGGGCGTGAACGGGTCCGGGAGGCGCATATTGCGCGGGAAGGCCGACAGGATCAAATTCCTCATCTGTATACAGTTCGGCGGTATCTCGTCGCAGAAACCGTAGTGATAATCGCACAAGAACTCCGGGAAATCATGCAGCAGAACCAAGAGAACCTTCAGCGTCCCCTTGTACAACATCATCACGGGTGACGCCAGCTCAGTGTTCCTTAGGAACGGGTCCAGGAATTTGAACAAGTCGATCAGCAGCGTGGAATACATGCCCCAGCCCTGCAAGTACAATTGCCACTGGTTGTATGTCGGCACTCTATGCCAAACTTATCTCAACTTGCATTGGACATTTAGGACAACACATCTAACTGAAAAGACTTAATGCGAGTAATTAGAAAGATCGTTTTAATCAAAAAGGTACCATTTGTTATTCATGCTTGAAGTTATTTTAGCAATTTGTTTCTTTTCACATATTTTGGTTTCACTTGCTACAGAAATGCAAACATGCTTAAGAGATTCGATTGTTTTTAATTGATCGATTTGAGCAACAACCACGAATGCCAGCACACGCTTTAAGACTGATAGCATTCATTTCGTCACTAAAGGATAATGAACCAATGCAAGACAAACACACAAAAACAGTTTCCAAGACAAACCTTAATCCGCTTGTAGAGCAGCTTGGGAGAAAATCATGACAAGATTATGCAAAACTTTCAGGGCGCTTGTATACAATGAGAATGTTTGAGGGATCATGGTGTATTCTTGTCAAAAGAAAGCTCCTATTTTACTAATGCAATATTGAACTCAGTTATTTTATGTTAAATCAAATGAAATGTTATTGAGAGAATGGTGAAACTGAATTAACTACTGATTTGATATTGACAAAAATAATATACTGCAATAATATGAAAAGCTGAATTTGGAAACGATTTCGTCAGACAGACAGACAAACAGATCCGTCAGTATTTCTCAAGATATACAAGTGCACTTGGTATTTCAGAAAAGCAGGGTAAGACCAATTTCAAACACATGACAAAAATATTTACAAAAACACAAGGACTTTTTTCTACATTTTGTAGGAATATGAAACCATACAAAAGTTGTGTCAAAGAATTCTATTATTTAAAGAAATATTATATATTTTTTATGATGTTTTGTTTATATGGGAATATACATATAACAATGGTTCAAGAACTTAATGCTAATTGTATTTATGTAATAGTATATTTCTGCTGCTCAAGATTAGGGCTTAATTTTAAAAATCAAAAAGTGATCTCCGATAGTTTATATTCATTTGATGATCACTATAAATTCTAAAGTATTTCTTTAACATAGCATACTATTATAAGTTATATGGAAATGTTAAGAGTAGTGCCCTTATAGGTAAATATTGTCATAAACGCATGTTGCTATCATACAAAGTACGTTTTGTAACGGTTTGTACTGTTTTAAATTCAGTTCATTATTGCGATTTTATTTTCATATCCATACAAAATGTAATATAAATTTCACCAGATTTTCCCTGAATCAATAAGATTTGGTTGAAAAATGTATTTCAAAAGGTGTGATGATGGCACATTACTATAAATGTTATTTGTAAAAGAATTTAGTGCCTTAGCAGCGAAATGCGCTTTGGATAGGTATTATTATTATTAAAAAAAAATGTAATGTTAATCTCATCTAGGGTGTATTCCGAAATATAAACCAGTACGCTAGCCAGTGGTAATGACGTCATGATTTCGACGCCATATTGCACTGTTGTAGTAGGAGTGTTGTCAATATGGCGTCGAAATCATGACGTCATTACCACTGGCCAGCGTACTGGTGTTTGATTCGGAATACACCCATAAATTCGGAGTTTTAGTTTGGGCTCTACAAAACTATATGTACAAGTGTTCAAACACTTTGAATATTTTCGATATGTTGGAATTTCTTTCCAACATTGTGCTTTTTATGAGCATGGCAAAGAAAGAGCTTAGTGAGCATTCAGCCAATGGATTACTAAAAAACTTGACCTGCTCATACAAAATAATAAATAATGTGTATTAATTACATCAAAAATATTCAAAGTTCGAAAAAACAAAACGAAAATCTCGTGACAAATCTAAACATGGTGTAAGGTAATTCAGTGAGCTAGCGTTTAAAGTTAAGATTCCCTAATTGTGTGCGCTTGCGCGTGTCGCTTGCAAACCTTTTGTTGTGGCGTGACGGCCAAGACGCGGTTGATGAAGGCCCGATGGGCGACGAGCTCGAGCCACGCGTAGCAAAAGCCGGGCGCAACGCTCGGCCTGATGATGCGGAGCGTATGGCAGAACGCGGTGAGAACCTGAACAATGGCCGCAATACAACTACTCGCCCACTCAATATATAGTCAGCTTTTTAATGTCCCCACTGCCGACATTACCCCTCTGCCCACTCAATATATCGTCAGCCTTTTAATGTCCCCACTGCCGACATTACCCCTCTGCCCACTCAATATATCGTCAGCCTTTTAATGTCCCCACTGCCGACATTACCCCTCTGCCCACTCAATATATCGTCAGCCTTTTAATGTCCCCACTGCAAACATTACCCCTCCGCCCACTCAATATATCGTCAGCCTTTTAATGTCCCCACTGCCGACATTACCCCTCTGCCCACTCAATATATCATCAGCCTTTTAATGTCCCCACTGCCGACATTACCCCTCTGCCCACTCAATATATCGTCAGCCTTTTAATGTCCCCACTGCAAACATTACCCCTCCGCCCACTCAATATATCGTCAGCCTTTTAATGTCCCCACTGCAAACATTACCCCTCCGCCCACTCAATATATCGTCAGCCTTTTAATGTCCCCACTGCCGACATTACCCCTCTGCCCACTCAATATATCATCAGCCTTTTAATGTCCCCACTGCCGACATTACCCCTCTGCCCACTCAATATATCGTCAGCCTTTTAATGTCCCCACTGCAAACATTACCCCTCCGCCCACTCAATATATCGTCAGCCTTTTAATGTCCCCACTGCCGACATTACCCCTCTGCCTACTCATTAAATCAACAGCCTTTTAATGTCCCCACTGCAGACATTAACCTTTCACCCACTCAATATATCGTCAGCCTTTTAATGTCCCCCCACTGCCAACATTACCCCTTCGCCCACTCAACATATCAATAGCCTTTTGATGTCCCCACTGCCGACATTACCCTTTCGCCCACTCAACATATCAACAGCCTTTTAATGTCCCCACTGCCGACATTACCCTTTCGCCCACTCAACATATCAACAGCCTTTTAATGTCCTCACTGCCGACATTACCCCTCTGCCCACTCAATATATCGTCAGCTTTTTAATGTCCTCACTGCCGACATTACCCCTCTGCCCACTCAATATATCATCAGCCTTTTAATGTCCCCACTGCCGACATTACCCCTCTGCCCACTCAATATATCAACAGCCTTTTAATGTCCACACTTCCGACATTACCCCTCTGCCTACTCATTAAATCAACAGCCTTTTGATGTCCCCACTGCCGACATTACCCTTTCGCCCACTCAACATATCAACAGCCTTTTAATGTCCCCACTGCCGACATTACCCCTCTGCCCACTCAATATATCAACAGCTTTTTAATTCAATATATCGTCAGCCTTTTAATGTCCCCACTTCCGACATTACCCCTTCGCCCACCCAATATATCATTAGCTTTTTAATGTCCCCACTTCCGACATTACCCCTCTGCCTACTCAATATATCGTCAGCCTTTTAATGTCCACACTGCCGACATTACCCCTCTGCCCACTCAATATATCAACAGCCTTTTGATGTCCCCACTGCCGACATTACCCTTTCACCCACTCAACATATCAACAGCCTTTTAATGTCCCCACTGCCGACATTACCCCTCCGCCCACTCAATATATGGTCAGCCTTTTAATGTCCCCACTTCCGACATTACCCCTCTGCCCACTCAATATATCAACAGCTTTTTAATTCAATATATCGTCAGCCTTTTAATGTCCCCACTTCCGACATTACCCCCTCGCCCACCCAATATATCATTAGCTTTTTAATGTCCCCACTTCCGACATTACCCCTCTGCCTACTCAATATATCGTCAGCCTTTTAATGTCCACACTGCCGACATTACCCCCTCGCCCACCCAATATATCATTAGCTTTTTAATGTCCCCACTTCCGACATTACCCCTCTGCCTACTCAATATATCGTCAGCCTTTTAATGTCCCCACTTCCGACATTACCCCCTCGCCCACTCAATATATCATTAGCTTTTTAATGTCCGTACTTCCGACATTACCCCTCTGCCCACTCAATATATCATTAGCTTTTTAATGTCCCTACTTCCGACACTCTTTATGAACCCTTACTCATCGTAATAATCATCGATCGTGACAGCAACTTCGACAGCATGTAAAGTCGACAAGCTCACTATAGTAACGCCATACGGATTAAATCCTATCCTGCTAAAAATCTCTTATCTATTAGACAAGTCCGTCCGTCTGTCTGTCTGTGGTGCTGTTTCAGCGGCCAAATCGTAAGAGATAGATAAAGAGAATATTTAAGTTACAAGTTAAGAATAGCCTGATAAGACTACAAACCGGATTTGAGTAACGTAGCACTTCCGGTTTTCGAGAAATCACGAATTTCAAACGAAACCACACAAAATCTCCGAAGTTCTCAATTAATTAAATACATTTTTTTTTTAAATCAGGTTTTGGTGAACTTTTGGTTCACTGGTTTGCAGTAAATATTATATATGTGGTAGTTTGCGAGTTTCTGTATTCGTTACGCAATCACGCAAAAACTACTGTACGGATTTGCACGAAATTTGGTACACATATACGGCTTACGACTTAAATTTTTATCCTGAAAAAAAAAAAAAGTTATGCACCTGATGTGGGTTCTCAAAAAACTAAAGTTACTAAACGCGGATGACTTCGCGGACGGTCGCTACAGTGGTACTATAAATATTGATATGCCTAGGGATGGAACGATACGAGTAAATACAAGTAACTACTCGATACTTTTCTTTCGATATCAAGTACTTTTGGCATCGATACTCTAGAACTGAGTAACAAGTAGTATCGTGAAATAAGTACTTGTATCGGTAATCGGTCGGTCACTCACTTAGAAGTATCATATAAACTCATAGGCAGATCATTCACTCTATGGTAAAGTGCAACAAAAATACTAACTGTATTTTTGTTGCGTATGATTTATATTTATTCCAATTTATTCAGTCTGTCAGTCAGTATTCGTTCATTGAGCCGATATTTTGTTTACGTTAAATAAAAACAGTGATTGAATTTGAAATTGTAATATCGTTCGTCAAAATTTATCGATATCGATACTTTTCATTCGATACCGAGTAGGCATCGATACTTTGTGAGCGATACAGTATCGAGTGAAAGTATCGATACCTAGATGGTATCGTTTCATCCCTAGATATGCCCAGTACAGTACCTGATAGTTCATAGATTCGAGGACTGGTTCGGCCATGTTCATGTCTAGGAACAGAATGAGCAGCAACCTGTGGTACGGCAGCTGCTGGAAGTTGACACCGTGCTCATCGTGATCTTGCAGCAGACAGCCGGCTATAATGCCTAAGATCTGGACAACATAACAATTTGGGCGTTTAAAATCTAAACAAAATATTACTAGAAAAAAATCTACGCGGGCCAGGGGGCCAATCGCCTAACTGGATTGCTTTGGAAAACGCTATCGCTTACGATTTCATTTTGTTATTTCTAGCCCCCTGAGGTTTTCAAATGCCTCGCGCTCTTTTTTTTTCTTTTGCATTGGTAATAACAATGTTAAAGAAAATGAGCGTGAGGTATTTCGGCGGTTAGAAATAACAAAATGAAATCGTAAGCGATAGCGTTTTCCAAAGCAATCTGGTTAGGCGATTGGCCCACAGGCAGACGGGACTTGAACCCGCACCCTTCGCTATCCGGGCGAATGCACTGACTGACGGCCGTGTCGAATTCCTTCTAGCCTTTCTTAAGCTGCAAGGCTGCGTTTTCTTAGCATTGTAGGTAACCCACAATATTTTCTTTAGATATAAAACATCGAGCAGTTAAATGATTAAAAAATAAAAATTATATTTTGCGCATTATTTAAACCTTTGTAGATAGATACTTTATTAACACACAATATAGATTAATGGCCAGTTTCAATAATTAATCAAACTTTAGTAAGGGGCTTTGTTTCCAAGATATTTTTATTATTAAGACTATAAAAACTGTTGCTAAGTAACGGAACTAGCTTATTATCATTACCTACGGAATGAATTATTGAAACTGGCCGATAGAGTTTCATTTTACAATGACAGTAGATACAGACGGTAAAGGAATAGATAAAAATATTTGTTAAATATTTTATGTATCACCTAATATATATATCTTTATATATAAATATATAAATGCACCTATCAGTCATTTAAAAAATCTTTTAGCTTATGAGAAGGACAAGTGCATGAAACTAAAGTGGAACTTTTTATTAGCTGCAGTGAAATGCCGTTTCTTGGGTTACCGCTTTTTGAAGAAAAATAAATAGGGATGTAGCTAAGTGAGTAAGTGAATCATTCAATAAATGAATGATCAGTTTAGTTTTGTTTTAGAGCTTTATTATTAAGTTGTAATATATTTTTTTATTCTATTATTATTACTATAGTATAAGATTGATCTTTTTCAGTGGAAGTATAGGGACGTACATCCACCATGAAACAAAAATATCGTAACAATATTATTATTATTTTTCAATCATTTTCGGAATCACTATAGCTGTCGCTTTCGGTCACACTAATGACAGTCTTTTATTTATATGAATAATAAATAGAACGAAGTATGAACATTATGAGTTAGTTATGAAACGACTAGATTTTGTGTGAACCTAATCACATCCCTGTTATAATTAGACGGTTAACATTATTTTACGGAATGACATTTTGAAACGTCATTTTACTGCAGCTAATAAAATGACGAAGTATAGTCAGAATTTAACAAAGAAACATTCACATAAGCCATGTAGCTACCAATAAAATTTTAATCATATCATTGGAATCATTTCACAATCAAAGATTACGTAAAGTAGACTACTCACTTTATTCAGTAAGTTGAGCTTCGGCGTTGGATTACCGCCATCAGCAGTGTTTTTTATCAACAGGGAAACTAATTTTATGAAGGAATCACAGGTCGCATAATATTTCTCCCTCTTAGCGGGGTTCTGAGGGGGATTGACCCTCTCTTCGGACAGCTGTTGGTACACACTTTCGATGCACATCTGTGTGGCTATCCGGAAGAACCTGGTTATCATGTCGTCTGACTTGAGAATGCCGTTCATGTTCATGCGGTGGACGTATAGATTGAAGTTCTGAGCTAGCTCGATCTCGGTGAGGGGACTGAGGAGAACGTTGCGCCATTCACGCAACATATTGTCAGTCTTCTCTTGCAAGCCAGGCGGGTCGTCGTAGTCGCGAGCCTGCGCAAACGTTCAGTGTGTTCTTGTGCGAATTTTTTGAGTGAAATTTAGTTTCCGTTAGGCGGATTTTACCATTTACACTCCATAAATGGAAAAATCCTATGGAAAAGATAAATAAATAAATATTTCCAACACTCACACCAATAGGGGTGATGACGGGGTACAGTAAACGAAATTCTATTTAGTCCGGCAGTTAGATTATCAAAAAATAATGGACACGTATTTTTTCTTTGGGCAATCAACCAAAATATGACAAAGTTGTAGCGCGTCAAAGTTTAGGAGTAGGGGCTCGTGACGTCACTTTTGAGTGAATTTTCACTTATAAGTGTACTCAAAAGTGACGTCATGCGACTTCTCAAATCAATATAACTCTGCAATGTTTATATTATGTGAAAAAAGAAAAAATACGTGTCCTATACTTTTTGATAATCTATCTGATAAACGAAGAAAAAAAAATTAGTCATCATCCCTATTAGCTTAGCCCCAAAGTAAGCACTATAAGGCTTGTGTTATGGGATACTAGGGTAACGGATAGAATACAAATTCTTTACTTATATAAGTATATTTATATAGAAATACATAAATATTAAACATCCATAACTGGAGTACAAATGCTCGTGTTCATCACACAAACATCTGCCCCCACCGGGATTCGAACCCGGGACCTCTCGAGTCGGCGACGCCATGAAACCCGGCGTACAAACCACTCGGCCACGGAGGTCGTCTCGGACGAAGATGAATCGGAAATGACTATATATCGTCGTAAGTAAGATATGTTTTACATTTTATGCATTAATGAGTTTTTTATTTGCATGGCTTCATTATTGCACGATTATTAATTATTGAATGCGTATATTTTTTACGAACACTTGTACGTTAGTTATACTTTCTTTATTCATAAGAGTGAAGGTATATCGCCAACTTAAGAGCTCCCTGGTTTGTGCGATAAATACGAGCATTTGTACTCCAGTCATGGATGTTTAATATGTATTTTCTAAGTTATATACGTATCAATATTTGTATTCTTTCCGTTACCCTAGTATCCCATAACACAAGCCTATAATGCCTACTTTGGGGTAAGGCTAATTGGTGTGAGTGTTGGAAATATTTATTGAAGTGAAACTTCTTTATCGGCGTTGGAAAAAAAATTACCGTCACATTTTTTTCGGTTACGCGTCACGTTTTTTGGTTACGCGTCATCTTTTTTTAAAAGAGCACTATTTACTTCATCCGAACAATTGCTTCTTCTGTCAACTTTAAAAAAAAAGTATCGACAGCAAATATTCGTGTTTCACACAAGGTAAGGTAAGGTAAGGTAAGGTAAGGTAAGGTAAGGTAAGGTAAGGTAAGGTAAGGTAAGGTAAGGTAAGGTAAGGTAAGGTGTAGTTATACCCCTTTAGTGGGTGAGTTTTTGAAAAATCTTAGCGCACGCCTATATATATATTTCTGGAAAGTTGCATGTACATCATTTTTCGAAAAAAATAAGGCCATAAAGAAGTTTCACTTCTTACGTGTGTACACTAGTACACGCACACATTTTTTTATTCATTTAAACTCACCCGCACTTGCATGATGCCAGCATGGATATGCGCAGTTGGTCCAAGGGGAGATCGCTCCCCCAGATACGCGCTCGGGTCCTGATTCACTCGCAGCATTTCAATCAGCGTGCCCAACCCCTCGGGCGGGGGCTGGCGCGAATGCGACATGATACGGTAGAGGGTCTCAGTGGTATGGTACAAGTCGGCCTCATTGGCGTACAAGTTATTCCTGTCGTCGACAAGGTACAACTGTACCAGCTGCATTGCGAACGCAACGGCCATGTAGTTGTTGCCGTTGTCCATCAAATGGGCGAGAGAGATATCATACTGTTGGCAAGCAAAACATGATATATTGTTTTAAACTTTCATGGTCACTAACATTAAAAATAAATAATATAATAAATATATCTTTATTCAAATAAGGTCATACATTGCATAATAATACTAATAACAATATAAAATACAAAATAATGGATGCCTGAACTAGGTTACAGTTAAAATTGTACCTGTATTTCAAGCTTTTATGATCTAAATAATACATTGAATGATTAATAAATTAACAAATTAATTAAAACAGAACTTAAAGTAATCATTATATAAATGTTGGTAAATGTAAATTATGGAGTTACGTTCATTTATTTACAAATAAGAAGTAATTCTTCGGTCTGCTCGTATGTCAGGCTGTGCAAATAATTAAATACTACAGTTCTACAGTTAAAATAGTTTAATGTATAAATACCTAATACTCTATTTAACTTATTATATAAGAAAGGACTTAGGAAAGTAGAGAATCTATGTGAAAAGATGTATTTTAAATCATGAACATTATAGCTATTAACGGGATTGTTACCATATACCTTGTTTTTTATGAGTCTCCGATATTTCGGCACTGTTGCAAGCGCCATGATCATGATCCAGTGGTTCGTATGTGTAAAAACCGCAAAAATCAAAAAAGTGTCGTTCCGCGATCTGATACTGTGAGTATTGTGTGCCGGGAACAAATGCGAGTGAATAGTGAGAATGTGACCAGTGGTAGTGGTAGTATCGAACGCAGTAAAAGACGACGTCAGAGGGTAGACCGATATGTCTGCCAATAACATCTACCCGCAATTACTTCAGTTACTCCGTGATCATGGCGCTTGCAACAGTGCCGAAATATCGGAGACTCATAAAAAAACAAGGTACATGGTAACAATCCCGTTAATATCTATAATAAAACATGATATGATATAAATCCTGATTAATGTACGTCAAATGTTTAATTTATAGATTATATTAATTGTTACTCATTCGCGCAAAAGCTACTGGAATGGATTTTAATTAGATTCAGCAAGTATATATAGTTTATCAACTGGATTGAGACAAAAAGGATACTTTTTATATCGAAAAATGTAAGGTTTGGGTATTTATTAAGTTTGGTACTGATAGAAAAGACAAGTAATTGTAAATAGGGAAAACAATAAATATAAGTGTCGCGGGAACTGCTGCCGACAAATTTCATTGTAGTTTGGCAGAAATATAGATATAAAGTGTTTTTCTTTGTGGAAAATAAATAAAAAAAAATTTGACTTGATTAATTTTTAAAATGGATTTTTAGAATTTGGATGGACCTAATGTGATTTAATATGATCAACAATTAAGTGAAATTAATGTATATATTGTTAAGCTCAAGTTTGTTGCAACACTCCAACGGGGTCATGTACCAAAAATTTTCAAAAAATCTTAATTAAAATTCATTTAATCAGCCTAGTAAAGCACTTGTAAAGGTCGACGAGCTACGCCATCGGTTTGCAATTCTACGGAGGGAGACCTTGTACTGCGCAGAACCGACAAGAAACTCAGCAAGGGCTGGCTGCCTTTACCTCCTTGTATCTCTTATCTAATAGACAAGTCCGTCCGTCCGTCCGTGGTGCTGTTTCAGCGGCCAAACCGTAAGAGATAGATATAGAGAATGTTTAAGTTATAAGTTAAGAATAGTCTGATAAGACTACAAACCGGATGTGAGTAACGTAGCACTTCCGGTTTTCGAGAAATCACGTGATTTCTATTTCAAACGAAACCACACAAAATCTCCGAAGTTCTCAATTAATTAAATACTTTTTTTTTTTTGGTGAACATTTGGTTCACTGGTTTGCTAGTTATTAACTATATACAAAGTCATCAAGTTGAAGAATTATTTCAGAGATAATTCTAGAAATCACCTTCCATTACAGCCAAATACCTAACCGAATAAATCTTAATATCGGCATTCCCTTTCATGACGCTACCAATTGGGCTGATGTAGCGACTTGACATGCACTTGTCGTTCATGTCTTTAAAAGAACTAAGAACTATTTAAATTAGACAAAAAAATCGTTAACTTGGCTATCGAAAGGTTTTCCTATTCTTCTTTTATTTGTGTATTTGCGTTGGCAGCCATTTCTCTAATAAATAAAATATATATAACACTTTTAGGTAACAACTAGAGTTGCAACGAATATTCGGTTACTATTAGGTATTCGGCCGAATACCGAATACTTAAATAATATATTTTGTCAAAGAGAAATAATTGGTAAAATGAAAAATAATATCGATTGATTACGTATATATTCATATTTTTATTTCTGTTATATATAATCATTTCAGTAGTCATTGGTAAATAATCATCTTCTGAATTGGCAAAATGATGGATTCTATGTATTTGAATTATTGTGGTAATCAAAATTTAAAAGGGTAAGGTTCTCATTTCTTTTATAATCATTTATTAAGTAGTGATTGGTACATAAAACAGATACATAATTTAATCATTTTCTGCATTAAACAAGTTAAGATTCTAGGCATTTGAATTATTTTCTGCATTTTTAGGAAGCAGTTTACTTCTTTAAGCTGCAATCTTAATCAAACACGGCAATTCAAATTTCCTTGATGCCACCATGTATACGGGTTGTCTTGACGTGATATATGACTAATATTTAAGAAAAGATCCATTTCTGTTGAAACTGCATTTGACTGAATTGCACTGCAAACAAAGGAGCGCGAAACAATCACGTCTGTACAAGTTTTTGGCGCTAAAATCCAGCCGAATACTTTTGCCTAATATTCGGCTATTCGGTCAGGGGCCTCGCCGAATATTCGCTGTTTGTATTTATATTGTGTGACACAGCAATCAAAATGCAGGTGAACAATTAATGTATAATTTCACATTATGTAATGAAAGGTGACTTCATGAATCATCTCCGAAGTCATTTATCAACTTGACGACTCTGTAAATAAAACAGGGAGAAAAAAACAGCCCTTGCTGAGTTTCTTGCCGGTTATTCTCAGTACAAGGTCTCCCGCCGTAGATTTACGAACCGATGGCGTAACTTCTAGACATTCATATATGCTTGTAACAGCCTAAACTCAATAAATGATTTTGATTATGATTACTGCCGAATAGGGATGCGCCGATCCGATCCGATCCTGTGAAAGATCGGATCGGAAGGCATACGATTTTTTGCCGCATCGTTACAAAACTTGAAAGATAGGATCGCTTGGATCGTAGGAATTAAAACGCGATTTGTTTACAATAAATTGGGTAGGTACTTACTAAGGTTTCTGTTACGAACTTTATCTTTGTTTACATTTTAACTTGGCTGCATTCTTTGCAGGTGGATCCGTTAATCTTATACATTCTATTATTATAAACAAAAGTTGTACCTGATTAGGTGTGACGATTATTGATAGGTTTACCAAATAAAAATCTAAAATAATTTGTCTTATTTATTGTATCCGATCCGATCCGATTTCTTGAAGATCGGATCGACGGATAAGATCGTAACATTACGATCCGAAAAATCGGATCGACGACCCGGATCGCACATCCCTATGCCGAATATACTATTCGTTGCAAGTCTAGTGACAACCACTGAACTCACCTGCGGCAAATTGATGAGGTGGTTCCGAATCAGACAGTCTACGGCTTCGATATTGTAACGCAGCTCCTCGCGGCATTCTGTGAGACAGTACGTGATCTGCTTGGTGGTCCACACGTGTCCATAGACACGGCCGTCCTCGAGTAGCTTCAGCACCCGCAAATGAATGTCCCTGTAGCGGGTCATCATGTCCACGTGCTCGCTGCTCGCACCCGGCTGTACGATGTGGCTGTCCAGTAGACCTTCCACAGCCTGATGAAGTAAAAATTATTAGAAAAAAAAATTGTAGGGCTGAATGGACTCAGAATCCTTTGCCCGTCCCAACAGGGACAAATTAACCAAAAAAAAAAAATTGTGTGTGTCAGCTCCGACGCACGACTGGAGTTTACTTATTTGTTTCTTAGGTTTTCACGCACATCACTCATTAAATAAAACTAGTTTTTACGGGTTAATACACGAAACTTTATTTATTTATTGACGTTTCGTAGCCTTTACAGGCTTCGTCGTCAGAATAAAACTTTTATTTAATTTGTCGAGCTACCTTCGAAAGACTTTTATTGAGCGTTTGGTTATTTCATTGATCGATTTTTAAGTTTTATTGTCTATGTATGAATTTATTATTTAATTTACTTAATGAAGTATTTTATTTAAATTTTTTTTTTGTAATTTTGAGTTTATTTATTTGACCCTAACTACCGTAAACTACTGGAGTTTACTTCTTAAGTTCGATAGTCTAACCAGACGCAAAAAGAGTTTATTTAACTTAAAAAAGATTGATACTGTATGAAACTTATATACGGGTAAATTAACAAATACTATATGGGTAAATTAACAAATTAATGAAAATAATATACATTTATAAATATATATTTGTTCATTTCATATACATTTATTATAAGTAATCGACGAAATATTTTACATTAAACTTTTTACAATAGTCAATTTCAGATGTGCATAAATAAAGGTACGCTACGATACTGTGCTACGGTGTAGCACTACGGCTGCTACAGCGTAGACAGTAAAAACGTAACGAGGTCATTCATCGATAGATTTCACTCCTCTCATTTTTCTCATACCGGGCCCCACAAATATGCAAATCGATTCTTAAGGAGTAAACTCCAAAAATCAGGGAGTTTTTGGCGGGATTTCATCGAGTGCGGTTGGCGTCTTATTTTAATTATTCATAATTTTTTTCAAAGTGGATATTGTGAAATAAAATTGGTGTGATTTTGTGTTACAAACCGTCTGCGCAACTGAAAAATTAGTGGAATCTTTAAAATATACGCTATACCGGTCAAGTGGACGTGAGAACTTTATTGTAGTATTGACTACCTCACAGAAGCTTATCGAAAAAGCCAACTCGATATATTTCGTGCCAAACACTCCAAGAAGCATCACACCCACATTCTAATGTAAAAAAAAGGAAGATTAAAAAAAATAAGACGATGGCTGCAAGGCTATCCCTTTGCCTTTCTCAATAGAGAAGAATAAAACTAAAAAAAATCACAGTATGCAGGTGTCAAAATCGTTAGAAAAAAAATTGGCAAGATTTTAATGTTATTGGCTTCATTTGTGGGTACTGGAGGTGGAGGAGCTTGATGGCGCAGGTGTTTAGCGCGTTCGGCTGCGATTGAAGTTAAGCAACTTTCGCAGTGGTCGGTCATTGGATGGGTGACCAAAAATCTTCTATCTCGAGTTCCTCCGTGCTTCGACAGGCACGTTAAGTCCAGTCCCGGTTGCATATGCAGTCATTAGGACCGGATAATCCGCACTGGGCCCGCAAGATGGGTCATGGCCCAATCTTCCTATTCCAGCCATAGCGAAGGCCTGTGCTCCAGCAGTGGGGACAGCAATAGGCTGATGATGTGGTGACTTTTAGTTCAGGTGTAACCGTTTTATTATAATTTTATTTTAGTGCAATAAACAGTACAGTCCGGCCTATGCTGAGCTTTACATTTGGAGCATCTCTTATCTATTAGACAAGTCCGTCCGTGGTGCTGTTTCAGTGGCCAAACCGTAAGAGATAGATATAGAGAATGTTTAAGTTATAAGTTAAGAATAGTCTGATAAGACTACAAACCGGATGAGAGTAATGTAGCACTTCCGGTTTTCGAGAAATCACGAATTTCAAACGAAACCACACAAAATCTCCGAAGTTCTCAATTAATTAAATACTTTTCTTTTTTTTTTTTTTGGTGAACATTTGGTTCACAGGTTTGCTAGTTACATAATAATTGTTTAGATATAGGTCAACTGCGATATCTGTATGACATATGAGTGTGAATGTAAGTCTGACTCCCAAGTCGGAAAACAATAAATAAATTTTAATATCGGCTTTCCTTTCGATGTCGCTACCAATCGGGCTGATGTAGCGACTCGATATGCCCTTGTCGTCTTTAAAATAACTACTTAAAGTAGACAAAAATTCTTTTACTTGGCTATTTAAAGGTTTTCGTACTATTCTTTTATTTGTGTTGGCAGCCATTTCTCTAATAAATCGAACAGTAAAAACAAAATATTTAAATAAAACACAAGGTATTGTGAAAATCAAATCTACTATTTTCTATGATCACACACTTATCATAGAAAGAAAGCATAGCTCACCGTAGGCTTCGCAGACTGTACCTAGCTAAGAATAACTAGAATATGTATAAAACATGTTTCAACAGGTTAGATGCACTGATTTTATTTATTTATCGACGTTTGGCATCCTTTGCAGGAATGAGGAGTCGGAATAATCAGAATCTATATATATAAAACTCAAAGGTGACTGACTGACATAGTGATCTATCAACGCACAGCCCAAACCACTGGACGGATCGGGCTGAAATTTGGCATGTAGGTAGATGTTATGACGTAGGCATCCGCCAAGAAAGGATTTTGATCAATTCTACCCCCAAAGGGATAAAATAGGGAATGAAAGTTTGTATGAAACTTTGTCAATTTTAAACCGATCGGGCTGAGACTTTGCATGCAGGTTTAAGAAGAATCATAGATGAATGTCATTGTGTATAATACAAGCCTGAGAACAAAAACTGTAGTCTACACTTCAGCTCTACACCGAAGCGAAGCGAGGGCGGGCCGCTAGTCGCCAATAAATAAACAAAATCAGTTCATCTAACCCGCTCAAACATGTTTTATTTAACGAGTGATGTGCGTGAAAACCTAACAAACAAATAGAAAATTTATGTTACAAAGACAGATATTCACCTTCTGCAATAGAGCGCATTTGGATACGATATCGCGGTTCCTTCTTGCGATGAACAAGCATTCGAGAAGGGAATGCATATTAGCAGTTTGCGCGGCCAACGAAGCGTTGCCCAACGAGTTGGCCAAGAAGAGTTCGGCCGCTGAAATAAGCCCTCCCATCTCGTCTGCGCCGTAGACTTGCGTCGGGTTCATTGCTTGACTGAACGCTAACTGAGGCAGTTGTTCCTGAGCGGAAGGCTTCGGGATGAACATCCCAGCGTCACGCACCGGCATAAATCCGGGGATATTGCACGCAAACTCTTCGTAAACTGCGATTTGCAAATCCGTCGGGCCACTGACGCGCAGGCGCACCCGCTCCGGTATCCTCTCAGTCTGATAAGCCAGCACTATAGGGTCATAATATCTCCTGCCCTCTTGACGGGCTAGTTTCCTCATTTCATAGTCATTCATTAGTCTCTTGTCGAGCTCGGGTAATGCCTTTTCTACAGCTGTCTTCTGAATAAAAGCACATGCCAGCTCCATATTTTCTGTAGCTAAGACTGCTGCAGCACTTTCGATGATCTCCTTCTGAAACATGTCAGGGTCTAAATCATGTTGCTAAGAAAGTAACAACTTTATGTACGAAAGATAAATTTACAATTATTAGATTCAAATTATCGAGGAGCTCGATGGCGCGGGTGGTTAGCGCGTTCGGCTGTGATCGTTGTAGTTAAGCAACTTTCGCAGTGGTCGGTCATTGGATGGGTGACCAAAAATTACTATCTCGAGCTCCTCCGTGCTTCGGAAGGCACGTTAAGCCGTTGGTCCCCGCTGCATCTGCAGTCGTTAGCACCCACCAATCCGCACTGGGCCTGCGTGGTGGGTCATGGCCCAATCTCCCTATTCCATCCATAGGGAAGGCCTTTACCCCAGCAGTGGGGACATTAATAGGCCGATGATGATGATGACTGTATAGAGAATAATAATGATGACCGAGAAGGAAATAACACATTACCTGTTGAGGAGTTGCTGGCATCAATGCCGTCATAAACGCAGCCTTCAAGTTAGTGCTGATGGTACTAATGATTTGCTCACGGCATGTTATCATAGCCATACCGGCTGTAAGATTCCTCATCATGTGATGCGCACAGGTACGCATACGTACTTCATCTGGGTCTAGTGCGAAATCTTTTCTGATGATCTGTTCGCATGTAGTGAGAGCGTACTTTATGGATCTGTCCACCACAGGATGAATCCATTCCTGGATAGATCTTTCGATAGCAGGTTTCACAAACTGTTTAAGATGCGGATAATTTTGGAACAATATGATGTGTGGGTTAAAACATAACTTCTGGCCGAACGCAGACGTCGAAGAAACGTTCACATCCAAATAGTTGAATCTTGGTTCGGGTAACCCGAGAACACCCATCAAACCAGGATCATTCGCTACGAGGCCGCTGGTGGGCGTGGGGGCGGTAGCAGACATGTCTTCCGTCGGGATCATCGGAGGCTGAGGTGGGATCATCTGCATCTGAGGCGTCTGCACTATGGGTTGGTTTACAGGCAAAGTATTTGCAGCCTCCTTATTTTGTTTCGGTTGCGAAAGCTGGAATTCTATCGTTCTCAGCTTTTCGGGATCTTTCAAATATAGTGTAGGTTTCAAGTCAGATATATCGAGGCTGAGATTCTTACACAACACTTCTATTTCAAACTTCAAGTTCAGTTTTAAATCAGGTTCTTGATGTAGTTCAGCCAAAACGTTCATCAGCGCCATTGACCAAGGGTTCGGAGGCTTGAACACGACACTCTTAGCACAAGATTCTAGAACCTTGGCAACGAATGGCACTACATAGAGCAGTTCTTGTTGTCCTTTGTGATAGGCTTCGAGTAACAGTGCCTTCAGATCTATGTCAATATGAAGTATTGGCTGGTTGCGAGCTAACGTTAACATGCCTAGCCAGTGTCCGAGATTCTTGAGAAGTGAGCGATCTGAAAAGTTGGCTATGCCTTTGTCAGAGCGCAATAAAACTTTGATGTTACGGTAAGTTTCTTTCGTTACCATTTTATTGATGTCTCGGATTTTAAGAACGTCAAGAAAATTGGAGTATAACGCATGGAAGTTGAGCTCGATAGAAGCTCTCTTCATGACAAGGTATTGTGACAACCAGGGATAGTACTCGTCTGTGATTATTTCCTTGAGTTCTTCACATTTCGTTTGAAGATTCAGCTGACTGAGGTTATTGAAAATGAATGCTGTTTTGTCCTGTATTGCCTCAGGGGGAGTATTTATTTTCTCTTCTCTATCGGTAGCAGTCAAAAGCGTATCTATATTAGTGGCGTTAGCGATGGAAGGTCGGCTTCCAATGCCTCCTGCAGCACAATTTGTTACTTTTGCTATCACAGAAATACTAGGCGCGCAAACGACAGCTCTGTAAACAAAAATAAATAATGTAAACACAAACATAATTATAGTGAACACTAACAATTTTGATTCTAGTTTAAAGTTTTTACCTGTAAGGTGCAGAAACCGTCACAACTGCACTTTGGTTGAGTACAGCCGCTAAGCTGCTGGGCAGCACAGCTCCCTGAGGTTTGGTAGGCGGTTCTTGACTCTGAAGTCCATATTCGATGTACTCAATAAGGTGAGGGGGAAAATCACTAAAATGTGGTATAGCTCTTACGTGCTCGCAATATTTGTGGTAATCTTTCAGACGCGATTTGAATCTGTCTAGCGCAGCTATACCAAAGTAGTACATTTTAGAGCCCTCGGGTTTCCGCAACGCGTCAAGCACGAATCGGAGAGCAAGCCCCAGCGAAACGTAGCTTGGGACAAGTCCCTTTTCAATGATGCCTCCAAAAAGTTGGGCGGTAATGTGTAGTTCTTTATCTGGATACTGAGGAAAGAACTTGTATTCCTCAAAGAGATTTCGAAGCATGCATGAGAAAACTTCTCGTTCCCTCTTGTTCGGTGAATCTTGGAACTTTTTCAACATGTCCAGTACTTCATCTATAGAAAGTGTTGGATGTGGCGGGTGGTTGTAAATCCTCTGAAAATATCCATTGGCTTCGTCTTCAATCTCCTTCGAAACATTGTGCATCATTTCAGGGAAATGGATTGGATCTGGAATTCTAGGTTTGTCCATTGCTGGCGCTGGAGCCATTCTGGCGAGAGCGCTCATGTTAGCTACGTTGGTGTTGTGTTGCAAGGGCATCATCGTGAAGGGACTATTCGGTCCAGCTCCCATGAGTCGAGATGGTGACCCAGGTGTTGTGACTAAGGGTCCGAGAGTACCGGGCATTGCAAATGCAGTATTAGCTGGAGCGCCCAAATTTAAATTCGCCACGTTCGGTGTCAAATTAGTAATAGAATCGACATGCGGAGTGAATAACTGCCCTGCCAAGCCCGCTGCAGGGTTGAACGGCGTTTCTAACACACGAGTATGCGGGCGTGCTAATCCCGCGATGCTTTGTCTTGTCTTGCTCAGAATAAGCGTTTGACAGTTAGCTATAACGTTGTAAATAGCTTCCTGCAACTCCTGTTGCACGTTGGGAATACAGAGTTGTAGGCAAGCCAGCATTGTGGCTATTGTTTCAGGTGGTAGTTGAGCTGCTTTGGGAAGTTGTTCTTCGGGTCCCTTACCGATCACTTGAGGACATCGCCTTTGCAAAAATTTCACCATAGCAGACACAAAAGTCTCACCGTGATCCCTGATTTTATCTGTTAGCCATTTGTCCAGTTTCAAGTATTCTCTTCTTGAGGCCAAACAGGCCAAATCAATGACGAACGGGAATGATTGAACATTCAGTAGTAAAGACAGAGCTTTGAGATCTTGCGCAACATCTAAAATCCGTGATAGCTTGGATTGATCACTCTCACCACGTATGTACCAGTCAGCCATTGCGTGCATAATAATTGGTTTAATATTGGGGTTCTGTGTATGCCAAGCGTGATGTAAAATAATGCCGGAGTTGGGGTGGTTGCCCAGAAAGATCGGTATTAGCGTTGTCAATAACTCTTGTCGAAATACTGTTACAGGTGGACTTATTTGTAGTAAAGCTAAAAGCAAGATGTCAGGACAATGCTGCAGTGGAAACTTTAATAATTCATGCACCTGCAAGTAATACCCGCGCTCTGCGGCATACAGCAGAAGTTCAACCAAATAAAGGCATCTCCAGGTTGCTATCTCTTTATTGTCTGTTTCTGGGGGTGATTTCAATAAATCTATCGATACTGGGTGAAACGGATGATCGGCAAAACTGAAGATGTCTGAATATTTCAGAATCATAGTGATCAAACTTATTTGCCCTTCCAAGTTCGTCCATCGACGGCAAAGATATTCCACGGGGAATATATTGGCCGGATAGCCCGCACTTTGAAGCCCTAATCTCAAGATGGTGAACAGTAAACTCAATCCTTGCCTATCAGGTACAATAAACTCTGGGTGATCCAGCTGCAAGATCACTTCTTTCCAATTCAAATTAGAAGCTAACTCTTTTAGTGTTTGCACAAATACTTCTGCATTCCACGATTCGCCATGTCCGAGTGTTATGTTGTCCTTCTTGGTCTCATGACTCATCCAGAAATTACCAGGCGTTTGAATCTGAGGGCCATCAGACATTGATGTATGATATCTTACCATCATAGATATTATCCTGGCCACCTCAATGGCAGTTGGTTCTCGGGCGCCAAAGTTTAACATGTTGTTTTTGCAATCCTCTACAGAAGATGTAAAGGAATATCCGATATCACGGATGATATCTGCAAGTGAGTTGTCCATCATGGCAGCAGCCATATCGTCGGCTGTTGTCATCTCCTCAAGTGGTGTCTGTGTATCGTCCGGATATAGCAGTGGCGCCAATACGATAGGCACTACTTCACGGGGGAAATCAATTCGCAAGCGTTTAAGAAATAAATCTTTCGTTACAGTGGCTAATTTCTCGTGCGCGATGCTAGTTAGTAGAGTTTGCAAAACTTCAGGGCTGCATTCCTGAAGACCTGCACGCTCCACCTGATGACCACGTTCTGTGAAACATTAAAATAAAGTCACCAATCTGTTAATGTAAACGTACAATATAATACAGAAATCCAGCTATCTTACCTGCGTCTAGATAACACTGCACGAGATCCAAAAATCTCTTTTTCAGATGTTGCTGAGCTAACGATACTATTTCAGTTTTTGAAGAGTTTCTCCTCAAAACCAAAGAGAAGGCAACATCCTCAGCAGTGGTTAACTTTAATAATCTTGAGAGTCGATTCAGTAATGTATTTGAAGGTTTTAAAATCTGCAAGGAACATTTCATTGGAAGCATGAAGTAGGTACTACAATATTTACCAACTATTCTATGAAACTAACTACATATAATATCATACGACAACTAATTGCCCATATACTTTGAGAGCTAACATTTAATAAAAACATTAATTTATGAAATACAATTAGTACCTACATCTGTATGATGTCTGTTATGTCCATGTGTTTATTCAAAATCTCCATGGCCTCCTAGCCAGCTGCAGTTAACAAAATATTTTTCACAAATACCTTATTATCAGAATGATGATTAATTAACATTAAAATGAAATAAATTCCTACTTGTATAATATAATATAAAACACGAAAAGATTATATAAATCTAATTACTTTGAAACAGTAATGTGAAGCTTCAAGAGTAATTCAACTTTAAATCATAGAAAACGTAGCATCTCTTTATTATTTAATGTAGTTATAAAAAAAACAAGTGGAATTAAGTCAACAGCATCCTCATTTATGAGGGAAATTCGTAAAAAATTAATTACATAATTATATTCCTCATTTTTTTATAAAATTATAAATTTTAACCTTTGATCGATTAATTCGTTTTATTGCTAATGTAATTCTGTTTGTAGCATATAAAAAGATTATACTTGTAGATTTAAAGTATTATTTTTGTAGACAATTTAAATTTAAGGTCACCTTCCTAAAGCTTCTATGTACAAAACATGCATATTATCTTTAGCAACAATTATAAATTTACAACTCTGTCTAAAGAGGAACCGTCGAAATCATGTAGGGTGGACATACAGACAAATACAGGTGGATCTCATGAAGTCTAATGGGCAACTAAAATGTAACTATGAATATTGGCTAGCTACTTATGTTATGTGTTGTAATTACCTTTTGGAGTGAGCGTGTTGGTTGGTCGACTGCTCGGCAGACTACAGTGGATTTTGCCGGGTGGTTGAGTAGGGCTGCAAGCTGTGCGGTCAGGAGGGACGCGTGGACACTGGTGCTCGACGACCCTGACCTGTCGCTGTCCCACGATGACTTTGCTGCTTCACTAAGCAAGCACCTCAAGAGCTGATTCTCTGCTTCCAGTCCATAAAGACTGACAAGCTGTGAAGGAAAGCATCAATATTAAAGGACTAAAAAGGAAATACAACATAGTTCAGTGTGCTTACTATGCAGAGAATAAACATTGAAAACCTAATGAGAAAATATAACTAATTCTACAATAGCTTGTGCATGACAAACAAATTTAAATCAAAATAAGTCTAATTATTTCTATACAATCTAATGCTCTATCTGCAAGAAAGCCAAATATATTCTATATACTTAATATAGAACTTCGCAGGGCAAATTACAAAAAAAAATGCAATAAAAGCATATTAACTAACACACATAAATGTACACTCGCTTATTGCAAACTGATTCAGTTCAATATGTCAATAAATTTAAAATGCTAACATTACATTTAACATAATCGATAGAATCTAAGTTGTGATGACAACTATTGAAATTCAAACAAAACTTAGTTATATTATCACCCATATTGCAATTTAGCATCTTAAAACTATACAATCAACATAATATAACTTCATGGTGAATGAAAAGGCTGAATTTAACTTGACATGGGTACAGATCTAAGCAGTGGGAGCTAAATTTAAAATTAAACCTTTTTAAAGCGAGTAATATTGTAACTTCTTATTATTTTGTTATTATTTCATAATTCATTAGGTACCAAGATTAACCAGTATCTTACTTTTTTTTTTGTATTTATTAACTCACTATATCTATCAAATGGCAATATTGTAGAACAAAACTGTACTCCTTAATAAGTGGGCATCATATCATATCATTTTGGAATAAGCCTTACAGTAAAGTTAAATAATCATATTACAAAACACTAACAAATGACTTAAAGATCATTTAAGACAGAATGAACCTGAACTGAACCACCAAACTGGTACATGTGACTGGATGATTTATTCTAGTAAATGTGAGCTTTAGATTATCAATTAAAGGATGCAGCCAGCTCAGGACCTATCAAGATCTTTCGGGACATCTATGCTTAGCCATGAGTAAACATGTCTTAATGATGATGATTTTTATTAACTAAAATATTTTTTTCTGCTTACATGTTTTGCTTGTACACCACAAAATCATATAGTTATGCAAAAAAAAAGCATATTTAGCATGATTATTATGGTTATAATTTTTATTATTTTTAAAGCATGTAACTGCTTGATGTTTAAATCTAAAGAAAATATAACTAGAAAAAAAAATATGATTATATAATGATTATTATGCTTATAGCACAATGAAATTTGTCTAACGCTCGCAAAAGCAGATGAAACATACAATTACCTTCAATGAATGTCAGTTGTGTTTTAAACTCTACATATATATCATTAACAAGTAAATGTTATCATCTGTCAGCAGAGCCAGATAATAATAAGCTATTAATTGCTAAATCAATACTGAATTTATGTTAAATCTAAATTGTGATTTAAAAGCTTTGAAAATTTAAAACATTAGGTCACCAATATGATGGGCTAAAATTAAAATACCTTTAAATATGATTGAAAGTATTTACAGTTTATTGAAGACATGTCAGTATTGATTTAACAATTTGATGTAGATGACAAACCCTCTTTATTATCAAACTGAAACTAGCAGCCACCAGCTAGCAGCCGACAGGGACGAAACATAGAAGATAGGGCCCGGGCCCTATATTTATTAAATATATTAGAATTTTTCATTGCGAAATTACAAATAATATTAAAAATTAACATGATATTAAGAGTTTAAGTTTAGGTATTATCTCCTCACCTAAAAATGATTTATTATTTTTTTAAAAGCTGTATCTCATCTCCTACACATACGAAATTGTTGAGATTTTCCCCAGAACTTCTTTTTAGGGCGAAGAAATAGTGGGTGTAATTTCAGCCAAGATACTCTAATAAGTTTAGTTGAAAAAAAAAAGTCTCAAGAAAATGTCGGCTGCTAGTTTCAGTTTCATCTCTTTATTTTAAGGATGCTATTGATATAGAGGTTATCTTCTTCAGGTTGCTAGAGTTGAAGTTAAGTAACTTTAGCATAAGATGGGTGACCAAAATTTATCATCTTAAGCTTCGTGCTGAATGTGCCACCACTCGACATTGAGACTCAGTGGTTTGCCCATTCTCATTTTCAATCCCTAGGAAAGACCTATCTTCATGCTGATGATGCCCATACTAAATGTAATTAAACATTAGAAAAGCATTTACTCAATACATTGTACACATGAACATTGATATTGTATAAAGCATTTGTACTTGGTCATAACCAGAGATGGTCAAATTTTATTTGAATATCAAATGTATAATATTTGCTTTTTTTTATTCTCAAATAATACATAAAAAATAAAACAAGGAATAAGTATTTTAATTAATTAGCAGGTTTGACAATAAATATGATTATTTCCTGATGTTTTTTTCATCAATACCCTTCAGGCTGCATCTCCAGTCATTAGTACCCACTAATCCACACTGGGCTTGCATGGTGTTACTGCCCATTCTATCTGATGATGATGAAGACGAAAATAATTTGTTTGCATTTGACAGATTTGTCATAGTGGCATAAGAAAAAGTGTTTTGCTGATGCAGGTGAATGCCATGGTGTATTGTAATAATCCCTTTCATGTGTTTTTTATTTACAAAAGTCCAGGAGGCCTACTCCAATTCAACGAAAAACGAAATTTCGATCGAAACTTCCCACTTTTCTTACTATGTTTCTGGTTAGTTTTTAATTATTATAATATTCGTCGCCGGAATATAGATTGAGATGTACATTTTCTAAGCCTACTCAAAGAAAGCTTTAATTTGATAGGTTATCGTTCAAATTAAGTAAAACCTTAAATTGACAAAATTAAAATTCGTTTGAACTTAGTAATCGAAAGTTCGTTTCGGAGAAAGAGAGTAGACTCCCTGGTAACAGTTGACAAAATACAATGTACATCAGTTTGTCTTATCGCTTATAAAAAATGAGTTTTCAAATATTATTTAAAATAATTAATAAAACCATGAATAACGTCCAACTCTAGTAACCAAGTCTAAGGCATTATTCGATTAATTTAATTGTTGATTAGCATTGCAGACTATTTGACTGAACATAGATTAATAGAATAATGCCTAGACTTGGGTATTTTATAATGTAATTGTCATCGTAAGATGTGTGTTTCAAATGATTGTACTGATATCCAGGAGGGGTATTAGAAAATGAACACGGACATTGTTCATTACAAAACATTCATAATCAACAGTGAGCTGCTGAGACTGATAGTTATAGAGTATTAGAGTAACAACAGCAGGATAAAAATAAGAATGGCATCCATCCAACACAACTAAAATACTCACCAATTAAGTTTGCAACCCAATGTAAGTTTTTTTGCCATTCAAGGTTCAATAGAACTCAACATAACATTGTTAAGCTTTAAATTCTCTGCTAGTGTTGTTATTTGCAAGCCCATTACTACTATTTTATGGTCTGGCTTTATGAAAAATGAATCAACTCTTATGTATTAGCAATTGTGTATGGAATCCACACAAAGATATTTTAGAGTTGAATAAACACTACATCAAGAGGTACTAACAGTAGAGAGGAAAGTGTCTTTCCTTTAACTTAACAATAAGATGACTATTCAATTTATAATGTAGAATTTGCTATCTTAAACTAAAGATTTTCACTTTTCCATATTAAACTCAATTGACTAAGTAGGTACCTAAGAATAATGAGCACGCTATATTCAATAAAAAATTCTTGCTTGAACAAATAATTAAATAGGTATTGAAGGTAGTTCTACATAAAAAAAAAGCATTTTAGTGCATTTATGGTTCAGTGTCACATTTTTTACAGTTATATACACTACAATTTGCTGTAATAAAGTATCAGTTGGACTAATTATTCATTCGAAGGATATATGTACTAACATATTGCATAAAGAGAACTGTGTGTTCTTATCAATGCCTACCCACTTATGTTGTGTGATAACTTTCGAAGAACAACGTAATGGTAGCTTAATGTGTAGTACAATAGTTAATCTGGAGCTAAACATTTAAATATAACAGTAACTATGATACAGCAATAAATTTCAATGCAATTATAAAAAAAAAGTAGGTATTACCGATAGAAACGCACTTCCAGATTTCTGTAACGCATGGTCGATTTCACCTCGAAATATACCCAAATGTTATAAATTATCGAAGAACACGTTAAAAAGTTTATTAAAATGAGATATTAATCAATAAATCAAATAGAAAATGCATTGAAGAATCACTCAGCACTATTCCAAATACTCGTGTCGCTTGCGGACGTTCACAATATGGCGACAACAGACAACAAAGACAAGCAATTTCTCACCTGTGACAACTCTTGACTAGTCTGCTTGAAGTTTTTCTTATTTAAATTTACAACGAGATAATTTATTTGCGATAAGCTAAACGTTAAAGAGTCCAGGTTCATAGTTCCATTAATCCGAAAACGAAAGCTTCAAACACGTTTGAAGCTTTCTGGATTTTTGACGGATTACTACAGTAAACGTATGTTCTTTTACAGTTTTTTTGCGAAATAACGATAAGCCTAAGGCCAACATCACCAATACTATTGTTCACTTCATTAAAATCAACATAATTTTTACACCCGACACTGCTATTTTGTAAAATCTGCACACGATGACGAATGCACACGCTCGCTCAACTCGCTCCATGAACGAAACCAGTAATGTTGCCAGTACCTGTGTCCTGTTTCGGACCATTCAAAATCTGAAAAGGGACGATTTTTAGACAAAAACAAATATTGCTACAGAAATATTAAACTAAAGACAGAACTATTTCGATAAAAGTCCGGACATTTTAGTCACAAAATGCAAACATCACCCACTTAGTTACAGTGATATTATACGCGTTGGTTTTGATTTTTAATGATAATTTATATTTTTTTTTAAATTAATGAGAACTTTATAAAGAAAATTTGACTTATTTGATATAACTTAATAAGTGGTTTTTCTCATATTGCATGTAATTAAAAAAATTCTGACAAATAAAAAAGCCGGACAAAGTCCGGACGGATGGTAATCCTATACGTGTTGTGTTAAGACGCGTTCTACTTCTTACATTTAGTATGGTTAGAACTATACCTGTGTGTCGCAATCTGTCGCGATATGTCGACAGCTTTCTGACTTACTAAATGTATGAAACAGATAGCTCTCTACAGATAGTTACAACACAACACGACAGATAAGTGTAGTACCGCCATAATGCAATTTAATGAAAAAAAACATATATACCTAAAAGGATCGTATTGTCTATATATTTTTTTGGGCACACAATAAAAATAAAGAAGACGGTACGGAAGACTATCCACCATGACGTACATAGGTATAGCGTGGTGGTACGATCGAACCGTAGACTTTAAAAAGCAAGCACTTATATCTAAGTTATTATCTTCATAATTGGAACATATCTCAACAACAATAGTTTTTATAAGGTAAGTTACGGTTATCAAAGGGACGTTTTGATGAGAAAAGGGCAAAAATCGCCCCTTTTGGGACGTTCTGGCACCGCTGACGAGACGTTCCCTGCCCCTTCCCTCCTCTCCTCTCCGTTCCGAACCGAACTTCTGTTCTGTACTCTCTGGTATAGAGGTTACGGAAATACCAACATAGAAAATAGTTTAATTTTATCGAGCAACCGCAGATTGTGGTAGAAATATTTTAACAAATAGACACCATTACTAAAGTCCTGGGTTCAATAATATTGTTAACATATTTTGTATGTGTAATACTTATCCTTGGAATATCGTAGGGTAGCACCGGTGGCACTCACGCACAGCTAGAGTTGTAAATCTAGTAATCTACCGTTGTCTACCACGAGTCTACCTAATCGTGAAGTGGACAAGAAGTGGAATACCGGTAGGCTTTATTCAGCAACGGTATATGTAGATTATTCAGCAGTAGTAGAAGTTTTTGCACAATATTTATTTTATGTTATTTAAGCTAGGAGACTTCCAGCAATAATTTTAGAGAAAGTAAAAATCAGTCTTACGTGAAAACGTACAGCGAGATAGATTTTTTAATTGTTATTTAAAATGTGATATTATGCACTAAGCCACGATTAACACACCAACTCCTAATGCTCCTAGGGTTATGGACTCGATCCCCAGGGCACTAATACCTTGTGGCAATTAGATGACATTGAAATGAGGGCACTGCTAGTGAATAAGTGGTGAAATAAGGATTACCATAGTCTATATACATTGGCGTGAGATAAAATGTAAGCAAACCATAAAAAGGATACTTTTTAAGGTCACGTTTGACAAAAGTAAACATTAAATACTATTTACATAGGAAATGCAGGGCAACATTAAGTTCATTGTTTTAAAACCTGGTACATACATATGAATAAGAACAAGAAAATGATGTGGTATCGTGGGACACCAGGTAGGAACGAAGTTCCTTCGGCTAATGTCGAATCGACACAAATTGCAAAAAAATCGTGCTCAATTTTATGTAGGTTTTCTTCATTTTTCTCTTAAATTTTGCTGATTAATTTTTATTTAAGTACAAGAAAGTATTTAGGAAATTCAGTATTTTCGGAAATAATAAATTACTTAAAATAAAAAAACATCGTAATTCAAATTATCAACTAAAATAACAAAATATGTCTCTTTATTTTTGTTTGACAACATAAAATTACATAGAAATAGAAAAATAGAAATAGAAATAAAAATAATTACAAAAAAAGTTTATTATTATTATTAATATTATTATTATAAGTAATTCTTATTAATCAGTCTCGTCATCAAATTCTATTGCTGAAACTATTGCGGCTGTCGCGCCTGCGCACGTCTCATTTAACGGTTTATTTCCACGCACTTTTTTCCACGGATTTTTTCTTATGGTTTTACTATCACATTTTTTTCAGCTCGGTCGCGCAGCGAAATCCCTATCCCCTCCAAGCCTGCCGTAAGGAACTGCGTTCCAAAATCAAATATTTCACACATGTAACGTAGTATACTCATCATAAATTCGTATATTTTTATTCTGCTGATAAAAGTATTTTAACAACTTAAGTTGACATGGAAAAATACCTAAAAACACAATCAACCTGTTGACGTAGGAGTGTATATTCTATCATATTTGTTAAATTCTTGTTATTTCTTTGTTTTATTTGTTGAGTTTGTTGTTATTTTTTCTGTTAAGTTAAAAGTTGTTGATTAATTATAGGTATAATAAATTAAACGTAATCATTGACTAGTGGGTACTTTCTGACATTATAAAAGTTTTAGAACCTTAGATTCTTCGTTTACATTTTGTCTCACGCAAAAGTGAATAGACTATAAGTATGTAAAATTTTCTCACTAAAGGGAACTTCATAATTTACAATTACTCGGAAAGAGTAATAAGATATATACTCTATAAATAAAAGGCTTATTTATGCTCTCCTAAAATCAGTTCCCATTTCAGTGACGCGCCACAAGATCTTGGTCGCACTGTACGTGCTACTGAAATATGGATTCTTAATTTTATATTCTATGTTGGAACTTTTTTGGTAAAGGAACTCATTGTGAGGAAACCTTCATGTCTTTCAAACTTTATATTCGACAATTTATGGGCTAACAATGGATGCTGAAGCACTAAGTAAATCTTCTTTTGTTGACATTTCAAAATATTTATTTAATTTTAATTGTTATGTACTTTCTCCTAGTACCAAAAAAAAAAATTTTAATATGCATATTCACTACCTACCGTGGTAACACGGTAACACATCGCAGTAACACATCCGATAATAACGCGTCTATGAGAAGGCTTAAAAGAAAAATTTCCACCAATGGATGTCAGCAGGTTAAATGATCCACAGAATACAGCTTAATCGTGGCTTAGTGCATAATGTCACATTTTAAATAACAATTAAAAAATCTATCTCGCTGTACGTTTTTCACGTAAGATTGATTTTTACTTTCTCTAAAATTATTGCTGGAAGTCTCCTAGCTTAAATAACATAAAATAAATATTGTGCAAAAACTTCTACTACTGCTGAATAATCTACATATTACTACCGTTGCTGAATAAAGCCTACCGGTATTCCACTTCTTGTCCACTTCACGATTAGGTAGACTCGTGGTAGACAACGGTAGATTACTAGATTTACAACTCTAGCTGTGCGTGAGTGCCACCGGTGCTACCCTACGATATTCCAAGGATAAGTATTACACATACAAAATATGTTAACAATATTATTGAACCCAGGACTTTAGTAATGGTGTCTATTTGTTAAAATATTTCTACCACAATCTGCGGTTGCTCGATAAAATTAAACTATTTTCTATGTTGGTATTTCCGTAACCTCTATACCAGAGAGTACAGAACAGAAGTAAAGTAAAAGCTGGATGCGAGTAGCCCAAGATCGATCTGAGTGGCGTGCAATTGGAGAGGCCTATGTCCAGCAGTGGACTAGGATAGGCTGTTGATGATGATGAAATTAAAAGCTACTTATTTTTGCCATGGTCAATTCAAGTAAAGCGTGGGAAGCAAGTAAGAGCGTTTCCAGTCTAGGGTCTAGGGGGGGAGGGGGGACATATTCCAAGACCGTAGATAGGGGGGGGGGGCATTATGGGGGCAATGACATAATCCAATCCACACTAGGTCCATTGTCACCCTCTAATCCGCGCTGGGTCCATAATCACCCACCTATCCACGCTGGGTCCTTTATCATCCACCAATCCGCACTGGGTCCATTATCACCCACCAATCCACGCTGGGTCCATTATCACCCGCCCAGCACTAGATTCATGTATTTTGTGACGGGGATTGTTCATTATTTACCGATGAGTCACCGATAACACTAATCGTAACGCAAATAATTTAACATATTCGCCAGTTTACCCCCCAAGTAAAGCGCACGCTAAAGAAGTTGCACTTTAAAAATTGGTGTAAAATAATGAGGAAAGAAGATATAATTTTTCTTGTAAGCAATAGTGTGCTGTACTGTTGCGAAGATACATATTCAACATCTCTTGACTGAATTACAAATGCTCGTATTCATCACACAAACATCTGCCCCCACCGGGATTCGGACCTCTAGAGTCCACGGCACCATGAAACCCGGCGTACAAACCACTCGGCCACGGAGGTCGTCACCTCCGTATCTTAACTCTATTACGGTTTTAAAAATCTGTATGTAGGTATGTTTTTATTTACTCGTATATACCTAGTGAATAGTGTACAACTTTGAAACATAGCACCTGTGTAATGTCGGCTTGCTTGTTTGAAGATCTTTTCCCCTTTTAATAGCTTCCGTCTGTTTTATTTTTCTGACTCCAAATATTTGCACTATTTAAGCTCTATCATACTTTTTGCAGTGAGCAGCTTCGTAGACTTTGGATGCTGTGATTCTACAATAATATCTGAGCTTGAACCATATTCAGGAATCTAATTGTTGCGAAGTGCACTGTGCTATATTTTTAACAGACTTCAAAAAAGCATGTTCTTAGTTTGACTTGTAAATATGTATTATTCTTTTAGATTTGTTGGTTTTAGCAGTCCTAATGGAACTGCAATCACTGCGACCTATAAGATCTATTGTGTTTCGCCACCATTTTAAAGTACCTATCTCTTTTAGCTCGACAGCTTTCAAGAAAATCAAACGTTTCTACCTTTTAGAGATTTGATTTTCCTCTGGGAGTATTATATGTCGTCCCAGATAAATACTGCGTTTGTGGATAAGAGGCTCATATTCACATAGAAGGTCTTTTGGTGTTTCACGCTCCTGATTGTAGTATCTACAAACATCAGTGTCACTTAATTTCATATGAAATTGGTGTCTGTTGAGTTTGCAGTGTCCAGTTAATGCTCTTACGATACCACGGGTCTTCGGCCTGCTAAGTTCTATTAACTCAACAGTCCTTTTTTTCTAATCCTGGTTGGTTTAACAATATTTTTTCGATTTGCCTACAAGGTCTTTAAGAATTTGCATACCATGGTTTATAGGGATGTCACAGAAAGGTTCTGGTCCCATCTGTTGCCCCTGTGCCCTTGCTCTTGCCAGTTCATAAACTTTTTCATTGCCGATTATCCTTGAATGACCTGGTACCCATTTACGAACAATTTTATTCTTTGGACCCAGGTTATTCAGCTTATCAACGCAGTCTTTCACCAATTTCGAGCATATCGTATTCGAGTTAATAGCGTTAAGCGCTGCACACAAACCAGGTCATATCTGAAAAGATATGACCTGGTTTGTGTTGTTTCGTTGACGATTGGCTTCTGCATATACAATGATGGCATATACCTCTACCTGGAATATAGTAGCGTGTTTTCCGAGATTCACGCTTCTATTGAATCGCACCCTTTAGCCGCGGTAGAATAATGGTCAGTGTATTCGCCCAGATACCAGAGGGTGCGGGTTCGAGTCCATTCTGCTGCAATGCTCCGCGTATAATATTTTGTTTTAAGGTTTAAGTACAAATGTCTTAATCTAGGTTATTTACCATATAGGTACCAGATTTCATCCAAATCCGTTCAGTAATTGTTGCTTGATTTAGTAAATAACATACGAAGTTGCATAATATTAGTAGGAATATTTAATCACGACATAACAACACCAAGACTCTAGACCACTGATTACTAAATATCGATATCAATAGACAAGTTCATAGAAAACAGCATCAAGACACCATTACATAAATAAAAAAATTCAACTGTCAGCAGAGTGAAGTGAAGTGAATTTTGCAAGTCCTACGGTAGTAATTTGAGGTTAGTTTGACTTATTATTTTTTTATTTTTTATACAAAAACTAATTTACTCTCAGGTTTCCGAAATTGTAGAGTTACTAAAATGTAGCTAGTGATATTTAGATTTAAGTATTTTGTGTTAAAATTTTTCAATAATTGTTTTGTAGTTTGTGATTTTTTGTGTCTGCGTGTTTGTGTCATAATCATTTTAGCATATAATTCCTTGCATTTCTTTTAAATCCTTTGAGGAGTTCATGATAAATTTTCTAAAGGTTTTGTTTTTATTAATCAGCGATAGCTATATCAGTTTATATTGGTCGCATCCAGAAATAGCAATGTTACATAATGGAGGTTGTTTATTGATGGTTGTGGAAAGAGAGCTGTAAAAATTGACCTTTCTTTGCAGTTTTACAATGACTGTGCAATCTTATAATACTATCATATTTTGATTACCTTTCAATCATACCTTAATTTAAGCAAACAATTTAATTTGGATTGCAAACACAGCAACCATAACTTTTTACAAATCCACATTCAACAAAACAAGAAGAGCTTACTAGTTTTAATTCCAACAGTACTTTTACTGTAAAGAAAATAAAATCCTTGTAACTGAGTTTTGTATTTTCTTGTAATAGGAAAATTTAATTGTTTCAGTTTTATGGCGATCAAACATTTCCTTCGTAGGAACCTTGTGACTATAGCATTCCCAACAATCGCTGCAACTCTCATTTACTTGGACTGGAGTCACACTAGAACTTGGAAGTCACAACAAAAGCAGAAGTAAGATGGCGATCTTTGGCATAACAACTCGTTATGTCTGGTTTGCGGTGCCATTGTCCGGCTTTTTCTTTGGTAAATTTTTAGATGATCAAGAAACATTGAGGATGACTAGTTTCAGAGATAAATCATGCTTGTACGGAGGCAGAGTGAAGGAAGGTGACCCACCATCTTGGCCTTAAATTATTGAAACAGAAAGATGTAGTTTAACTCTAATAAATACGGTAACAAAAAACATGGTTTCATTTAAATTCTTTTAAGATTTATTTTCTCTTAAATATTGGCTACTGTAGGTTGGTTACAGTAATTTCGTTTTTAGTCTGGTTGATCAATCTAATGAGACTTTAAAAGTAGTAGTCTAATATTTCACTTGTACCTACCAAGGTGTCCCCCAAAGAGATTAAAGAATTATTAAATATCTTTGGTGTCCTCCCTGGTTGAGAAGATTCTTTTTCATTTGTAGGCTGGCTACATTATAATTATAGAAGGCTACATTATAATTTATAGAATCGCTCCTCCATAATAAATATATAACCCTGATGTTCTTAAAGTTCCATTTTAAATTAAATAAAGCAACATTAGAATGGCTTCACAAATTTAACAAATTTTGTTTTGGTTGCATTTGTTATATTGAGGAAAAGGTTTGTATAAAGATGATCTTCAAAACTTGGACTGTCTATCCACCACCACCAACTATGTTACATACTGAAATCTAAAGTTGTTACTTAAAAGAGAGCACCTTGCAAATCAGCACACAGCACAGGTGTGTCCAGGCAGCTACATACTTAGATTAAAACAAAAAGGATAGATACGGCACTAGCCTCACTAAAGTGATCCGCATAAATTGTGGTCCACGACCCTAATCGCTTTAGTCACAACTTGACATGCAAACGACGTACATCTGAACGCCAAAAAGAAATATTGCTAATATTTTGTGTTTATATGACAAAACAATGCCTAAGTGTGTTTTTAAAAAGTGCTCAAATTGCTCAAGAACTAAAAATAAAACCCACGGCACCACATTTTCGTTTCATTCGTAAGTACTATAAAATATATTTTTTCATAAAAATTGTTGTTTGTTTTGAATCTTATTCGGTAGTAACGTCGAGTACTGGTCGCCTGATTGGTCGGTAATGCAGTGACGCGGATCTCGCCGTCTCGTTCGCGCTGCCGTTGAAACTTAACGTGCTGTTTCGTTCGGGTCGGTAATGCAGTGACGCGGATCTCGCCGTCCCGTTCGCGCTGCCGTGGGATCAGTTTTTGTTTGATGCAAGTATGAGCGTACCGTATCTACCCTTTTTGTTTTAATCTAAGGCTACATAGGCAAAGTCGTGTTTACGGCTGGTCAACAGCTCAACTAGAGGGTCTCTGAGGCTCGTATTATTGAAAGATTCTCAGTGATTGATCTAGTCTTGAGCATAGTTAGAAAGGGATGTCGCTATATATAGCATATAGCGACATCTTTTTCTAACTGTACTCAAGTAAAGATGAACACTTAGTTGGCATTCTGTAATACGGGCCTTAGATTCCGATCTCGGCTCTAGTTAAAGTTTACGTGGGGGGCGGGGAAAATGCCCAAGTATGTACCTGTACCTGGTATTTTTTTTTGATTGACAAAGATTCACCAACAACATATAATTTTACATTACAATTTGAAAAAATATATAAATACCATACTTAAAGATATGCTTTTTAATAGGAGAATACAACATGCACATAAAATAAATACAAATAAACTACAATGACAGATTAAACAAACAAAAAATATATCCACCATCATGAAAAACAGGTATACTGAATTATAATATTATTTAGTCTGTGTTACGGTCTAATTTTATTTTTTCCACAAACAACCTCTTATATACGCGCTCAGTATTGTGGAAAACGTCGACACTGCAGTCCTGTAAATCATTGTAGGTACGCATACACCGGTATAGCGTGTCGTGTGTAGACCGGGTCTTCGCACGCTTATCCTACGGGTGCGGTGTCTGCCTAATGCTAAGCTAGTATGCAAGTATGCTAGCTGTGTAGTGTTGGTGTTTGTGGCCTGTGTGGGAGGAGTCGGAGGCGGATGTACTCTCCTGGGCTGACAGAATCGGAGCGAGTCAGCTAGGCGCCGACTTTTAAACGTGCCTTTCGAAGCACGGAGGAGCTCGAGATAGTAAATTTTTGATCGCAGCCGAACGCGCTAACCACCTGGGCCATCGAGCTCCTCACAATAATTAAAATTAAAATGAAGTGTCTTTATTATATATAAAGTTCACTTAACTTCTGCTGCTGCTAAGCAAAAAGCTGATTAAGCGAAATTGCCATAAAGCGAATTCCTAAAGAGAATCTGTCCTAAACTAAAGTAAACGAACAAATTATATCAAATTAATCAGTTCGCGTTTTTAGATAGGTACGCTCAATTTGATTAAGGGCTCTTGGTCCTACCGGTTTATCACATATACCCGTGGTCCTGCTATGCCATGACAGACCCACCATACCCCTAGCCATACCCCTGGGGGTAGGGTGGGACTGAACCATACCACCGTTGTAGTTCTGGGATTTTATGGAAAAATAGAATAAAAATAGATACCTAACAGATACGAATATTTAGTTTATTAAAAAAACCGAAATCCGTTCCGGCAAAACCTAAAAATATAACAAATACTTATTTTGTTATTTATCTTTAACAGAAAAACTTAAAAGATGTTAATCTATGTTCTTAATTTGTCTAACGCATGCCCCAATGGTGATTTCGTTGTGCACTAACTGCATTTACTACGTACAAAAGGATACTTGAAATAAATACACGATAAGATTATTATTGAGAACAATCAAGTAAAAATGAATTATAAGTACATATTTATACTATGTCGTATGGGATGCTATTGACACCAGGTACCTACGTAATATTCGGAAAAACAAAACCTGAAAACATATAGTGCACAGCACTACGGTGGTATGGTTCAGTCCCACCCTACCCCTGGGGGTATGGTGGGTCTGTCATGCTACTATGCTAGGGTTGTTTAATATGGTATCGATATTTTTTTTTAAATTTTTTAATTTCTTTTGAAACACAGCCTTCTTATCAATGAATTGTACAAGAAAATATTAGTTCTATTTGACATTGTCCCCAGTGGGAACCGGAAACCGGAGTTCTATTTGACATTGTCCCCAGTGGGAACCGGAAACGTAGCCAGTGGTGATGACTGAGAACAAGCATGATATTCTAATGACTTGGTAGGTAGTTATTTATTAAATCATTCCATTTCCGAGGTTTTCTTGTAAGGGCCGATCGTTGAATTTCAATGGAAAAAGGCTGCATTATAATCTTTCTCATTTTCTCATGTTTGGCTTTAAATGCTCAGATCATGTAAAAAGGTGGAATTTTTGGGTTTCGCAATTCAACTGATTGTCATAATGAGGGCACCTATGAGTAGAAATGAAGCAAATTGTATAACTCATGGAACTTTATTTAAAAGGTAATCTTGACATTCACAATGTCTTTTTAGCCATTTGGTACCATACAATAAAGAAAGGCGCCCAAAGGCCGGAGCCGAACATGAATGCAAAAATTATCGTTGTCAGGTACCTGAAAACATAAAAGAAATAATCACCACACCACACTAACAATAGCTCCAGGTAAACTTGTTTTTATAGACTACCTGAGTAGACTACCATAACTAACCGATTGGTAACTTTGAAAGGCATGTTATCAAACGGCTGTGTCGGTCCATCGTGATGGCTGTTTAGTTTTTGCATTCGCATAGGTGTCGGCAATTTCGTAAGCAGTCCCCTTGACCGTACTATAGTTGTTATCATCGAACGAATTCCTAATCTCAACATCTTAAATGTTGTTTCGACTGAGTCTACTTAATATTTTTATTCCAATTTAAAATCTATGAGAATCCGCGAGCAATACAAATCTGCAATGCGTATGACAGACAACTTCAGTTTTTAGCGTAGAAATACAGTTTCAAAACACAAAGAGGTTGTGTATTGTGTCGTGAGGATGCATGGAGCAAATATATTTAATGTCATGAAACTGTATCCAATCTAATGGTCGTAGCATCATGAAATTATATGCGTAGCACACATAAAAATTCGTTGTATTTCATTCTGATTTTATTATTTTTGAAAAACATGAATTTTGTAATCGTAATCCAATCCGTGCCATCTATCGAAATATTAAGCAACTACATTGCAATTGAAGAGTAATTTAAAATCTTACAGCGCCATCTATCCAGTTTTACTTACATTATCAGTTTCCGATTGCACCGTAGATGTCACTAGTAGTAATTTTATGTAGTGGATGTGGAATGGAATAATGATAATGTTAGTAATGATCACACATGGTATTATCACATAAGTAAATAAACAGATATTACTGTTTAATTTTCAAGGAGTTATATCGTTTATAGATAAGACAGAGGCATATATTTTCGGGAATTTTAAAATCGACTTAATAATGATAATTTCGATATGTTTCTTTCGTTTCATCTCCACATTACATAAAAATTAATCCCTATTACCCATGCCATGGTTATCCCATAACCTGTGTACGAATTTACCGATTTTATGAATCTTATTTAAATATTACATTGTACAATTCTCGTAGCAACAAGGTATTCGCGCTCGCGTTATCCGTACACAGCTGTATAAATCTTATTATAAACTAGCGACCCGCCCGGCTTCGCACGGGTGCACTATATTAATGAGACATTAAAATCAATATTTCCAGTGGTTTCTAGTGAAGTTTAAAAACAAATCTTTAAGGTCCAATCTAACCCCCCCAAACTTTGCCTTGACAATAAAGAATACAACAAAGAAAATAATTACCAATTTGGTGCAGTCTTACAAACATTATGCCAGGAATCAAAAAATGGGAACAGTGAGAGGGAAAGCACAACTATTTGACACACATACAAACACACATACAAACACACATACAAACACACATACAAACTACATAGTCACCTAACAAAAGTAACACAACCAACGATATTAAGTTATTTTAATTTCTTTTTGTTGTGCCTCTCCACACTATTGTAGGTTGGCCGTCAGCCTTGCGTATTTATTAGACTTGCAACGAATAGTACATTCGGCAGTATACCGAATATTCGGCGAGGGCCCTGACCGAATAGCCGAATATTAGGCCAAAAACTTGTACAGACGTGTACCTTTATTTTGTTCTAATCTGCCGTCCTCAAGCTAAAATGCGGCTAAATGACAAAACTAGGACTGCCATCTCTAAAATGTGGCAACCAGGATAAGACGCGTGATAACCCCGGATTTTGGAGCCCAGAACCCGGACAGACCAATAAAAATAGTTAAAAATATCACAAATCAACTTTTTTATGTTGATCTAGGCAAAAGAGCTAGCGGTCTACCTCATAATAAGTGGTCACTACTGCCCATGGACACTTGCAGCACCAAGGGCCTTTCATGCGTTGCCGTACATTTTTAAACCCGGACTACAAATGAAACCCCGCCCGGACGCTCCCCGGACGCCCCGTAAACTAGGACAAATCCGGGGAAACCCGGACGGATGGCAGCCCTAGACAAAACCAACTTTTGAGATATGGCCAAAAACGGCGCGTAAACTTTAAATTATTGCTATTATGTAACCATTCATCACATGACTGAATGAATTAAAAACTGTTAACTTGTTTAATACAGAAAATGATTAAATTATGTACCTGTTTTATGTACCAATGACTACTTAATAAATGATTATTTCTCTATGACAAAATATATTTTTTAAGTATTCGGTATTCGGCCGAATAATATGTAGATATTCGGTATTCGGCCGAATATAATAAAAGCAGCCGAATAGGCCGAATACCGAATAGTAACCGAATATTCGTTGCAAGTCTAGTATTTATCCTTCGAGCCTGAAAAAATAGTTTTCCCATGCTGGCGATACCAAGTCCTCTCTCTGATGTTTCAGAGCCAGGACATCTTTCTTCTTTAGCCATTAGATCTCTTTAGCATAGTAGGCGTAGTTTTGAAAACTGCCTGTCATTTGCAGAGCTATCTAAGAGCAAACTCACTATTCACCGCCGAATCCGCTGCGGTGTGATTTAAAATTTATTTGAAACTAGCGGCCCGCCCTCGCTTCGCTTCGGTGTAGAGCTGAAGTGTAGACTAAAGTTTTTGTTCTCAGGCTTGTATTATACACAATGACATTCATCTATGATTCTCCTTATACCTGCATGCAAAGTCTCAGCGCGATAGGTTTAAAATTGACAAAATTTCATACAAACTTTCATTGTCTATTTTATCCCCTTGGGGGTAGAATTGATCAAAATCCTTCCTTAGCGGATGCCTACGTCATAACATCTACCTGCATGCCAAATTTCAGCCCGATCCGTCCAGTGGTTTGGGCTGTGCGTTGATAGATCACTATGTCAGTCAGTCACCTTTGAGTTTTATATGTATAAATAGTCGTGTTAAAATTTAAAATCACACCGCTTAAATTCCGAGGTCAAAAGTGTGTTTGTTCTTACTTCTTATTGCACTGCTATTGGCTTATTCGCTAACTTTTTTGATATTTACAGTGTGATAAACTGAACTAAAGAGCAAATTGTGTATCCATCGATGCTTTTCAGTGAATTGAAGTGAAGTGAAAGTGAATAAGTAAATAGCTCGGTGATTTCCATCTTTCAAGAACCGTTAGCGAATAGGTCTTCTCTAGGCTAGACTGAGTGAATTTTTCAAGTAAAATTTTTATAACATCTGCCCCCACTGGGATTTGAACCCGGGACCTCTCGAGTCGGCGACACCATGAAACCCGGCGTACAAACCAGTCGGCTACGGATGTCGTCCAACTAAATATATCTTCTTACATCCCATACTAAAGCTAGCGAACAAGGGAAAACTCAGCAAAGAAGGGAAGGTGAGTAGGTTACGTAGCAGAATAGACAGACAGATAGAGTAACTGTCCAGTATTAGGTTATTATAATTTTCATATTTGTTTCTTAGGTTTTCACGCACATCACTCATTAAATAAAACTAGTTTTTACGGGTTAATGCACGAAACTTTATTTATTTATTGACGTTTCGTAGCCTTTACAGGCTTCGTCGTCAGAAAAAGTCTTTCGAAGGTAGCTCGACAAATTAAATAAAAGTTTTATTCTGACGACGAAGCCTGTAAAGGCTACGAAACGTCAATAAATAAATAAAGTTTCGTGCATTAACCCGTAAAAACTAGTTTTATTTATTTTAATTTTCCCCCCCTTCATTGTTTCAGCTCTTTAAATAAATAGTAATTAACTCAGAAAGATAATTCTCGCAAGATGCGCTGTGTGTTGTACGACACTTATTTTCATTATTGTTGTTCTGACAAATTGAAATCTGCCACCAGGTCCTGATAATGTTATGAATCAATAAAAGAAAAAATAACAGGTACACCTTTATAATCATCATCATCATCAGCCTATTAATGTCCCCACTGCTGGGGCACAGGCCTTCCCCATGGATGGAATAGGGAGATTGGGCCATGACCCACCACGCGGGCCCAGTGCGGATTGGTGGGTGCTAACGACTGTAGATGCAGCCGGGACCAACGGCTTAACGTGCCTTCCGATGCACGGAGGAGCTCGAGATAGTAATTTTTGGTCACCCATCCAATGACCGACCACTGCGAAAGTTGCTTAACTTCAACGATCGCAGCCGAACGCGCTAACCACTTGCGCCATCGAGCTCCTCAAACCTCCTTTATAATAAATAATGAAAATCATCAACATTTTTACTTAAGTTTTCCTAACTAATAAGAAATGGTGTGAAACCAAAGTTTACCTACCAAATAAATATGTGCCGAATGCTCTATCAGGGACTTTATCGACAACTGATGAAACAGGCCCTGAACTTCTCCACTTTTATCAGTAAAAGGTTAGTTAAGCATTCAATACGAGTTTAAGGAACGTCGTACAAAATTACTTTTGCTTGGTTTAAAATAAGTCTTTAATTTTCTTGTAGTACAAACTGTATTATTAATCTACTTACTAGCAAACCAGTGAACCAAATGTTCACCAAAACCTGATTTAAAAAAAAAATGTATTTAATTAATTGAGAACTTCGGAGATTTTGTGTGGTTTCGTTTGAAAATCGTGATTTCTCGAAAACCGGAAGTGCTACGTTACTCAAATCCGGTTTGTAGTCTTATCAGACTATTCTTAACTTATAACTTAAATATTCTCTTTATCTATCTCTTACGGTTTGGCCGCTGAAACAGCACCACAGACGGACGGACGGACTTGTCTAATAGATAAGAGATACTAATAATAAAATCAATATTGATAAGAATAAGCAACCATTATAATCTACCCAGTTTTATAAAGCACTAGCAAACCCGGCGAACTCCGTTTCGCCACCAGGATGGCTTTGTTTTATGTAACATTTCGTTTGGTGATTAAAAGAAGTTTTTTTTTTAATTTTTCCTGAATTTTCTTTGCTATAAACCTCACGAAGCCCGAGACCTTTCCAATGAATGCAAAACCGTGGAAATCGGTTCGTGCGTTCTGGAGTTATAGCGTCAGGAAGGAAAACCCGACTTATTTTTATATAGTAGATGACATCGCTAAGGGTAAAGAAATAAATGAACAGTGGACACGATTAAAAATAAATAATATAAGACATTTCATTTGTTTTATTCATTTCCAAATACAGTAACATCTATACAATGGCAATTCTACGACTAAATGATTTTTTATTATTTATTGACATGCATTAAAATTAAAAACTGTAAAATTATATCTACTATTGTCAATAAATTAAATCAATGTAATAAATAATAAATAAAATGTAATATTCTATTTTCTTTATTGGAGTTTTTAATTACAATCATCAAAAATAGGTAACTGTTGGCTTAATAATAATTACAATAACGTTATTATTGTAATAGGTAAATAAAATAAATAATAACTTCTCTTGTCGTTCTTACAAACAGTGTTTTATTAAAAAATAATATTATGTTAAAAAATATAATAAATTAAAAGATGTAAATTGTATTCGTATAGCTACACAAACATAGGTAGACACTTACGCGCTTCATAAGCTGTTACGATATTAAACTGACCTGAAAAATATGACCACTACAAAAAAAATATTGAATTAGAGGTGAGAAGGCCTATCTCAACTTAGGATTTGAACCCCTCTCCTGCAAGACACGGTCAGAATGCAAAAAAGGTTATTAAAGAAAAGGTCGTAAAGTTGGTGTCTACCAAATTAGGTATATATTTTATCTCTGTTGTGTGTAGGGGCTGGCCTTGCCTTTAATCGGGCCGTTTTAAATGTGCTGCGCTGTGCTATGCTCTATTTCTATATACAATGTAAAATAACTCAAGAAGAAGATAAGTTGTCCCAATGAAGCATAGAGCGGCACGACGCAGCATAGCTTGATGTTGATTGGTCACTCTTAGACGGGTTATTCATACGTACTTATTAATGTGACTATTTATTTATATTCTATCTTGTGTACTTTTATCAGATTTCAATTGAAGCCTTTAAGGTTTATCCTTATCTATTCTATTTACTAGAACTAGACTTTGTCAGCGGCTTGGTCTGCGTCGAGTTTTGGAATTAAAACATACTTGAAAGACGTCGCTAAAGTTGACAGAAAATGATTTTGCATGGACACTTGCAACACCAGGAGTATCACAAATACGATGCCGGCCTTTAAGGAAGGAGTACGCTCTTTTTTTGAAGGTTTTTGGGTCGTATTGGTCCGGAAACACTGCTGGCGACAATATATTCCACAGTTTTGTCTTACGCGGTAAAATGTATTTCTTTGTTATTAAATAGTTACTGTATGTGGGTCGAAGAATCCCACAAGAAGCCTTTATTTTCTGAGAAATTACTGCCGTAAGTCTTAGAACCAGGTAATAAATTAATCTAAGGTAAGTCACCTAAATTCATAACTTATTGCGTGATCCAATTACAAACAATCAAAGAAAAAAAAAATTGTTACAATAATGGGATTATCGTTATGATAAAAAGGGCTTTTTACCACTTGACTGAAATAAAATAAAACCTACACCCAGTTTTATTTTAAGGATTAGTAAAATTCCTTTTTAAGTCACGCACATCACTAATTAAATAAAACAAGTTTCAATGGTATCATCATCATCCTATTAATGTCCCCACTGCTGGGGCACAGGCCTTCCCTATGGATGGAATAGGGAGATTGGGCCATGACCCACCACGCGGGCCCAGTGCGGATTGGCGGGTGCTAACGACTGCAGATGCAGCCGGGACCAACGGCTTAACGTGCCTTCTGAAGCTCGAAAAGGATGCGAAACGTCATAAATAAATCTGTGCATCTATACCGTTGAAACTTCTTTTATTTCATAATAAAATTAAGGAAATAGGGTATTTAGATGTGGCATTTGATTGTAAACATAGGTGACTCTATCAACCAATCAGCTCGGACGTACTTAAAGTTTCCTCTCAAGAAAAACAAGAGTTTTGCGAAACGTTTTTCGAAAATATAAGCGTCAGATTGCAAGTTTAAGTGCCAGTTCACAATGTCACGAGACATAATTTAGACTAACTACCATTACTATTAGTGATTGTAACAAAAACAGCGTTATCACACTTACTGTGTATTTTCCATTCCATTGTTTAATCAATCATTTATTTATTTTTCTCTCACATGAAAATAAAGTTCATTGTGGTATACCACTTGTGGTTTACAATATGTTATAGTATTGTGAGAGACTGGTGCCTGAATTAGGTTTCAGTGAAACCTGTGGCACAGATCACCATTCTTAACTGTATGATAATGTGTTTCTCTTTTATGGTAAACAGAAAAGCTTTTGTACAACTGTTTATAAAGCAACAACAACATGAATGTAAAAATAGATTTCACATCAGTTTTTGTAGAATCATAATATTATCTTATAGGAGCGTGTTCTATAAGGCGACCGCAAACAAAACAGTATCAAATACCATTAAAAAAAGTTTACACTTTCCTGACTTTACCATATCTAAGTGGCCTTCTTCACCGGGCCGGTGCGTGTTCGTTTCTGTACCGAGTCTGTACAGATTTTTTACCGACAACCACTTCTTGACCGGCTCGATTTCGGTGCGGTATCATTTCGTTTTGTTTGCGGGAATGACGGGACGTGTGAGTCTAATGGTGCGGTAGATTCCGAAGATGCTGTACCGAATCTACTCAGTGAGGAAGAACTCATTTAATGAGGGCTATCGCGTATGAATCCGCCGCTAGAGGCGCTAGTGTAGCGTGAGGTCTCCGAAATGTCAAATGTTATTGCTTGTTGGTTGACTACGCGGGTTTATTTCTAATTAAAATAATGTTGTGAATAATTGGTAACAATTCGGCTTAATTATGGCAAATATGAGTTATGTGGCAATGAATGTCAATTATTAAAAACTTGAGCTTAGAAAAATGATTATGTTCCCATTTTTTCTGAATAAAACGGAACTGCGCGTCACTGTGGCATGGCCTATTATGTTTAGGATATGGTTCTTTTGTGTTAAAATACGATCTAAATGTAACCTTTGATTTCATGTGCGTAATAATAAACTTTAAAAGTTACAATTTAGGATCTCACTCAACAGTGGCGCCATCTGGTGAGGCAGAAAACGGTAGCCCTCATTATATGCACTTGGTAAATGAGGTCGACGGCGCAAGTGGTTAGCGCGTTCGGCTGCGATCGTTGAATTACATAGGTCGGTCATTGAATGGGTGACCAAAAATTTACTATTTCGAGCTTCTACGTGCATCGGAAGGCGCGTCAAACCGTTGGTCCCGGCTGCATATGCAGTTGTTAGCACCCACAAATCCGCAATGGGCCTGCGTGGTGAGTCATGGCCTAATCTCCCTATTCCATCCATAGGCAAGGTCTGTGCCCTGGTAATTAATAGGCTGATGATGACTCGGTAAAAATCTGTACAGATTCGGTACAGAAACGAAACTAGCCTGCACTGACCTTTTGTGTGAGGGAGGGAACTTAGATTGACTAATCTTTTCCTTTTTTAAGTGCTGGTCTAAATAAAGTTTGCTTGAAATTTAAGCGGTCCTTATTGGCTTTTTGAAAATAAAAGAGACAGTTGCCAGCCCATCGCCTATAACAGTTTTTGAATACGGGTCGCTTGATAGGATTTGATTATCTGCACAGAAAAGTAGTTGCCACAATTTAGTTTCTCTTTTGAAAAAGTATGATCATTCGTGCTGTATCCGGTCAAATTAATTTAGATCATTAGTGGTTTAACTCTTGCATATAGTAACATTTATAAGAAGTTGTGACATTGGCGTCGATTCTGGCATGAAAGCTAAACTTAAATTTGACAACATGTGTATCCTTGTCATTATCTATACAGAATTAAAAGGAGAGAATGATGTTAAATTAAGTTTTCGGTTTACATAATCATATCAGAATCTGTAGTGGTAATTTATTTCACAGTATAGTAAACTGTAAGAAGTAGAATTGTATAAATATACTAGCTGTCCCAGCGAACTTCGTACCGCCATAAAAGAATAGGGGTTGGTGGTAGAAAGTTGAAAATTTAGGGATGTTTGTAGTTTTATATGATGTATCATAAAAAAAAATAAAAAAAATAGGGGTGGATTACCCTTAACATTTAGGGGGATGAAAAATAGATGTTGTCCGATTCTCAGACCTACCCAATATGCGCCCAAAATTTCATGAGAATCGGGAAAGCCGTTTCGGAGGAGTTTAACCACAAACACCGCGACACGAGAATTTTATATATTAGATTAATTTGCATAATTGTGCAGGCGCATATACGGCTTGTTTGGCGGTATATGGATTGTATAATACGCGACAAAAGGGATAGTTCCTCATTTGTCGCCATTAAATATCAAGATCGCTTATACGTGCGGTATTTAGGTTCTACATATGGGAAGAACTGGATTGTAACGTTAGTTAGTGCGATTATTTTGATACTTTTATTAAGTATATTCGAAAACAACATTCCTATTGAGTTCAATTAATTCATTAATGAAAGCTACGAATTCAAGCGTGTCTTAACAAAACAGATATATAATGGATAGTTAAATTGATCACTCATAATATACAAAATAAAAGTAGTTTGTCTTGTTCCGTAATTACATCTACACTAATTTATCAATATTAATTAGTACGATTGCACTTATTTATTTTTTTTCAAATAAATCTAATGTTCATATTTACAGTTCTCACAAATGGTTTCAAATATAACACCTAAGCAAGGTATAGTTATTGTGCCATTCAAATGTCGGAATTAATGACATGCGTTTGTTATTATTTAAAAAAAAAAAGAAAACGCTACCATTAACAGCGACAGTTGTAACATCACGGGATTTACATATAAATATAAATAAATCAATAAAATCTGAATTCTTATAACAAAATAAATACCCATATGATTAATGAATAATAATTATTAATCAGTTGTCATGTTATCATCATTGTTTAAAATAATTTACAATTTCTTGTGCCATATTATGTTGTGTGACTTTAAAATTTTCATCACATCCACTTTATTCTTTAAAAATGTATCGGAAATTAAACGATTTTTATTAATAATTGCAATCAAAATATTTGCCTTACAAAAAAATTTATTAACGATTGTTGTACTTGTAATTGGCACAAAGTAATACCAAAACTCACTCAATAGGATGATCAATTTATTTTGAGTTATACAGAATTAATTATATATTTTAATTAACAAAAAAAAAATCTTCTACATTGAAAGATTTGGATTCAGTCCATTCACAATCTAATATTGAGGGAATAACATATATATTGTCATATAAAACTAAAAATATTATTATGTATGCCAACAGAACAAATATATATTGAATAATTGTTTAAACAATTTTCAATACTCTCGACGTGTATTGAAAAAAAAAATTGTTGCAAAACAGCATTCAATCAATCAGTAGGTAGGCAATTGAACAATGATGTACTTAAATAAAAAAAAAATCTAAGTATTCCTCAAAAAAAAACCACGAATTTAAGATTAAATGTTTTATAGCTATATTACATTTACATTTCATTTTAGATATTTATTCCTCCATCATAATGTTTATATATATAAATAAATAACTTATTTAATTAAAATTTATTTTACAGTTCACTAATACTGAATATAATATCACCATTTCTCAATTTGCGTGGCGATTGTACACAATTTTTTTGATTAGCGAATACTTTCCGTAAAAAATTTTGCAATAACCAAGTATCTCAAAATATTCGGTAAACCCTACTTGCATACTCACAATTGAAAAGTAAAACATCACAAGATTAAAATGACACAACATAAAAAAAAAACTTTCAATAAAAGTGTCACTAATTTACAAATCACTATCTGTAGTAAAATATTTATTAGTTAACAATAAAAAGTACACCTATTAGTTATTGCAAAAACATCCGCTCACAAAACGGCGAAAAATATTCGTTATTTTATTTTTTTACAATATTTATTACATAATACGACCAATAAAATTTTTTATTATTCCGTTATCCTAAATAAATAATTCTACTTATTTAATGAGTACCTATTATTTACATCATTCATTGATAAAAGACTAGTCTCGCAGTTGCGGTTACCAAACTTGGCATCAGATTTTATCAAACACATATTTTGATAATTTAGCAATACAATTGCTTGAGTTACCAATAACACTGGCAACTGAGTTACGTTGCTGTTTATGCAAAATAATGTTACAGTTTCAATAAAAAATTGTTTGCGATTCATTACAAAATTGTCGTAAATGTAACATTATGCGCACGCACAGCCTCTAACAGAGCAGTACGTTCTTTGTAGTTTTATTTTATATTTTTGATAACACTTTCAATTTGTTTCAATACAGAAATTTAAAAAAAAATTACATGAAATTTTTGTAATTATAAATAACCAAACCATAAAAACAGTCAAAACCGTACAAATAAAAAATGTACGGCGTTATTATTATTGGACATTTCGAAAAAAAAAAAGATTTATTAATATAAGACAAGAACAGATAACACTGCTTTGTGTGTAATCACAAAAACATAAATTTCTACAGCTCAGAAATTATGTTGTCGATTCTGACATGATTCTCTAAACCTAAGCTTAAATTTGACAAGAGTGTATCCTTGTCATTCTCTCTACAGAATACAAAGGAAAACTGATGTTAAATTTAGTTTTAAATTTAGAGAATCATGCCAGAATCGACACCAATTAGGTATTGGTGTCGATTCTGTGCATTCTTAAAATAATCAAAACCTACTTACAGACAAAGAACACAAAATTCTAACGTCCCCAATCCCCTAATTCTTGTAACCTTACAATAGTAGCTGACATAACATTGTATGATAATGTTAATTTTTGTGTCATTAATATTCCTTCAAGGGCCACCTTACGTGCTTTACCCACTCAGATTCGGTCGCATTTTACAATAAAATCAAAATGAGATAAACTTTATTATTGTCTTTGGTATATCATTAATTCAGGACTAGACTATTGCAAAGAAGCTACGAATGCTTTTTTTTATAATTTCACTGAATCCCTAGTCAAGAAAGGGTCTAAAGTCAAAATTTCTGATACTGCGAACGTACTGCTCTGTGAAAACAATTTGTTCACACTAAACCATGGATTCGCTTACGGCTTACACTGGTCATGCGTAGTGGGGGTAGGAGCCTAGGTGTGACGTCACGTGGGGCGGGGCCATCGAATGGGGGGAGTAGAGGTTGCCTCCCCCGCCCCCCCAGTTGCCCCACGACGCCGATGGGAATATTGACGCTGGAACAACGGAATCTTACCTCAGTTAAATAGAAGCCTTGGATGGATGAACACGAATTTGTTAATTTAATATTATAACAGAGGTATACAACACACATACTCATATATAACAGAAAAAATAAAAGTGTTTCTTCCTGAATCAGTTTGTTGACTTTAGAAGTACAGTTTTTGTGGAAGAAACTATGTTGATTGATTATGAAAGAATTATAGTTGGAAGATAACGGTACATACTGAAAGTAAAGCCAAAATGTATAATAGAACCTTTCATTTTCAGATTGGTCTTCTATTTCAATTTGAAAGTTAAGGTTCTATTTTTAATTTTGTCTTTCATTTCAGTATGTTATTCTCAATTGCATATAGTGAACAAATTAAAAAAATAAGCGTTGAAACCATTGTTGAACTTTCTATGAAATTGTAGATAGCGCTATTGAAAATAATGTTGCATAAATTTCCAACTATTATATTTCCAAACTTATTTATTACTCAATGGAGAAAAAAATTGTATCAAAAAGGTACACAACGCAAAAATAATGAAAATACCTGTTCCATAAGCTTCCTGACTTAGCCTGTTTGCACATTATGAGAAAAGTTCTTGTTTGATACCATATTATAATAAAGGTCTCATAAAACAAACAATGAAACTTAATTTCTTATACTTAAGATATTTCTATTAAGACACATGAAACATTCCTTAAATTGTACAACAGGCACACAAAAGACCTTATTAAGTTATTAGTTAAAGAAAGGCATACTCTCATGCAATTAATGCTAAATTAATCCATTGCGGGGCGGTATATTACCACGGTAATAATGATATTATTACCATGATAACTAAGGAATTGTTTAAAAATAATAAAACAAGGTACATGGTAACAATCCCGTAAATAACTTATATTACTGTAACATACTTATGTACCTAAAAGAAAGCGTCTCAGGTACAATAGCAAAGGATTTCGCACATTATTTGAATAAAATTGTTTAATTTGGAACGACACAAATATTTCAATCATAAATTATTTATAATGTAGATCTAAATCCAAATATTGTTGAAAAAAATAGGTTATTAAGTTGGTTAAAAAAAACTATTAATAATGTAATATGAAAATGATTGTTGACGTGATTTGTTGAACCGAAAAACTTAAAATTTACTTGTTTTCCGTTGAAAATATCACACACTAACTATAAATTGTAGTGTATGTTTGTATTACATACACTTTGAAATAAGTTTGAACACAAAAGTAAAGGAATCGAAATAAAGTGAAGTTCTGATAACGTTAAACTATGAAAAAAAAGCTATCTGAATAATGGTACCTTTTTTAAGAAAATAATTACAAAATTAACGTAATAATAACAATAATTAATATTTGAACATTTGAAAAATGGCATTTTTCAAATGTTCAAGGCCTAAGTATAATGTTTTGCCTAAATCTCTTATCTGCAATGAATCATCGAATCTTTTTTAATTAATCCTAAGTGCATTATCATACTAGAAATTCTGATATGATAATAATCCAGCTGCATCTCTGTCTGTTACATATATTTATTTTGTAGATAAATAGACATTTTGCACTATTTCAGTGTAAAAGCCTGAACAAAACATTTTGGCGTTAGCCATTGATTTCAAAATATATAAAAAAAAAAATTGACTTTATGGAAAGTTACAAAAAATCTGTTTCCAAATAACTGATTTTCTTAATTTTAAATACCCCTCTATTTATTGAATCATAAACAGAGAGCGCAAGTCATGATATTGATATAACCCTTATTGGCTGCAAGTTTTTATTTTACGTTACTCATGGAACTATTAAGTAAATATCTATTGGTAGTTTTCCAATTACAGCATTATAGCGCATTATGCGGCATAATGCTTAACGTTGAGTGTTCCAACTACAGCAACGCTTCGCACAATTGAGCACTCTCAAAAGTAATGCTTTCGTGTGATGCGTGCAATCGTACCAACTCAGAGACAGAAAATTAACAAGTGTTTTTTCTTTAAGTTGGCATTGATCGAAATGTTTTATTTATATGATATCGTTAGTAATATTATTTATTGTTGAAAAATTATTAAAACTTTCGTTTCATCATAGTTTTTTTTTTAAATAATCAAAGTTAATTCAAACTGTGTTAAAAATTAAATATAAATATGGATGAAGGTACAAACATTGACTTTCTTTTTCAACACTGAACTTAGCGCACTCAGCTGGTGCATTTGAAAACTAATTCACGTTCCAATTAAACATCAGCATAATTCGGCACTGAGTCGCATTATGCTCTGTAATTGGAAAACAACGATTATAAATCGAATTTAAAGCTTGCTTTTACACGTCAACGATATTGAACATTAAGTCAAGAGTGAGTGGTGTGACAACCCGTCTCGAGGACTGGACCAATATTTGCTAAAGGTAGTGCACATTACGAATGTAAATTATTTTGCGTACGACACCGGGGAGGGAAGGTCAATGTTTAGGGTTCGGGGCGTGGACTCTTGTCCGCTCCATTAGTTTGGACTCTGACATAACAATTTGCCAATTTTATTTCAGGTAGGTTGTGTCAATCATGTAAATTTGGTGATTTCTGTGATGCGGGGAGACTAAGACGGTCATTTTCAAGCCCACGAAATTATTTATTGTTCTGACCAATTATGCTACCGCAGCTCTCACGGACCGCGTCGAAATTCTTCTAGCCATTCTTAAGCTGCAAGGCAGTCTGCTGCCTGGTCCGCGTGGATTTTTTTCTAGTTATATTTTCTTTAGATTTACACATCAACATGCTTTAAAATAATAATAATAATAAAAATGTTTTCCGATTTCCCCTTTAATTGGTATTCATCATTCAATATTCGATACATTGCTCTTGAAAGCGATTCTAAGATAACGGAAAGGTTTTTTAAGTTTTGTTTCGATTGCTACTGACAAAATTAAAAACAAAATTGTAGGCATCATCTAAGAATTTTATTTTGATCTTTTCGCTTTTTAAGTATCTATATCAACCCGAGATTCCAATCTCTGAGAAAAAATATGTGCAGGCCTCATAGAGACTCTTTTTTTTTTTATTTTATTGAAACTGAGTTTCGAAATCTAGGTATCAAAGCGTTCTATTAAGATGACTTTTAATGTCATACCTACATACTTACTATGAATTAATGAGAATAGAAGAGTTAACATAGTTTTTTTGAATTTCAATTGTTTTTAAAGTTAAACGTGGCATGCATTTCTTTTTAGACACGCTACTTAAAACATTAAAAAAATGGTTGCCTGTAAAGTCGGTTTTACGGGCGAAGATTTTACGTGACAACGTCTTTTTCTCGGTAGAATATTTATTGATATGAATATAATTAAATTGCACAATAGGAACAAGGAATTGAATGAAAATAAGAATTGCACAAATTTTAACTATAGAAATATATTTTGTTTAAGTTTACATTGTACATGTAAACTTAAACTTAACACGAGAGACTCATCGTAACGTTACCGAGCGTTACACTTTTTCATAAGTGACTCCCAGCCGCAACCTAATTTAAGACGTTGTCACGTCAAAAAATCACGTTAACAACCATTTAAGAACAAACAAAAAAGAAAAGTCGCGCATTCGCTTTAGCGATTTAGCGGTGTTTTACCTGTGGAGGTCGGCATAGCCGCGTGTGGCGCCATGAAGGACGAGAGCTTAGCTGAGTGGTGGTAGGAGCTCATGAACAGATCGCTCTGGTACTTGTAGGCGGGGTCGCTCGCCGCCGGCTGCGTGGCCGCGGCGAGCCCTTGGAAATCGAACTTGTACGCATACCTCTTGCCGTGCACTTTCGTCATTATGTTTTTGTCGTAATAGTATCTGCACAAACACCAGAATCATTAGAAATGCAATTCAATCGTACTGATACACCGTGGAACTTGAAATCGGTTATTTCTATTCGGATTTTGATTATAAACAAATTCGTGCGTCTTTTGTTTCTGTAGTATGAGAAAACAAAAAACGCGCGATAGCACAGCGGAGCTGAACTCGCAAAGACAGTCAAAGTCGCGCAGCGTTTAAACGGGTACCCGAAAGTCGCAGAGCGCATAGCGGGTGGATGGTTACCTCAAGGCCCGGCTCAGTTTGTCGTAGTTCATGTTGGGCTTGGACTTCCTCTCGCCCCACCGCCGGGCCACCTCGTCGGGGTCCGTCAGTTTGAACTCGCCGTTGGTGCCCTCCCAGGTGATGCAGCCGGCGTTGCTCGAGTCGCTCAACAGCTCGAGGAGGAACTGCCATAACTGGATTTGGCCCGACCCTGAAATTGTACTAGTTTTAAATAGGTGATCTAATGGGCAACCAATGACTAGAAAGTATTACAATCATTAATTAATTAATTTTGACTATAAACCATTTTGGATAAAAAATAGACCATTTTAAAAGTAATATTATAATAAATACATAGGTAAATAAAATAATGAGAATGTCTACAATTAATTGCAAATATGTCAATATTATATTTCCTAGATACCAATGATTTCAGAATTCGGTCTAGCGTTTGACATTGTAACAATAAATTGTCGGAGCGATCGATGTGGACTAGGGGGCGTCCCAACAATGCTTTCCCCGGGTGTCATTATGGGGCCGTTACTCTATTACGCCACTGCATCCATGCTAATTTCTCACTCGGCGCAATGGAATGGTGAAGGACACTCATGGCGTCACAAAGGGAATTGACAATATCTGATGCAACAAGAAGGTATGATTGGTGTAAATGCAAAATAGTAGTTTTTTACGAAACATTTACTGTGAACTGTTTTGAATATACGTTCATTGTATACTTTAATATTTACATTAGATATTACGTTTATCTGTCACGGAACTGGCATACGTGTAGGCTGGTGCTAGTGTTTCCTCATCATCAGCCTATTAATGTCCCCACTGCTGGGGCACAGGTTTTCCCTATGGATGGAATAGGGAGATTGGGTCATGACCCACCACGCGGGCCCAGTGCGGATTGGTGGGTGCTAACGACTGCAGATGCAGCCGGGACCAACGGCTTAACGTGCCTTCCGAAGCACGGAGGGGCTCAAGAAAGTAAATTTTTGGGCACCCATCCAATGACCGACCAATGCGAAAGTTGCTTAACTTCAACGATCGCAGCCGAACGCGCTAACCACTTGCGCCATCGAGCTTCTCCGAGTGTTTCCTAGGCTAGTTTAGTTTTGGGAATTCATCATTCAGTAGACCTGAATTCAGATTCTAGGATTACTCATGAATTTTGCGTTAAATGTTCAGACATGGCATTGCAACGCATGGCGTGTCCCTTATAGAAGTCTACCGGTAAAAAAAAATTATGTGATATTATTTGCAGTGCTTAACTTTCGTGTACAGTAATTAATAAAAAACAAACAACACGTCAATGATTTTGTAAACGACAACTACTCGGTAAGTTATCTATCACTGTTTGCTATAATTTAATAATTCTAAAGCGGTCGTTAGTGTTAGAAGGCAGTCCTCTGTGAAGACGAGGATCATTCCATTTTCCTAATACCAAAGCCCGTTGCATAACACCACGGTTTCCAACTTAGGGGTTTTGCCCCCAGATTTAGGGGCTAGAAGTGTTAAAACGGACTTTTTTAGGGGCTGGAATTTTTTGGGGGTTCTTTTAGGGGCTTTTATCAAAACTTACAATTAAATCGAAAAACAAAGCGTGTGTTTTCTTTCAGTTTTGTGCGTAGAATGGAACGCACCACGTAATGACACGACTGAACTGACTGTATGGCGGGTTGTTTCCTAAGGCTGTATGGACTAAAGTTAAAAAACAGCTAAATAAGATTTAACAGCCTGTCAGCTCATTTTCGTTTGACTTTCGGAAACTGTATTTATTCAATAAAATAATTTACCGACTGTAACTAAATATGTAACGTTTTAATTTATGAGCAACGAAAGAATTTGGGTAATAAGTAGGTACTTAAAAATTGTATATTTAGGGGATTTTAGAGGAATTTCAAAAACACTTAGGGGAAAATTTTGGTAAGGGTTGGTAACACTGCATAACACAGCTTATTTTCAAACTACGTTACCAATAAAATGTAAGAAAGTAACAATGTAACGTGTGAATTCCAACAGCGTGTAGTGCACACCCCCCGCTGTAAAGATATACGTGTTTTCTTTCACAGTGGGCGAGTAACGGGTCACGATGTAGCAATATTGGCGATGCGTGTTCCTAGCTAGCCGTGTGGAACGAAGGGTAGGTATGGTAAGGGTAAGTATGTATTGTACCTTTTCACTGCCGACGTACAAGCGAGATCATAAGTACGTTAGCAGGGTCAGTAGTTCCAAACATTGTAGAGGTTAAAATGTTATTAAAGTAATGCTTATAGATATTAGACATTAAAATATGTTCTTTGGTCAATAAATGGTTTGTCAACATGCAACATGTTGACAAACCATAACCAATAAATGGTTATGGTAGTTCAGGCAATATTATCTGACTACTATTCTGTGTGAAGATAAAATTCTAAATAAGTTAGTAAATTAATATTTCTAATTAGTAGGATACTCGCTCTATGAATTTTACTGTGCACTATATTACAATTGGACGTAGTTACGTGAAAACGTTCCAACCCACAAGTCACTCGAAAATGAGTTACCATAACCAGGGTACTATTTTTGACATATTACATCATGTGCACACAAAGATGTTAGTATTTTTAGGTTAGTTTCATCAATAAAGTTTAACCCAAATATTCCAACCCACCATTATGCCAAGAACGTGTACTCAAAATAAAGTAAAAACATTACATACATACTGAAACATATTGTTAAAAACTCTTAATAGAATACCATATCGTTACAATGTTCCACTTGTCTTGGAACATTATACTAAATTCATAAAATGCACATTTAATTGTTTCTTAAATGATCCATGTGGGTTGGAACGTTTTTGCAAAATCAACAAGGTTCATACAAAATTAAATTTAGCAAAAACGTTTCAAACTCGTTTTACCTATTTATATGCCTCTTGTATTATGTATTTACAAAAAATATGCATATCATTCAATAACCAGTTTGGCATTCCACAGTAAAACCAAATAGTATTTGCCTGAAATAATTACAGGGAAAAAGTGTACCGCTAAAACACAAAATTGCGTTTATCTCAAAATGGGGTCGCTGTGGGTTGGAACGTTTTCGCGTAACTACGTCCAATTTAAAATCTTAGCTTTCTGTACTCATTTATGATGGAACTATTTCATCATTATCATCAGCCTATTAATGTCCCCACTGCTGGGGCAAAGGTCTCGTCACAACACAACACGACAGATAAGTATATTTCTGCTTTTAGATTCCAGAGATCCAACCACAGGGTAAGTAGGGTAGGCAACGTACGTCTATAAGCTATGGTAACTGCTGGTAAGCTGGTAAGCTGGTATGGTAACTGCTGGTAATAATAAATAAAATAATTGCTTCCAATTTAATGGAGGCATTTTTTTTATTTATTATTGCTAATATTTATTAATGTTTTAGCCTACTCATATATTAAAGGATTCGATTGTACCACTCTAACCGTTCGGAATTCCATTCGTTTCATATGAATTCGTATGGTGTACGTAACTTTCAGAACATGGATCTGAGACTGCTAGTAAAAACTTTTACAGCTTACATTACTTCTTTATTACAATACTTTAAGGATTATACGGTTTCATGGTAATTGTTGTTTGTAAAGTTAGTGAATTTTAAGGCGCGTTCAGACACGGCCAAAACCTCAAGGCTGTAAATCGCGCGGGTTCAATACGCGGGGATTGAAAATGTTCAGTTTAGACAAGCAGGGCAAGTCAGTGAGGCAGGGTGCCAATCTCTCAGTTTAATGATAAAAGTCGAAGAGGCAATATGTGTGTATTTACAACTCCTTAAAAAAAAGAGTATTGTTGAAACGCAAACACGCGAATTCATTTTCTTGCTGTCGAGTTACGGCTACCACACGGATGCTTGGTCCGCGCGGATATGAACATTCTAGTGCTATGCCATGTTAAGCCATTTTAATAATATCTACGCGTTTTGCGTCTGCGCGGTTTCCGCCGTGTCTGAACTAGCTCTACGATAAGCTGTGTTTTATAAATTGAGCTCTAAAAAAAATTCTAAAAAAATGTACACATTATGTAATGTTATTTTCTGATTAAGTTAAAATACTACCTGTAGATATTTTTGTAAAATTAGTTGTCTGTGTCTGCAGTGTGTGAACATGATTAATTTAACATTACATTAGATTTGATAAACCACAGATCCTAGCAACTGAGCAACGATTCATTCCTGGAATGATACGCGAGGCTAATGAGATTAAAAAATATCCAAATTTCAATAGGTGAGATGTTGATATATACCACCAGCTTGGGAACCCATTTTACAACAGATAAAATCCCAACCCCGAGCACACACTGCAAGACCAACAGACACTATTAGTTCTTTTTGTTTGCATGATTTAACATAAGAAGGAGATAGAAAGCCTCTCTGAGTTTGTTTCGCCGGTTCTTTTTAGAAGGTATAGAAAGGTCTCCCAATTTTGGAACCGGTGGTAGTTTACGGTAGTTAGGGTCAAATAAACAAACTTAAAATTACAAAAAATAATTTTAAATAAAGTAGGTACTTTATTAACTAAATTAACTAATAAATTCATAGATAGACAATAATGTTTTAAAAATCTTCCAATGAAATATCCGAACGCTCAATAAAAGTCTTTCGAAGGTAGCTCGACAAAGTAAATAAAAAATCGTTATTCTGACGATGCATACCTGAAAAGGCTGTGAAACGTCAATAAATAAATAAAGTTCGTGCATTAATCCGTTAAAATTAGTTTTATTTAATTAGTTTTTTTTAACATTTTACTATTAAAGTAAAGTTATCTGTAAAAATGTTATATAGATGAATTTTACGATTGACTAATAGCAAGGATGGAGGTACATACTTATTTTCTCCACAGATCAGTGGCGTCCCTATAATCTGCCCGTTAAGGGAAGCTCACACGAGCGTGGCCCGCAGTGATTTATCCGAGAACGCACGTCACAACGTTTGTAGCGATCGCGCCTCACTTGACCCATTGTCCTCATGCCTCATCGGTTTTATGACTCACAATTAATGACTCGATCGGCAAAATATTGTGCCTTGGTCCATTAATGCTGGGGGCGCTTAATTCGGATGCGCATGGGGATGATCAGTAGTTCGCTTGACTTGTCAGACATCTTTGTGTATTGAAATGTTATTTTTAGTATTGAAAAATCATTATATTTATACAATATCTTTATACTTATGATTTTATTTATTTTTTAAGCATTTAGCTGCTAGATGTTTAAATCTAAAGAAAAGTTTACTAGAAAAAAATCCACGCGGACCAGGCAGCGGACGGGGATCGAACCCGCATCCTTCGCTATCCGGGCGAATGCACTGACCATTATGCTACCACGGCCCTATTAACCGCGTCGAAATTTTCCTAGCCTTAAGCTGCAATTTCGACGCGGCTAATAGGGCCGTGGTAGCATAATGGTCAGTGCATTCGCCCGGATAGCGAAGGATGCGGGTTCGAGTCCCGTCCGCTGTTTGGTCCGCGTGGATTTTTTTCTAGTAAACTTTTCTCAATATCTTTATATTATACCCTTCCCTTGTTATCCTAACCTTGTTATATATCTGTAGGTCATTCATACATGGCTATATTACCACCTTATTATTATCCTGTTATCGCCTCCGAGATTTATTTTTCTTTATGTAGTACCCTCAGTACGACCAGCCAGTCAGCACATAGTTTAGAAAGTAGTAAAAAGAACGACGGGTTGCACTCCGGGAGTGCCGGTAGAAGTGAAAACTTGAATATTAACGTTGTGCATTTTTGATATTTTGGAATAGTTAGGGAATCATTTTGCACGAATTGCTTTAACTATCAGTATAAAAGTACTATCATGTATGTGGTAGAATACAATATTTATTTATTGCGCTATCGTACACAAACATGACAATTTATATTACATTAAAAAAGTTTATTTCTCAGAAAAATCATCTTACATGAATCACGTTTAAGCGCACTTAGCGACATCTATTGTAAAAAAAATGCATTTTCTTCGCAATAAAACTGCCACGTGGACGTCCTAGATAGAGACTTATTATTAAAATACGATAAAATAAAATATTACTATGTTTCGTCCAATATATTGAAAGTCGACAACCGTGTCATGATGCGATCAGCCCTCGTGTTTAACCTGACGCGAGTTTAACATTTTTTACCCATAAAAAAAAAGTGTACAACACCGCTAAAGAAGTTTTCACGTCAAAAAAGTGGGAGATAAATTTACTCTTCACCACGCCCCGCCGCCGCTGCATGGCGGTTCGAAACTGTGTGCAAACTGGCTGGTCGTACTGAGGGTACTACATAATAATAAAAATAAATCTCTTCGTCGATAACAGGATAATTCAGTTCAAACTTCACTTAGATTCGTTTGAGATTTATTTTTCTTGGTTTGATCATTCAATTATAGTAGTAACAAAATGTAATAAAAGCTTCTTGTTTTGGTTTGTTGCATAAATTAAGTCAACTTATTAAGCAGTTTTCTCACGTAGCTAACCATCGCGTGTGATAGCCGCCCTTTTAATGCGTAAGTCAAACGACAGGTAAATCGCTTCGCCCGCCCGTGTGAACTGTTCTTAATAATTACGAATTAGGGCTGGCACGTGCCGTTAATTGTCTTACGTTCCCAATAAAAACACCCCACTGGAATGAACTTTTACGCATCCGTTTTGTGTTTTATATCTATTGAGTTAAGATTCATAATTTGGGTCGCTCTAGTGGCGCAAGTTCTGGTTTACGTTACTCATGAAGATTTATTAGTAGTAAATTATACGCTTTGATTTTAAGGTAAAAATGTAAGGGCGATGTTATTTTGCCCGGCACAGATAATCAAGGTTGATAGCGTTGTCTGTCAGGGGTTGTAGTGGTGGGAAACGAATATGGATTGATGAAGTAACAATGATTTAAGAGAAAAATCAATGATTATACAGTTATAATAATGAATATGAATGATGCTCGCTTAAACATGTTCACAAGTATAGTAATATAAGTTATTTACGGGATTGTTACCATGTACCTTGTTTTTAGCGAGTTTCCGATATTTCGGCACTGTTGCAAGCGCCATGATCACGGAGTAACTGAAGTAATTGCGGGTAGGCTGTTATTGGCAGAAATATGGTTGGTATGGTTAATGGTTTTACACATACGAACCACAGGATTCCAGACAAACCGGAAATAATCAAAAAAGTGTCGTGTCGCGATCCGATACTGTAAGTGTTGTGTGTCGAGTGAATAGTGAGAATGTGAACAGTGGTACGGGTATCGAACGCAATAAAAGACTTCGTCGGAGGGTAGACCGATATGTCTGCCAATAACAGCCTACCCGCAATTACTTCAGTTACTCCGTGATCATGGCGCTTGCAACAGTGCCGAAATATCGGAAACTCGCTAAAAACATGGTAACAATCCCGTAAATAACTTATATTACTATAATGTTAGTGACCATGAAAGTTTAAAACAATATAATGTTCACAAGTGCTTCTATGACATAGTAGCCGGGAGCTAAATTGTTTTTAAGGTGAATTTAAATTAATGTACCAATGAATGTTTGAAAATATGTTTGAATGAATATAATTATCATTATTGAATTATTTTTTCTAGTGATGCTATCGGTTTGTTTTCTAGCATAATGGATATTTCATCCGCGACTGCGTTTCTTCGTAACTATTAATATGTCACAAGATTTTGATGAACCCGTGATTTATGATCAAATTCCAGGATTTAGATAAAATTTATCTAAGAAAACTAATCAAAACGATGTCGCGTGATACAACTTTCAATCAGAAAATATAACTAGAAAAAATTCCACGCGGACCAGGCAGCAGACGGGACTCGAACCCGCACCCTTCGCAATCCGGGCGAATGCACTGACCAATTATGCTACCGCGGCCCTCACGGACCGCGTCGAAATTCTTTCTAGCTATTCTTAAGCTGCAAGGCAGCGCCATCTCTTCGCATTATAGGTAAACCCACAATGTCAAATGAATACTTTTACAAGTATTAAACATTTGAAAGAAGAAATAGCAATTATAGTTATAATTTTTATTATTTTTATTTTTCTTTAGATTTAAACATCAAGCAGTTACATGCTTTAAAAATAATAAAAATTATAACTTTCAATCACCTGAAACGCCAGCGTTTTTTACTGACTACTACAAAATGACGAGACGCTCGCTCGGATCCGAGTGAATATATATACATATTATGTTTAAACATATTTTGACTTTCAGTCACGACAAAACCAAATTTAATTTACTCCGGAAAACTTTAGATATGTCGAATAAAATTCAAATATTGTAAACGTCATAAACAAAAATTAAAAATATTCCTTAAAAATAGATGTGACGACCTCCGTTGCCGGGTTTCGAGGTGTCGCCTACTCGAGAGGTTCCGGGTTCGAATCCCAGTAGGGGCAGATGTTTGTTTGATGAATACGAGCATTTGTACTCCAGTCATGGATGTTTAATATCTATTTCTATACAAATATAGTTATATATGTATCAGTATATGTATTCTATCCGTTATCTTGGTATCCCATAACACAAGCCTTATACAGTGCTTACTTTGGGGCTAGGCAAATTTTGTGTGTGTTAAAAAAAAAGGTTGGCAGCGACGCGTATTAAACGCTGTGAATTTAGTGATTTATAACAAATACCTAGAATTTAGTAAACAATCTTGATCATAATGCTACTTCACTTTTACTAATGCAGAAATAACAACCAGTCAATTTAGTGTTCGTTAAAAATCAATTTTGTGAAAAACGAAATTGATACCTTAATATCGATATAATATTGGCAATTTACATAAATCTAAGTGTCGTTAAGTGGGCTACCCTTGTCTTATTAGCATTTTGACTTGGGGCAAATTCCGATTGCAGACAGATAATAAAGGCACCTACGCGCTATGCGTAACTTCGTGACGTGGCATTCGTTCCCACACGAATCAGTGGCGTTATCAGCGCCATCTAGCTTGCGTGCCGCGTAACACTTTATACCTGCAATTTAAAGTTGGAACTGACAACCCTACGTGTTACACCGTGTACGCACTTCAAAAATGTAAAGACAAACGATTTTGAATCAATTAACTATTAAACTGTATTCTGATATGATTGAATTTGGCCACAATTTGGCGTATACAAGAGATTAGAAAGAGAAGAGGAGCTCGATGGTGCGGCTGGTTAGCGCGTTCGGCTGCGATCGTTGAAGTTAAGCAACTTTCGTAGTGGCCGGTCTTTGGGTGGGTGACCAAAAATCTTCTACGGTAGGTAGGAAAGGTACGTCAAGCTGTTGATCCCGGCTGCATCTGTAGTCGTTAGCACCCGCCAGTCCGCACTGGGCCCGCGTGGTGGGTCATGGCGCCATCTCCCTATTCCATCCATAGGGAAGGGCTGTGCCCCAGCAGTGGGGACATTAATAGGCTGACGATTCAAGAGATTACTAGTGTACGATACTGGCAATGCATTGTTTGAAAATTCTCTATTTTGCACTATATTTATGTCGTTAATAGTGTAGTGTTTAAATTAGTCCACAATAGTAGACTATTTTGAAATTCTTGTTTATAGAGTATAAATAAATAAATACTGATTAAGTTATAACTTATAACACATAACCTACTTTAACACATCATACAAAGTGTCTTAAATGAATCAAGGTGAAGGGTAATCCTGAACTTAAGACCAATTTAAATAAAAATTACATACTAAAAAACTTACCTGAATTTGCTAGCCGACTGCTCGTAGGACCAAACATTTGATATGGATCTGAGAACAAAATCATAGAGACAATCAGTACAGTTAAATAGTTATTATATATTTTTCACTACAGTGTTAGAAAAGTGAGATTGTTAAGTTTGTAGTAATATTATTTAATTATCAAAGTCATCCATAGATGGCGTTACTGTAATGTTTAATATTTTTCTATGCAAGTTCTGAATCACGGTAAATAGTTTGTTTTTCGAATACACTTTGTTTGAGCTGCTCGATTCTCATTGATATCATAAATTCTCATAAATTCTCATAAATTCTCATTAATTCCGCATTATTATAGTTATTATTATTATTTTTTGTATCAATTTGACATTACATTATTATTATTTGCATAAATTTGACATACATTTTTAATTTTAAATCAAACATTGATTATTAATTGCACTATTTTGTATTGATTATTCATTGATTTATTGATTATTAATTCCATTTATTATTATTGATAATTAATTATATTGTGCTTTTCTGAATTGAATGTTGTGTGTGCTTGGAAAGGCTTGCATATATGTCTTAGAATAAGTATTATTTTAATTTTTTAATGTTTTTATATGTTTAGCTGTAAGTACACCTATTAAATAAATAAATAAATACACTTAAGTTCAATATTATTTTGAAATGGACAACCTTTCCCGCAGATTTCGGTGTTTTATTTACTTAAATAGCTCACAGACTTATTGAGATTTGAACAGAGATAGGACGGACTTCTTTCTCACATATTTTTTTTGAAGTGAAATCTTCTTTGGCGGCGTTGTACACTTTTTTTGTAATGGGTACAAAAAAATGTTAAACTCGCGTCAGGACACGGGATCCTGATCGTAAATTCGTAAGACGGATGGAGAGTAGACAGGAGAGGAAGTATACCCCTCTCTTTCTACGGCGCGGCGTGCCTGCCAAAATGTATGCCTGCGCCTGCTGTTTCGTTTAGGCGGCGCAGGGCGCTTGCGCGAATGTTCGTGTGTTTTGTTACAGCGTGCTACGCGCATCCATGGATGGTGACAGCTGATGGCTCGACCGTCTGTGTAGTGGCCACTATGCTGTATATTCGTGAAATTACATAATATAAGATTTATTTTAAGCTAGGGACTGTCAAACCGTACAGTTCAAAACTCAAAATGCTAGGCAGGCCGATAGATGTGTCCGGGACGAATAGTATGTATATTCGGCAGTATACCGAATACCGAATATTAGGCGAGGCCCCTGACCGAATAGCCGAATATTAGGCAAAAGTATTCGGCTGGATTTCAGCGCCAAAAACTTGTACAGACGTGATTGTTTCGCGCTCCTTTGTTTTAATCTATACCAATGACTACTTAATAAATGATTATAAAAGAAATGAAAACCTTACCCTTCTAAATTTTGATTACCACAATAATTCAAATACATAGAATCCTCCATTTTTCCCAATTCAGAAGATGATTATGTACCTGTGTTATGTACCAATGACTACTTTTATGATTATATAACAGAAATGAAAATATGAATATATACGTAATCAATCGATTTTAATTTTTAATTTTACCAATTATTTCTCTATGATAAAATAAATTATTTAAGTATTCGGTGTTCGACCGAATATAATAAAAGCAGCCGACTAGGCCGAATACCGTTTAATAACCGAATATTCGTTGCAAGTCTAATCTACAACAAATTTATTTAAATGCGACATAGCTTTATCAGTCAAGTATACTAAATGTGTGGTCAATACAAAATAGCTAATAGAATTTGGGCAAAAATTTACGTTTCAGCTGGAACGTTCACGATTCTGTCGTTATCTTTGACCGCCATCGCTGGCTAGAGATAGCCATAGCCTGGCTGGACGCTGAAAGATATGCCGGTTGCCATGGCGACCGCGACAACAACATACGCCGCCCGAAAAAGCCAGATACACCGCATAGATTGCATAACAAGTAGCTGTAATAGAAGCAGGGTAGGCATCTGAATTAACATAGATAAAGGTGCCTGTCTACCGCCGCTGCTGTGGGCTAGTGTGGGGGATCTCCCGTGTATTTTTCACATATAACTTATTACTCACTTATTTCCTACCTAAACATAGTAGATTTTTTTTTTTTTTTATAGTTAGGTCCGACAAATGACTCCACCCCACCTGATGTTAAGTGAAGGTGAAGTCCAGACGCGAAGATAGCTGATACAGCAGTTCTACCTGCCACACCAGCCATCCTCACCCTGCCGGCCTGCATGTTGCTTCTTCACGCCTCTTTTAAAGGATCCCAGGTTGTAAGAGGGAGGGAACACGTGAGCGGGCAGAGCATTCCATTTACGGATAGTGCGACAAAGAAATGAGTCACCAAATTTCTTTGTACGCGTTGGAATTGTGGCCACAGTTAGACGGTGACAACGTAGGCCAGCGCGCGTGGTCCTCTGAAGGAAAGGGGAAGGTGGGATAAGAGAGAATAACTCCTCAGAACACTCGCCGTGGTACAAACGATAGAAAGATTTTTAACCAAGGGGATAAAGCGTCTTGTCTCTGTGTCTTCTGTCGCGGGTGACGATTTAAATCGCGAGCGTAACGAAGGACTCGAGGTTTACTCCCGAGCGTAGCGAGGGTGTTAAGTTCACCCAAGACTAAGACAGCTTTATCACCGAGGATAAGTAGTCTACTTTTCGTACCATTTGCGAAAAAATTAACACAATAATAATAAGAGATAAGCATTTATTAGAAATAATGACAATTAATAGTAAAAGTTAATATTCTAAACATTGGTCCAATTAAATACGGCCTCGTCGGTTTTCGTAATTTTATTTAATAATCATAACTGCACAATAAATGCATATTACTTTTTCAAAAAGATGTATAATGCTTTATATACAAACTCAATGGTGTAAACACAGATGTAGTTCAGTATAAATTTCGGTAAGTATTCCAAATTTAAATCACATTCTCCCCCTAGAGGATGAATGAAATTCAGTACAATTTTCTTTCCCTGTTTTTAACAGATTAAAAATGACTATTGTTATGTTCGCTTTTTGTGGCATAGAATGTCACTTTTTTGAGTAAGTGGTACGAAAAGTTTATTTACCTTTCTTTAAGTATCTTGTATCGTCGATGTGGTAGAGTTTGCAAAATTAGTAGAAGCAGGCTAACATTGTCTAGTCGCAAACTTTCAAACATTGCTCCTATGTTATATAACCGGGCCAGCAAAATCATTGACATATATCCCCTTACCCTTAATAAGAAAGGTTACTATACAGTTAAAGATTTTATAAATGACTAGCGGCCCGCCCTCGCTTCGCTTCGGTGTAGAGCTGAAGTGTAGACTACAGTTTTTGTTCTCAGGCTTGTATTATACATAATGACATTCATCTATGATTCTTCTTATACCTGCATGCAAAGTCTCAGCCCGATCGGTTTAAAATTGACAAAGTTTCATACAAACTTTCATTCCCTATTTTATCCCCTTGGGGGTAGAATTGATCAAAATTTTTTCCGTAAGAACCTTGTACAGAGTATTAGAAAACTACAAAGAAAAAATCAGCCAAATCGGTCAAGCCGTTTTCATGTTATGTCGTGACAACGGAAAACGGGTTTCATTTTTATATATATAGACTAGCTGACCCAGCGAACTTCGTACCGCCCTAAAAAATAGGGGTTGTCCAGCGGACAAAATTGTGAATCTAAACCATTCTCAGATCCCCTTGAACACACACAAAAATTTTTCATCAAAATCTGTCCAGTCGTTTAAGAGAAGTTCAGTGACATACACACTCACAGAAGAATTATATATATAAAGATAAGGCACCTTGGGCTTAATATAATAGACTAAGTCGTTTTACTTTGCTAATTTGGTTGAAAATTGTTAGTTATACTTAACTTATTGTTAATTAATAATATTAATGTGATGAAATATGACATCAACACATGTTTTTAGTTTTTGATGTCATCTTTCAATTGACGACACTGTATGAAACAAAACAGGGAGAAAAAAATAGCCCTATCCTGAGTTTCTTGCCGGTTCTTCTCGGTACAAGGTCTCCCGCCGTAGATTTACGAACCGATGGCGTAGCGTTTGACTTTCACAAGAGCTTGTAACAGCCTAGACTGAATAAATGAGTTTGAATTTGAGTTTAAGTGTAAGACGGTTCCTAAGCAGTGGTTACATTCCCTTTCATATGATGAAACGGAGAGCTTACTCAATGTCATCAAATAATACACGGATATACATGTGAAATCACATGCAACTAACATTTTAGTACACTCGGACACTCTCACTCTCATAAACATACACGCATGCACATACAGACACACACACTCACGCTCATATATACAAACACACACACACATACATACTTTTTATTTTTAAGTAAATGGTAAGATAAGGCCTGTAATTTTTGGAGTTTACTCCTTAGAATCGATTTGCATATATAAGGGGCCCGGTATGACAAAAATGTGAGGAGTAAAATCTATCGATGAATGACCTCGTTACGTTTTTGGTGCGCAGCCTATGTCGCGCAACTTTGACAAACAAAGATGACGGATTGACATTAATAAAAAAAAAAAAATCTGAACTGAATTTAGATATTGTTTCTGATAGAGCAATGGGGACAACGAGGAGTAAACTCCAGTCGTGCGTCGGAGCTGACACACACAATTTTCTTTTCACATTTTTTATTTTCATTTGATAGTGTTCTTATCATACATTAATATGTGTGAGGAGTTCGATGGCGCAAGTGGTTAGCGAGTTCGGCTGCGATCTTCGTTTTCCGTGCAACGGAAGGCACGTTTCGCATTTGGTCCCGGCTTGCATTCGTCAATCTGCACTAGGCCCGCGTGGTGGGTCATGGCCCAAACTCCCTATTCCATCCATAGGGCAGGCTTGTCCCCAGCAGTAAGGACGATAATAGGGTAATGGTGATGATATATGTATTAATATAAGTGAAAAATAGCTTCAATGAGGGCTACCGTTTTCTGCCTCACCAGATGGCGCCACTGTTGAGTGAGGTCCTAAATTGTAACTTTTAAAGTTTATTATTACGCACATGAAATCAAAGGTTACATTTAGATCGTATTTTAACACAAAAGAACCATATCCTAAACATAATAGGCCATGCCACAGTGACGCGCAGTTCCGTTAAAAATGGGAACATAATCATTTTTCTAAGCTCAAATTTTTAATAACTGACATTCATTGCCACATAACTCATATTTGCCATAATTAAGCCGAATTGTTACCAATTATTCACAACATTATTTTGAATACATAGTGATCTATCAACGCACAGCCCAAACCACTAGACGGATCGGGCTGAAATTTGGCATGCAGGTAGATGTTATGACGTAGGCATCCGCTAAGAAAGGATTTTGATCAATCCTACCCCCAAGGGGATAAAATAGAGAATGAAAGTTTGTATGAAACTTTGTCAATTTTAAACCGATCGGGCTGAGATTTTGCATGCAGGTATAAGAAGAATCATAGATGAATGTCATTGTGTATAATACAAGCCTGAGAACAAAAACTGTAGTCTACACTTCAGCTCTACACCGAAGCGAAGCGAGGGCGGGGGCCGCTAGTGAAAAATAAACACATTAAACTATAATAAATGCGCTTTGTAATTTATACAGAGCTACGTTTCGAGACATAAAAAAACCCTCATAATCATTTCACTCTTATGCTAATCATTGTAATAATTCGTAGTTGCATTCAGATTGAAACAAAAGCGCCCCCAGCGGCCATTCTCGCCTTTGTTAATTCCCAGTAGCAACTGATAATGACCCTTGAGTTAGCTCTCGGACTAAAAAGCGGGGGTCTGTGACGAATTCGCCACCCCTTGCCTAAGTACTTCTGAACGTCCACAAATGGTAATAAGCTCCGTTTAGATGTTTTCGGGCAATAAAAGAAGGTTAGCTATGGCATGCCGAAAATTAACGATCAAATCTTTTGTCTACGGTATGGTCGACCTAGAAGCACTGGATATGAGAAGAAAATTGCTCCTCATAGTACACTTTTTATCAATTATTTACCAAAAGATTGATTCCCCACACGTGCTAGAAAGAGTACCCCTTTTGGTGATGCCCTAGGGCAGGGTAGACGAACCTTTATGAATCAACGTGCCATTTTTTCTAAAAAATCTTTAATTGGGTCATTGGCATGCCATCAAATAATTTTGACTTTATGATTATTTAGAAGATAATAATATAAATACTATCAGAACTCTTTATGAAATAAAGTAAACCAAAGAGGCACATTCTGGAATGTTTTTATTACACGCATAAATTAAATTACTGTAAAATTAGTGTGACTTCTGTTGCTGCAGGTTTGATAACAAATAATTTATGTTAGGGTTGTAAGATGCTACTTTTAGCAAAATGCATGCTGAACTGGATTCATCTGTCAAACGGTTTCTAAACGAGTTTTTAATGTTATTCATCTCTGAAAACAATGACTCGCAGGCATAGGTAGATGAAAACATTGTTAAAATAGCATGTGCTAACTTCTTCAAACAGTTACTTCGTAGCGTAGGATCACTCGCGTTCGATCGTCATAAAATACCTACTTAAAACATTTTTTACACATGTTTTATGATTGGCGACGTGCCCAAAATATTGTGTCGCGTGCATTGCGCCTGATCGGGGACATGCTCGCTCAATACGATCACTTAGACCTGTTTGCTGAGGGTCTAGGGAGATTAATTACCATTGCTCGCCAGATTTTAGATTCTGGGTTTTAATCTGTAATGCTTAAATTATTATTACTTAAGTTCTTTCAATCTAATTACACTTGACATTCAAAATAATGTTTTTGGCCGGCCTTATGCATTTTCTGGTTTATTTTATGTTGTAATTTATTTATTGCTTTCACGTTTTTAATTGTATTTTATTGACATTTTTGATTCTGTAACTTTGTTGACTTTGTTTTGTATGTTTATTTTAATTTTGACTTTTTAATTGTGATTCCACTTATGACTATTTCTATATAATATTTGTTTTTGTATTGGATTGCATTGACTTGTTGGTGTGTTGGACTAGCTCTGTAAACCAGAATGTGAAACTGAATATATAAATAAATAAATACGTAAAAGTGGAGGAGCTCGACGGCGCCAGTGGTTAGCGCGTTCGGCTGCGGTCGTTGAAGTTGAGCAACTTTCGCAGTGATCGGTCATTGGATGGGTGAGCGAAAATTCACTGTCTCGAGCTCCTCCATGCTTCGGAAGGCATGTTAAGCCGTTGGTCCCATCTGCATCTGCAGTCGTTAGCACCCGCCAATCCGCAATGGGCCCGCGTGGTGGGTCAATGCCCAATCTCCCTATTCCATCCATAGGGAAGGCCTGTGCCCCAGCAGTGGGGACATTAATAGGCTGATGATGATGATGATGAACTAAATGATGAAAAGCATACACTGTTTCCAAATTTAATTTTGAGAATCAAGCGAGATTAGACGCCAGGGCCATCTATTTCATAAAAGTAATACCGTAGTAATTTTTTACTTACTGCAGGAAATACAAAGTGCGGATGTTAAAAAAAAATTACTATCGTAATAATTCTACTACAGTAGATGCGTAACTTACTGTAGGAACTGTAAAATTTCGTTTCATACAAGTGAAGGTAATAAACTTTGCTACCATAGTAAGTATGTGGTTTAGTACGAAAAGTTACAAATACTTTGATAAAAAATCTTACCCAGACTTGGACACGAGTAAAATCTAAAAATCTCCAACTGAGACCTCTTATTAGACATTGTGATTTCTACTACGTACACAATAATTTCATAATTAGGAACTTAATTAAAAAAAAATGTAAATTTAGTAAATAACATGTTCTCTTTTGTGAAAAGCTTGATACTTTAACAGTTTTTTTTGTATATTTCTTTCGTTATTTTGCATTTTCAACCGTTTCAACCTTTTAGTTTAGATATTATTCTGAAGGTTTCAATCCCGTCGAATCAGAAACGTAACTGTTCTGTGATCAGAAATGACTAATTTAAATACAATACAAATCTATAGAAATTAGAACTAATCCAATGTTACCCTAGTAAATATTCACAGTAAGATACCGTAGTAATATTTTTAAGAAGCTGCAAATTTTACTATAGTAATTCTCTGATATATTACTGTTGCATTTTTCCAAAACTACTGTAAAAAAAAACTTTATGAAACACAATTCAACCACAATAAAGTACAATTGTAAATTACTTTAATAAATACCAAACAAAATACACCACAGGAAAAATATAATTCAATCTTCTGTGTCTCAAACCCAAACTTATCTTCATAATTATATACGTAATGAACGACACTAGTTCAAATACCTTGGGAATAGGTATTTAAATCGCTTGTAAATATGTTTTGGCTATCGATTTATTAGATTTTTTATCTTTATTCTTCACGTGTGCGATCTCTTATAGGTTGTGATAGTAAAACTTTGAGATTTCCGGTATTTTACTCAATGTTTGGCGTGCTTGAAAACGTAGAAATACATACTAAACATCTATTAATTTCACACAAAAATGACTATTTTAATTAATAACAAAGACTAGCACTCTCTCATTCTGTAGATTTTCATCTATTACTAATAAAAACTTAATGCTATCAATAATAATTCAATGAAAGTATAAATTACAGTATCACGGTCAAAGCTAAGTAAAAGAACTTGAAACTAAATCAAACTTTAGAACGCATTTGACTTACTTATGTATGGCTACTTAATAAAGCGATTCGTACCTAAGTGAAATGAAATGACACAAACATTTTTGTGGAAATAACGGAAACGCGGCGTGATGTTAAGCCATGCAGAATTATTAGAGGAAGTGAAAAGTTTTAATCAGCATAAAAAGTATTTCCTGTGCTATTAGCTCACATACAAGTATTTCAACGCCAACATTAAAAAAAAAGAAATATTTAAAAAAGCATGACTGTGTTGGTCGAGTCATAAGCGCTTGGTTTTTAAAGTGAAAACTTCTTTAGCGGCGTTGTACACTTTTTTTTGTATGGATAGAAAATGTTAAACTCGCGTCAGGTTAAACACGTGGGCTGATCGCATCATGACATACAATAAAATTGGAAAGGTTGTTGACTTTCAATATATTGGACGAAACATAGTTATATTTTATTTTACCGTATTATAATAATAAGTCTCTATCTAGGACGTCCACGTGGCAGCTTTATTGCGAAGAAAACGCATTTTTTTACCATAGATGTCGCTAGGTGCGGTTAAATGTGATTCATGTAAGTTGATTTCCTTACAATAGATGTCGCTAAGTGCGCTTAAACGTGATTCATGTAACTTGATATTTCTGAGAGATAAACTTTTTTAATGTAATATAAATTGTCATGTTTGTGTACGATAGCGCAATAAATAAATATTGTATTCTACCACATACATGATAGTACTTTTATACTGATAATTAAAGCAATTCGTGCAAAATTATTCTCTAACCATTCCAAAATATCAAAAATGGACAACGTTAATATTCAAGTTTTCACTTCTGCCGGCACTCCCGGATTGCAACACGTGGTTTTTTTTGTTAAAAGTATTCTGTAAGTTGTAAGTTTCTTCCCCATATGGGCGATGGTAAAATTCGGTAAGCCCATATCTCTCTTGGTTTTCTTTGTTTAAATATTTATGCTAAGACTGAGCACTGGTGCCGAAGATAATATAGTATACTAGCTGACTCGGCGAACTTCGTACCGCCCAAAAGTAATAATTTGCAATAAATTAAAATTGCGACTATAATTTGAGATTTAAATTATCCTATCTCTCAAATTGGATCGAACTGCACATGGTGTGCGAATTTTATTATAATCGGTTCAGTGGTTTAGGAGTCCATTGAGGACAAACATTGTGACACGAGATTTATATATATTAAGATATAAACGGCCGTCCAAATATTTTAAACCACGAGTAATTTCATTGTTTACAGCTATTAAAGTTTTACATTCAAACGAATGGAAAGAATTTCTACTTCTCCGAGGCGAGTGGAATGATATCGTTGAATTCCACGAAAGCGTTTACACGAGCACTTTTTAATACATGGCAATTTCTTTATCGAGCAGCGTCGTTGACGGTCATTCGAAAATAAAAGTCGCGACAGGTATAAAAACGGTAACATGCGTCATACGAATAAGGATTCAAGTGTAATAAAGTGAAACTTTAATAAAGTGAAACTTTAATAGAGTGAAACTTTAATAGAGTGAAACTTTAATAGAGTGAAACTTTAATAAAGTAAAACTTGTAACTTTGACTATTGGCTTGAAAAACCTGGAAGTATTCATTATAGTAATATGCTTTTCATGAAATTTTAAGGAAAACTATAACGATCAAGATAAATTTGTTAGTTTAAGAGTAATAGTCGTTTAACTTCGGTTTAAGAAAATTTCTTACCTATTAAAAAAATCTTTAGAAGAAAACACTAACAGTAACATTGTTGAAGTTATTTTAGCGTAAAACCTTTTAATGCAACAAAAAAAAAAAACTATTTCAAAACCACGATAAAAAAAAAATATGTGTGTCAGCTTCGACGCACGACCGGAGTTTACACTCTAAAAACAATTGTCTTTGAACAGACACAAAACAAAATCAAGTCCGAAGAAGTCGGTTACAAGTAGAGATACCTCAGGAATCGTCCCATGGTTTCGACTATCATAGGTTCCATGTCACACATTTTATCATCTAACATCATCGATATTCATCATATATTTTATTATGTATTTCTGGAAACACACAATTTCAAAAATATCACACACTACTCATCATTTTGTAAATATGTATTATAATTCAATCTGTACTGAAAATCACTATTCCAGAGTGCTGGACACTTACCGGCATTTCTCTATATTCTGTTATTTATTTGTTTTCATTAATTTTGCTCCGATTTTATCTATTTTTAGTTTATTTATGTTATTGACATTTGTGACTACTTAATGTTTTTTATCCGTTGCCATGGCTAAAAGTGAAAGGTGCGCAGATGAGGTTGCGCACAAAAACGTAACGAGGTCATTAATGTCATTCATCGATAGATTTTACTCCTTACATTTTTCTCATACCGGGCCCCTTATATATGCAAATCGATTCTTAAGGAGTAAACTCCAATATCATTGGTTCTACAACGCTACCGCGAGTACGAACAGCAACGGCTTCTGAATCCCGCTAACGTTACGTTTTTATAACAAGTATAAAAGCACTTGAAAAGATCGTAAAGTGAATGATTGCTTCAGATTAAGCTTTTAGTCCGTAAGAGTCAGACATAACTTTGCGTATCCATAGGCTGTAGCGTATCCTTGAGGAGATAAAAAATCAGCCCTTGCTGAGTTTCTTGCCGGTTCTTCTCAGTTCAAGGTCTCCCGCCGTAGATTTGCGAACCGATGGCGTAGCTTTTCGACATTCACAAGTGTTTGTAACAGCCTAGACTGAATATAAACTAGGTATATTGAATTTTGATTTTTTTTTAATTACACCCGGGCTCGGGGAAGCGAGCGGGGCAAAATAATATCTAATTGATTTTGAGTATGAGACGCAGTTTGTCTCTAATTTAGGTATTTTAGTGAGATACAGAGCTTGATAATAATTGGTTTATCTAATTTCCGATATAACTACAGTCTACAGGCCGTTTTGTTCTACTAAATATTTAAGAAATCAGTCGGTGATCCGATGAGGGAGCGCTATCTAATGTAATGAACATGTATCTCTTATCTAATAGACAAGTCCGTCCGTCCGTCCGTGGTGATGTTTCAGCGGCCAAACCGTAAGAGATAGATATAGAGAATGTTTAAGTTATAAGTTAAGAATAGTCTGATAAGACTACAAACCGGATGTGAGTAACGTAGCACTTCCGGTTTTCGAGAAATCACGTGATTTCTATTTCAAACGAAACCACACAAAATCTCCGAAGTTCTCAATTAATTAAATTTTTTTTTGGTGAACATTTGGTTCACTGGTTTGCTAGTTTTCAATAAGCTCAAACTTTGAGTGAAACTTTAACAATTTTTAATTTACACAAATATTCAGAGGCACCGAATTATATGAATCAATCATTTTAAAACGCTTGCACAAATTAATTAAACACATGCGACCAGCCGTGATTATGCTAATAGAAATATACAGTTTTTTACTTTCGTAGCTTGTGACTTAAACCCAACTTGAAACGCTGTAATGACACGTTTTACACGCCAGCTCAATGGTGTTTTCAGACGTGCGCTTGTTTTTTTCAAAAGGTATTTCCTACTCCAAAGTTCGCGTCTCACGATTGAGTTTTCCGTGAAAGAACATTTTGAATATTTCCATACCATATAAAATCATTTAAATTAATTAATAGTGCTATTTTTTGACTAATATAATCCGAAATATGTTAAGTCATAACATTCCCTTAGAAAGCTGCCAATTCTAACGTCAACTCCTATGTTTTTGTTATTATTGCAGTTACTATAAGACTAAGACTTAACATACGTAAGTACCGAGTGACTTATTAAAGTGTAATTCATCTTTTATTATTTGGCAGCCCGAGCTATTTATTTAATCCATTTCCATCAAAAACAGCGACAACAACAAAGAAAGCTGGAGAATACACCGAAGTCTTTCCACCCTCGTAATCACAAACACTATTAGCTCCATTCGCGGAATGACAAGATATTTTTTTTTACGAAACTCTTTCAACGGGCGAATCGCACTTACTCAGCGAGCAGCAACACGTTCCGAATCAGAAAATATTCACAATCAATGTTAAATCGAGGGTGGCTAAACTGCGTCGGGGGCGAGGCGCGAGCCAATCGAGCTGATTATGATGGATGACTTAAGGCTGGCTGCCCCGGCTCGACGGCGGCGGGTGACCCGGCGGAATTGTTTGCAGCGATACCAATCGTAAGTGACTTCACGACGATACGCAAACAGGTTTGTAGATACGAGTCCAAAATATACGAAGATTATCATGTATGCTCCGAAATTAATTTGATTTTCGAAAGGTTATATTACGAGATCTTAACTCTTACTTTTTCAATTTTTGAATTCTTAACTATAAAGAGATGCTATTTTGATAAAATTTAGCAATCTGCATTTTTACACCATTTCAAAATGTACTTTAGAATTTATATAATACTAGAGGCCCGCCCTCGCTTCGCTTCGGGGTCGAATTGATCAAAATCCTTTCTTAGCGGATGCCTACGTCATAACATCTACCTGCATGCCAAATTTCAGCCTGATCCGTCCAGTGGTTTGGGCTGTGCGTTGGTAGATCACTATGACAGTCAGTCACCTTTGAGTTTTATATATATAGATATTCGGGAAAATTGAGGCCCAATCAAAATTTATAATATAACTTGAATAGGGCTGTCTTTTCCTTTTTGATGGTTTTGAACCTGAAAAGATGGCCAGTGCAGTCTAAAAACCAGTACAATCATGGCCACTATAGGCTAACAGACTACACGAGGACATCACACCTTTACTGCAGCGACAGAAAACTACAGACAGTTTTTTGTAGCGTAAAGGAACCTCACCAGGCACACTGCTCAAACTGCGTAAAGTAAGATTTTAATGTTAAGTTACACTTAATATAAATAACACTATTTGTATTTATACTGTGTGACACAGCAATCAAAATGCAGATGAACAATTAATGTATATTTAATCATTATGTAACGAAAGGTGACTTCATGAATCATCTCCTAAGTAATTTTTCAACTTGACGACTCTGTAAATAATAAAACAGGGAGAAAAACAGCCCTTGCTGAGTTTCTTGCCGGTTCTTCTCAGTACAAGGTCTCCCACCGTAGATTTACCAACCGATGGCGTAGCTTCTAGACATTCACGAGTGCTTGTGACAGCCTAAACTGAATAAATGATTTTGATTATGATTATTACGTGTGCTGTTACGATTTCTTATCTTAAAGAGCGAAAATGTGTTCCTAGGGATGTCGAAAGTTGAAAAAAATATCGATATATCGATACATCGGTCTTTTATATAAATATCAATATCGGCTTCGATATATCGCGAAAAAAACATCGATATATCGATATTTCGGACCAATTTTCCCAAAAATATCGTACAGTAGCTCACGAAATATGACACGCGGAATAATAATGGAACGAAAATTATCTCCCTAAAAATAGACCCTATTTTCGAATGATGACATAGACAATACTAAATACAGCACAGATCATAGATATGTTGAATATGATTAATCTGAGATCCAGTCACGATTTTTCCAGATACGAATTTAGTTAGATCGTGATATGCCGCTAATAATTAAAAAAATATCGTTTTTGATACAAATTTCGATATAGGTTATTATAAGGGATAGAAAAAGAAAACTACAAAGATGCCGGAAAAAAGATGGCGCGTTCGAAGAGATACTGCCTGAGCTCACTTGTAATGGCCGAACTGCAACAGAGGCATAGTGGGGCGTTAGGCCCGATGTTAGCACCAATCACGCGGTAGCTCCTCGGCAGCGCATTACTTTATTTTTGTCAATGAACAAATACATCGGTTTTCAATTATGTTTAGTAGATGAGTGTTAAAAATTAAAGTAAAGTTTTCTTTTACAATTTTTTAGTATTATAAAATATTAATTTCTATAAAATAATGGTGCGTCGCCTACAGTTATTTTGTATCGATGTATCGATATATCGAATCAAAATATATCGGCAAAAAATATTGATATATCAATACATCGATATATTTTCAACAAGCCTATGTTCACCATTGTTGTATATAAATTTTACTTCTGTTCCGAGCGGTGGGGAATCAATTGAAATGTAATGCGGTTTTGAGACACCTGTGAGCGCAGCAAACTCGGTTATCCGCCTGATCTGTCGAATAGAATTGTCGAAACCCATTACGTTTTCCATTTGGGATGAAATTGGCGGGCCGGCGCGCGCGTTTCGATCGCCGTTTGTTTCAATGATGTTTCGTGTTATTGCTCTTTGCTTAGGTAGCTACGGTGTGGGGTGGAGCGATGGGAGAACTCCAATCGGCTAGTGCCCGATCTTTTGATGGAAACGTAACCGCTTCGGAGAGCGACTGATTGCTTTAAGTCGATTTATTTTTAAGAACATTTTTTTCTTTTTAATGCGTGTAACTGCATGATGTTTAAATCTAAAGAAAATATAACTAGAGAAAATTCCACGCGGACCAGGCAGCAGACGGGACTGGAACCCGCACCCTTCGCAATCCAAATGTTTAATACTTGTAAAATTATTCATTTGACATTGTGGGTTACCTATAATGCGAAGAGATGGCGCTGCCTTTCAACTTAAGAATGGCTAGAAGAATTTCGATGCGGTCCGTGAGGGCCGAGGTAGCATAATTGGTCAGTGCATTCGCCCGGATTGCGAAGGGTGCGGGTTCGAGTCTCGTCTGCTGCCTGGACCGCGTGGATTTTTTTCTAGTAAAACTTTTCTTTAGAAGTAATGTTTGTCTTAATTCTGCAGCGGTTTCGACAAATCTTAGGTAAAGAGGATTCTGGAGGCGCCAAATATAATATACGAAAGTATGTCATCATCATCATCATCATCATCATCATCAGCCTATTAATGTCCCCACGGTTGGGGCACAGGCCTTTCCTATGGATGGAATCCCAGTGCGGATTAGCGGGTCCTAACGACTGCGGATGCAGCCGGGACCAACGGCTTAACGTGCCTTCCGAAGCACAGAGGAACTCGGGATAGAAGATATTGGTCACCCATCCAATGACCGACCACTGAGGAAGTTGCTTAACTTCAACGATCGCAGCTGAACAACGCGCTTACCACCAGCGCCATCAAGCTCCTCCATCTCCTCCGAAAGTATGTGTCAGTTGTTAATTGTCATCAATACAGGGTAGATTCTAAGAGACAAAATATCATCTCGTAATGTATAATCAATAATCAAAATCATTTATTCAGTTTAGGCTGTTACAAGCACATATGAATGTCTAGAAGCTACGCCATCGGTTCGTAAATCTACGGCGGGAGACCTTGTACTGAGAAGAACCGGCAAGAAACTCAGCAAGGGCTGTTTTTTTCTCCCTGTTTTATCCTTTACAGAGTCGTCAAGTTGAAAAATGACTTCAGAGATGATTCATGAATGAAGCCACCCTTCATTACATAATGTGAAATTATACATTAATTGTTCACCTGCATTTTGATTGCTGTGTCACACAGTATGAATACAAACAGGTTATCTCAGACAAAATATTGTGATTGACGAAAGATTAAGTTAAGGAACATTATATTACGGCGCACAACATGAAAAGAGTTGTGTGTTTATTCTAAAACTTATATTAACTAGACGACCTCCGTGGCCGAGTGGATTGTACGCCGGGTTTCAAAGTGTCGCCGACTCGAGAGGTCCCGGGTTCGAATCCCGGTGAGGGCAGATGTTTGTGTGATGAATACGTGCATTTGTACTCCAGTCAAGGATGTTTAATATGTATTTCTATATTAATATACTTATATATGTACAGTATATGTATTCTATCCGTTACCCTAGTATCCCATAACCCAAGCCTTATTAGTGCTTACTTTGGGGTTAGGCTAATTGGTGTGTGTGTTGGAAATATTTATTTATTTAAATTAATTATTAATTTATTTATTAAAGCTGTTGAGCATCTGCTCAACTAGGACATCAAAAATCTTATCCAAACCGTAAATCTTTTACTGAATAATATACAATGGGACATTTGTTGCAATCACAATACACCTATATCCCAGAAAAGTTAAAGCATATTACGGTGAAGGGAAAACGTACATTTAATAGAACTGTAATAACCGTGAGCATAAGGCAACGCCCTTTCCATTTAAAACCGACGGGGCGTTCGTTTATGGAATAAATCTAAATTAACATTTAGTACATTCGACAAATGAAAACATAATTTAGATATTTTTTTAACGATGTAGGTATGTTTATAAATGTACTTGTGCATTCAAATGCATCGACTACATTTTAGGTTTTTTTCTTTGGGTGATTTGAAAATATGTGCGTCGACTTTTTTGGGTGCAAGAAAACATTAAATTAAATTTACGTTTTAGAAAGAGAAATATTAAACTTAATCTTCATTTTTGCCACTACTGGTTTTCTGACTTTGCTATATGAATGTAACAATAACTTATCATTCTAAATTTTCTGAAAAATAATAAATGAATAAATAAATATTTCCAACACTCACACCAATTAGCCTAGCCCCGAAGTAAGCACTGTAAGGCTTGTGTAATGGGATACTAGGGTAACGGATAGAATACATAAACTGTACATATATGAGTATATTTTTGTAGAAATACATATCAAACATCCATGACTGGAGTACAAATGCTCGTATTCATCACACAAACATCCGCCCCCACCGGGATTCGAACCCGGGACCTCTCGAGTCGGCGACACCATGAAACCACACGGCCAAGGAGGTCGTCAAATACAATCTTTGAGGTTTATTTCTTCCGAGATTTTAGATGCATTAATTGTTATTATTAAAGTTGTTACATCCTGTATTATGCACATTCGTAGTTCGTGTCAAAAACATGTAAGTTGCGGTCCGTACTAACTCAAAGTAAAGTTGAATTACCGTAGATTGAGGTGGAATCCCATAGCATTGACGTAAATACAAAAGGAAGCACTTTTATTTTGAACTAGCGGCCCGCCCTCGCTTCGCTTCGGTGTAGAGCTGAAGTGTCGACTACAGTTTTTGTTCTAAAGCTTGTATTATACACAATGGCATTCATCTATGATTCTTCTTATAGCTGCATGCAAAGTCTCAGCCCGATCGGTTTAAAATTGACAAAGTTTCATAAAAAACTTTCACTCCCTATTTTATCCCCTTGGGGGTAGAATTGATCAAAATCCTTTCGTAGCGGATGCCTACGTCATAACATCTACCTGCATGCCTCAGCCCGATCCGTCCAGTGGTTTGGGCTGTGCGTTGATAATAATAATAATAATATAATAATAATAACTTTATTTATTTTCTCCAACAATCTACATGTTACATCTTATAATTAAAAACTATATTAGGATATTTTATAAGATTGCGAGAGACTGGTACCTGAACTAAGCGAAAGCTTGTATCTCAGTGCACCAGTACCCTCCTCTTTGTAAGGTGACCGTTTTATCTTATCTTAACAAAGTAAGTTTCTACATATAAAAATGCCTGTGGGAGAATATATAATATACCACATATATCCAAATAATGACTTCATTTACAATGATCGGTACTAGAGCCAATACAAATTTGTATTAAGTTAATTACAAAGCACATTTTTATGGAAGAAGCAAAGAGTTATACGTTGTCACAGTTAGTATAATGGATTTTCAAAACCACTACAAGAAAAGAACACTAAGCAAAAACACGATTTGAACCTAAGTCACATACCATCATACAATTAATTTATATGCACTTGCCCGCAGATTGTTACTTTACAGCTTCAAAATCAGACAGGTGTATTTACTTGATGAAGTGATAAAATAGAACTAACAACGATCGTAGGATATTTTATAGTGTGTGTAATATTGTGTTTTCTACCCAGACATTTACAAACCTCCAGAAACGCTCCGAATAATTTAAGTATTACTTAATAAGTTTGTTGTTAACAGGATTGAGACATAACTATCTGATCGGGAGTAGTAGTTTTTTAGTATCATCATAGTTAATTTTTTGCAAGAAGGATGTTACTGAGAGTTTACAATGATATCTATCAAGAGCGAAAATATTGAGTTTCTTTTGAAGTCTATTATACAGAAAGGGCCCTAAGAAACAGAAAAATCGACGGGGATAATATGTTTTAAATGACAACGAGCGTACAATTAGATGATTACGACGGGACTTGATAGATCACTATGTCAGTCAGTCCTTTGAGTTTGTAATATATTTGATGGCTGTAATATTAAATTCGATATAAAAACACCAAAAAAGTGACTAAAATGATCTATATTATTGATCATTTATCCACCGCGTCATAATTGGCATACGAATTCGCTCTTTGATTCCACGACGCACGATGGCAGTGATTTTCCCTTTGTGTGTCACGCATTCAATCCTCAGTGGTGCCGCCACCCTAACTGCGGCGTTTCACACCCGAAACAGAACCTTAAACCGACTAGCATTAGAACCGAATTTAGCAGAAAGCTATTCCGCCCGCCCGACCGCCAATTTTGGATTTTGAGCTGCCCGTAATAAGAGCGTTTCCATCGAAAAAACACGTCCGATCGTTGACCGTCATACGATAATGTACTGTTCTCCTAGCACGCAAGGTCTGATTTCCAATTCGCGTGTAGATGCCATCATAGTTAAGATTAGTGTTAGTAATCGCCAAGTAATTACTACAGAAAAGGTTAACATCGTGAGGTTCATTTGGCGGCGGCAATCAGACATAATGCCGAAGGGTTGGGAGGAGTGCTTTCGGACTCCAAATGATTCCTACGTGGACAAACATGGTTGCCGTTCCATGTTTCAGACTCCAAAAATCAAGAGGTTCATTTCTGGGATGTAGTATTGCATTGTTTAACAAAGTTCCCCAAGATCTGATTGAGCTTCCACTAACCAAATTTAAATCTCAGATTAAGAATACTCTTATGAATAAGGGCTATTATAAAGTTAATGATTATCTAAATGATCGTAATGCATGGACATAGTGTTTCTTGTAATTTCTTATTTGATGGGTATGAGTCAGTTTTGTAACAGTAGTATGGTACCTATCTAATGCCGCTTCCTATATATACTAAATATAAAATTTGTTGTAACTATATATCTATACCCTAAATAATGTAATGGAAGGGGACTTCAGAAGTATGTCTGAAGTCATTTTTCAACTTGACGACTCTGTATATATCAATACAGGGAGAAAAAAGCAGCCCTTGCTGAGTTTCTTGCCGGTTCTTCTCAGTACAAGGTCTCCCGCCGTAGTTTTGCGAACCGATGGCGTAGCTTCTTGACTTTCACAAGTACTTGCAACAGCCTAGACTGAATAAATGACTTTTCATTTCATTTCATTTCACTGATTTGTGGGTCGTGTGATTTTATTAACTGTGAGATCTAGGCCCAATTGCCACACAGTTGTTAAAAAGCTCTTAAAAGCTTATCATGTTTAAGTCTCATTTTATCTCTATTTGAATTCAAATAATTGATAAAGATTGGAATGGACTGTTGAAGAGGATTAAGCTTGAGTTCGATTAACAATATTGGGGTATAGCTAGAGTCAGAGAGGAGAGAGAATAAATAAGATAGATTTAAGTTAAAGCAAGACTTGAAGAAATCTAGAAAAAATCTCCTTGGTTCAGTTTTCAGACAGGACAGGAAGACTAATAAAAGTTTTTTTAAGATTTATAAGTCTAGCAGTAAATTGCTTAAAAATGTAATAACTAAAAGCAAGACTTTTCAAATTATAACATTTTTAATTTGATTGTAGGCATACTTTTTAGTGAAAAAAGCAGTATTCTTTAACAATAGGGGTGATTACGGGGTACAGTAAACGAAATTCTATATAGTCCGTCGTCAGTTGGATGATCAAAAAATAATGGATACGTATTTTTTCTTTGGGCAATCAACCAGAAAATGACAAAGTTATAGCGCGTCAAAGTTTGGGAGTAAGGGCTCGTGACGTCACTTCTAAGTGAAAATTGTACCAAAACGTGACGTCATGCGACTTTTCAAATCAATATATCTCTGCAATGTTTATATTATGTGAAAAAAGAAAAAATACGTGTCCAATATTTTTTGCTATTCTACCTGATAAACGAAGAAAAAAAAATAGTCATCATCCCAATTATGATCTTCATATAATTTGATGCGCCTCGAAAAAGAAAAAATGTTAAATATGGTGACTGTTTAGAAAGAGTTTATCCCCGATTTTTGATTTCAATGGATCATGAAAAGTAAATAAACTAGTCGAGACTAGAAATACATGTTGCATTAAATATGCTAAAACAAATTGTCACAATCATGCTCATTTCTAAAGTTTTGTATATCACACATATTGAAATAAATACAGGGTGTAAAAAAATTTATGACAAAGACTAAACAACGCATTCTGTACACCCAAACAAGTAATATTACAAAATATTATACGTGGAAACATTTGTATTTTTAAGTTAAAAAAAAAACATTTTTTTTCCAGTACGCAATTATTGAGGCGCTACGCAAACAATGTGCCTGTGTGTATGTGCGTGCGTGTGTGTAAGTGCGTCGATAAAAAAGTTACTACATAATGTTTTTGTCAAAATCTTGAAAAATAAAAATTGTGACTTTGACCTTCAATATCTCCATAACCATCAATTTCCCAGGTATGGTCCAGAAGAAAAATATTATAGTCATGATGTGGAAAATACGTGGCCTTCGAATTCGTTAAAAGTTTTTTTACACCCTGTATATATGTATTGAATAATTCTATAGTTCACTAATTGTTTTGGGGGGAGTCAATGCCCATAGTTTCACCTTGACTTCACTAGATAGAAGTTGGTGTAGAGTAAACTTATAGTCCTTTATAAAAAAAAGTCGAAGAAAGTCTATGTACCGAGCAAAAATATTTCTCTATTACTTTAATTTCTTTTTATACTAACCCTCCCCAGTTGCGCTTCTTTTACTAGGGACACTATGAAAGCTACCAAATCTAGGACATCTTATATCTCTTATCTATTAGACAAGTCCGTCTGTCTGTGGTGCTGTTTCAGCGGCCAAAGCGTAAGAGATAGATAAAGAGAATATTTAAGTTATAAGTTAAGAATAGTCTGATAAGACTACAAACCGGATTCGAGTAACGTAGCACTTCCGGTTTTCGAGAAATCACGAATTTCAAACGAAATCACACAAAATCTCCGAAGTTCTCAATTAATTAAATACATTTTTTTTAAACCAGGTTTTGGTGAACATTTGGTTCACTGGTTTGCTAATTGCTGAATAACTAATAGTTGCATATTTGCTACTGTCTTAAAAACCGGTCAACTGCAAGTCGGACTCGCTTACTGTTAAAGAACTAGGGTTTTTTATGTTTATGCAGGCAAACGAGCTGGTAGGCCACCTGATGGTATTTGGTCACTGCCACCCATGAACACTTCAAAGGCTACCACTCATGCATTGCCGGCTCTGAAAGAAAAGGTTTAGCCGTCATATCATGGCTCAGAGGGAAAATCGCAGAGGGTAGTTAATTCAAGAACTTGCTGATACGGAAGAATAAGTAACACGCGTAACGTGTGGTGCTAGAACTCCAGTTGATGAGGGTGAAACTGCTTTCTGCGACGTGTGGTGCCGCGAAAGAGCTTGGCCGCTAGCACCAGATGTGCTACGAGATTCACCTATAAACGTGAATCTCCTAGCACATCGTAGTGATACTAATTTTGTGAGTAAATTAGTGTTTTTATCACCAAAGGCCTAATAAAATTCGTATCTTACTATATTATATCCGCTAAAAAAGGTCAACACAAACAATGCATTAGCATAGTCATATAGTGACGTTACGATGTAGTGACACAGCCGGTTGTCTTCACCGTCAGAGGTCTTGAGTTCCAATGGTTTTTACAAACTAATTTGCATATCCTATAAGCACTGTATTTAGTTTCCATAGTACAAGATATGCTTGCTTAGTTTAGGATTAAATATATTGGTTTTTTTTTATTATGTTATAGGTGGCATACGAGTAGACGGCTCACCTGATGCTAAGTGATCACCGTCGCCCATGGACACTTGCAACACCAGGAGTATCACAAATGCGATGCCGGCCTTTAAGGAAGGAGTACGCTCTTTTTTTGAAGGTTTTTGGGTCGTATTGGTCCGGAAACACTGCTGGCGACAATATATTCCACAGTTTTGTCGTACGTGGTAAAAAATTTCGACAAAAACGCACGGTTGTGGATAGCCACGCATCAAGATGATGGGGATGAAATTTTTGTCGCGATGTACGATGGCGAAATGCAGCAGCTGGAATTAATCCGAACAATTCCTCAGAACACTCTCCGTGATAAATGCGATAGAAGATTGTAACAAAGGCAATACAAATCGTGCGATTTTTTTTTAATATACCTATATTTTCGATATCTTCAGATATCTAATCACTTAGTGTTTTTTTTAAATTAAACTAACTGTTACATAAAACAGTTTCCATTAGTTAGTCCTTTGTATCTGGAAATCGCAGTAACCCTACACACGGTCAACAAAACATTCCGGGAGCAAACATTTGCAGCGATATGAAATTCATTGTGCCACTACAAGGCGGTGAACGTTTTCTTGACAGCTTGATGGAACCGCTGTTTGCCGAGGGACGCTAGTTAACCGATATATAAATATCACTGGAAAGTGCTGCGCTATGAATTTCAAAAACAAGCTTTGGTTACCTGTCTCCGCAAGTTCGTAGCTTTATGTATGTAGATTTTTTTTTAAGTTGCTATAAAAAAAAGTAATTTATATTATTTTTAAAGATGGAAATGAAATGAAAATGAAAATGAAAATGAAAGTGAAAATGAAAATGAAAATGAAAATGAAAATGAAAATGAAAATGAAAATGAAAATGAAAATGAAAATGAAAATGAAAATGAAAATGAAAATGAAAATGAAAATGAAAATGAAAATGAAAATGAAAATGAAAATGAAAATGAAAATGAAAATGAAAATGAAAATGAAAATGAAAATGAAAATGAAAATGAAAATGAAAATGAAAATGAAAATGAAAATGAAAATGAAAATGAAAATGAAAATGAAAATGAAAATGAAAATGAAAATGAAAATGAAAATGAAAATGAAAATGAAAATGAAAATGAAAATGAAACTGAAAATGAAAATGAAAATGAAAAAGAAAATGAAAATGAAAATGAAAATGAAAATGAAAATGAAAATGAAAATGAAAATGAAAAGTCATTTATTCAGTCTAGGCTGTTACAAGCACTTGTGAAGGTCAAGAAGCTACGCCATCGGTTCGCAAAACTACGGCGGGAGACCTTGTACTGAGAAGAACCGGCAAGAAACTCAGCAAGGGCTGCTTTTTTCTCCCTGTATTGATATATACAGAGTCGTCAAGTTGAAAAATGACTTCAGAGATACTTCTGAAGTCGCCTTTCATAATCCACCATCAAATGTTTAACAGACTTACAACAAACTTTTTTTTTTTTTTTTAAATATTTCCAACACACACCAATTAGCCTAGCCCCAAAGTAAGCACTGTAAGGCTTGTGTTATGGGAAATTAGGGTAACGGATAGTATACATATACTGTACATATATAAATATGGAAAATACATATTGTAACATCCATGACTGGAGTACAAATGCTCGTATTCATCACACAAACATCTGCCCCCACCGGGATTCGAACCCAGGACCTCTCGAGTCGGCGACACCATGAAACCCGGCGTACAAACCACTCGGCCACGGAGGTCGGCAAATTTTCGTGATTCTCTCGATGAGTCGTGATTTTTGTGAATTGTGAACCAATTTTCAAAATGATCTTTTATTTTTTGTATCCCTTATAATACGTAGAAATATTATAACAACAATAAGTTAAACAATCCTATTTAAAGCCTTCCTCCTTGCAGCTTAAGAATAACTAGAGGAATTTCGACGCGGTCCGTGAGGGCCGCGGTAGCATAACTGGTCAGTGCATTCGCCCGGATTGCGAAGGGTGCGGGTTCGAGTCCCGTCTGCTGCCTGGTCCGCGTGGAGTTTTTTCTAGTTATATTTTCTTTAATATGTAAGTCCTTGAGTATTACCCATAATCTTGTATTACAAATGTTACTTTAACATTTTTACGACATTAATACGTCTTTATTACACTCAAATCGACTTATACACCACACTAATTCAGCCCGCGCTCTCACGGATGTACAACAAAGCAAGGAGGCGCAATCTCAAAGAGAATTATGCGCTCACAAACAAAAGAGACTCCAGTCGCAGCCATAAAATAATAATAAAAGGATAATTAATAGATTTCAGTGCATTACCGACCCCTCCGTTGATTGCGGCCCCCTGTTCCAGCGCCAATAAAGATAGCCCGAGGTCTTATTTGACGTTCTATTTGTTAAGACACATGATTGCTTGTTAATAGATCTACGGTTCGAGAATAATCGGAGATTTATTACGTTGAGACTAGGGATGTCGAAAGTTGAAAAAAATATCGATATATCGATACATCGATCTTTTAAAAAATATCAATATCGGCTTCGATATATCGCGAAAAAAACATCGATATATCGGACCAATTTTCCCAAAAATATCGGACAGTAGCTCATGAAATATGACACGCGGAATAATAATGGAACGAAAATTATCTCCCTAAAAATAGACCCTATTTTCGAATGATGATATAGACAATACTAAATACAGCACAGATCATAGATATGTTGAATATCATTAATCTGAGATCCAGTTACGATTTTTCCAGATACGAATTTAGTTAGATCGTGATATGCCGCTAATAATTAAAAAAATATCGTTTTTGATACGAATTTCGATATTGGTTATTTTGTATCGATGTATCGATATATCGAATCAAAATATATCGGCAAAAAATATCGATATATCGAACAAAAAATATCGATATATCAATACATCGATATATTTTCAACAAGCCTAGTTGAGACGTTATTAGGATCGTCCGATATTGAATTTAACTTACGCTGTCATTGAATGAATGTGTAGTTTAATTTTTGAGCGTTGAAATGAAATGAAATTTATTTATTCACACAAAACAGAGTAGATAAATTTTGGTGGTAATTTTCATTTAGTTCGTCCATTTTGCCAACGACAGGGCATGTGAATATCATACTTAATTTAATTCTAAAATTTAAAGGTACTTATTTCATTTTACTTATTCTATTCTAAGTTAATTTTCATATCTAAACTAGCTGACCCAGCGAACTTCGTACCGCCCTAAAAAAAAATAGGGGTTGTCCAGCGGACAAAATTGTGAATCTAACTAAACCATTCTCAGATCCCCTTGAACACACACAAAAAATTTCATCAAAATCGGTCCAGTCGTTTAAGAGAAGTTCAGTGACATACACACTCGCAGAAGAATTATATATATAAAGATACTAGCGGACCCGACAGACGTTGTCCTGTCTACACGTCTTTGTGAATCTAAACCATTCTCAGATCCCCTTGAACACACACAAAAAATTTCATCAAAATCGGTCCAGTCGTTTAAAAGAAGTTCAGTGACATACACACTCACAGAAGAATTATATATATAAAGATTCTCTAACTGAGTAAAAACATTTCGTTATTAGCCACATTTTAAGCTTCCTTTTAAATATAGGGAAACTAAGCTCCGTTATCGGGCGTGGTAACTTATTATAGATTTTTATACATCTCGGATAGCAGTTTTTATTGTAATATTCAGACAATATTGTCTACTCGTCTGTTTCAGAAAATGTTTTTATATGAATCTTGCTGCAGGAGATTTCATAGCTACCTATTTTCCTTCCATTACCAGTCTACGATGGCAGATCAACATTCATAATTGGGTCATTACTTGAGGTGCAAAAATTTTGTTGCAAAATAAAAATATTCAGATGAAAACGTTTATTGATGTAAAAAATAATAACTTGCATAGAGATTATATTTTACTAGCAAACCAGTGAACCAAATGTTCACCAAAAACTGATTTAAAAAAATAAAAAAAATAATATGTATTTAATTAATTGAGAACTTCGGAGATTTTGTGTGGTTTCGTTTGAAATTCGTGATTTCTCGAAAATCGGAAGTGCTACGTTACTCAAATCCGGTTTGTAGTCTTATCAGACTATTCTTAACTTATAACTTAAACATTCTCTTTATCTATCTCTTACGGTTTGGCCGCTGAAACAGCACCACAGACAGACGGACGGACGGACTTGTCTAATAGATAAGAGATACCCTCTGGCCTGTTCAATTTTATTTAATATGTTATTTTCAGCGAAATTATTTTAAAATGATACAAGTTGTAATTTTAACATGAGCCATTTGAACTGCTTATAGGGTTTCTTTTCACCCAGTCACATAAAAGTACATTTAAAATAAAAACTACTATTGATACACTAACTAAACTTACTCAACACAAAGAAGGATAATGTACGTTTAAATCAAGGTATTATTTGAAACATTTGAAAAAGTAGTTTCGCTTTTGTATGATTTTTTAAAACTTCAAAACGCGATATCTCAAAACACTGTTTTTGAAGATAATACCCTTATAATAGATAAGAGATTCTTTTGCAACATGAACGTTGAAGATTTCATGTTTACATATTTTTTTAAAGAAAATAACGGCTCTCGGAGGTTGTTTGTCACCGTATCAACGAGCGTCATTCAGTCAATATTCTTTGTTTGAAACTCCCTACAGCAACGTACATTAATCGGAATCGTCACGTAATCGCGTCGCCTCGGGACACGAGCTTTACCGAGACGAGGCGATAAAATTTCGATAAAATTAAACCACACTGCATCCTACGCCCATAATCTTAATATATATAAATCTCGTGTCACAATGTTTGTCCTCAATGGACTCCTAAACCACTTAACCAATTATAATAAAATTCGCACACCATGTGCAGTTCGATCCAACTTGAGAGATAGGATAGTTTAAATCTCAAATTATAGTCGCAATTTTATTTTATTGTAAATTATTACTTTTTCGTTCGAATCCCGGTGGGAGCAGATTGTGTGATGAATACGAGCATTTGTACTCCAGTCATGGATGTTCAATATGTATTTCTATCTAAATATACTTTATATATGTACTGAATATGTATTCTATCCGTTACCCTAGTATCCCATAACAACAAGCCTTACAGTGCTTACTTTGGGGCTAGGCTAATTGGTGTGAGTGTTGGAAATATTTATTATTATTATTATAAAGAGTTACAAGAAAACCGACGTCAGACAGATACACACACACACAAAATGTCACAAAAGTAAGGCTCCGGCGACGCAGACGAAAAAACGCACAAAACTGTGGAATATGTTGTCGCCAGCAGTGTTTCCGGACCAATACGACCCAAGAACCTTCAAAAAAAGAGCGTACTCCTTCCTTAAAGGCCGGCATCGCATTTGTGATACTCCTGGTGTTGCAAGTGTCCATGGGCGACTGTGATCACTTACCATCAGGTGAGCCGTCTGCTCGTATGCCCCCTATAACATAAAAAAAAAGACGCCATCACTGGCTTTGTTTGGTAACATGATATTCGGCGTACCGCGCCTGCACCCTAGTGAGATGTGTAAAGACGTTTGACAGGTTGACGGTTGATCAATTAACCGCCACGCCACCTGACCTGACCCCTGGCTGACATGACCTGACTTACGGTTAGCCCACTGCTTGCCACTCACGCACGCACGCACACACGCACACACGCACACACAAACGCAATAAAAAATAAGGGTGGGGAATAACGCGGCCGTATTGTACTAGCTCATTTTGATTTTTTATGCGCCTAGTAACAAGTCCACCCCAGCAATGTTGAGCGTAAGCGAAGTCCAATGTTGCAGAATGTACGCGACTTTCCCTTGCCGGCGGTTAAATAAGCGGTTAGTTACGTTTTTTTAAATTGAGGCAAGACAGCATGGATTGCCTTAGAATAAAAGCTCTTTAAAATAAATATTTCCAACAATCACACCAATGAACCTAGCCCCAAAGTAAGCACTGTAAGGCTTGTGTTATGGGATGCCTGGGTAATGGATAGAATACATATACGTTTTTCTATATAAATCTTTATATATATAATTCTTCTGTGAGTGTGTATGTCACTGAACTTCTCTTAAGCGACTGGACCGATTTTGATGAAATTTTTTGTGTGTGTTCAAGGGGATCTGAGAATGGTTTAGATTCACAATTTTGTCCGCTAGACAACCCCATATTTTTTTAGGGCGGTACGAAGTTCGCTGGGTCAGCTAGTATACATATATAAGTATATTTATATAGAAAAACATATTAAACATCCATGACTGGAGTACAAATGCTCGTATTCATCACACAAACATTTGTCCCCACCGGGACTCGAACCTCTCGAGTCGGCGACACCATGAAACCCGGCGTGCAAACCACTCGGCCACGGAGGTCGTCTTTTGTTGTTTTTTTTTTTTCTGTTGGTGAGATATGACAAACTATACTTATCTGACTTGTTGTGTTGTGACGCATTAGAGAGCTACCTGTTTCAAACATTTAGTATGGTTATAGCCTGCGCAAAAGAAGGACTTGTGTTCGCGGAGGACTTTTGTACGTCATAATACATCGCTTACAGGAGCTCGATGGCGCAAGTAGTTCTCGTTGAACTTAAGCAACTTTCGCAGTGGTCGGTCATTGGATGGGTGACCAAAAATTACTATCTCGAGCTCCTCCGTGCTTCGGAAGGCACGTTAAGCCGTTGGTCCCGGCTGCATCTGCAGTCGTTAGCACCCACCAATCCGCACTGGGCCCGCGTGGTGGGTCATGGCTCAATCTCCCTATTCCATCCACCGGGAAGGCCTGTGCCCCAGCAGTGGGGACGTTAATAGGCTGATGATGATGATGATGAACTGCATCGACTAACGCTTACGGCGGACAAAAGTCCTCCGCTGACGAAACTCCCCCGAAATACCGCGGACACCGAAGAACACATCGCACGTCACAAACAATAGGGTATTAAGTCGGTAAAACTATTTATTTTTTTATTTGCTTTTCGAAAACTATATTTTTTTTTCTCTATAAACTGGTAAGATAATTGTATTTTAATTCGAAAAAGGTTTTTGAATTATAGCAACACATGTTGCCAATTTCTAGGCAAAATTTATTTTTGTGAGTATTTTAGACAGTATTAGGTTAAGTTAATAAATACCCTTTTGCCGGTTTGGATTAATACAAGTTTGTTTTATTTAAAATAATACCCTCTGGCCTGTTCAATTTTATTTAATATGTTATTTTCAGCGAAATTATTTTAAAATGATACAAGTTGTAATTTTAACATGAGCCATTTGAGCCATTTGAACTGCTTATAGGGTTTCTCTTTACCCAGTCACATAAAAGTACTTTTAAAATAAAAACTACTATTGATACACTAACTAAAGTTACTCAACACAAAGAAGGATAATGTACGTTTAAATCAAGGTATTATTTTAAACATTTGAAAAAGTAGTTTCGCTTTTATGATTTTTTTAAACTTTAAAACGCAATATCTCAAAACACTGTTTTTGAAGATAATACCCTTTTGTTTGTGACGTGGGACATGTACGCGATAGTCCTTAAAAAAATAGAATATATGTGACAAGAGGCGGCATCGCACACGTAGAAAAAAGAACTCTATGATGCATACTATCATCATCATCATCAGCCTATTAATGTCCCCACTGCTGGGACACCCATTATTGGGATATTGGGGTATGACCCACCACGCGGGCCAAGTGCTTGACGGGTGCTAACGACTGCATATGCAGCCGCAACCAACGGCTTAATATGCAGTCGGTCATGCAGAATTTATAAATGTACATACAATTTGTGTAATAACCTAAGTTTTTCTTTAGTTAAAAAATTTCAATATTAAATAGTTCAACTTAGATTAGTTTAAGTTAACCACTTTTTTAGCATAATTTCTTCATATCAATGTGACTTTCTTTACCCGGACTATGGGTTTAAAGCCAATTTTAATTATCAAGAATCTCAAACCTCTTCTTTTGATTCGTTCCAGCTCATAATCTTATTGGAATCGATATCTCACAAGAACAAAATCAAATGTTTCAATTTCTTTACTTTGTAACAAACGAAACTTTGTAAAAACATACAAGTCCCATACGGAATTCTTAATATTCACAACACGGCATATGCCACAGCTCCAACGGTACAAAAATACAGAGCCACCACACACCTTCTCGGTGTAGCGGCAGTTCAATACATGTAAGGGGCTGATTCCAATACAAACACGGTGAAAAGTAATCGTGAACTTGACTGTGTCGCGTGTCGAATAGCCTACGTAACAGCGCGTAAATTTTGCCGCCCCCATGCCTTGTTCCAACATGACTTTGGTTTTTTCTACGATTGTTTGTTCGTCGCACCGTTCACTGCTCCGCAAACATCGCCACTTTTATTGTTTCAAAGAAGGTAAAGATCATCACACATTAGAGCTTCCAGGCACCCAAAACCGTAACAAGTCTTCGCGCTTCTCGACACCCACGCATTAGCGACAGACTAGTGAACCAAATGTTCACCAAAACCTGATTTAAAAACAAAAATGTATTTAATTAATTGAGAACCTCGGAGATTTTGTGTGGTTTCGTTTGAAATTCGTGATTTCTCGAAAACCGGAAGTGCTACGTTACTCAAATCCGGTTTGTAGTCTTATCAGACTATTCTTAACTTATAACTTACACATTCTCTTTATCTATCTCTTACGGTTTGGCCGCTGAAACAGCACCACAGACGGACGGACGGACGGACTTGTCTAATTCTAAAGAGATGGTACTCGGATGATAGCTGCACAATTGCCAATGAATCGCTGCATTATCCAAAGCTTGTTCAACGAACCGAAATTGCAGTGCATTCTCTGAATGATTTGTTCTCCACTCAAACGTAATTATTGCTAACTACTACATAGGTAGGTTAGGTTAGGTTAGGTTATACAACAAACAGACAGAAACAAACGCGGGCATCGCCCAACGCGCGATCCACTCATAAGCCAGTGCGCGGTCAATGCAAAATAAGTACAGGGCAGTTTTTTTTTTGTTGAAGTTCTCCCGTTTTAGGGAAGGCAAAGGGAACAATGCCCATACAGCCTGGTCTTTAATAAAATTAATCTTTTTGTTTTTACATTAGAATGTCAGTGTGACGCATTCTAATGTTTCTTGGAGTGTTTGGCACGAAATGTATCGAGTTGGCTTTTTCGATAAGCTTCTGTGAGGTAGTCAACACTACAATAAAATTCTCACGTCCACTTGACCGGAATAGCGTGTATTTTAACGATTCCACTAATTCTTCAGTTACGCAGATGGTTGTTACACAAAACCACACCAATTTTATTTCACAATATCCACTATGAACGAATTTAAGAATAATTAAAATAAGACGCCAAGCGCACTCGATGAAATCCCGCCAAAAACTCGTACAGGGCAGAAAACGACAGTCTTGCCAGAAGGTTAATTATGTAACCTTTTAGGTGATTTTTGAACTGCATTGGTTACTTTTAGGTTACACTAATGAAAAGGTTACTTATAGGAGATGTTTCGGAATTTGTAGAATTAACTTTTAATTTGAGAATATGTATATGCAGAGCATTGCGAATGCAGACTAAATTGGCCTAATACTTAATTTATTTATCAGAGTATCTCTTATCTATTAGACAAGTCCGTCTGTCTGTGGTGCTGTTTCAGCGGCCAAACCGTAAGAGATAGATAAAGAGAATGTTTAAGTTATAAGTTAAGAATAGTCTGATAAAACTACAAACCGGATTTGAGTAACGTAGCACTTCCGGTTTTCGAGAAATCACGAATTTCAAAGGAAACCACACAAAATCTCCGAAGTTCTCAATTAATTAAATACTTTTTTTTTTAAATCAGGTTTTGGTGAACATTTGGTTCACTGGTTTGCTAGTTATTAAATAATCAGAGTTGAGTAAGTTCTCAAATACTCATCGATGTTTCTGTAAGTGAATACAACTAATATTCTATTCTACCAACTTATAATACCTTTCCACTAAAAAAATATGAAAGGTTATTTTTTATACAAAAAGGTTACATTTTTTTATATTTTAGGTAATTTCTGACATGACCCGACTGGCAACACTGGAAAACGAGTTTTTACCAAGTCGTCGACTTGCAGTCCATCTGTTCGCAAACGATTCGATGCGGTCATACTATGGCCTTGATATAGAGAACGCTTGTTCGTAGAAGTCCGTGTAAAGTATACTCAACGCTTGTATCGAGAAGTGGCTGATCGGGTACTAGGTGTCTTTAATGAGCGATGACCTTAAGACACGACGCTCGCCAATCCGCTGATGTGATTCTAATGTACTGTTTCGACTTTTTCTAAAGAGTGACATTGCAAACTTTGAATGCTAGAATGTCGAACGTAACCGTGTCTCTCTCACTACGGGATATTGGCGAAATTTCTGTGTGAAACGGAAACAGCCACAGAACAAAAAAAAAAAAAATTAACTCCAATTTTCTAAAAGGACCCATCTTTTTTTTGTTTTTAGGGGCTTTTGGATCAAAATATCCATACCAGCCCCATCGTAACCTGACCATGGGTTTAAGACCCATCTCAAAGCACTTGTTAATGACTATTGTCCTGCCTGGTTTATCTGCCTAAGGTCTTAAACCGTTTCTGTTTTAAACGACTGGAGAGCCAATCGGCGCAACTCGGGTCCCCCCAAGACATCTTAATTTTTACTTCTGCCTAATAACGGTTAGCGCTAGATATTCGATACATAGGATAGTATGGACATTATGGAGGTTTGATAACGACGACGGTGCTAGCGATGGTTTGACATCGGTACGAACGAAGTGCTTGTGAACTAGCTTAGCCAGTTCCGGCGCGGGTAGCCCCGGCGGAAAACCTCTCCTTTACAAGCGTCCCTCACGGACCGCGTCGAAATTCCTCTAGCCATTCTTAAGCTGCAAGGCAGCGCCATCTCTTCGCATTATAGGTAACCCCCATTATAGGTCCGTGAGGGCCGCGGTAGCATAACTGGTCAGTGCATTCGCCCGGATTGCGAAGGGTGCGGGTGCGAGTCCCGTCTGCTGCCTGGTCCGCGTGGAATTTTTTCTAGTTATATTTTCTTTAAACCTTTAAGTGTTTGACGTTTAATCCACAAACCGAAGTTATCAGTGATTAAAGTGAAAAGTTCAGCACAATGTCACCTAGATAAATCCAACGGCATTTCTATCACAACGAAGCGAAGTGACGACCCTTTCAATATTGCAAATTCAGAAAAACCGTCTGTTATCCTATTGTTTGACCACAGCGGCGGCGGCGCGCGATCTGTCCCCGGAGACGCAACACGAGGTCGGGCGACCCCTCGGGCCGCACGCGCCGCCGCACAAACAACCTACTGAACCAATATTATCTAATGAAATCGAGAAGTGACGCCCGTCAAGCTACGTTTGACAGGGCTGATACAGTCACCAGCTTTGTTGACTCGTAAATATAGAGGCACGACACGCCAAGTTCGCGACGCCCGCCGTCGCAACCCAGAAACTGCGAATACACTAGCTGGAGTCGTATGATATTTGAACATAGATTAAGGTTTATGGTGCTAGCTTTTTCCATCAGCTTCGCTCGCACTAACACTTAGAACTTCTTTATAATAAATATTATTATGTATATATATCTATATATATAAAACTCAAAGGTGACTGACTGACATAGTGATCTATCAACGCACAGCCCAAACCACTGGACGGATCGGGCTGAAATTTGGCATGCGGGATTTTGATCAATTCTACCCCCAAGGGGATAAAATAGGGAATGAAAGTTTGTATGAAACTTTGTCAATTTTATACCGATCGGGCTGAGACTTTGCATGCAGGTATAAGAAGAATCATAGATGAATGTCATTGTGTATAATAAAAGCCTGAGAACAAAAACTGTAGTCTACACTTCAGCTCTACACCGAAGCGAAGCGAGGGCGGGCCGCTAGTATATTACGGTACCAGCTACATCTGTAGTCGTAAGCACACTCCAAATTTTATCAGACTAATATTATAAAAGCGAAAGTTTGTGAGTGTGTGAGTGTGTATGTTTGTTACTTCTTCACGTCTAAACGGCTGGAGCGATTTCAATAAACTTTGGTATGGAGTTAGCTGACACCCTGGATTAATACATAGGTTACGTTTTACTGTGGCAAAATATCCCTACTAAACCGCAGGTAACACCGCGGGGTACAGCTATAGCTATATATATAAAACTCAAAGGTGACTGACTGACATAGTGATCTATCAACGCACAGCCCAAACCACTGGACGGATCGGGCTGAAATTTGGCATGCAGGTAGATGTTATGACGTAGGCATCCGCTAAGAAAGGATTTTGATCAATTCTACCCCGAAGCGAAGCGCGGGCGTGCCACTAGTTTATAATAAAAGAGATAAGACTAAAATTGAAATTAGTAGTTCCCCCTCCAAATTATTTTTTGTTTCCATGCCAAAATTCATCAACATCATTTCAGTGGTTTGGGTTTGTATATTGAATTAAACTTGCGGACAGATAGACACATTTTCTGGGTAACAAAGAACAATGCCAGATTCTGGCTTACAAAACTTTTAATTTCAAAATTAATAGTCTATTATTAAGTGTCAATACTAAAAAAACTACGCTGCTACATTGCGTGTAAACAAGATAATCTTGCGTCTTCATATAAAAGGACCCCCGTTTAATTTTATTTCGAGTGAATTTTGGAAAATTCTTACTTAGCAGACACTGCTGGGGCACAGGCCTTCCCTATGGATGGAATAGGGAGATTGGGCCATGACCCACCACGCGGGCCCAGTGCGGAATGGCGGGTTCTAACGATTGCAGATGCAACCGGGACCAACGGCTTAACGTGCCTTCCGAAGCACGGAGGAACTCGAGATAGAAATTTTTGGTTACCCATCCAATGACCGACCACTGCGAAAGTTGCTTAACTACAACGATCGCAGCCGAACGCACTAACCACCTGCGCCATCGAGCGACAAAAATTTAGGAAAATCCGATTAGCAGTTTGAGTTTTTTGTTGATAAAAACGATGTTGAAGCAGCCAGTAACAGATATAAACTATTGAAAGTGAGTCAGCATGTCACAGAATGTCTCTGATTTTGTTTCATTCAGACATATGGCAGTATAAAGCTTTTATATAATTTAAATCCAAAAAGCTTTGTATAAAACTTCAATGGCCAATGTTTCCGGATAAAATACTAATGCGGCGATGCAGTGCAGCCCTAACTTTTCATTTGTGGTGACGTGTTTATTAAAAGCGCGAAATGGAACTCAGTCTTGCTTAAAATCCTTTGAGAATACGAGGACGATTGGCCCCAGGCCGCAGGCGAACGCCGGGCTGGTGTAGAATCTACTTTGAAATTTAAAGCCTCGATAAAGTGTGTATATTAGTTTCAACGCTCAGTTTGCTCAGAACAAACGACTTAGCTCGTTATGCCTAAGTTTATGTAGGTAAATATGAAAGGGTAATATTTGAATTTGTAAAGAAGCTGTAATGTTTAGTTGATCAGAGAATGGTGCCAATCTAGCAAGATTCCCTAAACCTAAACTTAAATTTGACAGCAGAAATTAAATTTTAATTCTCTATAAAGAATGAAAAGGAGAGACTGATGTTAAATTTAGTAATAAGTTTAGAAAATCACGCCAGAATTGGCACCAATATTATAGGGTAAATGACAAGTAGATAGAATAAGCTAGGAATGGTGACGGTGTATTTGTTTGATTCAAGTAACATAATGTGTTATTGAATCAAATTAGCAGAAACAAAATCAAATAAACAGAGACAAAATGATTAAATAACGAAAGCAAGATATTTTATCAGTAAAGCCATTGGTGTCGAATCGATAAATTTGACAACAGTGTATTCTTTTCATTCTTGATCGAAGGCGAGACTGATGTTAAATTTATACGGAATGTTAAGGCGAGACTGATGTTAAATTTAGTTTTAAATTTAGAGAATCATGACAGAATCGACACCAAAACCACGTTAAAAATTAAACTTACAAAAAGTCATCTAATTAAGTTTTTCATAATAAAAAAGTTGTTATAACGGTGAGGGCTTTTATTGCTGTGGTTTCTAAACAAATTAAATTAAAGAAGACGGTTTATGTAGACGTTTATATTTTGAGTGAATTTCTGACAATAAATCAATATTTATTGACATTTGATTATGTTTGTGAAAACAATAATGAAAACTTAATCGTAAAAGGAGTCCCGAACATTTTTCGATATTTTTTGCTGGGTCATTCTGTCCATAGTTATGTATGACGATGAATCCATTCATTGGTATCATGGAAAAGGCGTTTACTTAAATACTTTAATAAACCATACTGTGTGGATAGGTAACTTCTTTAACCACGTGGGTCGTTCAGGGCTTGATCGCCATCTGATCAAGTCCTTGTGTAGGTAGGTAGTTGTCTCATGAGATAAGTTTTGAATTGATCAGACAAAACAGTCACGTAAGGCGTGCTCTAGTGAATCGCAGTACTTAATGAAAAACTCTTCGTTAACTCGAGCCGAGGGAAAAATGAGGCTACTTGTGCACACAACACGATGCGAGAGGGAATTGGCAGCGACGAAGTATCATTGATGGACAAACTAATTCCTGTATCAGCTGATTACTCAGAGGCCGAAGCACGAATTTTGACAGTCCGTAATAGCATCGTCAACGTTACAAGAAGAAGAAGCTAGTTTGTTCTTACGTCCGATAGGGGCGCTGTTAACGTTTCAAAGAAACATTGACGGTGTAATACGATTACGGAGCTGGTAAATTTTCCTGCTTTCACGTGAAACGTATAAAATAAAGGTTAATCTACAAATTAATCGTAATATTTTACGTTTTGATTAAAGGTGTGATATTAATATCCAACAATATTATGCCATATTATTATTACTTACAAATTACACATTTTTGTCATGTTTGTGCACTTAATCTAAGTTATATACGTCTGAATAGTGAATTGGTAGGTACAGACTATTTATAATTATTATAGTAAATTGCTCGCAATTTACCATTTATCATCAATAGGAAACCATATTTGGAAAAGAAGTTTAGAAAGGTGATGGCTGAAAATCGGTCTTTGGCCTTAAAACTGGCAAATGTTTAGCCGAGCCTTGTCCTTTTGCTTTCTGCAGCATACATATGGATATTTCATAGCTGATTTCTTGTATCTTATTTTTTTATTGTATTACTCTGTCTGTAAATGTATATGTATGTATGCCTAAACAGTAGGACGCGGCATTCCTAAACTTATTTTTTTTTAAATCTGTTTTTTAAATTTTTTATTTTATAGTCATAATTGTTTTATCATTTACATTTGTAATGGAAAGTGACTTCATGAGTTATCTCATATTGAAGTCATTTTTCAAATTGACGACTCTGTATATAATGCAGGGAGAAAAAAACAGCCCTTGCTGAGTTTCTTGCCGGTTCTTTTCAGTACAAGGTCTCCCGCCGTAGATTTGCGAACCGATAGCGTTGCGCGACATTCACAAGTGCTTGTAACAGCCTAGACTGAATAAACGTTATTGAATTTAGAATTTTTATTTTGAAGAAAAAAATAAACGCATTATCTATATATCTATCAATTGTTTTTCATTCTTGTTTAAACCATAATATATGAATGGGGAAAAAATATGTTTCTATATTCCCGCTTGAGGTCGAACGCATAAATCTGACAACACGAGAGGGTCGCGAATATGGCTAGCAGAATGGCACGGTTCATGTGTAACTGACCGTGGAGGGCAAACACCGGTGTGTTTGCTCAGGAGCCCTCTGTAATGGCCGATGGATCCAGTTCGTTAGATGAGTGGCCAAGATGCTCGTCTCTCTTGGAATACGGAAGGGTTTCATGCTTCAACGCCAATATAGTTTCTAGAAGGTTTAGTCTATTATTCGAAGTCGGAATATATTTATTTGTATTGGTTGTACAGTACTCTTTGGAACCGTCATTTTTTTTTCCTACTTAACATGGGCCCATATATGGAACGATTGATCTGAACGATCCGTCGTTTCAGACCAATCGAAACGATGGATCGACAGTGTATGTCAAGATCGTCAGCGCCATCTCTTCGCATTGTAGGTAACCCACAATGTCAAATGAATACTTTTTCAAGTATTGAACATTTGAAAGAAGAAATAGCAATTATACCTAGTTATGTTTTTATTTATTTTTAAGCATTTAACTGCTAGATGTTTTGAATCTAAAGAAAAGTTTACTAGAAAAAAATCCCTACAATGCGAAGAGATGGCGCTGCCTTGCAGCTTAAGGATAGGAAAATTTCGACGCGGCGAATAGGGCCGTGGTAGCATAATGGTCAGTGCATTCGCCCGGATTGTGAAGGGTGAGGGTTCGAGTCCCGTCCGCGGCCTGGTCCGCGTGGATTTTTTTCTAGTAAACTTTTCTTTAGATTTAAAACATCTAGCAGTTAAATGGTTAAAAATAAATAAAAACAGTATAAATAATATTTCTCTGGCCGCGTCACCCCGCTACTGTGCCGCTTCTGTCGTGCACACACACTTTTTTATGGTACGGCCAAGCAAAATCATTTTAACCGACTTGTTTTGACTTATTGATATGTATTTAAATTAGAAATAGATAAGTTTTGGTCAGGAGACCTATGTTATGGCCGATGGATCCAGTTCGTTAGATGACTGTCGACACAGTTTTATGCTTGAACGCCGATAAAGATTTTTTTATTGCGTCTTTGGACGATTTTTATAGTAACATTGGTTACTATAATATAATAATTTGACGACCTCCATGGCCGAGTGGTTTGCACGGCGGGTTTCATGGTGTCGCCGACTCGAGAGGTCCCGGGTTTGAGTCCCGGTGGGGGCAGATGTTTGTGTGATGAATACGAGCATTTGTACTCCAGTCATGGATGTTTAATATGTTTTTCTATATAAATATACTTATATATACAGTATATGTATTCTATCCGTTACCCTAGCATCCCATAACACAAGCCTTCCAGTGCTTACTTTGGGGCTAGGCTAACTGGTGTGAGTGTTGGAAATATTTATTTATTTATTTTATTGGTATACGTTTTCCGTTTTTGTATGACACCATCTAACAAATTGATTTTAATGATATTTTAATGACTTGCTTATATGGAAATACAGATTAAGTAGTGAGTTTTGCTCAGAATTCTATAGCAAAGACCGATGTATTCAAAGGGATAATTTACCCAACCTTCAATGTTTTGCCGCTTCAAAACTCATAGTACATTACTGTAGCAGCCCGCAAAAGAGGCATTGATGGACGAACTAATTGTTGCCATGCGTCGGAGTAAAATAACATTTCTAAATTACACGACAAATATGAGTTTACTATGTACCGCGAAAGACGACAGATATTTTCATACAACTCGTGTGTATTCGGTCAGTATCTACTGAAATTTCGATTTATCTCGAAAAAAGTTGTCAAAATTATGCAAAAAATTTCCTAGCATGTTTGAGAAAAAGTATATAATGAGGTAGGTTTATTAGATGGCCGTGTCTACCCAAGATGCTTGTTTTGGAGCATGGCAAGGATTTAGGCTAGGATGTTATGTTGCTAGTTACATTTATTTATCCATTTATTTATTAAAAGGCTTACCAACAATTGTAACACTTAAGCAATTACAATTATAGACACGGTGACACTTATATCAATGTTACAATTAATTATAGGTAAACAACACATTCACCATATCTATATCAAACAGTTTGTGTTAAAATTTTACCTAATATACCTTAACTTATATGTTATTTTGTCCAAAAAAGGGTCATTACAAAAACAAAGGATCTAAAATTAAAAATAAACTTCTCAGGCACTCAGTCCGTCAAGTTGCTACTAATGGCTGAAGTTATTGCACTGGGATTATCAAAGTGTAAATCAATTTTATGACTAAAATAGGCGAGTTAGCGCCTAAAACAGTTCTTCTTAAAGGAGGGCGGAGTGGCTTGATATCTGTATGTAGGTTCGTATATGTGTAAATCTTACCTGGCTGACGCAGATGCGTGTGTGCGTCGAGTGTCGACTTTGACATCGCCGATAATGAATTCGTGCCATAGCCTGGGAACAAATGAGAATTATTCAATTAATGTTACATTTTAACATTGAAAATGATTTTTCGCTTTTTGTTCGCTCCTGTAAGCCCCCATTTTCGCTGAAACCTGCCTCGCGACTCGCCCGTGATACCCCGAGGCATAGGGCCAGCAGGACGTATGAGCGCTCAAAAGACGCGGAATTCGAAGGGCTTTGAGAAGATGTAAAAAGTCAAAATCGAGTCGAGGAGCTCGATGGCGCAGGTGGATTGCGCATTCGGCTGCGATGGTTGAAGTTAAGAATCTTTCGCTGGGTGACCAAAAACATCTATCTCGAGTTCCTCTGTGCTTCGGAAGGCACGTTAAGCCGTTGATCCCGGCTGCATCTGCAGTCGGTAACACCCGCCAATCCGCATTGGGCCCGCGTGGTGGGTCATGGCCCTATCTCCCTATTCCATCCATAGGGAAGGCCTGTGCCACTTTGTAACAACTTTGTGCGAAAGTTGCTGAACTTCAACGATCGCAGCGGAATAACCACTTGCGCCATCGACCTCCCCACATTGATCACCTATCTTTGTGAAAATTACATAAGCAGCTATATTTATTTTACTTAGACTCACTAGGATTATATTATTAGTATCTATCATGTGTTGAAAAAGCAGAAAAATCTCTTAAAAGAAGAAGCACCCATAACAAGAGTATAATAGCAGAACAGCCATTTAAAACATTATTCAATATAGCGTAATGTGAAACAATAATGACAATTCGCTCGTTTATCATCAAAAGATTTTATGTGAAACAATCGCTCATCAATATCAAACGGCGAGAGGACAAAGAAACGACAAATTACTGCCTTTTTTCAATCTATGGAAGCAGGCGCAGTCACAGAATAATACTATTATTGTAGGGCGATATTGTGTTTGCTTGTCCAAACGATTCTGAGCCTTACTGCATATCAAATACTAAGATTTTGGAACAAATTCTGATTGCGATCAAAGGCAGGAAAAAATTCTGTAAAAGATTAAGATTAAATACAATATGATTGTAGATTTTGGTTTTCTCTGGGCATATCAACAATTTAAGTAAGAATATAGGTACTAGAGCGAGAGCAGCATCCCCGGACAAACATTTTAAAATTAGTGGTGACCAAAAAGGCCGAATCAGGAAGAAATAATTTTCTCTGGGCAGATCAACAATTTAAGTAAGAATATAGGTACTAGAGCGAGAGCAGAATCCCCGGACAAACATTTTAAAATTAGTGGTGGCCAAAAAGGCCGAATCAGGAAGAAATAATTTTCTCTGAGCAGATCAACAATTTAAGTAAGAGTATACCAGAGTGAGAAAGCGGAATCCGGGGACAAACATTTTAAAATAAGTGGTGGCCAAAAAGGTCGAATCAGGAAGAAATAAACAAACGAGTTAACGGTTGCGGCTATGCCGTCACAACCCTCAGCCACTGGCCAAAGTGCATTAAGACCTTTCCGTGACATAATCACCGACAACCTGCGGCGGCAACCATCATTCGGTAATCCCTTTACATAACGCTAACCCTCTCTGTTTGCAGCAAATTGTTTTATAATTAACACTAGGCGCTTCTGCCGCGCGACGCTCCCATACATGACACTGGGCCACTTCTTACGCCGCTCCCGGCAATAGTATGTGCTAGCGCATTTTGTTTCGTATCCAATTGTGAATCAGGGTCACTTTTTGTTTGTACACTCGGCGGCTTTGCATTCTCTTTGATGCCAGCAATGGGATTTCACGCGTAGTTAGCGATGGAGCAAACTCTTTTGATTTCTGGTGTATTTTTGATTTCGTGCCGCTTTGATATCGGGGTGATTGTGATTCAGTTATGTTTTCGCTTTGTTTTGGGGGTAAAAACTATTTTTGAGATACATACTTATTGAATCTGTTTTTTTTTTTCTTTTTTTTTTTTGTTAAAGCCTTCCAGTGCAACATAGCATCAACTTTTTGGTTTGTATAGAATTTTTGTGTTTCAAAACATTCTTTTCTGTACATCGTACTCGGTCAGTGGTAGTAAGCAATTAATCTTTTAATTAACTTCTGTCTTAATGTATCATCTCTTATCTATTAGACAAGTCCGTCCGTCCGTCTGTGGTGCTGTTTCAGCGGCCAAACCGTAAGAGATAGATATAGAGAATGTTTAAGTTATAAGTTAAGAATAGTCTGTTAAGACTACTTCCGGTTTTCGAGAAATCACGTGATTTCTATTTCAAACGAAACCACACAAAATCTCCGAAGTCCTCAATTAATTAAATACATTTTTTTTTGGTGAACATTTGATTCACTGGTTTGCTAGTTTTGTGTTATTAGGATAATGAATGCTTGCTCAAATCGATTTATTATACTTTGATGCCCTTTATATTGGATAATACAGTATGACTAGCTGTCCCAGCGAACTTCGTACCGCTATAAAAAAAATAGGGGTTGTCCAGCGGACAAAATTGTGAATCTAAACCATTCTCAGATCTCCTTGAACACACACAAAAAATTTCATCAAAATCGGTCCAGTCGTTTAAGAGAAGTTCAGTGACATACACACTCACAGAAGAATTATATATATAAAGATTAGATAGATAGATGATAGTGTATGTATTTATACTGTGTGACACAGCAATCAAAATGCAGGTGAACAATTAATGTATATTTTCACATTATGTAATGAAAGGTCATGAATCATCTCTGAAGTCATTTTTCAACTTGACGACTCTGTAAATAATAAAACAGAGAGAGAACAGCCCTTGCTGAGTTTCTTGCCGGTTCTTCTCAGTACAAGGTCTCCCGCCGTAGATTTACGAACCGATGGCGTAGCTTCTAGACATTCATATGTGCTTGTAACAGCCTAAACTGAATAAATGATTTTGATTATGATTATGATTATGGTGCAAAACAGAGGTGAGTGTGATGTGAAAGAGGCATAATGTTTTTAATATCTGTTTTTTTCATGTAGTCTTCATAAACGCCTTATTGAAGATTGTTTGCCTGATATACTATTGTTCATATCATATAATCTTTATTGCGAATACAGGAAACAAAGTTGTCATCTAGATACATATTTGTACAGTACAGTCTTATCGGCATGCAATATTATATTTCTGCAAATCGTTAATTGTTTCAATGTCAAATTAATTTACATAGTTTATTCAAAATGCCAATAAACTAGTGGCCCGCCCTCGCTTCGCTTCGGTGTAGAGCTGAAGTGTAGACTACAGTTTTTGTTCTCAGACTTGTATTATACACAATGACATTCATCTATGATTCTCCTTATAACCTGCATGCAAAGTCTCAGCCCGATCGGTTTAAAATTGACATAGTTTCATACTAACTTTCATTCCCTATTTTATCGCCTTGGGGGTAGAATTGATCAAAATCCTTTCTTAGCGGATGCCTACGTCATAACATCTACCTGCATGCCAAATTTCAGCCCGATCCGTCCAGTGGTTTGGGCTGTGCGTTGATAGATCACTATGTCAGTCAGTCAGTCCAACCTTTGAGTTTTATATATATAGAGATTTAAGATTCTATTTATTTCATGCATGTAATTTTTTCTACACTTAGTCTAAAAGCTTTTGTCTTCCAAAAATTCACGGATCGTATAGTAACATTTGACTACTAAAAATTTTGTATTTTGTTTTTAAATGTATTGTTAACGGTAAATTCTCGCACACACTCAGATAATTTACTATCAATATACGGAGCATTGCAAAACACACTTTTCATAAATACTGCCGTATTATAGGGGACTAGCGGACCCGACAGACGTTGTCCTGTCTAGTATGGTAGCGCCGTCTGTCGGATCCAATGTAAAACATACCAAAATCAACAACTACTAATAAATTAAAAATTAATTAAAAAAACATTGTCCAGCGGACAAAATTGTGAATCTAAACCATTCTCAGATCCCCTTGAACACACACAAAAAAATTCATCAAAATCGGTCCAGTCGTTTAAGAGAAGTTCAGTGACATACACACTCACAGAAGAATTATATATATAAAGATTACACAAAGTTTTCCAATAAGGCGTTCACGAGTTCTGGCCTTAAATATTTCAATATTACTTTTTACAAAGACAGGTTAAATGTTAAATTACATATTATACGATTTCTTCGTGTCTATGTTATATTTATTATGTCCAGTGGAAAAAAACAGAATAATATTTTCCACAAACGATTTTTCCGCCATGTCTCTTATCTATTAGACAAGTCCGTCCGTCCGTCTGTGGTGCTGTTTCAGCGGCCAAACCGTAAGAGATAGATAAATAGAATGTTTAAGTTATAAGTTAAGAATAGTCTGATAAGACTACAAACCGGATTTGAGTAACGTAGCACTTCCGGTTTTCGAGAAATCACGAATTTCAAACGAAACCACACAAAATCTCCGAAGTTCTCAATTAATTAAATACATTTTTTTTTTATTTAAATCAGATTTTGGTGAACATTTGGTTCACTGGTTTGCTAGTTAAAGTATATTACATCAACAGTACAACGCTAATTGCGTGTTAGGCTTAAATTTTGACTGTACCTGTCAAAGTTGTGAAAATAGTAATTTGGTTTTGTCGGCCGCAACTTTTAATGACATCGAAATAATGTTCAAAGGCTCATTATTATCGCTCCTCTTTGGTTAGAGCCTACAGCTACGGCTCCTTTGATCCCATGTAATGAGATATCTAATCTGTGGTTGAGGTAGACTGGAGGGGAGGAGTTTGTGATCGCCCATAAGCGTTTAAAGCTGTTAAGCACCTAGTATGTAGTTACATGCTTACTTAAATGTTAAATATGTGATTGTGAATTGTGAATGATATTTAAAATTCGATGATTTTTTATGTTTTTTTATTTATTTTTAAGCATTTAACTGCTAGATGTTTAAATCTAAAGAAAAGTTTACTAGAAAAAAAAATCCACGCGGACCAGGCAGCGGACGGGACTCGAACCCGCATCCTTCGCAATCCGGGCGAATGCACTGACCATTATGCTACCACGGCCCTATTCGCCGCGTTGAAATTTTCCTAGCCTTAAGCTGCAAGGCAGCGCCATCTCTTCGCATTGTAGGTAACCCACAATTGAATTTTGTTGAAGGTGCATAAATTACGTACGGTTTTAAATCTTTCATTCACACAAAATCTACTAACCTTTAATTACAACTACTGACAACCAATTTTGTGTGTGTCAGTGTTTATACCATTTATTTATTGAATAATTGACTACTTTAATTATCAGCGAAGAAAATAATGCAAGCAGGTATGCGGTTTTCCAATTCTAAACGAAAATACGCTAGATTTGTAAGAATTTTCTACTCAGCGAAAAGGACCTAGGTACTTCAATTACTTAATTTAGGAACTGTAACAATGCGTTTCATTCTAAGCACGAAATAGGGTCAGAAATGATTATACATATAACTGAAGTAACGTATAAAATTATCAACTGTAACGGAACATTCGTAAGCTCGGTTTCGTATATCTTTCACGGATTTAAAATGTTCACCCAAATAGGGTATTGAGAGCAAACGGCGGCTCGGAAAATTAGCCAAAAGTGGCTCTAAGGACGATAGTCTATCCCGCTCGCACGTAACAAACTCTCACAAAGAGTGACAAAGACGTGAGAGGCCGAGGTAAGACCGTTTCAGGCGTCAGGGGAAACCATGACACCCTATTGTTTTGCGTTCTACGAAGCGAAAATGAGAAAGCTATATTTATTGCTCGGGGGTGAGAAGAGACGCATAATTTTAAATGAAAATCACTGTGTTTCATGTTTAAGTGTTACGTCGAATGAGTGACTTTCAGGGGTCGCCTTACTGCTTGCTTACATAAAGAATTTTTGTAATTAAATTAACACGGAACTTTATTAAATAATATGTCGATAGAATCCTATTCAAACAATAGGAAACTATCGGTTTCCTTAATGTTAAGTTTGTAGTAATATTATTTAATTATCAAAGCCATAGATGGCGTTACTGTTATGTTTAATATTTTTTCTATGCAAGTTCTGAATCACGGTATTTAGTTTGTTTTTCGAATACACTTAAGTTCAATATTATTTTGAAATAGACAACCTTTAATTATTTAAATAGCTCACAGACTTTTGAGATTTGAACACTTCGGTTGTGTAATGTAAACAGAGAAAAAACATGCTCGTCAAATTGCTAAGTTTTTAGATCAAGAACAATTATATAGAACAAAACAGCAGAGATAAACAAATCGTGTGATTGTATCACATACCATATTATTATCATACATGTAACTTAACGAATACTAGTCGATATAAACGAAGGTATATTGTGACCAGTGTTGCCAACTCTACGTCTTTTTACGTAGATCTACGTATTTTAGGCCTTTTCTGCAAACCTACTAACTTCAGTCCCAGAATCTACGTATTTTCTTGAATTTTTTCAAATTTGTAAAATAACTTAATTCACTAGAATATTTTCCGTAACTTTACTTAAAAACTATACAAATGTTTGTTTCTTATAAAGATGTATCTAAAAACTCTTGTATCTTGTAGAAAAGGTTCCCGTTATTGGTTTTGTTGACTAAATTAATGTTGGACGCCGGATTTGTGACAGCAGAAACGTCAAAACTCTTTGACTTAGTAAGTACATTCATAACCTTAAAAATTGTATTTTTAAACTCTAAATATTATCAATGAGTACTTACCGATGTAAGCACTTACTTTACTAATTGATCTCTGCAAAAAGAAATGACTTTCAGTCGATAAAATTACAGGATTTAGCAAGTTTTAAACATGCGTTCATCTGTAAGTATGTTTATTTCTCTTGGCAATTAAAAACCACAACTTTTGTAGAATCTTTTACCAAGTGTATCATGATAACTACTATATTTTTCATGTGATCTATTAGAAATCATGATTTTATAATATTAACTCAGAAAATTTATTTCCTACGTGCTTGCGAGTGTTTGTTTACAAATTTTTTGACGTCATAGCATAGATAAGTCAATAGACTAAATAGCGTTTTTGTATGTCGTCTAGGTAAAAAAAAAAATATTATGTCTGATAGAACAATTATTAACAATTTAAAACATAATTCCAAAAAATTTCAACTAGCCTATTTAACAACAGTGTATTCTTGTCATTCTCTATACAGAATGAAAAAGAGAGACACCAGTGTCTGTGTCTGATGGTGAGTGTCTACCACAGCATGGTAAGTGCTTCCAATGCAGCGACTTCTCCAAGAACTCATTGTTCTATCTTCCGTTTTTAAAGAAATTGTATAACAAAATACTCGTTTTATTCGGTTTCGCCTAACTTCTTCATTTCACTCAGAAAAAAATTACGTAGATCTACGTACTTTTCATATGCAAAATTTACCAATTCTACGTAATTTTCTCATCGGGCCTACGCCTTTTTCAAAATCCGAGTTGGCAACACTGATTGTGACCGCCTACTTTGCTCAGGCCGTATTTTCTATGCACGGGGAGAGAAGCATTGATTTAATAATAATCTTTATATATAAAACTCAAAGGTGACTGACTGACATAGTGATCTATCAACGCACAGCCCAAACCACTGGACGGATTGGGCTGAAATTTGACATGCAGGTAGATGTTATGGCGTAGGCATCCGCTAAGAAAGGATTTTGATCAATTCTACCCCCAAAGGGATAAAATATACAATGAAAGTTTGTATGAAACTTTATCAATTTAAAACCGACCGGGCTGAGACTTTGCATGCAGGTATAAGAAGAATCATAGATGAATTTCATTGTGTATAATACAAGCCTGAGAACAAAAACTGTAGTCTACGCTTCAGCTCTACACCGAAGCGAAGCGAGGGCGGGCCGCTAGTAATGAAATAGAACAACTTTATTTCTCACCACAAATGACAAAAAAGAAAGTGCAGTTGTCATTCAGAATTCGAATGTACGAACGAAGCTAGGAGATTGCAATCACTCGCGATGCTATTCTGTGAAATAGAATTTCACTTACGAATTAGATAGCTGTCATTACCATATACATTTACCTAGCGAAGCCCTAAAACAAATCGTGGGTATACTCAGTGTTACCAACCCTTACCAAAATTTACCCCTAAGTATTATTTAAATTCCCCTAAATTTCCCTAAATATACATTTTTTTAGTTTAGTTTCCGAAAGGACATTCAAACGAAAATGAGCTGACAGACTGTTAAATATTATTTAGCTGTTTTTTTAACTTTAGTCCACACAGCCTTAGGAAACAACCCGCCATACAGTCAGTTTAGTCGTTTCATACCGTGGTGCGTTCCATTCTACGCACAAAACTGAAAGAAAACACACGCTTTGTTTTTCGATTTAATTGCAAGTTTCGATAAAAGCCGTTAAAAAAACACCCAAAAAATTTTAGCCCCTACAAAAGTCCGTTTTAACACTTCTAGCCCCTAAATCTGGGGGCAAAACCTCTAAGTTGGGAACCGTGGGTATACTCACGGGTCACGGCTACTTCAATAAACACCTTTATAATATAATATTTCTGACAGCCCTCTGTACAGAGCCTGCTTGGAGGAGGAGGCGACGAGCGCCCATGTTCTGCTGGAGTGCAGAGGCGTTGCAAGACAAAGGACTTCTCTAATGGGAAGCCCGCGGACACTAGTAGAAGCCTGCAGCAACATCCGGGGACTGTTGCGCTTTCTGGAGGAGCTGGGATGGCAGGACTGATGCCAATCCCCACGCGAAATAGGCACTGGGTGTCGAGTTGCGGAAACAGCCCGCCGTACTACTAAGACTAAGACTAGCTGTCATTTAAAACATTAGTTTAATTTTAATATGCATTACGTTGTAGGATGGCCAAAGGGGAAGATCTTCCTCCGAGCTGGGTGATGGTAGCTCGGGGGCCGCGGCCCGACTGATGTTGGTCGGGCATCGTATATATGAAGAGTTAGCTTCCGAATTTCATTTGCGCGATGTAGGCTTCCATACTAATATTGATCGCAGTGCAGGTAACGCCATCTCTTGAGGATGGTGAGTAATGATTTCTTACATCCGTTGTAATATGTGGGGCATATAGATGTCGCCGCCACAACGCCTTTGCACGGCAAATGTCGCAAAGATTGTTGAAGCAGCCAGTAATTGATATATGTCTGTTGTCAAAAATACGAATAAATGAAACCGTAATTGAGATTCTACCTTACAGAATCATTAAAAAGAGGCGTGAAGCAGCAACATGCTGGTCGGCTAGGTGAGGATGGCTGGTGTGGCAGGTAGAACTGCTGTACCAGCTATCTTCACGTCTGGACTTCACTGTCACTTAACATCAGGTGGGGTGGAGTCATTTGTCGGAACTATACAGGGTGTAAAAACCTACGACAAAGACTATAACTACGCATTCTGTACACCCAAACAAGTAATATTACAAAACTAGCAAACCAGTGAACCAAACGTTCACCAAAACCTGATTTCTCAAAAACCGGAAGTGCTACGTTACTCAAATCCGGTTTGTAGTCTTATCAGAGTATTCTTAACTTATAACTTAAATATTCTCTTTATCTATCTCTTACGGTTTGGCCGCTGAAACAGCACCACAGACAGACGGACTTGTCTAATAGATAAGAGATATTATACGTGGAAACATTTGTATTTTTAAGTTAAAAAAAAGTCAATTTTTATTCCAGTACCCAATGTGTAGCGTGGCGCGCTACTGTGGGCTATTGTGGCTACGCAAACAATGTGTATGTGTGTGCATGTGTGTAAGTGCGTCGATAATAAAGTTTCTAAATAACGTTTTTGTAAAAATCTTGAAAAGAAGAATTGTGACTTTGACCTTCAATATCTTTATGACCATAAATTTCCCAGGTATGGTCCAGAAGAAAAAAATGATCGTCATGATGTGGAAAATACGTGGCCTTCGACTTCGTTATAGGTTTTTTACACCCTGTATATATATAAACGATAAACACACAAATAAATTAATTTCTTTTACTTAAATAATATTTTGATTTAACTTTGTTAAGCTAACACAAGAATTGTATTTTTTTTCCTTACATAAAGGTTGTATAACTGGTCCTTAGGGATGAGCGCTGTGTCTGTGTCACAGACACAGCGCACAGACTCTGTGATACAGGTATTTTTATAACCTAGTAGAGGCACAGAGGATACTATAAATGTTTATATATGTTTATTCATAGCTATACTGTATATTGTGTTGTACGATTCTTGTAAAACTGGCTTGTGAAATAAATATTATTATTATTATATTTGTTTCTTAGGTTTTCACGCACATCACTCATTAAATAAAACTAATTATTACGGGTTAATGCACGAAACTTTATTTATTTATTGACGTTTCGCAGCCTTTTCAGGTCTGCATCGTCAGAATAAATTATTCTGACGAATAAATAAATAAAGTTTCGTGCATTAACCCGTAATAACTAGTTTTATTATTATTATTATTATTATTATTATATATGTAAAAAAAACATGCTGTTAGTAATAGAAATATAAAAATTGGGTCGTTTTATTTGGAAAAAATGTGATATATTGTCAAGGAAGCATGTGGGTTGTTATTTCAACTATGGATAATATTTATCTGGGTTAGTAAACTATCATGCCATCGATCAACGGTAATTCGATATGAGAAAGATCTACTAGTCTTGTAAAAGCTTTACACTATCCGCTTACAGCGGGAGAGATGTTGAAAGAGGTTAGAGGAATGCTGTTAGTTACTTTGTAATACTTTTGTTAATATAAATCATACTAAATTAGGGACACGAAAAAATTATCGATACTTTGTGGTATCGAGTACTTTTCCTTTCGATACCGATACTTTTGTACTCGATACTTTGTATTCGATACTTTTACTAAAAGAATACTTTTTGGCAAGTATCGATCGATACCTTTAAAAATTTGGATAAGTGCCTCATATTGATGTCAACGCCATCTTGTTAAATCATAGCAAACCTTCTAAAACGTTTCATTGCGTTGTTATAAAGTCAGTAACTGACATATTCAAATTCAGCTCAAAGCTCATCAGGCCACAGAGGATCCGATCAGGCCCTATGAAATGTACTCGATACTTTGAAGTATCGATACTTTTTTTCCGATGCTACTCATGTGTACTTGATACTCGATATCGTGTCCCTATACTAAATTAGTCGCTATTGATGTAGCAAAACTTAAAAAGAAGAACTGTTTTGTTAGCTAAATATGATGTAATCAAAGCATGCTTATATTTATTAAAGTACCTAATATTCCGATAGGTTTCATCGTGTTCGGATTTTTTTGAATTTTGTTTCTGCAGATTACCATAGTGCAACAGTTACGGAAAGGACACCCGGCATTTTGTGCCAAAGTTGTATACTTTTTTAATTTTTTTATTTGTGTTTCATAATTGGGTAACGTAGTGCTTTTTTGGCGGGATTTCATCGAGTGCGGTTGGCGTCTTATTTTAATTATTCTTAAATTCGTTCATAGTGGATATTGTGAAATAAAATTGGTGTGGTTTTGTGTAACAACTGTCTGCGTAACTGAAGAATTAGTGGAATCATTAAAATATACGCTATTCCGGTCAAGTGGACGTGAGAATTTTATTGTAGTGTTGACTACCTCACAGAAGCTTATCGAAAAAGACAACTCGATACATTTCGTGCCAAACACTCCAAGAAACATTAGAATACGTCACACCGACATTCTAATGTAAAAACAAAAAGAAGATAAATTTAATTAAAGACTAGGCTGTATGGGCATTGTTCCCTTTGCCTTCCCTAAAACGGGAGAACTTCAACAAAAAAAAATGGGTAACGTAGTCTGGCAATATTTGTCATCAGCAGCTAGCTGTCAATGTCAAATACGTAGGTTTGTCATCAAAAGGGTTTCTATATCAAAAAATATTAATCATTAAATAACTTCTTACCACGATTCACTAAAAATAAGGCAAAAGTAGTTTTATGTAGCAAATAATCTTGGCTTTATTTTGGGACCAAATTCAACTGTATACAAGTTTAGCATTTTTTCTATGAAAAGTGCCGGGTCTCCTTTGAAGTTACTTTAGAACTGTTTTGACAACTTATTACGACAATTTAACTTTAATTATTACGTAAGTATAGCAATAGAAATATGTTCTTCACTGCTGTGTATCATTAGGATCGTCTCGCCTCGAGCTGTAATACCCGAGCTCCCGCCTTCTCGCAATAAGAAATTTCATTAACTACCCATTCAATAGTGAATCAACAAAGATCTATGTTTCATTCTGGCGATAAAAGTCAGTAAATAAGAAAGAATTTCTTTGCTAGTAGGTAGTCAAAGTATATATAAAATCTAAGTAAATCCTACTTTCTAATTCATTGACGACCTCCGTGGTCGAGTGGTTTGTACGCCGGGTTTCATGGTGTCGCCGACTCGAGAGGTCCTGGGTTCGAGTCCCGGTGGGGGCAGATGTTTGTGTGATGAATACTAGCATTTTTACTCCAGTCATGGATGTTTTGTTTGATATGTATTTCTATATAAATATACTTATATATGTACTGTATATGTATTCTATCCGTTACCCTAGCATCCCATAACACAAGCCTTACAGTGCTTAGTTTGGGGCTAGGCTAATTGGTGTAAGTGTTGGAAATATTTATTTATTATTGCCAAATGCCTTTATTGCCCTGTCATATAATCTATACTTATAATAAATCTGTAGAGAGGTCAATTCTGTACATGAAATATATTTTCAAAATAACTATCAGGGGGTGATTAGTGATCGATACTGATGCCAAAAATGCAATCAGTAAAATTTTTGTCTGTCTGTCTGTCTGTGTGTATGTTCCTTATAGAAACAAAAACTACTCGACGGATGTTAACGAAACTTGGTACAATTATTCTTCATGCTCCTGGGCAGGTTATAGTATACTTTTCATCACGCTACAATCAATAGCAGCAGAGTAGTGAAGGGAAATGTTGGGAAAACGGGAGAAGTTACTCCATTTTTTAAGCTTCCGTCGCGTGTGCAGCCTTAGTGGTTAAAGTTTCATAGAAATTATGTATGATGGAAATATTCTACATAAAATTGTCTAAAAAATATCCCGCAACAGCATATGTCTATCTTTTATGGTTGACTCACAATAACACGTGTAATTATATAAATAAAGTCATTGTTTATAGCACAAGCCTAAGAACAAAAACTATAGTTTACACTACAGCTCTACACCGAAGCGAAGCGAGGGCGGGCCACTAGTGTAAAATATTGTTCTTAAACCAATTAGTGGGTCAACTGTGTCAGCAGTTTAGAGTGCATCGATTCGGAATGCAAACTTAATAAAATATAATTAAAATGGCTTGTACAGAAGTATTGACAAATAGCTTGCACAATTATTTTTACATTTGCTTACCCTTACAATTATTTAAAGTATCGATAATAGGGATGATGACTTTTTTTATTTTCTTCGTTTATCAGGTAGATTATCAAAAAGTATTATAGACACCTATTTTTTCTTTTTTCACATAACATAAACATTGCAGAGATATATTGGTTTGAAAAGTCGCATGACGTCACGTTTTGGTACAATTTTCACTCAAACGTGACGTCACGAGCCCCTACTCCCAAACATTGACGCGCTATAGCTTTGTCATTCTTTGGTTGATTGCCCAAAGAAAAAACACGTGTCCATTATTTTTTGATCATCTAACTGACGGACTAAATAGAATTTCGTTTACTTTACCCCGTCATCATGCCTATTATAGCTCAAGAGCTATGTAACGTTTGTGTCTTTCAATTATTATTTTTATTGTTTGCCTGTTTCATTGTGAAAGATGTTCTTATCGAAGGAAGGCGTTCTTAGTCGCTTTTCTTAATCTAACGCTTAATTGCATTATAAAGAAAATTTGGCACGCAAATTTTCCCTTACATTAACCTTTAACATAACCCGAAAACATTTTAACTAAACACTCGTGCTAAACGATATAATTAACCGCTCATTAAGTCGGAAAATGGCAAAATAATTATAACAGTATTCGTACCGTTTAATAAATAATTCTGTTAGCGTGCCACCTAACAAATCTCGCCAAATTGACGTTTAGTTCATAATCACGAATAGATATTTAAAATTACAGTAACTGCGGGGTGGCCGGCCAGCCAGGGGTCAAATACGGCGGTATTCTGGAACCAATCGTTACTTTAAAATATTTCACCGTTGTAGACAGATTTGTCCAAAACTATTATTGAAGTTATACTTCTTTAGGCGCGTTATGAAAAAATGATGAGAGTGAAATTTTTAGATGCGCGCGCATCACTGTAACCCAAAAGTAACAGCATGAAGTTGGCCGCGGGCGCGTTATGAAAAAATCATGTGAGTGAAATTTCGAGATGCGCGCGCATCACTGTAACACAATAGTAACACCATGAAGTTGGCCGCGGGCGCGTTATGAATGTAACTAAGTGGTTAATAATCCACCATTATTAGACATCTGTTCGAAAGGTACTTTGAACGATCCACGGAGCTCCATAAGATGATCGCGTTGTCAAAAACAATGTTGGCACGCTCGTCGCCTCTGATCACTGTTTTCATATTTATAATATTTATCCACATGTTTCTAGTTTCTATATAGACACAACGTGTTTTAGTTACTTACAAGTGCTAATTACATACGAACTAATAACTTAAATTCAGTAGTGATTTTAATTGAATATTTTGAATATTTATTTAATTTTTCAAATTAAAACTGAACTTAATTGACTGTGTTAACTATCCTTTTCCAGTCCTTTTATTATTTTATTGTAATTATTAATTATTTGCATGCAATTAAAAAAAAATTTTAATGATGCTAAAGAAGTATAACTTCTCACGCGCGTACATAAGTTACACGCATCCATTTTTTTTGTCTGTTGTAGATAAAATATGAATGAATTACAGCTCTTTAAATAAAACAAGTATCAAGTGTCGTTAAATCGTCGACGATCGACGCGACGATCAGACGACAGATGCGAAACGTCAATAAATAAATAAATCAGTGCATCTATACCGTTGAGACTTGTTTTATTTTATGAGTGGTGTGCGTGAAAACTCTCTTTATTGAATTTTATTAATTTGTGCCAACTTAATTTAATAATTAATAAGACCATTGGAATATGTTAAATTAATTTAAAATAACAATTATCTCTCTATACTTTTGCGTCCTTTGTAGTATTACGGAATAAATAAACATTCACTATACAACATTTCATTTATAATACTTTTTTCACGTATTTAATTAATATTATTCGAAATGACAATGCACTTAGCTAATTTTTTAATGTGGTTAAGATACATTTATAGGCTTTACCAATCGTTTTGCAAAATATAGTTTTATTTAAAATAAAAATGGCAGTGTCGTGTGCGATATTATGTCGAGGGGTTTTGATAATCGGGTAGATTATAATAGTCGTTGGGGTGAGTCGGGTAAAGGCACCTTGTGCACTAGACGGCTACGACCGCGACCAGTGGCCGCAACGACCAGATTAATTTAAGAAAAAAAATGTGCTTATCACCACACGACTGAAGTGAAACATCTTTAGCTCCATCTGTATGTATATATATATATATATGTGTGTACAATATATACATGTATGTACATATATATATTTCATTTACTAGCTATAAGAGAAAGAGAGAAAGAAAATGTGCGCGCGCACTGCTTTCTCTTGCTCATATCCCGCACTCAACTCCAGTTCGCCTCGACTGAACAAACATTTCGTAACGCGTAACGAATTCGTCAGCTTACCCCCCAAGTCTAGCGTGTGTAAAGAAGTTTCACTTCAATAAATATCAATAAAATTATAGGTATATATTTATTTTTGAGCTTTTAACTGCTAGTGGGTAACAATGCGAAGAGTAAGTTTTTTCTGCAATAAGTTTTGATACAGAGTTATTCAATAGTGAAATAAAGAAACGTACACTGTGGCCGATTTACGGCCAGTCGTGGCCTTAATGCAATAAAGAATGAAACGTACACTGCGGCCGATTTACGGCCAGTCGTGGCCTTAATGCCATAAAGAATGAAACGTACACTATGGCCGATTTACAGCCAGTCGTGGCCTTAATGCAATAAAGAATGTAACGTACACTATGGCCGATTTACGGCCAGTCGTGGCCTTAATGCAATAAAGAATGTAACGTACACTATGGCCGATTTACGGCCAGTCGTGGCCTTAATGCAATAAAGAATGAAACGTACACTGTGGCTGATTTACGGCCAGTCGTGGCCTTCTAGTGCGTGAGGTGCCTAAATCGTTTGTAACGATTGTCTGGGGAGTCGGCTCTGTGACGCCGCCCGACGTGACGACGCCCGCGGGGCCGCTGCCGTGCCGCGGGGCCACTCCGACGGGGATCACAATCGATCCTGTACGTCTATTAACAACTAATTGACGCGATTTATATTGCGAGCTTGAAAGTTACATACCTTTAAGCTCGCTTACTACTCTTTAGAAAATATAGATAACTAGCGGCCCGCCCTCGCTTCGCTTCGGTGTAGAGCTGAAGTGTAGACTACAGTTTTTGTTCTGAGGCTTATATTTATACACAATGACATTCATCTATGATTCTTCTTATACCTGCATGCAAAGTCTCAGCCCGATCGGTTTAAAATTGACAAAGTTTCATACAAACTTTCATTCCATATTTTATCCCCTTGGGGGTAGAATTGATCAAAATCCTTTCTTAGCGGATGCCTACGTCATAACATCTATTTGCATGCCTAATTTCAGCCCGATCCGTCCAGTGGTTTGGGCTGTGCGTTGATAGATCACTATGTCAGTCAGTCACCTTTGAGTTTTATATATATAGATTATAAATTCAACTTTATAAATAGGTACGCCTGGTTAACGATTTCAAATATATTAGCTTTGTTTTTTTATATCTCTGTAGCATAATAATTATACAAACGCGTAAATTTTTATACTATACTTAGCTTCTGCCAGCGACTTCATTCTCATTAGCTTAAGTTTCGCGCAACTTATAATTAACCGTGAGAGCCTTCAACAAAATATAAGAAAACTTAAAAAAAAAATTGTGTGCGTCAGCTCCGACGCACGACCGGAGTTTACACTCTAAAAACGATTGTTTTTGAACAGACACAAAACAAAATCAAGTCCAAAGAAGTCGGTTACGAGTAGAGATACCTCAGGAATCGTCCCATGGTTTCGACTATCATAGGTTCCATGTCACACATTTTATCATCTAACATCATCGATATTCATCATATATTTTATTACGTATTTCTGGAAACACACAATTTCAAAAATATCACACACTAGTCATCATTTTGTAAATATGCATTATAATTCCATCTGTACTGAAATTCACTATTTCAGAGTGCTGGACACTTACCGGCATTTCTCTATATTCTGTTATTTATTTGTTTTCATTAATTTTGCTCCGATTTTATCTATTTTTAGTTTATTTATTTTATTGACATTTGTGACAACTTAATGTTTTTTATCCGTTGCCATGGCTAAAATTGAAAGGTGCGCAGATGAGGTTGCGCACAAAAACGTAACGAGGTCATTTGTTCAGTAGATTTTACTCTTCACATTTTCCTCATACCGGGCCCCATATATATGCAAATCGATTCTTAAGGAGTAAACTCCAAAAAAACACGTTCTCAAGTTAAAGGGTGACCAAAGGAAATAGGGAATAATGATTGTAGCCTAGTGATCTCTTTGTGAGACGTGTGAAGCAGTGAACGTGATGACGAATCCTTGTATTCATATGGCAGAAAGAATCAAAATAAGTAATATTTTAAAATGTAGTCACATTAAAATTGCCGAGTTGCGATTTCGTAGTGAGCATTCAAACATTACGACACTCGTAGCGGGATAAGGCGACAATGAATGGGACACGTAGCGGAGCGTTAAGCGATAAAATAGCCCCCCGCCGGGCGATATCATCAAAATATTGCATCACTTCGCGAAATATTGTAAACGTCAATCAAAGAATTAAGTGGCTATTGTGGAGCACGCGGCGCGAGCGTGCCGAGCGCGTGACGCGTTAGCCCTCTATTGTTTTGATTTTCGCGCATGACGGAATCGCGGCGTCACTTTTTGTTCCATCTTCGCCGCGTCTACCCACGCTTTGGTAAGAATTGTTCTGTGTGATCGCTTTACGGTATTACAGCCGGATGCGGTTATACCTGATAGTGTTAGTGGTTTTGAGGCGATTTGACACTACTTTTTATGTAAAAGTTGTGAAACTTTATAAGCTAACTAGTGGCCCGCCCTCGCTTCGCTTCGGTGTAGAGCTGAAGTGTAGACTACAGTTTTTATTCTCAGGCTTGTATTATACACAATGACATTCATCTATGATTCTCCTTATACCTGCATGCAAAGTCTCAGCCCGATCAGTTTAAAATTGACAAAGTTTCATACAAACTTTCATTTCCTATTTTATCCCCTTGGGGGTAGAATTGATCAAAATCCTTTCTTGGTGGATGCCTACGTCATAACATCTACCTGCATGCCAAATTTCAGCCCGATCCGTCCAGTGGTTTAGGCTGTGCGTTGATAGGTCACTATGTCAGTCAGTCAGTCATCTTTAAGTTTTATATATATAGATAAATTCATACATAGACAATAAAGTTTTAAAAATCTTCCAATGAAATATCCGAACGCTCAATAAAAGTCTTTCGAAGGTAACTCGACAAAGTAAATAAAATCATAATTTAATTCAATTCATTCATTCGTATGAAACGTCAATAAATAAATAAATCAGAGCATCTATACCATTGACTTGTTTTATTTAAAATTTAGGAACGTTGTATAGTGGTTCAAGAAACCGAGAAGACAAAATCGACACTATTATAACATATTTTTATTTTAAACATGAAACTACTAAATTTTATACCGCCTAACCACTGGGTAGATTGGAATGTTTTTAAGTATTTTTTGAAGTTACATTTCTTTAGGCGCGTTATGAAAAAATGATGAGAGTGAAATTTTAAGATGCGCGCGCATCACTGTAACACAAAAATTAACAGCATGAAGTTGGTCGCTTCATGCTGTTACTTTTGTGTTTGCCGCACATTAAGAAAATCTACCAACAAAATAGAAATAGAATCTCTATTTAGTGGGTGCTAACGATTGCATTGTGAAGGCCTATCAAAAGTATTTATTAATCTGGAACAACGGAACCAAAGCGCGATTCAGGAGACTACAGCGCCATCTCTTGACCATTGGTGTAGTAGAACCAAAAACCACATCTTTATTTTTTGTAATAAAGTAACAGTTATAGGTATTCATATTTATAATATTTATTCACATGTTTCTAGTTTGTATATTCGGAATACGTGTTTGAGTTTCATACAAGTGCAAATCACATATGTTCTAGTAAATTATATTCAGTAGCGATTTTAATTGAATATTTTGATTATTTATTTATTTTTTCAAATTAAAACTGAACTTTATTGACTGTGTCCTTTTCCAGACTTTTTATTAATTTATTGTAATTAATTATTTGCATGCTATTAAAAACTAATTTTAAACGATGCCAAAGAAGGATAACTTCTCACGCGCCTACATATGTAGGTAGTGTGTATTTAGTATGAAGTATAGTCAAATTTAACTGGATATGAAACAACGTGGCCTTAATAATTTACGAGTACAAATAATAAAATAAACACTAGAATAGACAATGGTGTTGGAGGTTTCAGCGCGTTTTCATCGACTGCGGTTGATGGATTTCTATTTCAATTTATTTTCTGCCTGGTCCGCAAAGGATATTGTAATACAAATGTTAAACTTATTGACAGATTAAATAAATAAGAATTAAAATAAAAAATATTTTAAAAAACGGTACTTAATGGTGTCGCTTCTGGCATCATTACCTAAACTTTTTAACTTAAGGAGTAGAGGTGGGGCGTCGACGTATTTTTCGTCGACGAAACTAAACCGTCCACTACCGTCCATCGACTAGTCGATCAACTAGTTGAATTCTTCAACTAGTTGACGTGATAACGGCAAGCGTTGAGGGGTTCATATCGACTACGCGGTGACTGGTCTACGGGCGCGACGCAACGACGACGACGGAGTCTTTATTTAGTATTCACTTTACATTATAGTCATTTAAATGTTTACAAAATAGATTACAAATTAAACTCATAAAATAATCATTCAATTCAAACGAACTTTGCACTAAATTCGCATTCACGTATCCCTTGACCTTGACCTCGCGACACACTAATTTCAAATTTCAATAAACAAAACTGCAACTACTTGAGGTAAACAATTATTATAAACCCGTTCATCCGGCACTGCATCGTTTAGCCAGATCCATCTCACGTACTCTTTCACGCAATATCAGAATACTCTTGCCCTTTCACTCTAACAACTTTAGTTTAAAAAACGAACAAATATCAACTTCGACGCCATAATATGCTTAAGTTTCAAATTGCTTTATTTCAACGAATGAACGAACGTATGGACTTGTTGTGGACTCTCCGTTTAGCCGTCTATGAATTCAACTAGTTAACGAATAAACTGTAGACCGTCGAAGCGTCGATTGAACGTAGACCGTCTATTTAAACCGTTCGTTAATTCAACGCCCATCGCCAAAAAGGAGAGACTTATATTAAATTTAGTTATCCACTATATATTAATCTTATCCACTATCGATATGTGGTTCTTTTCAGTACCCCTAGCACGAACCATTATCGAATTCGAATAGTTTGCAAACCGAAATGTCAATGTCAAATTTTGTATGGAAACTTGAACAGCGGCACAAAGTACGTAACGAGAACTAAAAATCAGTACACATTTGACAATGACATTTCGGACTCGAAAACGATACGAATTCGATATTGGTTCGTGCTAGGGGTACAGATTGTAAAAACTATTTAATATAAACAAATCTTTTTGTGCCTTTTATACTATAGTTAGACTTATACTGTCTTTGACTTTTATGTAGAAATTATTTGGCTCTACAAACTTTTTGACGTGACAACGTCTTAAATTAGGTTGCGGCTGGGAGTCACTTATGAAAAAGTGTAACGCTCGGTAACGTTACGATGAGTCTCTCGTGTTAAGTTTAAGTTTACATGTACAATGTTTTAGTAAACAAAATATATTTCTATAGTTAAAATTTGTGCAATTCTTATTTTCATTCAATTCCTTGTTCCTATTGTGCAATTTAATTATATTCATATCAATAAATATTCTACCGAGAAAAAGACGTTGTCACGTAAAATCTTCGCCCGTAAAACCGACTTTACAGGCAACCATTTTTTACTCTAAAGTACTTACTACTAAAGTATAGTAAAAATCGTTGAAAAGTTCAAAACCGTACAACTTGTTTCTTAGACAAATTTTGATGATAACATCTCTGTATCGTACAGTTCAAATAAACAAAACGAATAGGTTAAGTGGGTTTGTGAATAAATTCGGTTAATAAAATGTTAGCTTCGTTACAATAAACTAATATCTCTTATCTATTAGACAAGTCCGTCTGTCTGTGGTGCTGTTTCAGCGGCCAAACCGTAAGAGATAGATAAAGAGAATATTTAAGTTATAAGTTAACCGGATTTGAGTAACGTAGCACTTGCGGTTTTCGAGAAATCACGAATTTCAAACGAAACCACACAAAATCTCCGAAGTTCTCAATTAATTAAATACATTTTTTTTAAATCAGGTTTTGGTGAACATTTGGTTCACTGGTTTGCTAGTAAATTGATAAGTATCAATTGGTACTTACCCTGTGAACCCTGTGACGTGGCGTGTGAAGACCATGTGCTTTTGTATGAGGCATCTGTGGACAAAGGTTTTTATCAATAACCTTGGAAACAATATATTTATTAGACACTACGGAATTCTTGAATTATCTTTTATCTATTAGACAAGTCCGTCCGTCCGTCCGTCCGTCCGTGGTGCTGTTTCAGCGGCCAAACCGTAAGAGATAGATATAGAGAATGTTTAAGTTATAAGTTAAGAATAGTCTGATAAGACTACAAACCGGATGTGAGTAACGTAGCACTTCCGGTTTTCGAGAAATCACGTGATTTCTATTTGAAACGAAATCACAGAAAATCTCCGAAGTTCTCAATTAATTAAATACCATTTTTTTTGTTGAACATTTGGTTCACTGGTTTGCTAGTAATAGCTAATATAAAAATAATAGTAATTTTGGTGGATGAGATTTTGAGTGACATATACTGATTTTAATTATATTTTTGATTCAAATTTTAATATGACCTGATTTTAATAGAATTTTTATATTTTTGACTATTTATTTTGTGACCTGTTAAGTAATTTTTATTAAATTATGCGTCATAGTATTAATTAATTTGAAAAAAGCTTATGTAAATTTGCATGCTACGGTCTATAGCTGAATAGGTGAAACCTACAGTATAGTTATGTGTAACTTATTTATGACCTTGATTACCCTGTTCAAACGCAAATAAATAATTATTCTATTCTATTCACTTGATGGCATCAAACAAGTCTACAAATGGTGGACTTAATGGACTTATAACCTACTAGCTGTGCCCTGCGGTGTTACCCGCAGTTTATAAGGGATATTTTCTCGAAGTAAAACGTAGCCTATGTGTTAATCCATGGTGTTAGCTAACTCCACACCAAATTTTATTAAAATCGCTTCAGCCGTTTAGACGTGAAGAAGTAACAAACATACACACTCACATACTCACACACTCACAAACTTTCGCCTTTATAATATTAGTGTGGTAATGCTATTAGGAATTCTCTAACAGCCTAGAATTGATGCAATTCTACGGCTTAGTAAATTGTAGATCTTGGGACGGTGTGGTGAAAATAAGTAAATTGTTAAAATACTCTTATTATAGTATTATACCTGTAAAAAAATTAATATACTACGTATAATACATATTTATATTAGTACATAAACTACATAAACCATAATATATACTTACCTGAGAAAACATATACTATTCGTTTCTATTTGTATAGTAATAAACTTAATATTACAACGCGCTTACAAACAAAAGACGTATTTAATTGGTAAGGTTGGTTTAGTACTTTAGTTGAACTAAGAGAAGAAAAAGTAATAATTAAGTTTTGCTCCAGATGGCAATATCCAGACTTTGATCATGCTTGGATCCAAAACAAACACATAAATTTTGCAATACGATTGCGATTGACAGATACATGATAAGACAAAAAAAAAATATATTTTAAAATAGTTTGTTACACAATATTTCGCGAAACGATTTCTACAACAACTTTTGACGTGACAACGTCTTAAATTAGGTTGCGGCTGGGAGTCACTTATGAAAAAGTGTAACGCTCGGTAACGTTACGATGAGTCTCTCGTGTTAAGTTTAAGTTTACATGTACAATGTTTTAGTAAACAAAATATATTTCTATAGTTAAAATTTGTGCAATTCTTATTTTCATTCAATTCCTTGTTCCTATTGTGCAATTTAATTATATTCATATCAATAAATATTCTACCGAGAAAAAGACGTTGTCACGTAAAATCTTCGCCCGTAAAACCGACTTTACAGGCAACCATTTTTTTTGATATGTATGTTGGTATGTCTTGACTTTAATTGTTTAATCATTATTATAAAATAAATACGACGGATTGCACTCCGGGAGTGCCGGCAGAAGTGAAAACTTGAATATTAACGCTGTGCATTTTTGATATTTTGGAATGGTTAGGGAATAATTTTGCACGAATTGCTTTAATTATCAATATAAAAGTTCTATCATGTATGTGGTAGAATACAATATTTATTTATTGCGCTACCGTACACAAACATGACAATTTATATTACACTAGTGGCCCGCCCTCGCTTCGCTTCGGTGTAGAGCTGAAACTATAGTTATTGTTCTCAGGCCTGTATTATACACAATGGCATTCTTCTTATACCTACCGCCGCCGCGACCGATGTCGAGCGCGGCAACCGTTACACAAAAATAATCCTTATAGCATGATTCAGTATTTACGTGCGACGGCGCGATGGCTTATTTCATGTATAAGTTTGGTGTTTCTATACCGATTTCTATGATTCTTTTTTTATTGAATAGGTAATAATGTTAACTTTTTTAAATTAGGGATGAGTGAGAGTATTATAAACGTAAGAGTAAACAAATATAATCAGAATGCTCCGAACTGCTAATCTATGAGGAGTTACACGTGTTATTATGAGTCAACCATAAAAGATAGACATATGCTGTTCCGGGATATTTTTTAGATAATTTTATGTAGAATATTTCCGTCATACATGATTTCTATGTAACTTTAACCATTAAGGCTGCACACGCAACGGAAGCTAAAAAAATGGAGCAACTTCTCCCGTTTTCCCAACATTTCCCTTCACTACTCTGCTCCTATTGACTGTAGCGTGATGAAAAGTATACTATAACCTGCCCAGGAGTATGAAGAATAATTGTACCAAGTTTTTGTTTCTATAAGGAACATACACACAGATAGACAGACAGACAGACAGACAGACAGACAAAAATTTTACTGATTGCATTTTTGGCATCAGTATCGATCACTAATCACCCCCTGATAGTTATTTTGAAAATATATTTCATGTACAGAATTGACCTCTCTACAGATTTATTATAAGTATAGATTAAAGAAGTTTATCTCTCAGAAATATCAACTTACATGAATCACGTTTAAGCGCACTTAGCGACATCTATTGTAAAGAAATCAACTTACATGAATCACATTTAAGTGCACCTATTGTAAAAAAAATGCATTTTTCTTCGCAATAAAGCGGCCACGTGGACGTCCTAGATAGAGACTTATTATTATGATACGGTAAAATATAATATGACTATGTTTCGTCCAATATATTGAATGTCAACAACCTTTCCAATTTTATTGTGTGTGTGAAAAACCTTTATAAAACAAAGACTGCATTCAAACCTTGTTTTTGTAATCACATTCCTAATACTAACTTGATGATATTTTTTATTGTGTTGAATATGAGGTTAATGGATAATGCACGTTGCAATGACCGACCACTGCGAAAGTTGCTTAACTTCAACGATCGCAGCCGAACGCTCCTCAAAAAAATATCCTTATCGTGACTTAAATGTACTTATTGATAATAAATAAATATTTTCAACACACACAACAATTAGCCTAGCCCCAAAGTAAGCACTATAAGGCTTGTGTTATGGGATACTAGGGTAACGGATAGAATACATATACTGTACATATATATGTATATTTATATAGAAATACATATTAAACATCCATGACTGGAGTACAAATGCACGTATTCATCACACAAACATCTGCCCCCACCGGGATTCGAACCCGGGACCTCTCGAGTCAGCGACACCATGAAACCCGGCGTACAAACCACTCGTCCACGGAGGTCGTTGTTGCCTAATGACACCGAAGTACTTTAATAAGAAGAAAGCCACGCAAGGAGATTTTATTTATTATTTTCCAGTGGGCATACGAGCAGATAGCTCACCTGATGGTAAATGATCAACAAGTTACGATCAAGAATTATTTTGGTCTTATATCTATACCTATTCGATTTGATTTTAAAAATTTTACTCTTATGTTTTTTAAAACCGGTTTTTACTCCGGTTTCCATTTTCAACTCCGGATTTGAAAAAAATGCTCAACTCCGTAAATCCAGAGTTACGGAACTCTGTAAATCCAGATTGAAAGCTTTAGTCAGACTGGACCTCAGACAATCCAGCAATTTAGCCTATTACCACAAAAAAGTTATGGCGCAATTACATTTGGCCGTTAGCCCGTATTAGGGTGCACGAAAGACATTACTCGAATTCGGGGACCCGAAGCATTTTTGAAGTTATACTTCTTTAGCCGCGTTATGAAAAAATTATGAGAGTGAAATTTTAAGATGCGCGCGCATCACTGTAACACAAAAGTAACATAATGAAATTAGCCGCGGGCGCGTTATGAAAAAATGATGAGAGTGAAATTTTAAGATGCGCGCGCAACACTGTAACAGAAAAGTAACACCATGAAGTCGGCCGCTAAACCGCACATTACTCGTAAGTCTCGAAAAAAAGCTTCCAACAAAATAGTAATAGGATCTCTTAGTCGCACATGTTGGGACGCTCGTCGCCTTTATAATATTTATCCACATGTTTCTAGTTTCTATATTCTTAACACGTGTTATAATGTTATACAAACGCGAAATTTATATGTGCTAATAAATTTTTTTCAGTAGTGATTTAAATTGAATATTTTGATTATTTATTAAATTTTTCAAATTAAAACTGAACTTTATTGACTGCGTTGACTATCCTTTTCCAATCCTTTTATTATCTTATTGCAAATAATTATCTGCATGCAATTAAAAACTATTTTTTAATAATTCCAAAAAGAAGTATAACTTCTCACGCGCGTACTTAAGTACACGCACCCATATTTTTTTTTTTAATTTTTATATTATGGTTAGCAAATGACTCTACCCCACCTGATGTTAAGTGGTAATAAAGTCCAAACGCGAAGATAGCTGGTATATATACCTATACTGGAATACGGTCTGGAAGATGGTGTCGGGTAACCAAAATGAAGACTACCCGAATATGGGTATACTCAACTCCGTTCATTTACACTTATTCGTAAACCTTTGTTTTTTATAACGCAGGTAAAAAATCATTTTACAGACGACGGCGCCATTAAGAGGCACACCGCCGAACGGACCTCACACCTGGAGCTTTACTCTGTTTCTACGAAACGAAATTTCGGTAACGAACGAATTTTAAACGAAATTTCGCCATTGACTTTACTCTATTTCATTTTCGAACAGGCACATTAACTTCGGAACCATAAACAGTTTTCGTGAACGAATGGAATTAGTCATGTTTGTGAATTCTTTTTTCATCCCACCACCTCGGAAAGTGTAATTTTGCGCTTCGAAATCTGGCTGGAAAATTCTATTTTATTCGCGAATTTAGAACATCACATATAATGAGTACTCAATATAATTGTAAATTCAAAACGTCATTAAACCTATTTAATGTAACCTCTATGGTGCCAAATTTATGATTAGAACTTTTTAAATTGTGAAAAAATTTAAATTTGGAACCTTCTTGGTTTCTTTGTTTTATTTGCGTGCTTCGCGCCATTCTAGTTTTTCACGTTTTATTGCTTAATATAATTAACATAACCTAAAAACTGTACAAAAAAATCAACTAAAATGAGTGACATTAGCGACGATGAAGTTTATCTAACGCCAACTGAGTTAACTGAAACAGTTAATAATGCGCAAATGAGCCTTCTCCCTCAGCAATCACGAGAGAAGTATTTGAAACAGTACGATATATTTAACATGTGGCGACTAGCTAAAGGAGCAAAAACTTTCTCCGAAAACGTTTTGCTGGCATATTTTATAGAATTATCTGAGACCAAGAAAGCAAGCACGCTATGGAGTACGTATTCAATGCTAAAATTAACAATTAAGATGAAGAAAGACGTTCATATCGACACCTATCATAAATTAGTGGCATTTTTAAAAAGAGCCTCATCTGGTTATAAACCAAAAAAATCGAAGGTTTTCACAGCATCTGAAATTGCAAAGTTTATTAATGAAGCACCTGATTCCGTATATTTAGCGGCAAAAGTAAGTCAATACGTGTAATTTTTTGTTGTTGATAAAATTGTACATAGTACTTACAATATTTTTAATTTGATTAATTTATTTACGATTATAAATACTTCTTTTGTTACAGGTTGTTCTTATTATTGGTATAACCGGAGCATGTCGAACAAATGAACTTACACTACTTAATGTCAATAACGTATCAAAATATTCTCATAATTCTGATGAATTGCTATTAATTAATGTACTAAATACCAAGACAAAAAAAGACCGCAACTTCGTTATTCGCAAGGAATATGTAAACATTGTTCAGAAATATCAAGCTTTACGTCCTTCTAACACCCCAATTGAACGATTTTTTCTACAATATCGCAACGGAAAGTGTATCCGACAACCTATGGGTCAGAATAAAATTGGCAGTATTCCACGAGAAATAGCAACTTTTCTCGGACTTTTAGAACCCCCGTTATACACCGGTCACTGTTTTAGAAGAACCTCAGCCACACTTTTGGCCGAATCAGGGGCTGATCTTCTATCGCTTAAGAGCCATGGAGGCTGGAAGTCTAATTCGGTTGTAGAGGGATACATAGAGGATTCAATCCAAAGTAAATCAAAAATTTGTAATAGTATCGTGGAGGCCATAACGCTGAAAGAACCTCTGTCAGATTCTTGGTCTCGCCCTTCTACATCTAAAATGAGCCCCCATAAGATTGGAAACAATAGCCCTCTCTCGCCAACATTTACGCCAATAGAATCCAATGAATCGGCACAACTATTTAAAATTACTGATACGAGTAGTTTACCACAAAACAGCGCACAATTCACAAACACCAACATAACATTACCTAACAAAAATATTAAACTTAACATAAGTAACTGTAGCAACGTTACATTTAATATTTCTTAATTATTTTCTACTTCTTATTATTTTCTTCAATTTATAGATTATCTTAATGTGTTTTAATTGAAATAAAAATATTTTGTCATTATAAATTGTTTTCTTTTTCATTTTGTCATTTCCTCGCTGAGGTGGGATGAAAAGTTACGTATTGCACTCGAGTGGAAAGATTTTTCACCTTGTGCTCGTTTGTTTCCCTCGCTGACGCTCAGGATTCTAATTTAGAATCACTCGCTGCGCTCGTGATTCAACTTTAGAATCCTTCGCTTGCTCGGTCATCCAAATCGAGCACGCGGTTAAAAAGGAACTTTCCACTCTTGTATAATAAATAACTATTATCTCTACTTTTAAGAAAACGTTTTTTTACTTGGAAACAATATAGGTAGTTAGGGGAAATATTTGATGACATTGAAAGAACCTTTTTTGACAGTGTTAGCCGACTAATTTGTAGAGTTGATACAATCTACTGTATGTCAACCTAAATTTGTCGTTTAATACTTTGAAGTATCGAAATTACAATAAATAATAAAAAAATGGTTTATTTGTTAATTTTACCTGCTAAAAATGTTTCTCGAGCTAAGCAGCTATTATTAAAAATACTCTTGCAAGTATTTTAGGCTTAATAAAAACAAAAATATCAAAACGAAAATGAAAAGGTAACACTTTTCATTTCGTCCATTTGAGGTTAAAATTTCGAACAATTATCTGTCAAATTCAACTTTTCCTTCGAAAGTTTTGTGAATTAGAGTAGGCTTGGAGAATTTAATTGTCAAACTATTTCAGACGAACGAATTTTCGAAATGAAAAGGAAACAGAGTAAGGAACGTGCGAAATTTCGATCGAAATTTCGTTTTTCGTTGAAATAGAGTAGGCCTCCTGGCTCCCGCAAGTCTTACGGACCCCCCGGTGGCTGACCACCGAGTACCCCGAAACTCTTAGGGGCGCTTTACGTCACAATATACGCTAAAAACGTCCTGCGAATACCTTCTACACTGCTTTTTTTTACAGTAAATAAGCTTAGGCTTGACGACCACGCGACTGATGAAGAGCGACGTAGCAGCCTAAGGTGGGACGCGCTTGCCTAGAAGAAACCGATTCACTCGCGACTTGAAGAGCCCCAGATTATAGGTGACTGGAAACAGAGATTCCGGCAAAGAGTTCCACAACCTAGCTGTTCTGACTATATAGGTGGAAGCAAACCGTTTAGTATGAGTTTGTGGGACCTCTACGGTATATCTGTGGCGTTTTGCCGTCTCTCTGGTGGTTCTGTGGTAAAAAGGTGAAGGTGGAATTAAATTATGTAACTCCGAAGCACACTCTCCGAAATGTAACCGGTAAAAAACCGATAAAGAGGCAACTTTTCGCCTGTGTGACGACCTCCGTGGTCGAGTGGTTTGTACGCCGGGTTTCATGGTGTTGCCGACTCGAGAGGTCCCGGTGGGGGCAGATGTTTGTGTGATGAATACGAGCATTTGAACTCCAGTCATGGATGTTTAATATGTATTTTCTATAAAAATATACTTATATATGTACAGTTTATGTATTCTATCCGTTACCCTAGCATCCCATAACACAAGCCTTATAGTGCTTACTTTGGGGCTAGGCTAATTGGTGTGAGTGTTGGAAATATTTATTTATTATTATTATTTATGTGTTCAAGACTTTGGAGTCTTGAAGTCTTTGCTTTATGCGAAGCCGCGAGGTCCCCGTTTAGGGATTCTTCCGCGGCACATTTAGTCGTAAACCTGGATTCCATTGGCACTCTTATTCGGGCTAACGATCAAGTATAATCGCGCCATTAGGCAAACGTTCAACACGAGTTTAAGAAAAAAAAAACAAATTTGCTTAAAAATGTTTAAAACAGTGTTCTTTTTGCAGTAAGTTAATGTTTAAGAAAAAAACAATTAACATTCGTATTTCTAAAGAAAATAATACTTCGCTGCCTTCACTTTCCGGGCGAATGCACTACATAATGGCCAGTGCATTCGCCCGGATAGCGAAGTGCGGGTTCGAGTCCCGTCTGCTGCCTGGTCCGCGTGGATATTTTTCTAGTATAATTTTCTTTAGATTTAAACATTGCGCAGTTACTGATTAAAAAAAATATATATAACTATTTCGTATTTCGTTAACATAGGTTTTTCTTTAATTTGTTCGGCGTAGAAATTACCAAGAAGCGGTAATAGGTGTTAGTGTCGGCTCTCTAAGGGCCCATCGAGTGAGCATTAAGGGCTGAGCACACTCGACGCTCTTCAAGCGGCGCGGGCGGTGTCAGAATAAGGGTCTGATTGCACCTCACGGTCCCCAGCCACTAATTACACACTCCACCGGAACACAGACCGGGTGGAGAAATCCGCTGTTTATTAAAACGTTGCTTTTATTTTTCCCAAACATTCACTTTTAAGTAAGGTTTAACGAGGTATCATCATTGAGTCTTAAAGTATGATTTTCTGGGCGAAAAGGACACCCGTCATTTTGTGCCAAAGTTGTATACTTTTTTAATTTTTTTATGTGTTTCATAATTGGGTCTGGCAATATTTGTCATCAGCAGCTAGCTGTTAATGTCAAATACGTAGGTTTGTCAATATAACCTCTATATGTAGCCGGGTCGTCAAGAGAAATAACGGATAAAAAGGCAAGCACAGCAGAGAACATTCACAATCGCAGTTCGCGGGAGCGGATGCGAAATGCGAATGATTTTTTGTTTGTATTTTAGGATTGTCATATTGACATTTGGTTTTTTATTTAGAAAAAGCAAAGGAATAATGGGTTTTACAGTCACTTTTGTAATATTTTAAGTAAAATTCTGTCCCTTGAAGATTTAGGGTTTCCATATCAAAAAATATTAATCATTAAATAACTTCTTTCCACGATTGACTAAAAATAAGGCAAAAGTAGTTTTATGTAGCAAATAATTTTGGCTTTATTTTGAGATCAAATTCAACTGTATACAAGTTTAGCATTTTTTCTATGAAAAGTGCCGGGTCTCCTTTATAAGGTTTGAGTTTAATATTACAAAAACAACGTACAACACTCTCAGTCGCTTCGGTGTAGACTAAATATAGTTTTTGTTATAATATATAATCCGTAAAGCTTATAAAAATCGTGACTTTGTATTGCTAAAAGTATTTTCAAAATCCGTTCAGTAGTACCAGCAATTACACCCTACGTCACAATTTACTAACTTTACCTATATGAATAATTAATTAATCACTATTAATAGTTTACAGAGAAAATAAATGTTGGTTAAATACGTTATCCACGTATTAGTGATAAACACACACGACAAATCGAATAGTAATTTAAAACCATCTCAATTCACCACACCACTGTATAAATACGTGCTTTAAGTTTGTATTAATCTAAGTTATCAACTACGTTTCGTTTCTATTTGAAAACACACACAATTCACTTCACTCCACTTGCCGCAAATATACATAAAAAAAAGAACAACAATAGAAAATATTATTAGTTAAAATATTCACCCGCAAACAGCATAGAGAAGTTGGTAAATGTGCCCGACCGACTCAGGTAGTCGGCGGAACTTTTGATATCTAGCATGGCGGCGGTTTCGGCGACTGCATCCCGGCGCGAACGGTGCGTGCGACCTCCGGCCCGGCTCCGGCACACTCCGGGCCGGGCGGGGCGCGTGCGGGCCCGCCCTACTCCGCCTTACCCTACCTCGGCCAATCACGGCGCGCCCTCCCGCTAATCTTTATCTCAGAAAAATAAACAGGGCGGGCGGCAGATAATGACGAGTGTAATCAGGCTGCTTTGTGGCCTCGACTCCACGACGCGACGCGGCTCGAGACGACTCTTTCGATCGACGCGACGATACCTTCTCTCGTTATGGGAGTGATCGCTCGTTCGATAGCTACGCGAATGCGGCGTCGATGTTTCTAATATGTTACACGTAATCGTAGCTCATGAGTTTTTTGTTTGTTTGGCATCTTAGATTTGTTCCATCGAACTTTGTAACTGTTACAAAAATCAACTCCTATAGTTACAAACCTGAAATAATACTGGAAAACTTGTTTTACCCATTTTTACAATCCTACGAATATTTTGCAACAAAATTATATTATCTGTAATATACAAACCTAGATTATCTCTTATCTATTAGACAAGTCCGTCCGTCTGTGGTGCTGTTTCAGCGGCCAAACCGTAAGAGATAGATAAAGAGAATGTTTAAGTTATAAGTTAAGAATAGTCTGATAAGACTACAAACCGGATTTGAGTAACGTAGCACTTCCAGTTTTCGAGAAATCACGTGATTTCTATTTCAGACGAAACCACACAAAATTTCCGAAGTTCTCAATTAATTAATTACATTTTTTTTTTGGTGAACATTTGGTTCACTGGTTTGCTAGTAATAAATAATTAGGTATCATTTCCATTTCGTCATTATTTTATTAGGGTTTTTATTCACATATTTATTAATTCTTGTAAATTTTTGATTTTTAAATGAATTTATATAATAATAACTACAAAATTAATGTACTAAATTAAACTTTTACTTTAATTGAGTAAGTTACACGGATTAAAAGACATTAATATGCATGATTAGAAAGATTAAGTTATGTACCTAATAAAATGACTTACATTATTTTTTCATTATTTTAATCATCACACAACAAGCTTTGCGATATAAAGACAGGGTGCATGTATACTTGTTCTTTTTGCATTTTGTTTTCAAATGTAACTACTTACACGAAAGCGATAAATTATTTGATTTGCATTTGATCTTGAAATACAACCGAGTCTTTAAAGTCAGAATTGTTATGTATTACACCATCGATCTACTTAAATGAATTGATGCAAATTCAATCATTAAGATAAGATAGTTGATAGACACTTGAAAATAATAGTTATCTCGGAAACCTTTCTGTCGATTCGTATCTAAGTAATATCGATGCAGTATTTATCGTTTCACGATTCTTTATTTAAAAAGGAGGTTTTGGCTGTACGCCTGCTACGGCCGCTCGTTTGTCACGGCGTATTGTTTTTATTAAAACAAAAAAAAAATCGAGCCGTATTTTCGAACGCGGCACAATGACGAGCGCGCTATTGTGCGACGGCTTTTTTTTTATAAATTGCCGCGGCGCAACCTTTTCCTATCTTGATAATTGTCCATATAATTGGCTGTATTTAGGCATATTGTCCTACGTGCCCAGCGTCCGATATTGTGTGCTGTTCACGCTCTTTGAATTGCGCGGTTTGATTTAGTACATATGTTAAATTATACTAGCAAACCAGTGAACCAAATGTTCACCAAAACCTGATTTCTCGAAAACTGGAAGTGCTACGTTACTCAAATCCGGTTTGTAGTCTTATCAGACTATTCTTAACTTATAACTTAAATATTCTCTTTATCTATCTCTTACGGTTTGGCCGCTGAAACAGCACCACAGACGGACGGACTTGTCTAATACATAAGAGATTATTCTAGATTTCGTAAGAGTTAGGTGTGTTTTTTGAGTAAGAAATTAAGAAATTTCGGCTGCGATCGTTGAAGGGCACGTTAAGATGTTGGTCCCGGCTGCATCTGCAGTCGTTAGCACCCGACAATCCGCACTGGGCCCGCGTGGTGGGTCATGGCCCAATCTCCCTATTCCATACATAGGGATGGCCTGTGCCCCATCAGTGGGGACATTAATAGGCTGTTGATGATGTGTGTTTTAAATTATTTGGCGATAGTAGCCAAAAAGTAATTAGCTAGCCAAATCTCTTATCTATTAGACAAGTCCGTCCGTCCGTCCGTCTGTCTGTGGTGCTGTTTCAGCGGCCAAACCGTAAGAGATAGTTAAAGAGAATGTTTAAGTTATAAGTTAAGAATAGTCTGATAAGACTACAAACCGGATTTGAGTAACGTAGCACTTCCAGTTTTCGAGAAATCACGAATTTCAAACGAAACCACACAAAATCTCCGAAGTTCTCAATTAATTAAATACATTTTTTTTTAAATCAGGTTTTGGTGAACATTTGGTTCACTGTTTTGCTAGTTTGTTTAATAACACGCTAATGGAATGTTTTTCAAATTAAGCTCTGAAAAAAATCTGTAGGTAGGTATATCAAGCGCTTGACTCGAAGCGGGAAGCAAACTCTGTCCCTTCCTTCCTCCCTTTTGTTAAATGCCGCCACTTATTAAAATTTCCTATTCAGTCTATTCTGATAATAAACTGTAGAAAATTACAAAAAAATATTCATATCCCTGTAATAATAATCTATTTAGTTATTTTTATGTAAAAAGGCGGGTAACGAATTCATTTGTTTCCATAGCTGACGGGGAAATTTCAGTTCCTAGAAAATTAATTTTTAGAGACGTATATATTCTTTAATTCGAATTTGAGTTTTGTTTAATTTCTGTTACCTTGCTAAAAATAAAACTGTGAGGAGGCCTGTATAGTGTTATTGTTGATTATATGGTTGATGGCGCAGGTGGTTAGCGCGTTCGGCTGCGATCGTTGAAGTTAAGCAACTTTCGCAGTGGTCGGTCATTGGATGGGTGACCAAGAATCTTCTACCTCGAGTTCCTCCGTGTTTCGGAAGGCACGTTAAGCCGTTGGTCCCGGCTGCATCTGCAGTCGTCAGCACCCGCCAATCCGCACTGAGCCCTCGTGATGGGTCATGGCTCAATCTCCCTATTCCATCCATAGGGAAGGCTTGTGCCCCAGCAGTGAGAAATTAATAGGCTGATGATGAATGATGGGTTCTATCTATTATATATATATATACATATAAAACTCAAAGGTGACTGACTGACATAGTGATCTATCAACGCACAGCCCAAACCACTGGACGGATCGGGCTGAAATTTGACATGCAGGTAGATGTTATGACGTAAGCATCCGCTAAGAAAGGATATTAATCAATTCTACCCCCAAGGGGATAAAACAGGGAACGAAAGCTTGTATGAAACTTTGTCAATTTTAAACCGATCGGGCTGAGACTTTGCATGCAGGTATAAGAAGAATCATAGATGAATGTCACTGTGTATAATACAAGCCTGAGAACAAAAACTGTAGTCTACACTTCAGCTCTACACCGAAGCGAAGCGAGGGCGGGCCGCTAGTAACTAATAAATGTGGCTACATGCGAATCAACTCTGTATGTGTGCGTTCGGCATCCAACACAATACGCGGAGTATAGAATGATATTCGTTCGTCGAATATTAATTTAAACCGTTTCCCCGTTTTGAATACGTCCGATCCGATGTGAACTGAATGTAATAACACGCGGAGGCAGGCGCATCTGTCGCACGGCTGTAAGCTCACAGCCGAGCGGCGATGGCAGCTAATAACCCAGCCAATCAGTGAGTCCCGCTTCACGGAAAAAGTTCTTTTCAGCTTAATGAAAACGGGACATAGATAGCATGGACACGATTTAGCTATAGATCTGTGAGGAAAAACTCGGAGTTTATAAGTAACTAGTGGCCCGCCCTCAATTCGCTTCGGTATTTTAACCCCTTGGGGGTAGAATTGATCAAAATAATTTCTTAGCGGATGCCTGCGTCATAACATCTACCTGCATGCCAAATTTCAGCCCGATCCGTCCAGTGGTTTGGGCTGTGTGTTGATAGATCACTATGTCAGTCAGTCACCTTTGAGTTTTATATATATATATAGATTTATTTCAATATTTTGATATTGAAATTAGTGCTTAGTAATTTTTTCGAAAATTGTAACTTTTATGTAAATCTAGTATTAAATTAGATGAAATCATTGAGAAATCGGATAAATCAAGCAGATCAATTACCTATTTCACTAACTACTTAATTGCGGAGTACATTACTAATATTTTTTCTAACAGTAAATGTAGTAGATCGCAAATGAAATGCGTATTAAAAAAATAAGTGTTACAGTTAGTTCGTAATAATTATTAATTTTAAAATTTAAGGACAATTTAAAAGAGATTTTAATAAGTAACCTTGATTTAACTTAAACTTATTTAGAGTAAAGTACCTACCTAATTAAAATGAGAAATAAGAGCGTGCGCTGCGTTAAGTGGGGCACGGAGCGGGCGTCCGCTCGGCGTTTTTGTTTCATGTTATTTCATAGAGCAGGCGCTGCATGAGGCGTTTCTCTATTAAATGACATATAAATTGCACGCCGAGCGGACGACCGCCCCAAGCCCTGAATGCAGCTTCAATTTCTTGAAGTCCTATACCCCTAGCACGAACTAATATCGAATTCGAATAGTTTGCGAGTGCGAAATGTCATTGTCAAATGTGTACTGATTTTTCGTACGTCCGTTGTGGCGCTTCTGTTCAAGTTTCCATAAAAAATGTGACATTGCCTTTCACACTCGCAAACCATTCGAATTCGATATCGTTTCGTACTCGATGGCGCAAGTGGTTAGCGCGTTCGGCTGCGATCGTTGAAGTTAAGCAACTTTCGCAGTGGTCGGTCATTGGATGGGTGACCAAAAATTACTATCTCGAGCTCCTCCGTGCTTCGGAAGGCACGTTAAGCCGTTGGTCCCGGCTGCATCTGCAGTCGTTAGCACCCTCCAATCCGCACTGCGCCCGCGTGGTGGGTCCTGGCCCAATCTCCCATTCCATCCATAGGGAAGGCCTGTGCCTCACCAGTGGGGACATTAATAGGCTGATGATGATGATTGGTTCCTGCTAAGGGTACGGAACATGCGTTCAATACGAGAAAGAAATTTCATACAAAATGTTGTAACAAGGTTTAAAATCTTTTCTTTCGTTTCTAGTTTTGACGTGACAACGTCTTAAATTAGGTTGCGGCTGGGAGTCACTTATGAAAAAGTGTAACGCTCGGTAACGTTACGATGAGTTTAAGTTTACATGTACAATGTTTTAGTAAACAAAATATATTTCTATAGTTAAAATTTGTGCAATTCTTATTTTCATTCAATTCCTTGTTCCTATTGTGCAATTTAATTATATTCATATCAATAAATATTCTACCGAGAAAAAGACGTTGTCACGTAAAATCTTCGCCCGTAAAACCGACTTTACAGGCAACCATTTTTTCATAATAAGATCATCACCCCTTATTAACAAACTCAGAATAAGCCTGGATTAGTTAATCCATGCTCTGTCTCAGTTCATTGAATTACAAGTGACATTTAAGTGATGAGTACACAGCGTAACTATTCCAAACTTATTCTTTGTTTATTGTATGTAATGGAAGGTGACTTCAGACGTATCTCTGAAGTCATTTTTCAACTTGACGACTCTGTATATAACAATACAGGGAGAAAAAAATAGCCCTTGCTGAGTTTCTTGCCGGTTCTTCTCAGTACAAGTTCTCCCGTCGTAGTTTTGCGAACCGATGGCGTAGCTTCTTGACCTTCACAAGTGCTTGTAACAGCCTAGACTGAATAAATGACTTTTCATTTCATTTCATTAATATGAGGGTAACTGTTTTTGCTATTAACACAATAAGTTGAAAATTGAAATCCAAGCTTTCGGAGCTCGAAAGCTCTATCGTGCTGAAATCTTTAACATAGGAGTAGTTTTATAATTTCAACTATAAACCACTAAAGTAGAATATTTGCAAATTGAAAAACCAAATTTCGCCTACCTACGCCTCCGAGTTAGTCTAACAGATGTTTAATATTTTAACTCTATCAGACCAAATTGAAACATACAGTGTTTTGTAGCTATAATATAAAAATGAATCGCTGAATGTGTTGCTTAGTGCAAATCTCGAGAACAGCTGAACCGATTTCGATAATTCTTTTTTAAGAATATTCCTTTAAGAACGAGGATGGTTCTTACGCAGAGAAAAAATACAAAAGTTGCCTGAAAAAGTCCAGAAACAACACTTTTTTGTACTCGCATACAAAACAATTTGTAATAATACTTAAAAGTCAATTTGAACTTTAATACCATAGCATAAATTTCAAATGTTAGTGGAGGGGTTCCGGGAAGGCAAAACAATGAGGGCTACAGTTTTCTGCCTCACCAGATGGCGCCACTGTTGAGTGAGGTCCTAAATTGTAACTTTTAAAGTTTATTAATACGCACATGAAATCAAAGGTTACATTTAGATCGTACTTTAACACAAAAGAACCATATCCTAAACATAATAGGCCATGCCACAGTGACGCGCAGTTCCGTTTTATTCGGAAAAAATGGGAACATAATCATTTTTCTAAGCTCAAATTTTTAATAACTGACATTCATTCCCACATAACTCATATTTGCCATAATTAAGCCGAATTGTTACCAATTATTCACAACATTATTTTAATTAGAAATAAGCCCGCGTAGTCAACCAACAAGCAATAACATTTGACATTTCGGAGACCTCACGCTACACTAGCGCCTCTAGCGGCGGATTCATACGCGTTAGCCCTCATTGAGTGACGTGATGACAATAGAAGTTTGGAAAAGGCAAATATACCACTTTCAGTTTTTTTTTATAGTTGGAACGAAGTTCCTTACGGCAGGCTTGGAGGGGATAGGGATTTTGCTGCGCTACCGAACTGAAAAAAATGTGATAGTAAAACCGTAAGAAAAAATCCGTGGAAAAAAGTCCGTGGAATAAAACCGTTAAATGAGACGTGCGCAGGCGCGACAGTCGCAATAGTTTCAGCAATAGAATTTGATGACGAGACTGATTAATAAGAATTACTTATATAAAATAATATTAATAATAATAATAAACTTTTTTGTAATTATTTCTATTTTTCTATTTCTATGTAATTTTATGTTGTCAAACAAAAATAAAGAGACATATTTTGTTATTTTAGTTGATAATTTGAATTACGATGTTTTTTTTATTTTAAGTAATTTATTATTTCCTAAAATACTGTTTTTCCTAAATACTTTCTTGTACTTAAATAAAAACTAATCAGCAAAATTTAAGAGAAAAATCAAGAAAACCTACATAAAATTGAGCACGACTTTTTTTGCAATTTGTGTCGATTCTACCCACATCCCATCCCATGTCCCACGACACCACATCATTTTTTATGTCATTTTAGTCTACACACTACAGTTCTACACCGAAGCGAAGAGAGGGCGGGCCACTAGTTAAAAATAATAATCAAGGCAATAGTCGTGAACTTATTTAACTTAAAGTTTTTTTTACTACTATTATAGAAGTAACTTGTGTAATTCTGCAAGCTCAACGACCACTTACCGTAACAATTTAAAATCTTAATAAAATTAACAAAACTACCTACAAAAATTAAGTTTCAATCTTTATCATTTCAAAATAGTTTAAAAAGTTACCGAGAGCGAAAAACCTTTCACAAATAACCGTACTTAAGACTTAACTATTTCAATAAAATTAAGGTACAAAAACCTTTTTAAAAACAAGCTTTTATTCAAATGCGCTAAAAAGAAAAAAAGAAAATTTAGTTAAAGTTTGTTTCTAAATAGGTTTTCAAATTTTAGAAGTCCGCCATATTGGATTGAGAGTGACGTCAAATTTTTTCGAGTTACTCTCAGCAAGCCCTTTAATTTGATACCCATATTGTAGGAATGCATTAAAAATGATTGGTCCGCCATTTTGGGTATGCCGCCATATTGGATTTAGAATGACGTCACACTGTTAAGCATGCATTGTCATCCGAACTGAACGAGCATATCAAATTTCAGCTTAATCGGTTGAGGGCAAGTGCTTTAAAATTGAGTTGTAAGATTTGACCGTAACAAACATACATAGCAAGTTAAATAAAAGCTTGTAAAAATAGAGAATAGAGTGCCTCATTCATTCCCCTTAGTGTTACACCAGAATCGAGTCTTAAACAGTCCGAGCGTCCCTAATTCGCTGGCAGACAAAAAAGTGTCGCTAATTTCAGTCTTAGCACCTTCAGGCGCAAAGCTATGGGGAGGTGTGAGCCGTGCGTGTGTGTGTGTGTGTGTGTGCCGCCGCGTCTGTGCGTGTGCCAGGCATGATCGATGCCGTGTGACGTTGCCGCCCCGCTCGCTTCCGGCGCGACGTTGCCAGCGCGACGTTAGGCGGGCGGCAAACTCAGTTTGGGTTAAGCCTTTTTGTCACAGACACGCATAGACACAAAAATCAGTAGATACACATTGTGGAAAGGAAGGTATTCCTAGAATCACATCACACTAATATTATAAAGGCGAAAGTTTGTGAGTATGTGAGTGTGTATGTCTGTTACTTCTTCACGTCTAAACGGCTGGAGCGATTTTAATAAAATTTGGTATGGAGTTAGCTGACACCCTAGATTCACACATAGGCTACTTTTACCCCGAAAAACATGCAGGTATAAGAAGAATCATAGATGAATGTCATTGTGTATAATACAAGCCTGAGAACAATAACTGTAGTCTACACTTCAGCTCTACATCGAAGCGAAGCGAGGGCGGGCCGCTAGTATAGTATAAAAGTTGTAGAGAAAGTGATTGAGAAAATTTATTTTTCTACTACAAATGAGTCGTATAATCAAAAAAAACTGTTTAGTCTCGTCTTTAAGGGAGGATAAAATATTGACATTTCACTACGATTTGTAGTTATAATGAATGTCAATTATAAAAATCCTCCCTTAAAGTCGAGACTAAACAGTTTTTTTTGATTTGCCAAATATTTGGTTCACCCTGCTTTGCCGCCTTTGATACTATAACGACTCTGTAAACATAAGTTAAATCTGTTAGCAACTTATAAATGTAGCCTTACAAGGACATGGAAAAAGAAAGATAAATAGAAATAATATGTAAAAGTAAGAAAGAAGAAATAAAAAGTTTGTAAAATAGTATTAAGGAAGTTAAACTATAAAATAGACTAATAAGATGTTTAAACAAAGTACGAGACGAAATGAAATGACATCTAATAGATTAAGAGCAAAATGTATGTTCAAAAAAATCTCTTATCTATTAGACAAGTCCGTCCGTCCGTCTGTGGTGCTGTTTCAGCGGCCAAACCGTAAGAGATAGATAAAGAGAATATTTAAGTTTATAAGTTAAGAATAGTCTGATAAACAAACCGGATTTGAGTAACGTAGCACTTCCGGTTTTCGAGAAATCACGAATTTCAAACGAAACCACACAAAATCTCCGAAGTTATCAATTAATTAAATACATTTTTTCTTTTTTTTTTAAATCAGGTTTTGGTGAACATTTGGTTCACTGATTTGCTAGTATATATATATATATATATATATATAATGTGGTGCAAAAAATGAGCAAAGGAAAAAGTCCTGTTACAAAAAGGGGGTAGTCGAATAAAAAAAAAAAGAAAAAAAAACCTTTTTGTCATGTTTCAGGCATTTGCTGCTTCAGTGGCGAATAGGCGTTCTGCACTTTCCAGTTGTTCAGAAAAAAGTTTTATTAGAAAACGAAAGCCTTGTTGAACCAAGCAGTAAGCTTAGAATAGTTACGCCGTGTTCATGACACTCAAAAGCTATTTATTTGACGACCTCCGTGGCCGAGTGGTTTGTACGCCGGGTTTCATAGCTGTCGCCGACTCGAGAGGTCCCAGGTTCGAATCCCGGTGGGGGCAGATGTTTGTGTGATGAATACGAGCATTTGTACTCCAGTCATGGATGTTTAATATGTATTTATATAAATATACTAATATATGTACAGTATATGTATTCTATCCGTTACCCTAGCATCCCATAACACAAGCCTGATAGTGTTTACTTTGGGGCTAGGCTAATTGGTGTGAGTGTCGGAAATATTTATTTATTTGTCATTTAATGAACAGAGACAAAACACGAGAGGGGGTTTGTGAGTATTTTTTAGCTGAAAACTTTCGCTTGTGTTTAATAATTAGTAGAGATGGGCCGACTAGCCGCCGACTAGTCGGGAAAGACGATTTTTCGGCATCGTTTACAGTCGGCGATTAGTCGGCGACTATTCGGCAAAACATGCCGATTTTAATCGGCACATAACCAATGAAATAAAACTCAAAACTTATGCTTGTTTTGAATATTTAAACAGTACCTAGAGTATGTATTTAAAGTTACGTACAGTCTTAAAATATTAAAACAATTAGGAAGTTAAAAAGCTGTCAGTAATTCAGATAACTTAACACAATGAATATCGCACATAACATAATAACAGTGGGAAGTACGTACGTATTAATGAGTGAAATCTTAAGTGCTGGCGATTCTTAAAGAAGTCCATAGGTAAATTTTGTTTTCCTTAGAGGCAAATTGTGATTTTGGAACATGAATATTTCGGCTAGTTTTAGGAGACTCGAGTCGTCAGTGAACAAGCCGAGTCGTGACCAAATATTCAGAACATCTTCCTAATATATTAGAATGATCGCCATTGCAGAATAGTCGGCCGACTAGTCGGCAATTTGAAAACCAATTAGTCTGCTAGTCGGTTATTCGGCCCATTACGGATTGATAAGTGGTAATGCAGCCAGGATCAACAGCGTAACGTGCCGTCCATATTTTACGGAGGAAGTCGAGACGATACTGTGAAGAGGACAGCCTTTATTATACCACGAGTAATAAAGAGTCTTTACATTCTTCATAGATCTCTATGACTAAAAAAGAGAGTAGTTGACATTGTTAGCTGTCTTGTCAATCAATATATTTAGGTCTTGTGTCTTTTATGTAAATACCAAATAAAACTATTATATTTAATTATATTTCCAACTTTGTTTACGTTAATTGCCCATCAAATATAAAACTTAATAAATACATTTTTAGTCACCAACCATTTAACTGCCTATATCGCAAGTTAGATAATTCTAGATTGTATCAGTAAATGTCTATACTGCTGGGACACATCCCATCTTTGTGTAACCCACAACGCGGGCCCAGTGTGTATTAGTGGATGCTAACGACTGCAGATGTAGTTAAGGAGTACAGAGGAATTCGAGATGCATAATTTTAGGGTCCTATGGTCATAGAAGGAATCTTTACTTTAACAATCGCAAACCTAACTAGCTGTTAAATATTCAGCCAGCAATGCTATCTGCTGGCGACTGGCTGTGGCTGCAAACCTCCTTTTGTATTACGTTAATCTATATATCTATATGTATAAAACTCAAAGGTGACTGACTGACTGACATAGTGATCTATCAACGCACAGCCCAAACCACTGGACGGATCGGGCTGAAATTTGGCATGCAGGTAGATGTTATGACGTAGGCATCCGCTACGAAAGGATTTTGATCAAATCCACCCCCAAGGGGTTAAAATATGGAGTGAATGTTTGTATGAAACTTTGTCAATTTTAAGCCGATCGAGCTGAGACTTTGCATGCAGGTATAAGGAGAATCATAGATGAATGTCACTGTGTATAATACAAGCCTGAGAACAAAAACTGTAGTCTACACCGAAGCGAAGCGAGGGCGGGCCGCTAGTATATCGTATTTTCTTTATTTTTCTATGTAACTATTAGACTCTATTATTGTTTGATAGACTCTGCTATTGTCTTGTCGCATACATCTGCTTATATCCACTTGTATCGTAGTTATTGTGAACACAAATATTTACAGCCACGTGTCATTTCTCTACATTAATCCCAGTATAGTCCACCGCTCCGCAACACCATCTTTGTGGAACATATATAGGTACAGTTATAAAACAATCTGTTGAATTTCGAACCAGTCTTCCGGTATTTTGTGAGAGCTCTTTTTAATGTAGTACGCGGCACGTTCAGAAGTGCAGCCACCTCACGTTGAGTTCTTCCTCGCTGCTTGAGCAATCTGAGCAGCTCTAATTGGCATGTTCTAATCTTCTTAACAATCGAAATGAGCAACAAATCAATACAACAGTTGAAAAACTGAACAAACACACACAAAATTAAAAGAAAAATTAATTTCAAATACCTTCCTCGCCTACGTTGGGTAAACGAAACACAACTAATCTCAAATTACCCACTACATCTAAATAAACAATCTTCTTGACACCTACCCTCAATAAAATTTATCATAAATATTATTTAGTCTGTCGACAATATCGCAATAAGCGCCCGGGCCGTCTTCTGCCGCCGACTGAATATTCTATCAGCGAAAGAAAAACATCGGTTAAAATCATTATCTTGGTAATATCAAAACGTTTCGTGTTCACGTATGTTTGTTTATAGGGGCTGATCCACACTTAATTTAAAATTAATACTAGCAGGCGGCGCACAGGAAATGAGTTTAGAGTGGGGGCGAAAGGGGGTTCGGGTAGGGGGGAGGGCACAGGCAAACTCCGAATTAGTTAGAATCGTCGATGTAATTCGATAACTGACGCCTATTCGCGAAATGGCTGGTTCGCTCGCTCCGATCGCTCGAATTCGAGATGAGTGTTCTCGCTTTTGAGCGCTGCGTGCCTTGTCTGTGCTGAGGGCGTGCCCTCCGTGATTATGGGGTTCGTCGGTGGAATTTGTGTTTATTAAAGTACCTAACCTAACCTTTTTAAATTTTATTCGCCTGAAAGATATGCACTGATAGCTGTATTTTAGATTTTTTCCTGTTTCGAAGTACAGTGAAGCATTTAATCTTGATCCATTATGCGTTCTAGGACTGTACGTGCACACACATAACTCAAATGACGTTCAGTAATTCGATAAATAGAGACAAAATATTGCATTAATAAGTGCATTAATGTCTTGATGACCAATGAAATATGGCATATTTCTAGATCTTAGATTTATGATATAAACTTTTCTTGAAAATCTTGCCACGCAAGCAAATATCAGTAATAATAAATTAATGTTATTAAACTTAAAAAAATATCTGTGCAGGAAATTGAAAGCATCACGTATCCAAAGAAATATCAGTTTGAAAGACACATGATAAAGTATTTCTTTTAAAACATGTATCAAAGATTTTGAAACAGCTTATTGCTAACATTAAAACATCCAATGTCATAATAAAAAAAATGGATGCGTGTAACTTATGTATGCGCGTGAGAAGTTATACTTCTTTAGCATCATTAAAAATATTTTTGAATTGCATGCAAATAATTAATAATTACAATAAAATAATAAAAGGACTGGAAAAGGATAGTTAATACAGTCAATTAAGTTCAGTTTTAATTTGAAAAATTAAATAAATATTCAAAATATTCAATTAAAATCACTACTGAATTTAAGTTATTAGTCCATATGTAATTAGCACTTGTAAGTAACTAAAACACGTTGTGTCTATATAGAAACTAGAAACATGTGGATAAATATTATAAATATGAAAACAGTGATCAGAGGCGACGAGCGTGCCAACATTGTTTTTGACAACGCGATCATCTTATGGAGCTCCGTGGATCGTTCAAAGTACCTTTCGAGCAGATGTCTAATAATGGTGGATTATTAACCACTTAGTTACATTCATAACGCGCCCGCGGCCAACTTCATGGTGTTACTATTGTGTTACAGTGATGCGCGCGTATCTCGAAATTTCACTCACATGATTTTTTCATAACGCACCCGCGGCCAACTTCATGCTGTTACTTTTGGGTTACAGTGATGCGCGCGCATCTAAAAATTTCACTCTCATCATTTTTTCATAACGCGCCTAAAGAAGTATAACTTCAAAAAAAACATTATAATATGTCACACACATGTCGAAATATTCGATTTACGAATTTACGTTTCATAGAGGCGTACTTTATAAACGCTCATACATTAAATTAAACATGAAACTCCTGCTAGCTGTATTATAAAAAATTTTTTTAATCATTATAGGTAGTACACTTTTTTTTTAAATAAATTAGGCAATGGTATAGGGCTGAATGTAAAATACGGAGCCCTAAAAAGAGGCGTGCGCGTTTGAAATTTGAAATTAATTTCTTTTGCTTCCTATAAAATATTCTGTCGACTTTAGAGAAGGTTTGTAAAATGCTTTTCAATTGTTAATATGAGCGAAAATAAAGTTAGTGTATGCAACTGCATATAATCTCTTATCTATTAGACAAGTCCGTCCGTCCGTCCGTCTGTCTTATAAGTTATAAGTTAAGAATAGTCTGATAAGACTTCAAACCGGATTTGAGTAACGTAGCACTTCCGGTTTTCGAGAAATCACGAATTTCAAACGAAACCACACAAAATCTCCGAAGTTCTCAATTAATTAAATACATACATTTTTTTTAAATCAGGTTTTGGTGAACACTTGGTTCACTGGTTTGCTAGTTTAGGTATTAAAACGGTAAACAGGCTCTCGTGTTTAAATACCCCTTCTTATATGAGAGTCGCATAAAAGACTATTTTTCAATAAACTCCATAATAACACTTCTTAGCTTTTAAAATCCCTTCCGCGCTAAGGGCTTACTCATCAGACAGCCACAATTCCCACTGCTCGATGTATTATGAATTTAAAAAAAAGTACATGGTCCTTAATGCCTGTGTCACTACCACAGCGCCGTAACTTTTGAATAATAAATTTTAATTAACCAATTAGCCTAGTCCCAAAGTAAGCACTGTAAGGCTTGTGTTATGGGATACTAGGTTAACGGATAGAATACATATACAGTACATTTAAAAGTATATTTATATAGAAATACATATTAAACATCCATGACTGGAGTAAAAAAGGTCGTATTCATCACACAAACATCTGCCCCCACCGGGAATCGAATCCGTGACCTCTCGAGTCGGCGACACCATGAAACCCGGCGTACAAACCAAACGACCACAAAGGCCGAAAATGAATGAATTTTATGTTTTTAGAATTCCCCATGGTTTCAGAATCTTTTATAGAGGAATCATATCATAGGTTTAGATCCCCCCTCCCCAGACGACAAAGAGATGACTGGAATACCACTAGAGGCACTCGCCAATTCTCGGCTTGAGGTCCCGTCAGGATCTCGCCGTCCCTCAACCAAATGACGCTGTAAAGGTCATCTAAGACCCACTGACGGCATACACACTAAAAAAAAGTGTAGACATTCTTTTAAGAAACTGTTCATAATCTATACTTATAATAAATCTGTAGAGATGTCAATTCTGTACATGAAATATATGTTTAAAATAACTATCAGGGGGTGATTAGTGATCGATACTGATGCCAAAAATGCAATCAGTAAAATTTTTGTCTGTCTGTCTGTGTGTATGTTCCTTATAGAAACAAAAACTACTCAACGGATTTTAACGAAACTTGGTACAATTATTCTTCATACTACTGGGCAGGTTATAGTATACTTTTCATCACGCTACAATCAATAGCAGCAGAGTAGTGAAGGGAAATGTTGGGAAAACGGGAGAAGTTACTCCATTTTTTAAGCTTCCGTCGCGGGTGCAGCCTTAATGGTTAAAGTTACAAAGAAATCATGTATGACGGAAATATTCTACATAAAATTGTCTAAAAAATATCCCGCAACAGCATATGTCTATCTTTTATGGTTGACTCACGATAACACGTGTAATTATATAAATAAAGTCATTCTTTATAGCACAAGCCTGAGAACAAAAACTATAGTTTACACTACAGCTCTACACCGAAGCGAAGCGAGGGCGGGCCACTAGTTTGGTATTAAAACACTCACGCGATACTATTATATTATCCCACGTACCTGTGTTTTACCCCTCATTATACAACAGTAGCATAAATAACTATTAAATGTTAATAAAAATGCACCTCCTATTACGTATTATTACAAGAACGATGATATATTTAAAGAAAAGTTTACTAGAAAAAAAATCCACGCGGACCAGGCAGCGGACGGGACTCGAACCCGCATCCTTCGCTATCCGGGCGAATGCACTGACCATTATGCTACCACGGCCCTATTAGCCGCGTCGAAATTTTCCTAGCCTTAAGCTGCAAGGCAGCGCCATCTCTTCGCATTGTAGGTAACACCCATGTTTTAAGCATTTAACTGCTAGATGTTTAAATCTAAAGAAAAGTTTACTAGAAAAAAATATATTATATATATATTTTCTATAGATGATATATTTTCCAAACCTGGACTGGGTACTGAAAACAATGTCGTCAAAACAGCAATCTACAAAAGTTTGCAATTCACCAAATGCAATGATACTTCATAGTTCTGAAATACCTAAGGATAATTCCATTTCACGAGCAGCGTCACAAAAGGACGGAGTTTCATTGAAAAACTTTGCCGGCCAAACTTTAATTAGATACGACGCTGTATTTAGCGTGCGGACTTGGTCCTAGGCGCAGTCAGGCGCACAGAAAATAAATCTTTAATCAGCTAATAATCGAAGAGTCAATTAGGAATATAATATTTTAAACTTTCATCGTCACTAACAATGGTGTCGATTCTGGAGTGATTCTCTAAACTTAAAACTAAATTTAACATCAGTCTCTCTTTTTCATTCTGTATAGAGAATGACAAGGAAACACTGTTGTCAAGTTTAAGTTTAGATTTAGAGAATCGTGCCAGAATCGACACCATTATAGAAATTTATGTTATTTACGGGATTGTTACCATGTACCTCATTTTTAGCGAGTTTCCAATATTTTGGCACTGTTGCAAGCGCTGCGAGATCATGTTGTCAATCAATTTATCAATTTATGTAGCCTTAAGGATATTATTTATTTGTCATTCGATAAGTTATTGATATGATAAGGAACAGAAATGTGTATCAATTACACATGTAGGTATTTCATATTTACACATTTCATGGGATTATGAAATTATTGAAGTTATACTTCTTTAGGCGCGTTATGAAAAAATGATGAGAGTGAAATTTTAAGATGCGCGCGCATCACTGTAACACAATATTTTAACAGCATGAACTACATACTTTTGTGTTTACCGCACATTAAGAATAGAATCTCTATTTAGTGGGTGCTAACGACTGCATTGTGTAGGCCTATCAAAAGTATTTATCAATCTGGAACAACGGAACCAAAGCGCGATTCAGGAGACTACAGCGCCATCTCTTGACCATTGGTGTAGTAGAACCAAAAACCACATCTTTATTTTTTGTAATAAAGTAACAGTTATAGGTATTCATATTTATAATATTTATCCACATCTTTCTAGTTTGTATATTCGGAATACGTGTTTGAGTTTCATACAAGTGCAAATCACATATGTTCTAATAAATTATATTCAGTAGCGATTTTAATTGAATATTTTGATTATTTAAATATTTTTTCAAATTAAAACTGAACTTTATTGACTGTGTCCTTTTCCAGACTTTTTATTAATTTATTGTAATTAATTATTTGCATGCAATTAAAAACTAATTTTAAACGATGCCAAAGAAGGATAACTTCTCACGCGCCTACTTAAGTACCCATTTTTTTGGATTATTATACGAATGAATTAACTTAAACGATAGCAGGTTTATACAAAAACATCTAAGTTATATTAGATGTTTTTGTATAAAATAACTATTGATATTCTCATAAAACTTTTGTTACATTACAGCCTGCACTGAATAAACGATTTCGAGGATGAAGTTATAAAAATCTATATGGTGAGTACCCTCCAAACACAAAAGGGAATGTTCCTTTGTCATTAACAAAAGGCAGAGTTCGCGCTGAAAACTTTTCTCTAGAAGTGACTTAATTACGTTTAGTTTCGTCCCCGTCTGACGGAGTGGCGACGTCCTGTTATTTCTGAAAACTCATTTTAGTACGAAATCCTTTTTTTTTTATCAACTTAGGGCGGGCGGTATTACGTTGGATCATTGTGGTGACAGCTATATTGTTGAAGGTCACGCAAATTGTTCCAACGCTATTTCTAATCTTACTAAGACCTACACGATACCTTAGATTAAAACAAAAAGGGTAGATACGGTACTAGCATCACAAAAGTGATCCGCACAAATTGTGGTCCACGACCCTAATCACTTTAGTCACAACTTGGCATGCAAACGACGTACATGTGAACGCCAAAAGAAATATTGCTAATATTTTGTGTTTATATGATAAAACAAGGCATGTGTGTTTTTAAAAAGTGCTCAAATTGCTCAAGAACTAAAAATAAAACCCACGGCACCACTTTTCATTCGTAAGTACTATAAAATATATTTTGTCATAAAAATTGCTGTTTGTTTTGAATCTTATTCGGTAGTGACGTTGAGTACTGGTTGCATGATTGGTCGGTAGTGCAGTGACGCGGATCTCGCCGTCTCGTTCGCGCTGCCGTTGAAACTTAACGTGCTGTTTCGTTCGGGTCGGTAAATCAGTGACGCGGATCTCGCCGTCTCGTTCGCGCTGCCGTGGGATCACTTTTTGTTTGATGCAAGTATGAGCGTACCGTATCTACCCTTTTTGTTTTAATCTAAGCTTTTTCCATTCATTTGTTAATTTTTGTTTGGCCGTAGTTAACGATTCGCTTATTAAAGTCCGCTAAGTAACGAATATGTTGTTCTGCAAAGTGCATAATTGGCTGAAGTTGCAAAACCACAGACTAATGGCTTATTTAACTTATGCTTTTAATTCCTGTGCGAAATCCAAAAGTTCTTAGGCTGGGGTTTAAGCACCGTAGGTAACAGTACACTTAGCACAAACCATTATCGAATTCGAATAGTTTGCGAGTCCGATATATCATTGTCGAATTTTGTATGGAAACTTGAACAGCAGCGCCATAACGAGAATTAAAAATCAGTATACACATTTTACAATGGTGGCGATTCTGGTATGATTCTCTAAACTTAAAACTAAATTTAACATCAGTCTCTCCTTTTTATTCTGTATAGAGAATGACAAGGATACACTGTTGTCAAATTTAAGGTAAGGTTTAGAGAATCTTATCAGAATCGTCACCATTGACCTTAGCACGAACTATTTTGGGTACTGTACCCTTAGCACGAACCAATAGAGAAATGTCAATGTCAAATTTTGTATGGAAAATTAAACAGCAGCGGCACAAAGTACGCAGCGAGAACTAAAAATGAGTACACATTTGACAATGACATATGGGACTCGCAAACGATACGAATTCGATATTGGTCCGTGCTAGGGGTACAGTACCCCTCAATGTCATTGTCAAATGTGTACCGATCTTTAGTTCTCGTTACGTACTTTTTGTCGCTGCTGTTCAAGTTTCCATACAAAAGGACAATGTTAAAATTGGCCTAAGAACCAACACCAATTTGGCATTTATGATAATTCTTAGTATATTTTTTGCGATAATTATCAGTATTTAGATTGTGACGGACACTTCCAGTTAAGTAAACTAAATTAAAAAGTTAAAAAATAATCTGAGACAATAAATACCATTTTATGTGTATAATCTATGACAGCGCTGCAAACAAAACACTCTTTCTTCCTAATGCCGGCACTTCACTTCGCTATTCGTATTTGCTATTTTAAAACATGACATCAGTCTGTCCTTTTCATTCCTTATTAAGCATGACAAGGACAAACTGTTGTCAAGTGAAGGGCCGGCATAAAACTTGATACTCTGTGGTTGTGGTGCAGGCAGTTTGCATTCGTAGTAATCAGTGGCATTCGTGCATTCCAAAGAGTAGTATATTATACCGGAAAGTGCATTCTCGTTTCGGATTACCTGTTGTGTGTGTTTATTAGCGATTGTATTTCCTTTAATTTAACTAATTCGGCTATCTAATATGCCATCGATGTTATCAAAGAGCAGATACCTTATTACCAAGTGCTAGTGAACCTGTGCCACAACATCCTGAGAGGATCATACTGCCAAATTATTCAAGAGCTCCTGATACACATTCACGCTGCATATTTTCACAATCTACATGTGATATACAAATAAATACAATATACAATATTACACAATTATGTCAAAAATAGTCAATAAATAAGAAAAAAACTACAGTTTTTATTTTATTCATGATTCCTACCTAACCAAGTTTTTCCTAATAGTTATTCTTTAAAATTGCACCGAATAAAATAAATTAGTTGTAATATTAATTCACTTCGTACTAAGTTCATAGGTCAACCTACGTTTCATTGAATATTAAACATAACCTCAAAAAAATATCAGTTGTCCTAATAATTTAAGTTCTCAGAAGTGTCCGTCAGTAATCTTTGTTTTTACAGTCATTTACTCGCGATTTCGAACCTAGAAAATAATATTTCATGATTGTTGGTTCTTAGGCTAACTATGTATGGACGCAGAACAATGTCCTTTGACATTGATAATTCGGTTCGCAAACTATTCGAATTCGATAATGTTTCGTGCTAAGGGCACAGATAACTGTGATAGCATTTAGCTGAAAATAATGACATTTATGTTGCTGTGCAAACCGTGGTTGATTTATACTTGCACAAAGGCGGGCACTAATCATATTATCAGCTAGTAGATTAGCGGTAGGAAGATATAAAGGATCCATTGTAGGGCGGAACCCTCCCCCCCACCTCCAGGCCGCACCGGAAATGGCGGCGGGGAGCGGAGACAGCGCCATCCGGCGGCGAGGTGAAGTCGGCAAACTAGGTATGGGAGGATAGTCGATAAGTCGACAGTCGATATGAGTCGTATAGTATCAAAGGCGGCAAAGTAGGGCGAACCAAATATTTGGCAAATCAAAAAAAAATTGTTTAGTCTCGTCTTTAAGGGAGGATAAAATTTCACTACGATTTGTAGTTATGATGAATGTCAATTATAAAAATCCTCCCTTGAAGACGAGACTAAACAATTTTTTTTTGATTTGCCAAATATTTGGTTCGCCCTACTTTGCCGCCTTTGATAGTGAAATTATCTTCTGAAGTAATGGAAGCCCGAGCCTTATTACAGAAAGAATGGACCCAATACAAAAGGGAAGAGTATATGAACAGTGTGGCTCAAATTGATAGAATCATGGCTGCACAGCGCAGAACCCTTGACAAACTCGAAGAGGCGAAAATTTCGCCTATAATAAGGCATGAAGAAGAACAGGAGAAGGAAATCAACTTCATTTCCTCCCAAAGTGTCCTTCCTCATTCCATTGTTCCTCCCGAACACATGATTCCCCGCACTTTTTGTTCCAGTAACATGAACAAGAAGAAGCTAAAATCAAAGAAGAAGAAGCATCCAAATAGTTTACCTAAACAAGGAGGCCGTAACGTAACAGACGTTATAGTACTATACCACTCATATATTCTAAGTTATCAGAAGAAAGAGTAACTGTTACAATACAAAGACGCACCATGTGTAACTACTGTAATATTTATCTTTTAAAACTACTGAAAACAATAGATCACAATCGAGATTTATATTGTAAATGTTAGTATTACTCTGTCTCTTTCGCTTTAACGCTAAAGCGTTGGCCTTATATTGATAGATTTTGCTTTAATTTAGTAAAGTTAATCATGATATGAGAATATTATTTGAACGGGTACAAAAGGAGACGAAATTATGCATGGGTAACTAATAATTTACCCGAATGACATAGCAGGTAAGTATCGATTTCCTTTTTTACGAAAAACGTCTATTTGTACACCTTGGAGTCAAACCAACTCTTAGTGGCAAAGGAGAGTGTCATACTCTCTCAGTATGACACTCTCCTATGCCGTCATATCCTTGTCACCATTGCTGTGGAATTCTTTATGCAGACTGATCACTCTGTTGCTTTTCTCTATAAGCTGTCTTCTGCGTACGTGTCTTTCTATTCGAATATATTATATATGCTTGTTCATTTCTTGTTTTGACAATAACAAGCAAGACTAACCAAGATTCTATCCAAAAACTATGGAATTAGTTTCCATAGCTTATTTTTTTATATTATATGGAGCATACGAGCTGACGGCTCACCTGATGGTAAGTGATCACCTGCAGGTTCAAAGATTCTTTATTTGCTAACCTTTTTTAATTGCGGCACCAGGAATATCAAAAATATTTACAAATACATATACAATTTTATACAATTGTATAAACAACAGTTATTCGGAGATAAATATTAGTTTTCTGCTCATCACATCATCAATAAATACCCTACCGGGATTCGAACTCCAGACTACTGAAGGAGAAGATATAAAGAGCGGTGCAGGTACACCAACAAGGATTAGTAAAGATGAGTTATTGCTATATTCTTCATATCAAAAATATAAAATAACTGTGTTTTAGCGAATTATTTTTAAAACACAGCATTCGAAGCTAGCTGAGCAATTCATATTCTCTAAAAACACATGTGATCTTCTTAGTGTAAGCTAATGTCACTCACTTACCCGAACCTCAAATTATGAGCTCTCACAATAGCTAAAGTTTGAATTGGTTGGACACATTTTGTAGTTAGAAAACACTGCAACAATAAATGTCAGTCTATCGCTAATAAACTACCATTACTAGGTATAATTAATTCAAAGTGTTCCCATCTTATTTAAATATCGCTCAATGTATTCTTAAAATGATGTCGACAACAAGTTTTTCCGTGTCGAGACATCGATGTTTCTACAGTGAAAACGTCGATATCTCGCCAACACTACTCGAGTCGTCGTCACCCGAGCATTGTCCCGTAAGCACCTATCCGGTCGCGACCCACTTTCAGCCATTGCCGCTATTGGCCGGCGGGCTGGCTGACGAATTGCGCAGTTTCCTAGATGCCGCTGGCTTCCGAAACCTGCAGCATCTTCTCGGGATGTATGCTAATAGTCCCGAACTTATGCCCGCTGGAAGTCACATTGATTAGTCGCGGTCGTTACGAATGCGCCAAGTTTAGATTCGAGCTTGGGCGTTGCAGTAACAAACTGGTTTGTTAGGTTTTCATAGCGTTTTGTTATTTAACGAGCATTTGTACTCCAGTCATGGATGTTTAATATGTATTTCTATATAAAAATATACTTATATATGTACAGTATATGTATTCTATCAGTTACCCTAGTATCCCATAACACAAGCCTTACAGTGCTTACTTTGGGGCTAGGCTAATTGGTGTGAGAAAAAAAAACTTGATGAAATGATGGTTGATTTTGTGTCAATTTAGTAGGATATGTTTTACGGGTTTTACTTGACGGTGATTTCTTTAGTATGCATTGTTTTTTGCCATCTACTTCCATGTCATGTAATGAAATTACAGTAGTTTTGTTAAAGAAAAAAATACTTAATATTTCAATAGATATAGATAGGCATATTTCACTTACTACGCTCCCAGTAAATTAAAGACAGATGTTCAAATAGGCAGTTATATGTTTATATTGGCATTTAATTAAGATAGAAGATAGAAGAAGAAGATACATTAAATACTTAATATTAAATAATAATACTTTTTCGATTCAATAATAATCAATAATCAAAATCATTTATTCAGTTTTGGCTGTTACAAGCACATATGAATGTCTAGAAGATACACTATCGGTTCGTAAATCTACGGCGGGAGACCTTGTACTGAGAATCGGCAAGAAACTCAGCAAGGGCTGTTTTTTTTCTCACTGTTTTATCATTTACAGTGTCGTCAAGTTGAAAAATGACTTCAGAGATGATTCATGAAGTCACCTTTCATTGATATACTTGCGTGCCAAATTCAATAAAATTTAAAAAGCCTGATAACACGTCGCCCAAAACGCAATGAATTCTGATTAATAATAATATAATTTAACTCATCTCACATCTCCACGGAAGTAGGGAAAACTATTTTCTCGACGTTAACGCCCTCTGAATAAAAATACTAGCACCACTAAGTTCCATGCTCGCACAAAGGCAGCGGTGAAAGCACAGACAGTGCCCCCTACCGTAATCCGTTGCAACTAAAAGTGTCGGGAATGGCCCGTTTTCTATTGACCCTTTCTAACACAAGCGTAACATCGGTGGCGCTTTATTGAAAAGTTGCTTATAGTCTGTCCATTCTTTTATTATCTTTTTGACAGATCGACGCCCATGAAAGGACACCCGGCATTATGTGCCAAAGTTGTATACTTTTTTAATTTTTTTATCTGTGTTTCATAATTGGGTAACGTAGTCTGGCAATATTTGTCAATATTTGACATGTCAGCTAGCTGTCAATGTCAAATACGTAGGTTTGTCAATATAACCTATTTAAGTAGCCGGGTCGCGGTCGTCAAGAGAAATAACGGATAAAAAGGCAATCGCAGCAGAGAACATTCACAATCGCAGTACGCGGGAGCGGATGCGAATGATTTTTTTGTTTGTATTTTAGGATTGTCAAATTGACATTTGGTTTTTTATTTAGAAAAAGCAAAGGAATCATGGTTTTTACAGTCACTTGAGTAATATTTTGAAGTAAAATTCTGTCCCTTGAAGATTTAGAGTTTCCATATCAAAAAATATTAATCATTAAATAACTTCTTTCCACCATTCACTAAAAATAAGGCAAAAGTAGTTTTATGTAGCAAATAATTTTGGCTTTATTTTGAGACCAAATTCAACTGTATACAAATTTAGCATTTTTTCTATGAAAAGTGTCGGGTCTCCTTTTGTATTGTTTACATTAAAATGTCATACAAATAATATTGTACTTCATGGACGGGTACCGCCCACTTAGTGATGTGCCACACAATGATTACTAAGATTGTGCCACAGATTACAAATGATCGGTAGAAATAAATTGTATGGTAGAAACCAAGTAATTAAAATATTAACATTATATAAAGTTCATTATATAAATGTCTTCTTAGTTTATTTTTAATTTATTCAGACGTATCAGATTCTTCATACAATCTGGACTCATCGTCAGATGTGTCCTCGGTATAAATGATGAGTTTATTCTGTTGTATATTGTCAAAGGCAATATACTAGGTAAAATAATAAATCTAATGAGATTTTGTAATAATTTATTAAACACCAGTATTTTTGATAACTGAAATAATTTCGATACTTATAATCGATTAAACAATCTAGCATAAAATCGATTATAGCTTTAAATCGAATGAGTTATGTGATAGGGTGTCACTATTTCTACGTCGATCGATCTGTCAAAAAGATAATGGAAAGGACAGACTTAACCACTTATCGATTAAACCGCAGACAAAATTATTATTTTATAATGCTATTTTGAATCGTAGTTACCTATATCTGAAATTTTTATAATTATTGTTTAGCGTGGGTAACATAAAAAAAAGGTTTCTTGTGGTGAATTGAAGAACATTTTCGATTTCGAGAATGAGATAGATATTTACGATCTACATTAATAAATGACTAAAGATTTATAAGGAGATTTTCACCGAACTTTGGGGCTTACTAAACTTATTCTTAACAAGTTTAGGTAGGTAACTTAAAATGTCAAATCAGTTTGAGCCAAACTTTAAGACGATGGTAAATCGCTTAGTCAATCCCTAAGTTTATGGCAGCGGTTATGGAGCGCTTAAAGGATGATCTGTTTATTGACGTGACAACGTCTTAAATTAGGTTGCGGCTGGGAGTCACTTATGAAAAAGTGTAACGCTCGGTAACGTTACGATGAGTCTCTCGTGTTAAGTTTAAGTTTACATGTACAATGTTTTAGTAAACAAAATATATTTCTATAGTTAAAATTTGTGCAATTCTTATTTTCATTCAATTCCTTGTTCCTATTGTGCAATTTAATTATATTCATATCAATAAATATTCTACCGAGAAAAAGACGTTGTCACGTAAAATCTTCGCCCGTAAAACCGACTTTACAGGCAACCATTTTTTTAAACTTATTGTGCGCCGCGGTGTTACCCGCAGTTTATTAGGGATATTTTTCCGTTGTAACACGTAGCTTATATGTTAATGCAGGGTGTCAGCTAACTCCATACCAAATTTTATTAAAATCGCTCCAGCCGTTTAGACGTGAAGAAGTAACAAACATACACACTAACAAACTTTCGCCTTTATAATAATAGTATGATTAAAATGGCCTTCATATTTAATTTAATTTAATTTCATAGAGGAGCTTGATGGCGCAAGTGGTTAGCGCGTTCGGCTGCGATCGTTGAACTTAAGCAACTTTCGCAGTGGTCGGTCATTGGATGGGTGACCAAAAATTACTATCTCGAGCTCCTCCGTGCTTCGGAAGGCACGTTAAGCCGTTGGTCCCGGCTGCATCTACAGTAGTTAGCACCCACCAATCCGCACTGGGCCCGCGTGGTGGGTCATGGCCCAATCTCCCTATTCCATCCATGGGGAAGGCCTGTGCCCCAGCAGTGGGGACATTAATAGGCTGATGATGATGATGATTTAATTTCAAATAAAATTTAGTATCATTTTATAAAATAGAAACTCAGTTTGAGTGCTAAGCTGGATAGTATTTTTTCCAGTGATTTTTTAAACTCCTGTCATGTTGATTATGAAGATAACTAGCAAACCAGTGAACCAAATGTTCGCCAAAACCTGATTTAAAAAAATATATATGTATTTAATTAATTGAGAACTTCGGAAATTTCGTGTGGTTTCGTTTGAAATTCGTGATTTCTCGAAAACCGGGTGTGCTACGTTACTCAAATCCGGTTTGTAGTCTTATCAGACTATTCTTAACTTATAACTTAAATATTCTCTTTATCTATCTCTTACGGTTTGGCCGCTGAAACAGCACCACAGACAGACGGACGGACGGACTTGTCTAATAGATAAGAGATTATGTTTTCAGGAAAACATGTATTGACAGGCTGTTAACTATTCAGTGCAGTGTTTATTATTAAAGAGTCAGCATTGCTAAATATGCCGTCGTCGAGGTTGTTTCAATTTTTTTATCCTCAAACAAAGCCTATGGTTCTCTATCAACCACGTATGGTGGATCATCATCATCATCATTAGCCTATTAATGTCCCCCACTGCTGGGGCACAGGCCTTCCCTATAGATGGAATAGGAAGATTGGGCCATGACCCACCACGCGGGCTCAGTGCGGATCGGTGGGAGCTCGAGATAGTAAATTTTTGGTCACCCATCCAATGACCGACCACTGCGAAAGTTGCTTAACTTCCACTATCGCAGCCGAACGCGCTAACCACCTGCACCATCAATCGCAGCCGAACGCGGTATGGTGGATACTCATGATTTATTTTTGAACTTAAGATCGGTATTTTTAATTAAATAAAACACGTTATAACGGGTTCAGTACGTTAATTATATATGTGTATATATATACGTACAACCTATAAACATACAAGCCATTCAAAGAGGTAACGCTGCCAGTATCTTTGGTTCCTTGCCTAAAGGGACTCCTTTTAATAATATATTTTAGTTATTAATTTTATGTTTTAAGGTTTTTAATTTTAGTTTTATTATTCAAGTATTTATTTTACTTATATATAGTAATTATGTAATTAGATAGAGACTTATTTGTTTATAGTTAGTGTATTTTATAGTTTTATGATGTGAAATTGTTAATGTTACTTGTATCTGTATATATGTTAGACTTTAAGGTATCTATCTATGAGCTTACCTTCCCTGATTATACCTATACGTACAATATAAATGTGTATGTACTTGAAAAGGCACTGTACATTAGCATTAAGACCTGTATTTTCATGTTACCTTGTTCCATACACAATAAAGATTTATATTTATTATTTAATTTATTCCTTTTTTTACGTTTCGCATTCCTTTCAGGCTGTGTCGTCAGAATTAGTTTGGAATTTGTGGTAGTTAACGGTAGAAGAAGCAACATGCAGGCCGGCAGGTAGGTGAGAATGGTGGCAGGTAGAGCTGCTGCATCAGCTATCTTCGCGTCTGGACTTTACCTTCACTTAACATCAGGTGGGGTGGAGTCATTTGTCGGATCTATCTATAAAAAAAAACCAGTTTGGGTCATATAAAATCAAAATTTAAAAAAGGATTAAATTAAGTAACTTTATAAATGAAATTCGCTAATAAATTGATACGTCCGTCCGTCCGTCCGTCTGTCTGTGGTGCTGTTTCAGCGGCCAAACCGTAAGAGATAGATAAAGAGAATATTTAAGTTATAAGTTAAGAATTGTCTGATAAGACTACAAACCGGATTTGAGTAACGTAGCACTTCCGGTTTTCGAGAAATCACGAATTTCAAACGAAACCACACAAAATCTCCGAAGTTCTCAATTAATTAAATACATTTTTTTTTAATCAGGTTTTGGTGAACATTTGGTTCACTGGTTTGCTAGTCTCTTATCTATTAGACAAGTCCGTCCGTCTGTCTGTCTGTGGTGCTGTTTCAGCGGCCAAACCGTAAGAGATAGATAAAGAGAATATTTAAGTTATAAGTTAAGAATAGTCTGATAAGACTACAAACCGGATTTGAGTAACGTAGCACTTCCGGTTTTCGAGAAATCACGAATTTCAAACGAAACCACACAAAATCTCCGAAGTTCTCAATTAATTAAATACATTTTTTTTTAAATCAGGTTTTGGTGAACATTTGGTTCACTGGTTTGCTAGTTTTTTTATAATAGTCTTTCAATGAAGTATCCGAAAGCTCAATAAAAGGCTTCCGAAGGTAGCTCGACAAAATAAATAAAAATCACAATTCTGATGATGCAGCTTGAAAATAATGCGAAACGTCAAAAAAGTGATGAGTTAACGCATTCAACCCGGTTAAGTGTGTTTTATTTGATGTATGGTGTGCGTGAAAAACTAAGAAACAGTTTTTACAAGCTTTTATTTAACTTGCTATGTATGTTTGTTACGGTCAAATCTTACAACTCAATTTTAAAGCACTTGCCCTCAACCGATTAAGCTGAAATTTGGTATGCTCGTTCAGTTCGGATGACAATGCATGCTTAACAGTGTGACGTCATTCTAAATCCAATATGGCGGCCTACCCAAAATGGCGGACCAATCATTTTTAATGCATTCCTACAATATGGGTATCAAATTAAAGGGCTTGCTGAGAGTAACTCGAAAAAAATGTGACGTCACTCTTAATCCAATATGGCGGACTTCTAAAATTTGAAAATCTATTTAGAAACAAACTTTAACTAAATTTTCTTTTTTTCTTTTTAGCGCATTTGAATAAAAGATTGTTTTTAAAAAGATTTTTTTACCTTAATTTTTTAATTAATTTCAAATTTGACTATTGTGGCCTGCAACGACAGACAGACGAGGGAATTTAATCCGCGGACTTTTTAGTCCGCCAACATAAATCGCTTACAATTGCATCGAGTAACGTCATCATCATCAGCCTATTAATGTTCCCACTGATGGGGCACAGGCCTTCCCTATGGATGGAATAGGGTGGTTGGGCCATGACTCACGCGGGCCCAGTGCAGATTGGTGGGTGCTAACGACTGTAAATGCAGCCGGGACCAACGGCTTAACGTGCCTTCCGAAGCACGGAGGAGCTCGAGTTAGTAATTTTTGGTCACCCATCCAATGACCGACCACTGCGAAAGTTGCTTAACTTCAACGATCGCAGCCGAACGCGCTAGCCACCTGCGCCATCGAGCTCCTCAAGTTTTTAATTATTATAATAAAAAGTCCCCCCAATAAATCGAAGACGCCGAGAGCCCGGCCACAATAAAAGTACGCGGGTGTCCCCCAAAATAAAATGGAACTTGTGTTGTAGCTACGCACTCAGCGAACTTTACTTCGCGTTGCCTGCTCGATCCGATTTAAAGACATGGGCCCAGTATCATCTGGAAACATCTCTTTTTCTTAAACTTCATGTTAATTACAACACAACGTAATCTGAAAATATTTACTTCTTTCACATGCCAAATTGCAAAATTTCATCCCCATCATCTTGATGCGTCAACCGTGCGTTTTTGTCGAAATTTTTTACCGCGTACGACCAAACTGTGGAATATATTGTCGCCAGCAGTTTTTCCGGACCAATACGACCCAAAAACCTTAAAAAAAGAGCGTACTCCTTCCTTAAAGGCCGGCATCGCATTTGTGATACTCCTGGTGTTGCAAGTGTCCATGGGCGACGGTGATCACTTACCATCAGGTGAGCCGTCTGCTCGTATGACCCCTATAACATAAAAAAAACGTGCACTTCTCTAAGATCAGTCAGTGCGGACATTTTTTTGGCCTCCGCGGACAATAGTCCCTCGTCTGGGTAGGCCATTATATATATGGATCAATAACTATATAACTAAATTAAAGGTGCAATAATAACTAACAAGCTTACGCAATAACAAGCTCAAAGAAAATATACCATAAATTTTAATGATATCTCGTAACTTGCTCTACATCTTTGAACATAATGACATGATACATTATAAGAAAAAAATCATCGCCAAGTATCCGTAAACAATTGTTATTATCAAGGATTCTTTTTCTTTTTGTCTGCTTTCAGTTTGTAAGCCAATTGTGATTCAAGCATAATCATGTAGTCTAAATACTTCTTACCCCACGGAGAATATGAGTAGTACCATTCGTTGAACAGCTCGTAATCCTCCGTCCCAGTGTAGACAGTTGAGTTGCATTCCACGACAGCTTCAATTATCTCCACCGGATTCAACGGCTTATGGTACAGAGCAGCCACTCTTTTGCCATCCAACAACTTTTCCGTTGCTTTCCTCACTGCGCTGATGTTATACCCTCTCAAAACTTGAGCAGCACTGTGTACATTAAAGTCACGTTGCACTCCATGATATTTCATCAATATCTTTGACAGAACATATGTCAAGCTCCCGTAATCTGTCCTAGGTATGAGTATAAGGGACGGAAACACCTTGTACATGGTAGCGCTTTTAGCTAACCAGGGCTCCGAGGCTGTTCCTAAGACTAATATCTTATCGTGGAATTCAATCGGTTTGATGATTTCCTTGTATATGTCTTTCGATAATCTTGTCGGATCAAACATTTTCTCTTCTTTCGGTACTTTCTTGTAAAACAGTTTATCGGCATTGTCGATCATTATCACTGTTGGTTGCATGAGTTTACTTATTTTAGTGACGTAGTTGAACATTAATTTCATGTTTTTTGGACCAGGAAATTTGTTGTAGACGTGGAATGGCGACAGGTCTATAAGAATCGAATTCGTTTCGGTCGCTATAGCATAAATTAATGTCCTCTTACCAGATGACTTAGGTCCAACAATTAATTGAGTCCTAGTAGCATCGGGACAGTCGCAACCGAGTGTAAGTAAGCAGCGAGTCCTCACCTGCTCCCTGACATCACCAATACATGGAGGCGGAAAAGATGGTGTCCACATTACAGCTCGCATATCAGCAGCCGCATAATTTAGGTCACCCCAATATTCATCGAGAGTCGTGTGAGGATATTTTCGAACTATGCCTTCATCAACTAAAGTTTGAAACATTTGAGCTGGACTTACTTTGTCTGGCTTAGGAGGTTTGACCTTTTTTGGTTTCTTTCTTTTTTTTATTAATGGAGGTTTAGCAACACCAGCCTGAGCGAGATCCAATTTTAATGCGTTTCTTAACAAATTCAATTCTAACCTCATAGTCTCGTCCACAATTTTTCTCAGTTCAAATTGAACATCTTGGTAAGCATTTTCTGTTATTATTTCCTTTATAAAACCCTTTAATGCATTCAACGGTGCATTATCGTAATCATATTGCTTCCACTGACTTTGATATACGTCCCATGCATCCTGCACTGGTTCAAGCATTTTCCCGATAGTTATGTAAATACCAGGATCATTATCAGGATTAAGACGTGACTTTCTATAATCTTCTAATTGTTTCTTATGTTTTTCTTTAGCTTCAAATGCTAAACGTTTTTTCTCTTCTTTTGCAGCTGCTTTTTCTGCTTTTATCTGATCTTTGCTTTTTGGTGCATTAGCCTCAGCTTTCAGCCTTTTTTCTTCAGCAGTACGCCAATCAATGTATTCTTCTATAGTAAATGTGTGCCCACTCACTATTAAAACAGAACCTCCTTCTTCTGGCCAAGGGAATTCGTCAAAAACTCTTACTGCATTGTACCACTCTTCAAACCACTGTTTTATTTCAGCTGTTATATCTTCCATAATGTCACCTTCTCGCAATCTCAAAACACGAGTATTTTCTTTCATATTTTCTTCTAACCATTTTTGGTGGTACTTGCGCCGGAATTCTCGACGTTGCTCTTTGACTTCTTCTAGTTTGATTTTTACTGGTGTTTGTTTTAAGGAGGGCATAACCATTCCTAGTTTCACTCTCAAGTTATTTTCTCGGACGTGTTCTCTCTTGTATACCATAAACTTTCTATACACTAACTGAATTAACTCAGCGGCCTTGATTTTGATTTTCTCTCGTGCTGGTGGCTTTTTCAAGCCCGCTAATTCAATGTATAAGTTTGCATCGTTGTTCATTTTATGTATTTTTTCTCTCCATGTTTTCCGGGATCTCTCCATGCGTTGTATATTATTAACATGTTCTTCGTATTCCATCTTCAGTCTTAAAGCTTCTAATTCAGCAGGTGATAAAATGTCAACTTGCAGGGATTGTTCTATATCCTCACCCAATGCTAATTTCCTTTTTATCTCCGCTTCCTTTTCCTCTTGTTTTCTTTTTTCTTCTTCATGTCTTTCTTCTTCTTGACGTTCGAGTTCTGAAGGTGTAGGTTCTGGATCACCAATACGATTTCCAGCCATGATCTGATCGATAATGTATTGCATTTCTTCTTGTCTTATTTCGAAAGGGTAAAAAAATGGACACAGTATTTGTGCATCTTGGGGTATCATTAATAATTGTTGGAGAGCATTCTCTGGATAGGTGAATTCAAAGACCTCAATTTCTTCTAGGGTTGTCTTCAGCTCTAGAATACGGCATGTAACAGCATCTATAATTGACTTTATATATGGGCGCCTTTGTACTTGTTCCATTTGATCGTAACAGTCACAAAGATTGTTGTATATTTGACAATATTTAGAATACACTCTGGCCACTATTTCAACGGCAGTGGCTTGTGGTTTGATTCCGAGTTCATGCAATGCTAGATCATTTACACGGCCATCTTCGAAAATGACCTGTTTTAATTCTTCTTTAAGTTTAAGCCAACGCTCATAATAATCTTTGTTAGACATTATTTGATGCGAAAAATTTTCTATATACAATTGTATTTCTTCAAAATACTACAAAAACAATACTACATTATTGGAAAGTGTAAAAAAATATGTTTTATATGTCAACAAATGACATTTCCAGTCCAAAAATACTCCAGAAATAAAGTTTCCTTCATGGACGTAGGAATTCTCTACGCTTACATTTCTAATATATTAAAACTTTTCTAAAGTTTGGTTTGTGGTGGTTGAACGCAGAATATTGAAGTACCACAAATGTTAGTCTTCATGGAATTTTTTATATAATTCATTGGGTAACCTAAATGGTTTGTTCTCTCCAATTAAATGAGCATCTTAACCTGCAACGAATGGTCATAGAGTTACAATAGCCGCCCCGGGCCGCGCACAATAAAAATGTTTTAAGTGCGCCTCCGCACGTTCCATTGAGTCCGGGTCGCTCATCGCACGCGCTCGACGCTTGCATCCGGCACACGCCGCGTGCCGCGCTAGTGTGTGGTACAAGTTGGGACATTACAGCGTTTGGAGACAACGCGCTGATTTTAATCATCCGCTTCTTTGATTAACAGTTTGAAGCTTATATTATACCCAAAAAAAAAACAAAATTTTATATCGTTTATGCAGGCTGTTACAAACACTTGTGAATGTCGAAAAGTTACGCCATCGGTTCGCAAATCTACGGCGGGAGACCTTGTACTGAGAAGAACCGGCAAGAATGCACCCCGACTATGCACGGTTGAACTTTATTTTAACGCGATGTAATATAACCTTAGTTACTCAGGGATAATGTAACATTGAAACAGTGAAAGAAATTTGATATTGGCATACCAGCTTTTGAGTTTAATCGTTAGAAACATATATCTTACATTTTGTACATTTAAAGAAGTATGAATGGGTATCCTTATTGAATAAATCGAGCAATAGAACAGAAAATTATGATAATACATTTTGTTTGTCCAAAACAAACAATAGGGCCTACTGTTTAATTGTTGTTATTCCAAAACTTAGCGTAAAGTTACAAAAAATTTACAAATGAAACTAATTCATTTGGTAGGTTGATCGTTCTTTTTGCTTTTTTTCTTAAATAATCAATACAATCCCTATTCATCGGTTAATGTCGTGCGCATAAGTTTGATGAAATTTTTCGTACGATGACGTACACCAGCGCCAGCAAGCAAGCTTCAGCAGGTACTTATGTTTTTGGTGTCTTCGTCGGTCATTGTGCCATAACTACTCTTAGTGATAATAAATCTTTGTCTGATGATAAATAAATATACATATTATAGATTTATAGAATACTCGTAATAAGGGTTTTCTGGAATGACGTTCAGCGGATAGCAACACTGAGATGAAAGGTTTACTCATCCGTCAAATCGCGTATGTCTTCATAGTCTATGGATCAATTTAAATTCTCGTTCAATTAGTTCGCACCAACAACTTCATACAAACGACCACCAACTGGCAACGTAAATTTTCATAAACACCCTCATTGATTTCGTCTTTGACGTACTAAGAATATCGCAGGTGTGTGTGGGATCGCAGACGTTCCAATACAGCCGTTCTTAGAACTTAATATAGTAAGTATATTGATATTTATTATTGTATACGTGTAGGTATTTATCGTATTATAAATATGTTATATATATAGTTATTTAGGTATATTTATAGATGTTACATTATAATTATTATATTAAGTAACATGTAGTTTTATCAATTCAATTTTGATTTTCTTTCTCTTTTACTGTAATGCTTTAATTTACTTGACCGCATAATGTCTCTGCTTAGCCCGATGATTGACTGGTAGAGAATGCCATGTGGCATTAAGTCCGCCATTTGTTTCAAAACAATAAAGAGAAAATAAATAAATAAATAATATCGCAGGACGGAATCTCCGTTCTGCGATATTCCGATATAAGTTGTAAGAACTGCTATTGCGTTATTATCGCAGCAGTATGTAACTAACTTCGTAAGCGCCCAAGTACATAATGTACTACAAACAGATATCGCATTAACGCATCCTATTTTAAATAAAACAATAAAATTGTTTTAATATAAGTCATTTACTGGATTGTTACCATGTACCTTGTTTTTAGCGAGTTTCCAATATTTCGGCACTGTTGCAAGCGCCATGATCACGGAGTAACTCCGTACGTATAAAAACAAGATAAATGGTAACAATCCCGTAAATAACTTATATTACTATAATGTTGATGACCATGAAAGTTTAAAACAATATAAATTGTTTTAATTAAAAAAAACCCAGAAAAAACCCGAAAATTACATGGGCCGAGTGCAATTTTTCTAGTAAAAAAAATCTTCAGATTTAAACATGTAGAATTTAATGATCAGAAAAAAATAAAAACAAAATACGTATATCATAGACTTGATCTTAGAATAAAATTAAGATACAAAAACCTTTTTAAAAACAAGCTTTTATTCAAATGCGCTAAAAAGAAAAAAAGAAAATTTAGTTAAAGTTGGATATTGGATTGAGAGTGACGTCACATTTTTTTCGAGTTACTCTCAGCAAGCCCTTTAATTTGATACCCATATTGTAGGAATGCATTAAAAATGATTGGTCCGCCATTTTGGGTATGCCACCATATTGGATTTAGAATGACGTCACACTGTTAATCATGCATTGTCATCCGAACTGAACGAGCATACCAAATTTCAGCTTAATCGGTTGAGGGAAAGTGCTTTAAAATTGAGTTGTAAGATTTGACCGTAACAAACATACATAGCAAGTTAAATAAAAGCTTGTAAAAAGGAGCGTTTTTGTAAATTTGTCGTCATAATCTAGTGCCTTGCGCCATACGCCATGTCAGCGCAACCCAAAACGCATAGTACCAGTGATTTATCAGTGCACCCTCCTATGTATTCATTACGAGTGTAGAAATTTAAGCCATTTATTTTGTTAACTCTGTCTCGGCCCATAAAGTTTGCCTTGGGGGGGAGGGGGGGGGGGGGAGTTATCGCGGCACACGAATAGTTCGCTATCTTAATATTTGCATTGATGGGAAGATTAGTGTGCCTGCCATTTTGTTGTGGGTGTTATGCAAACGAGTGACTTTGTAATATAATTTAGTTAAAGTTATCCGTGGCCGAGTGGTTTGTACGCCGGGTTTCATGGTGTCGCCGACTCGAGAGATCCCGGGTTCGATTCCCGGTGGGGGCAGATGTTTGTGTGATGAATACGAGCATTTGTACTCTAGTCATGGATGTTTAATATGTATTTCTATATAAATATACTTATATATGTACAGTATATGTATTCTATCCGTTACCCTAGTATCCCATAACACAAGCTTTATAGTGCTTAGCTTGGGGCTAGGCTAATTGGTGTGAGTGTTGGAAATATTTATTTTAACATAAGAAGAAGAAATAAAGAATTTTAATTCTTTATTTTATTATCGTGCCTTTGTATATCCAACATCCAACACAAATTATAACAACACAATAGTTTCTGTAAACTAAAAAATATCGCTACATTGATATCAAATATTGTCCTTGATATCGTAAAATGATACACTATATATGTTTCATTGTTTCATCCATTAGCTGCCGCCCAGGAAAATTTGAGAAAATACTTAAACTTTAACGTCCTCTTAAAAATTGTTGAAATCACGAAAAAAAAAGAGTTCTTGCAAGTCTTGAATATTCAAAGACACAAGCCGTGCCATTGAAAGGACATTGAATGCCCTAGAACGCACAACAATGTGAAAATGCTAGTTGAGTTCGGAATCATTCATAAACTCTAATTAGGCATTTGTTGAGATACGGACAACTTGAGGAACCGTGGCCTACTACAGAATGTATTAGATTTTGAGGTTATAATTATTACTAGCAAACCAGTGAACCAAATGTTCACCAAAACCTGTTAAAAAAAATGTATTTAATTAATTGAGAACTTCGGAGATTTTGTGTGGTTTCGTTTGAAATTCGTGATTTCTCGAAAACCGGAAGTGCTACGTTACTCAAATCCGGTTTGTAGTCTTATCAGACTATTCTTAACTTATAACTTAAATATTCTCTTTATCTATCTCTTACGGTTTGGCCGCTGAAACAGCACCACAGACGGACGGACTTGTCTAATAGATAAGAGATACTTAATCGCAACAGATGTACACTTTATATATTCTGAATATATTTAGTGTTTATGAAATGTTCAAAGTCATTTCATTTACCTGTTTCTATATTTTATTATCGGTAATAAGATATGTACCTGGTTATCATTATGATTTTCATAAAAATAAATAGATATTATATGGGATGTTGTTAAATACCTATGGTCGCCTATATTGCGTTTATTAAGGTAAATAATCTTGGCACAACTTTTTAACAAAATCACCCATTTAAAAATAAAATAATAACGAAGCCAATAAACTATTAAAATAAATCGTTATTATAGACTGAAACCTATTGAATCCAGTTATCAGTTGATTTTTAATTCTGTATTTTCTTAAAAAAGGAGTGCCAATATTGTTTACCAAATAGGACAAGTTAGGATGAACAGACTGTAGTATCTAGTAACAGAACTTTTATTTTTTATTTTTTTAAACAGATTGTCCGTTTACTATGGTTAATTGCTAATAATCTCTTATCTATTAGACAAGTCCGTCCGTCTGTCTGTGGTGCTGTTTCAGCGGCCAAACCGTAAGAGATAGATAAAGAGAATATTTAAGTTATAAGTTAAGAATAGTCTGATAAGACTACAAACCGGATTTGAGTAACGTAGCACTTCCGGTTTTCGAGAAATCATGTTTTGGTGAACATTTGGTTCACTGGTTTGCTAGTTAAAAATAATAATAGTGAAGGATATTCTTTTGGGCATGCTAGGGCGGATTTCGTCGTTGTCCTTTTGACGAGTTGTAACTGCATTAATGTACCGTTTATTGTTGTTACGACTCCCACGGGATCCCCTCAGAAGCTGGTGATGTGATGGGTAGATCGCAAATTAGTTACGGCGCGCGAGGCGACTGTCCTCCGGTGCCGTTCCGACCGGAACCGTACGGAATGATTGACTGTTTGATCGGTGGGGTGGTCTGTGGCAATCGCACCCCAATAATGAGAGAACGATAATTGCCTAAACGTACACGCGTAATCCCTTTTAATGTTTTTTTTTTTTTAATAGCTGTCCTTACAGCTAAACACATAAAAACATTAAAAAATTAAAATAATACTTATTCTAAGACATATATGCAAGCCTTTACAAGCACACACAACATTCAATTCAGAAAAGTACAATGTAATTAATAATCAATAATAATAAATGGAATTAATAATCAATAAATCAATGAATAATCAATACAAAATAGTGCAATTAATAATCAATGTTTGATTTAAAATTAAAAATGTATGTCAAATTGATGCAAATAATAATAATGTAATGTCGAATTGATACAAAAAATAATAATAATAACTATAATAATGCGGAATTAATGATAATTAATGAGAATCAATGAGAATCGAGCAGCTCAAACAATGTTTAAATGTACTCACGATAAATACGAAAATTGATTTTTTTTGCATATCTTTTTTTAATGCAAGACATTGCAAATTGAATGTTGGTTGAGAATATGGGAGAGGATTTTTTTTTAAACACACTAATTAGCCTAGCCCCAAAGTAAGCACTATAAGGCTTGTGTTATGGGATGCTAGGGTAACGGATAGAATACATAACAGTACATATATAGAAATACATATTAAACATCCATGACTGGAGTACAAATGCACGTATTCATCACACAAACATTTGCCCCCACCGGGATTCGAACCGGGACCTCTCGAGTCGGCGACATCATGAAACCCGGCGTACAAACCTCTCTGCCACGGAGGTCGTATTTATGAATCGACTAATAAAGTAGACAGAGAAAGGTTGGTTTTAGAGTCCGTTCGTCTGATTGTTGATTAGTTTTGTTGAAATTCTAGTAAAAACATAATTTTGACGTGACAACGTCTTAAATTAGGTTGCGGCTGGGAGTCACTTATGAAAAAGTGTAACGCTCGGTAACGTTACGATGAATTTAAGTTTACATGTACAATGTTTTAGTAAACAAAATATATTTCTATAGTTAAAATTTGTGCAATTCTTATTTTCATTCAATTCCTTGTTCCTATTGTGCAATTTAATTATATTCATATCAATAAATATTCTACCGAGAAAAAGACGTTGTCACGTAAAATCTTCGCCCGTAAAACCGACTTTACAGGCAACCATTTTTTTTAATAGGTTAACCAATAGATACGACCCAGGTATGTCATTTCACCGTGCATCTAATGCATCATTAAATTAATCATTCGATCCGTATATATCCTCATTAACATTTAGTGCACGTCATAAACGTAAAAAAAATTCAGCTTCAACTCTTAAGCCAGAAACATATTAACGTGTCGTGTCGTGTCGTGGCGCGCCAGAAGCACATCGGTTTCATACATTTACTATGGTTAGAGACATATTTACGTATCGTGTCGTGTCGACGCTTTAACCTCTCTATCTCTCTCTAACCCATAATAAATGTATGAAACCGATGCGCCACATCACGCCACGACACGTTAATATGTTTCTGGCTTTAAGCGTTACAACAGACAATATTCACTACAGCCAATTAGAATCCGAAGGGCTTGAAGTAAATGACGCTAACGACTGACGAAATGGTAATCCAATCCGATAGCGAGAATATGTCATAAGCGTTTAGCATTGGCTAGAATAGACTAGAATATATACAATGGCCAGAAAAGATATGGATTCAAAACGAAAGTTCTATTTTACAAAATTAAATTAAAATAAGCTAACATTTTTAGGCCAAATTCGCTTAAAACAGATATAAATACATATTACGAATTTTCTTACGTAATATATATTTTTAAATTGCCATTTAATTTATACTAGCGGCCCGCCCTCGCTTCGCTTCGGTGTACAGCTGAAGTGTAGACTACAGTTTTTGTTCTCAGGCTTGTATTATACACAATGACATTCATCTATGATTCTTCTTATACCTGCATGCAAAGTTTCAGCCCGATCGGTTTAAAATTGACAAAGTTTCATACAAACTTTCATTCCCTATTTAATCCCCTTGGGGGTAGAATTGATCAAAATCCTTTCTTAGCGGATGACTGCGTCATAACATCTAACTGCATGCCAAATTTCAGCCCGATCCGTCCAGTGGTTTGGGCTGTGCGTTGATAGATCACTATGTCAGATAGTCACCTTTGAGTTTTATATATATAGATTAAAACTAGACAGCATATTTTTTTTACATTTATCTTGCGTCATGATATAATTACCAGTATTCTCATCATCACTATCAGCGAGACAATCACAGAATCAAGTCAACCCTAAACGCTGGAGCATGAGAAAAAATCAAAACGCTCACGGTTGTCACCGCAAATTTGTAACTATTTGCAGAGCGACGCACGGCGCACGCGCAGGCATTCGATACGCGCGGGTGAATCTCGTTCGATACTCGACGATAATTATTACGTTTAGCTACGCTCTCGAATAAATGCCTGGGTGTTGCTAATTCTGTTTGGTAGTGGCATAATTAAGTCGGTATGTTTCCCATCGCAACGGAATTGTTGCGAATACAATCAAAATAATAGAATATTTTTATAAGTAATTTTTTTTTTAGTTTGCTGTTATTATAAATAAAGCTATGGGGGAAACATTTAAAAAAAATGTATATTATTAAAGTACTTAGTTATTACCAGTTTTTAAGTTTTTAGGCATTAAGTAGTTTTAAGCTTTTGTAATTTTAAATATTTCTATGTAAATATAAATAAATGTCAATATGATGAATTTTATAAGAGAATAATAAGTATTCTTTAATTTGTCGGAAGGGATGAAGTTTCCGTGGCTTTTCGTATGATTTGCCTAATAATGCATACCTTAAAAAAGGTGAAAATGTACGTAGGTATAATTATTATACGTAATACACGTACTTAGAAATATAATTTTTCCAAAAAAAAAATGGTATGAAACAGTTTTTACCTAAGTTTCAGCGAAGTGAATGTTGGAAATACTGTTACAAAAAAAGGAGATTGCTCAAATTGGCCTAAATGCACAAAAAATATTGACATACACGGTAATTCTTGGCGTAATTTATAATTTAATTTACAGTCATTAGATTTCAACGGACACCTTTGTATAATATAGTTACTTTAAAAAGGACTTTTAATTTTACCGGTTTGGAAAACATACGAATCATTTTTAATGGCTATGGGTGTAGTAACATTCAGCCAAAGACTGATCGAAGTTGTTTATATAACATAAAAACAAATGTATCTTGAAAAGATCGATAAAATAAATCATTTTTTTTATTACACTGTGGTATTAATATTCACAACTATATTATCATTTTCACTAGATGCAAATGTGCTCAGACAATTAATATAGATGGTAGGCGACATCATAAAGTCTATTGCCATACATTTTTCGCCAAACACCTCCATAAACACATTATAATCTGTTTATATGTTAGACTTTAAGGTATCTATATATGGGCCTACATTCCCTGACTGTAAATAAATAAAATTATAAGGTGTGATACACTAAAAATCTAAAATATGGTTATCTTAAAAACATAACAAAAATAATGAAGCTACTGAATATATGGCTATAGAACCTAAATCTCTTAGCTTTCTTTGGTTAACGAGAGTTTAAAAATTCTCTCTAATCTGTGGCTCATTCGACATTCATCACACAGTTTCTGTCACAGAGTATGCATTAACTTTAAAATCAGGCAACTATCTGTTAATCTACATGCTCTATATACCTGAATCTAATCCATAATTTCGGTACTTGGCTTAATTTCCATAGTTTACTATATCACTTATTTACTTTTTATTATTTTAATATGTTCAGTGTATATGGTTTCTAGAAGTTCTCAGGGGTGTCCGTCAATAATATTCGTTTCTACAGAAATATATATATGATTTCGAATCTAGGAAACAATTTTTCATGATTATTGGTCTTTAGGCCAAACATGTATGGAAGTTGAGCAATCTCCTTTAAACTACGCTATAAGTTTTTTTTTAATAATTCTTCCTCAATTACAGAAGGGTTTATTGGAATGGGACATGGGTTGGTCTGAAGGACCAGAAAGTACTTAATTAACGCATAACATGTGACGGCGCGTGGCTGGTTTTAGTTACAGGGCATTTTGAATGCTTTTCGTGTCGTAAAGGCCCCCTTTATTGCGATAATAGTGAATGTATTTTGAGTGTCATTGTTGATCTGGTGGTCGTAACGACCTGTATTCATTAAGTTTTTTTAATGCTTAAGGCAAATAATCGTGTATAAAACACAAATTTAAAATTGGAACAAAAAATCAAGGTAGGATTTTTTTTTTTTATATTTTTGGTGTAGTTTCACTGTTTGATATATCAAGGATATCGTAAGCCAATAAAATTACTATCTTACCAAATTAATATGACTCAAATATATAATGTGAATTATTCATTAGATAAAAGTAATATTAACTTAAATCACAAACAAATTCAATTATTTTTAGGCAACAGTGAATATGTAAAACTAAGATAATGATGATTAAAACTTATCACAATCGTAGACACAGGATTTCAACCTTAAAGCATTTCTGTTTCAAACTGCGCACTATTTCGCTTCAGCAAGCGAAACGACCGGCCCTTTGATGATGGTAAGGTAACTTTTAATTGTATCCATTATTCCTAAGCCTTTGCGTTCACGCATCGTCGGCCTAAAAGCTCGTCTTATGGGAGACAGCTGGGATCTCTTGTGCCATAGTTGGGAAGACTGTTGTCTGATTTTCACCATGAACAATCGAGGGTTGGATGTCAAAGACACTGATACGGTGTAATGGCGGGGAAGCCCAGTGTTGGCAATTGTTTACGCGTGAATGTATTACATGTAATATGATTGGACTCTTGACGATATAATAGCGCATGGCGTCAGTCCCGTTTGGTCTTCAAAGGACTGCATTTCTATGCAAGAGAAAAGCGACTATCTGATTTCTATTTATAGCATTGAAATGATAGAAATATTTAGATTTTCAACAGTTCGTATAAGATAGATTAATCTTAAATAAAACTAGTTTTTTACGTGTTAATGCACGAAACTTTATTTATTTATTGACGTTTCGTAGCCTGGATTCTGACGACGTAGCCTGTAAAGGCTACGAAACGTCAATAAATAAATAAAGTTTCGTGCATTAACCCTTAAAAAACTAGTTTTATTTAATGAGTGATGTGCGTGAAAACCTAAGAAACAAATAGATTAATCTTCTTAAACTCTTGGTTCTTTTATGTAATCTAGTTGTAAACACTAAGCAAAAAAATGAGTTCCGCGAAGTTACAGCAACTTAGCTCACTTTAAACCAAAATTTTCTATAACTAAAGTCGCCCTTTCCGTATATAATTTTGTTTATTAATGCGTAGTGTTTTCAATTGAATTCCATATTCATGTATCCAGTTCATGTTTTACAAGCATATGTTAAAGTCGAAAGCTAAAATCTACGGCGGGAGACCTTGTACTGAGAAGAACCGGCAAGAAACTCAGCGACGACGGCTTCCTTTTCCACCTTGTTTTATCTCATACAGTGTCGTCAAATTGAAAGCTGAAATTAAACTTACAAATTTTTATATTTCCAAAGATTTTATTATTAACTCACCTGTACATTTTGTCGCTCGCAATGTGTCCGTCAGTGTCGGCGTGGAGTATCCTTTGCCCAGCCCACTGGTGATTTTCTCAGTACCTGTAAAATATTAATACTTCTAACATTGTACGAAAAGAACAAGGTTATTTCTACCGGGCGCCGTGGTCTCATCATACTATAGGTATCTTAACATAATTTCATGTAATGTGTATTTATTATTTTATAGTGTATATTCATCTATACTTATAATAAATCTGTAGAGAGGTCAATTCTGTACATGAAATATATTTTCAAAATAACTATCAGGGGGTAATCAGTGGTCGATACTGATGCCAAAAATGCAATCAGTAAAATTTTTGTCTGTCTGTCTGTCTGTGTGTATGTTCCTTATAGAAACAAAAACTACTCGACGGATGTTAATGAAACTTAGTACAATTATTCTTCATACTCCTGGGCAGGTTATAGTATACTTTTCATCACGCTACAATCAATAGGAGCAGAGTAGTGAAGGGAAATGTTGGGAAAACGGGAGAAGTTACTCCATTTTTTAAGCTTCCGTCGCGTGTGCAGCCTTAATGGTTAAAGTTACATAGAAATCATGTATGACGGAAATATTCTACATAAAATTGTCTAAAAAATATCCCACAACAGCATATGTCTATATTTTATGGTTGACTCACAATAACACGTGTAATTATATAAATAAAGTCATTGTTTAAAGCACAAGCCTGAGAACAAAAACTATAGTTTACACTACAGCTCTACACCGAAGCGTAGCGAGGGCGGACCACTAGTATGAAAATATATTTATGTACGTAGTCTTAGATAGGTATATAATCTACAAGTAAGTACTTAGTGCACATGTCTACACCCGCTTACTTGGTTGGCTGGAAGAAATCTCTCTTAGAGATAAGCCCTCCTTTGCTCACATATTTATGTTTTGTATCTTACATTTTTTTTGTGCAATAAAGAGTATAATCTCTTATCTATTAGACAAGTCCGTCTGTCTGTGGTGCTGTTTCAGCGGCCAAACCGTAAGAGATAGATAAAGAGAATATTTAAGTTATAAGTTAAGAATAGTCTGATGAGACTACAAACCGGATTTGAGTAACGTAGCACTTCCGGTTTTCGAGAAATCACGAATTTCAAACGAAACCACACAAAATCTCCGAAGTTCTCAATTAATTAAATACATTTTTTTTTTTTTTTTTTAATTTTGGTGAACATTTGGTTCACTGGTTTGCTAGTAGGTATTATTTCATTAAATCAAAGTTTTCTTTTTGCCACGAAAAGTTTACCGTTTCTCTTTTATGTTTTTTCTGCAAAATTCCTTTTATCTCCATATCTAAAGTCATCAAAATCTACAGTCCCAACTCTTTGTTTATATCTAAATATATTAAACTCATTGTGATGGCAGGAACGAACACAATACGTGGCGGAATGTAATTAAGTTAAAAATAAAACTCTGGCGTCTCTCCCACGAGTAAAAAAATGTGATACATCAGCCGTAATCATTTCGCACAATATGTTTATAGCAATTTATTAGTCGAAAATAAATATGGCGGGGGTACTTTTGGACGGTCACGGCGCGAGCATAAATCTCTAAAACGGTGGGGCGATATCACTGGTGCGGTGCTTCTATCGCACAATTAACTGCTCATTGTTCGGAGGACGGTTCCCATGAATTGTTGAGTATCAAACAGGACGCGCACGCGCATCCTGACAGCGCCATCTATCGAACAAGCAGTGAAACTATACGCACAGTGTAGAGAAACTCAGCTGTGTTCTTTTGCTTATAATTTTGTTATAGGAACAATGAACCTTAAACTAAAAACCTTAAAAAATATAATATAATAACTAAAATATATTACTAAAAGGAGTCCCTTTAGGCAAGGTTCCGAAGATACTGACAGCGTTCCCCCTTTGAGTAGCTAGACTAATTCGTTGTCCGAGGTAGCTGCCAGCTCTTCGGTCTCCAGTGATGTCGACTAACCTTTTGTTCCTGTATATATTTATGTTTTAATTAAATGAAATACTTTATAATATACTAACATTTTGTTATTAAATTCACTATGGTTCTGTAACATTCAATGTAACATTAACTTATATGTACTATCGCCCATAATCTATTACTATATGAAATGCATAAGAATCTCTAGCAAACAGGCTTTAAGAGGATTTGAGCCTGGGGGTAGTAAAACAGGTTTTGTGACCTAGTACAATCTCCAGTTCTCACAAAGAACTGCATTGTTATCACTGTTTTTGTCATTCAATACCCTTTAATTAATTATAATGTTACTTTGTGACTTGGTGAGAGAAAATAAATAAATCATTCATTCATACTACCAAGTGCATGATTTGGCGTAAGAATTTGATATTAGTTCTCTTATTCGTCATATTATACGGGCGATAAAAGCACTTTATCTATTGTGATAAGTAAGTAAAATTTGTAGCGCTTAAAGGTTATATGTGTGGAGGAGTCCAGTAGTGAATTTGCTGAAACGTTGAATTATTTATCTAAATAAAAAATGGTTGCCTGTAAAGTCGGTTTTACGGGCGAAGATTTTACGTGACAACGTCTTTTTCTCGGTAGAATATTTATTGATATGAATATAATTAAATTGCACAATAGGAACAAGGAATTGAATGAAAATAAGAATTGCACAAATTTTAACTATAGAAATATATTTTGTTTACTAAAACATTGTACATGTAAACTTAAACTTAACACGAGAGACTCATCGTAACGTTACCGAGCGTTACACTTTTTCATAAGTGACTCCCAGCCGCAACCTAATTTAAGACGTTGTCACGTCAAAAATCGATCTATTGATAAAGCTTACCATCTGGCAAGCTTTATCAATAGATCGATTCTCATTGATTCTCATTAATTCCGCATTATTATAGTTATTTCTTTTTTGTCAATCAATTTGACATTACATTATTATTTTTTGCATCAATTTGAAATATATTATTAATTTTAAATCAAACATTGATTTTATTAATTGCACTATTTTGTATTGATTATTCATTGATTATTGATTATTAATTACACTGTACTTTTCTCAATTGAATGTTGTGTGTGCTTGTATAGGCTTGCATATATGCCTTAGAATAAGTATTATTTTAATTTTTTAATGTTTTCATATGTTACACCTATTAAATAAATAAAGTAAAATAAAAATAACAACAGTATATTTGAATTTTTGATCATATATTCAAAGGTTGGCAGAGACATAAACATATTTTGATTTTTTTCGACTCCAAGATTTTATACTGTTGTATTGTTGATGAGTATAAGCGTGATCTTAGGGGGGAACTAAAAATGATGTCAGTCAGCGTACGCTATTAAGCGTAGTGATTTATACGCGTTATATTCGGCCGAGTAGCCATTGATTGTTCGATAATTGTTTGTTTTGTTATCTGTTTGTGTGAGCGAGCGCCCGCCGCTGGGAATTTGTGAAGTGTTTGGTATTAAGAGATTAGTGGTGTTACGACTGCATAGTTGTGTCAATGTTTTCATACTTAATTTCGTACGTGGCTGAACGCGTATTATACAAAAGTTTTTAAAGTAACAAAATGACATTGTTATACTAAATTGACATTGTAAAATACTTTACTGACATTTTTATTATAATGAGCGGCTATTAATAAATTGAATGATATTTATTTCAATTAGTACCCAATTGTAATTAAGCCACGTTGACATGTTAATAATATTATTTGATTTTAATTTATTTTAAAGTAAATTATTGTATTATATTATAGTGCCCCAACGGTGGAACTCGTTGGGGCACCTAATGTGTTTGTACCTAATGTATTTATATTTTAAGACCTTTTAAACCATGGAGACAATAAAGAATTGAATAGGCTAGTTGACTCATGTCGAATTGTATTAAATAAATATTTATTTCTTAAAGAATTTGGTCTAAGGAACCTAAATATATCGATTTCACTTCATAAAAGCAGAAGATTGCTGTAGAAATTTAATTTAAAAAAATATTTTTTAGTCTATACTTTTTAAACACTAAAAACACTGTTCGCCACATCCGCCATGATTATGACGTCTCTTTTAGTAAACAACTAAATGTCATTCATACATAACTTTAAAACTTGTATTATTAAAACTGATAATAAATGAAGAGACTTAAAATATTATTCAATGAGTACTTACATCAAAGTGATCTTCGCAAAAATAAATTTTTCTATGAGTCAATAAAGTTGCAGGATCCCTTTTAGCAAGTTCTAACCAGGTATTGCGTAGATTAATTTCTTTCGGCACTTTAATCCACAACTTTCCTGGAGTCTTCAAGGATGTTTGTACAATACAATAATGATAATTACTACATTTTTCGTGGTATCTATTAGAAATCATGTTTTTTTTTATTATAAACTCAGATAGGTTATTTTCTTCGTGCTTATGAGTTTTTGTTTACTACCGTCAACGTCATAGCATAGATAATCTATAGACTAAAATGGCCGACAGCGTTTTTGTATGTCCATGAAAAGTCTATTTTAAAATTAAAGATTTGTAGCTTTCCAGGTCTCAAAAAAATACAATACATTTTTTTTCGGTCTAATAGAACATTTATTAACCATTTAAAACCTTTTTCCAAAAAGGGTCAACTAGCCTATTGAGTAGACTATGCCTGATGAAGATTGGGATGAGATTTTGAATTTGATACAAGTATAGTATTTTTGGACAAACAGAGTTCTCATAAATTTTATTATTTTAAAGCATGTAACTGCTTGATGTTTAAATCTAAAGAAAATATAACTAGAAAATTCCACGCGGACCAGGCAGCAGACGGGACTCGAACCCGCACCCTTCGCAATCCGGGCGAATGCACTGACCAATTATGCTACCGCGGGTCTCACGGACCGCGTCGAAATTCTTCTAGCCATTCTTAAGCTGCAAGGCAGCGCCATCTCTTCGCATTATAGGTAACCCACAATGTCAAATGAATACTTTTACAAGTATTAAACATTTGAAAGAAGAAATAGCAATTACAGTTATAAATTTTATTATTTTAAAACATGTAACTGCTTAAGCTTTGCTTGTCAGCTTTCATCACATTAAACATTAAGTTAAGTATAACTAGGTATTCTTCATATTGTTAAAAACTTTCAAAGTTACAAACATTCTAGTTATAGCATCTTACACTCGTAATCTCGCTAATAACTATAAAAATTCATTTAGCCCCCCCAAGGCCTTCCCAATGGATGGAATAGGGAGATTGGGGCATGACCCACCACGCGAGCACAGTGCGGATTGGTGGGTGCTGACGACTGCAGATGCTTAGCGAACCTTCCGAAGCACGGAGGAGCTCGAAATATAAATTATTGTTATAATTTTTATTATTTTAAAGCATGTTACTTCTTGATGTTTAAATCTAAAGAAAATATAACTAGAAACAATTCCACGCGGACCAGGTATCAGACGGGACTCGAACCCGCACCTTCGCAATCCGGGCGAATGCACTGACCAATTATGCTACCGCGGCCCTGACGGATTGTGGGTTACCTATATGCAAAGAGATGGCGCTGCCTTGCAGCTTAAGAATGGCTAGAAGAATTTCGACGCGGTCCGTGAGGGCCACGGTACCATAACTGGTCAGTGCATTCGCCCGGATTGCGAAGGGTTCGAGTCCCGTCTGCTGCCTAGTCTGCTTGGATTTTTTTCTCTCTCTTTTTTTTTATATATAAATTATTGGTCACCCGGCCAATGCCCGACCACTGCGAAAGTTGCTTCACTTCAACGACCGCACCCGAACGCGCTAACTACTCCCTTCACTATAACAATCTCTTATCTATTAGACAAGTCCGTCCGTCTGTCTGTCTGTGGTGCTGTTTCAGCGGCCAAACCGTAAGAGATAGATAAAGAGAATATTTAAGTTATAAGTTCAGAATAGTCTGATAAGACTACAAACCGGATTTGTGTAACGTAGCACTTCCGGTTTTCGAGAAATCACGAATTTCAAACGAAACCACACAAAATCTCCGAAGTTCTCAATTAATTAAATACATTTTCTTTTTTTTTTTTCAATCACGTTTTGGTGAACATTTAGTTCACTGGTTTGCTAGTATAGCTTATAACCTAAAAATCCCAAGTGTCATTACCAAGACCAAGAAGTGAGTACCTTCTACAATCCTACTGTTCATTCATTGCTGTTACACACAAACAAAAGCTTAATTTAACAAGTGTCGCGAGCGGCCTCTTAAAAGCGTACCATCATTACGGATAGATAAATCAAAGATGGTGTCAGTGGTAGCACTTCGTAAATGTTGATGCCGTGGAGACGGCGGGGAGACCCCGTCGCGCTGCGTTGGTGAGTCATCGTTACTGACGGAAAATGGGGTGTTTACGGTCTGTTATGTTTATGATATAATGGGAAACTTGCTGGTGCGGGGTTCCATACCTGTAGGGTGCCGTAGCAAACGCTGTTACGTAGCCTCCGCTCTCCGCTTAAAACAAAAAGGGTAGATACGGCACTAGCCTCACAAAAGTGATCCGCACCAATTGTGGTCCACGACCCTAATCGCTTTAGTCACAACTTGACATGCAAACGACGTACATGTGAACGCCAAAAAGAAATATTGCTAATATTTTGTGCCTATATGATAAAACTAGTGGCCCGCCCTCGCTTCGCTTCGGTGTAGAGCTGTAGTGTAAGCTGTAGTTTTTGTTCTCAGGCTTGTGCTATAAAGAATGACTTTATTTATATAATTACACGTGTTATTGTGAATCAACCATAAAAGACAGACATATGCTGTTGCGGGATATTTTTTTGACAATTTTATGTAGAATATTTCGGTCATACATGATTTCTATGTAACTTTAACCATTAAGGCTGCACCCGCGACGGAAGCTTAAAAAATGGAGTAACTTCTCCCGTTTTCCCAACATTTCCCTTCACTACTCTGCTGCTATTGATTGTAGCGTGATGAAAAGTATACTATAACCTGCCCAGGAGTGTGAAGAATAATTGTACCAAGTTTCGTTAAAATCCGTTGAGTAGTTTTTGTTTCTATAAGGAACATACACACAGACAGACAGACAGACAGACAGACAAAAATTTTACTGATTGCATTTTTGGCATCAGTATCGATCACTAATCACCCCCTGATAGTTATTTTGAAAATATATTTCATGTACAGAATTGACCTCTCTACAGATTTATTATAAGTTTAGACAATCCCTAAGTGTGTTGTTAAAAAGTGCTAAAATTGCTCAAGAACTAAAAATAAAACCCACGGCATCACTTTCCATTCGTAAGTACTATAAAATATATTTTTTCATAAAAATTGTTGTTTGTTTTGAATCTTATTCGTTAGTGACGTCGAGTACTGGTCGCGTGATTGGTCGGTAATGCAGTGACTCGGATCTCGCCGTCTCGTTTGCGCTGCCGTTGAAACATAACGTGCTGTTTCGCTCGGGTCGGTAATGCAGTGACGCGGATCTCGCCGTCCCGTTCGCGCTGCCGTGGGATCAGTTTTTGTTTGATGCAAGTATGAGCGTACCGTATCTACCCTTTTTGTTTTAATCTAAGGCTATCCGTCTGTTGGAGGACTGAATCAAATGAAGTCATCTACGTATCTGCCAATAACAGGTAAGTAGACAGATGTTTTTTTTTCATAATGTGTCATGTGTTAAAGAAGGTTTATCTTCCTTCGTACCGGAGTCTTTTAAGTGACTTCAGCTTTAAAATCTGTATGTGAACCAAAAGCAAATATTTTCTGGTTTTTCACAAACGATTGTTGCTACAGTTTTTTATGACAAGGTATTTGTTGCCTGAAAGCAACTGCGCTTCTCGAATTTGCAGTAAATATTCTCAAATTACGTTGTGTTGTAATGAACATGAAGTTTAAAAAGAAGAGAAAGCTTTTTAACGGAGAATACTGGGTCCAGGGACTTTTAATTCCTAAAGTACGTTAATCGACGATACAGATTGTAAGTGCGCGGTTAAAAGGATAAGTATATTAAGTTACTTTAAGGAAAGTATGGTGTCGTTCCTGTCAGGATTCTCTAAACTTAAAACTAAATTTAACATCAGTCTCTCCTTTTCATTCTGTATAGAGAATGACAAGGATACACTGTTGTCACATTTAAGTTTAGGTTTAGAGAATCATGTCAGAATCGACACCTATATTAGGTTAGTTTGCGTTAACATTCTTAAATCAATTTAAGGCTCCGGTTTAACCACAGCCCTTCAAACTTTGTTCACTGTTTAAAGTCAAATTTAAGCAGAAATCATAAAGTTTTGAAATTTTTTTTTAAAACAACTTTGGTACAAGTGTGCTATTCTAGTGCTTGTGTTTCTCATTCATAGTGCCTGAAATTTTCCCTTTTACAGCATACATAAACACACACACACACACACACACATACACACACATTACTTAATAATGATTTATGAAACATAGATATCATGGAGTAAGTACCAGTTAGTAAGATTTTATCGGGAACTCTTTAAGAGTCCGACATGCAAGTTGTTATTAGCCTGTTAACTCATGTCTAACACGTTCCACCGTTTGTACTGAAATTCTCAGTAGTTGGTTGTAGTAGGGCTGTCAAGCTTTGAGTTAGACGTTTTTAATTTTTGATTCGTTATTTGACATCGTTGGGATTATTTTGACATCGTTGGGATTAATTTGACATCATTGGGATTATTTTGACATCGTTGGGATTATTTTGACATCGTTGGGATTATTTTGACATTTCTGAGAAAGATAGTGAGTATATTTTTTTTTATTCATCCTCCATTTGTTTGTATCCACAATTGTATAAAGACATGAGTGCTTATCTGGTCAACAAACTGTTTCTATACAGTTTGGCGAATACATAATTATATTGTATTTGTAAGCTTCATTGAATGTATTGTAGGAATAAATAAACTAAATAAAAAAAAAAAGTTCTATTCTGTTTACTAATTTAGCAAGTGATTTACGACAGATACAAGAGACAAAACTGAAAAAAAAAAATTAAAAAATACCATATACATCCCCATTACTGTTCTGAATCTCGGTAATTATTGTGATTTTAAGCGATTTTATACTAAAAGCTTAACCACTATTTTGCGCGTAACTCTCGCTGCTTTGGTCTGCATAACCAGGAAAATTCGGTCTAGTACCCGTTGGACCCTCAAGATTCGACCCAAAAGCAAAAAGTGCCCATTGGACCTTCTTAAAAAGTTTTAATTCAATGTGCCGATTGGACCTCTTTTTTGTTGCCCATTGGACCTTCTTAAAAATTTTATATTCAATGTGCCCATTGGACCTCTTTTTTGGTGCCCATTGGACCTTCAAGATATGTACCCTACTGCCACTTGGACCTTATTGACAGTTTTGTTAAGCACAGTACAGTCATGTAGAAATGGTCTCGACAGGCCGTGGGAGGTTGGTCGAATTTGTCAAAACGTACTGATGAGGAGCTGTTTTTTTTTTGAGTTTGTATGCTATTGGTTGCAATTGACCTTTACAGCGTCACCGGGTTTGGGGACGACGAGATCCTAAGGGGACCTCAAGCCGAGAATTGACGAGTGCCTCTGGAGGTATTCCAGGCGGATGGCATCTCCCCACGGGGGGAGTCTCCCCTCCGTCTGGAGCCTCTAGACCTTTCGAACCTGAGGGGCTCGGCTCAACTAGAGGGTGTTTATGACACTTTATCCGTTGTTGTGAGGGGGCTCGCATGTTATTATTACTAAGGTAATAGGCGTGCCGTACGGAAGACGACTTAATTTTATTATAGTTTTATTTTAAGCAGCTAGAATTATAAGTCTATAGTTAAAGCAAAAAAAAAAACAGTTTAGGCATCAGCACGAACCAATATCGAATTCGAATAGTTTGCGAGTGCGAAATTATTATGGACTAGCGGCCCGCCCTCGCTCTTAGCGAATGCCTACGTCATAACATCTACCTGCATGCCAAATTTCAGCCCGATCCGTCCAGTAGGTTGTGCGTTGATAGATCACTATGTCAGTCATTCACCTTTGAGTTCTATATACTCGTAGATTTATTCATTAATGTCAATTTTTTATGGAAACTTGAACTTTAATATTTTATGAAATTTTGATATAGGTTCGTGCTAAGGGTACAGATAGAATAGAATCTGCACTTCCGCTATTCGGGTATAATAAAGGACACCCGGCATTTTGTGCCAAAGTTGTATACTTTTTTAAAAAAATTATCCGTGTTTCATAATTGGATAACGTAGTCTGGCAATATTTGTCATCAGCAGCTAGCTGTCAATGTCAAATACGTAGGTTTGTCAATATAACCTCTATATGTAGCCGGGTCGTCAAGAGAAATAACGGATAAAAAGGCAATCACAGCAGAGAACATTCACAATCGCAGTTCGCGGGAGCGGATGCGAAATGCGAATGATTTTTTTGTTTGTATTTTAGGATTGTCAAATTGACATTTGGTTTTTTATTTAGAAAAAGCAAAGGAATAATGGTTTTTACAGTCACTTGAGTAATATTTTAAGTAAAATTCTGTCCGTTGAAGATTTAGGGTTTCCATATCAAAAAATATTAATTATTATATAACTTCTTTCCACGATTCACTAAAAATAAGGCAAAAGTAGTTTTATGTAGCAAATAATTTTGGCTTTATTTTGAGACCAAATTCAATTGTATACAAGTTTAGCATTTTTTCTATGAAAAGTGCCGGGTCTCCTTTATTTCATGGTTTTTGTTAAAACTAAAGTCCTTGAAGGTATTTCGGCAGCCCTGTGGCGGTGCATCTAATTGCGTATAACTCGCCGCTCCCTACCAACTAATGAATATAAATCATGAAACAACCCCAACAGCCCTTTGAGTAATAAACATTAAAAAATCAATATACGCGTATCGGGCCAGTTGTAGAGTGATTTATTGATACATACCTAAATATGTATTTATCTCGATACGATCTAAAGTACGATACTTGTGAATTGATGACAGTTGGATCGTACCCGTTTTCGAGTTTGATTGTGTTTATTTTTGTTTTAAGGTTTACAGGAATTTAGGGTTTTATCATGTTGCTTTGTTTTTGTTGTTATTTAGATGGGTCTGCCGTCATAATATTATTGTGCATATCAGCGGATGTCATCAACTTTGTTACGCAGCAAATCATTTTATTGTTTTATTAAGAAAACCAACAGCGTAGCATTATAAATGTATGTAAATACAAACCATAGTGTTGTGACTTAGGGCCAATTATAGGTTGCCAGAACAGACAAAACTCAGAGTCGCGCAGCGTGCTATGGAGAGGGCTATGCTCGGTGTTTCCCTACGTGATAGGATCCGAAATACGGAGATCCGTAGAAGGACCGGTGTGTACGACATAGCCCGAAGAGTTAGCACGCTGAAGTGGCAATGGGCAGGCCACATCGCTCGAGGATCTGACAACCGTTGGGTAAGAAAGGTCCTCGAGTGGCGACCACTTACCGGACGACGCAGCGTGGGGCGGCCCCCAACACGGTGGACTGACGACATCGTCAAATGTGCTGGGAGCCGCTGGATGCGGATAGCGCAGGACCGCGCATTGTAGCGTTCTATGGGGGAGGCCTATGTCCAGCAGTGGACGGAGAAAGGCTGATGGATAGGTTGCTCTTAAATATCTTATGTACACAAGTGATCAGCAATAATATAAACTAAGGAGTTAGGATTTTTTTTGAGTGTGTATGCTGTGGGCCGCAGATAAACTTTACAGCGTCACCGGGTTTGGCGACGGCGAGATTCTAAGGGGAACTCAAGCCAAGAGTTGGCGAGTGCCTCTAAAGGTATTCCAGGCGGATGGCATCTCCCCACAGGGGGAGTCTCCTCTCCGTCTGGAGCCTCTAGACCACTTAAAGCTCGAACCTTGGATTCGGACCTCGGCTCTAGTTAACCGTTTTCGTGGGGGGCGGGGAAAAACGCCCAAACCCGTACCTGGTGAATTTAAAGAAATAGGTATAATGACTGTTGCCGCTCAATACATTTACAATTGTATATTGCTTGTGCGCCAGAACATAAATTTATATACGAGGCGAGATGATGTACATAATTTCAATACCAGAAATAAAGATAAACTCAAATTGCCACCATTGAGACTCCAAAAGGTTCTTGGTTCATTTGTGGGTCAAGGTGTATGTTACTATAATAAAATACCAAAAGAAATAATTAATTTACCTTTTAATAAGTTTAAAGTGTGTATAAAAACATGTCTCCTTAAGAAAGGTTACTATACTGTAAAAGATTTCATAAATGATAAGTCACCTTGGGCTTAACATAATAGACTGTCGTTTTACTTTGCTAATTTGGTTGAAAATTGTTTAATCGCCACTTCTAAATTTACAAATAGTACCTAGCTATACTTAACTTTTGTTAATTAATAATATTAATGGGATGGAAGTTGACATCAATACATGTATTCAAATTTTGATGTCATCTTTCAATTGACGACACTGTATGAAACAAAACAGGGAGAAAAAAATAGCCCTTGCTGAGTTTCTTGCCGGTTCTTCTCAGTACAAGGTCTCCCGCCGTAGATTTACGAACCGATGACGTAGCGTTTGACTTATACAAGAGCTTGTAACAGCCTAGACTGAATAAATGAGTTTGAATTTGAATTTGGTATAGCGTGTCGTGTGTAGACCGGGTCTTAGCACTCTTATCCTACGGGTGCGGTGTCTGCCTAATGGTAAGCTAGTGTGCAAGTATGCTGGCTGTGTAGTCTTGGTGTTTGTGGCCTGTGTGGGAGGAGTCAGAGGCGCATTGACGCGGATGATTTCGTTGTCGGGGTACCGTGCCTAGGCCGACGGAATCGGAGGGAACAAGTTAGGTGAGGTTTGAACAAGTGTTTAAAGTGGATGTGTGAGCGTGTGTGGATGTCTGTGTGTGTGTGTGGATGTGTGTGTTGTGCGCGTATCATTTGGCATTCAATCATTTAGCACATATAGAAACGCATAATTTTGTTAGCCAGCATCATCTTTACTCCTAAATTTAATAACCACAATAATTAAGAAGCAGGACCATCATGTCGTAGGTAGTTTTGACCAGGCCGTCTGCTTCCTGGTGCGCGTGGATTTTTTTCTAGTAAACATTTCATTAGATTTAAACATCTAGCAGTTAAATCCATAAAAAATAAAAACATACTTATTATTACATTATTTACATTTACTGTTATTATAAACATTATGCAGAATAAAACCAAACGCAATTAACTATAAGGCCAAACGAAATTATGCAGAATAAAAAATGTCTAATAAATTTCTGCCACCTCAAATGTGCCATAATGAATTATCAATATAAACATTCGGCCTAACAGTGATTAATTTGTAAGTTTTAGCTTGTGTACAAAAATATCGTGGTGGGGCACTCGTGCCATACGTATCCAATTGTTTGACTTACCGTTGAGAATAAAACTGAGAATAAATAAAGGCGAAAGTTTGTGAGTATGTGAGTGTGTATGTTTGTTACTTCTTCACGTCTAAACGGCTGGAGCGATTTTAATAAAATTTGGTATGGAGATAGCTAACACCCTACATTAACACATAGGCTACTTTTATCCCAAAAAAATGTAAGGTTCCAGAGGTATTTTCAAGAAACTAAGTTAACGCAGACGAAGTCGCGGGCGACCTCTAGTACCTATATAAATCGTTAATAACTAAAGTATTCCAATTTTAATGTTATTAATTTATTTTGTACAAATAAAAATAAAAACGACAATGCACCATTTAGTGTCGCCGCACACGGGCCACACGCCACAGCCACAAACGCCGCCACGAGAAGCTACAAGCGGCTACTAAAGTGGCTGAAGCGCGCGACAGCGGCCGACTAAGGTAAGGGAGAGAGGGGTGGGGGATCGCGCGAGTGACGTGTGGCGGCGTTTTGTATCGGCGCATTAAGTGGCCGGTGCGGGCCACAAGAAGCGAGCAACGACGATTTGTAGCGTGTGGCGGCCACCGGCGTACCGTGTGTGGCGAGTCCATATAAAATGTATAAAAACTACAAGAAATATGCCGGTGGCGGCGTTTTGTGGTTGTGGTCGGTGGCCCGTGTGCGGCGACACTTAATGTTGAATTCAAAGAACCGATCAGCGAATAGTTTTAAAAAACTTTTTTGTATCTTAATTTCTGCACAAAAAAAACCAAGCTCCGCCAACAATGTTACTAGTCAGAATCGAAAGATCTATGAAAAATTACCTTTTTTTATTATGACAATTATGTGCGTTGCTAGAGCACATTTTGTATGTAGATTACGTTCTGAACTATCTATTTTGTGCTTAAACTCCTTGGTAGGGAAAGCGTCTACGATATTAACGATTTTAATGTGTTTTTACTCAATAAAACCTTCTTACAACCTGGTATCCTTTAAAAGAGGCGTGAAGAACCAACATGCAGGCCGGCTAGGTGAGGATGGCTGGTGTGGCAGGTAGAACTGCTGTACCAGCTATCTTCACGTATGGACTTCACCGTCACTTAACATCAGGTGGGGTGGAGTCATTTCCCGGACCTATCTATATATATAAAACTCAAAGGTGAATGACTGACATAGTGATCTATCAACGCACAGCCCAAGCCGCTGGACGGATCGGGCTGAAATTTGGCATACAGGTAGATGTAATGACGTAGGCATCCGCTAAGAAAGGATTTTGATCAATTCTACCCCCAAGGGGATAAAAAAGGGAATGAAAGTTTGTATGAAACTTTGTCAATTTTAAACCGATCGGACTGAGACTGCATGCAGGTATAACAAGAATCAAAGATGAATGTCATTGTGTATAATACAAGCCTGAGAACAAAAACTGTAGTCTACACTTCAGCTCTACACTGAAGCGAAGCGAGGGCTAACCGCTAGTATATATATATATATATTTACATTTACAGAGAACATTTTACTGATTAATTTACCTAGTAAAAGTCATAATAGGTACTCTGATTATACGTTAGCTTATTATGTAGTAGGTTTGTCCGCCCCCTGCAAAAATCAACACCCATTAGTATTCATGGGGTCATTCGTGCTATTTATCAAATGTTTTCGCTCCAAAGCCAGCGGACGCTTAGAAGCAACAACGCGAAAGAGCAAGATGCCAATTAAAAACTGCAATTAAATACGCCGTCTGAATATTAAAAGGTTTCGATTTAGAGAGATCGTTTTGTACTGTTAAAGGGTGGGGCCAAACTAGCTTTTTTTGGAGTTTACTCCATAAGAATCGATTTGCATATATAAGGGGCCCGATATGAGAAAAATGTGAGGAGTGAAATCTATCGATGAATGACCTCGTTACGGTTTTACTGTCTACGCTGTAGCAGTAGTGCTACACCGTAGCACAGTATCGTAGCGTACCTTTAATTATGCACATCTGAAATTGACTATTGTAAAAAGTTTAATATAAAATATTTCGTCAACTAGTTATAATAAATGTATATGAAATGAATAAATATATATTTATATTTATGTATATTATTTTCATTAATTTGTTAATTTACCCTTTCATAAAGTATCGATCTTTTTTAAGTTAAATAAACTCTTTTTGCGTCTGGTTAGACTATCGAACTTAAGGAGTAAACTCCAGTCGTGCGTCGGAGCTGACACACACATTTTTGAAGTTATACTTCTTTAGCCGCGTTATGAAAAAAATATGAGAGTGAAATTTTAAGATGCGCGCGCATCACTGTAACACAAAAGTAACATAATGAAGTTAGCCGCGGGCGCGTTATGAAAAAATGATGAGAGTGAAATTTTAAGATGCGCGCGCAACACTGTAACAGAAAAGTAACACCATGAAGTCGGCCGCTATACCGCACATTACTCGTAAGTCTCGAAAAAAAGCTTCCAACAAAATAGTAATAGGATCTCTTAGTCGCACATGTTGGGACGCTCGTCGCCTCTGATCACTGTTTTCATATTTATAATATTTATCCACATGTTTCTAGTTTCTATATTCTTAACACGTGTTATAATGTTATACAAATGCGAAATTTATATGTGCTAATAAATTTTATTCAGTAGTGATTTAAATTGAATATTTTGATTATTTATTAAATTTTTCAAATTAAAACTGAACTTTATTGACTGCGTTGACTATCCTTTTATTATCTTATTGTAATTAATTATCTGCATACAATTAAAAACTATTTTTTAATAATTCCAAAAAGAAGTATAACTTCTCACGCGCGTACTTAAGTACACGCACCCATATTTTTTTTTATTTGCGTGTCGCTCAAAATGAGTCGCGTTAAATAAGCATTCCGTTTTCTGAAAAACCATTCACTTGAAAACGAGTTGTAACTTTTGTTGAAAGAAAATTGCGTGTGTCAGATTGAGAGAATTTCAACTAAAAAAAATGGGTGCGTGTACTTATGTAGGCGCGTGAGAACTTATCCTTCTTTGGCATCGTTTAAAATTAGTTTTTAATTGCATGCAAATAATTAATTACAATAAATTAATAAAAAGTCTGGAAAAAGACACAGTCAATAAAGTTCAGTTTTAATTTGAAAAAATAAATAAATAATCAAAATATTCAATTAAAATCGCTACTGAATATAATTTATTAGAACATATGTGATTTGCACTTGTATGAAACTCAAACACGTATTCCGAATATACAAACTAGAAACATGTGGATAAATATTATAAATATGAATACCTATAACTGTTACTTTATTACAAAAAATAAAGATGTAGTTTTTGGTTCTACTACACCAATGGTCAAGAGATGGCGCTGTAGTCTCCTGAATCACGCTTTGGTTCCGTTGTTCCAGATTAATAAATACTTTTGATAGGCCTTCACAATGCAGTCATTAGCACCCACTAAATAGAGATTCTATTTCTATTTTGTTGGTAGATTTAAATGTCGCTAAAGCGACCAACTTCATGCTGTTAAAATTTTGTGTTACAGTGATGCGCGCGCATCTTAAAATTTCACTCTCATCATTTTTTCATAACGCGCCTAAAGAAGTATAACTTCAAACAGTTTTCACTATTATGGCCTTACTTTAAAATGGAATACGTAAGGCATTCGTTTTCTGTTTCGTGAAAGAAGGGTTTCTGGATATAGAACGCGAACTATCCTGAGTAATGAATGATGTACACAGGGTCAGTCATCATCATCAGCCGATTAATGTCCCCACTGCTGGGGCACAGGCCTTCCCCATGGATGGAATAGGGAGTTTGGGCCATGACCCACCACGCGGGCCCAGTGCGGATTGGTGGATGCTAACGACTGCAGATGCAGCCGGGACCAACGGCTTAACGTGCCTTCTGAAGCACGGAGGAATTCGAGATAGTAAATTTTTGGCCACCCATCCAATGACCGACCACTGCGAAAGTTGCTTAACTTCAACGATCGCAGCCGAGCGCGCTAACCACTTGCGCCATCGAGCTCCTCAGGGTCAGTTACTGACTCTAAATCGGTTAGTATTAGCCAACAGCAACAGTTGGTGTTTTGTTCGTTTGCATATTTAGATTCATTTAAACCTGTCCGAAAATATGAACCGAGCTCTACTCTCTTTCTCCGAAACGAAATTTCGGCAACGAACGAATTTTAAACGAAATTTCGCCAGTGACTCTACTCTATTTTATCTTCGAACACGCACATAAAGTTCGGAATCACAGACAATTATCGTGAACGAATGGAATGAGTTATGTTTGTGAGACTTTTTAGATAACGTTGTTTACTTCAAAACAATATTACTTTATGACAACATTATTGATTACATTAAAACAACCTCTTTTGACAGTGTTAGCCGACTAATTTGTAGAGTTGATACAATCGAATGTATGTCAACCTAAATTTGTCGTGTAACACTTTGAAGTATTGGCAAAACAATAATAAACAAAAATTTAATTTATTTGTAAATTTTTCATACTAAAAAATGTTCCTCACGCTAAGCAGCCCTAATTAAAAATACTGTACTAGTAATTTTAGGTTTAATTTAAACAAAAAACCCAAAAATAAAATGAAAAGATAACACTTTTCATTTGGTCAATTTGAGGTTAAAATTACGAACAAAATTATCTGTCAAATTCAACTTTTAGTTAATGAGTTTTGTGAATTAGAGTAGGCTTAGAAAATTTAAATGTCAAACTATTTTCCGACGTACGAATTTTCGAAATGAAATAGAAACAGAGTAGGGAACGTACGAAATTTCCATCGAGATTTCGTTTTTCGTTGAAATAGCCTAGGCCTCCTGTTTCGTTCGGTCGCATGTCTCGTTCCCATAAACATGTCCGGCACTATGAACCTGTTCATTGAAGTTATACTTCTTTAGGCGCGTTATGAAAAAATGATGAGAGTGAAATTTTAAGATGCGCGCGCATCACTGTAACACAAAAAATTAACAGCATGAAGTTGGTCGCTTCAGCGACCAACTTCATGCTGTTACTTTTGTGTTTACCGCACATTAACAAAATCTACCAACAAAATAGAAATAGAATCTCTATTTTGTGGGTGCTAACGACTGCATTGTGAAGGCCTATCAAAAGTATTTATTAATCTGGAACAACGGAACCAAAGCGCGATTCAGGAGACTACAGCGCCATCTCTTGACCATTGGTGTAGTAGAACCAAAAACCACATCTTTATTTTTTGTAATAAAGTAACAGTTATAGGTATTCATATTTATAATATTTATCCACATGTTTCTAGTTTGTATATTCGGAATACGTGTTTGAGTTTCATACAAGTGCAAATCACATTATGTTCTAATAAATTATATTCAGTAGCGATTTTAATTGAACATTTTGATCATTTATTTATTTTTTCAAATTAAAACTGAACTTTATTGACTGTGTCCTTTTCCAGACTTTTTATTAATTTATTGTAATTAATTATTTGCATGCAATTAAAAACTAATTTTAAACGATGCCAAAGAAGGATAACTTCTCATGCGCCTACATAAGTACACGCACCCATTTTTTTTAATACCTAGGAGAGGAACGATGTCGTTCCAGGTTCGGACATAGTTCCTGGAACCATTACGATCCGCAACTACCCATTTTTAAAATTAATCAATACTACGCCAATATCGAGTCAGTACTGTGACGCCCGCAGCGTTATCATCCTTTTTGAATATTTATTTTATTTTTAACAATAAAGATTTGTTATGTTTTTATTGCTATTTCTTCTTTCAAATGTTTAATACTTGAAAAAGTATTCATTTGACATTGTGGGTTACCTACAATGCGAAGAGATGGCGCTTCCTTGCAGCTTAAGGCTAGGAAAGTTTCGACGCGGCCATCAGGGCCGTGGTAGCAGTCAGTGCATTCGCCCGGATTGCGAAGGGTGCGGGTTCGAGTCCCGTCCGCCGCCTGGTCCGCGTGGATTTTTTTTTCTAGTAAAACTTTTCTTTAGAATAAAGATTTGTCTTTGCCCCAAATGAAATCTTCATTTTATGTTTTTCCATTTTCCAAAATACCACATACGTTAATAGACTTGTCACACTTCTTACTGGGGAAAGATATTGCTATTAGGGTCAGTACTATGACGCCCGCAGCGTTACCATCCTTTTTGCTTATTTATTTTTAGTGCCAATGAGGGCTATCGTTTTTTGTCTCACCAGATGGCGCCACTGTTGAGTGAGGTCCTGAAGTGGAACTTTTAAAGTTAGTAAATACTCTCGTGATATCAAAGTTTACATTTTAATACAAAAGAATCGTATCTTAAACATAATCGCCCATGCCACAGTGTTGCGCAGTCCCGTTTTTAAATAACTGACAATCATTGACACGTAACTCATATTTGCCATAATAAGTCTGATTTATTACCAAATATTCACAACTAGGAGCTCGATGGCGCAGGTGATTAGCGCGTTCGGCTGCGATCGTTGAAGTTAAGCAACTTTCGCAGTGGTCGGTCATTGGATGGGTGACCAAAGATTTACTATCTCGAGCTCCTCCGTGCTTCGGAAGGCACGTTAAGCCGTTGGTCCCGGCTGCATTTGCAGTCGTTAGCACCCACCAATCCGCACTGGGCCCGCGTGGTGGGTCATGGCCCAATCTCCCTATTCCATCCATAGGGAAGGCCTGTGCCCCAGCAGTGGGGACATTAATAGGCTGATGATGATGAATGATTCACAACTATTATTTTAATTAGAAAAAAACCGCGTAGTCAAACCCCAAGCTATAACATTTGACATTTCGGAGACCTCACGCAACACAAGCGCCTCTAGCGGCGGTTTCAGACGCGATAGCCCTCATTGCTGACATTCAAGAGAATAAAGTAAAGCAATCAAACATAAACATAGCGGTTGCTTTTGGTTTCACTTCGAGAGACGGCATTGCCATGTTGTAGCTGGGAGAAGAATATATAGAAAAATATCGTAGAGTTCTTCCACCCTTATGTTGTCGAAGTTCCTCCCATTCGCACGAAGCGATTTGCTTCGGCCTTCATTATGCGAACGGCTAGGGAGTGGAACTCCTTGCCGGGGTCTGTTTTCCCGGACCAATATAATCTGGACATCTTTAAGGCCAGAATGAACAGGCATCTTCTAGGCAGGCGTGTACCATCCTAGGCCACATCATCGCTTTCCATCAGGTGAGATTGTGGTCAAATGCATTGCCTATTTTCCATAAAAAAAAGACCCAGTCTTCAATTTCAGTTATATGGAATCAATTACGCCGTGGCTGTCACTGAGCGCGTTCTATCGTCTGTACCACGGCGAGTGTTCTGAGGAGTTATTCTCTCTTTTTCCACCTTCACTTTCATTTAGAGGACCACGCGCGCTGGCCAACGTTGTCACCGTCTAACTGTGGCCACAATTCCAACGCGCACTAAGAAATTTGGTGACTCATTTCTTTGACGCACTATCCGTAAATGAAATGCTCTGCCCGCTCACGTGTTCCCTCCTTCTTACAACCTGGGATCCTTTAAAAGAGGCGTGAAGAAGCAACATGCAGGCCGGCAGGGTGAGGATGGCTGGCGTGGCAGGCAGAACTGCTGTACCAGCTATCTTCACGTCTGGACTTCACCATCACTTAACATCAGGTGGGGTGGAGTCTGGGTATCTATAAAAAAAGTAAAAAAAACTTAGCGGACGCTTCTGCAGCCGGAGAAGGTTGTAGTACTGCCTTGACTCCTATTTGGATTCCTACAAATGACCTAGTGTAAATTTGCCATTATACTTATAGTAAATCCAACGATCCTGTGCTTCGAATCGTAGTGGGGCTGCAAATGGGTTTGAAAGGAGATTGCTCAGCTTCCATACATGTTTGGCCTAAAGACCAATAATCATGAAAAATTGTTTCCTAGATTCGAAATTATATATAAATTACTGTAGAAACGAATATTATTGACGGACACCCCTGAGAACTTCTGTAAACCATATACACTGAACATATTAAAATAATTAAAAACAAATAAGTTATAAAGTAAACTAAGGAAATAAAGCCAAGTACCGAAATTATGGTTTAGATTCAGGTATATAAAGCATGTAGATTAACAGATAGTTGCCTGTTTTAAAGTTAATGCATAAGAGTAACTTTTAAAATCAGGTGTCATTTCCGGTTATAATAAGGTACTCTGTGACAGAAACTGTGTGATGATTGTGAATGAGCCACAGATTAGAGAGAATTTTTAATCTCTCGTTAACCAAAGAAAGCTAAGAGATTTAGGTTCTATAGCCATAGGTTTTATTAGGTTTGTTAGGTTAGGTATTTTGTTAGGTTTTAAGATAACCATAATTTAGATTTTAGTAAGCTTGATTAATAAAAAGTATCTCTATAACAGTGCACTTTTTAAGAAATAAAAGCAAGATTTTTGTAAGTATTTTGATCTACGCGCACAAAAATCTTTACGCGTACCCAAGAGCTTTTGCAGCCTCAAAACAAAAACGACATTGGAATAAACAAAATAGACTCATCCCCTTATTTTGGAACTGCCATTTTGTTTTCATTCTGAAGCGCGCAATAAAAAAGGCTTTTGCGTATTTTATCGCCGCTCATCCCCTTCAGAGTTGCACCAATATGCATTTCTACTGGTAAATTTACCCCTCGTTAAGGCTGCTCCACGCCCGTAATGAACCCGTTGCAGATAATATAATTTTATTTCCACTATTCCGCTGAATGCGATCATCTCTAGGCGGGCTTGGGCGGCCCGTTGCCATGGCGACCGGAGGGCACCGCACGCCCTCTCGATTGTTATCTCGAAGAAGATGCTGCCTCCCTCTCCTTCCGTCGCATTATACCTACATCTCCCAGTTTAATCTAAAAGGGTTTAACACCACCCTTATCGCGTCCCAAAGCCGACCTTACCTCCCCATCCATAGAGATTACATTCCCAAATGTGGGTTTCACGTGATGAAATCGATACACGCGTGTGTCCCCGAGATACTTTCGCAATAGTAGGTACTGATATAGTATGTTTTGGTGTAAATTTTTTTATCTTCCCTTTGTGTCGCGTCTGGGTGTGTTGCCGTTTGTTATAAAATGTGACGTACGGGGGTGCCTCGGTAATCTATTTTAAGTATTAAATTTCGTTACATTCGGTGAAGGGATTTTTAAAAGCAGTTCTCCAGTAAGCAGTTGTTTAGGAGGCATGCTCTTTTCGTACCCGGGTAACAAACTAATTTTCTTACCCGGGTATAAAAAGATCATGCATGTAACGTTACTCACATCCGGTTTGTAGTCTTATCAGACTATTCTTAACTTATAACTTAAACATTCTCTATATCTATCTCTTACGGTTTGGCCGCTGAAACAGCACCACGGACGGACCGACGGACGGACTTGTCTAATAGATAAGAGATGTAAGGTTTTTAGTTATAAATATCTTACTATTTGTTCTTTAATTAAACGTACATACATGTATATATTGAATTTGTTCATGGTTTATATAATATACTTATATATGTAGCAGTATATGTATTCTATCCGTTACCCTAGCATCCCATAACACAAGCCTTACAGTGCTTACTTTGGGGCTAGGCTAATTGGTTTGAGTGTTAGAAACATTTATTATGATTATTTATTTCACATCGATCGACTCACCTAGCATTATAAGTTAGTTGAGCAAAAAGCAATTAACAAACTAATTTTCTTACCCGGGTATAAAAAGATCATGCATGTAACAGCTTTCAGATATAGACGTTGCAAGTGTTGGCATTGCCAAGTTATGCTTTTAGTTAGCCAGAAAAATATTAGTGATGTTATCGAAATACACATTATAATTTTTCTCCAGGTTTTTTTTTTTTTTAATGTTATAGGGGGCATACGAGCCGACGGCTCACCTGATGGTAAGTGATCACCGTCGCCCATGGACACTTGCAACACCAGGAGTATCACAAATGCGATGCCGGCCTTTAAGGAAGGAGTACGCTCTTTTTTTTTTTTTATGCTACACATAAACTATGCCGCTAAGCCTGCGAGGCTTCCTGATATTGCTTTTATTTTATTTAAACTGTAAATCTTCAATATGTAGAATGCTTGCACCATTCACGTTCTGTCGGAACGCACCTAAGTAGGAGCAATACTTCGGTATTCGCTATGTGCGAAGTACATGGTGGGGGTATAGTGAAGCGATCGCAGCGCTTATCGTGGCAGAAATACGCAACAATCCGGGAAAGTAAAGTCAATTTGCACGGAGTTCGTAATAAACAAAAATTTTTAAAATGCCTATTAATAGATGTTGTTGTGTTGTGAATTGCAAAAATAAGGGCACAAATAGTCTGTGTATATATTTCCTACATTGGACTGGAAATTAAATCAAAGAAATAAATGGATAGATGCCATAAAAAGAAATAAGTAAGCGAAATAACCTTAAATTATGATCAATTTTATTTGCGCTATATATTTTATGTGATATTCATTATTGTCTTTATTATTTTAGTGTTGATGGGTCGCCATGGTATCCCAAACCTGACGACACAATTTGTAGTGAACATTTTATGGGAAACAAAAAATCAGACGAGGAAGAAAATCCGAGTTATGCTCCTACGATATTCCCTGAAATATATCGAAAGAGGAAGGTTAATGATTCACAGGTCCTAGCTAGATATACACGCTTGACAAAACGAAGAACCACAAAAGTCTCAGATACCACATCAAGTCAAATAATAATTGAAGAAGGGAGTGAATTAAATCAAACTCAACCTTTTATGATCGATCAAGGATGTCAAGTCAATATGTTTTCTGAATCGAAATTAAGAGATACAACTTTTATTTGTATTAGATTAATTTACAGTGATCACTGTGATGCTGAAATCCAACATCAAGAATTTTAATGACAAATAATTCAAGAAAGAAAGATAAAAGCTGTGGCACTGACAAAAAATCGTATGAGGATCAATCTACCGAAACAAAAAGTCAAGAATTTGTTGGTATTTCATCAATAACAAATGATCAAGAACTCCTAGATCTTGCTGGTGTGTCATTTAGCAATTTTGAGTTTTTATTAACAAGATTAACTATGTAGTCCAGGCAACGAATGCTCAAAAACAGGTATAGAGGGAATTGCTTAGAACACAATTTTTGACTTCGTGACTTTGTTAGGACTAGTTAGGAGGTAAACATCCCGCCCGTAGCCCTTAAGCCGGGGTGGGGGGGGGGGGGCTTGAAGGTCCCATTTTTAGGTTTTTCGCATATATCTCGAAAACTATGCATCCTAGCGACATGAGACTTTCACAAAAGTGAAAGCTGATTAAATTTGCTACAAGTCTTATTCAGTCAAATTTTTTGATATCTTGTATAGTTTTCGAGATATCCGCTCTTGAAAGTCTGTAATTATGGAAAAAAAATTTGTTCCCATTTTTGCTCTATTTGACCGGATAACTCTTCAACAATGCACCCAAAAAATAAATGCCGGCCGTAGGGTTGTAGAGCATTAAATTATCTTCAATAATAGAAACAATTGCCTTTTTTTTTATTTAAGGACAAAATTGTTAGTGTAGTAGACGTATGGGGGCGGTACGGTGGGCACTAGGCCGCGTACTCAGCCCCCACGCGCGGGCCGTCCTGCGCACGTCTGTGGGGTCCTCGCGATACCCCGGGAGACCCCTGCCGCGGAACCTCGGCAAGGCCGGGAGGCTGCTAGGAGACGCGGAAGAATCCCTAAACGGGGATTCCGCGGCTTCGCACTAAGCAGCTTAGAGGGTGTTCGCAGGGTTTTTAGCGGATATTATGCCGTAAAGCGCCCGTAAGGGTTACGGGGTCCTCAGTGGGCAGCCACTGCTGGAGCTCGTAAGGCTTGCGGGAGCCAGATAATTTAATGCTCTACAACCCTACGGCCGGCATTTATTTTTTGGGTGCATTGTTGAAGAGTTATCCGGTCAAATAGAGCAAAAATGGGAACAAATTTTTTTTCCATAATTACAGACTTTCAAGAGCGGATATCTCGAAAACTATACAAAATATCAAAAAATTTGTCTGAATAAGACTTGTAGCAAATTTAATCAGCTTTCACTTTTGTGAAAGTCTCATGTCGCTAGGATGCATAGTTTTCGAGATATATGCGAAAAACCTAAAAATGGGACCTTCAAGCCCCCCCCCCCCTCCCCCCGGCTTAAGGGCTACGGGCGGGGACTTTTGATATGTTTACCTCCTAACTAGTCCTAACAAAGTCACGAAGTCAAAAATTGTGTTCTAAGCAATTCCCTCTATACCTTTTCGTTGCCTGGACTAATGAAAAAATGTACAGTTTCCACTAAAGACCGACTTCTGATTTTTTTGATAAAAATTAAAACTGGCTTGACATTTTCAGCATTGAGTGTGTTATTTGGTGTACAAAAAAACCACAATCTCACGTATATTTCATTCGATCTTACAAAATCTAGCTTGTTCAACTGGTAATTTAATCTTTTGGCCGAATAGAGCCACCGTACAAGCAACAATGCCCAAGTGTTTCAGTCCAGATTACATCAATACAAGAGTTATTATTGACTGTACTAAATTCCGAATTGAAATCCGACAGTATTTAAATTATTATACAATATATAATAATTTTTATTTATCTTTAATTTACTATATTTACTAGAAATCAATAAAATACAAACTGATGTCATTATTTGGCATAATCCCGGAAAGTTGCGCATTGTAGGTGGCGCTCTGTCGTGCACATAGCGAATACACCCCGGCAAACTTCTTGAGCTACGACCACAGACAAGGAAACCTGCGCAGTAGCAAAGGAGACCCGGCACTTTTCATAGAAAAAATGCTAAACTTGTACACAGTTGAATTTGGTCTCAAAATAAAGCCAAAATTACTTGCTACATAAAACTACTTTTGCCTTATTTTTAGTGAATCGTGGAAAGAAGTTATTTAATGATTAATATTTTTTGATATGGAAACCCTAAATCTTCAAGGGACAGAATTTTACTTCAAAATATTACTCAAGTGACTGTAAAAACCATGATTCCTTTGCTTTTTCTAAATAAAAAACCAAATGTCAATTTGACAATCCTAAAATACAAACAAAAAATCATTCGCATTTCGCATCCGCTCCCGCGTACTGTGGTGAATGTTCTCTGCTGTGATTGCCTTTTTATCCGTTATTTCTCTTGACGACCCGGCTACTTAGAGAGGTTATATTGACAAATCTACGTATTTGACGTTGACAGCTAGCTGCTGATGACAAATATTGCCAGACTACGTTACCCAATTATGAAACACAGATAAAAAAATTAAAAAAGTATACAACTTTGGCACAAAATGCCGGGTGTCCTTTACACACAAAAACGTCTATTGCGGAAGTTTATTTGTCTATAGTTTTGCTGAAGAAGTGTGCTGCTACTTATATACTTGGAAATATCGAGGTGGCAGTCATTTGCCAAGGTAACCAATTTGATCCTGGTGAACCTTATGGTAGCCATACACACTACGAGAAATCGTTACGATTAGACTGTCCGACCGTCCGAACGGTACCGATAAATCGTAGCGTGTATGTAATACCGGCCATACACACTACGAGAAATCGTTACGATTAGACTGTACAGTCCGAACGGTACCGCTAAATCGTAGCGTGTATGTTATAAAACTGCACAGTTTCCTATACTAAACGAAATCGTATAAACTGTTCCGTTCGAACTGTACAGTCTGATCGTAACGATTTCTCGTAGTGTGTATGGATATCATTATGTAGAGTGACTACACACATATACACACAAACACATACACACTCACACACACATTAATCAATAACGTTTTTGTAATCATCCGGGGTCTCGAATCGAACCACTGCCTTTCATAACACAGGCATAGCCTAGCCTATAATATATAAGTATATTTATATAGAAAATACATATTAAACATCCACGACTAGAGTACAAATGCTCGTATTCATCACACAAACATCTGCCCCCACCGGGATTCGAACCCGGGACCTGTCGAGTCGGCGACACCATGAAACCCGGCGTACAAACCACTCGGCCACGGAGGTCGTCAATAAAAGTTATCTGGCAGTATTAATTTCAAATTGTTTACAAATACGGCAGAAACAGACTTAAGAAACGCGACGCCACGCCACGCCATGCGTGGTGAATCCAGAATCACATTATAAACATCCGATGCGACGCGCCATAGAATAGATAATGCGCGTGGCGTGGAGTGGGGTGGCGTCGCGTTTCAGTAGTCTGTTTCTGCCTTTATTCTCTACAACATACTTAAGACTCAGTCCTCTGTAACCTTAGAACGTACCAATATCGTTCGTTTGCAAGTCCAAAGTGTCATTGTCAAATGTGTACTGATTTTTAGTCCGGCAGGCGAGGAAGCACTGTTGGGTTTTTAGTGGGTAGCCCCCCCCCCCCCCCCTCGTCCCGAGCAGCCGCTGAGCCAGTTTGGCTGAGCGGGTGGCCTTTCATAACACAGGCATAGGCATAGGCCTAGCATGAAAGTCAGGGGACCTACTTATAAGACTATAAGATAGCAAAGCATTCCTGGTTTATTTTAAGATGATGTTTTTTTTTATGTTATAGGTGGCATACGAGCGGACGGCTCATCTGATGGTAAGTGATCACCGTTGCCCATGGACACTTGCAACACCAGGAGCATCACAAATGCGATGCCGGCCTTTAAGGAAGGAGTACGCTCTTTTATTGAAGGTTTTTGGGTCGTATTGGTCCGGAAACACTGCTGGCGACAATATATTCCACAGTTTTCACTATATTTTTTTACCACGTACGACACATATGGTAAAAAAAATATAGTAGTTTATAATAGTATATATGATATTGTAGTAGTAGTTGTAAGGTTTGATGAATAAACATTATTATTATTATTACTCTAGCGAAATATGCAGAACAATTTGCAGGAAAGCCAATAAGAAGTACTCACCCAAAGTCTTGCCTTTCTCGATGGAGAGCATGGAGTCATCTGTCCTTGTCCGGCCGAAGCCAAGAGCCGCGCCCGTGGCGTCCTGCCCGAGCTGTCCTCCATAGAAGTCCCCGAAGGCAGTCGCGGTGCCGAGCAGTCCCGAGCGATCCTGCAGCGCTGCCTTCGCTTTCTCCACACTCTGCTTCAACTGTTCGAAGGTCGACTGGTGCAGGCGGTAGGGCGGCCATTCTGTCGTCGGCCACGGCTCCTCCTTCAAGGCACTGCGTTTTAGCTCGAGGGCGCCTGCGTACGAGCAACTGCTTTCGTACATCGCAACTTTGCTGAGTGCCGACGCACACCTCAGACCGCGGAAGTCGAGCCTGCGGACACAATGATAATAATATAATAACAATGTTTCCCACATACACACACCAATGGCATACGATAGGGTGTCATACAGTATATTGCTTCAGAAACTATATAATACTATATAATTCATTTTATCTATATTGCGATACCCTGACAGGGTTCATGTTAGGTACTTTATGCATTTTGTAACTTGTAACCGTCCATGTAACCACATGACTGCAATAAATTGAATTGAATTGAATTAAAATAAAATACGTTCCGGACTTATTTTAGCCGCGGAGAAGAACTAGCGAAATAGATTCCACAACAATCATGAAATAACGATATCACTCAGCGCTGTCTTTACACTAAATAAATATTTCCAACACTCACACCAATTAGCCTAGCCACAAAGCAAGCACTGTAAGGCTTGTGTTATGGGATGCTAGGGTAACGGATAATAGTATGAGTAATACAAATAAACCACGCAAAGAAAACGGCTCATGCTACATGATTCTATGGTTTTTTTCGAGTGTGTATGCTGTTGGTCGCAGATGACCTTTACAGCGTCACCGGGTCCCGGGACGGCCAGATCCCAACGGGACCTTAAGCCGAGAATTGGCGAGTGCCTCTAGAGTATTCCAGGCGGATGGCATCTCCCCACGGGGTCTATTCTCCGTCAGGAGCCTCTAGACCACTCGATCCTAGACGGCGTCTCTGAGACTCGGACCTCGGCTCTAGTTAGCCGTTGTCGTGTTGGGCGGGGAAAACGCCCAGTTAGACCGGGTCTTCGCACTAGTGTTGGGTAGGACACGACTTGAAAAAGAGTTTGTAAGAGTAGCTTCTTTTTTGTACTGAGCCAGTACAATGTCCCACTTCAAATGAGGCGAGGCGTACTGAAGCTCGGCAACACATTTGAAGTGACGAGTACAAATATGACATTGAGGCGTACAGAAGCTCGACATTACGTTTGTGTGCACGAGTAGCACCTGGAGCGTAAGTTCTGAACGCAACCCTGGGCTGCGTTCAATACCTACGCTCTGAGTGCAACTTTTACCCTGACGTTTAAATTTTGACATAAAATGTATGAAGCTAATGTCAACTTAGATATTTGTTGCACCTGGAGCGTAGGTTTTGAACGCAACCCAGTGCGAGAGACAAGGATTAGGAAGGAGAGATACAGATACAGATGGATAGTGCGTAGAGGACTTAAATGAAATGTCATGCCTCGCTCTCTCTCAGACTTACGAAGAGTGAGCGAGTAACGAGACGCGACTATCGCGACATTTAATGTGAAGTAGTACATTTAAAAATTTTGAGCCGCTCTTACATTTTGACGTCATGTCCGGGACAAATGTACCGCCTCTTGTAAGTCCTACTCAACACTACTTCGCACTCTTATCTTACGGGTGCGGTGTCTGCCTAGTGCTTAGCTAGTGTGTAAGTTTGCTAGCTGTGTAGTATTGGTGTGGGAGGAATCGGACGCCGCGTGTTGCCGCGGGTGATTTCGTCGACGGGTTAATGATGTGCGTGACTCTAATGTCAGATTAAAATAACGTATTAAAATTCGTTAAAGACTATGACAAATTAATAACGCACTATGAAAAGATCGTCCTTCACAAAGTACCGCCACTACAAGGGTTGCCAGATTGAGAAATCAAAATTTCTGGACAATATTATGAAATATCTGGACATTAGGATTTTTGGCTGGACAAAAAAATCAGCATGACTAAAAAAAAATCTTATTATTACAAAACAGAGGAACCTTAATTAAACAAAATTAATATGAAATAACTTTTTTGCCACATACATTAATCAGCATTATCATATTTTTTTTTTACTATTACAAAACAGAGGATCCTTAATCAAACAAAATTAATATGAAATCACTTTTTCTGCCACATATATTTCGGCGGCGGGCGGGAGGGTTTCGAGGGCGGGTCGGATGGGCGGGAAAGTCCCGGGCATAGATAGCGAGAGACCGCAGCGGAGCCAGTGTTGCCAACTCGGTGGAAAAACCACTAATACTGGTGGTTTTTAATTTTAGCTGGACATTTTGCCTAAAACCGGGACACTGGACAACGTGTAAATTAAATTGGTATGACATTATTTATTAATGAGATTAGATTATATTTGATATTAATTGTACTTAGTTGACATTAATCTCTTTAATTTCTTGGAATGATATTAAATTATTAATTTGACATGATTATTTATTTTATTATTTTTTGGTTTTTATTTTTCTTTTCTTTTTTCTTAATTTTGTTGAATTGGAATGTATGTTAATGTTTTTATGTATGACTTGCCGGCGTTTTGGATATTTCTGTAAGCCGGCATGTGTTACTGAATAAATAAATAAAATAGCTGGACAATCCAGCCAAGTCCAGCCAATCTGGCAACCGTAGCCACTACTGACGCTATGAGCTCGAGCATACCCCTCCTGCACTGATTGCCGAGTCGTAGAACTGTCATCTATGCGTGTGTAAAATATTTTTTATGTTTAATGCGATTCAAATAAGAATTGGAAAGCCAATTACCCCCATGTTGAGGAGCTCGATGGCGCAGGTGGCTAGCGCGTTCGGCTGCGATCGTTGAAGTTAAGCAACTTTCGCAGTGGTCAGTCATTGGATGGGTGACCAAAAATTTATTATCTCGAGCTCCTCCGTGCTTCGGAAGGCACGTTAAGCCATTGGTCCCGGCTGCATTTGCAGTCGTTAGCACCCACCAATCCGCACTGGGCCCGCGTGGTGGGTCATGGCCCAATCTCCCTATTCCATCCATAGGGAAGGCCTGTGCCCCAGCAGTGGGGACATTAATAGGCTGATGATGATGATGATGAATGACCCCCAACTGTCAAATGTCGCTTGAAAAGTACGGTTTGCAAAAAAAAAACTTGTACCCTTTTTTTAGCTCTCTGTTAATTCTAGAATAAAAACCACACATTTGTAAACAAATAATAACATTAAATAAAACTAGTTTTTACGGGTTAATGCACGAAACTTTATTTATTTATTGACGTTTCGTAGCCTTTACAGGCTACGTCGCGTCATCAGAATCAAACTTTTATTTAATTTGTCGAGCTACCTTCGAAAGACTTTTATTGAGCGTTCGGTTATTTCATTGTTCGATTTTAGAGTTTTATTGTCTATGTATGAATTTATTATTTAATTTACTTAATAAAGTATTTTATTTAAAATTCCTTTTTGTAATTTTGAATTTATTTATTGACCCTTACTACCGTAAACAATAACAAATATTGAGAATTAATATTGGTTGATATTTTTGTTCATTTATTGAGCTTTAGCTATGAATGGTTGATAACCTAAACCGTCAACCAAATGTCACTTTAAGTTGCGTTCAGACACTCAATTTAAAACTTTCGTTTACCTAAAGGATGCATGTTCGTATGTGACCTAGTAATAATGCATGATTATTCATAACTATTCCGGCGGTAATGCAGAGATGAGCGGAATTGAAGAGCTAGATTCTGATTTATGTTTTTTCTCACACAGTCTTAATAAATAAATATTATTAAAAATTAGTTGTTTTTTTTCTCAATCTTAGTAAAATATTTTAATAAAAAAATCTGATGTTCTTTCTCACTTAATCTTAGTTAGAAGTTTTGTTAAATAAAATCTTCTTTTTGCTCACTCTACCTATTTGGTTTGAATTGACAGCTATGACGTCAAAATATGGCGCCCAGTCGCTCCTATTCTTAGTTGAATCAGCCTCTGCCTTTCAGTCTTAAAAAGTTTTACATTTATAATATAACAATAGTAAGGTGGTAGTCAGCAACAGTAAAGATCGAGACAGAATCACGCAGACTCAATATAATTAATAAAAAAAGGCTTTTTAATTTAAATTCATTTCACCGGGAACCGGACAATCAAGTTTCACGATAGCGCAAGATTTTTGAAATTAAAAACATCTTTAGCGGCGTTGTACACTTTTTTTGTATGGATAAAAAATGTTAAACCCGCGTCAGTTTAAACACGTGGGCTGATCGCATCATGACATGACACACAATAAAATTACAAAGGTTGTTGACTTTCAATGTATTGGACGAAACATAGTAATATTTTATTTTACCGTATTATAATAATAAGTCTCTATCTAGGACGTCCACGTGGCAGCTTTATTGTGAAGAAAATGCATTTTTTTACAATAGATGTCGCTAGGTGCGCTTAAGTGTGATTCATGTAAGTTGATTTCTTTAAAATAAATGTCGCTAAGTGCGCTTATACGTGATTCATGTAACGGCGCCATAGCTTAGTATCATCATCATCATCATCGTTAGCCCATTAATGTCCCCATTTCTGGGGCACAGGCAGTCCCTTTGGATGGAATAGGGAGACAGGGCCGTTACCCACTCCGGGATTGGTGCGTGCTAGCTACTGCAGATGTAGCTGGGACCAACGGCTTACCGTGCTTCGAAGCACGGAGGAGCTGGAGATAATCAGTTTTTTCGTTACCCATCCAATGACCGACCATTGCGAATGTTGCTTAACTTTTACGATCGCGAGCCGAATACGCTAAACATATGCGTCATCGAGCTCCTTCTTGTATCATCATCATCATCATCAGCCTATTCATGTCCCCACTGCTGGAGCAGAGGCCTTCCCTATGGATGGAATAGGAAGATTGGGCCATGACACACCACGCGGGCCTAGTGCGGATTGGCGGGTGCTGACGACTGCAGATGCAGCCGGGACCAACGGCTTAACGCGCCTTCCGAAGACTATATTCAACCGCAACGCCCTACCCCGCAGATTTAGGGAAAACTTTAGTAGTGAAACATCTTTACGCGCGCTTGACTTGATGAGTAAGCTGGCGAATGCGTTACGCGTTACGAAAACTATTTTCAGGTGAGGCGAACGGGAGTTGACTGGGGGCTATGTGCAAGAGAAAGCAGTGCGCGCGCACATTTTCTTTCTCTCTTTCTCTTATAGCTAGTAAATGAAACATGTTTGTGTTTACACATGTATATATTGTACATACACACACACACATATATATATACAGATGGAGCTAAAGAAGTTTCACTTCAGTCGTGTGGCCATAAGCACACTCTAGTAATATATGTTATTTACGGGATTGTTACCATGTACCTTGTTTTTAGCGAGTTTCCGATATTTCGGCACTGTTGCAAGCGCCATGATCACGAAGGAACAGTTACTCCCTGATCATGGCGGTCATTATTACTATAATGTTAGTGACCATGAAAGTTTAAAACAATATAAGCACACTCATTTTTTTCTCTTCTAAATATAATAAAAAGCAGTACTTTGCTTTCCCAAATAGACGTTCCAATAAATAATAATAATAAATATTTCCAACACACACACCAATTAGCCTAGCCCCAAAGTAAGCACTATAAGGCTTGTGTTATGGGATACTAGGGTAACGGATAGAATACATATACTGTACATATATAAGTATATTTATATAGAAATACATATTAAACATCCATGACTGGAGTACAAATGCACGTATTCATCACACAAACATCTGCCCCCACCGGGATTCGAACCCGGGACCTCTCGAGTCGGCGACACCATGAAACCCGGCGTACAAACCACTCGGCCACGGAGGTCGTCAAATCAATGAAAGCGGATAATCTGATTACGTGGTATACATGGGCGTAGCCAGGTACGGGCAGGGCGGGGCAGCTGCCTCCCCCCAGATCGTAGAGCTTCAGAACCAAAAATTAAATCTCTTATCTATTAGACAAGTCCGTCCGTCCGTCTGTCTGTGGTGCTGTTTCAGCGGCCAAACCGTAAGAGATAGATAAAGAGAATATTTAAGTTATAAGTTAAGAATAGTCTGATAAGACTACAAACCGGATTTGAGTAACGTAGCACTTCCGGTTTTCGAGAAATCACGAATTTCAAACGAAACCACAAAAAATCTCCGAAGCTCTCAATTAATTAAATACATATTTTTTTTTTGGTGAACATTTGGTTCACTGGTTTGCTAGTAATAAATAATTCAAACACTAAATATAAAATTTAAAAAAAATATAGAATCGCACATCACTCATTAGTCTCGTTACTAAAGCTCTAATTTCGATAGGACTAGGTACTCGTAAACAGTGAAGTGATTTCGTACGTACGTTAAGCATTTCTTGGACGTAAAATGATGGATATAAGGATATGATTTTATTTACTTTAAGCATTTAACTGCTAGATGTTTAAATCTAAAGAAAAGTTTACTAGAAAAAAATCCACGCGGACCAGGCAGCGGACGGGACTCGAACCCGCATCCTTCGCTATCCGGGCGAATGCACTGACCATTATGCTACCACGGCCCTATTGGATTTTTTTCTAGTAAACTTTTCTTTAGATTTAAACATCTAGCAGTTAAATGCTTAAAATAAATAAAATCATAACTATAATTGCTATTTCTGCTTTCAAATGTTTAATACTTGAAAAAGTATTCATTTGACATTGTGGGTTACCTACAATGCGAAGAGATGGCGCTGCCTTGCAGCTTAAGGCTAGGAAAATTTCGACGCGGCTAATAGGGCCGTGGTAGCATAATGGTCAGTGCATTCGCCCGGATAGCGAAGGATGCGGGTTCGAGTCCCGTCCGCTGCCTGGTCCGCGTGGATTTTTTTCTAGTAAACTTTGGATATAAGGATTTTTTTAAAGTCTGTAGTCTGTGTAATGTTACTGTGCGTACAACTAACAAGTATTAATGTATTATTTATTACTAGCAAACCAGTGAACCAAACGTTCACCAAAAAAAAATGTATTTAATTAATTGAGAACTTCGGAGATTTTGTGTGGTTTCGTTTGAAATAGAAATCACGTGATTTCTCGAAAACCGGAAGTGCTACGTTACTCACATCCGGTTTGTAGTCTTATCAGACTATTCTCAACTTATAACTTAAACATTCTCTTTATCTATCTCTTACGGTTTGGCCGCTGAAACAGCACCACAGACGGACGGACGGACTTGTCTAATAGATAAGAGATATAATTTTGCCGGGCCATCTGTCGTAGCCACACATTGCCGGGCAACTATGGCCCGTTTAGAACACAGGTTTAGAAGCATTATAAAAATAAGTTAACTTCGCTCTTGTTCTCAACACAACCCAACAGCTAAAATGTTAAGTGTCCAGCGAAAGATGGAACAAAAAAATTTACATGCACTTTCAGGTGAAGTCTTGAAACGGTTCTGCGAAGAACCGAGAAAATTGCTCTTGTTTATATAAAATTTAGTTTTTGACGTGACAACGTCTTAAATTAGGTTGCGGCTGGGAGTCACTTATGAAAAAGTGTAACGCTCGGTAACGTTACGATGAGTTTAAGTTTACATGTACAATGTTTTAGTAAACAAAATATATTTCTATAGTTAAAATTTGTGCAATTCTTATTTTCATTCAATTCCTTGTTCCTATTGTGCAATTTAATTATATTCATATCAATAAATATTCTACCGAGAAAATGACGTTGTCACGTAAAATCTTCGCCCGTAAAACCGACTTTACAGGCAACCATTTTTTTGTAGCGAACATATTAGTTTCACTTGCCTGCCCCCCCTTAAACTAAATACTGGCTACGCCCTAGTGGTATACAAAAGATCGATACATTCTACAAGTTAGAGCAGTACCTCTAGCACGAACCAAAATCGAATTCGTAACGTTTGCGAGTCCGAAATGTCATTGTCAAGTATGTACTGATTTTTAGTTCCCGTTACGTCCAAAGTGCCGCTGCTGTTCAAGTTTCCATACAAAATTTGACATTGACATTTCGGTTTGCAGACTATTCGAATTCGATAATGGTTCGTGCTAGGGGTACTGATGTCCCTATTATACAGTACTAGCAAACCAGTGAACCAAATGTTCACCAAAACCTGATTTAAAAAAATAGTTATTTATTATACAAGAGTGGAAAGTTCCTTTTTAACCGCGTGCTCGATTTGGATGACCGAGCAAGCGAAGGATTCTAAAGTTGAATCACGAGCGCAGCGAGTGATTCTAAATTAGAATCCTGAGCGTCAGCGAGGGAAACAAACGAGCACAAGGTGAAAAATCTTTCCACTCGAGTGCAATACGTAACTTTTCATCCCACCTCAGCGAGGAAATGACAAAATGAAAAAGAAAACAATTTATAATGACAAAATATTTAAGCAATAAAACGTGAAAAACTAGAATGGCGCGAAGCACGCAAATAAAACAAAGAAACCAAGAAGGTTCCAAATTTAAATTTTTTCACAATTTAAAAAGTTCTAATCATAAATTTGGCACCATAGAGGTTACATTAAATAGGTTTAATGACGTTTTGAATTTACAATTATATTGAGTACTCATTATATGTGATGTTCTAAATTCAAATCTACTTTGCCGCTCAAGCGAATAAAATAGAATTTTCCAGCCAGATTTCGAAGCGCAAAATTACACTTTCCGAGGTGGTGGGATGAAAAATGTATTTAATTAATTGAGAACTTCGGAGATTTTGTGTGGTTTCGTTTGAAATTCGTGATTTCTCGAAAACCGGAAGTGCTACGTTACTCAAATCCGGTTTGTAGTCTTATCAGACTATTCTTAACTTATAACTTAAATATTCTCTTTATCTATCTCTTACGGTTTGGCCGCTGAAACAGCACCACAGACGGACGGACGGTCTTGTCTAATAGATAAGAGATTTACCAATACGCGCCAGCAATAGTTTTTTAATACCTAATTATCAAATGTCTCTCAGCTCGCGTCTTCTCTTAAAACTCTCAATCCAGACTAAAATGTATAAATTTCCATAACTATTTTATCAACTAACAGATCCCATAAATCTGTAATCTCTTATCTATTAGACAAGTCCGTCCGTCCGTCTGTCTGTGGTGCTGTTTCAGCGGCCAAACCGTAAGAGATAGATAAAGAGAATATTTAAGTTATAAGTTAAGAATAGTCTGATAAGACTACAAACCGGATTTGAGTAACGTAGCACTTGCGGTTTTCGAGAAATCACGAATTTCAAACGAAACCACCCAAAATCTCCGAAGTTCTCAATTAATTAAATACATTTTTATTTTTTAAATCAGGTTTTGGTGAACATTTGGTTCACTGGTTTGCTAGTACTTTTATAATTCTCACCGAATGAACTACAGACATATGAACAAATTTCAAAATTCATTCATTCATTCAGTTCAGGCTGTTACAAGCACTTGTGAATGTCGAAAACGCCATTACGACATTTCGGTTTGCAAACTATTCGAATTCGATAATGGTTCGTGATAGGAAAAAAATTTAAAAGTGTTTTAAATGAGTGGCTGCTTAGCCTTCGATATGAAGATATCGAATCTCTTATACAGTAAAATAATAAATAAGAAATTATGTAAACCTACAAAATACAAAGAGAGATATATACACACACACACACACACAGACACACACAGACACACACAGACACACATACACTCACACACAGTCACAAACACATACGCAAAAACGTTGTGTGGTTGTTAATGTGGTTGATAACGTTTTACATTGTTCTGTACAAACTATTTAACTGCAAATAAAGATTTTTTTTATAGGAGTACAGCCCTCTCACCTCATATCGGATATTCTTTTCCGTTTCGCTCTTGTCTTTGTCTCTTTCCTTATATCTTCCGTCGTGGATGCTTATTTTGTGGTATCACATTTCAGTGATACCACCACTTAATTTACAATACACACAACACAGTCACAACACTATTATTGGAGCAGACATAATTATGGTGCGGAACTATGGTGTTTAATTGTTGGATCCATGGATCCTTGTTGATCATTTCACAGTGGCCTTCCGATGACTGCGGGCGCTTGCGCCGCTTGCCATAATGTTCAAATTGATCCCATCCGGTTGTATAGTTGAAGAGACAGTGTGCGGCTGAATAGTGTTGAATGTGTTATTGTACTAACGGGTTTACAAGTAAATTTGCAGGTGATATCTCTATACCACATCACAAAAAGAGAACTTCTAACTTCATTGAAATGGAAAGGAAAAAATATTTTTAAAGTCTAACTACGATGTACATGTGTTATGCAATATTATCTATGTTATTAATAACAGATTGAATATAAGAGAATGGTGTCAATTCCGACACGCTTCTTTAAACCTAAATTTAAATTTGACAACAGCGTATCCTTGTCATTCTCTATACGGAATGAAAAGGAGAGATTGATGTTAAATTTAGTATTAAGTTTAGAGAATCACGCCAGAATCGACACCAAACATCGACAAATCCAATCTAGCGATAAAACAAAATGTAAGGGATTGTTAAACAATTTTAAATGAAAACAGCCGAATGTTTTCGCGGAGTAAAATAATGAAGAAGTTAAAAATATCGTACAGTTTTGAAATTATGAGATGAGAGCTGGTACGCTATATGTATTTTATTAAGACAAGCTGTTGCCGTTGGTACTCGCGGTAGCGTTGTGGAACTAATGATATTTTATTGTGGTTATTAAATAGTTTTTTTTTAGTTATTTTGCCATGCAAGGTTTTACGCTACAATAACGTCATCTATGTCCATATTAATGTTTTCTTCTAAGGAATTTTCAATAGGTAAAAAAATTTCTTTAACCAAAGTTCAACGACTATTACTCGTAAACTAACAAATCTATCTTAACCGTTATAGTTTTATTCTTTTATTTTTTAAGCATGTAACTGCTTGATGTTTAAATCTATGAGATCTATCGAGGAGATGGCGCTGCCTTGCAGCTTAAGAATAGCTAGAGGAATTTCGACGCGGCCGTCAGGGCCGCGGTAGCATAATTGGTCAGTGCATGGGCCCGGATAGTGAAGGGTTCGAGTCCCGTCTGCTGCCTGGTCCGCGTCGAATTTTGTCTCGCTATAGTTTTCCTTAAAAATTGATGAAAAGCACTAATATCACCAATTTTATCCAGGTTTTTACCCTTGTCAGGACCACAGAACCCTAAAAATGTTGACAAGCAAAACAAACTTAATCAGTGAAATACAACAAAAGTGTTGACTGAGTGAATCAAAGTGCCCGATCAGACAGTGTAATTATTATTTCCTTGATATAGCACCGACAATCATGACAATCACTTAGATAAGTTTTACATTTTAAACACTTCATTGTAAAGATAACTTCTAATTTTTTTTTTGCTTCGCTAAGTCTGATGGTTATGAATCACTACAAAAAAAGCGAGCGAGCCTTACAGTAGTCGCTTATGATATGTAACGTGTGAAACCTCACCTTATATTAGTAAAAAAAAAACCTACTACAAAAGGAATAAGCCATTTGAACATTATGTTCTAAAATCAAAATCAAATAGCGCGCGCTTTGGCGACTTCCTGTTACACACTTCCGTCCCATTTCACGAAATCACTCAAAAAAATTGCGTGCCAGTTTTCACGTTAATAAATCGGTCGTCTCCAGGACTACAAGGGAAATAGTCGCATATCCAATTTATATACTCCTCGATGATTTGACCACGAGCGACTCTTTGTGTCGGTATGTTCTGCACAAATACATATATATATATAGTTATATATAGTTATCATCTTATCCTAAAACCGTTGACCTAATACCTAAAAAAACCAAATTTTCAAAATATTGCACTGGTCCGGTTCGCTTAAATATAAGTGCCGTAATTCGGTAAGCAAACAATATGTATGACAATATCTTCCGTCTCATCATTAACATATATACTTATAAATTCACCCGATATACTACGTTTTGGTTTCCAGTAAATTAATGCTGTATTTAAAAAAATGCATGTTTGTCGTGGAACACTGAAGGCAACGGTTGAAACGAAGTCAAAAATATTTATATGCCAGCCACCAATCGCTCTGGGACCCGGGATTTTGACAAACTTTTTAACCAAATTTTAAATCAAGTACACAGCCACCGCCGTCAGTTTTCACCCACCTAGCTGTCGATCAAGGTAAGGTCCGTGACGTTACTGCCTCCTTGTTTAGGTAAACTCTTTGCTCTTGCAATGCCTACGGTTGGCAGTTATATTAAAAAGTTAATGTCATGATTTTAAGATTTGAAATAAGGAATCATCTGTCTTTTGATAGAAGGTTCCATACAAGAGACGATCTTCAGGCACCGACCCTTGTGTAGCTTAGATAAAAATAATTGTATTCGCCTAAAATCTAATATAAAATAATAACCATCGTCAAATTGTTTCAATAAATCCCTACGCCCCTGAGTTTTATCCACTCTGGCTAGAACTTCTCAGTACCCACCCAGTTGCCTAGCTCGCTGCCCCGTTAGGTTATAACGGAAAAATCTTACAAAATTTGGCCAATCCGCCATCCATCGTCCGTCCGAAATGGAACTGCGCTCAAATAAAATTTAACAAGAAGTTCGATAGCGTAGTGGTTAAAGCATTTCGTCGCGATTGTGAATGTTGAGAAAACTCTCCAATGGCTCGGTTTTTAATACAGTTGATGGCTGGTCACAGTCATCACAGTGAATTATCTAGAACTCCACCATGCTTTGCCCATCGCAGGCGTCACCTACGCCAATAAGAAATAGCGACACATCCGTTTACAGCCGCTTGTCTACCGCGAGCCCGTCACGCCATCTCGATCTCATACAGAAATAAAAAAAAATGTGTGCGTGAGCTCCCACGCACGACTGGAGTTTACTCCTTAAGTTCGATAGTCTAACCAGACGCAAAAAGAGTTTATTTAACTTAAAAAAGATTGATACTGTATGAAAGGGTAAATTAACAAATTAATGAAAATAATATACATATATAAATATATATTTATTCATTTCATATACATTTTATTATAACTTATCGACGAAATATTTTATATTAAACTTTTTACAATAGTCAATTTCAGTTGTGCATAAATATATCATTAGGAATGTTGATAAAATATTGGTGAAGTTAGTAATCGTATCCATTACTCTTTCCTCTCTCTCAAGCGACTCCAATACTTTTTACCATTTAAAACCAAAATTATGTTAGCGCAATCACTCCTTCTTCCAATTCTCGACTACCCCGATGTCTGTTATCCTGATGTAAATGAAGAGCTACTCAATAAATTATAACGACTCCAAAATTTAGCCATACGATCAGTGTTGCCAGGTCGGATTTTCAAAAATCGGGAGGCGTTATAGAAAAAAACAGTAGATGTATGGAAAGAAAAACAGTAGATGCAGGTGTACTTTTTACGATTTGCACCCCCCCCCCCCCCCCCGAATCGGTAAATCAAATCAAGATAAAGACCAGTAACGAATGTGTTTCTGTGGCTTCTGCCGCCCCTCAAAGCTATTTTTTCTTTAGACAATTACATTTATTTTATAATTATTAAGGTTATTTACATTATTAATGACGAAAAATGCAACTCAACATGCAATTTAAAAAAGAAAATCGTATTCTAAAAAAACAGGAGATTCATGTAGAAAAACAGTAGAACAGGAGAAATTTCAGGAAAACAGGAGATCTCCTGTAAAACCTGGAGACCTGGCAACACTGCATACGATTTATATTTGGTCTGCGGAAGTATGATCATGTGTCAGCTTATCGCTCTCTACTTCAATGGCTCCCTATTCGTCTTCGTCGAGATTTGCATATGCTTGTCTTCCTATTGAAGATTCTCAAAGAGCCTAACTCCCCAGTATACCTGCGTTCCCGATTTAAGTTTCTTCCCCCTCCTTCACGCTCTAGACGACCTTGCATTACTAAGACCCTTGAGCTTCCTAAAAGTAATACAATCTCCTATTTAAATTCCTTTTCTTTTAGGTCTGCACAACTGTGGAATAAACTTCCGTCCAATATTCAGGAATCTCCGACCATCTTCTCGTTTAAGTGTAAAGTCCAAAGATCATTTTCTCAAACAGAAATCTCAAACTTAATGAATCATTCTCACGAAGTATCTTGTTTCTTATTTGTATTTATTTATCAGGATTATATGTATGTTATGTATATTTAGATAGGTATTGTATTTATCTATGAATATTTATGCAAGTTTATTTATGTAGGTGTATGTATTACATAATGTGTATAGTATATATATATATATATTATTTTTAGTTTAATTTTTATTGCACTTCCTGTTTCCCGCTAAGTTTTGAATCTCCGACACCACCTAGGTTGGCTAGAAGAGATCTCTTTTAGAGATAAGCCCACCTTTGCTTACTATGTATTTGACTATATGTTTTAAACTATATGATGCAATAAAGAGTATAATAAATTATGTATTTATTATTATCAGACTATTATCATTTTTTAATATATTTAATAATTAAATCAACATTGTCTGCATTATTAATTACAGTGACAAGTGGTTTATGGTAACTAAAATAAGACACATGGACGTTCGTAGATAAGTGTTTCACGAATCTTGAAAATACCGCATCAATGGGTGTACCATACCTCGTTGTCCCCATTGCTCTATCAGAAACAATATCTAAATTCAGTTCAGATTATAAAAAAATATTAATGTCAATCCGTCATCTTTGTTTGTCAAAGTTGCGCGACATAGGATGCGCACCAAAAACGTAACGAGGTCATTCATCAATAGATTTTACTCCTCACATTTTTCTCATACCGGGCCCCTTATATGCAAAACGATTCTTAAGGAGTAAACTCCAATAATCTCGTTCTCGATGACGGTCCGGAGACCAGGGCCTAATACGCCCTGGACCCGCGTGGTAGATGATGGTTCAGTCCTCTTTTGGTCGGCATAAACTCAAAAAACTCATAACTCATTTATTCAGTCTAGGCTGTTACAAGCTCTTGTGAAAGTCAAACGCAATGAAACATTAAAAACAAGCATTTTGTGACGCGCTACACATAATATCATACTACTATACATATGTAAGATTAACTAACAGTTTTATATCACGACTTTTTCTATTCCATTATCTACCTACCTATTTGCATTGTGCATAACGCATAGTGCATGGCAGAGTTAGCACAGGACATTCCTCAAAGTTTCTAGTTGGCTTTGTTTTAGCGGGCATTGTTTTTGCCAGCCCGAGCGCATTGCGGGCTACCAATCCCGTCTCCCAATGCGATGTGACAGTACGTTATTTTGTTCCGAAAATTAAATTCTAACTGTAATTTAAAGGAGAGAATGGTGTCGATTCTGGCATGATTCTCTAAAGCTAAAGTTAAATTTGACAACAGTGTATCTCTGTCATTCTCTATACAGACTGAAAAGGACAGACTGATGTCAAATTTTTATGCTGCAACATTATGCTGAGGTGGGGCCTAGTTGACGATAGACATTTTGTTTTATGTTTTATGTGTATTTATTGTAACTGTTAATGTATGTCGTCAATAAATGTTTTTCTATCTTTCTTTCTTTTATAATATTTAATGAATTAACATTAAAGATCAATTTCCTCTCTGCATGGGTCATTTTATGCAGAGAGGATATTGCAAAAAGACGAAGCCAAGATTAGTCTTTTTGCAATATCCGGTATTATAGTGAGGATATCTAAAAGAGTAGTATTGCAATGCGCAACAGCAATAGGTAATGCCGACATCCTCCAGCCGCCCACGGCAACTGTACCTACTTGTAACGTAAAGGCCAATTAACACTGGAACGGCTGCGACCCGCAGCGACGCGAGAAACATTTTCTCATTGAATTTGCGGTATGAAATAATTTTAAACTTCCGTCATTTCATCACCAGGCTATTAATATTCCCACTGCTGGGACACAGGTCTTTTCCATGGATGGAATAGGTAGATTCGACAGTGACCCACTACGTGGGCCTAGTGCGGTTTGGTGGGTGCTAAAGTTAGCACCCACCATGCTAAAGAATGCAGATGCAACGAACGGTTTAATGTGCATTGGAGGACGAAGGAGTTCAAGATAACAAGTTTAGAGACAATGGGTCCTTGGGGCCCTGTAGCAGAAAATATTTTTTAAGGATATGACTGACCCAAGATCTGGTAGATTTTTTGCTCAATCATTAGTCTGGGGACCGTGCCCCGCACAGGCGAACTCAATGAAATATTTATTTTGTAATTATTGTTCTACCTTTTGTTGTCATTAATAAAGAATCTAGACAAGTTTTTGATCACCCACCCATTGCGTTAGTTGCTTAACTTCCACAATCGCAGGCCGAACGCGCTTACCACCTGTGCCATAGAGCACTTAGAATTTTCAACTTTATCTACAAAAAAAGACCTGTTGCTTGGAAAGATTGCGCGATGTGGCGAGACCGCACACGCCCGCGCAATCTCTAAGTAGCCGCGCGCTTCTTCAAAATTTTCAAACGAAAGACCAAAAATTGTCGATCACACTGTTTTCATTGAGGATTTGCTCGCTGCCAGCCGCTGCCGTTCCGGTATGAATTGGCCCTAAGTGTCAGCGCAACTGTCGAGATGTGCTCTCATAAATTGACTACACACCGGTCAGCGGCAACAGGAAGCCTACATAGCGGACACCAGCGAAAATCCGCTTTATTAACAGTGTCCTTTATTGTATGGTAACAGATAAAAGAAATATCAGCAAGCAGTTTCATTGTGCGCTGTTTTTATCTATAAAAAAAATTCAATATGGTTTATTCAGTCTAGGCTGTTACAAGCACTTGTGAATGTCGAAAAGCTACGCCATCGGTTCGCAAATCTACGGCGGGAGACCTTGTACTGAGAAGAACCGGCAAGAAACTCAGCAAGGGCTGCTTTTTTCTCCTTGTTTTATTTCATACAGTGTCGTCCAATTGAAAGTTGACATCAAACTTGCAAACATGTGTTGAGGTCAACTTCCATAATAATTAGATAATTAGACTATAATAATTAGACTTGCAACGAATATTCGGTTACTTTTCGGTATTCGGCCTATTCGGCGGCTTTTATTATATTCGGCCGAATACCGAATATCTACATATTATTCGGCCGAATACCGAGTACTTAAATAATATATTAGAAATAATTGGTAAAAAGAAAAATTAAAATCGATTGATTACGTATATATTCATATTTTCATTTCTGTTATATAATCATTTAAGTAGTCATTGGTACATAACACAGGCACATAATCATCTTCTGAATTGGAAAAATGGCGGATTCTATGTATTTGAATTATTGTGGTAATCAAAATTTAGATGGGTAAGGTTCTCATTTCTTTTATAATCCTTTATTAAGTAGTCATTGGTACATAAAACAGGTACATAATTTATTCATTTTCTGTATTAAACAAGTTAACAGTTTTTAATTCATTCAGTCATGTGATGAATGGTTACATAATAGCAATAATTTAAAGTTTACGCGCCGTTTTTGGCCATATCTCAAAAGTTGGTTTTGTTATTTTAGCTTGAGGACGGCAGATTAGAACAAAACAGGGAGCGCGAAACAATCACGTCTGTACAAGTTTTTGGCGCTAAAATCCAGCCGAATACTTTTGCCTAATATTCGGCTATTCGGTCAGGAGCCTCGCCGAATATTCGGTATACTGCCGAATATACGATTCGTTGCAAGTCTAATAATAATTGATGGAAACAGTATTAAAACATAAAGCTTTTCCAACAACACCAAAACTTAAGGAATGATGGCTTATCTTTTGATTGAAATCTTATTTCGTCATCATAATCATCTCAGCCGCACGACGCCCACTGCTGAGCATGGCTCTTCCCCAAGGACCTCCAAATCGATCGGTCCTCAGGGGGGGGGGGGTCATCGTCGATCCTGAGACGCCCCCATATGGGCGTAGGGGGGTACCGGGGGGTTTTAGTGGAGTAAAATCAGTGTGGCCTTCCGCACTGGTCCTGCTTGAGTAGGGTCGGCACTGTTTCCCGTGCCGGCGAGTCCCACACACGCCGTGCGCCTAGTCAGCGTCACGGTATGGTGCATAACTGCATTTCCCCTCGTCACAAAAAAAAAGGGGGGGGGGGGGTCATGGGGGTCATGGGTCATGCCCCGTGGGCTGGGTACAGCTGGACCAAACCCAGGGGGATTTTATTTAAGTACTATCACTACTTAATATACCACGACTATATGACCCCCCCTAGGCCAAAGCTGGCTATATGACCCCCCCCTGGCGCTAAAGCTGGATCCGCCGTTGCATCCATCGGCTTCCGCGATCTTCACCAGATCGTCAGTCCACCTCGTAAGGGGCCTTTCAATTCAATTCAATTCAATTTATTGCACTCATGTGGTTACATGGATGGTTATAAAATTCATAAAGTACCTAACATGAACCCTGTCAGGGTATCGCAATATAGATAAAAATTACAAAAAGAATTTAACAAATAAACAATTATCTATCTTAATATATATAAATCTCGTGTCACAATGTTTGTCCTCAATGGACTCCTAAACCACTGAACCGATTATAATAAAATTTGCACACCATTTGCAGTTCGATCCAACTTGAGAGATAGGATAGTTTAAATCTCAAATTATAGTCGCAATTTTAATTTATTGGAATTATTACTTTTGGGCGGTACGAAGTTCGCCGAGTCAGCTAGTATATATATATGAAGAACCTAATTTTTATTAAACAACATTTTTTTCTCAAAGCATGCATAAATGTCATCTGATTTCATTAATTTTATAACTCACTCAATTGATGTTATTTACAGTACTAGTTTAATTTTGTAATTATTATTATGGAAATTCATTAATAAAATTAAATTTGTCAATAATTAAAATTGATAAATATGTCAATAAAACTAAAATAATATGTCAATAAACATGATTATAATAATCTAGGTTTGTATTTCAAAGATCGCCTCATTAATATTATTTTGTTGTAAAGTATTCATCTATGGTGTAATAGTTATTTATTATACAAGAGTGGAAAGTTCCTTTTTAACCGCGTGCTCGATTTGGATGACCGAGCAAGCGAAGGAAACAAACGAGCACAAGGTGAAAAATCTTTCCACTCGAGTGCAATACGTAACTTTTCATCCCACCTCAGCGAGGAAATGACAAAATGAAAAAGAAAACAATTTATAATGACAAAATATTTAAGCAATAAAACGTGAAAAACTAGAATGGCGCGAAGCACGCAAATAAAACAAAGAAACCAAGAAGGTTCCAAATTTAAATTTTTTCACAATTTAAAAAGTTCTAATCATAAATTTGGCACCATAGAGGTTACATTAAATAGGTTTAATGACGTTTTGAATTTACAATTATATTGAGTACTCATTATATGTGATGTTCTAAATTCAAATCTACTTTGCCGCTCAAGCGAATAAAATAGAATTTTCCAGCCAGATTTCGAAGCGCAAAATTACACTTTCCGAGGTGGTGGGATGAAAAAGCATTTATCTAATAAATATATTTTCAATTCTGTCCTAAATTGGTTAAAATGTTTTTCGTTTTTTATGTGAGCGGGTAATTTATTATAAATTTTTATACACATATAATATGGACTGCTACTAAGTTTTTTCAATCGAGATGGTGGTAAATATAGTCGATTTTTGTGCCGTGTATTTATATTATGTGTTTCGTCAACTTTTTTCCACCGAGCATCGTCCGGTGCGTGGTCGTCATCTGAGAACCTTTCCGACTAGGAGCCGATTTTTATTTGTGTCAACCATTAGGGGGTTTTACCGTAATCGCCACGCTTGGCAGACGGGTCGGCGATCGCAGTATGGCCATAGAATTGAAGAGGACGACGCTGCTGCCCAGTGGCGGCGCTAGACCACATGTGGACGTCGGCGACATCAAGTTCGCCAGGCCTATTTTACTTCGCAGAAAAAAAACGTTAAATTAAGTGAGCCAAATTATAAAATAACGTATGAGTAAATGAGTTTTATTGATGATAACCAAATGATGACAAAAAAGAATTTAAAAAATAGAAATTTAATTACAAAAATAGTGATGCCAGACAGACGATTCTGAATATACGGGTATTCAGTAATACTCGCTTCCATCACGCACGTGTTCGAAAATAATAAAAGTTTTTCCCCGAATTGTTCGGGGTCGGCTACCTAAGCCGGGCCAGGAGAAACGAAAATAAATAGGTAATTTGTAAAAATTTTTTGCGAGGCCCCCTCAGGCGCGAAGCCGTCGGCGGAGCTAGGCGTCGACGTCGCCGACGCCTAGCGCCGCCACTGCTGCTGCCCGTCTTCTGCTGGCTGTGTTCCCGTAGTCGTCTTCTATGACACCCATGGCACACAAACGGCACATAAAAAAAACGACGGGTTGCACTCCGGGAGTGCCGGCAGAAGTGCCTTGAATATTAACGTTGTGCATTTTTGATATTTTGGAATGGTTAGGGAATAATTTTGCACGAATTGCTTTAATTATCAGTATAAAAGTACTAACATGTATGTGGTAGAATACAATATTTATTTATTGCGCTAACGTACACAAACATGACAATTTATATTATATTAAAAAAGTTATCTATCAGAAAAATCAACTTATATGAATCACGTTTAAGCGCACTTAGCGACATCTATTGTAAAGAAATCAACTTACATGAATCACATTTAAGCGCACCTAGCGACATCTATTGTAAAAACATGCATTTTCTTCGCAATAAAGCTGCCACGTGGACGTCCTAGATAGAAACTTATTATTATAATACGATAAAATAAAATATAACTATGTTTCGTCCAATATATTGAAAGTCAACTACCTTTCCAATTTTATTGCGTGTCATGATGCGATCAGCCCACGTGTTTAACAACAAAAAAAAGTATACAACACCGCTATAGAAGTTTTCACTTCAAAAAACTTATATTTATTTTTAAAAGATTTTTTATCAATTTTGTTATAAAAGGATTATATATTACGTTTAGTTATACAGTGGAAAGATCTTTTATATTTTGTTTTCGAAAGCGCGCCTCGAAACTTGAAAACGATTCGAAACGTCATGCTCGTTTACGTCGTTTTATTGAATAAACCAATACGTCTCTTAAAGCATTTTATTTCGTTTCGTAAGCAGAAGCAACCCCTAGTTTGCTTGTACAGACGGCCACACGGCAACTTACCAAAATTTAGAAAAAAATATCTCAATCGATTATGAATCTTATAATGACCAGAAGAAAGCTGAAATTTGACTGTCCGCACGGTTACAAGAGGCATAAAGCAAAATCGCCGGTCGGTCACTTTTCACGGAACTAATCGAGCGAAAAATCGGTACAGACCATGCTTCAGTCACTTCGTTACGGATACATGTGCCATATATCTGTGTAAATAGATAGTTTTAAAAGATACCTATATATGGAAAAACTAGTGTTTGCCCGCTATTGCGCCTTTATTAAATTTGTCAGAATGCTAAAATTTGTATGTATATATTTTTTGTGTATAATTGACTACAGGTAGTCGTATATTGTCGATGTGTCGACGAAGTGAAGAGGAGTATGGCAATATCTAGGTCTGCGATGGACAAGTTAAGGAAAATATGGAGGCATCGCAGCATATACAGAGCCACGAAAATCCAGCTGGTTCGGACACTTGTATTCCCCATATTCTTGTACGGCTCAGAAACGTGGACCCTGCGCGAAGTACAGAAGAAGAAGATAGACGCCCTAGAGATGTGGTGCTGGAGGAGAATGCTCGGAGTATCGTGGACTGAATTCCGTACCAACGAGTCCATACTTCGAGAACTCGGCATCAAGCAGCGTTTATCGTCTGTGGTGCAGTCTCGTATCCTCACTTTTTTTGGTCACGTATGCCGCCGAGGTGAGGTGGCTATTGAGCGACTTGTGGTCCAGGGAAAGGTTGAGGGTACCAGGTCAAGAGGAAGATGTCCTATGAGGTGGACTGACCAAATAAAAGCTGCAGTAAATGGCTCATCATCATTACACGAATGCACAAGGAAGGCGGCCATCAGAGATGAGTGGCGGCGTGTTGTGAAGCTTGCCACCAACACCTGAATTGATGACTACGACCACTCTGTCAAGAGTGATACCGACAAAAAAGAAGTCATATATTTGTACTTTCTGTATGTCACTGGTGCAGTACTCTTAGCACGAATTCGAATAGATTGCGAGTGCGAAATGTCAGTGTGAAATTTTGTATGGAAACTTGAACAGTAGCGCCACAACGGACGTAACGAGAACTAAAAATCACTACACATTTGACAATGATATTTCGCACTCGCAAACTATTCGAATTGGATATTGGTTCGTCCTAAGGGTACTGAACCAGTGACATACAGAAAGTACAAATATACGACTACCTGTTATTATACACAAAAAACATATACATACAAATTTTAGCATTCTGACAAAATTAATAAAGGCGCAAATTATAAGTGTAAACTAAAAATGTGATTAAAATGTTTCATAGTCAGTAAAAAAACCATTTAATATATTTTTTTTTTCTTCTCTCTTTATTTGTGGCTACAAACAGTCATACATTTTAATATAATTGTTCTGTGGTTACGGTGAAATTATAAGAGACGACCTACAGTGCCAGCAATTTAACTTATTAGTTACAGAAAAACTTTATAGAACAAGTATTGTACTTAAAAAAAATACATAAGAAGATAAAACATATAAACATGCAAAAATATTTTAATTTAGATGTTGTCTTTTAATTTTAGTTTAAGATTTTTTTTTATATTACTATGTGAAATATATATACATCAATGTTATTGAAGTTATTATTATAATTGTTGGTGGAACGATAAATAAAGGAATTTCTCGTGTATAATTTAGTGAGTGGTGGAGGAACAAATAGTAATCGCTCGCGAGAGGACCGCATAGGCATACGCACACGGTTCACGAAAGATATCCTACTTAAAAGCGCAGAAGAATCTATTTGATCGTTGAGTATTTTATACAAAAATATCATATCGAACATTATACGTCTATTATGAAGTGATAATAACTTATATTCTTTCAATGAGACCTCATATGATTCATTTGTATGTTTAAAGCGATAATTAAGGTGTTTTACAAATATTTTTTGTAGTCTTTCAATTCTATTGATATGGATGGATTCTATTTGTGGACTTACAATTTCACTACTAGACCTCATAAATATTATTTTTGTCAGTTACCTTTATAACTTATACTAGCTGACCCAGCGAACTTCGTACCGCCATAAAAATGGGGCAGGTGGAAGAAGATTCCTCCTAACCCAAATGAGAAGACTACGTTACAATACCCAATAGCTTGAAATTTGGTGCGAAGGCGCATTGTAGATTTCAGAACACTACGTTACAGGTGGACAACCATTATCAATTAAGGATATGAAAAATAGATAGTAGCCGATTCTCAGACCCACGGAATATGCATATAAAATTTCATAAAAATCGGTCAGGCCGTTTCGGAGGAGTATGGTAACTAACATTGTGACACGAGAATTTTATATATAAGATATAGAGGTTCTTGTGAACGAAATGGTATAATTATATAAAATTAAATCTTACACGAGCTATATAAAACTGAATGACATACCAACATTGAGCTTTTGGCATGGTTTTTAAATTATAAATTTAGTAATTTTTAAAATTGTTTTAGAGCGATTTTGATTGAAAATTATTTGAGATACAAATTCAACGGGCTTGAAACCTCTGGACTGTAAAATAAAGTACTTTGACCAGATTCCGATAATAATCTTAGATTAAAACAAAAAGGGTAGATACGGCACTAGCCTCACAAAAGTGATCCGCACCAATTGTGGTCCACGACCCTAATCGCTTTAGTCACAACTTGACATGCAAACGACGTACATGTGAATGCCAAAAAGAAATATTGCTAATATTTTGTGTTTATATGATAAAACAATGCCTAAGTGTGTTTTTTAAAAGTGTTCAAATTGCTCAAGAACTAAAAATAAAACCCACTGCATCACTTTTCATTCGTAAGTACTATAAAATATATTTTTTCATAAAAAATGCTGTTTGTTTTGAATCTTATTTGGTAGTGACGTCGAGTACTAGTCGCGTGATTGGTCGGTAGTGCAGTGACGCGGATCTCGCCGTCTCGTTCGCGCTGCCGTTGAAACTTAACGTGCTGTTTCGTTCGGGTCGGTAAATCAGTGACGCGGATCTCGCCGTCCCGTTCGCGCTGCCGTGCCTGCCGTATGAGCGTACCGTATCTACCCTTTTGTTTTAATCTAAGATAATAATACCGTTTTGTTTGCCAATTCCTCAATTAAGGTATGTAGTAATGTATCATTTTTGACGCTATTAATCGCCTCCTAACTGGCCTTATCAGTAGCGGCATGAGCTTTCAAAACTTAGGTATCTTGTATGATCTCTCTATCTGATAACAATACTCTCAAGAAGCCTTTTTTAATAGCACCGCCATGTTTTTGCATTCATCATCAGCCTATTAATGTCCCCGCTGCTGGGGCATAGGCCTTTTCTATATCCCTATGGATGGAATAGGGAGATTGGGCCATGACCATGACCCACCACGCGGGCCCAGTGCGGATCGGCGGGTGCTAAAGCCTGCAGATGCAGCCGGGATCAACGGCTTTACGTGCATTCCGAAGCACGGAGGAACTTGAAAAAGAAGGTTTTTGGCCACCCATCCAATGACCGACCACTGCGAAAGTTGCTTAACTTCAACGATCGCAGCTGAACGCGCTAACCACTTGCGCCATCAAGCTCCTCCAGTAATGACGTGACAAATTATTTAGGTAGATGGGGCGTTCTTCTTATCTATCAGCAATGACATGTCTCTTATTTTAAAGGATTCATTTTATTAAAGAAAATTACTTTTAATTTTTTTGAAAAATAGAAAAATTTGTAGCTCTGTTTGTCTGTAGAACAGAAGAAGGATCCATATACCACCTAGGAGTCTTATCGGACTAAATAGTTTTAGTATCACAATCTCTGAGACTATTATGATTCACAGAAAAATATCTTTTTATTATTATATATACGAGTATACACTCTGATGAGTAAAAATTTGAATGTGATTTCAAATCGACCTCCGTGGCCGAGTGGTTTGTACGCCGGGTTTCATGGTGCCGCCGACTCGAGAGGTCCTGGGTTCAAATCCCGGTGTACTCCAGCCATGGATGTTTAATATGTATTTTCTATATAAATATACTTATATATCTATATATAACTCAAAGGTGACTGACATAGTGATCTATCAACGCACAGCCCAAACCACTGGACGGATCGTGCTGAAATTTGGCATGCAGGTAGATGTTATGACGTAGGCATCCGCTAAGAAAGGATGTTGATCAATTCTACCCCCAAGGGGATAAAATAGGGAATGAAAGTTTGTATGAAACTTTGTCAATTTTAACCCGATCAGGCTGAGACTCTGCATGCAGGTATAAGAAGAATCATAGATGAATGTCATTGTGTATAATACAAGCCTGAGAACAAAAACTGTAGTCTACACTTCAGCTCTACACCGAAGCGAAGCGAGGGCGGGCCGTTAATGTATAGCAGCTATACTCTAAGTGTGTTCCGCGGAACCCTAGGGTTCCGTGATACCTCTGTCGGGGTTCCGCAAGAATTTAGAAATAAAAAAATCAAAACACCTCTCTCTGGTCGCTCCGCGGCTGTGCGGACTCCGCGGCCGCGCGGAGACAAAACGCTATGAATGTTATTTATTTATTTATTTGTATTTGTATAAGCTTGTGTTACATTAGCTGGTACAATATCTCATAAGTTTGGTCTCAACAATTTTATACTTGTACAACGCGTTCGCTCTAAGTTTGCCGGTCTGTGGAATGCGCGTACCCTCCCCCACGTGACAACAAAACTTATAATGTGTCATAGTTTTACCCAAATATCTAACGTACACAATTTTTATTGTTACAATTAAATAAAAAATTTCGAACGTCATACACTCATACCTATCGCCAGCGGCAAACTTAAAACGAGCGGGTAGTATACTTGTAAGCGCTCAGTCTCTTTGATAAAAGCCGCCTCTGAATTAGACGCTATAGTTGTCAACTAGCGACTTTCGTCTCTAACTTCAAAGGATAAAGTCGATATTGTTTACAACGCTATTTTTAAATTTCTGTTTTTATTTTTGCTTTTTGTTTATCAAAGGTGCCGACTCGAGTATTTTCGAGAATATTTGAGATCGAGTCTAGGACTAAGTATAAAAGCGGCGATCGCGCGTTGGCGTCGTCAGTTGATGATTAGCGTTCGGAGCGATAAGTTACTACCTACTTACAAGCTCGCTAGCGAGAAACTGGTGTTCATTGTTTTACTGCCTGCTGTATTCTGTTGTCTCAGTTTTATACATTTCTTCCCTGTAGGTTCTAAATTTAGTCTCTTATACGCAGTAACGATTGTGCATTATATAAACCCCACTATCCTGACTTGTAACATTATAAATAAAGAAGAATGGAACGTTGGCTTAAAGGTGTTAAACGTGTTCCAACAACATCTTCTAATGACGCTGAATGTTCAAAAGCAATGCGCGCGGAGAATTTAGCAATCACCGATCCAGAAGATGATGCCACGACGTCAAGCTCGACGGTTTCAAAGACGAAAAAAAGGAAGTATGATGAATCTTATATCAGTTTCGGATTTGTTGATTCCAACGGCTCACCTCTCTGCATGCTCTGTAGTAAACTGCTTCCTAATAGTTCCATGGCACCTGCCAAATTGCGTCGACATTTAGAAACCGTACACCCCGAGACTAAAGACAAGAATAAAGAATTTTTTGTTCGCAAAAAAGATCAGTTATTAGAAAGTCAAAAAAATATGATGCATGTAACACAAACTACCAACGAAAAGGCCACGGAGGCATCATACTTAGTTAGCTATCGCATTGCACAAGCAGGTGAAGCGCACACTATCGCTGAGAAATTAATAAAACCATGTGTATTAGACATAACAAAATGTATGCTTGATGAAAAATCTGCAAAGCATCTTTCTACTGTTCCGCTATCAAACGATACTGTTTCACGACGAATCCATGATCTGGCAAGCTACGTCAAACAAGAACTAGTTACACGTCTACAAAATACACGATTCGCTTTGCAAATGGACGAGTCGACTGATGTCGCTGGTTTGGCTATCCTGCTGGTTATTGTGAGATATCCATATAAAAGTTCTTTTGAAGAAGACATGCTTATGTGTTCATCGCTGCTTACAAACACTACCGGGGAAGAAATTTTTAATAAAATAAATATATTTTTTGAAGAACATAATCTCAGTTGGAACAATTGCATTGACATTTGTACAGATGGGGCCAAGGCGATGACAGGTAAAACAGCAGGAGCAGTGTCACGAATGAAAAATAAAGCGCCTAATTGTAGTTCCAGTCATTGTATTCTGCATAGACAAGCACTTGCGATGAAGCAAATGCCGTCTAATCTAAAATTAGTTATGGATGAAGCGGTAAAAATAATTAATTTTATCAAATCACGACCACTACAATCCCGATTGTTCTCATTATTGTGTGAAGATTATGGCAGCAAACATAAAACACTGCTGCTCCATACAGAAGTGCGATGGCTGTCTCGGGGAAAAACTTTAACAAGGCTATTTGAACTTAGAGCCGAGTTACAAATGTTTCTTTCAGCAGATACTTCTTTTAATTTGAAGGACCGTTTGTATGATAAAACTTGGTTGTTCCGATTGTCTTTTATGGCGGATATCTTTCAAAAACTTAACGAATTAAATTTATCATTGCAAGGTAAACAGACAACAGTGTTTCAGGCCTATAATAAAATAACTACTTTTAAAAGAAAATTAGATTTTTGGATCATTTGCATTGGTAAGAAAGAAATAGAAAGTTTTACGTTACTCACTGAGTTTGTTAGCGAAAACGACTCAGAAATGTTTGAAGATAATGTGTTTGAAGAATTGGTCCAATATCTCAGTTCGATGCGCGCATCTTTTGAAAAGTATTTTCCCGAAGAACACAATACAAAAATTAAAGTGAACTCCTGGATTCATAATCCTTTTTTACCCAACTTGGAAAAGCCTGAAAACATGTCAAATGAGATATATGAATCTCTTTTAGAAATGTCATCAGACACAAGTATGGAGTCATTGTTCAAAACGACGCCTCTTAATGATTTTTGGTGCAGAATCCAAGATGAATATGCAATGCTTGGCCAAATGGCTCTGGATATTCTTCTCCCGTTCCCAACTACATATTTGTGCGAAACAGGATTCTCTACCTACGCAGCCACGAAAACAAAATATCGCAATAGGCTGGACGCCGAAGCTGATATGAGACTCCAACTTTCTTCCATCAAACCTGATATCAAGCAATTGATGAAAAATAAAAAACAGTTTCATACCTCCCACTAGTTAGATTTTTTCTTTTTTAATGTTTTCTATTATTGTCCTTACCAAGTGGTGAAGTAAATAATAATTAGTAACGGATACATTGTACTTTTATTATGCTGATTAATATAGAATACACTTATAAAAATAATTGTTTTATTGTAGGGTTCCATCAAGTATTTTGCTTCCCAAAAGGGTTCCGTCATTTAAAAAGTTTGAGAACCACTGATGTATAGTATATGTTACCGTTACCCTAGCATCCCATAACACAAACCTTATAGTGCTTACTTTGGGGCTAGGCTAATTGGTGTGAGAGTTGGAAATATTTATTTATTTAAATTAAGGCTCCACCACTTGTGTTTAAAATGTTGTTGAATAAGTAGGCCAATGGAAAATTCCGACGTACAACATGAAAACTTGCGCGTCTTAAGTCAGTGTGAGCAAAAACGGAATTATATCATTACAAATGAAGGTTTAAAAATGCATGTAAAGAAACGTGCGGGCAATGGAAGCCACCACCGAGCACGCGAAAGAACTTTTGAAAATATTCGCGAGTACATTCAGTCGCCTAAGTAAAAAGATAAAGGTGGTATTTTATGTTAAGTACGCAAATGTATTCCATGGTACATCAAGCTGTATTACCATAGGGGCATAAATTACATAGCGCTTCAGACGGCACTGTATGCTGTTAGTACCTGAATAATATTCGCGTAAATCAGCTGGGAATTAATTATTGTGGGTGACTGTACCTGAGCTGTGTTGTGTATAGTCTACGGGTATATGCGAGTGAGTGATAGTGGTATAATAAGCATTGAAATATTGCAATGAGGAGCTCGGGTGTGCAAGTGGTCAGCGCGTTCGGCTGCGATCGTTGAAGTTAAGCAACTTTCGCAGCCGTCCGTCAATTTGATGGGTGACCAAAACATTTAACTATCTCGAGCTCCTTCGTGCTTCGGAAGGCACGTTAAGCCGTTGGTCCCGGCTGCGCCTGCAATCAACATCAAATCAATTCCAGCTGCTGCATTTCGCCATCGTACATCGCGACAAAAATTTCATCCCCATCATCTTGATGCGTGGCTATCCACAACCGTGCGTTTTTGTCGAAATTTTTTACCACGTACGACAAAACTGTGGAATATATTGTCGCCAGCAGTGTTTCCGGACCGATACGACCCAAAAACCTTCAAAAAAAGAGCGTACTCCTTCCTTAAAGGCCGGCATCGCATTTGTGATACTCCTGGTGTTGCAAGTGTCCATGGGCGGCGGTGATCACTTGCCATCAGGGGAGCCGTCTGATCGTATGCCCCTTATAACATAAAAAAAAAAAACGCTAGGTTCTAATTTTCTCCGACTCCGATAAATCAAATTTAAAAACTCCGACTCCGACTTCGGTTCCGATAAATTTACCTCCGTTACATCCCTGCTCCCTAGATAAAGTCACCACATTAATTAAGACCCAATTGTAGTACAGGTCTTATGCAGTTCTTCCAACCACCGCCGCACATTATTATCGGTGAAATCAGAAATCAATATATCTTTATTCAAATTGGATGTATAGTACAACACTTTTGAATCGTCCAAACATTTTTTTCCCTACCACTCGTTATTGGACATATTTTTTAGCTGCGGAGAAAAACGAGCGAAAAAAACTCCACAACATTAAAAGGATAATGTAACAACATTTACAAATCATTATGTTGTGTAAATGCCTATCACTAACATTTAATAAAATGCAAACGTTTAAAATTTCAAATCGTTGAGTGTCTTTTTTAAGTAGTGACACAGTCAATACGACAGTATTTCAATTTACAAATCAAAATTAAAAGTTTGCCCAGCAGCACTGATTTTGCTGATTTAAATGTAAACAGTTAAGACAGTTAATAACATTTGTACGTACCTTTTTAGAAAGCTTATGAAACTGGCTTTGATTGTTTAAAAATTTGGTTGGTCATTTTACTTTGTACGGCAAATTCGATGTAGTTATTTCCAATAATAGGGATGATGACTAAATTTTTTTCTTCGTTTATCAGGTAGATTATCAAAAAATAATGGACACGTATTTTTTCTTTGGACAATCAACCAAAAAATGACAAAGTTATAGCGCGTCAAAGTTTGGGAGTAGGGGCTCGTGACGTCACTTTTGAGTGAATTTTCACTAATAAGTGTACTCAAACGTGACGTCACGAGCCCCTACTCCTAAACTTTGACGCGCTATAACTTTGTCATTTTTTGGTTGATTGCCCAAAGAAAAAATACGTGTCCATTATTTTTTGATCATCTAACTGACGGACTAAATAGAATTTCGTTTACTGTACCCCGTCATCATCCCTATTTTAAAACATAAAAATTAAAATGATTGTTACTAAAGTCCTTTTATTTTTTGAGATTATGTTAGTTTTGAGCAAGCGCAATTTTTTAATGATCACAAATCTTTCAGCTGTCAGAAAAGTATCAATTCAATGTTCAGAGCGGAAAAATTTTCTCACATTTAATGGGTTTTGGTAACGAAGAAGAAGTCAGAAAATTTCTATAAAATCGAAGAACCGTCGCAACTCGTAAACCATTCATTTTTGACTTCCTAGTTCACTGGACTTAATTTGTTGCTATATTGTTATCTCTAGTATAACCCTTTTCAAAGAATAGGTCGAGATTTCCTGTCAACCTCCACGTATATAGCTATCTTTTAATGTTGATTCACTTACACTTTCAAGTTCACTTTAACATATTTCCTCAAATAAACGCGGCGCGGGTGCACCCGCCAGGCACAGGTAGTTTATCACACCCATATTATTATTTTGTTCTATTATATCTTTAAAAATATTTTTTAAGAATTAAATTGAAAGGCTATCGTTGAAATATTGAGCTTCTTAATAGGTTTTGATTAGGTACAAAACTCACATACAATATAAAATAACGCGCCCGCGGCCAACTTCATGGTGTTACTATTGTGTTACAGTGATGCGCGCGCATCTCGAAATTTCACTCACATGATTTTTTCATAACGCGCCCGCGGCCAACTTCATGCTGTTACTTTTGGGTTACAGTGATGCGCGCGCGTCTAAAAATTTCACTCTCATCATTTTTTCATAACGCGCCTAAAGAAGTATAACTTCAATAGAAGTTTTGAATGTTTGTAAATGTTAATAAAAACGCCATGATGTGAACAAGTAGTTCAAGTTTGTACCTAGAATATCCCTTGATATAATTACGAGCAAATAAGAGATTTAGAAGGTGAAGTACTAAATATGTTGGTTAGTTTTGATGTCAAAATGGCGGGACCACGGTGTGACTATCATTAACTTCATATATCTTTTCAACGACAGAAGTACCAAATATTTGAATAAAGGTACCAAATAGTACTAAATCAGCACTAAATCTGACATGAAATATTAAAATTAAGAGAATGGTCCCGCTATTGTTACGCTAATGTACCAGATATATTCTAAAAAAAAAAGGTTTCCTTACTGAGTAATTTTCCAAGTAAATATGTGCGCATTTCAAAAATATTGTTTAAGTATTGGGGAAATAAAAAAAAATGGGTGCGGCTACTTATGTAGGCGCGTGAGAAGTTATCCTTCTTTGGCATCGTTTAAAATTAGTTTTTAATTGCATGCAAATAATTAATTACAATAAATTAATAAAAAGTCTGGAAAAGGACACAGTCAATAAAGTTCAGTTTTAATTTGAAAAAATAAATAAATAATCAAAATATTCAATTAAAATCGCTACTGAATATAATTTATTAGAACATATGTGATTTGCACTTGTATGAAACTCAAACACGTATTCCGAATATACAAACTAGAAACATGTGGATAAATATTATAAATATGAATACCTATAACCGTTACTTTATTACAAAAAATAAAGATGTGGTTTTTGGTTCTACTACACCAATGGTCAAGAGATGGCGCTGTGGTCTCCTGAATCGCGCTTTGGTTCCGTTGTTCCAGATTAATAAATACTTTTGATAGGCCTTCACAATGTAGTCGTTAGCACCCACTAAATAGAGATTCTATTTCTATTTTGTTGGTAGATTTTCTTAATGTGCGGTAAACTCAAAAGTAACAGCATGAAGTTGGTCGCTAATTCATGCTGTTAATTTTTTGTGTTACAGTGATGCGCGCGCATCTTAAAATTTCACTCTCATCATTTTTTCATAACGCGCCTAAAGAAGTATAACTTCAAAAAGCAACCACAGAATTTTCCAATTACTGTCAGTATAGCAGAGATATAGACCCATTACATGGTATGATTGCGTGTTGAGCTGCACCGATTGTAGGTCCCGTGCCAGTTTTAAGTCTTTTATATGACCGCTGTGCTGTTTAACAGCTTTATTACAGTGTTTATCTACACACATACTTTAAAGCTTCTATTAACGATTCTGAAATAGTCAGCGTATTGCCAACATGAAAACTTCCTTTTCTTTCGACGAATTCCGTGCAAAGGGTGTTATTATCAGACAGGCACGATTTTCACTGCTCGATGCGTGATATTATGAATTACAAAAATTACATTGTCAAACGAAGTGTGAAAATGTTAAGAACTCACTGTTTTAGTAATATAAGTTATTTACGGGATTGTTACCATGTACCTTGTTTTTAGCGTTTCCGATATCCATATCAAATATCGGAAACTCGCTAAAAACAAAATACATGGTAACAATCCCATAAATAACTTATATTACTATAATGTTAGTGACCATGAAAGTTTAAAACAATAAACTCACTGTTTGTATAAGAAAAACGCTTTATATATTTAGATTATATATATATTTTTTTAAGCTTGTAACTGCTAGATGTTTAGTCAATAAAAGTCTTTGCAAGGTAGCTCGACAAAATTAAATAAAAAATTGATTCCGACGATGCAGCCTTTAAAGGCTACGAAACGGCAATAAATAAATAAAGTTTCTTGCATTAACCCGTGAAAAACTAGTTTTATTTAGTACCGATTTCTTTCTGAGATTTAAAATTATAGAAGACTGCAGCAGTGGTGTGAAGTTCATCGATGACGGGTGCATGGCCAGTCCTAATACGACGCCATTACTACATTCGCGCTCTTCTACGTCCTTTGGAGACTTCTGTCCTGAGAGTAGCAGGCACGGGAGTATTGTCTGTGGTTTTAATGGGTAGAGCCCTTTTATTGTGACGCAGGCAAAAACTCTGTTTACAGACGACGGCACCTTTAAGAGGCACACCGCCGAACCTCACACCTGGCTCCCGCAAACTTTACGAGCCCCCACAGTGGCTGCCCACTGAGGACCCCGTAACTCTTACGGGCGCTTTACGGCATAATATCCGCTAAAAAACCCTGCGAATACCCTCTAAGCTGCTTAGTGCGAAACCGCGGGATCCCCGTTTAGGGATTCTTCCACGTCATGGGTAGATTCATTTTTCCCTGCTCATTTTACCGAGGAACATCCTCACATATCTCTGTTGCAATGTCCGATGGCTCCTTGTGCACCGCTGGCGTCACCGATTCAACGGGAGATCACGGCGCCGAGGTAGCTATACGTACATTTGCTATAGCAGTTTGTCCACCGCAAGCAAAGTCATGCCACGGTAATAAGATCATACAGTATTCTATCTTCATACAAACGGTCGGAAAGCGAGTCATACCTACGCCACTCGAGTTCGATGTGCGCTCGGCGGGCACCCAGTCGCGAATGCGCCGCCGCGCCGCAACGACGACCGAACGGTCTGAATTGTTTTTTATTCAGTTAGCCGTGCTTAAACGTGTTTTTTGTATTGTAAATATTTGATTTAATTAAATAGATACCTACATAATTTAGTATGGAAAAGAACAAACGACGATCAATATCGTACAACAGCACAATTGCTGTTTTTGGTTGCTTGAACTCTTCAATAACACACCCAGAGATATCATTTTTTAAATTACCTGAAATATTGGAAAGGTGTCTTACCTTTATAGAATATTTTTTATATACCTGTCTACTAGTACGTAATTTGTTTCTAATATTTAGGTATTTCGGTTTTTTTCGGTTAGGATGAAAAAAGAGACAAACGAGTAATCTACCTACACTCGCGTTAAAACAAAACTACATAAAATACTGTAGGCTGGCGGCCCTACCGCGTGCCAACGCAGCGCTCGGTGTAGGCATTTATTTTCAAGGACAGGGCGGAGTCACAATACTGTATAGATAATATTACCGTGGCCCTACCGTGTGCTAACGCAGCGCTCGGCTGTAGGCATATATTTTCAAGAACAAGGCGGAGTCACAATACTGTATAGATAATATTACCGTGGTCATGCCATATTGCTCTAATACGGAAATAATCATCTTCTCGGAACTGCAACTCTACTCTCTTTCTCCGAAACGAAATTTCTGCAACGAACGAATTTTAAACGAAATTTCGCCAGTGACTCTACTCTATTTCATCTTCGAACACGCACATTAAGTTCGGAATCACAGACAATTATCGTGTAGTAGCAGAATGGAATGAGTTATGTCTGTGAGTTCTTTTTGTCTACACTTTTTAGATAACGTTTTTTACTTCAAAACATTATTAGTTTGTGACAACATTTTTGATTACATTAAAGCAACCTCTTTTGACAGTGTTAGTCGGCTAATTTTTAGAGTTGATACAATCGAATGTATGTCAACCTAAATTTGTCGTCTAACACTTTGAAGTATTGGCAATACAATAATAAACAAAAATTTTGATTTATTTGTAAATTTTTCATAGTTACAAATGTTCCTCATGCTAAGCAGCCTTAATTAAAAATACTCTAGTAGTAATTTAAGGTTTAATTTCAACAAAAATCCCAAAATGAAAATGAAAAGGTAACACTTTTCATTTCATCAATTTGTGGTTAAAATTTCGAACAATTATCTGTCAAATTCAACTTTTAGTGAATTAGAGTAGGCTTAGAGAATTTAAATGTCAAACTATTTTCGGACGAACGAATTTTCGAAATGAAATAGAAACAGAGTAAGGAACGTGCGAAATTTCGATGGAAATTTCGTTTATCGTTGAAATAGAGTAAGCCTCCTGGTTCGGTGACGGCCACGGTGGACCAACAGCCGATGGCGATGAAGTAGTTACGCCTTACCAGGACACAATAATAGCTTTAAAAAAACTAGAAAAACACGCTTTTACACGTAAATACCAAAAACAAATTACGGATCGTTCAAGTTGTCTCTTTATCTGGGCTGAAGTTTAAACTATGTGTTGTTAATTATAACTAGTAAACCAGTGAACCAAATGTTCACCAAAACAAAAAAAAACAAAAAAAAAATGTATTTAATTAATTGAGAACTTCGGAGATTTTGTGTGATTTCGTTTGAAATTCGTGATTTCTCGAAAACCGGAAGTGCTACGTTACTCAAATCCGGTTTGTAGTCTTATCAGACTATTCTTAACATAAATTAAGAATAGTATTAGTATAGTAGTATTAGTATTAGTTATAAAACTTAAATATTCTCTATATCTATCTCTTACGGTTTGGCCGCTGAAACAGCATCACAGACAGACGGACGGACTTGTCTAATAGATAAGAGATATTTGATTGTAAAAGCGTGGGGCGCTAGAACAGAATATACTTTTTGTATAACTTGCTGAGAAATCAAATTTAGCGATGTTACGGGAAGCAGGGACAATACAGGGAGAAAAAATCAGCCCTTGCTGAGTTTCTTGCCGGTTCTTCTCAGTACAAGGTCTCCCGCCGTAGATTTGCGAACCGATGGCGTAGCTTTTCGACATTCACAAGTGCTTGTAACAGCCTAGACTGAATAAACGATATTGAATTTTGACTTGAATTTTTTGAATTTTCACGTTACACAGATTGGCTTAGATATTGTATTCATTATTCATTTTTTAAGGACAGCCAACAAAACAAACACCAAATAAAAGTACAAACTGAGAAAGAAATAAAGAAAACAATTCTTAGTGCCGCCTTACATAAAGGCTGCCACTGCACGCGTAAAAAAATTACTTACGAAGTAGACTTACGATGAACAAAATAAGAGAATCTAGTACAAACACTTCAAAACTACAAAACTAAATATTAGGTACTTATTCATATCCATTCTGACATCATTCTTCAGACCCAAAAACAGATCCAACATCAGTCCCTCACTTGCACTCTGTATTGAGAATGACAGGGATACACTGCCTCCTAGTCCAAGTGTAGGCCTAGAGAACGCTGCCAGAATCGACGCCGTTGTGTTGACTTTCGAAACAATAATATGATTTGATCTATGTGGGTACAAAGGAGAGTCTAAAAGAGATTATAATGTTGAATATCGCATTAATAATATGATGAATTAATTCAAAATTCAATTCAAAATTCAATTCAAAATTCAATATCGTTTATTCAGTCTAGGCTGTTACAAGCACTTGTGAATGTCGAAAAGCTACGCCATCGGTTCGCAAATCTACGGCGGGAGACCTTGTACTGAGAAGAACCGGCAAGAAACTCAGCAAGGGCTGTTTTTTTCTCCCTGTATTATATACTGAGTCGTCAAATTGAAAAATGACTTCAATATGAGGTAAATCATAATGATGATGAGGATTCTTCACTTGTCAAAAATAACTAGTAATATAAAGTTTAGCGGAACGCACTTCGGGCAATTATCTACTGCCTTCTTATGTATAAACACAATGAGAAAGTTCCATTTGGAATCAACTTTATCGTCAACGTCAACGTAGGTGCCAATTGCGAAAAAATAAATGCTGTTATGTTACTTAGTATTTAACTAGCAAACCAGTGAACCAAATGTTCAACAATTAAAAAAAAATGTATTTTATTAATTGAGAACTTCGTAGATTTTGTGTGGTTTCGTTTGAAATTCGTGATTTCTCGAAAACCGGAAGTGCTACATTACTCAAATCCGGTTTGTAGTCCTATCAGACTATTCTTAACTTATAACTTAAACATTCTCTTTATCTATCTCTTACGGTTTGGCCGCTGAAACAGCACCACAGACAGACGGACGGACGGACGGACTTGTCTAATAGATAAGAGATTAGAAAGTAAATGATAAAAATAAATGAATTTTTAATGTTACCGTTTCGTCATAATACACTATTTGACTATGCTTAATTTTGAAACAATTAAGTGTAAAAGAATTAGATTATTTATTTCTTATTTAATTTATTTAATCAAGCAATATTACAATTATAATAAATATTATAGTGCAAACCAAAACCAGAAAGGTTTATTCGTGAACTACATTCACCGCTTTACATCTAGTTACAATAAATAAATATAGGTTGTCACACTGTAGTAACTATCATTAAATTACAATATTTTATAAAATAAGTGGCTATTTTGTAAATAGCAAACATTGGCATGACAATTAATTTGCACTCGCACGAACCTATACCGGTTGGGTAAGTTTTTTTTTTACTAGCTAAGCATACAAGTCGAAATGCAGTTATCGTAGATAAAGGATGCTCCAATTGTAATGATAAATATGACTTTTTTTATGTTTTTATTTTAGGTTCATTGTAACGGTTATTTTAAGTGAATTATTTTTAAGTTATTGATAAAGTGACTTTTTAATGTGGGTTTTATGTTTCCTTTATTTAGTGCGTTTTTTTATTTCAAATGGTAACTTATTTACTAAATTTGGAACAATGAATTGTAATGTTCATTGCCCATATAGGTTATTTGATTTTGGAATTAATTATTTATTATTTGCAACGCCTCGAGTTAACTTACTATAAGATGAAACCTTTTGAATATCAGTATTGAAGAATTGTTCTGTTAAGATGTTACATTTAAATTTCTCCTGAACCGGCATCAATGAGCAATAAGAGAACAATACGTGATAATTGTGTGTTGTAGATAGGCAAAATAATGCGAACTTTTTTGGTATTTTACTTTATTTTTTTCTATATTGATCTTATCTTCAAAATCAACTTTATTTTCTGTAAGCACTGTATAGCGACGGTAGATCATTTAAAATAAGACAAATAATATTGTGAGGTGACAAGAGCATTAATCAAGAAAAGCTTTAATTTCGAAATTAATAGGGGTGATGACGGTGTACAGTAAACAAAATTCTATTTAGTCCTTCAGTTAGATAATCAAAAAATAATGAATACGTATTTTTTCTTTGGGCAATCAACCGAAAAATGACAAAGTTATAGCGCGTCAAAGTTTGGGAGCAGGGGCTCGTGACGTCACTTTTTAGTGAATTTTCACTTAAAAGTATACCAAAACGTGACGTCATGCGACTTTTCAAATCAATATATCTCTGCAATGTTTATATTATGTGAAAAAAGAAAAAATACGTGTCCAATACTTTTTGATAATCTACCTGATGAACGAAGAAAAAGAAATTAGTCATCATCCCTTAACGTTATTGTGTTCGTAATAGTTAGTGAATTATAAGAAGTCCGCACTATAAGCAGGAAAATCGGATATTACTCTTACCGTTTCTAATTTTGGTATTTGTTTGTTTCTGTTTATGATGATTGGAATAGGATAGTTTTAAATAAAGCACTCGAGTATATTACTACTGAAGCATTTGAAGAAATATGATACATTCACTTGAACACAACTTACTTATCAGCTATCAAAATTGAAATTTAAGTTCTGTGTACCTTATTTTAAGAATTATGTACGTAATTCATTTATCTAAGCTACATCTTTTAGATAGGATTTCGCAAACCAGCATATTCGTTTGAGATATTAAAGTGAAATTTTCTACTTATAAACACTTAACCATTACGCTGTTACTTAACTTAAACTCATATTATTCTCTCCTTTATACAGTAAATAAGTTTAGGAGCAGTTATTTATGTAAATTTCATGAAATTACAATGAAAATGTATTATTGTTAACATAAGAGTTATACAAAGGAGATTGCTCAGCTTCCATACATGTTTGGCCTAAAGACCAATAATCATGAAAAATTGTTTCCTAGATTCGAAATTATATAAAAATTACTGTAGAAACGAATATTATTGACGGACACCCCTGAGAACTTCTGTGAACCATATACACTGAACATATTAAAATAATAAAAAACAAATAAGTTATATAGTAAACTAAGGAAATTAAGCCAAATACCGAAATTATGGATTAGATTCAGGTATATAGAGCATGTAGATTAACAGATAGTTGCCTGTTTTTTGAAGTTAATGCATAAGAGTAACTTTTAAAATCAGGTGTCATCTATGCATTTCCGGTTATAATAAGGTATCCTGTGACAGAAACTGTGTGATGATTGTGAATGAGCCACAGATTAGAGAGAATTTTTAAACTCTCGTTAACCAAAGAAAGCTAAGAGATTTAAGTTAAATAGCCATATATTCAGTAGCTTCATTATTTTTGTTATGTTTTTAATATAAGCATATTTTACATTTTTAGTGTATCACATCTTATAATTTTATTTATTTATTCATTTATAGTCAGGCAACGTAGGCCCATAGATAGATACCTTAAAGTCTAACATAAATACAGATTATAATGTGTTTATGGAGGTGTTTGGCGAAAAATGTACTTATGGCAATAGACTTTATGATGTCGCCTACCATCAATAATAATTGTCTGAGCACATTTGCATCTAGTGAAAATGATAATATAGTTGTGGATATTAATACCACAGTGTAATAAAAAAAAAATATTATCGATCTTTACAAAATAGATTTGTTTTTATGTTATTTAAACTACTTCGATCAGTCTTTGGCTGAATGTTACTACACCCATAGCCATTAAAAATGATTCGTATGTTTTCCAAACCGGTAAAATTAAAAGTCCTTTTTTAAGTAAATATATTATACAAAGGTGTCCGTTGAAATCTAATGATTGTAAATTAAATCAAAAATGACGCCAAGAAGTACCGTGTATATCAATATTTTTTGTGCATTTAGGCCAATTTGAGCAATCTCCAAATCTCCAATCAGAACGCAAGCAATGTTACACTGAAGAGACTATAACATTTACGGACTTTGTACTATCAATAAGAACCATATGTAGTACAACTAACGTCGGGAGAAGCCAAAAATTTCGTTGTCAAATATTTAACTTCCTATCTTACGTCCACTGAAAGTGTCCCGGAATAAACTTAACATTAGTCAAGGAAGAGAAGCAGAGAGGCACTCCGTTCGGACAACACTTGGAGTGTCACTTACCTTATACGGCCAGCGAACCCCTCAAGGTGTCCATTTCGTCACAACACTCGGAAGAGGACGCGGTCGACCTATTTGTCTTGTTTGCGCGCGAAAAAAATAAACAAATCGATATATCCTCGCAAGGCGAGCGTTCGCGGACAGGAAGCTAGGATAATAGAGAGGTGCCTCGTCCGGTGTGGGAGGGAGGCGGTGGGATGCCACGCCTCGGGGCGGGGCCTTGAGAGGCATGCGTGCCTCCGCCATGCCGGCACCCGGCGGCAGCACAAAGGCGGGTGCATCGCGGCTAGTTGCGACGCTGCGAGGCAGCGGCGCACCTTTTGTGTACCAGTGGCAATTCAGAATCAAAACGGGGATTGTATGGGACAAAATAGTTGTACCTGATAAAGAGTCGAATTTGAAAGTCTAATTTTTCACACTTATCAAGGTTCTATTTGTAAAAAAAGATACTGTAAGATAAAGGACACCCGGCATTTTGTGCCAAAGTTGTATACTTCTTTAATATTTTATCTGTGTTTCATAATTGGGTAACGTAGTCTGGCAATATTTGTCATCAGCAGCTAGCTGTCAATGTCAAATACGTAGGTTTGTCAATATAACCTCTATATGTAGCCGGGTCGTCAAGAGAAATAACGGATAAAAAGGCAATCACAGCAGAGAACATTCACAATCACAGTACGCGGGTGCGGATGCGAAATGCGAATGATTTTGTATTTTAGGATTTTTGTTTGTATTTTAGGATTGTCAAATTGACATTTGGTTTTTTATTTAGAAAAAGCAAAGGAATCATGGTTTTTGCAGTCACTTGAGTAATATTTTGAAGTAAAATTCTGTCCCTTGAAGATTTAGGGTTTCCATATCAAAAAATATTAATCATTATATAACTTCTTTCCACGATTGACTAAAAATAAGGCAAGAGTAGTTTTATGTAGCAAATAATTTTGGCTTTATTTTGAGACCAAATTCAACTGTATACAAGTTAAGCATTTTTTCTATGAAAAGTGCCGGGTCTCCTTTGGCGGTGTAGCTTTAAGTCGAGTCGAATTTTGCAGGTTATGCTTTCTTTGTTAACTAAAGATTATTTTCAGAGAATAGTACCTATAGAATATTATACTAAACAGCCAAAATACGTTTATACTAAATTAATCTTGTTTAAACTAGAACGTACCAAACCAAATTATTATCTAAAATATTTTTTTCAGTCTAGGCTGTTAAAAGCACTTGTGAAGGTCAAGAAGCTACGCCATCGGTTCGCAAAACTACGGCGGGAGACCTTGTACTGAGAAGAACCGGCAAGAAATTCAGCAAGGGCTGTTTTTTTTCTCCCTGTATTTTGTTATATACAAAGTCGTCAAGTTGAAAAATGACTTTAGAGATACTTCTTAAGTCACCTTCCATTACATCATTTAGGATATAGATATAAAGTTAAAATTTTTATAGTTAACTTTAAAGGACATTGCTCGTTCCCCATACATTAAATGCCCTAAAACGCACAGCAATGAGAAAATGCTAGTTGTGTTCGGAACCATTCATAAACTCTACTTAGGTATTTGTTGAGATACGGACAACTTGAGGAACCGTGGCCTACTACAGAATGTATTAGATTTTGAGGTTATAATTATTATACTTAATCGTAAAAGATGTATACTTTATATATTCTGAATAGATTTAGTGTTTATCTCTATGTAAGCACTTAAATAATATGCATTAAATGAACATAAAATGCAATTAATGATAAAAATAATAATTGCTTATATTCATATTGATTTATGATGATTGGCAGTAACCTGTAGTAATAATAGATTTCTTTTCAAATGAAATGTTAAAAGTCTTTCCATTTACCTGTTTCTATATTTTACTATCGGTAATGAGGTATGTACCTGGTTATCATTACGATTTTCATAAAAATAAACAGATATTATATGGGATGGGAGTATAAACTATCTCTAGATAATTTCAGAAATAATATGTTTTTAAATATAATATAAATACTAGTGATGAGTATTATTAAATATCTTATGTTGATAAATACCTATGGTCGCCTGTATTGCATTTATTAAGGTAAACAATCTTGGTACAACGTTTTAACAAAATCACTCATTTAAAAATAAAATAATAACGAAGCCAATAAATGATTAAATTAAATCGTTATTATATACTGAAACCTATTGAATCCAGTTATCAGTTGATTTTTAATGCTGCATTTTCAATAAAATGGAGTGCCAAGATTGTTTACCAAATAGGGCAAGTTAGGATGAACAGATTGTGTAGTATCTAGTAACAGAACTTTATTTTTTATTTTTTTAAACAGATTGTCCGTTTACTATGATAATAAGTTGAAAAAATAAAAGGGGCCAATTTCGTCGATGCCCTTTAGCTTAAAGAAAGCCGCATTAGATAGGTACCATATTACTGAACCAATTTGATAAAAAATATTAATGTTAATTGAAGTAGGTATGTATGTATGCCGATGATTGATTGTAATCATCATCAGCCTATTAATGTCCTCACTTTTGGGGCACAGACCTTCCCTATGGATGGAATAGGGAGATTGGGCCATGACCCACCACGCGGGCCCAGTGCGGATTGGTGGGTGCTAACGACTACAGATGCAGCCGGGACCAACGGCTTAACGTGCCTTCCGAAGCACGGAGGAGCTCGAGATAGTAAATTTTTGGTCACCCATCCAATGACCGACCACTGCGAAAGTTGCTTAACTTCAACGATCGCAGCCGAACGCGCTAACCACTTGCGCCATCGAGCTCCTCAATTGATTGAGATTGTTATAGTTAAATGATGTGTTGAGTGGTTCCTATAACTCCGTAATAGACCGTATGCTTTGTACGTCTATAAATGAATTGTGCTTTAGGCGCACAGTGCGACGCAAAAATACATTCTTTTACGATTAAAAACCATGAAAAAAACTCGAGTTTCTAATTTAGGAGCATGTTTTGTACGAGTCCATAATTCAAAATGATTAATTAAGTTGAAAAAATAATGTTTTTTTTTATTCGTGCCAAAAAAAATATAAGGTACAAAAATTTTACAGCTGTTAAATTTATGTGACAAAAGGAATGTGTTGACAAAAAATGTAAATCAATTCTATTTATATTTTTATTTTTTACATAAGGCAGAAGTCATATAATGAAAAATTACAACTGACTAGCAAACCAGTGGACCAAATGTTCACAAAAACCTGATTTAAAAAAAAATGTGCTACGTTACTCAAATCCGGTTTGTAGTCTTATCAGACTATTCTTAACTTATAACTTAAATATTCTCTTTATCTATCTCTTACGGTTTGGCCGCTGAAACAGCACCACAGACAGACGGACGGACGGACGGACTTGTCTAATAGATAAGAGATTATTATTATATTTAAGTTTTCTGTTTATTTTTAAACCTATCATACTTTTTTAATTGAAAATTACCAAACTAGCTTTAGGAGCTTTAGAAGCTCGATGGCGCAACTGGTTAGCGCGTTCGGCTGCGATCGTTGAAGTTAAGCAACCCCATAATAGCCTTATTGTACTTACTTTGGGGCTAATTGAGTGTAAGAAGTATTTATTGAAGTTATACTTCTTTAGGCGCGTTATGAAAAAATTATGAGAGTGAATTTTTAAGATGCGCGCGCATCACTGTAACACAAAATTTTAACAGTATGAAGTTAAAAACAAAATAGAAATAGAATCTCTATTTAGTGGGTGCTAACGACTGCATTGTGAAGGCCTATCAAAAGTATTTATTAATCTGGAACAACGGAACCAAAGCGCGATTCAGGAGACTACAGCGCCATCTTTTGACCATTGGTGTAGTAGAACCAAAAACCACATCTTTATTTTTTGTAATAAAGTAACAGTTATAGGTATTCATATTTATAAAATTTATCCACATGTTTCTAGTTTGTATATTCGGAATACGTGTTCGAGTTTCATACAAGTGCAAATCACATATGTTCTAATAAATTATATTCAGTAGCGATTTTAATTGAATATTTTGATTATTTTTTGATTTTTTATGAACCTGTGGATGTGTTAATTAATCTAGTTAAAACTTGTACCATTTGTTGCAGCGGATTCGTAGTGTGGTAGGCGTTCCAGCACGCCCCACCCGCCCCGTAACCGATGAGCTTCGCTCATCCCGGGGCTAATTACCAGTGGCGGCGCTAGACCACATGTGGACGTCGGCGACATCAAGTTCTCGAGAGACTTATATTACTTCGCAGTAAAAAATCGTTAAATTAAGTTTTTTTTATGTTATAGGTGGCATACGAGCAGACGGCTCACATGATGGTAAGTGATCACCGTCGCCCATGGACACTTGCAACACTAGGAGTATCACAAATGCGATGCCGGCCTTTAAGGAAGGAGTACGCTCTTTTTTTGAAGGTTCTTGGGTCGTATTGGTCCGGAAACACTGCTGGCGACAACATATTCCACAGTTTTGTCGTACGTGGTAAAAAAATTTTTTACGAACAATTTTTTTTCCGAACTTAAAAAGAACAATAAAAAAAAGGACATTAACAATGAATTTTCATAGACCTTCTCCCGCACAGCGCGTTAAAAATGGATTTCCATAAACTTTTCCAGCCAGCTAAGTAGCACAATTATTATTACAGTACTTAATGAGGTCCTTTCGGCTTAATTTTTAAAAAATAATAAAGCGCTTTCCGGGCAGGTATAGTATAAATAATATTTGGACGATTCAAAAGATTTCTATTTGAATAAAGCAATTTTTGATTAGATTTGATTTCATTTGGTGTGGTATTGGAAAAATTAAAATAATTACTTTTTCAAAAAGTTACAAAGATTTTTTTTATATTATCTCAGTTTATACTGTAAACTTGATCTCGAGAGAGGAATCGATTTATTTTATTTTCGAGAAGATATCCAACAAGGTGACGTTGGTACCACAAAACAGCTGTTACTTCTTAATTAATATGTACCATTTAGGAATTCGATGATTCAGGACCGGTTCTTCGTTGTTCTTTTTCTAGTTATGGCGTCTTCTGGATTCGACCACTTCTGTAAAAGTTTCTTGTATGAAACATTGATCACAACTTTATTACGGTGTGCAAAAATAAGTGACATCCTTTGATGCCTCCGCGTGAACGTAGCGTAACTTGACAAGAAGTAACCCAAATAATAAAAAAACAGCTTTAATAGTAGCACACACACACACACACACACACACACACACACACACACACACTCACACACACACACACACACACTCACGCATACACTCAATAACTCACACACACACTTACACACTCACACACACCACACACATACGCGTATTCTATCCATTTTATGTAGTATGTAATCTTTATTAATATCTTTGCCATGAACAAATGCTGTTATCTGATCTGTTTTCGCTATCCTGTAACAATTTATTACTGTGTCATCTTAAGGAACCCATTGGAAGGGTCTGAATCCCTAAACACAGGTTATATTTATAGCCTGTCTAGGGTCAGTTGTACTTTTTCATTTTAAGACTACTGCCTTATGTAAAAAAATATAATAAAAATAAATCCCATTAATAAAAACACTAATTCTCGTAAAGGAGATTGGTCAAATTGGCCTAAATGCAAATAAAATATTGACATATACAGTAATTCTTGGCGTAATTTATACTTTATTTTACAGTCATTAGATTTTAACGGCCACCTTTAAATAATATATTAATTTTAAAAAAGGACTTCTATTTTTACCGGTTTGGAAAACATACGAATCATTTTTATTGGCTATGGGTGTAGTAACATTCACAAAGACTGATCGAGGTTGTTTATATAACATCAAAACAAATCTATTTTGTAAAAATTGATAAAATATATTTTTGAAGTTATACTTCTTTAGGCGCGTTATGGAAAAATGATGAGAGTGAAATTTTAAGATGCGCGCGCATCACTGTAACACAAAAAATATTGTTGCGTGTTACTTTTGTGTTTACCGCACATTAAGAAAATCTACCAACAAAATAGAAATAGAATCTCTATTTAGTGGGTGCTAACGACTGCATTGTGAAGGCCTATCAAAAGTATTTATTAATCTGGAACAACGGAACCAAAGCGCGATTCAGGAGACTACAGCGCCATCTCTTGACCATTGGTGTAGTAGAACCAAAAACCACATCTTTATTTTTTGTAATAAAGTAACAGTTATAGGTATTCATATTTATAATATTTATCCACATGTTTCTAGTTTGTATATTCGGAATACGTGTTTGAGTTTCATAAAAGTGCAAATCACATATGTTCTAATAAATTATATTCAGTAGCGATTTTAATTGAATATTTTGATTATTTATTTATTTTTTCAAATTAAAACTGAACTTTATTGACTGTGTCCTTTTCCAGACTTTTTATTAATTTATTGTAATAAATTATTTGCATGCAATTAAAAACTAATTTTGACCGATGCCAAAGAAGGATAACTTCTCACGCGCCTACATAAGTACACGCACCCATTTTTTTTTATTACACGGGTGGTATTAATATCCACAACTTTATTATCATTTTTACTACATGCAAATGTGCTAAGACAATTAATATAGATGGTAGGCGACATCATAAAGTCTATTGCCGTACATTTTTTGCCAAACACCTAAATAAACACATTATAAGGTGTGATACACTAAAAATCTAAAATATGGTTATAATAAAAACATTACAAAAATAATGAAGCTGCTGAAGATATGGCTGTATAACCTACAGCTCTTAGCTTTCTTTGATTAACGAGAGTTTAAAAATTCTCTCTAATCTGTGGCTCATTCACAATCATCACACAGTTTCTGTTCGTGTTTTTAAAAACATGCACATATCTGTTATTTTACATGCTCTATATACCTGAATCTAATACATAATATCGGTACTTGGCTTGATTGCCCTATTTTCCTATATAAGTTATTTGGTTTTTATTATTCTAATACCTATGTGCCTATTTGCAAACATAACCTCAAAATCATCATCATCAATAATTTCGAATGTAGGAAACAATTTTTCATGGTTATTGGTTTTTAGGCCAAACATGTATGGAAGCTAAGCAATCTCCTTTAACAGCTGTAAAAATTTTGTACCTTATATGTTTTTTGGCATTAACAAAAAATATTATTAGTAGAGTTATTCGTATTAAATTTATCATCACATTAGTAACATAACCCTCAGAATAAAATTGTTATAAAAATAATTAGTTTTCAACATTTTTTTTATGATTTTGCATACTGTACAGAAAGAAGACGAAAAAGAGAGATGGATGAATCCAGAAACAGTCATATCACGAGTTAAGTCTTGAACAGTAGTGGTTAAAACCAGAAATAATTATAATATTTATTGCTTTTTCATGTAGTATAAATGGTCGTAAGCAGAGGCAGTCTTTTCAGGAAATGGTACAAATTAATTACCTATAGACCTACTGGCAAACACTACTTTTTTCCAAAAACGGGGAGAAAAAATGCATTATATTCACGACAATGCCCAACGCCACGTTGGTTTGCTGTCAACAAACTCTGGCGACGCAGGTAATTGCGTGGTGCATTCGGGAAGCGGCGAGCAGCCCGAGGGTCGCTAGTCGGTGCGGGTATACTTTGACGTGCACTCACGCAAGCGTGGCTTACGTCAAAACCACACCGCTTTCGACCAGCAGCCCGTCCGTTTTTGCCGATCCTGGGCTTCTCCGTTCACAGCGTCACCTGACTAGTCTCACGGACCGCAGTCCGAGCGTCTAGCCAGCCAGCCAGCTCCCGAACCTACCAGATAAACCAACTCCACAATCTACCCCTCACCCTCCAGGCGTTACTGCGGGGTCCAGTTATGAGTCGCCGCTTGTTACGCCTGGACTGGCGAACACTCCCCGAGCTCTACATACAGGTCGTCACACCCATTGTATATTATATCATTCATTCATTCTTCACTCACTCCAAAAGGTTCTCTGTTCAAGGAACGGTAGGACAACGGGTAAAAATAAATATACATGGTATCACCAGTGGGACATGTTGGTGGGAGCCCCCTCTCACCCAAACATATTGTTTTTGTAACAGCCGAATCTTTCCTATTTATTTTTTGTATACGTGTCACTATTATATGGGTCAAAAGTCCATCTTTTTTGTAAACAACCATAGATTGCCTCTGTACTGTGACCATAGATAATATCTGCCACAGATATTTGTATGTTTTCTGTCGTATACTCCATTTTCTTTTCTTTTTGTTTCGTAATTAGGATTATTGTATTTTTTGATTTTCTGTTTTCTGTGATGCCACTGCTCTGGTCATGGCAGAATACCAGTGCAGCAGGAATTTTACGTGCTGTTTATAGCCATATCCAGTGTTGGCATCATATAAAATACACATTTATTTTCTGTAGCTGTTTTTTATTGTTGTTATTTTACTTGTACGTTTTGTTTTTCTTTATGTTGTATTTTATGTGTATGTTATGTGCTGTCAGCAATAAAATCATTTTTCTTTCTTTATTTCTTTCACCGTAATAGCCGATCGTATGCTGGTGCCGTTATAGTATAGTCTAAATTTTATTCATTTTAATTTACGAAAGGGGAACAAAAGACATGTAATGTATGCAAGTACAGCTTATTAGTTTAATAGCAGTTAGAATGGAATGGCTACCTAATCTTTTGGTAACGGATGCTTGCAATCACTGATGCCAGATGGAGGGGATTCCCCCCAAATTTGGGGGGTTTTTAAAGCGATGGGGGATAATTGGGGGGAATATATTTGTGGAGGGATTAATGGAGGGAAGAAATTTGGGTTTGGTTTGGTGGAAACGGGGTTTTTTTAATTAATTTTTATAATCTATACTTATAATAAATCTGTAGAGAGGTCAATTCTGTACATGAAATATATTTTCAAAATAACTATCAGGGGGTGATTAGTGATCGATACTGATGCCAAAAATGCAATCAGTAAAATTTTTGTCTGTCTGTCTGTCTGTCTGTGTGTTTGTTCCTTATAGAAACAAAAACTACTCGACGGATTTTAACGAGACTTAGTACAATTATTCTTCATACTCCTGGGCAGGTTATAGTATACTTTTCATCACGCTACAATCAATAGGAGCAGAGTAGTGAAGGGAAATGTTGGGAAAACGGGAGAAGTTACTCCATTTTTTAAGCTTCCGTGGCGTGTGCAGCCTTAATGGTTAAAGTTACATAGAAATCATGTATGACGGAAATATTCTACATAAAATTGTCTAAAAAATATCCCGCAACAGCATATGTCTATCTTTTATGGTTGACTCACAATAACACGTGTAACTCCTGATAGCTTAGCAGTTCGGAGCATTCTGATCATATTTGTTTACTCTTACGTTTATAATACTCGGTATAGAAACACCAAACTTATACATGAAATAAGCCATCACACCGTCGCACGTGAATACTGAATCATGCTATAAGGATTATTTTTGTGTAACGGTTGCCGCGCTCGACACGGGTCGCGGCAGCGGTAGGGTATCAAAGGTCCGAGAGCGAGCTGTCTAAATCTGTTTTCTGCGTCGCTCCCCCCCTGGGGGACGATCGCTTCCGATGAAGCCTTAGAGGCCTTCCCGGCCAGAGGCAGCCCCTACGGGTGTTTTTTAGTCAGTACGAGTCTGACATAACCTTGCAGCCGGCTGTAGGGTATCCATGAGGATTTCTCATCTGCTCCCCCGCCTGGGAGACCGAAACCGTGCTTATCAGCGCGACTTTTAGTCTTTAAATAGTTTATTTGAATTTCTTTTGTTGTTATTTTGTAAAACAGGTATTAGTTGTTTTGGTAGTGTTTAAATATTCGTTCAAATTAAAAATTATTAAGCGTAGGTACTTTTATTAATTAAAGTAGTTATAAGTATTTATTTTTAAGTGAAGGAGGTATAGGTAGATAGTATTGCACAGGCGTTTCAGCTTTATTTTCATTTCTTTTTTGTTGTGAGTTGTGTTTCTGATTATAATTCTATAAGAATATTTTAATTCAAATAGTCACTTAGATTTTATGTGTAAGGTAGCTAAAGTTAGGACCACGTATTAGTTGTTTTGGTAGTGTTTAAATATTCGTTCAAAGTGTAATTTAATCATATAGGATGAATGTACGATGGCCCATCGAAAAGGAGTAGAAGCGGTAGACAGAACTTTAAGAGATATAAGACAAAATGATCGACCCATGGGCGGTATCACAGTTTTATTTTGTAGTGATTTCCGACAAACCTTAACGGTAATACCACGGGGAACCCGAGCTGCTGAGGTTAGGGCTTGCCTGAAAAGCTCTTATTTGTGACGTGATATACAATCGGTGCATTTGACTATTTATTTGACTATAAACATGCGAGTGGGAACTGTAGATAACCCGGATGATCGTGAATTTTCTGATATATTATTAAAGAAAATACCTTCACCAAAGATACCTATCCACTGCTACACCAAGGAACACTTATTCTGACGCCTGAGTTATGTTGTATAGTGCAATCCCAACAACATCTTACATCGTCAGTTTACGGTGACGTAACAAATATATTAAATAAGAACAATTCTTGGCTATGCGAAAGGTCCATTTTAACTCCTCGCAATGACCAAGCATCTGAGATTAATAATAAAATACTGTCGAATATCCAGGGGGAAAGCAAAGTTTATAGTTCAATAAATAGAATGGCCGATGAACAAGAAGCCACTAATTACCCGATAGAATTTTTAAATTCTTTAAATATGCCCGTACTTCCTTCTCATGAAATTTGTTTAAAAATTGGCATTCCGATTATTCTGCTCCGAAATTTAAGACCACCACAAATTTGCAATGGAACTCGGCTTAAAGTAACCCAGTTGCAACAAAATGTAATCGAGGCTCAAATTTTAATAGGTTGCGGTGCAGGAGAAACCATCTTTATTCCCAGAATTCCCATAATACCAAATAATTTTCCATTCCAATTTAAAAGAACGCAATTCCCAGTATCGGTGTGTTATGCAATGACAATAAATAAGGCTCAAGGGCAGACCTTTCGTGTTGTTGGAGTAGATCTCGGTGTCAGTTGTTTTTCACATGATCAGTTATGTCGGTCTTTCCCGGGTTAGCAGTCCTAGAATTTTTTATGTTCACGTTCCGGACGGGTCTAATTTCAACGTAGTCTACCCGGAAGCTTTGCGCTGAAGTATTTTCATTCTATATGTACTTAAGACTCATGTAAAAGCGATCTAAACAATATTACCAATACATTAACATAATAACATACAAGGAGTTACACGCTGATGGTCTCGGGGCACAGTGATAATAATAATATTCTGCGGTTCCTTATTGCGATATATTTAACAGTATTATATTTCCCTACTAAAATACGAAAGTTAATCTGTCTGTCACATCAAAACCACGGAACCCTGAGGAAGGACATATGCTACTTTTTTACGAAAAACGACGATAACGCGGACGAAGTCGCGGGCAAAAGCTAGTTTATAAATAAAACCACTTCATAAACTTATAATCTGTAAAAAGTCGCGATCGACAGTCGAATCAACAGTTTCTCTTTCTCATTATGTATAGAGCATGTCAAGGATAGACTGTTGTCAGTTTTAATTTTAGGCTCAGAGAATCATGCCGGCTGCGGATTTGGATTCGGATCCCTAAGTCCAAGGCCCACTTAAAAAAGTATTCTTCGGTCCATTCCTCTCGCTCAGTCGATCGGTCAGTGAAGTCAAGCAGGTCAGTCAGTCGTTAAAGGTAGTTAGCTTAAACTGCAAATCGAATCGACGGTAACTATCATCTTTGCTTTGCTAATTCGCAATTTAGTGATTTGTCCCTTTAACTGTTTTTACCTTAGTAAAAAAATGGCATTATTAAAACCAAGCTGTGTAAGAAGATTACAAAGAAGTGGGAGAGACGAAGAGTGGGAGAGACGAAGAGTGGGAGAGAAGATGTTGATCTAGTACTGGATGCTTTTGCAAAAATGCATTCTTCTTAGTCGGGCACTCTTGTCAGAGTGGTCGTGGTTGCACTGATGAGGTACATGGTGGGGTGTTCTTTGGGTCGCTATCAAGTCCGAGGGTAGCTCTCCTGGCAATGTGCTTCCATTTCTGACGGTTCGAGGCGTCACGAGTACACTGGACCATGGTAGACTCAGTAGCCTTTGTGATGGCGTCTATACAGCGGGTTGGTGATCGACCGCGTGCTCTCTTGCCTTCCACCTGGCCTTGAACCACCAGCCTTTCCATCGAATTCTCATTTCTAGAGATGTGTCAAAAGAACTTCAGTATTCGTAGTTGCACAGTTGACGAGAGTCTGTCTTTAACACGAAGCTCTTTGAGGATGGATATATTTGTACGTGCTCCAGCAAAAATGCATAGTTTGTAGTAAATATTGTATTTTTAATAAATATTTTGCATGTCGGGTTTGGGTTTTTTCATCAAAAACCTGTATTTTGGGGGGATTTCGGGTAAGTTTTGGGGGGAAGGCGAAATGCCTTTCTGGTAACACTGCTTGCTATGCAACTCTTTTACATAAAAAGTACCTGAGGATGGTTGGTGTGGCAGTTTATAACTGCTGTACCAGCTATCTTCGCGTTTGGACTTTATCACCACTTAACATTAGGTGGGGTAGAGCCTACCTCTGGCTATAAAAAAAAGACCTATAATTTTTATGTTGGAACCCAAATGATCATCATCATCATCATCATCATCATCATCATCATCAGCCTATTAATGTCCCCACTGCTGGGGCACAGGCCTTCCCGATGGATGGAATAGGGAGATTGGGCCATGACCCACCACGCGGGCCCAGTGCGGATTGGTGAGTGCTAACGACTGCAGATGCAGCCGGGACCAACGGCTTAACGTGCCTTCCGAAGCACGGAGGAGCTCGAGATAGTAATTTTTGGTCACCCATCCAATGACCGACCACTGCGAAAGTTGCTTAAGTTCAACGATCGCAGCCGAACGCGCTAACCACTTGCGCCATCGAGCTCCTCTCCCAAATGATCCCAAATGATCAGAACTACAAAATGAAGAGGAAAATCTAAAATTCTGTAAAAGGCAATGCGTACATAATCTTTTAAAAATAATCACTTAAAAGGTACACCTGTGAACAGACTGTTTTTGTGTGTTTAAGTGTCAATAAACCGCTCACTAAGCAATGTATGCATCAATATCATTATTCAGTCAATATCGCTAACACATTGATTTGATAAGCCACAACACCTGGCAAGGTGCGGCACCACGCATCCCTTAAACGACCAGCCGTTCAGAACTCGCGGTGCACCGTATAACCATTGACTAGTCAACGGGTTGGGGGTTCATGTAACGGTGGTCGCTTAGCGAGGGCCCGTCGAGGGGTCGTAAGTTAAATAAAAGGTTACATGTTATGAAAGGGAAGTTGCTGTGATTCGAAGAAATTTGAACAGACAACGATCGATTGCCCGCTATTAGTTAGCGAGTTAGAATATCGCCTCTTTGTTTGTGCAACTAGAAAATTTATTTTATGTATTTGTTTCTTAGGTTTTCACGCACATCACTCATTAAATAAAACTAGTTTTTACGGGTTAATGCACGAAACTTTATTTATTTATTGACGTTTCGCAGCCTTTTCAGGTCTGCATCGTCAGAATAATGTCTTTTTTTTATTTAAAATTGTCAAGCTACCTTCGATAGACTTATATTGAGCGTACGGTTATTTCATTGGAAGATTTTTTAAATTTTATTGTCTATGTATGAATTTATCATTTAATTTACTTAATATAGTATTTTATTTAAAATTCTTGTTTGTAATTTTGAGTTTATTTATTTATTTGACCCTAACTACCGTAAACTACCACCGGTTCCAAAGTGGGAGACCTTCCTGAGAAGAACCGGCGAAACAAACTCAAGAGAGGCTTTCTATCTCCTTCTTATGTTAAATTATGCAAACAAAAAGAACTAATAGTATCTGATGGTCCTGCAGTGTGTGCTCGGGGTTGGGATTTTATCTCCTGTATAATAGGTTCCCAAGCAGCTCGACAATTTTAAATAAAAAAATATTATTCTGACGATGCAGACCTGAAAAGGCTGCGAAACGTCAATAAATAAATAAAGTTTAGTGCATTAACCCGTAAAAACTAGTTTTATTTATTTTATGTATTGCGAGAATCTTTCCCGTAAATTTGTAATGTTACTTAAGTAAATGAGATTCATTACCCTTCATTCAATACAGACGGTAAAATAGTGACCATATAGAAAAAGATATGGTTTTGACATCCGTCAATTAATAAATAAAATATAATATTTGTGCACGAAAAATTGTACGAAATAATAGCTATAAATGTTGTTTCTCATTTCTGAGCAACACAATTGTTTTATTTCGTAATTAAATCTATTTAGTTTATAAAATCACATTAAACATATATACGTGTTAAGTACTAAAATAGATTAGGGATTTGACAAGTTTTATCTCACGCTATTTACAAATGTTTATGGAGTCCATACAAAGTGGATATTTTTAATTCTGGAGTGTAATTCAGTAAAAAAACTAAATTGAATTTTAAAGTTGCCGCGAAAATCTTTTATTTGGATATTATGGCGTCTCACTAGTGTGTGACGTCACACGACTGTTATTAAAACGTCAAACGATACATGTTGTTACTTTGGCCGGAACTATACTAGCGTGTGACGTCATTTTAATCTTGGCCAATCACAGGCGTTTTCGCTCACGTGACTCACGAGCAAAAAAAGCATTTCTATTTAGGGATTTTATAGAAAACTTATTATTTGCTCTTTCAGAATAGGAAAATCGCTGCCTATATTCATATTAAGTATACACAGATATCTCCGAGTAAAGCTGGGATACTGGAATGCATGAACGTGGCAGAAAACCGGGCATCAATCCTCAGGAAGCCGAGGACGCTCCTAGAAGCCTGTGAGAGTCCCAGGAGACTACTGCGCTTCTGGAAGGAGCTGGGCTGGCTGAGCTAGCTAGCCCAACATACCCTGAACGCGCAATGGACCAAGTACGGAGTCTAAGTGCGGAAACGTGGCCCCACAACAAGTAACAAGAACACAGATGCTAACAATAATTGGTACATTATTTTTCATACTGTCAAATAGCCTTAATGAGGGCTATCGCGTATGAATCCGCCGCTAGAGGCGCTAGTGTAGCGTGAGGTCTCCGAAATGTCAAATGTTATTGCTTGTTGGTTGACTACGCGGGTTTATTTCTTATTAAAATAATGTTGTGAATAATTGGTAACAATTCGGCTTAATTATGGCAAATATGAGTTATGTGGCAATGAATGTCTGTTATTAAAAATTTGAGCTTAGAAAAATGATTATGTTCCTATTTTTTCCGAATAAAACGGAACTGGGCGTCACTGTGACATGGCCCATTATGTTTTAAGATATGGTTCTTTTGTGTTAAAATACGATTCATGTGCGTATTGATAAACTTTAAAAGTTACAATTTAGGACCTCACTCAACAGTGGCGCCATCTGGTGAGACAGAAAACGGTAGCCCACATTAAATCTCTTTTACGACGTAGACTAAATTAAAACTTGAACTAAACTGATGCTGTCATTTTTGTTTGTTAAGACTAACTTTTTAGGCTGCGAGAGGAGCTCGATGGCGCAAGTGGTTAGCGCGTTCGGCTGCGATCTGTGAAGTTAAGCCAATTTCGCAGTGGTAGATCATTGGACGGGTGAACAAAAATTTACTATCTCGAGTTCCTCCGTGATTCGTAAGGCACGTTAAGCCATTGGTCCCGGCTGCTTCTACATTCGTTAGCACCCACCAATCTGCACTGGGCCCGCGTGGTGGGTCATATATAAGAACCATATCCTATGCCACAGTGACGCGCAGTTCCGTTTTATTCGGAAAAAATGGGAACATAATCATTTTTCTAAGCTCAAATTTTTAATAACTGCCATTCATTGCCACAGAACTCATATTTGCCATAATTAAGCCGAATTGTTACCAATTATTCACAACATTATTTTAATTAGAAATAAACCCGCGTAGTCAACCAACAAGCAATAACATTTGACATTTCGGAGACCTCACGCTACACTAGCGCCTCTAGCGGCGGATTCATACGTGATAGCCTTAATCTAATCTGCCTCCCATCCTTTTCATACATGTGCACTTTTAGCTATGGCCGTTCCGCTTTCGACGACACCGCGGAGTGCATAGGACATTATACTTTTTTCCGCCTCTCTTGTGAACGTTGTAATGGAAGACACTCATGTTGTGATTTAATATCTCAACATTATTGTGCGCCCGTTAATTACAACGAACACTTTACATTGTAAAATCTCTACCTAAAATATCTATTAGACAAGTCCGTCCGTCCGTCCGTCTGTGGTGCTGTTTCAGCGGCCAAACCGTAAGAGATAGGTAAAGAGAATGTTTAAGTTATAAGTTAAGAATAGTCTGATAAGACTACAAACCGGATTTGAGTAACGTAGCACTTCCGGTTTTCGAGACATCACGAATTTCAAACGAAACCACACAAAATCCCCGAAGTTCTCAATTAATTAAATCAGGTTTTGGTGAACATTTGGTTCACTGGTTTGCTAGTTTATATTAATGCAAAATCTGTGCCGGTCAACGATCTATCTCGATATATATCGCATTGTGTGCTGAGGTAAATGCGCATGTTCCTTTCCTTTGTCTCCAGGTCTTCAACCATTTTCTTCGTCCTTAAATAGACAAGGCATTTGCGCAGTTTATTTTGTATTTTTAATAATATATGATTGTGTATTACTGCCCCCCTGATACAGTCCACTTTCAACGTACGCCTAGGGTTGGCCTCTCCATATAACTATTGAGCGAGCAAAATTATTATTTTCCCGCAACCCAAGTTATGGGGTTATTAGCACGGTAATAATATCATACAGTATTCTATCTTCATACAAACGGTCGGAAAGCGAGTCATACCTACGCCACTCGAGTTCGATGTGCTCTCGGCGGGCACCCAGTCGCGAATGTGCCGCCGCGCCGCAACGACGACCGAACGCTTTGAATTGTTTTTTATGCAGTTAGCCGTGCTTAAACATGCATTTTGTATTGTAAATATTTGATTTAATTAAGTAGATACCTACATAATTTAGTATGGAAAAGAACAAACGACGATCAATATCGTACAACAGCACAATTGCTGTTTTTGGTTGCTTGAACTCTTCAATAACACACCCAGAGATATAATTTTTTAAATTACCTGAAATATTGGAAAGGTGTCTTACCTTTATAGAATATTTTTTTATATACCTATCTACTAGTGCGTAATTTGTTTCTAATAAAGTATTTCGGTTTTTCCATCGGGCAAAATATCTAGAATAATATATAAATAAGTGGTTAGGATGAAAAACTAGAGACAAACGAGTAATCTACCTACACTCGCGTTAAAAACAAAACTACATAAAATACTGTAGGCGGGCGGCCCTACCGTGTGCTAACGCAGCGCTCGGCTGTAGGCATATATTTTCAAGGACAGGGCGGAGTCACAATACTGTATAGATAATATTACCGTGCCTCCAGTGAGTACAGATTTACAATAATCAGAACACGGCACGCGATAATGAATAATAGAAACAGGTTTCCAGAGTAAAATACTTTAAGTAAACTAAATACTTTAACTTCTATCGCATTTATCACGGGAAGTGTTCTGAGGAATTGTTCGGATTCAGCTGGAATTCCAGCTGCTGCATTTCGCCATCGTACATCGCGACAAAAATTTCATCCCCATTATCTTGATGCGGGGCTATCCACAACCGTGCGTTTTTGTCCAAATTTTTTACCACGTACGACAAAACTGTGGAATATGTTGTCGCCAGCAGTGTTTCCGGACCAATACGACCCAAGAACCTTCAAAAAAAGAGCGTACTCCTTCCTTAAAGGCCGGCATCGCATTTGTGATACTCCTGGTGTTGCAAGTGTCCATGGGCGACGGTGATCACTTACCATCTGTTAAACTTTAAAAAGTAAGTACGTTTAATAAAAATGAAACTCCAAAAGACAGTAACTCGAAAAATTTATGGACAATAAATAGACAGGGGAATGTTCTTAACACATGTTTGGACATCAGTAGACCCTGGGCACAGGCGGCACCCACGCCACGTCGTCGTTGATGGGCTGGTCGATGACGCGTCGATACGATATAGTGACGTCACCGGTCTTCCGGTCCACCATCGACATGCTGTGCTTCCTCCAGTGCTGGTCCATTGTCTTCTGTGTCTGCGCCCAACGAGAAATTACCTTTTTTATTGTACATATAAAAGCATATTTTTATAGAAATAAACACATGCTTTTCACTATCATCATCATCATCATCATTAGCCTATTAATACCCCCACTGCTGGGGTACAGGCCTTCCCTATGGATGGGATAGGGAGATTGGGCCATGACCCACCACGCGGGCCCAGTGCGGATTGGCGGGTGCTAACGACTGCAGATGTAGCCGGGACCAATGGCCTAACGTGCCTCCCGAAGCACGGAGGAGCTCGAGATAGTAAATTTTTGGTCACCCATCCAATGACCGACCACTGCGAAAGTTGCTTAACTTCAACGATCGCAGCCGAACGCGCTAACCACTTGCGCCATCGAGCTCCTCATTATGAATGACAATAATTTGTGATTTTTTTTTTACTGTGTATGCTGTTGTTCGCAGATGACCTTTACAGCGTCACCGGATTTGGGGACGGCGACATCCTAAGGGGACTTCAAGCCGAGAATTGGCGAGTGCCTCTAGAGGTATTCCAGGCGGATGGCGTCACCCCACGGGCGAGTCTCCTCTCCGTCTGGAGCCTCCAGAGCACTCGAACCTGAGGGGTCGGCTCAACTAGAGGGCGTCTCTGAGACTTCGGCTCTAGTTAGCCGTTGTCGTGGGGGGCGGGGAAAAACGCCCAGGTACATACCTGGTATAGCGTGTCGTGCGTAGACCGGGTCTTCGCACTCTTATCCTACTCTAAGACGTGCCTAGGCCGACGGAATCGGAGGGAACGTGTTAATTATTAGTTACCTGTCCCTTTATATCTTTGCTGTAGTCAAACTCGTCTATTCTCTTCGGGAAGTCGTCCCTGAAGTGCGCCCCCCTACTCTCCGTCCTGTTCTTGGCGCAGGCGACCACCTGCACCGCGCTCTCCAGCATGTTCTGCAGCTCGAGGGTCTCCACCAGGTCGCTGTTCCAGTTCAGCCGTCTGTCCGTCACCTTGATGTCTTTGAAGGCGGAATACCACTTCCTGATTTCTGTATCGGCTGGAAATTTTATGATATTATCTGTGAGTGGGATCTCGCCGCGAAATAAAAGCCATTGACCCAAAATCATGTCTAGTTATGGGAAAATAATGTAATATGGTATGAATTAAATTTGGAATCATGAAGATGTTCCCTGAATATTCCTGATTCAGCAGAAAAACGAATCGCCACGTGTTTTAATCTTTCTTTCCAAGATAATGGTAACGTGGCTGCAAAAATGTCACCGCACTCGCTTGGTACTGCTACGATAAAAAAAAAACAAGATTCTAATAATTATTTTTGAAAAGAGCGAATTTTGCCAGTAAAGTAACACTACCTATTGGTGTTGTTCCATTTCTATCAATAAGGTTTTTACTTGTCGTAAGAAATACTTTTCCAGGGTCAGGCTCGGGCAGCATGACGACTATAGGCTATGGAAGCCGCAGGCGGACCATATGGCTATTTGATATCCTTTTTACATAATAATTTTGAAACGGAAAGCCATTCAACATCACCAGAATATCAATGCCCCCACTGCTAGCAGAGGAATCCATAGTGCCCTAGGGCACAGGCCTTCCTTAAAGATGGTAGGGAGATTGGGCTATGACCCACCACGCGGGCCCAATGCGGATTGGTGCGTAAACGACTGCAGATGCAGTCGGAACCAACGGTTAACGTGCCTTCCGAAGCACGGAGGAGCTCGAGATAATAAGGGCTTAACGTGCCTTCCGAAGCACGGAGGAGCTCCAGATAATAAGGGCTTAACGTGCCTTCCGAGGCACAGAGGAGCTCGAGATAATAAGTTTTTAAATAAAACTAGTTTTTACGGGTTAATGCACGAAACTTTATTTATTTATTGACGTTTCGCAGCCTTTTCAGGTCTGCATCGTCAGAATAATGATTTTTTATTTAAATTTGTCGAGCTACCTTCGAAAGACTTATATTGAGCGTTCGGTTATTTCACTGGAAGATTTTTAAAATTTTATTGTCTATGTATGAATTTATTATTTAAATTACTTAATAAATTATTTCATTTAAAATTCTTGTTTGTAGACATGGGCGTTTTTGGTTTTGAACGCAAACGGATATTTATCGGATTTCAGATTTCAAAATCGATTTTAAAATCCGTTTTTAGATATCCGATTTCAGATGTGCCGAACTTAGCCAATTCACTGGTTTGTGTTATGATTTGGTTTTATTAGCTAACGACAATCACAAACAATTAATTGTACGAAGCAATGATACTCGTAGATTTGCGCGATTTTCCTTTATGCTTTAAATCTAGGCTTAGGCAAGAGTATATATTCTGTGGCTTAGAACTAGCAGAAAAGTTATCTTTACGGATAAAAGTAAAACTTTTGCGGCGCATTTAAAAATCGGCTTATATACAATGATTTCTTTTTACATATTTTTTTAGTATTTTTTTTTGTTTTTCTGTTTGTTTTTATTATTTTTCAAACCATTTACAAAATCAAACCTAATTACTTCAGGTTAGCGTTCAAAAAAATGTTAGTTGCTCGACTTTTGATGTTTTTAGACGACATCTTTTTCAGTAATAAATAATCCCGCCTTAGAGAAGAACAATAGATTTCCGTAAACAGTAAACCGAAATCGGACTTCCGAGCACGAAATCGGACATCCGAAAACGAAAGCACGAATTTCGAATCCGATTTACATTTGGATACTTGTGGTGGTATTAGATCGCTAGCGTTTTGGTTCGGTTAGATTTCTGAAATCGGATTTTCTTGTTGAGAAATCGTTCGGTATCGATTTGTGTTTGAAATCGGATTTTGGATTCGTTTTGACATATCGGACGCATGCCTACTTGTTTGTAATTTTGAGTTTATTTATTTATTTGACCCTAACTACCGTAAACTACCACCGGTTCCAAAATTGGAAGACCTTCCTGAGAACAACCGGCGAAACAAACTCAAGAGAGGCTTTCTATCTCCTTCTTATGTTAAATTATGCAATTTTTAGTCACTCGACCAATGATTGACCATTGAGCAAGTCGCTTTTGAAATCACAAGTCAAACGTGCTATCCCCCTGCGCCATCCAGCCATCATTACCTGCTCCCAAAAGGTTGGAGTCTCTAAACACCCCGCATTTGTTTTGCATGGTGAACCGCATCTCATGGCGAAGCTCGTGCGGTGGCACGCAACCGTTGGCGTGACGTATCTTGTCAAAGTTGTCAATACTGGCGTCACAGATGTTCTGGAAGGAGAAAATGTTATAACTTTCATGATGACAATAAAGATCCTTTTGCCTGCTTTTCAATTCCTGGGTAGCAATTTTAGGAGTGAAAAAAGAATATTGCGTTTATTTGTCATCAAATTTCGATATTATTGAAGGATGACATTTCGCTGACTCGGCAAAATATTCATCCTAATATCCTACTGATATTACAATATGCGAATGTTCGAATGTATGTTTGTTACTCCATCACGCAAAAACTACTGAAAGAAAACGAAATTCGGTGCGCATGTAGTTAAGAAACTGGATGGGAGAAATAAGATACTATTAATCTAAAAATAAATGGTAACATTCCTTAGCGATACTCAATAAACTACGGAAGTCACGTTAAGCTGCATCTGAAGTCATAAGAACCCTCCAATCTGCACTGGGCCCGCGTGGTAGGTCATGGCCCAATCTCCCTATTCCATGTATAGGGAAGGCTTGTGCCCCAGCAGTGTAGACATTAATAGGCTGATAACGATGAAAAAAAAATGGATGCGTGTAACCTATGTACGCGCGTGAGAAGTTATACTTCTTTAGCATCATTAAAAATATTTTTTAATTGCATGCAAATAATTAATAATTACAATAAAATAATAAAAGGACTGGAAAAGGATAGTTAACACAGTCAATTAAGTTCAGTTTTAATTTGAAAAATTAACTAAATATTCAAAATATTCAATTAAACTCACTACTGAATTTAAGTTATTAGTCCATATGTAATTAGCACTTGTAAGTAACTAAAACACGTTGTGTCTATATAGAAACTAGAAACATGTGGATAAATATTATAAATATGAAAACAGTGATCAGAGGCGACGAGCGTGCCAACATTGTTTTTGACAACGCGATCATCTTATGGAGCTCCGTGGATCGTTCAAAGTACCTTTCGATCAGATGTCTTATAATGGTGGATTAGACACTAACATTCATAACGCGCCCGCGGCCAACTTCATGGTGTTACGTGGTGTTACTATTGTGTTACAGTGATGCGCGCGCATCTTAAAATTTCACTCTCATCATTTTTTCATAACGCGCCCGCGGCTAACTTCATTATGTTACTTTAGTGTTACAGTGATGCGCGCGCATCTTAAAATTTCGCTATCATCATTTTTTCATAACGCGCCTAAAGAAGTATAACTTCAAAAAAAAGCTCAAAAAACGAAGGGCTAGGTCGCGAGCGGCCGCTTTAGTTCAACAAGAAATCTCACGTCTTTCAGGTGCGGCTGCTTGTCGCCGGGCTTGTGCTGCTTGCCGATGTTAATGCCGATGGCCTTGCCGAACACCACCACGTCGAGGATCGAGTTGGCCCCGAGCCGGTTGGCGCCGTGACAGTTGCTCACCGCCTCGCCGCACGCGTGCAGCCCCGGCACCACGCAGTCCGAACCGTTCTCGTGCACGAGCGCCTTATAACGACAATTTTATTTCAAACTAGTGGCCCGCCCTCGCTTCGCTTCGGTGTAGAGCTGAAGACTATAGTTATTGTTCTCAGGCCTGTATTATACACAATGGCATTCTTCTTATACCTACCGCCGCCGCGACCCATGTCGAGCGCGGCAACCGTTACACAAAAATAATCCTTATAGCATGATTCAGTATTTACGTGCGACGGCGCGATGACTTATTTCATGTATAAGTTTGGTGTTTCTATACCGATTTCTATGATTCTTTTTTTATTGAATAGGTAATAATGTTTCTATAAGGAACATATACATCAATCATCATCAATCATCAACAGCCTATCCTAGTCCACTGCTGGACATAGGCCTCTCCAATTGCACGCCACTCAGATCGATTTTGGGCTACTCGCATCCAGCTCCTGCCAGCCACCTTGCGCAAATCGTCACTCCACCGTGCCTGAGGACGTCCTACACTACGTTTGCCTAGACGCGGTCTCCACTCCAGAACTCGTCTACCCCAACGGTTATCGGTTCTTCGGCAAATATGGCCAGCCCACTGCCACTTCAGCTTACTAATCCGGTGGGCTATGTCGATAACTCTGGTTCTCTGTCGGATTACCTCATTTCTGATGCGATCCTTCAGAGAAACGCCGAGCATAGCCCTTTCCATAGCGCGCTGAGCGACTTTGAACCTGTGGACCAGCCGTACCGTCAGTGTCCACGTCTCGGCTCCGTATGTCATCACAGGTAGGACGCACTGATTGAAGACTTTCGTCTTTAGGCACTGTGGGATCGACGATGTCAAGACTTGACGTAGCTTCCCAAACGCTGCCCAACCCAGCCGAATTCTTCTATTCACCTCGTCCTCAAAGTTGTTTCTACCTAACTGCAATGTCTGCCCGAGGTATACATATTTTTGAACAACTTCGAGAACGGCACCGTGTATTGCAATCAGTTCCGGTAGAACATGTTCATTGAACATGACCTTGGTTTTATCCAAGTTCATCCGTAGGCCGATGCGTATGGAAGAGTCAGCTAGGTCATTCAGCATTTTTTGTAGGTCCTGCAGGGTTTCTGCCATGATGACGATGTCGTCTGCAAATCGCAAGTGAGAGATGCGTTCGCCATTGATGTTGATGCCATGTCCTTTCCAGTTCAGCGTCTTGAACATATCCTCCATTGCATTAGTGAACAATTTCGGGGAAATAACGTCCCCTTGTCTCACTCCACGATGCAACGGTATGGGACTTGTTTGCTGATTCTGTACTTGGACAGACATGGTGGCGGCTTCGTAGAGACATCTAATCACTTGGATGTATCGCCAGTCGACTTGGCAACGCTGCAGGGACTCCAGGACAGACCAGATTTCAATCGAGTCAAAGGCCTTCTCATAGTCCACAAATGCTAGGCACAGAGGCTGATTGTACTCTTCAGTCTTCTGTATAATCTGCCGTACTGCGTGGATGTGGTCTATGGTGCCGTATCCGCTCCGAAATCCAGCCTGTTCCGGTGGTTGGAAGTCATCAAGTCTTCGCGCCAGACGGTTCGTGATCACTCTTGAGAACAGCTTATAGACGTGGCTTAGAAGGGATATGGGTCGATAGTTCTTGAGTAGGGTCTTGTCCCCCTTTTTAAAGAACAAGACGACCACACTCCTACTCCACATCTCCGGAGTTCTCCCTTCGAACAGGACAGTGTTAAAAAGCTTTTGGAGCTCCCTCAGTACGGGTTTACCTCCAGCTTTCAAGAGTTCTGTTGTAACACCATCCTCTCCAGGGGCTTTTCCATTTTTAAGCTGCCCAAGAGCAATCTCAATTTCGCCAATACTGACTTCTGGCAGGTCTTCGGTGAAGTGACGCGTTGGGCCGGAATAATGTGGCTCTAGAATCCTCATTTCCGGGATCTGGTCGAGATGCATGTGATGCGTACAACTGGCCGTAGAAGTCTTCCACTTCCGAAAGGACTGCCGGCTTTGAAGCAACAACTTCCCCACTTGGTGTGGTCAACTTCGTCAGATGACTTCTTCCAAGAGATTGTACGAACACTTTGGACCCTCGATTCTGCTCGATCGCTCTCTCGATCGAGAGAGTATTGGAGCACCGGAGGTCATGTCGTACGTGCTTACTGATCTCTTGGTTTAGAGTCCGCTTTGCTGACGAAGTGACGGGTGGATTTTCACGTCGTTCCTTCATTAGCCCTAAAGTCTCTTCGGAAAGCTTTGACTTCCTACCCTTACGCTGCGTTGCACATAATCTCGTACCCTCTTCCCTGAGGATCCGAACCACATTTTCGAGGTTTTGGTTTACGTCTGATGTGGTTTCCACGGCAGCAAATCGGTTCTCCAGATTTGACTGGAACGTTTCAGATCCTGTTATAGATTGGAGCAGAGTAGGTCGGAGCCTGGATTTCATCAAACGGACGCGCTCGGCCTTAAAGTTGATATTCAGAGAACCCCGGACGAGTCGGTGATCACTACCTGTATTGAACCTGTTGATCACGGAGACGTCTCTGAATATATACCTCTTGTCCGTCATGATGAAATCGATCTCATTTTTAGTCATAGTGTCGGGGCTTTGCCACGTCCACTTCCTTTGGGGCTGTTTCTTAAAGAAAGAGTTCATCAAGAAGAGCCCTTCCCGTTCGAGGAAGTTGACGAGCATTTGCCCCCTTTGATTTCTGCTTCCAAATCCATGGGATCCTACTACCGATTCGCTGCAATTCTGTACTCCCACTTTAGCGTTGAAGTCACCCATAACAACGTTGTAGTGGGTCTTAGTAGTGGAGTGGAGGGCCCTCGATATATCATCGAACATATCCTCCACTTCGTCGTCAGAGTGTGTCGAGGTCGGTGCGTACACTTGCACCACTTTGAGGCTATACCTCTCGGTGAGCTTTATAATGAGGTACACTACCCTGTTCGACACGCTGGACATTTCCACAACGTTATCGGCAAGGGACTTATTCACCAAAAACCCAACGCCACCTTGGGACTGTTGGTCTCCCCCACGGAAGTACATTAGGTGGCCCGATTCGAGCGTTATGGTGTCCTCCCCCTCTCTTCGGACTTCACTTAACCCTAAAATGTGCCACCTAATCTTCCCAAGTTCCACCTCGAGTTGCGCCAGATGCGAGTCAAGCCGAAGCGTGCGTCCGTTGTACGTTGCCAGGGTCAGTCTATTGTGGTGGCCTCCCGTAGCCCGGAGATTCTTGGCACCCCCTGCCCCGCCGTCACCGTGGTCGCCACCGTGACCAGGAATAGCGGAGCTGCCGGGAACTGGGGGCCGTGGCTTGTGGTTTGTTTGCATTGAAGGTTTTGCCCATAATCGCCACGCTGGGCAGGCGGGTTGGCGATCGCAGAACGTAGGTTAATTCACTGATGACGCTGCTGCCCGTCACCAGTGAGATTTCCCTCCCCTACGTCGTTGGATGGTTATACCGCCATCGGTCGGTTTGCCAGAGCCTCGTCTGTTGGTCAACAGGGTGCACCGCGTGAAGGTGAGGTTGGCTTGGGTTCTTGCAGGTGTATTTAGAACCCCTTACACCCCTTACATACACACAGACAGACAAAAATTTTACTGATTGCATTTTTGGCATCAGTATCGATCACTAATCACCCACTGACAGTTATTTTGAAAATATATTTCATGTACAGAATTGACCTCTCTACAGATTTATTATAAGTATAGATTAATTTACCCCACAGAACACAGAACGAGGTTAGAAGGGAACCGATGCCATCGGCTCATCCCCACTACAGTTCCACCCAGTGTTACCAGATGAGGAAACTTTTTTTTTTTTAATTTATTCGTGACCATGGGTACGGGAAACTGATATTACAGTGTTGGGTGCAAAAAAATACAGTGTTTGAGACAAAAATACAGTAAAAGTAAAAAAATATACAGTAAATTTTACAGCAGATATCAAGAAACTTATATTGTTTAAATTTAAATGAAAATACACTTTCTAGTTGACTAACCAACCACTTATTAATCACTGTCACTATCATTTAGCCCGACAGGCGTTTCTTTTTTGTAGATCCCCGAATGAAATAATTTTAACATTTTCTCAGTTGGTTTAAAATTAATGCAACTCGTGCTTAAACACGGTTGACAAAATTTGGGCGCTTAATACTACGTACCTACTTTACGAAATGATTCCTAGTTTACGTCCGGGGAATTCCCGCATAGTATATACCGCGCCACTATTCATGCCCGTTTAAAATAAGCCATTTCCGTTCTTATTTCAATAGTAACAAGAGTCGTGTCATAAGTAAAGAGTTTAAACAAACACCGGGTCATCCCAACCTCACCTCAGTTAAGGCATGAGTTATAAAAATCTCATTTAAACAGTTCTTACTTTTTCAATGACTTATGTGTGAAACGGTAAGTGTGGCTTAAATCATTACTTAAGCAAAAGTAATCTATATATATAAAACTCAAAGGTGACTGACTGACATAGTGATCTATCAACGCACAGCCCAAACCAATGGACGGATCCGGCTGAAATTTGGCATGCAGGTAGGTGTTATGACGTAGGCATCCACTAAGAAAGGATTTTGATCAATTCTACCCCCAAGGGGATAAAATAGGGAATGAAAGTTTGTATGAAACTTTGTCAATTTTAAACCGATCGAGCTGACACTTTGCATGCAGGTATAAGAAGAATCATAGAAGAATGTCATTGTGTATAATACAAGCCTGAGAACAAAAACTGTAATCTACACTTCAGCTCTACACCGAAGCGAGGCGAGGGCGGGCCGCTAGTGTCTAATAATTGTTTAAAAATACGATGGTTAGTCTTTTTCGTTAGCTGATCCAGGGCTTATGAAGAAACCCGGGCCATACATTTAGCGAAAGTCGCGGAGCAGTAAACGAAATGTAGGGTGATTTAGGTCTGAACTGATGCGCTCGCTGCTAAATCCACAGCTGCCATAAAGTTTGAATATGTGAAGATGAAGAGCTCATTGGCGCAAATTACATAAAAAAAAACGTACATCGCGACAAAAATTTCATCCCCATCATCTTGATGCGTGGCTATCCACAACCGTGCGTTTTCGTCGAAATTTTTTACCACGTACGACAAAAAAATGTTGTCGCCAGCAGTGTTTCCGGACCAATACGACCCAAGAACCTTCAAAAAAAGAGCGTACTCCTTCCTTAAAGGCCGGCATCGCATTTGTGATACTCCTGGTGTTGCAAGTGTCCATGGGCGACGGTGATCACTTACCATCAGGTGAGCCGTCTGCTCGTATGCCCCCTATAACATAAAAAAAAAAATTAGCGTGTTCAGTCTGAAATATCGTGCCTTTGGAAGGCACCTTAAACCGTCGGTCCCGGCTGCATCTATCTGTAGTCGTTAGCTCCTACCTATGGGCCCGCATAGTTGGTCATAGAGTTTGTCATCCATAATCATAATCATTTATTCAGTTTAGGCTGCTACAAGCACTCAAGAATGTCTAGAAGCTACGCCATGGATTCGTAAATCTAAGGGCGGAGACCTTGTACTGAGAAGAATCGGCGAGAAACTCAGCAAGGACTGTATTTTCGCCCTGTTTTAATATTTAAAAAGTCGGTTAGTTGTAAAATGACTTCTAAAAATAATAATTCATAAAATCACCTGTCATTACATAATGTGAAATATACATTAACTAGCAAACGAGTGAACCAAATGTTCACCAATTAAAAAAAAGAACTTCGGAGATTTTGTGTGGTTTCGTTTGAAATTCGTGATTTCTCGAAAACCGGAAGTGCTACGTTACTCAAATCCGGTTTATAGTCTTATCAGACTATTCTTAACTTATAACTTAAATATTCTCTTTATCTATCTCTTACGGTTTGGCCGCTGAAACAGCACCACAGACAGACAGACGGACGGACTTGTCTAATAGATAAGAGATTGTTCACCTGCATTTTGATTGCTGTGTCACACAGTATAAATACAAATAGTGTTATTTATATTAAGTTTAACCAGACATAGAGGCCTGTGCATCGAGAATAGTAATAAGCTAGGGTCTATGACCAGTGTGTGTTACCAGTGATGACTTATGGAACTGAGACGTGGTCTCTGAATGTCGACCTCAGAAACTCAGAGTCGCGCAGCGTGCTATGGAGAGGGCTATGCTCGGTGTTTCCCTACGTGATAAAATCCGAAATACGGAGATCCGTAGAAGGACCGGTGTGTACGACATAGCCCGAAGAGTTAGCACGCTGAAGTGGCAATGGGCAGGCCACATCGCTCGAGGATCTGACAACCGTTGGGTAAGAAAGATCCTCGAGTGGCCACCACGTACCGGACGACGCAGCGTGGGGCGGCACCCAACAAGGTGGACTGACGACATCGTCAAATGTGCTGGGAGCCGCTGGATGCGGATAGCGCAGGACCGCGCATTGTGGCGTTCTATGGGGGAGGCCTATGCCCAGCAGTGGACGGAGAAAGGCTGATGGATGGATGGATGGATGGATGGATCAGTACCTCTCCCTTGTAGTTGATGGGGATGCCACCCATGGTGTAATGCACGGTGGGTATGATGGGCACGGGCTGCGTGTACACGTCAGCGCCAGTGAAGGTCATGGCAGTCTCCGAGATGCCGGGCAGCCTCTCCTTGATCGTCTCCGGGGGTAGATGGTGCAACTGCAGGAACATGTGGTCCTTCTTCGGTCCTACGCCACGGCCTGTTTGCATGACAGAACACATAAATTAAAAATTTCAGATAATTCAAGCACAGAACAGAGGTTTGTTGTACAGGAGCACGTTAGTGGAGGAGCCCGATGGCGCGGGTGGTCAGCGCGTTCGGCTGCGATCGTTGAAGTTAAGCAACTTCGCAGTGGTCGGTCATTGGATGGGTAACCAAAAATCTGCTATCCTTGCATCTGTAGTCGTTAGCACCTGCCAATCCGCCCTGGACCCGCGTGGTGGGTAATGTTCCAATCTCCCTATTCCATCCATAGGGAAGGCCTGTGCCCCAGCAGTGGGGACATTAATTGGCTGATGATAATGATGTTGTTGTCGATTTATAACCCAAATGCCGTCGTCCAATATACCTTCCTTAATCTCCGTGGCGATAGACCGTGACACGACGTCTCTGCTGGCCAGGTCCTTCGCTTTGGGCGCATACTTCTCCATGAAGCGTTTGCCCTCGCTGTTCACCAGGTATCCACCTTCTCCTCGTGCACCTTCCGTCATCAGACATCCGGAGCCGTACATACCTAAAAACAAAAGAAAGACAATTCTATTTACTCCCTGAATCTCTATTTTTCAGAGAAGTACATACCTAAAAACCCACGAAGGAAAATTTAATTTGAGTACCCACTGAAGTTCTGTTTTGATGACAGAAGATTAATAGTTATTTTTTTATTTAAATAGTTTTTTCTCCCCAAAATACTTCATTATCACTGCTAAATTAGACGACCCAAAAAGACGACGCAGGTGTTTCAAATTGCGTGTCGTGTTATGATAACTTTCGAACGGTGGAATAGCATATAGCCATTAGGTTTCGACAATGATGACGCATAGAAATAAAATGGCATCAAATCAAAAATGGCGAGTTTTGCTCTCCCTTTTGGTATGAATTTTATACGCAAAGTACACAGTATCTGCGTCTTCTATTTTGATCTGTCAATGTCAGCAGTGGGATGGAACTACCAAAAAAAACATGTCCTGCAGGTATAAAGCCGCCTTGACATGCTCAAAGTCAACTTTGACAAAGTAGCTTTGTCAAAAATTTGAGTATAGTCCAAGTCCACCTTGATTGGACTTCCGACGTCAAATTGCGCTTTGATTGCTAGTTTACACCAGGGCTTGTTTACCGGTTAATTTTCAAACCTAAGGGTGCGGCCAGAGTGCACTCAGATTCAGATTCAGATTCAGATTTCGAAAACAAGCGCGAGAAATAAACAGTGTAGTCGAAGGGTACGGCCAGATTGCACTCCTGATTTAGATTCAGATTCAGACTCAGAAAACAAAGCGCGAGAAAAAGCAGGCAACCTGCTTAGACTACACTGTTTATTTCTCGCGCTTGTTTTCAGAATCTGAATCTGACTCTGAATCTGAGTGCACTCTGGCCGCACCCTAAATCAGTATCAAGTACATTAAGAGCTTTTTATTTAGGTTCGGCTCTACCTTAACCTCAAAAAACCGGTTTTCCTAAAAAGCGAAATCAAATAGGTTTTGAATCAATTTAGCGGTTTTTAAAGGTTTCATTTGCTCTTACTGACGGCATCGCCTTCGCCGTTTCAATTAAAATTTATTATGATTTTATGTCAGTTTCTTTCCAACTACAGAGCGAGTGAGTGAAGTAGTGCGTCAATACACAACTACAAAATTAATAACTTGACTCACTAGACGCTAGCAAACGTGTCAATAAATGCATCAATCTCTGAGCATTAACAAGTTGTGACTTGATTACTTCAAACAAAACAAACTTCAAGCGATGCCGACGCGTGCACGTGTCGTACTGGATTAAACCGGTTTATTAAGGTTTTAGGTACCGCTTTCATTTCGGACGCGCTCCGAATGAAACCTTTACTAAAAACTGATATTAACCTTTATTTACCGGTATTTACCGGTATTTACGAAACCGATTACAAGCCCTAGTTTATACGGTCACGATCAAGTAACCTCAAAGTAGTCATCAGAGCTACCTTGTCAAAGCAGACTTTGAGCATGTCAACGCGGCTTAAGCGCACTTGTGTATTTCAGAATTTGCGAATCCACGTTTAGGCCTTTTTCATTCCAGACGACTAAAACATTGTAAAATGCGATTCAACTAAGAACAGGATCGACGGGGCGCCATATTGTGGCGTCATAGCTGTCAATTCAAACGAAAAAGGTAGAGTGGGCAAAAAAGTTTTTATTTAATAAAAGATATTTACTAAGATTAAGTGAGAAAAAACATCCGGTTTTTTAATAAAATTTATTTACTAAAATTGGGGAAAGAAAATAACCGATTTTTAATAATATTTATTTATTAAGACTGTGCGAGAAAAAACCTTAACCAGAATTAAGCTCTTCAATTCTGCTCATCTCTGCATTACCGCCGGAGTAGTTATGAATAATCATGCACTATTACTTGGTCACATACGATCATGCATCCTATATGTAAACAAAAGTTTTATATCGAGTTTCTGAACGCAACTTAAAGTGACATTTGGTTGACGATTTAGGTTATCAAACATTCATAGCCAAAGCTCAATAAATGAAAATAAAATATCAAATAATATTATTTAAAAATATTCGTAATAGTTTGTTTACAAATGTTTCGTTTTTATTCCATAATTAGCCGAGTGCTAAAAAGGGGTTCCAAGATTTTTTTGCAAGCCGTACTTTTCAAGCGACATTTGACAGATGGAGGTCATAGGCTTTCCTATTCTCATTTGAATCGCATTATAGGTATAGGAATCTCACCAGTGGGATGGAACTGCACAAACTCCATGTCCTGCAGGTGTATCCCTATACGGGATGCCATAGCGCACCCGTCGCCTGTACAAGTGTGCGCGGCAGTACACGAGAAATACATTCTCGGATAGCCCCCAGTGGCGATCACTGTATTCTTTGCTTGGAACCTACAAGACAAGACAGAACTTCTTGTTGAATTATGTTCTTGAGGAACTTACGTAATTTTTATTCCTTTTCTTCTATAATTACGATTATTACTATGTCAGCGAATCAACTCAAAAACGAATCTATAATGATCTATTTATTTTTTAATTAGTACATTTTTTTAAATCATCGAAATCGGTTCATTCGTTGCGATTTTATAACTAATTTTATGGCAGCCAATTTTCACCGGCGGCCGAAACGTGTGACGTCACAGAGCTCGATCGTGGTTCATTCCGGTCGAACTTAAGTGGCGTCTCTACGCGTGCTCGCGTCGAAGCGCTAGAGCTCTGTGTCACGGTTATAATATCATATAATATAGATAAATAATATAGATAATATTACCGTGTCTGTGTCGTCACAGTCACCACGCGGCCAGCCGAAAGTTCGTTTATTAATTTGGTCATAACTTCGTCAATATTTGTCGCAGAACAAAAAATTAACCACTGTATTTTATGGGATCCTTAGCTCTATAAATCTACTAATCTCAACTAAAATCTTTACGGATCCTCATTCTTAAAACTATTAGTCGAAGACCTTCATTATTTTCTGATGGACAAAAATGAATAATCGAGTATACCTATTTTAATATAGTTTTATATTTATACTATAAATTACATAATATAATATCAAGTTTATTGTTAGAGAGTTATTTATTTGAACGCCCTCTACCGATGGCTACCGTCACACCAGCGCCCGACGTGGGGCCAACACAGCAACTTACGTCAAAACAGGAAGGCTGGTTGTTCGATGCTTAGTGTCTTCTAATATGTGGATTTCTTAACAAAAATCTGATATTCAGTTTGTAGAATATTATTCATAGTAAAATACAGATCTTATTGAAATTATGTGCGTACGCTGTCTTGTTTTGAATTCGAATTGCAAGAGGGAGAGTGAATCTATTTAAAATCAAAATGAGTGAATGTAGTAACGAATGGGTACGAAATGAATGTATGAACGGACGATGATGATGGACCGATTGTAGATTCTCTCGCCGAAAGATAGATGGCGTTAACACTGGTTTTTACCTAATAAGCTATATTGTTGTAAACAAACATATATGGTACCTAGCCAGACACTTCCTGTGAGCCAAAACTTTAAGCAGCAATTTTAAAGTCGTTAAGTACAATTTGGTTTCAACGGCACAATGTCGTTAGATGGCGTTGTTATGTCGTGATAGTGCTAAAACGTGTTCCTAGATAGCGCCACAATATATTTTAATTGATAGTCTAATAATAATTCAGGTCTGGCAAAATTTATGGCCCATAGAAAGTGTCTGGCAACCACGTAAATATATTTGTTTATAACAAATTTTCATATGCATACACGTTTAACATATAAATATATAAAACAGCTTTCCATTCGTTTTAAGGTTATTATGATACGTGCTGATCTTTAAAAAGCAACTTTCCTAAAATCACGTAAGTACCAGACTAAGGACTTAGGGGTGACAGGGGTTCACTCTATAAAGGATTTCTGGACGAAAACAGCGATAGTTTGCAGCTCTAAAATTAATTATCTTGAGCTTATTTCATAATTCGCCTGACAAGTTAAGTCGTCAGTTGAATTTTTGTTATTGTTGAAGTACCTACCTAATTGATGTGCAGTACCCCTAGCACGAACAAGCATTCGAATAGTTTACGAGTCCGAAAAGTCATTGTCAAATTTTGTATGGAAACTTGAACAGCAGCGCCACAAAGGACGTAACGAGAACTAAAAATCAGTACACATTTGACAATGACATTACAGACTCGCAAACTATTCGAATTCGATATTGGTTTGTGCTAAGGGTTTGTACAGTTCTGAAAATTCAATCGTCAAAACAGCTAAGTAACTAGGAAGTTTATATTTATAGCTGTATAAATAACAGCAACTTTTCAAAGTCCATCTTTTCTCTTTGTAATTAACCACAGATTAGCTTTGTAATAATAGACAATTTCTGCCATAGATACTGCTAGGTAGGGTACCATTTATTTTATTTATTTCTATTCAAAAAAGCTGTTACCTCCAATAATATAGTAGATGGTAAAAATAAATAAAAAATATATAGTGTATGTGGTTAACACTTTTACTTTATTTTTGAAATAAATAAATGTTTGCTGCTGTATAACTTAATATTTTTTGAAGTTATACTTCTTTAGGCGCGTTATGAAAAAATGATGAGTGAAATTTTAAGATGCGCGCGCATCACTGTAATACAAAATTTTAACAGCATGAAGTTGGTCGCTTTAGCGACCAACTTAATGCGTTACTTTTGTGTTTACCGCACATTAAGAAAATCTACCAACAAAATAGAAATAGAATCTCTATTTAGTGGGTGCTAACGACTGCATTGTGAAGGCCTATCAAAAGTATTTATTAATCTGGAACAACGGAACCAAAGCGCGATTCAGAAGACTACAGCGCCATCTCTTGACCATTGGTGTAGTAGAACCAAAAACCACATCTTTATTTTTTGTAATAAAGTAACAGTTATAGGTATTCATATTTATAATATTTATTCACATGTTTCTAGTTTGTATATTCGGAATACGGGTTTGAGTTTCATACAAGTGCAAATCACATATGTTCTAATAAATTATATTCAGTAGCGATTTTAATTGAATATTTTGATTATTTATTTATTTTTTCAAATTAAAACTGAACTTTATTGACTGTGTCCTTTTCCAGACTTTTTATTAATTTATTGTAATTAATTATTTGCATGCAATTAAAAACTAATTTTAAACGATGCCAAAGAAGGATAACTTCTCACGCGCCTACATAAGTACACGCACCCATTTTTTTTTAAGAAAGTTTTTTACTGGCTAGAGTCTGCTTTAAGCGAAATATAGTAGTTTCGCCTAATAAGTATCACACTAATATTATAAAGGCGAAAGTTTGTGAGTGTGTGAGTGTGTATGTTTGTTACTTTTTCACGTCTAAACGGCTGGAGCGATTTTAATAAAATATGGCATGGAGTTAGCTGACACCCTGGATTAACACATAGGCTTCGTTTTACTGCGGGAAAATATGCCTAATAAACCGCGAGTAACACCGCGGGGCACAGCTAGTATTTAAATATTTTTGAAATTTAGTATAAGATAGTAGGATACTATATTGTATAGTAGGGTTAACAACTCTACTGCTATGTGTTCTGTCCTATACTGTGACTTATTTTCTTTTTGTTTTCTAATTAGGATGTAATCAATTTAATTTTTCCTTTTTCTTGTTTTCTGTGATGTCACTGCTCTGGGTATGGCAGAATATCAGTGCAACAGGAACTTTACCTGCTGTGTATGCTGAGCTATATCCAGTGTTAGCATCACATAAAATACACATTAAGGGTGAGGCCAAACGAGCGTAATTTTGTGAGTGGTGAGTCGCAGAATTTCGGTCGCAGAAATTCTGCTGCATTCGGTTTCATACAAAAAGGCAGTTGGTGCCACACGACAACGCAAAATGAGTTGTCTGCCGACTCAATGCGCATAAGCTCGTCCGAATTTCGGTCGGGGTGAGGGTAGGGCAAGGAAGGGGGGTGGGGAAGCAACAGTTTGTTACAAGTTGCGTGGTGTAATAATTCTTGAAAAACACGTAATGGCATATGATAGTACTTTTCAAACATATCTGGATTTGCACATAAACGTTCATATAAAGTATGGAACTGTCCACATATCAGCCTCTGACTATTCAGTGGGTTTACCCAGTTTCTTTTTCTGGCCTTATCTTCTGAATATGATTCGTAAATACACAATATTTTTAATGGATCCATTGCACTCGACGACACGAACACCCCGTACTAACGCTCAATAGTAACTGAATAAATTACGTTCGTATGGCAGCTCAACAGAAATAATTCAGTTGAACGTAAAATAAGTGACCGAAAATAAGCGACTCACAACTCACAAAATTACGCTCGTTTGGCTTCACCCTTACTATCTGTTGTTTGTTTGTTTTTTGTTGTTGTTAACTTTACTTGTACGTTTTGTTTTACTTCACGTTAAATGTATTTTTATGTGTATGTTATGTGTTGTCAGCAATAAAATAATTTTTCTTTCTTTCTTTTCCTAATTATTTACCAAGTTTTATCACTGTTGATTTGCAGTAAAAAAAAAAAACTAGCAAACCAGTGAACCAAATGTTCACCAAAACCTGATTTCTCGAAAACCGGAAGTGCTACGTTACTCAAATCCGGTATGTAGTCTTATCAGACTGTTCTTAACTTATAACTTAAATATTCTCTTTATCTATCTCTTACGGTTTGGCCGCTGAAACAGCACCACGGACAGACGGACACGTCTAATAGATAAGAGACTAGCAAACCAGTGAACCAAATGTTCACCAAAAAAAAATGTATTTAATTAATTGAGAACTTCGGAGATTTTGTGTGGTTTCGTTTGAAATGGAAATCACGTGATTTCTCGGAAACCGGAAGTGCTACGTTACTCACATCCGGTTTATAGTCTTGTCAGACTATTCTTAACTTATAACTTGAACATTCTCTATATCTATCTCTTACGGTTTGGCCGCTGAAACAGCACCACGGACGGACGGACGGACTTGTCTATTAGATAAGAGATACCTATGCAGGGTACTGTTCTCCATGTCCATAGCGAGAGCGCCCACCACAGCCCCGTCCTGTTCGAGGAGGTCCAGCACAAAGAACTCCGTGAAGTAGTCGATGTTCTTGAACTTGGTGCTGTAGCCATACAGCGTGTGCAGGAGGGCGTGACCCGTACTGAAACCAAGGAAGATTCAAATTAATTAGTAATCACTAACTTTTGAAGTTATACTTCTTTAGGCGCGTTATGAAAACATGATGAGAGTGAAATTTTAAGATGCGCGCGCATCACTGTAACACAAAATTTTAACAGCATGAAGTCGGTCGCTTTACCGCACATTAAGAAAATCTACCAACAAAATAGAAATAGAATCTCTATTTAGTGGGTGCTAACGACTGCGTTGTGAAGGCCTATCAAAAGTATTATTAATCTGGAACAACGGAACCAAAGCGCGATTCAGGAGACTACAGCGCCATCTCTTGACCATTGGTGTAGTAGAACCAAAAACCACATCTTTATTTTTCAATGTTACTTTTATGTTATTATTGTAATAAAGTAACAGTTATAGGTATTCATATTTATAATATTTATCCACATGTTTTTAGTCTATATATTCGGAATACGTGTTTGAGTTTCATACAAGTGCAAATCACATATGTTCTAATAAATTATATTCAGTAGCGATTTGAATTGAATATTTTGATTATTTATTTATTTTTTCAAATTAAAACTGAACTTTATTGACTGTGTCCTTTTCCAGACTTTTTATTAATTTATTGTAATTAATTATTTGCATGCAATTAAAAACTAATTTTAAACGATGCCAAAGAAGGATAACTTCTCACGCGCCTACATAAGTACACGCACCCATTTTTTTTATTTTGTTCACTGGTACAATTTGTAATATTTCATTTTTATTTAATATAAAATCCTTTAATCTTGTATCATAGTGTCTGGCATCCACAAATCAGGAAGGGAACCAGTTGAAAACCAGCGTCAGTGCAAACTGACTCATGCTGAACTGGATCCTTTTCGGTCCAGCTGTGGATATATGTAATGTATGTTTTTTAATGTCCGTCATTTAGTGTGTATATATATATATGTATATATGTGTATGTGTATACATATATGTACATATATGTATGTGTGTGTGTGTATAAATTTAACCTTTTGTATGTATCCACGTCTGTTTCGAATAAATGTTTTTCATTTCATTTCATTTCACTAGAGATGAAACGATATGAGTATATACAAGTAACTACTCGATACTTTTCTTTCGATACCAAGTACTTTTGGCATCGATACTTTAGAACCGAGTAACATGTAGTATCGTGAAGTAAGTACTTGTGTCGGTACTTGGTCGGTTTCTTTTTTTTTTAGTTACTCTAGGTAGCAGAGAATTTTGCAGCGACACTGGCAAAATTCTCTACTACCTAAAGTAACTACCTATGTAATGGAAGGTGACTTCAGAAGTATCTCTGAAGTCATTTTTCAACTTGACGACTCTGCATATAACAATACAGGGAGAAAATACAGCCCTTGCTGAATTTCTTGCCAGTTCTTCTCAGTACAAGGTCTCAAGCCGTAATTTTGCGAACCGATGGCGTACCTTCTTGACCTTCATTAGTGCTTGTAAAAGCCTAGACTGAATAAATGAGTTTAAATACAAAGAAAATTTTACTAGAAAAAACACCATGCGGACCAGGCAGCGGACGGGACTCGAACGCGCACCCTTCGCCAACCGGGCGAACGCACTGACCAATTATGCTACCATGGCCATGATGGCCGCATCGAAATTTTCCTAGCCTTAAGTTGCAAGGCAGCGCCTTTTTTTCAACATTTCTTTAGATTTAAAACAAAAAAATCTTTAGATTTAAACATCTAGCAGTTAAATGCTTAAAAAAAATAAAAACATAAATGAGTTTGAGAACTGAAGAGTACGTAAACCGTAAGATTAGCGAAGCTGACAAAATACGAAACTAGCGTATGGGTACGGCCAGAGTGCACTCAGATTCAGATTCAGATTCTGAAAACAAGCGCGAGAAATAAACAGTGTAGTCTAAGCAGGTTGCCTGCTTTTTCTCGCGCTTTGTTTTCTGAGTCTGAATCTGAATCTGAATCTGAATCAGGAGTGCACTCTGGCCGTACCCTTCGACTACACTGTTTATTTCTCGCGCTTGTTTTCTGAATCTGAATCTGAATCTGAGTGCACTCTGGCCGCACCCTATCACAATACTGGCAATTTCACGAAACTAGCGAAGGAGGTCACTGAGTCAGGATAATACCTAACTACAGAAATTGCAAACATACCGCCTGACCTGTGGTGTGCTAACTCTCCCGTGGAACCCTGGCACCTTTTACCTTATCACCAATGATGTTAAATACCCTAGATACACCACGTTCCCTCAAAATGTGTCCCAATCAAGAAGTGCTTGAACGCCACTCAAGCACTAGGCAAAAGTATTCGGCTGGATTTAGCGCCGAAAACTTGTACAGACGTGATTGTTTCGCGCTCCTTTGTTTTGTTCTAATCTGCCGTCCTCAAGCTAAAATGGGGCTAAATGACAAAACCAACTTTTGAGATATGGCCAAAAACGGCGCGTAAACTTTAAATTATTGCTATTATGTAACCATTCATCACATGACTGAATGAATTAAAAACTGTTAACTTGTTTAATACAGAAAATAATTAAATTATGTACCTGTTTTATGTACCAATGACTTCTTAAATGATTATACATATAACAGAAATGAAAATATAAATATAAACGTAATCACTCGATTTTAATTTTTCATTTTACCAATTATTTCTCTATGAAAAAATATATTATTTAAGTATCCGGTCGAATAATAAGTAGAATATAATAAAAGCAGCCGAATAGGCCGAATACCGAATAGTAACCGAATATTCGTTGCAAGTCTACTAAAAATCAGTACACATTTGACAATGACATTACAGACTCGCAAAGTATTCGAATTCGATATTGGTTCGTGCTAGGGTTACATATTAGCATGGTTTTAATGATACCTACATGGCTGTCGCATATGAATCCGCCGCTAGAGGCGCTTGTGTAGCGTGTGGTCACCGAAATGTCAAATGTTATTTGTTGCAGGTTGACTTCGCGGGTTTTTTGTCTTATTAAAATGATGTTGTGAATAATTGTTAATGACTCATATTAATTAAGGCAAATATGAGTTACGTGTCAATGAAAGTCAGTGATTTAAAAGCAGAGCTAAGGAAAATGAATCTCCTCGTTTTTTTCGAACAAAACAAAACTGCGCAACACTGTGGCATGGTCGAATACGTTTACGATACGGTTCTTTTATAAATACGATTTAAATGTAAACTTTGATTTCACGCGCGTCTTAACAAACTTTAAAAGCTACACTTCAGGACCTCACTCAACAGTGGCGTCATCTAGTGGTTAGTTTTTGACTTACTTTTGGTAGCGTTTTGTCCGAGTCCTACATTGCTAACTACGATGCTTTGCTGATAAAATTCTTATGATTAGTTCCAACAAAACCATGTAGATGGCGCTTACAATATAATTAGAAGAAATAATTCAGTATATTATTATTAAGTAATTGTTTTATAGGTGATAAGTGTGAATAAGTAACCTTACCAAAGACGTTAATAATTATTCATGCTATTGTCAGATATCTATACATGTTTATGCAAATTGGACATACATATAGTACAACTCTTTTGAATTGGGCAAATTTTTTTACCTACCACTCGTTATTGGACATATTTTTTAGCTGCGGAGAAAAACGAGGGAAAAAACTCCACAACATCAAAAGTATAATGTAACAACATTTTAAATCATTATGTTGTTACAACGTCAATACAATCATGATTTGTTTAATTTAGAAAACCCGTTGGAATGATTGGAACAGTTCAAACCCAAGCATTTTTGTCTGTAATAGAATCAGACACTTTGTAATAAGCTTTTTTAATAAGTGCTTTTTTTACACTACCTTTGAATGTTTTTATGGTTAACTCTTGGATATTGTTTGGGACTTTATTGTATAAGCGAACACAAAGACCTTTAAATGAATTATTGATTTTGTGAAGCCTAGTAGCAGGTAAAGTTAGTTTATTTTTGTTTCTTGTATTAAGTGTGTGAAGCAAAAATATTAATTTATTTCTTAAAAACAGTGATGGAGAAATAAATTAATATTTTTTCTTACAAGTAATAAATTTTCGTAGGTATATGTATTGTGATGCGACCGTCATAATGCCAAATTCTTCAAACTTATCTCTTAAGGATTCTTTAATTTTTAGATTAAAAATTGCTTGAATAGCTCTCTTCTACAACACAAAAATAGTTTGAATGTCGGTGGCATTTCCCTACAATAAAATTCCGTACGAAATTCACTATAGAAATAACTAATAAGCCGTATCTACATCCGTTAACTGGCGTATGTTCATTACGGCATATGCTGCAGAGCTAAGTCTATTTGACAATTTATAAATATGTGGGCCCCATTGAAGCTTAGAATCTAAAGTAATCCCTAATAATACTGTTGTGTCTACAAGGCCTACATTCCTATACTTTACATTCACACTGGTTTTACATTACATTGTTTTACATTAGGCAATACAAATTTCATACATTTCGTTTTTCCTTCATAATAAATTATTAAATTGAACCAGTGCACTGCCTTGGAGATACAACTTTTCACGTCGTCAATAACTGTTTCCTTGCGTTTGACTGTTGTATAATGATGGGTATTGAAACAAGAATGTCGGTTTATCACAGGAGTGTTTCAATAAATAATTATAACAGTTGCATACAAGACTTAATTTACACCCATGATAATATGGATCCTCTATAAAAGATTCTGAAAGCATGGGGCGTTATGAGAACTTAAAATTCATCAAAAATTTCGTCGCTGTGGTAGTAGAACGCGCGTGAATGACAATGTTCTTTTTTTGAAATTCATAATACCACGCATCGAACAGTGAAAATTGTGGCTGTCTGATGAGTAAGCCCTTAGTGCGGAAGGGATTTAAAAAGCGAAACTGGGGGCCAATCGCCTAACGGAAATGCTTTGGAAAACGCTAACGCTTAAGATTTTATTTTGTTATTTCTAGCCGCCTGAGGTATTCAAATGCCTCGCGCTCTTTATTTTTCTTTTGCATTGGTAATAACAATATTTAAAAAATGAGCGTGAGGTATTGGAAAACCTCAGGCGGCTAGAAATAACAATATAAAATCGTAAGCGTTAGCGTTTCCCAATGCATTTCCGTTAGGCGATTGGCCCTCTGTTTGTATAAAATAAAACATTTTATCACCCAATGACATTGGATTTTTTAATTTTTTAATCAGCTAAATATTTCAGAATCTTTAAAAGACGGTTTACTATATTAACATAATTATTTATGCTGTTAGAACACTGTATACCTAAAAATTCGGATAAACGTTGTTATTGAATCTTAAATTAATTTTAAATTACATCCCCACGGGTTATTTTTATCACAGAGATTTGGTATTCTTTGGCTTTTAAAAACTTACCTACCTACTGAAAAATATAGCGGTCGTAGATTGACGGACCTGTCAAATATAGTAAACGTTAGCGGGACGCTTAAATTAAAATACGTTTTTGGCTAGAATTTGGTATGTTCAATGTTAAACATTTCAATAAAATAATTTGGTAAGTAAATACCCAGCATTATTATTACTCAAAAAATGTAAAAGGAAGTCTCTGTAATGGTGCATTAAGTTACAATCTGCTTTTAATAGATGCCGCTGTTGTGTACTTGAAAACTGCACTGCAAAGCGTGCTTTCTCCACCACCATAAAGCTTAACGCTCCGCGAAAAAAGCACTGTAGTTTCCCAAAAAATTTCAAGAGATTGCGATACCGATGTTTGAGTCATCGTTTGTGCATGCAAAAAATATTATCTTGAAAAAAGCACTGTAGTTTCCCAAAAAATTTCAAGAGATTGCGATACCGATGTTTGAGTCATCGTTTGTGCATGCAAAAAATATTATCTTGAAAAAAGCACTGTAGTTTCCCAAAAAATTTCAAGAGATGGCGATACCGATATTTGAGTCATCGTTTGTGCATGCAAAAAATATTATCTTGATAAAAGCAGTGTAGTTTCCCAAAAAATTTCAAGAGATGGCGATACCGATATTTGAGTCATCGTTTGTGCATGCAAAAAATATTATCTTGAAAAAAGCAGTGTAGTTTCCCAAAAAATTTCAAGAGATGGCGATACCGATATTTGAGTCATCGTTTGTGCATGCAAAAAATATTATCTTGAAAAAAGCAGTGTAGTTTCCCAAAAAAATTCAAGAGATGGCGACACCTATATTTGAGTCATCGTTTGTGCATGCAAAAAATATTATCTTGAAAAAAGCAGTGTAGTTTCCCAAAAAATTTCAAGAGATGGCGATACCGATGTTTGAGTCATCGTTTGTGCATGCAAAAAATATTATCTTGAAAAAAGCAGTAGTTTCCCAAAAAATTTCAAGAGATGGCGATACCGATATTTGAGTCATCGTTTGTGCATGCAAAAAATATTATCTTGAAAAAAGCAGTGTAGTTTCCCAAAAAATTTCAAGAGATGGCGATACCGATATTTGAGTCATCGTTTGTGCATGCAAAAAATATTATCTTGATCAAAACTTAAATAGATATATATATAATGAAGGCTAAAAGTTTAAAATTTTTTATTAGTAATAATAACATACCTATGGAATAAAAATTTGATGTTTATTATTAATCATATTCAAAATTATTTATTCAGTTTAGGCTGTTACAAGCACATATTATCTTCTGCTCTTCTTTAAATTATACATTAACTAGCAAACCAGTGAACCAAATGTTCACCAAAAAAAAATGTATTTAATTAATTGAGAACTTGGGAGATTTTGTGTGGTTTCGTTTGAAATAGAAATCACGTGATTTCTCGAAAACCGGAAGTGCTACGTTACTCACATCCGGTTTGTAGTCTTATCAGACTATTCTCAACTTATAACTTAAACATTCTCTTTATCTATCTCTTACGGTTTGGCCGCTGCAACAGCACCACGGACGGACGGACGGACGGACGGACTTGTCTTCAACTTCAGCATCAACTCGAGTAAGGAGTCACTGGACTATGGAGATACTGATCTCTTATCTATTAGACAAGTCCGTCCGTCCGTCTGTGGTGCTGTTTCAGCGGCCAAACCGTAAGAGATAGATAAAGAGAATATTTAAGTTATAAGTTAAGATTAGTCTGATAAGACTACATACCGGATTTGAGTAACGTAGCACTTCCGGTTTTCGAGAAATCACGAATTTCAAACGAAACCACACAAAATCTCCGAAGTTCTCAATTAATTAAATATATATATTTTTTAAATCAGGTTTTGGTGAACATTTGGTTCACTGGTTTGCTAGTTATAGCTCATACATAATAATAATATCTAGTTTATATTTTATGAGAGTGAATTGGCCAAAATATAACAATAAGTGTCACGTAAGACGGATTTTTTTTTATGTAAATCACCCCTTCCATCACCCTAACCCCTATAAGTATTTCGATAATGGAGCTTATAAACAAGGTCCCATCTATTTCTATAGGGAAATTCAACATAATCGCGTTTTTAGGGCGCGAAAGAAAACAAACAGTATCTTTCGCATATACATACTAGTGATCCGATGAAATACACCCGATGGAACAGAAAAATAAAAAAATAAGATAAAATCTAGGAGCAAAAGAAAAAAAAATGTTTGTATTATACAAAATGTGCATCTTGGAAATGGATATCAAATAATATTTTATTTTTGATTCACTGTTTTATCGATAATGGCTTACACAATAAAAATAAATATAATAATGATAATAATAAATCTTTATTCAATATCAATTATTACATATAAATGAGTTAAAACTAAAAAATACAAAACTTGAAAAAAATACATAGCCTCAACTAGGATTGTCCTGTGTTTCAGGCAAAACGATCTTAATATAAATCTACTTTAAATAATTAATACCCCCACCAAAAGAAGACAATAATTTAAAACAAATATACTAAAATTAATTTAAACGATTAAATAAATATGAAATGCTAATTAAATCACATTTTATTTTAATAAGGTCAACAAGTTCTCTGTATCTTCATATGGCATCATTTGAAGGGTTTCTTTTAGAGAAAGAGAGAGAGAGAGAGAATCATTTTTATTGACCACATTATAAATTTACAAAACAACATACAAAAAAAAAAAAAAAAATTTTAGGATTACTATGGTGGTTTTTACATTCAACGGATAAATATTTAGTTTTAAATTCCAGCGGTTGTACAAAAATGGACCTTGAAATAGGTAAAATGTAGAAGAGAACGCATGTTCAGTAAAAAAATTTTTGAGGGCAAGCTATATCCTTTCGTCTTTTGTTAGTTATAATAGGGGTAATGACGGGGTACAGTAAACGAAATTCTATTTAGTCCGTCAGTTAGATGATCAAAAAATAATGTTCACGTATTTTTTCTTTGGGCAATCAACCAAAAAATGACAAAGTTATAGCGCGTCAAAGTTTGGGAGTAGGCGCTCGTGACGTCACTTTTGAGTGAATTTTCACTTAAAAGTGTACCAAAACGTGACGTCATGCGACTTGTCAAATCAATATATCTCTACAATGTTTATATTATGTGAAAGAAGAAAAAATACGTGTCCAATACTTTTTGATCATCAACAAACATTAGTCATCATCCCTATTGTCTAACTGTAAGTACCTTACAATATTTATAAAGGAGATCTGTGGGATAGAGAAATGGGCGGAAGGTTGCAACCTTAGATTAAAACAAAAAGGGTAGATACGGTACTAGCCTCACAAAAGTGATCCCCATAAATTGTGGCCCAAGACCACAATCGCTTTAGTCACAACTTGACATGCAAACGACGTACATGTGAACGCCAAAAAGAAATATTGCTAATATTTTGTGTTTATATGATAAAACAATGCCTAGGTGTGATTTTAGAAAGTGCTCAAATTGCTCAAGAATTAAAAATAAAACCCACGGCATCACTTTTCATTCCTAAGTACTATAAAATATATTTTTTCATAAAAATTGCTGTTTGTTTTGAATCTTATTCGGTAGTGACGTCGAGTACTGGTCGCGTGATTGGTCGGTAGTGCAGTGACGCGGATCTCGCCGTCTCGTTCGCGCTGCCGTTGAAACTTAACGTGCTGTTTCGTTCGGGTCGGTAATGCAGTGACGCGGATCTCGCCGTCCCGTTCGCGCTGCCGTGGGATCAGTTTTTGTTTGATGCAAGTATGAGCGTACCGTATCTACCCTTTTTGTTTTAATCTAAGGTTGCAACCTTTAAAACGGCTCGTTGAGCTCTCTCAAGAGTTTGTAGTAGCGTTTTAAAAGTACAACCCCAGGATTAGTCCAGTCAAATTACGGAATCAAATAAACATGAGCGAACACAGTTTGGGGATTTTGAGGATCGTTAGGGGGGTGCATCCTGAGCTTAAGTTCCAATTTGAGGGGCTGTACTGAGGTCAGCTCAAGGTCATTTCGATGCAAACGCGTTTAATTCGATATCTCGAGAAATATCAGTGTTAGCCAAAAAATTATAGAGACCTTTTTTCTTCTAAATAAAATTTATTAACTTTTTTATTTAAAACTTTTTTTTGTAACATCAATATTTTTTAAGTTATTACTCCCGCAAGGCAAAAATTTCATTTTTTCTCCTATTTTTCGTCGTTTTCTCCCCAAACATTCAATTTTATTGAATTTTACCGATCATCAACGTGTATATCTTTTAATTATGCACAATTTTGTTCTTAAACTTTTTTCTGTAACTTCAATACCTTCGGAGTTATATATTATTTTACCGAGCGAAATCCACGCCACTGTCGCAATATAAAAGGGTAAATCGATTAAACTATTTAAAAATTGGGTATTTAATTTGGGTAAATTTATGGGTTTATTTGGGTAACAATTTACTTGTTTTTTTTGTTGTGTGTGAAACAGTTTTAACAATTAAAACTGTTTCACACATTTATTGATACAAAAAATAGGTTATAAAATTCGGAAAATTAAGCACCCGAGGTCGAATAACTCCGAAGGTATTGAAGTTACAGAAAAAAGTTTAAGAACAAAATTGTGCATAATTAAAAGATATACACGTTGATGATCGGTAAAATTCTATAAAATTGAATGTTTGGGGAGAAAACGACGAAAAATAGGGAAAAAAAATGAAATTTTTGCCTTGCGGGAGTAATAACTTAAAAAATATTGATGTTACAAAAAAAAGTTTTAAATAAAAAAGTTAATAAATTTCATTTAAAAGAAAAAAGGTCTCTATAATTTTTTGGCTAACACTGATATTTCTCGAGATATCGAATTAAACGCGTTTGCATCGAAATGACCTTGAGCTGACCTCAGTACAGCCCCTCAAATTGGAACTTAAGCTCAGGATGCACCCCCCTATCGATCCTCAAAATCCCCAAACTGTGCTCGCTCATGTTTTTTTAGCCCTTTTTTTCCGTAATTTGACTGGACTAGATGTAATGCAATAAGTTAGTATGCACTGACACAGATCAAAGTAAACTTGGCAAAATATTTTGGAATCCGCATTACCACGTAGTTTCTTAAACACAAACATCAATTTACGGACTCTGGGATCTTACAATCTGGGATCCTTTAAGAGGCGTGAAGAAGCAACATGCAGGCCGGCAGGGTGAGGATGGCTGGTGTGGCAGGTAGAACTGCTGTATCAGCTATCTTCGCGTCTGGATTTCACCTTCATTTAACATCAGGTGGGGAGGTCATTTGTCGGATCTATCTATAAAAAAAACTAAAAACTAAAACTAAAAAAACTAAAAATAAAAAAACTAAAAACTGTTGCTCAAAGCATTGATGTGAGGCCTAAAAGAGAGTGTTTCGTCAATAATTATAACTAGTTATCTCTTATCTATTAGACAAGTCCGTCCGTCTGTCTGTGGTGCTGTTTCAGCGGCCAAACCGTAACAGATAGATAAAGAGAATATTTAAGTTATAAGTTAAGAATAGTCTGATAAGTCTTCAAACCGGATTTGAGTAATGTAGCACTTCCGGTTTTCGAGAAATCAGGTTTTGGTGAACATTTGGTTCACTGGTTTGCTAGTTATATTATAGTACCTAATATTATATGCGCTGCCGCGGAGCTTTTTGTAGAACTATTAGCAAAATACATTTTCACTGTACATTATGTTCATGTTACTTTTATTTCTAAGAAATATATTTATATATATATAGGGTGTAAAAAAACCTATGACAAAGACTTAAACTACGCATTCTGTACACCCAAACAAGTCATATTACAAAATATTATACGTGGGAAGGAATTGTATTTTTAAGTTAAAAAAATATTTTATTTTCCAGTACTACGCTACTGTGGCGCCACGCAAAGAATATGCCTGTGTGTATGTGTGAGCGTGTGTCTAAGTGCGTCGTTAAAAAAGTGTCTAAATAACGTTTTGAAAATATTAATGTATAAATCTTGAAAAAAATATTTTTTTGGCTTTGACCTTCAATATCTCCATAACTATAAATTTCCCAGGTATGGTCCAGAAGAAAAAAATGATCGTCATGATGTGGAAAATACGTGGCCTTCGACTTCGTTATAGTTTTTTATACACCCTGTATAAAATAAACATGTATATATTTTCTTATCTTTGAGTGTATTTCGTCTGAAGGTCAAGAAGTCTCAAGGTTTGATTCCTATTATCAAAGGCGAGACTATTTTCAATTGACGCGACTCATTTCAAACGACGTATTGCTTTTTACAAATCTCCTTGGTGAAAATCATTCGCCAATATTTGTAAAGGCTGTCTGTTAGGTAGGTATCACCTGATACACACTTTTCATGCCAACATTGGAAGGCTTCTATAATTTATTATTTTCGTTATTCTCAGCTAACAAAAAAGATGGTTTAGCTTTCAACGAATCTTACGAAAATGTATAAGCTGCTTTTAATGAGCGATGGTGAAAAATGAAAATAAAAAACCGGCTCTTATTTGCTTCTTTTCTATATACTGATTGAACAAAAAGATAACGAGTATACAAGAAAGCAACATTCTTAAAAATACTAAGAACTTTAACATAAACAATATGATATTTAAAGAAAAGCTTTACTAGAAAAAGAAACTACGCGTACCAGGCAGCGGACGGGACTCGAACCCGCACCCTTCGCAATCCGGGCGAATGCCAAACCAGTTATGCTACCACGGCCCTGATGGCCGCGTTGAAATTTTCCTAGCCTTAAGCTTCTTTAGATTTAAACAAATAGCAGTTAAAAGCTTAAAAAAACATAAATTTGATATTTTATTAATTTTCTCTCAATGGTAGAAAATACCGTTCCGTAGTTGCCTGTAGTTACCACAATGTATTTGAGCAGGAATTTTTATTTTCTTTACTGTCGGAAATTAGAATAACCAATTAATATCAATGTATGTATGTAGACAAAAATACCTAAATCAAAGTCAAACTGCGTTTCAAACTCAAAATCAATTCGATTTTTTTAATACGAATGATGGCCAGCCTGGATTTTTGTATCGTATGCCTTTTTCTTTAGATCTGTCATCGAAAATTGTTTCCAATCATTGTGCGGTTCTATTCAAATCTCTAACAGGCCTGTGGTTTAGAAGTAATCCTTCAAAAAATCCACACTTGACTGAATGCAGTGAGGTGGACAATGGTCCACCTCATTGTCTGGCATACACTTATGGGATGGGATCCGCGGTAACTTAATATTTTTGAATTCGCTATAATTATTTTAGTAAACGTTCATGTCACAATCTGAATTCATTATCATCATCATCATATCAGCCGTACGACGCCCACTGCTGGACATAGGCCTCCCCCAAGGATCTCCACAACGATCGGTCCTGCGCTGCCCGCATCCAGCGTTTTCCCGCGACCTTCACCAGATCGTCAGTCCACCTTGTAGCGGGTCTTCCCACTGAGCGTCGTCCGGCACGCGGTCGCCATTCGAGAACCTTTCCGCCCCGTCGGCCATCGGTTCTCCTCGCTATGTGTCCCGCCCACTGCCACTTCACCTGGGCTATTCTTTGAGCTATGTCGGTGACTTTAGTTCTCCTACGGATCTCGTCATTTCTGACTCGATCACGCAGGGAAACACCAAGCATAGCTCTCTCCATTGCCCGCTGGGCGACCTTGAGCCTGAATCTGAATTAAGTATCGATATCATGTTGTAATCCGACAGAGAACCAAAGTCACCGACATAGCCCACCGAATTAGCAAACTGAAGTGGCAGTGGGCTTGTCACATTAGCCGCAGAACTGATGGACGTTGGAGCCGGAGAGTTCTTGAGTGGAGACCGCGACTCGGTAAACGTAGTGTTGGACGCCCTGAGACAAGATGGGATGATGATATTCGTAGGCTGGCTGGAGTGGGCCGGATGAGAGTAGCACAAAATCGGGAGCAGGGGCGTGCATTAGGGTAGACCTATGTCCAGCAGTGGACGAACATGGGTTGACGATGATGATCATGTTTAAACTAAGTGAATAGTCCGAAAAGGTGCAATTATCTAATTATTTGCCAGATATCTTATTTAAGTACATCACCTACCTGCTCCTCTAGCATGACCACCGAAACGGGATATGATAAAGCGATATATCGATATTAACTGTCAGACTACAGTGGAGTTTGACAGTTGAGACTCGATAAAAGCTTTATCATATCCCGTTACGGTGGTCATGCTAGAGGGGCTGCAACATTTACGCAAACTTGCAGTTTGCTTAAATGTTGTTGTAAATAATAATAATGTTGTAAATAAATGAATCAGTTGATGAAATGTATATTTATTCAGCGCTATTTTGGTTTTGATTTCGCCACTAATAAATAAAATTGGTTATTTAATAATACTAATTTAATTATAATAAAACAAAGGAATACACCAAAAGTTCAAAAAGTTCATGTTGCGTACACTTTTGATAAGTGTGTAATAATTCACAGAGCGGTGTGAGCATAAGTCTGGAATGGTATGCCGTAGTATTGACTGCGTTAGTAGGTTATTTGATTTCGTTATGAAAATATTATTCGTAAAAGGAGATTGCTCAAATTGGCCCAAATGCACAAAAAATATTGACATACACGGTAATTCTGGGCGTAATTTATAATTTAATTCACAGTCATTAGATTTCAACGGACACCTTTGTATAATATCTTTACTTTAAAAAGGACTTCATTTTACCGGTTTGGAAAACATACGAATCATTTTTAATGGCTAGAGTGTAGGAACATTCCAAGCCAAAGACTGATCGAAATTTTTTATATAACATAAAAACAAATCTATTTTGTAAAGATCGATAAAATAAATCATTTTTTTTAATACACTGTGGTACTAATATCCACAACAATATTATCATTTTCACTACATGCAAATGTGTTCAGACAATTATTTTAGATGGTAGGCGACATCATAAAGTCTATTGCCCTAAATTTTTCGCCAAACACCTCCATAAACACATTATAATTTGTATATATGTTAGACTTTAAGGTATCTATCTATCTATGGGCCTACGTTCCCTGACTATAAATTAATAAATAAATAAAATTATAAGGTGTGATACACTAAAAATCTAAAATATGGTTATCTTAAAAACATAACAAAAATAATGAAGCTACTGAATATATGGCTTTAGAACCTAAATCTCTTAACTTTCTTTGGTTAACGAGAGTTTAAAAATTCTCTCTAATCTGTGGCTCGTTCACAATCATCACATAGTTTCTGTCACAGAGTACCTTATTATAACCAGAAATGACAACTGATTTTAAAAGTTACTCTTATGCATTAACTTTAAAATCTACATGCTCTATATATCTGAATCTAATCCATAATTTCGGTACGTGGCTTGATTTCCCTAGTTTACTATATAACTTATTTGTTTTTTATTATTTTAATACGTTCAGTGTATATGGTTTACAGAAGTACTCAGGGGTGTCCGTCAATAATATTCGTTTCTGCGGTAATTTTTATATAATTTCGAATCTAGGAAACCATTTTTCATTATAATTGGTCTTTAGGCCAAACATGTATGGAAGCTGAGCAATCTCCTTTTGCTCTTGTCCAAACAATGTTCAAACAATCATTTTTTTTATAAATGCCATTTCAACAAATAAAGAAATGAGTTTCAATATCAAAAATCTCTTATCTATTAGACAAGTCCGTCCGTCCGTCTGTGGTGCTGTTTCAGCGGCCAAACCGTAAGAGATAGATAAAGAGAATATTTAAGTTATAAGTTAAGAATAGTCTGATAAGACTACAAACCGGATTTGAGTAACGTAGCACTTCCGGTTTTCGAGAAATCACGAATTTCAAACGAAACCACACAAAATCTCCGAAGTTCTCAATTAATTAAATACATTTTTGTTTTGGTGAACATTTGGTTCACTGGTTTGCTAGTTAATATATAATTCTTTTTGCTATTCTCGATGCGTCATATAGCATTATAACTTTTGAAAGGTAATAAGTTACTTGATATGGCATTCTAGACTTTAGTGAAAAAAGTGAGACATAGAATCTAATTTCAAAACTGGTAACCGCCACCGTAGATACTCGATAGCACCCATTGTAAATGATACATCATGCGACTAATAAACGATAAATTTCCAATAAAACTTTTGCGTCAAATGGAGTATTCGAGCGATGAGTACATTTTCAGGAATATGTATCCTTTAAGAATTATGTCTGGCACCGCTATTCATCCGTCTGGAACTAAAAGGACTGGATCCGATATGAAAGATGGTTTTATAAGGTAACATTTGTATGATCACATAAATTATAAATACCTACTGCATAAATCATAATAGGGGTGATGACGGGGTACAGTAAACGAAATTCTATTTAGTCCGTCAGTTAGATGATCAAAAAATAATGGACACGTATTTTTTCTTTGGGCAATCAACCAAAAAATGACAAAGTTATAGCGCGTCAAAGTTTGGGAGTAGGGGCTCGTGACGTCACTTTTGAGTGAATTTTCCCTTATAAGTGTACTCAAACGTGACGTCATGCGACTTTTCAAATCAATATATCTCTGCAATGCTTATATTATGTGAAAAAAGAAAAAATACGTGTCCAATACTTTTTGATAATCTACCCTAAAAACTAAGAAAAAAAAATTAGTCATCATCCCTATTAATATACAAGCCGCTGTCGTTTTTGAAGTTTCAGAGAGTTTTTGAGTTATTTATAAAAACCGCTTTAAATCATGTATTTTTATCACGAAAAATCACAATCTTTGGTCTTTAAGAGCCCTTTCACATTTTTTGCAATAAATCGAAATTTTTGAGCGCATTGTTTACCCCCTTTGAAAGTAGATTTATTCTTCTTATTGTAAGTTAATGTAGAGTATTTGCAAATACTTTTTTCCTTTTTTTGTACTGATCGTTCTACAGCAGCTAGTTTGCTGAAAAAACGATAATATGCACAACTTTAAGCGCCTTAATCTCTCAATAATGTTCAATAAATTAGATCAAAATAATTACTGCAACATCAGAAATATGTTTTTGTTCTAACATAATGTATTAGAATTTTGATTTTCCATCTCATTAATTATCAAAATAAACATCTAACCTCCGTGACTTTTCCAAAAAGTAATGCAAGTTTACCTCGTATTTTGATATTGAATTAAATAGAATTACTATCTTAAACTTTCATAAAACTAATCTACCATCATTGAACTACTGAACTATGTACATTTTTTTATAATTAGTTCATTTATAATTATTTCATAAGACTCGAAACATCACCCATAAAATGCAATATATACTAATGCAAATCTACCTACGCGCCGATCAGTACGACAGCGGGGCAATTTTGTAAAAGAGCTCTTAATAACTAACAAATTTTGCTTAGAATTTATTTTTCTATCGATTTCTTGAGTTATTTTATTAAAATAATTTTCACCCCCCGGGAAGAGGTGGCATCTACCCCCAGGGCAAAAGCACAAGTTGGCACTATCTCACTTTTGTTTCTTAAGGTACCCCCCACCTACTCACCAATTTTCATGAAAATCGATGCAGGTTCAACGAAATTGGAGGTTGTAGCTGATTTTTGCCTTCATTGACTGGACTATTATATTACTATTACCGGACTATTATATTACTACTATAGCAAACCAGTGAACCAAATTTTCACTAAAACCTGATTAAAAAAAAAATGTATTTAATTAATTGAGAACTTCGGAGATTTTGTGTGGTTTCGTTTGAAATTCGTGATTTCTCGAAAACCGGAAGTGCTACGTTACTCAAATCCGGTTTGTAGTCTTATCAGACTAATCTTAACTTATAACTTAAATATTCTCTTTATCTATCTCTTACGGTTTGGCCGCTGAAACAACACCACAGACGGACGGACGGACTTGTCTAATAGATAAGAGATATTATATTATTTATTTATTGACTACTATCCGCCAGGAACGTGTATACAGTATTGACTGGTGGTTGAAACCTTGAATTGGCCGAACTCCATATTTATAAAATAAAAAATTTCTACTTTTTAGAATTAACGATATTACAGTTTACTAATTTTTACACGCGCAAACAGGGTATAGTGTGTTACTTTGTGGCACATTAGACACCAAACGCCTGCACCGATTTTAATTATTCATACGTCTATCGATTCGTCATAATCATGGGAGTCCTACTCCTATAAAGATATGATTCAATTGACGACACTGTATGAAACAAAACAGGGAGAAAAAATAGCCCTTGCTTAGTTTCTTGCCGGTTCTTCTCAGTACAAGGTCTCCCGACGAATATTTACGAACCGATGGCGTAGCGTTTGACTTTCACAAGAGCTTGTAACAGCCTAGACTGAATAAATGAGTTTGAGTTTTGAGTTTAATATAGTCATCGAAATTCAATATGGGGACAATTAGGCGCCATATTGAAAGAAAGAATAAAAAAAAGTCGAATGGGGTATCATTGTCTAGAGAATCGAAAATCATGTTTGGGTTCCTAACACTATTTTTCATTTTATTAGGATCTACAATGATTTAAAGTTATATAATAATCACTGGCACTTTTAATTAAAATTTTACGTTTGTATGGATCTCTGTTACTCTTTCATCCAAAAAATACTAAATGGATTTTAATGACTACAATGATATAGCACATACATAATAATAAAATGTAGGTACTATTTTTTTGTAGTTATTGAGTGAATTAGCCAAAATAAACAAAAAAGTGTCACGTAATACGGAAAGAATCTTCCATCTGCGAGCCATTTTGGCCTGCACTGCAAAACAATAAATATAAATTCATGTAGAATATAAAGTGGAAATGTATCTCTTAAATAGTTCTACAAGAAGGCCGCGACAGCGTATATCTATTTTTAATGTGTAAGCCATTATCGCTAAAACAGTGAATCAAAAATAATATATTATTTGATATCCATTTCCAAGATGCACATTTTGTATTAACAAATTATTTTTTATCAAAACAAATACTTTTGTCGCTTCTGATATTTAAAGACGATAAACTTTGCCTTTAACACTATGTCATTTCGAAAAATATCTAAAAAGTTACAATGATGACAAAGTGATAGCGCGGTGTACTATTTATGAGTAGACTGCGGGAATACGAAGAGAAGAAATTTGATTTAGGTGTTTATAAACGTGGATAAAACCTAGGCGAAAAAGAAAAACATGGGCTTCTCGCAGTATCTGATCCTATAAGAAGTAATTACAATAAAACTGTGATACAGTTCCTTCTAATTAAATGATGAAAAATAAATTATCATAATAGGTATGAATGATGATTATTGAATTTTAATGAAAAACTCAGAATTACACTGTTTTTAATTTTTTTTAACGATATTACTTAATGTTACAAAAAAGGTTTACTTAATATAATGACAAATAACCCATTTTTCGCTAGTAGGTACATACTTGTTGGAATCCCTGTCTTTATTAATCACCTCACGATACTGTTGGTTTTGTAATTATAAACGATAATTTTGCAAAACTTTTAAGCAAATAATATAAAGTTTTATAGGTAAATCACCCCTTCCATTGTCCTACTAGTCCTATCCTGTATGTATTTTACGGTTTTTATTGCTAAAAACTTTTGATCCGTGAATGTAAACGTATCAGTGATAGGATCGATTCACAGGTTCAGATTGAATTTCGCTCGAAAACGACAGTTCATTGCGTTTCAGTGCAAACTATTCTTTTTGACAGTGAGTTTGTCAGGTGTAAACTATAGGGTTTTTCTATTCTTCAATGTTTTACACGAAAAGATAACAGTTTTTTGGTGAAATGCTGTTTGAGGATACAAATAGTGATTCGGAGATGTAAGTTTAGGAGAGGTATGGCATTGTGGATTTCTCGCTCGGAATTGGAGCGCCCGCCCGGGGAAGTAACCCCACACTACCGAGCAAGGGCGGATCCAGCTTTGGCGCCAGAGGGGGGTCATATAGCCTGCTTTGGCGCCAGGGGGGGGGGGTTCATATAGTCGTGGTCTATTAAATATTGATAGTACTTAAATAAAATCCCCCTGGGTTTGGTCCATCTGTACCCAGCCCGGGGGGGGGGGGGGTCATGCCCCCATGACCCCCCCCCCCCTGGATCCGCCCTTGCTACCGAGAAAGAACGCTATCTTTTGGTGGCGTTGTATTTCTGTCGGTGACAGCGTTGCCGTCAAGTTTGAAAGGGTTGCCGTATCCGATACATCAGATTGCCGTATTTTTTAAATAAAAATCATGATATTGCCGTATTACCTAATTTTATTTATTAAAATTTATAGGTCATCATCATCAGCCTATTAATGTCCCCACTGTGCGGATTGGTGAGTGCTAACGACTGCAGATGCAGCCGGGACCAACGGCTTAACGTGCCCAGACGGCTTGACGGAGCTCGAGATAGTAAATTTTTGGTCACCCATCCAATGACCGACCACTGCGAAAGTTGCTTAACTTCAATGATCGCAGCCGAAAGCGTTAACCAGTTGCGCCATCGAGCTCCTCGAATTTATAGGTAAACGACGACCTCCGTGGCCGAGTGGTTTGTAAGCCGGGTTTCATGGTGTCGCCGACTCGAGAGGTCCTGGGTTCGAATCCCGGTGGGGGCAGATGTTTGTGTGATGAATACGAGCATTTGTACTCCAGTCATGGATGTTTAATATGTATTTCTATATAAATATACTTATATATGTACAATATATGTATTCTATCCGTTACCCTAGCATCCCATAACACAAGCCTTATAGTGCTTACTTTGGGGCTAGTGCTAGCTATTGGTGTTAAAAAAAAAAATAGGTAGTTAGTATTATTATATGGCAGTGACAAACCTTCCCTATGCCGTATTATCTGAAATTATGACCTCAAATTGCCGTATTTTACGGTAATTGCCGTATTTTACGGTAATTGCCGTATTTTACGGTAATTGCCGTATCAATGGCAACACTGGTCGGTGAGTAAAGCTAAAGGGCTACACGGGGTAGGGGATGGGATGAGGGTTAAGCAACGGCGCGACTGATACTTCGGTATCTCAAGCGTCTTTGGACTAAGATAGGAAAAACGAGAACAATGATATAAGATGACGTTTTGTGTCAACAACTTGTAAGAACAATATACTTCTAATATATAAAATTCTCGTGTCGCGGTGTTTGTGGTTAAACTCCTCCGAAACGGCTTTCCCGATTCTTATGAAATTTTGTGTGCATATTGGGTAGGTCTGAGAATCGGACAACATCTATGTATTTTTCATCCCCCTAAATGTTAAGGGTAATCCACACCTAAATTTTTTTTTTCAATTTTAGATAAAAAAATATTTTTTTTATGATACAGCATTAGTAAATACATATAACCCTGAATTTTCAACCCTTTACAATCAACTTCTATTTTTTTATGGCAGTACGAAGTTCGCTGAGTCAGCTAGTATACAATAAAGTCCAAAACAATATCCAAGAGTTAACCATAAATAAATTTAAAGATAGTATAAAAAATCACTTATTAAAAAAGCTTATTACAAAGTGTCTGATTATATTGCAGACAAAAATGCTTGGGTTTGAACTGTTCCAATCATTCCAACAGGTTTTCTATATTAAATAAATCATAATTGTATCGACGTTGTAATAACATAATCTACTATATAAAAATAAGTCGGGTTTTCCTTCCTGACGCTATAACTCCAGAACGCACGAACCGATTTCCACGGTTTTGCATTCGTTGGAAAGGTCTCGGGCTCCGTGAGGTTTATAGCAAAGAAAATTCAGGAAAAATTAAAAAAAAAAACTTCTTTTAATCACCAAACGAAATGTTACATAAAACGAAGCCATCTGATGGCGAAACGGAGTTCGCCTGGTTTGCTAGTGATTTGTAAATGTTGTTACATTAGACTTCTAATGGAGTGCAGTTTTTTTCGCTCGTTTTTCTCCGCAGCTAAAAAATATGTTTATGGACATATCGAGTGGTAGGGAAAATAAATTTTGGACGATTCAAAAGAGTTGTACTATACATCCAATTTGAATAAAGATATTGTCACAAACGCTCTCGAAACGTAACCGCGAAAGTGCCAGACATCGAATTTGCCAGATCACCGCGGGTCGCGATAGAGGTCGAGTAATGCGGCTCATTCTAAAATGAGCCTTATGCAGTGCGGCGTAAGGGAGAATGTGCAACGACATCTGCACTTGTTTACAAGTTATGCGCGTTACCTGCGTAGGTATAAGTAGGTACTTCGTACTCGCGGGTGCTAGGTAATTCTCAATTTAACAGGTACTTTCTAGAATGCGTCGATCGGCGTATATAAGCGCGATTGGCGCCGCGCAGAGACATTTGAGTTTCAACAGCGATTTCGGAGCGAATCCAAAGGCGATCAAAGTGCAACAAAGTGTTCAAGTGAGATTGTTTAGAGACTTGTATAGTGAAATACAGTGTTTAGTGAGTGTTCTGTGATTAACATTGTGTATTAATTGTGTGGTGAATAAAGTACTGTCAAGCGTGAACTGGCATATAAATTCGATCCCCATCCCGACACGTAACTAGGGATGTCGAAAGTTGAAAAAAATATCGATATATCGATACATCGATATTTTAAAAAATATCAATATCGGCTTCGATATATCGCGAAAAAAACATCGATATATCGATATATCGGACCAAAAAAATATCGTACAGTAGCTCACGAAATATGACACGCGGAATAATAATGGAACGAAAATTAACTCCCTAAAAATAGACCCTATTTTCGAATGATGACATAGACAATACTAAATACAGCACAGATCATAGATATGTTGAATATCATTAATCTGAGATCCAGTTACGATTTTTCCAGATACGAATTTAGTTAGATCGTGATATGCCGCTAATAATTAAAAAAATATCGTTTTTGATACGAATTTCGATATTGGCTATTTTGTATCGATGTATCGATATATCAAAACAAAATATATCGGCAAAAAATATCGATATATCGAACAAAAAATATCGATATATCGAACATTGATTTTTGATTTATGAATAAATACCCTTGATGATGCCTGCAAGTAATTTTGAATTTCTATTACCTATTGAGTGTTCAGATGTTCCGAGTGCATCACACTTATAAGTATCATTACAAAGAATCATCATCATCATCAGCCTATTAATGACCCCACTGCTGGGGCACAGGCCTTCCCTATGGATGGAATAGGAAGACTGGGCCATGAACCACTAAACGAGGGTCCAATACGGACTGGCGGGTGCTAACGACTGCAGATGCAGGTCCCGGCTGCCTTAACGTGCCTTCCGAAGCACGGAGGAACTCGAGATAGAAGAGTTTAGGTCACCCATACAATGACCAACCATTTTGAAAGTTGCTTAACTTCAACGATCGCAGACGTACGCGCTAGCAACCTGCGCCATCGAGCTCCTCTCCATTATAAAGAAATAGCAAACCAGTGAACCAAATGTTCACCAAAACCTGATTTAAACAAAAATGTATTTAATTAAATGAGAACTTCGGAGATTTTGTGTGGTTTCGTTTGAAATTCGCGATTTCTCGAAAACCGGAAGTGCTACGTTACTCAAATCCGGTATGTAGTCTTATCAGACTATTCTTCACTTATAACTTAAATATTCTCTTTATCTATCTCTTACGGTTTGGCCGCTGAAACAGCACCACAGACGGACGGACGGACTTGTCTAATAGATAAGAGATCAGTATCTCCATAGTCCAGTGACTCCTTACTCGAGTTGATGCTGAAGATATTACTGAAATGCTTAAAACTGCCGAGTTGGTGTGCCTTTGCGTGTAAATACAATAACACCTTTGTCGATTTCCACGTAGCCATTAAAAGTTCGCTTTTCCGGTTTGTACAATACAAGTTTACTTTGGGCCGCACTCTGGATGTGTTTTCGTGTGAATTCCATTTGCACGTATTCTCGCAAACGGATTTGCCTATATATTGGGATCTATCAAACGTAGGTATGCTGCAATCACTCTGTTAGTCACTAATACATACTGTAAATGCGCTTTACGAACGAATATAATAGGCTAGTTGACACTTTTTGGAAATATGTTTTAAATGGTTAATAATTGTTCAATTAGACCGAAATAAACATGAATTTTTTTAACCTAGAAAGCTACAAAACTTTAATTTTAGAATAGATTTTTCATGGTCATACAAAAACGCTGTCGGCCATTTTAATCTATAGATTATCTATGGTATGACGGGAACAATAGTAAACAAACATTCGCTAGCACGTGGGATATAACCTATCTGAATTTACTTATAAAACCATGCTTTCTAATAGATTTCATGATAAATATAGTAATTATCATGATTGTATTATACGAGAATAAAGAAACACATCGTTAAAAACTCCAGAAATGTTGTGGTTTAAATTTTTAAGGTTATGAAGGTACCTGCTAAGTCAAAGAGTTTTGTCGTTTCTGCTTTCACAAATCCGGCGCCCAGCATTAATTTAGTTGAGAAAACCAATAAACATAAACTTTTGTTCAAGATATAAGCGTTTTTACATATATTTTAGTCGGACGAAAGAAACCACAGTAACACGACAATGACGTTTAGTTGTTTCGCTATTATGTTGACGTCAAAATCATGGTGGGCGGCGTTTTTAGTGTTTAAAAAGCATAGACTAAAAAAATATTTTTCAAATTAAATTACTACAGCCATCTTCTAATTTTATGAAGTGAAATCGATGTATCCTAAATACATCGATTTCACTTCCTTTCTTCATGCCAAAAATTATAAGAAATAAACATTTGTATAGTGCAATTTGACATGACTCAATTAGTCTATTCGGACAACAACGCATTTCATATTGCGAGCTCCTTAGGCAGTTGTCCCATCGCCGCAGAGTAAGCGTTAGGCATATTCTTATGAAAATTACAAGCTTCCGCCGCCTGCACTTTTTACGGTTCCCGTTCTCGACCTCCCCAACAGACGTTACCCCGCAGTAGAGGTCTAATTTTTGAAGTTATACTTCTTTAGGCGCGTTATGAAAAAATGATGAGAGTGAAATTTTTAGATGCGCGCGCATCACTGTAACCCAAAAGTAACAGCATGAAGTTGGCCGCGGGCGCGTTATGAAAACATTATGTGAGTGAAATTTCGAGATGCGCGCGCATCACTGTAACACAATAGTAACACCATGAAGTTGGCCGCGGGCGCGTTATGAATGTTAGTGTCTATTATATTATTATATGTTATTATTAGACATATGTTCTAAAGGTACTTTGAACGATCCACGGAGCTCGATAAGATGATCGCGTTGTCAAAAACAATGTTGGCACGCTCGTCGCCTCTGATCACTGTTTTCATATTTATAATATTTATCCACATGTTTCTAGTTTCTATATACACACAACGTGTTTTAGTTACTTACAAGTGCTAATTACATATGGACTAATAACTTAAATTCAGTAGTGATTTTAATTGAATATTTTGAATATTTATTTAATTTTTCAAATTAAAACTGAACTTAATTGACTGTGTTAACTGTCCTTTTCCACTCCTTTTATTATTTTATTGTAATTATTAATTATTTGCATGCAATTAAAAAATATTTTTAATGATGCTAAAGAAGTATAACTTCTCACGCGCGTACATAAGTTACACGCAACCATTTTTTTTTATAGTGTGTATGCTGTTGGTCGCAGATGACCTTTACAGCGTCACCGGCTTTGGGGACAGCGAGATCCTAAAGGGACCTCAAGCCGAGAATTGGCGAGTGCTACAGGTATTCCAGGCGGACGGCATCTTCCCACGGGAGGAGTTTCCTCTCCGTCTGGAGCCTCTAGATCACTCGAACCAGAGGGTCGGCTCAACTAGAGGGCGTCTCTGAGAATCGGACCTCGGCTCTAGTTAGCTATTGTTGTAGAGGGCGGGGAAAAACTCCCAGGTACCTGTAAATGGTATAGCGTGTCGTGTGTAGACCGGGTCTTCGCACTCTTATCCTAGGGGTGCGGTGTCCTTAGATTAAATCAAAAAGGGTAGATACGGCACTAGCCTCACAAAAGTGATCCGCACCAATTGTGGTCCACGACCCTAATCGCTTTAGTCACAACTTGATATGCAAACGACGTACATGAGAACGCCAAAAAAAAATATTGATAATTTTTTGTGTTTATATGATAAAACAATCCCTAAGTGTGTTTTTAAAAATAACTCAAATTGCTCAAGAACTTCTAAAAAAAACTCACGGCATCACTTTTCATTCGTAAGTACTATAAAATATATTTTTTCATAAAAATTGTTGTTTGTTTTGAATCTTATTCGGTAGTGACGTCGAGTACTGGTCGCCTGATTGGTCGGTAGTGCAGTGACGCGGATCTCGCCCTCTTGTTTGCGCTTCCGTTGAAACTTAACGTGCTGTTTCGGTCGGGTCGGTAATGCAGTGACGCGGTTCTCGCCGTCCCGTTCGCGCTGCTGTGGGAACAGTTTTTGTTTGATGCAAGTATGAGCGTACCGTATCTACCCTTTTTGTTTTAATCAAAGGCGGTGTCTGCCTAATGCTAAGCTAGTGTGCTGGCTGTTTAGTGTTGGTGTTTGTGGCCTGTATGGGAGAAATCAGGGGCGCGTTGGTGAAGGTAATTTCGTCATCGGGGTACTCTAAGACGTGCCTAGGCCGAGGGAATCGGAGGGACCTACGATTGGAGGACGGGAGGGCGGATTTTTTTTTTATGTTATAGGTGGCATACGAGCAGACGGCTCACCTGATGGTAAGTGATCACCGTCGCCCATGGACACTTGCAACACCAGGAGTATCACAAATGCGATGCCGGCCTTTAAGGAAGGAGTACGCTCTTTTTTTGAAGGTTTTTGGGTCGTATTGGTCCGGAAACACTGCTGGCGACAATATATTCCACAGTTTTGTCGTACGTGGTAAAAAAATTCGACAAAAACGCACGGTTGTGGATAGCCACGCATCAAGATGATGGGGATGAAATTTTTGTCGCGATGTACGATGGCGAAATGCAGCAGCTGGAATTAATCCGAACAATTCCTCAGAACACTCCGTGATAAATGCGATAGAAGATGCAGAGCGATGCTACATCCCTACGCAAAGCCAAAGGATCAAGCTGATCGGAAAGGTCCTGGTCGTCGACGATTCGAGCCGCTCGGCGCTGGATGCGATAACGTGTGATAACTAAAGGCTTTCACTACTATGGGGTTCGGATCATGCGCGGCTTTATGGAAGTAACGTCTCGAGGCATCCTTCATTTACTTCGCGATGGAGTCTAACTGGCAAGGTCTCAGTTAAGACCCATATAAAGTTCGCTGTGTGCGTTGCTACGCCTAGTCTCATGAGTTCGATTTTTTTCGGGGACACCCTCGTACTTTTGTACAGTCTGGTCTTTCGGTGTCCACGGTTTTTGGGGGACTTTTTTTACGCGGTACTTTAAATTCCTCGTGTGCCGAAATGCGAATCCGAAAATTGAGTATCAAGCAACGCACATGATGGATTAAAAGTACAGCATATGGAAACACTAAGCTATTTCTATTCAAGAGACAGAATCGTGTTACAGCCAAACAAATGGTGAAGACATAACGATAGAATTTCGTTTGTCAACTTTTGTCAACCATAAAAATCATCCCTTCATCATAATCATCATCAGCCTGTGACCCACTGCTGGGGCACAGGCCTTCCCAAAGGAAAGAATAGGCAGATTGGGCCATGACCCACCACGCGGGCCCAGTGCGGATTGGCGGGTACTAACGACTGCAATTGCAGCTTGAACCAACGGCTTAACGCGCCTTCTGAAACACTGAGGAACTCGAGATAGAAATTTTTTTGGTTACCCATCCAATGACCGACCACTGCGAAAGTTGCTCAACTTCAACGATCGCAGCCGTACGCGCTAACCACCTGCGCCATCGAGCTACTCTAAATCAGCCCTCAGTCATAATAAAATATTAATTCAATAATGTGAGTATTCCGCACCTTGATCAAGAGGTTCTGTCAAAAGGATCTCTTATCTATTAGACAAGTCCGTCCGTCCGTCTGTGGTGCTGTTTCAGCGGCCAAACCGTAAGAGATAGATAAAGAGAATATTTAAGTTATAAGTTAAGAATAGTCTGATAAGACTACAAACCGGATTTGAGTAACGTAGCACTTCCGGTTTTCGAGAAATCACGAATTTCAAACGAAACCACACAAAATCTCCGAAGTTCTCAATTAATTAAATACATTTTTTTTTAATCAGGTTTTGGTGAACATTTGGTTCACTGGTTTGCTAGTTTTTTTTAATTGCTAGGCATAGATGCGTTTCATTTATTCCATGTTTGCTCGGAATATGGAATGGAAATGTAGGGATCAATCTGGCTTAGAATACCTGCGTACGGAGCTCCAACTAAAACACTGTAAGCAACATCGATTGATGGGGTCCGACGGCCGTCTCCCCGCCTAAAGGCTCGCATATCAGACATACCGCACCCTTCAGCTGTCGAACGCGATAATCGCGATGATGCGTTATCTGTCGCGCCCCCTATCGTAAGACAGGGAGGGAGCAGCATGACGGCACTCGGTGTCTTTAAAATCATATTTCTCGAGATTATTGTATGAAGCATATATAAAATTTGTTTAACTAGTCTTAGTCTTAGTCTTAGTAGTACGGCGGGCTGTTTCCGCAACTCGACACCTAGTGCCTATTTTGCGTGGGGATTGGCATCAGTCCTGCCATCCCAGCTCCTCCAGAAAGCTCAGCAGTCCCCGAATGTTGCTGCAGGCCTCTACTATTGTCTTCGGGCTTCCCATTAGAGAAGTCCTTTGTCTTGCAACGCCCCTGCACTCCAGTAGGACATGGGCGCTCGTCTCATCCGCCTCCAGGCAGGCTCTGCACAGAGGGCTGTCAGAAATACCTATATTACAAAGGTGTTTGTTAAAGTAGTCGTGACCCGTGAGTATACCCACGATTTGTTTCAGGGCTTGTCTAGGTAGTCTGATTAACTTACGTGTTAGCTGCAGGTTTACCTTAGGAACGGCTTCCCTGGCTTGCCTGCAGTCCGTGAGTTTTGACCAGTATTCGTCGTGTTGTCGTTGAGAGCGCTCCCTTATCCAGGTTCGCAGCTGCCGATAGGGTATGGGTATAATTGGCTCCGGACCAATGGCCGTCCTGCTAGACCCCTCCCTGGCTAAGCAGTCCGCCGCATCGTTACCCCTTGAGCCGCTGTGTCCTTTAATCCACTGTAGGGTCAATCTATTGTCGTTAGCAATATTAGTCAACTTACTGTGGCATTCGTAAATTAAGCCTGATGTCATTATTTGTTTAACTATTTAATCTTAAAGATATTTACTTGCTATTTATTGATATTTTGAACCAATCATCGCAACAAATAACCTTTGTGTTTTTGTAACGTAATCGAGCATGTGCAAACTTACCTCTGGTCCAAAATCAAAAGTTTCACCCAAAATCAAAAGTTTAACCCTTCACAGACTACATATCTGGTAATAATTATCTCACCCTTCAATAATTTCCTAGGAAATTTATCACAATTTTAACTTAAACTTCCACAATTAAACGCAAAAGACGCGGCAGTGTTGACGACGAACCGTCGACTAACTTCATATGTAAATATTTTTGGTTTTGGCTATGGAATGCTACGTCAATCTTTAAACAAACCGTTAGGTTGGTTCTTCAATATTATTTTGAGCTCTAACCCAAGAAGCTTAAGTCCAATTTATTAATAATTCACTTATGTGAAGTTCCCAACCTTCCCAACTGCCAACTAGCCGTCTGGCGGTTAGTACACAGATCTGTACATTTTTTTTTTCACCGTCTGACTGAGGCTCGACAGCGGAGGCATAATACGGCGAAGCGCCTCGCGAGCTTTGATTTTGCGCGTTTGTTTGGTGTTTATCGCAGATACCCTTATTAACAATGCAACAGGGGCGCAGTTTGCGAGCTTGAACTGCAGCTGTATATTTAACTAGCCGTGCCCCGCGGTTTCACCCGCGTTTTTCTCGTTTCCGTGGAAATACCGAGATAAAATATTGCCTATATTATAGATACATATTTAACGAAGTTTTTTTTTCTTCAGACGATTTAATAATTATGTTGAACACAAAATCGGTTATTGTGATTAAACCATGATAGCTAGATATATGTTCTCGCGGACTTTTTTGTAGGTCTTAATGGGATCTACAAACCCGTAGTACATCATTTTGTTCTATTGTCAATAGTTTTTGCAGCGCACGCAAAAATAGGTTTTCGATTTTACATCTTGTGTTACAAAATAGCAAAGGACATTGCTCGTTCCCCATACATTGAATGCCCTATAACGCCCAGCAATGAGAAAATGCTAGTTGTGTTCGGAATCATTCATAAACTCTAATTAAGCATTTGTTGAGATACGGACAACTTGAAGAACCGTGGCCTACTACAGAATGTATTAGATTTTGAGGTTATAATTATTATACTTAATCGTAAAAGATGTACACTTTATATATTCTGAATAGATTTAGTTTTTACCTCTATGTAAGCACTTAAATAATATGCATTAAATGAACATAAAATGCAATTAATAATAAAAATAATAAATGCTTATATTCATATTGATTTATGAGTGTTGTCAGTTGGCACCTATGATACCTATACCTACCTGTAGTAATAATAGATTTCTTTTCAAATGAAATGTTCAGTCTTTCCATTCACCTGTTTCTATATTTTACTATCGGTAATTAGGTATGTACCTGGTTATCAATATGATTTTCATAAAAATAAACAGATATTACATGGGATGGGAGTATAAACTATCTTTACATAATTTCAGAAATAATCTTTTTATAAATACAATATAAATACTAGTAATAAGTATTATTGACTAAGGTACCTAGTTCTATTTTTATGGTCGCCTATATTGCATTTAATAAGGTAAACAATCTTGGCACAACTTTTTAACAGAATCACCCGTTTAATAATAAAATATTAACGAAGCCAATAAACTAATAAAATAAATCGTTATTATAGACTGAAACCTATTGAATCTAGTTATCAGTTGATTTTTAATGCTGTATTTTCAATAAAAAGGAGTGCCAAGTTGGATGAACAGACTGTAGTATCTAGTAACAGAACTTTAATTTTTTATTTTCTTAAACAGATTGTCCGTTTACAATGATTAATTGCTAATAACTTAAAAAATAATAGAAAAATAATAGTGAAGGACATTCTTTTGGGCATGCTAGGGCCGATTTCGTCGATGTCCTTTATTACGGATCCCTAATTTTAAAAATATAGCTTATAGCCTTCCTCGATAAATGAACTACCCAACACTGAAAGAATCATTCAAATCGGACCAGTAGTTCCAGAGATTAGCGCGTTCAAACAAACAAACAAACAAACTCTGCAGCTTTATAATATTAGTATAGATGTATAATTTAAGCTAGTTTATTTACCTTCAAAGCTTGTAAAGACTCGCAAATGGTGTAATGGAAAGTGAGTTCAGAACTATCTCTAAAGTCATTTTGCAAATTGACGACTCTATATAATAATACAGGGAGAAAAAAAGGCCCTTGCCAAGATTCTTGCCGATTCTTCTCGGTACAAGGTCTCCCGAAGTATAAAGTTTTGCGAACCGATAGCATAGCTTCCTCGATCTGCACAAGTGCTTGTAGCAGCCTAGACTGAATAAATGAAATTTGAGTTTGAGTTTCCAGTTCGCAGATAAATAATCTTTCCAATTATTACAACGATAACGCTTTTTTTGTTGAAACTAAGCGATGAATTGCAACGTACCTGTAGGTACCTATGCCCCTATCATACATCTTTTTTTTTTTTATAGATAGGTCTGACAAATGACTTCACCCCACCTGATGTTAAGTGAAGGTGAAGTCCAGACACGAAGATAGCTGATACAGCAGTTCTACCTGCCACACCAGCCATCCTCACCCTGCCGGCCTGCATGTTGCTTCTTCACACCTCTTTTAAAGGATCCCAGGCTGTAAGAGGGAGGGAACACGTGAGCGGGCAGAGCATTCCATTTACGGATAGTGCGACAAAGAAATGAGTCACCAAATTTCTTTGTACGCGTTGGAATTGTGGCCACAGTAAAACGGTGACAACGTAGGCCAGCGCGCGTGGTCCTCTGAAGGAAAGGGGAAGGTGGGATAAGAAAGAATAACTCCTCAGAACATTCACCGTGGTACAAACGATATTTTGTGTATAGATTTGCCAGGTGTCCGGATAAAGCCAGACATAGTTAGGCTTTTTAGTTGCGTGCCGAGCGTGACCGAGCTCAAACGAGTTGACTGTCGCATGTAGACCACTTTTACGTAAATACATTTTTTTATCGTAGCTAATGTTGCTGTGCCACAAAATCCTTGATAATATAGGATGTCCGACCATTTTACCCAAATGTCCGGCCAAACTGGCTGGTCTGTCCGGCTATTAAGTTTGGCGATGTGGCAACCCTATTTGTAATATAAGTTACTAGTGGCCCGCCCTCGCTTCGCTTCGGTGTAGAGCTGTAGTTTAGATTATATTTTTGTTCTCAGGTTTCTATTAAACACAATGACTTTCTTTAAATACCTAATTACTAAAGACACGCGCCGCCGCCGGCCCCCCGGCCAGTACTGCCCGAACGTATGTTCCTGCATTTTAAATCTGTAATATCTTCGAAAATATTCATTTAAATTACATGCAGGGTTGGATAAGGATTAATGCTGTATTGCTTAAAATCGCTTGTTCGTAAATAAGCCATTATTTTCTCGTAATAAGTAATTAAAAAATGGTTATTGTGGGTTATACCAAAGAGATAGGCATATACCATCGCGGACTTTTTGTAGACCTTTTTAAGGTGTACAATACTGTAGTACATTATTTTGATCTATCTCGTTGGGTTCAGCCAGCGTTTGCAATGTAAGCGCAAAAAAATGTGTTTATTTACGACCTTATATTAAAAACCTCTAAAATTATCAGTGTTTCTCTACTATATTATGCATTTATTATACATATAAACCTTCCTCTTGAACCACTATCTATTAAAAAAAACCGCATCAAATTCCGTTGGGTAGTTTCAAAGATTTAAGCATACAAAGGGACATAGGGACAGAGAAAGCGACTTTGTTTTATACTATGTAGTGATTTACTATGTACTATGTTTTGAGTTTCCGATATTTCGGCACTGTTGCAAGCGCCATGATCATGGAGTAACTGAAGTAATTGCGGGTAGGCTGTTATTGGCAGATTTAAGCATACAAAGGGACATAGGGACAGAGAAAGCGACTTTGTTTTATACTATGTAGTGATTTACTATGTACCTTGTTTTGAGTTTCCGATATTTCGGCACTGTTGCAAGCGCCATGATCATGGAGTAACTGAAGTAATTGCGGGTAGGCTGTTATTGGCAGACATATCGGTCTACCCTCCGACGAAGTCTTTTATTGCGTTCGATACCCGTACCACTGTTCACATTCTCACTATTCACTCGAAACTGTTCTCGACATACAACACTTACAGCATCGGATCGCGACACGACACCTTTTTGATTATTTCCGGTTTTACACATACGAACCACAGGATTCCAGACACTCGATAATTTAAACCCGTCCTCACGATTGAAATTTTTATGTTTTTAGACCAATCTTGGTATGTAGTGGCGTTCTGTCGAGATAATCTGTGGGTTATGAAACTCAATCCAGTGGTTAGGACCAGAATCAATCAAATGTTCCGCGATGGCTGAATCTATCAAATGACTCCACCCCACCTGATGTTAAGTGACGGTTAAGTCCAAACGTGAAGATAACTGGTACAGCAGTTCTACCTGACCAGCCATCCTCACCTTGCCGGCCAGCATGATGCTTCTTCACACCTCTTTGAAAGTATTTCAGATTGTAAGAAGAGGGAACACGTGAGCAGGCAGAGCATTCCATTTACGGATAATGCGACAAAGAAATGATTCACGAAATTTCTTTGTACGCGTTGGAATTGTGGTCACAGTTAGACGGCAATATTAAAAATCAATATTGTTTAATAAGATTGACAGGTTAGGGAGACAATTTTTGGACAGCAGTGTTTTGGGTTCTGTTAATGGGACTTATGACTGTTCTTACTCACCGGTCAGCGACGCAGCAGGTCCTCTTGGCGATGCTTTTCCCTTGTTGTATGGTGCCACCACCGAAGGATCTCTGGTAGATTTTGCCCTCCTTGTTTCGGGAGAACGGCATCCCCATGTTCTCGAGCTCCATTGTCACAATGGGTGCTTGCTGGGTCAGGTACTGTATGGAGTCCTGGGGGAAAAACATCAAACAGCAATTTATTATCTTAATATATATAATCTTAATATATATAAATCTCGTGTCACAATGTTTGTCCTCAATGGACTCCTAAACCACTGAACCGATTATAATAAAATTCGCACACCATGTGCAGTTCGATCCAACTTGAGAGATAGGATAGTTTAAATCTCAAATTATAGTCGCAATTTTAATTTATTGCAAATTATTACTTTTGGGCTGTACGAAGTTCGCCGAGTCAGCTAGTACACATATATTTTTAAGATTTGTTCCGAGCTAGGTTAGGAAATATACAAGAAAGAAAATGTTACTAGAAAAATTTCCACGCGAACCAGGCAGCAGGTGCGTTGTGTTTTTTTATCCCACATTCTGGACCGGCCTTTTTTTTCTAAATGGCTTCGCACGGCTTGTGCATTTAGCCAATGTCAAGTGTTAAATGTAGGTATACAAATACTATAGCACTCGTGGTCAAAGTAATAAGTCAAGTCAAAGTAAATGGCAGTCAAGTCAATCCCCCTTTCCCCATATTTCAGTAAAAGTGTGGGGATTTACTGGAACCTCCCCGTGGACTTCTTGAGGGAAAGTCGAAAGACACTTTCCGCTATTTTGTTTCACTTGCCAACACTTGTGCATGTTCCCGAACACTTAGTGGTTAATAATCCACCATTATTAGACACTAACATCCGCCACAACGCAATTTTTAAGAAGAAAAACAAAACTGCTAACGTGACGCTTCCCGATCCCGTCAAAAAGTAGACCGGCCTTTATATACTTCTATCACTCGAGACCAAACTTAATGCTCGTGATCTGCCACCATCTTCATCGAAATACGTGCGTTCCGTGTGACAGTTACTACCAACTACCAACCAACTGATTGGGAAATTGCCCCAATCGCGCTACACACGCGGCAACGTGCAGGGCGGCAAGGACAATCTAGGAACCAAGGGTGGTCTCGCGCCCCTGCCGCCCTGCCGCAAGGTCAATTTAGTAAATTACCCCTGCTTGCCTACACACCAGGGCTTGAAACCGGTTTCGAAAATACCGGAAAATAAAGCCTTATATAAATACCGGTTTTTAGTTAAGGTTTCGTTCGGAGCGCGTCTGTAATGAAAGCGGTACCTACCTTAACCTTAATAAACCGGTTTAATCCAAAGCGCCACATGCACGCGTCGGCATCGCTTGAAGTTTGTTTTGTTTGAAATAATCAAGTCACAACTTGTTAATGCTCAGAGATTGATGCATTTATTGACACATTTGCTAGCGTCTCGTAAGTCAAGTTATTCATTTATTATCGATGCCGTCAGTAAGAGCGAAATGAAACCCTTTACAAACTGCTAAATTGATTCAAAACCTATTTGATTTCACTGTTTAAGAAAACCGTTTTTTTTAAGGTGAAGGTAGAGCCAAACCTAAATAAAACGCTCCTAATGTACTCTACACTGATTTAGGTTTAAAAATTAACCGGTAAACAAGCCCTGCTACACACATCCCAATTAAGGGTCATCCCCATCCTCACACCTTAGATTGCCCAAGCGGTAAGGATGTCAGTAGCCCGCTTAAGTTTTATTACATGAACCTTAATACATAACTGCACACCGGACTATTTGGCGGGAGCGGGAGGCGTCACTTTAGCAGCTCTATTTTACTTGTTAAAAATTGTGTTGTGGCGGATGTTAGTGTCTAATAATGGTGGATTATTGACCACTAAGGCCCACATTACAGAATGACAACTAAGTGTTTGATCGCTAAGTAGCACTTAGCGACAACCCTTTCTAAATATGCTCAGGACTCTCGAATTCTTGCTGAGAATCTTTCTTTACAATACAATACACAATACTTTATTGAAAACACCACAACACAGAACAGAAATGAGGGAAATTACAATTGTAAAAAAAAAGAGTGCTTCAATGGGCGGTCTTATCGCTAAAAGCGATTTCTTCCAGACAACCTTTGGATGGAGAGGATTGAAAGAAAGCTAGAGTCGGCGGTGTCAGTAAAAGAAACAAGGTATATGAACGAATTTATGAATTAAATATACTTATTATATATACATACATATATACATATTATACAATACATAGACTACACATATATAAGTTTAGTCCGTCAGCAGTCAGCAGAGATAAAAATGCAGCTACATAGACAAAAAGTGATTTACAACTAGATTTTTAAAGACATTAATAGATTGCGCTTGTCTTATGGATACAGGGAGAGAATTCCATAGACGTACAGCTTGGACGTTAAAAGAACGACCATAGAAGGTCGTGTCACGAATAGGAAACTTTAATATGGGCCTAAGTGTTCGGGAACATGGACAAGTGTTGGCAAGTGAAACAAAATAGCGGAAAGTGTCTTTCGACGTTCCCTCAAGAAGTCCACGGGGAGGTTCCAGTAAATCCCCACACTTTTACTGAAACATAGGGAAAGGGGGATTGACTTGACTGCCACTTACTTTGACTTGATTTATTACTTTGACCACGAGCGCCATAGCATTTACAAACATTTTAACACCTGACATTGACTAAATGCACAAGCCCCGCGAAGCCATTTAGAAAAAAAAACTGCACACCATGATCGAGGCTTACATATTTTTATTTAAAGTAATTCAAAAATAATAGTGATGTGAACTTACTTGATCTCCGAGCCAATCGGAACCTTTCACGGTATCGTAGTAATGCCATCGCCAGTCGTCTTCGTGCATACTACCTTTAAATTAAATTATAAACCAAATATTGAAAGTCAGCATGATATGTCAAGTTAATCATCCTACTAAAAACGATTTAACACAAAAATACGAGTTTTTTGAACAGGGGGTCAAAATATTTCAACTGTATAATGTATTGACCCCCTTTCCATATATTCCTACTGACATATCTCCACTAGTAGGTATGTAAGGCTTTTGTTTTTAAAGCTGAAGGAATTACTTTTCCTCAGTATTATCTCGGTGCTAGCGGTTTCATCATCATCATCATCATCAGCCTATTAATATCCCCACTGCTGGGGCACAGGCCTTCCCTATAGATGGAATAGGGAGATTGGGCCATAACCCACCACGCGGGCCCAGTGCGGATTGGTGGGTGCTAACGACTGCAGATGCAACCGGGACCAACGGCTTAACGTGCCTTCCGAAGCACGGAGGAGCTCGAGATAGATGGTCGCTCGAGTGGCTATAGTATGAGACCTCGTGGGAAACAGTTTGGAGACCGGGGCCACAGAGACTGCCGCTCTTTGGGGATAGGCAAACTGGAGTATATTGAAAATTTCGTATATATCTAAGGCAGCATTCATGCTACCCTGGGCGGCTATAGTAGGAGACCTAGTGGAGACAACTTAGAGACCAGGACCACAGAGACTGCTTCTTGGCGAGCTTGCTTTGGGGATAGGCTAACTGGCGTATATTAGAAAATGCGTTTTTACCTAATGGCGCGATTAGACTTGGTTATTAGCCCGGGGCCCAGGGAATTCGGGTAAAACACAAAGTGTAAATGAACGGAGTCGAGTATTCGAGTAGTTTCCGTTTTGGTTACCCGACACTGACTTCTAGTAATGTCTTTCTAATAATAACGACTCAATATAATTGTCATAAGGCCGCATTCATTCTAGGCGGCTATTGTATAAGACCTTGTTGGGAACAGCTTGGAGACCAGGGCCACAGAGACTCGCGGAAGAATCCCTAAACGGGGATCCCGCGGCTTCGCGCTAAGCAGCTTAGAGGGTATTCGCAGGGTTTTTTAGCGGATATTATGCCGAAAAGCGCAGGTAAGGGTTACGGGGTCCTCAGTGGGCAGCCACTGCTGGGGCTCGTAAGGCTTGCGGGAGCCAGGTGTGAGGTCCGTTCGGCGGTGTGCCACTTAAAGGCGCCGTCGTCTGTAAATAGTATTTTTTGCCTGCGTATAAAAGCCACAGAGACTGCTGCTCGGCGAGCTTACTTTGGGGATAAGCAAACTGGCGTATACTGAAAAATGTGTTTTTACCTAAGGCAGCATTCATTCCTCCTTGGGCGGCTATAGTGTGAGACCTCGTGGGGAACAACTTCGAGACAAGGGCCACAGAGAACTGCTGCTCAGCAAGCCCCACAGCCGCGCGCAGCCCCGCGCCGCCCGCGCCGATCACCAGCGCGTCGTGGTTGTGGTGCTCTATCACGTATGCCGCACCACGCTGCACCACTGCAATTTGTTCATCATACGCCTATTAATATCCCCACTGCTGGGGCACAGGCCTGCCCTATGAATGAGTAGGGAGATTGGGATATAACTCGCCACGTGAACCTTGGCTGGCGGCGCGTGAAATCGACTTCATCCGGAACGAAGACTGGCCCTCCTCCAGTCCAGATTTATATCCGTTAGATTACAAGATATGGCAACACTTGCAGGAAAAGGCGTGGTCAAAGCCTCATCCCAATTTGGAGTCACTCAAGACATTCTTGATTAAGGCAGCCGCCGATTTTGACATGGACCTCGTTGCCCTATGGATGGAGTAACCCAGTGCGGATTGGTGGGTGCCAGTGCCGTCTTTGACCTATTGGAGGCCCTGGGTATATTAGGCTAATGGGCCCCTATGACCCCCGTTTGGTGATTTAACAGGAACTAGGGACTTTGTATTTGATCTGAGTGGGGCCTAGGCACTTGCCCAAAATGCACACTGGGAAAGAGGGGCCTGTTGGGTGCTAACGACTGAAGATGAAGCCGGGACCTTTGGTTCACGTGCCTTCTGAATTAGGGAGGAGCTTTGTTCATACCATAATAAATACACTACCAACTTATTCATTCAATTACTATTTTATTCCTCATAGGCTAAAATAAAAGGTAAAGGACATTTTGCGCTGAGAATAAAACTCCTTAGTTTCGCAACAGCATTGTAGGCTAAAAAGGTCCACAGATTATAGTTTTTGTAGGTGTGATAATGTGATTTCCAAGAACAGATGGCTAAATAAGTATGCATTTAAAAGATTCTCTAAAATCTAGGAGGAAAATATTTTTATTACCTATTTTATTTAAGGAAAACCCATAGGTTAAGACTTTATTGGTGTAAACTAACTTTCTAATTATCTCTTATCTATTAGACAAGTGCGTCCGTCCGTCTGTCTGTGGTGCTGTTTCAGCGGCCAAACCGTAAGAGATAGATAAAGAGAATATTAAAGTTATAAGTTAAGAATAGTCTGATAAGACAACAAACCGGATTTGAGTAACGTAGCACTTCCGGTTTTCGAGAAATCACGTGATTTCTATTTCAAACGAAACCACACAAAATCTCCGAAGTTCTCAATTAATTAAATACATTTTTGTTTTGGTGAACATTTGGTTCACTGGTTTGCTAGTTTTCTAGAATCAACGACTTAACTTGCTTTCCGAATCTATATTTCATGAAATGTCTCTTAAAGCTCCTCTTAAAGGTTCTAATATCTAAAACTAACAATGTATATATATGTTCGCTTGTGAAATTTTCCCGTCTAAAACGATGATGAATCACTATTGCTGAAATTCGGTTGGAGACAAAGAGAAGTACGGAGAAGGAAGTGAGGTAAACCTGGTATTAGGATAACCGCTTCAGATGTTATTCATATAAAACTTTAAAATTATTCAACAAAATATAAATAAAAAGCGTAATTAAATAAAACGGACAGCTCTCAAAAACTACCAAACCCTAACACAAGAGGAACCAAAAATGTTGCAAATGATATGAATTTAAATAGACGCTCTCCGTTAATTTTATTGAACTGACACCATTCGGATCCACAGTTATTATTTTCGCCTTTTCATCCTCATGAGCTAAGTCTAAACAGTGCATTGTTAGGTGGTTCTATGCTAATGACCAACCATATTATCTCAAACCAGCGTGCTACAGAAAATAATGAAAATGAAACGAAAACTTCAAGTTTTCTTACCTTTGAAAATGTCATTTTTGCAAGATGCCAAAGATTTTCGCTGTGAACCATAAAAAGAAAAAGATGAGATATTACATAAATTAAGGGTAAAAAAATCAAATGATTTTTCATCGAATTAATCGATAGGAGAACATTGCACAATGGTTACAAGCAAGGACGAGGGTATCGATTCCATAATAATATAGACTTAATGATAATTAAGGTAATTATTCCGTTCTGCTGGATTTTTGAAGATATACTTCTTTAGCCGCGTTATGAAAAAATTATGAGAGTGAAATTTTAAGATGCGCGCGCATCACTGTAACACAAAAGTAACATAATGAAGTTAGCCGCGGGCGCGTTATGAAAAAATCATGCGAGTGAAATTTCGAGATGCGCGCGCATCACTGTAACACAATAGTAACACCATGAAGTTGGCCGCGGGCGCGTTATGAATGTTAGTGTCTAATAATGGTGGATTATTAACCACTTAGTGGTTCGAAAGGTACTTTGAACGATCCACGGAGCTCCATAAGAAGATCGCGTTGTCAAAAACAATGTTGGCACGCTCGTCGCCTCTGATCACTGTTTTCATATTTATAATATTTATCCACATGTTTCTAGTTTCTATATAGACACAACGTGTTTTAGTTACTTACAAGTGCTAATTACATATGGACTAATAACTTAAATTCAGTAGTGATTTTAATTGAATATTTTGAATATTTATTTAATTTTTCAAATTAAAACTGAACTTAATTGACTGTGTTAACTATCCTTTTCCAGTCCTTTTATTATTTTATTGTAATTATTAATTATTTGCATGCAATTAAAAAATATTTTTAATGATACTAAAGAAGTATAACTTATCACGCGCGTACATAAGTTACACGCATCCATTTTTTTCTATGTTAAGGGCTGCAAACAAGTTTTTGGTCAGCAAGATGGTAAGCGGCTATCATAGCCTAAAGATGCATGCAATATAAAATATTTGTACCACGTCTGTACCACGGCGAGTGTTCTGAGGAGTAATTCTCTCTTACCCCACCTTCCCCTTTCCTTCAGAGGACCACGCGCGCTGGCGTACGTTGTCACCGTCTAACTGTGGCCACCATTCCAACGCGTACAAAGAAATTTGGTGACTCATTTCTTTGTCGCACTATCCGTAAATGGAATGCTCTGCCCGCTCACGTGTTCCCTCCCTTTTACAATCTGGGATCCTTTAAAAGAGGCGTGAAGAAGCAACATGCAGGCCGGCAGGGTGAGGATGGCTGGTGTGGCAGGTAGAACTGCTGTATCAGCTATCTTCGCGTCTGGACTTCACCTTCACTTAACATCAAGTGGGGTGGAGTAATTTGTCGGAACTATCTATAAATAAATAAAAAATTGCCCCGTGGAGCCCTCGCACCTTACTCACAGACAGAAACACAACCCCACCATCTTCCTACAATCTGGGGTCCTTTAAAAGAGGCGTGAAGAAGCATTTTTGCAGGCCGGCAAGGTGAGGACGGTTGGTGTAGCAGTTTATAACTGCTATCTACGCGTTTGGACTTTATCACCACTTAACATCAGGTGGGCTAGAGACATTTGCCTACCTGGCTATAAAAAAAAAGTGTTCTACTATTCTACTGTGGTTTTCTTTAAAGTGGTGGTTACTTCCCCAGACGGGCGTCCCAATTAAAGAGGAGCGATTTTTTAAATCATTTTTTTTTTATTTTTTTTTTTATTTTTTTTTTATTTTTTTAATTTTTTAATTTGTTCCGTATCCGAGTACAATGTTGGAAAAACAAACTATCCACAAAGTAAAAAAAAAACTTCTACTACAAGCTAGGTTTGCCAGATACTGGCTTGTCTATTCCGAGACATTTACACCCCCACAACCCCTTGAAAAAATAAAGCATATAATTAAACCTCCCATCATCCCCCGGAATTAAAACATCAAGCAGTTGTTAGTTTATTTTATTGCGAAACTAGCACATTAACGGAATGAGGGCTATCGCGTATGAATCCGCCGCTAGAGGCGCTAGTGTAGCGCGAGGTCTCCGAAATGTCAAATGTTATTGCTTGTTGGTTGACTACGCGGGTTTATTTCTTATTAAAATAATGTTGTGAATAATTGGCATGGCCTATTATGTTTAGGATATGTTTCTTTTGTGTTAAAATACGATCTAAATGTAACCTTTGATTTCATGTGCGTATTAATAAACTTTAAAAGTTAAAATATAGGACCTCACTCAACAGTGGCGCCATCTGGTGAGACAGAAAACGGTAGCCCTCATTCCTGGACAATAAGGTCTCATTACTGGACGCGGGACAATACGCAAAACTCCGGGACAAACCCGGAAATCCCGAACATCTGGCAACTCTACTACAAGCTGAGCTAAGGTTCGAGTCAATGAAAACTGCATCTTTTAGCTTGTGTGCTTACAAGATCGCGAGTCAGCTAGTGCAAAAGCGATGATGTTTTATAAAAGTTACTCTTTTAAAAGGCCACACGCGACAGCCACAAACGCCGCCACGAGAAGCTAGAAGCGGCTACTAAAGTGGCTGAAGCGCGCGACAGCGGCCGACTAAGGTAAGGGAGAGAGGGGTGGGGAATCGCGCGAGTGACGTATGGCGGCGTTTTGTATCGGCGCATTTAGTGGGCGGTGCGGGCCACAAGAAGCGAGCAACGACGATTTGTAGCGTGTGGCGGCCACCGGCGTACCGTGTGTGGCGAGTCCGGTGGCGGCGTTTTGTGTTTGTGGTCGGTGGCCCATGTGAGGCGACACTAACTTCTATGCTCGCAGCTAAATTCCCAGACACATCTATTGGCCCGCTAAGCATTTTAAGTTTTGACCACTGTTGTAATACTGGGATTTAATTTGTTTCTATCAAATCCCAGCACTACATCGGTGGTATGGTTCAGTCCCACCCTGCCCCCAGGTGTACGGCTAAGGGTAGGGTGAGTCTGTGATGTCTGCTTTTGATGGTTCCTAGCTAAAAATATATTAAACATTCAGCAAAAAAATTTTTTTACGCCGTTTTGAAGAAGATTTATTAACCATCTTTTTTGTGTGTTTTAAAAAGTTTTTTGCTCACATAACTTATTGATATTTTTGCTATACACCTTGGAAACTTATAACACTAAAGTGGGCCGATAGATTTGTCCGGAAATGTAGTTTACAAGCAACTATGTTGTTACACAATCAGCTCTCTAGCTAACAAAGCTTACAACTTTTCTCGGAAATTATTTCGAATCTGCTTTGTTTGTGATTATAATGGAAATGGATGAATTCGAATGATAATGTCATCGACTATTTATACATAAATGTTGTAGCTACGATATGAGAGTTATTTATTTACCATGCCCAAGCGCAACATAACTGGAAAGTAGTATTACTTAATAATAATGTAAAAAGAAATATCTCTTGATTTTATAAATGTTCAATAAAAATTCAACTGACAGTGCAGTCAAGAATGACCGTATATCGACATTTGGAAACAATACGATAGTTGGATACTTTTTTTGTTAAGATAACTACAAAGAGTTTTTATATTATTGAGAAAACCTATTTGATGTTATTATTGGTAATTTTAAATTTGATCTGAGCATTTAAAAAATCTGCAGATGTTCTAACAAGCAGGGAATATTCTACCATTTAATAAATAACAGCTTATTAATTAATAACAGCTGTTCGAAAAAGTTAAAATTTTCTCTCATTATTTCTAAATTCTTGTTATAAATAAATATTAAAGACTCCATTCTGAAATTTGTTGTGTACGGTCTATAAATTTCTTTTGCGGTACAACATTACGTAGTGTACGTAGCTGTATAGAAGGTAAATTATCTACATTGAACTTAAAAGCTTATCTCAACTTACATATTGCACATAATTCATAAGAAGGGCTATATTTAATAATAGTGATGTAACGGAAATACGAAGTGCTATTTTATCGAGAATTTTTTATTGCGGATTTCTATAAATAGAAGCTACACGTGAAATCACTCGTCGACTGCGTGCGTGCGTGTGCGTGTGTGTGTGCGTGTGTGCGAGCCGGCAACCCTCTTACGAGTGCAAATCGATAATAACACTGGTGTTACCCCCTTCTCGAACACTAAGTAGGCTATCTAATACCCTTCCATCCAATCAGACCTAAAATATTTAAAATAAAACAAGAGATAACTTCATAAATCATAGGTATTTTTAAAGTTTACAATACACCGTAGTAGTACCGCGTAGTAATGTGAGGTTATTCTGCGGCACCCATTGAAGCATCTAGTCAGGGGCGAGGCCGGTCAAACACCGCGCATGCGTTCCCAGAATACGCCTAAGCCATAATCGTGCAGTCTTGTATTAGTTTTACTGCAAAATTTCCTTTTTTTTTTTAACTCGCGAGTACTCAATTGTATCCGTGTAGTTACGTGGTACGCGGTTCGAAAGAACAGCGCGGCAACGGCGCGCACAGCACTAATGGAATTGAAAACAACAAATTTAGATTTAATAAGTGTGTCGTGTCGCATTTTTGAATAGTAAAACTATTATGGCTCGGTGATAAGTGTCGATGAACCCCAAACTGTAAGCAATAGCGAAGCAATGAAATATTATATAATTATATGACCTGAATAGCCTCTACCTCGATATGCGCTCCGGTTGAAGCGTCAGAGCCGTCCTAAATTTGTGAGATTAGACCAAGTGTAGTAAGTGCCTTAGTCAGTGTTTTTATATAGTGTTGAGGAGCGATGGAAGCGAAGACTTCGTCCGCCGCGGTTCGGTATGTACTACGGCCCTATTTTATCGATCTTCTCTGTTATGAACCGAACAGGAAAGATACACGTAACTCTGATGCAATGTTTTATACAAAATTTAATTCGACTCATTGCACTTTGGTTACGTACAAACTGCGTTTTGTCACGATTGCATGAACTATATCGATTTACAGGTTATATTTACAAATTTGATTACTTGTCATCTCGTATGTCAGTTGAGTTTTGACAGTTGTAATGTTTATATTATTTTATGAATGGATTACCTTACTGAACATCGTTGGGATTTAGAATGAACTAAATAGAAAAACAAGTTGCGTTTAAAAAGAGTTAGGAGTCGTAAATGTTAATATACAAATCAGTCTAACAATTTATCGTCGTTCGAAATTGAGGAGCTCAATGGCGCTGGTGGTTAGTACGTACGGCTGCGATCGTTGAAGTTAAGTAACTTTCGCTGTGGTCGTTCATTGGATGGGTGACCAAAAATTTACTATCTCCTATCTTCGGAAGGCACGTTAAGCCGTTGGTGCCGGCTGCATCTGCAGTCGCTAGCACCCACCAATGCGCACTGAGCTCGCGTGGTGGGTCATGGCCCAATACCCCTATACCATCTATAGGGAAGGCTTGTGCCCCAGCTGTGGGGATATTCATAGGCTGTTGATGAATGAATGAATGGTTAGTAAATTGATATTTACTTATTGTTACATGATCTACCATTTTTAAAGTTTCGTGCGACTTATACATAATGGTGAGCGAAAAAGTTAGTACAGCGATGTTTGACTGGTCTGGAAGAAATGCTCTCTTTCTCAGTAATTAATGTGAACAACGGAACATTGTTTCGAATGATGAATGAATTAATGAAATATTTAATCACAAAAAATAGAGTACCTACCGCCTACGTCAAGTTCTTAAATATAATAACTCTTTCGTTTGTTTTGCCTCCAATGTATTTTTAATAATATATTAATTATAAAATTTAAACATTCACCATAATTATTAACAGGATAATATCATATGTCCAGAAAACTGAATATTTAATTTAAATAACAGGAATGTCCAAGAATTTCAGTTACAAAATAAATCATTTTATGTCAAAATCATTGCCAATTCTAGTTTCACGCAAAGATTTGAATCGTTAGATATGCCTTGACTAGGATTCTTTATCTGAGTGTCGCCGCACACGGGCCACACGCCACAGCCACAAACGCCGCCACGAGAAGCTAGAAGCAGCTACTAAAGTGGCTGAAGCGCGCGACAGCGGCCGACTAAGGTAAGGGAGAGAGGGGTGGGGAATCGCTCGAGTGACGTGTGGCGGCGTCTTGTATCGGCGCATTATGTGGCCGGTGCGGGCCACAAGAAGCGAGCAACGACGATTTGTAGCGTGTGGCGACCACCGGCGCACCGAGTCCATATAAAATGTATGAAAATTACAAGAAATATGCCGGTGGCGGCGTTTTGTAGTTGTGGTCGGTGGCCCGTGTGCGGCGACACTAATATTGGCAGTTTGGACACATTACAATAGTGTAGTGAAAGTCAATTTTTATCGAAACAATAAAGTAATGCTATTAAATGCGAGTCTCATCTAGATATATTGTTTTTGGCATTTTAACTAATATTGAACAGAAGCTGATCAAAAGGATTTAATCAAATGAAAAATATAAATGTCTACATAAGCTCCGCGATCCTATGTGCGGCGATCGTTTTGATTTATTTTTATACTTTATAGCTATTAACGGGATTGTTACTATATGTAAAGATAGTATAAAAAAACACTTATTAAAAAAGCTTATTACAAAGTGTCTGATTATATTACTGACAAAAATGCTTGGGTTTGAACTGTTCCAATCATTCCAACAGGTTTTCTATATCAAATAAATCATAATTGTATTGACGTTGTAACAACATAATGATTTGTAAATGTTGTTACATTAGACTTTTAATATTGTGTAGGTTTTTCGCTCTTTTTTATCCACAGCTGAAAATTAAGTCCATAAAGAGTGGTAGGGGAAAAAATTTTGGACGATTCAAAAGAGCTGTACTATACATCCAATTTGAATAAAGATAAAGAAAAGTTTTGATAGAAAAAAATCCACGCGGACCAGGCAGCGGACGGGACTCGAACCCGCATCCTTCGCTATCCGGGCGAATGCACTGACCATTATGCTACCACGGCCCTATTAGCCGAGTCAAAATTTTCCTAGCCTTAAGCTTCAAGGCAGCGCCATCTCTTCGCATTGTAGGTAACCCACAATGTCAAATGAATACTTTTTCAAGTATTAAACATTTGAAAGAAGAAATAGCAATTATAGTTATGATTTTATTTACTTTTTAGAAAAGTTTACTAGAAAAAAATCCACGCGGTTTTTTCTAGTAAACTTTTCTTTAGATTTAAACATCTAGCAGTTAAATGCTTAAAAAATAAATAAAATCATAATTGAATAAAGATATATTGATTTGTGATTTCTGTAACTTGTTTTTTATGAGTCTCCGATATTTCGGCACTGGTGCAAGCGCCATTCAACTGGCTTAGTTAAATTTAGGACTTTAATAGCGAAATAAAACAAACAAAAAAAAGTTCAATAGTTTACTCAGGTAATAATCTACTTAAAAAACAAATTCGTGTTTGTTAGAACACTTATAGGAAATAACTAAAGAATGGCTGGACCGATCTCTCATTACCAATAAATTTGGGTGACTTTTAACATAAGCACAACATTCCTTTATGTACATGCTTGGCAAAGCTTGAGTTTAGGGAACAATAGTCTACATGGTGTCATTGGTGGAATATCACATATTGCGCGGATACATTGCTTTTGTGATATAAAAACTCTGGCCATATCTACTGAATTTCCCCAAAGTACTAACCCATATCTAAGTCTTAGATTAAAACAAAAAGGGTAGATACGGCACTAGAGTCACAAAAGTGATCCGCATGAATTGTGGTCCACGATCCTAATCGCTTTAGTCACAGCTTGACATGCAAACGACGTACATGTGAACGCCAAAGAGAAATATTGCTAATATTTTGTGTTTATATGATAAAACAATGCCTAAGTGTGTTTTTAAAAAGTGCTCAAATTGCTCAAGAACTAAAAATAAAACCCACGGCATCACTTTTCATTCGTAAGTACTATAAAATATATTTTTTCATAAAAATTGCTGTTTGTTTTGAATCTTATTCGGTAGTGACGTCGAGTACTGGTCGCGTGATTGGTAATGCAGTGACGCGGATCTCGCCGTCTCGTTCGCGCTGCCGTGGGATCAGTTTTTGTTTGATGCAAGTATGAGCGTACCGTATCTACCCTTTTTGTTTTAATCTAAGATCTAAGTACCCTGAGCACGAACCATAGTATATTTTGCGAGTCTGAAATGTCATTGTCAAATGTGTACTGATTTTAGTTCTCGTTACGTACGTTGTGGCGCTGCTTTTTAAGTTTTCCTACAAAATTTGACAATGACATTTCGGACTCTCAACCTATTCTATTCGATATTGGTTCGTGCTAGGAGTACTGATGTTACATACATCCATGGTAAGGCGCCAACGCTGATATGATTATCATATTTTTTAACATTCTCCCTTTTGAGGGAAGGCAAAGGGAACAATGCCTAAACAGCCTAGTCATAAGTTTTATTAATCTTTTTTTTACAATAGATTGTCGGTGTGACGCATTCAAACATTAGAATGAATGTTTCCCACGAAATGTATCGAGTAAACTTTTTCGATAAGCTTCTGTGCGGTAGTCAACACTACTAACTAATTATAATATAATCAAGGACATATCTATCGGCCCATCTAGAATTTTAAATTTTGCCTTCAAAGGTTATGACGGTCCCTAGCTAAAAAAAGTTACATTGAGCAAAAATTTTTTAACGCCGTTTTGAAGCTGATTTATAAACCATCTTTTTCGTGTGAATTTTTAAATATATTATTATTGCTTTACCTAACTTTATTCTCTTTTTGCTACAGACCGTTGAAACTTATAACTAGGGTAACCAACTTTTTTTCTATCAAATATAGTATTTTCGAAGCGTTACTTAAAAATATAGTAGCTGGCAATAAAATATAAAAAATATAGAATGTGGTTAAAATATTTACTTTATTTTTGAAATAAATATATTTATTTTTACTGCTCTTTGGCATACTAATTATATTATAATAATTTATAACAATTTTTAAGAAAGCTTTTACTGTCAAAAATATGCTATAAGCATAAAAAAAATTGAGAACTTCGGAGATTTTGTGTGGTTTCGTTTGAAATAGAAATCACGTGGTTTCTCGAAAACCGGAAGTGCTACGTTACTCAAATCCGGTTTGTAGTCTTATCAGACTATTCTTAACTTATAACCACGGTAACAATATCATACAGTATTCTATCTTCATACAAACGGTCGGAAAGCGAGTCATACCTACGCCACTCGAGTTCGATGTGCTCTCGGCGTGCACCCAGTCGCGAATGCGCCGCCGCGCCGCAACGACGACCGGACGGTCTGAATTGTTTTTTATGCAGTTAGCCGTGCTTAAACATGCGTTTTGTATTGTAAATATTTGATTTAATTAAGTAGATACCTACATAATTTAGTATGGAAAAGAACAAACGACGATCAATATCGTACAACAGCACAATTGCTGTTTTTGGTTGCTTGAACTCTTCAATAACACACCCAGAGATATCATTTTTTAAATTACCTGAAATATTGGAAAGGTGTCTTACCTTTATAGAATATTTTTTATATACCTATCTACTAGTACGTTATTTGTTTCTAATATTTAGGTATTTCGGGTTTTCCATCGGGCAAAATATCTGGAATAATATATAAATAAGTGGTTAGGATGAAAAAAGAGACAAACGAGTAATCTACCTACACTCGCGTTAAAAACAAAACTACATAAAATACTGTAGGCTGGCGGCCCTACCGCGTGCCAACGCAGCGTTCGGTGTAGGCATTTATTTTCAAGGACAGGGCGGAGTCACAATACTGTATAGATAATATTACCGTGTTATAACTTAAACATTCTCTTTATCTATCTCTTACGGTTTGGCCGCTGAAACAGCACCACGGACGGACGGACTTGTCTAATAGATAAGAGAATATATATGACGATTATAAAAGTACTAATTTAAAGAATATAAATCACATCCTTGATGTGTGTATGGCTGTTTCAAGAATGCTGTTGACAACAGTGATGTGTAATGTCTGTGTGTATCTTCATAATATAATGAAGATATATATGACGATATGAGGATATATATAGGATTGAAGGATGCTGATGTCAATTCTGCTAACTAATTTATCTATGTACTTTTTAATGCTTTTAGCGACTATTCCTGTTGCGCCTATTACTATCGGGATGACAGTCGTTTGTGTATTCCACAGACGAATGACTTCAGTTTTTAGAAGGTGGTACTTAATTAACTTCTCAATCTCCCCAGCTCATATATTGTAGTCGGATGGCACGGTCACATCTATTTTATATACGTTTTATTACTATTTTTATCGATGTATATTAAATCAGGTCTATTGTGAGTTACGGTAACATCAGTTTGCACAGGCACTTCCCATAGGATTTTAGCGGATTCATTTTCTTTAACTTTGAGTTGGAGAAGTGTTTCTTTCCACCATAGGTCAGAAACAGGTAGACGTACTGGACGAGGTGTTATTATGCCGTTTAACATAATAGGTCCCCGCTAGTTTTTCGCAGTAGGATACTATATTATATAGTAGGATACTATTATTATTAATTGGTTGAGTTCACCATCTCGACATTTTGTCGGTTTTAATAAATACCCCGTCCTGTAACCCACATGAAAAGAGGTATCTATATCCCCAATATGTCTTCTATTATATCTATTATTATATTATTTAGTTTGATGTATAACATATTTAATAAACCGTAACATATTACATTAATTATGAGGAGCACCTAACTAGTGTGCATCTGTAATATATCGTGTGCGAGTTGCTACTCTTCTCCTTCCTCGTCCTCTTTCCCTTACTATATTATATAGTAGGATACTATATTATATAGTAGGATACTATATTATATAGTAGAGTTGGTCACCCTACTTATAACAGAAAGTGGAACGATAGATGTGTCCGGGCATATTACAGTGGTGTATACTTCAGGTCGCGGCACGTAAGGGCTAGCGCATATATACAACTTATGCATCGACTAAACTGTTTTGTCGCGTTTTGTAGTTCTCGTGATTTCCACACAACTAAACCGTTTAGCTGATGGAGGTACGCATACAATAGATGCAGTCGATCGTCGATTCTTTTTATCTCCTCAATTCGACCAGTCTTTATTTAGCTACGCTCGAATCAAGGTGTTACAAATAATGTCAATTAACAAGAAAGTTCTAATCTGTGCTTTGCTTTATAGAAATTTTAAATATTGATATTGTATAAAATCTTTGTTTAATAAATAAAATAATACAATTTTTTTTATTAATTTATTTACTAACATGCTTGTGGCCGCCCGCGACTTCGTCCGCGTTTAATTTAGATTTTTGGTTATTCCTCGGGAACCTGACATGCATACTTTCTCCCATAGCTTTTTCTTTAGATTTATGTCTGAATACTCTTTCAGTAAAGTGTTCCTTTAAGTAAAGTGCAGGTCTTTTTTCTACACTAATAATGAACTCATCTGTATCCTCCGTAACAGTTCCCGCAAAGCCCGCCATATATAGACTGACAGTCGCGGATCGACTGTTTAGTCGATGGTATGTGCACATCAATATTTATTTGATCGATAGTTGTCCAACTTTTTAATCAAAAGCAGATCGATACAGCTTTTTGACTTTTTTGTTGTACAACTATCGGGTTGACAGTATATGCGCTTCAATATATTGCTATATATATACGATACACAACAAAATTGTTGTTCAACTCAAAGTTGTATAAATGCGCTAGCCCTAACTCTAGCGTTGAAAAAAACGCAGAGGGGATAGCTGCGCATGGGTATGCCTGGAGAGCCAATCGGCGCAACGCACGCCCACCCGCGCACCTCGTTTCCCCCCAAGACAATTTAATTTTTACTTTTGGGCAATAACGGTCAGCGCTAGTTTCGTGCCGCGACTTTTACCTTATTTCGGTTAACTGTAAGAACGAAATAATAAATTAATAGTGGTACGGTGGTCCAATCGGCGGTACCATGTTATATAAAAATTTTCACCTCTCCGGTCAACTGTACAATTAAGCTAAGTACCACTTGTTGTAGTACTGTGAAAAAAAAATAACCATGGTCAGTGAACCGGACTATCCCAACTGTAACATAGATTAAGGAAACAAGTAGACTTAAGTTACACACATCAAAAGTGTCTAGGGATCAAGCATTTTTATGCGGATTTCTTGAGATTGAGATGTGGCTTTGTAATAAATTTATGATTTTATAAATTTATATGGATCCTTTTTGGTGCATTTCATAATTTGAATCAGGAACTGTGAATCAAATTCGAGTAAAAGATGAAAATCAGCTGTCAATATTTTCCCTATAAAAACATACAACGCATTGAAGACATTATTAGTGCTACTGTTTCCCTACTACTGATTAAAACCAACGTTATTATGGAGCGGCGACGTCATTTAAGCAGGGAAGAAATGCTCAGAGCCGTGGGAATGATAGAAGCTGGTTCCCGGCAACGTACTGTGGCTTTAGCTCTGAATACAAGTCAGAGTGTTATCAATCGACTTTGGACACGATACCGAAGCACTGGTACCGTGGCTGAGCGCCATGGAGGACGGTATCGCTGCACCACACGGAGACAAGACCGATACATTCAAATCTTAACTCGAAGAGCTCCAACAATAACCGCCATGATGTTAGCCGTGAGGCTTCATCACTCTTCAGGGAACTTAATTAGCGACCAAACAGTCAGAAACCGCTTGCATGAAGTGAACCTTCATTCCCGAAGACCGCTACGGGTACCACCTATAGCAATGCACAATCGTAGGATTCGATATCAATGGGCTCTTGAACACAGAAATTGGGCAGAAGAACAATGGCGTTTCGTGTGCTTTTCTGATGAGTCTCGTTTTGGTATGAGACCGGATACAAGACGTATACGACACTGGAGAACCCCTGGACGCCAACAGCGATTAAAATCCTGCCAGGAAGTCCTTCCTTATAGTGGTGGAACCATCATGGTATGGGCGGGTATTTGGATCGGCGGAAGAACTGAGTTGATTTGGATCAGAGGCAACCTCAACGCTCAAATTTATGCTGAGACGATTGTATCAGACGTCATCGTTCCTCTACAAGTGCAAATCGGTCCCTTATTTCAGTTAATGCATGATAATGCACGACCGCACACCGCAAGAGTTGTAAGACAGACTTTCGCCGCAGCTAACATCAATGTCCTGCCCTGGCCTGCTCAGTCGCCAGACTTGAACCCGATTGAGCATGCATGGGATATGCTACAGAGAAGAGCTCTGCCGAATATGGAGGGTATCCAGTCGCAACAAGACCTTTTTTTGCTGTTGCAACGAACATGGGCGGCCATTCCACAGCGTGATTTGGATGAACTCATTTTGAGTATGCCAAACCGATGTTCTTGTGTTGTTAGTGTTCGCGGTAGAAATACGGATTATTAATTGTTTAAGTTACCCAATAAAATTTTAGAGAAAACTGTTATTTCAGTCTTTTTTTCGAACTTTTGTGTTAGTGGTTCAAATGTCAAAAATCCCTTTATTAGGAAAATGGCAAATTTCTTTATTAATGCAAAGGTGACTTGGTTTATCGTTACTGTGACAAACAAAAACACTTTATTTGATGAATCCTTAAAGAAAATTTTAATTAATATCAATCAGGAGAAAAGTTATTGCAAAAATATATGTTGATCCCTAGACACTTTTGATGTGTGTATTTAGCAAAACATAGCAGTAAAAAAGGGGATGGACAATATGTCCAAATTATATTATTAATATTATTAGTTAAGTAGACATAAGTGAGCATGCCGCATGTTTGCATGATTTAAATATAAAAGGCCGCACTGAGTGCACAAACAAATGTATAATATATCAAAACTTATAAAAGTTAAACTAAATAATGGCATGGGCATACGCCTATGGAGTAATTGTATTCAAAAAAAAAAAACTGTACCACGGGCAATACACGGAACTGTTGTAGGTATTTTTATACGAAATAAAATAACTTGGCTTCTTATTGAAAAATATAATAAAAAAAAGAATAATTCCTCTTTTAACTTGCACTGTGTGTATTATGTAATGTATAGGTTACGTATTAAGGTATTAAAAATAAAAAACTTTATAATACATTTGCTCGTAAAGCGTCTCTTATTGTACCAATTTCAATATCATAATCTATCTATCACATTACACACGCGTGCGGTAATGTAAAGTAAAACGCACGACTTATTATTTTACCATTTTAAATTTTGACATTTAATTTTTATTTGACTATTTTAAATTTTGACATTTAATTTTTATTTGACTATTTTAAATTTTGACATTTAATTTTTATTTTACCGTTTTAAATTTTGACATTTTATTTTTGAAATTCTGAAACTGTTAATACTTAGGTGTGAAGCCGATTGAATTTAATTTAATTTTTGTTTTAAATGTAATTGTATGTGGAGATGTAATTTAATTTATTTTCATGTATCATAATTATTACTATTTATTATTATTTTGTCATTGGCATGCTATGATCTTTATGATTGAAATAAATGAATTATTATTATTATGTACCGTCTAAAATTATCCTCACATACGGCTCGGGCTAACAATATCGCCTCGGCTGTAATTCTCAACTTACCGCACTTGTATCATAATAATATCAGTTCCTTCTCTAAGTTAGATGATGTTCAATGTTGATTTATTTATTTGTTTTATTTTTCAAAAAGATAGTTATTCTATTTCGTAAGAAAAGACATTTTTATAACAGTTTGGACAAGGTGATCTTGTCCCATAATATAGCCGGTTCCGGTCGAATGACGTGCCTTACTTTTTAAAGAAGGCGTAAACCTAACGAAACAATTTGCCACAAATTCATCCCGTCGCGGGAGCCGTAACCGTGACATAACATACAGCATTTTCTGTCGGCCCAGCCCCCCGTAGCATGAACAACGCGATATGATATATAATTCGTTTTTATCACGCTCAATTGTCAAATTACTATGGAGTTTGACAGTTAGACGCGATACAAATCGTGTTATAATGTATATTGTGGTGCTTATGCTACAGGAACTGGTTTCGAAAGATGCTCCTAGTGATGGTGTTACTGCTTATCATCAGACGTGACTGTTTGCGTTAGACTGGTAGTAAATATAGCAGTGTCTCTCCAACAGGTGGTTTTTGCTACCACAGAATAATTATACCACTTCATGAAGCTTCTGAATCAAGTGAAGTGTTATGCCACGGTAATATTATCTATACAGTATTGTGACTCGGCCTTGTCCTTGAAATAACTGCCTACGGCCGAACGACGGGCGTAAACACGCGGTAGGGCTGCCCGCCTTCAGTATTATAATTTCATCTACATAATTGAGTTTCTTACTAGTTTTTTGATTGTAAATATTTTATTTTATATGTAAAAAAAAATGTTGTGAATGAATTAGGAAGTGTTAATTCAATACAGTACATGTTATTTTTAGATAATATTTTGTAAACAAAAATATAGATTTGAGACAGAAAAATATTTACGCCTCAACTGAGATATACGAAAAGCTTTATTATTAAATTTAATAGTATAATAAATACGCATTCGTATAAAAAGTTTAACTAAAAATACTTTAGGAAAACATTGGCAAGGAGCAGAAAAGGGAATATCTTTAACTTGGTTATATATACCTGCAGCTACTTTACATTTGATGGTTTTTTAATTGGGTGCGTTATTGAAGAGTTCAAGCAACCAAAAACAGCACAATATCGACTATTGCTCTTTGCCATATTAAATTATGTAGGTATCTACTTAATTCACTCAAATATTCACAATACAAATCGCACGCTTAAGCACGGCTAACTGCTTGAAAAAATCACAGCGTTCGGTCGTCGCTGCGGCGCATTCGCGACTGGATGCCCACCGGGTGCCGCGCGAACTCGAGTGGCGTAGGTATGACACGCTTTCTGACCGTTTGGTATGAAGATAGAATACTGTATAGATAATATTACCGTGGTTATGCTCTTTATTTTCTTCATATATTATACTCTTTCTGTGGAAGAAATGCTTGATAAGTACCAAGAAATAAATAAACATATTTACGAGGTGAATAACATTTATTATCATAATCCACAACCTATGAGCTACATCCATCTACATTATCTAAGCATAAGCAGGTACAACATTAACATACGAAGACTAATTTAGACAAAATTAGGTATTGAATTTTCGAATCTTGCATTTGTAAATGATGATTTTGTTTTTAGTTCAATATCTGCGTGGCCCGGAGCACAGCATAATATATTTGATTACGATACAAAATAAATACAATAGCTTGCATCATTAATATCACAGTTTTGCCGTTCGCCAGTCACGCCCACTCGCACTACAAATGTAAATAATTTAATGCCATTAAACAATAATGTTCCCATTTTTTTGGTTGCAAACATCAGTCGATATTAATTATTAATTATTAATAGTGCACGCTTTGTTAACATGTGTGTGCAACAACCGGTTTTCAAACTTTCAATATCACTCACTTTTCAAATGATATTGATAATGATTTTACTAGTGTTTTTTTTTATTTCGTTGACAATTTTATTCGGACTGTTGTACTGTTTAACCGATTTTTAAAAGGATACAAAGGTTCACTTGCAGCAAACATGCTGCAAGAAATAGGCCTAAATGATAATCATCAATCGATCGATTTTTCATTGCAATATTTTGTAGAAAATAACATTTGGAAAGGTAATAGATTAAAAATAAAAGTATTCAAAACTCCAATAAACAAAGCTTGTACGAAAAGAAAAGATACCAAAGCTGTTATTATAACAAGGCAAATAGTAAAGAAAGGCCAGCAGCTAGGGTCATGGATGTCCACGCGGAGCTATAAACGGTTTTCATGTCCAGCCACTTGCCAGCGTTCCACGCGCAAAACCTGATGCCGCAGAAGTAGTGATAGCAGAAAGGCAAGCCCAGAAGAATCTTGAGGAGGAACACCGTTGACCTCGACAGATCGAGGCTCTGTATCATCGACACGTACGTGTCTATGCCGTTGGAGAGGAACAGAGTCCCCCCGGATAGCAGCAGAGCGTAGCATGTCAGGGTGGTGCCTGTGAAAAACCTATAAGGTTAACAGAGGAAAAGATCTCGCGGTCAGCACCTGTTGTATTTCGTTTCTTAGATTGCCATCTATAAATGTCTCCACTGCTCAAGTCTCCCAATGGATTGTATATATACGGAGAAAGAGTTTGTGGAAAGTTCGTCTTATTATTTGAATAATAGAAGCTTTTTTCTATAGATAGGTCCGACAAATGACCACTCCACCTGATGATAAGTGAAGGTGAAGTCCAGACACGAAGATAGCTCGAGGGCGCAGCTGGTTAGCGTGAAAGTTAAACAACTCTCGCAATGGTCAGTCATTGGATGGGTGACCAAAAAAGCTATTCCGTGCTTCGGAAGGCACATTAAGCAGTTGGTCCAGGCTGCATCTGCAGACGTCAGCACCCACCAGTCGGCACTGGGCCCGCGTGGTTGTGCAAATCTCCCAATCTCCGTATTCCTATTTGACGACCTCCGTGGTCGAGTGGTTTGTACGCCGGGTTTCATGGTGTCGCCGACTCGAGAGGTCCCGGGTTCGAATCCCGGTGGGGGCAGATGTTCAGATTTCTCCAGTCATGGATGTTTAATATGTATTTCTATATAAATATACTTATATGTGTACTGTTATGTATTCTATCCGTTACCCTAGTATCCCATAACACAAGCCTTACAGTGCTTACTTTGGGGCTAGGCTAATTGGTGTGAGTGTCGGAAATATTTATTTATTTATTCCATCCATAGGGAACATTAATAGGTTGATGGTAATAATGATTCTAATATTGCATTTAATAATTATTGCGTTATCAAAGGTTGTAATTACAGCCCAGCAAATGACTGTGTGATGTCATATCGATAATTAAAACGGTGCGGTTACACGTTTGTGACTAAAATCTGATTGTGTTAAGCTCACAACATAAATGTACAGGACGCCGAGCGGGTTCGTCATATGCAGGGAAAGTATATAAAATATTGAAGATAGGATATTTTACTGAAAGAAGTCATTTTATTTTTAAAATAATAAACAAACGTTACGTAAGTCTTCAGGAATGTTACGTAGACACTCCAATAGCTCAAATTCAAAAGACTGATTTTGGAAGCGACCAAAAGTCATGGCCGTTTGTTGAAGGCGCCAGCTTTTTTAATTATTAACCGAAAGTGTGATGAACAAAGGCGCCGACATCCATTCAATATACAGATTTGATTTTAAATTCCGTATATTTAACAACCGTCAAGTGGGAACGAGCTCTAAGTTCAAGTAGGATTGACAACGATGACCACAGAACACAGAAAGGGGTTAGAAGCGCCTTGTGTGCGTGGCAGGCGCGACACTTAACCAAAACTTGGTTCTGCAGTGTTGGGCAAAATGTAATGAGGGCTATCGCGTATGAATCCTCCGCTAGAGGCGCTAGTGTAGCGTGAGGTCTCCGAAATGTCAAATGTTATTGCTTGTTGGTTGACTACGCGGGTTTATTTCTTATTAAAATAATGTTGTGAATAATTGGTAACAATTCGGCTTAATTATGGCAAATATGAGTTATGTGGCAATGAATGTCAGTTATTAAAAATTTGAGCTTAGAAAAATGATTATGTTCCCATTATTTTCGAATAAAATGGAACTGCGCGTCACTGTGGCATGGCCTATTATGTTTAGGATATGGTTCTTTTGTGTTAAAATACGATCTTAATGTAACCTTTGATTTCATGTGTGTATTAATAAACTTTAAAAGTTACAATTTAGGACCTCACTCAACAGTGGCGCCATCTGGTGAGACAGAAAACGGTAGCCCTCATTAACTTCAAATTAACAATTTCAATTACAAATTGTAATTGGTGACTTTAATTACAAATTACTTGAAATTATTGAAATGTTTACATTATGCAATTGTAATTGTTAATTGAAATACTCAATTACTTTTAAATAATCTCTTTTAAAGACGAGGTAGTATTTTAAATAAATCTATTATATTATGATTTATCAAATGTTTATTTACGGAATAGATCAGATAAATTGTGTAATTATAACCACCTTTTTTAAAATTAAGACAATAAATGTTTAATTTATTTTAAATTAGGCATTAATACTACTCTTTGTTCAAACATTTGATCAGAAAGTTTGTAAGATTTTGGTAAGTTAATCATTGTAGCATATGAGAACAATCAATCGAAATAAAGGTGCACGCCGCCGAGAGACTAGAAAAGGGATAGGTAGCTGTGTAGGTACTGGTACACACTCATAAATTCATAGCAAATTATACACTAAAACCTTGTTTGTGTTGTGCTTGTTGTGCTGCGTACGGGCATCAAGCTAATAACCGCTCAATTTTAGTAGTTTATTATATTACCCTTAAAAAGTAATTAAGTAATTTGAATTACAAACTAATGTAATTTAAATTACTTTGGACGTAAGTAATTGAATTACTGTAATTGCAAATACATGTAATTTCAATTTAAGTAATTCAATTACTATTCATTGAATTAGTAATTAAATTACAAAACTAATTAATTACGCCCAACACTGGTTTTGATTGTACCGTTGCTCTCGGGTGTGAGCGATGATTGGTTCGATTGTTTGATGTCGCGTCTTTTGATTGGCTATTCAATTAGGTGGAAGTGTAGTGGGGGCGAGCCGGCGACATCGGCATCGGTTCCCATACAAACGGTTTATGATTTCCCTTCTAACCTCTTTCTGTGTTTTTGGACGATGACGACCACGATAAATCGACAGTCTTTTACACAAACGCTGGCTTATGATTGCAATTGCTAAAAGTTTAGGTTCGATCAAGAGAAACTTAGCAAGTTTTCCAACGTAAACAGTGTCTGAATTTACATCCATTAAAATTAAAAATAAATATACGTAATTGTTTCATTGTGACAATATTTTGCGTTCAAATAGATATACATTTTATGATATACCGTTTAAGTATTTATAACAAGACTTATGCTGTCTTTTTCCATGTTAAACATTCCTGTCAAAGCCATCTTATGAAACAAACGCCCATTGTGAATCAATCGGAGTTTTTTTCATAACATGGTTTGAAAAGAAATCGACACCAAAGACGGAAGTTACTAAGTACTTGATTAAATCATTGTGATGGAACAAAGCGGACATGTAGGACACATTCTACATTCTACTTATACAATAACCAATTTTTTTTAAATATATTTCAAAGAAATAGGGCCACTGAGTGCAATACAGATTTAGAATTTCGTGGTTGTACTCGTACAACTTACATAGCTGCATAAAACATAAATAACGTGGAATTGGTAAGATGAGCGCTCTAATTCGTAAAGTAAATCTTCTTGACGAAGAAATAAGACAAAGAATCATACATAAAATATTAAGACATACAAAAAACTAAAGACAAAACTGCTCGTAGTCCGAAGCGAGAGTTTGTATTTCTAAAACAAGAACAAAACCTAAGCACCTCCCTTATAAGGTAGAGCAGCGGCGTAGGGTGGGCTATAGACATCCGGGGCGAACCATAATTTGTCACCCTTGTGACGATATAATAATATTATTATTACTTGTTTGCTTTAGGCTGACGGGTCAGAAATGACTCGGTCCCTTAACCACTGAGGAAGAGGTAATTATTTAACCACAATTTGTCGCCCTTGTGACGACATAAAAATATTATTATTATTTGTTTGCTTTAGGCTGACGGGTCAGAAATGACTCGGTCCCTTAACCACTGAGGAAGAGGTAATTATTTAACCACAATTTGTCGCCCTTGTGACGACATAATAATATTATTATTATTTGTTTGCTTTAGGCTAACGGGTCAGAAATGACTCGGTCCCTTAACCACTGAGGAAGACGTAATTATTTAACCACAATTTGTCGCCCTTGTGACGACATAATAATATTATTATTATTTGTTTGCTTTAGGCTGACGGGTCAGAAATGGCTCGGACCCTTAACCACTGAGGTAGAGGTAATTATTTAACAAGAAAAGTGATTTGCTTCGGGCGGTAAAACCTCACACACTTGCCAAACCGTCTATTATATAAAAGCTAATGAAATGTATTAAAGACGAACCTGTGATACGTTGCAATATGGAGGTCATGGCCGGCAGCGTGGGCCCGTACACCATCAGATGCGGGGACATGGGCCTGTTCATCTCCATGTTCTTAGCATCATGGTCTTTGTAGCAGGGCGCCACATACGGCTTGTACGACACCTGTATTGAGCGTAGGGTTATAATGGATTTACGAGCAGGGAAACGGCAAGGCGACATCGATTCACGGTGGCAGTTCCAAAGACTCGCACTAAGCGATTCGCTTCTAGCTTCATCGTGCGGATTGCCAAACTGTGGAATTCCTTGCCTGAGCCCTTGTTCCCCGAGCACTACAATCTAGCGGTTTTCAAAGCCGATTTTTATTAGGTAAGCGCGCTCCATCGTAGACCATAATATTGCTTTCCATCATGCGAATTATGGTCAAGTGCTTACCTATTACCGAAAAAAAAAATTACAACACATTGGCACCATTATAATAAGGTTCTACAACCCAATACGTGGAATGAACTTGGACGTAAATGAGACCAGGAAAAAGATGCCCGGGCCTGTGTCGATAGTGTCTTCCTAAATTTGGTGAAATGTTGACTCGAAAGGTATTAGAGCCCACGGTAGTAGAACCTGGTTTAGCTCGATGGCGCAGGTGGCTAGCGCGTTCGGCTGCGATCGTTGAAGTTAAGCAACTTTCGCTGTGGTCGGTCATTGGATGGGTGACCAAAAATTTACTATATCGAGCTCCTCCGTGCTTCGGAAGGCACGTTAAGCCGTTGGTCCCGGCTGCATTTGTAGTCGTTAGCACCCACCAATCCGCACTGGGCCCGCGTGGTGGGTCATGGCCCAATCTCCCTATTCCATCCATAGGGAAGGCCTGTGCCCCAGCAGTGGGGACATTAATAGGCTGATGATGATGAGAACCTGGTTTAATAATTAGTGGTGGTATTTTTAAGCAAACTATGATCCACTTTAGTCAACCTGAATGTTTTACCCTAATTGGCCAAATAGGCAAAACATTAATTTATATACGAGGCGCGAATATATACATAATTTCAATACCAGAAATAAAGATAAACTCAAATTGCCACCGTTGAGACTCCAAAGGGTTCTTGGTTCATTTGTGGGTCAAGGTATATGTTACTATAATAAAATACTTAAAGACAAACTGATTTACCTTTAAATAAGTTTAAAGTGTGTATAAAAACATGTCTCCTTAAAAAGGTTACTATACTGTAAAAGATTTCATAAATTATAAGGCACCTCGGGCTTAATATAATAGACGATGTTGTTTTACTTTGCTAATTTGGTTAAAATTGTTTAATCACCACTTCTTAATTTAAAAATAGGACCTAGCTATACTTAACTATTATTAATTAATAATATTAATGATGAAAGTTGACATCAACACATGTTTTCAATTTTTGATGGCATCTTTCAATTGACGACACTGTATGAAACAGAACAGGGGGGAAAAAAAATAGCCCTTGCTGAGTTTCTTGCCGGTTCTTCTCAGTGCAAGGTCTCCCGCCGTAGATTTACGAACCGATGGCGTAGCGTTTGACTTTCACAAGAGCTTGTAACAGCCTAGACTGAATAAATGAGTTTGAGTCTAAAAATTGAAAAGGAAACACTTGTCCTACAGCTTAAGAACTCTTACAGCCCAAACAAGATCATAAGTAGCACCTATAAGTAGCAATATTAAGCTGCAGTTGCAATGAGGGCTATCGCGTATGAATCCGCCGCTAGAGGCGCTAGTGTAGCGTGAGGTCTCCGAAATGTCAAATGTTATTGCTTGTTGGTTGACTACGCGGGTTTATTTCTTATTAAAATAATGTTGTGAATAATTGGTAATGTCAATGTAAATCAAATATGAGTTATGTGGCAATGAATGTCAGTTATTAAAAATTTGAGCTTAGAAAAATGATTCTGTTCCCATTTTTTCCGAATAAAACGGAACTGCGCGTCACTGTGGCATGGCCTATTATGTTTAGGATATGGTTCTTTTGTGTTAAAATACGATCTAAATGTAACCTTTGATTTCATGTGCGTTCATTGGTCGTTAGCTCGTATACGATTGTCTATCGAATTCGTGTAGATGAACGGAGTTGAGTACGCCCGTATTCGAACAGCTTTCGTTTTGGTTCCCGCTAATCTGGCATCACTGAGGCACGTTTTTCTAAAACGGGCGTAGAAATGTTTGCCAGTACCCGAATATGAGGAAAACAATGTAATTGTTGCTTAGGGTGCCTGTAATCGAGTAATTCTTTTGTGAACCCGGATACGGGATAACGACCAAGTATAATGAGGGCTACCGTTTTCTGTCTCACTAGATGGCGGCACTGTTGAGTGAGGTCCTAAATTGTAACTTTTAAAGTTTATTAATACACACATGAAATCAAAGGTTACATTTAGATCGTATTTTAACACAAAAGAACCATATCCTAAACATAATAGGCCATGCCACAGTGACGCGCAGTTCCGTTTTATTCGGAAAAAATGGGAACATAATCATTTTTCTAAGCTCAAATTTTTAATAACTGACATTCATTGCCACATAACTCATATTTGCCATAATTAAGCCGAATTGTTACCAATTATTCACAACATTATTTTAATAAGAAATAAACCCGCGTAGTCAGCCAACAAGCAATAACATTTGACATTTCGGAGACCTCACGCTACACTAGCGCCTCTAGCGGCGGATTCATACGCGATAGCCCTCATTGCGCCGTCACACTAATACAGTAAGTGGCTCGTTTATTAGTCTTAAACTCTATTTCAACGGAAAACGAAATTTCGATTGAAATTTCGCACGTTCCTTACTCTGTTTCTATTTCAGTTCGAAGATTCGTTCGTCCGAAAATAGACATTTAAATTCTCCGAGCCTACTCTAATTCACAAAACTTTTGAACTAAAAGTTGAATTTGACAGATAATAGTTCGAAATTTCAACCTCAAATTGACGAAATGAAAAGTGTTACCTTTTCATTTTCGTTATGGGATTTTTGTTTAAATTAAACCTAAAATTACAACTAAAGTATTTTTAATTAAGGCTGCTTAGCGTGAGGATCATTTTTAGTAGGCAAAATTTACAAATAAATTCAATTTTTGTTTATTATTGTATTGCCAATACTTCAAAGTGTTACACGACAAAACGTTGCATAAACATTCGATTGCATAAACTCTACAAATTAGTCGGATAACACTGTCAAAAGAGGTTGTTTTAATGTAATCAAAAATTTTGTCTTAAAGTAATATTCTTTTGAAGTAAAAAACGTTATCTAAAAAGTGTAGACAAAAAGAACTCACAAACATAACTCATTCCATTCGTTCACGATAATTGTCTGTGATTCCGAACTTTATGTGCGTGTTCGAAGATAAATAGAGTAGAGTCACTGGCGAAAGGACATGGCTAAGAAACTGCCCTTAACGTGTATAATTATTTCACACTAGCCTGTAACATTATAATATTGTTTTATGAATTATTACGTGTTTATTATTCTCATATAACTTTCAAGAAAAATTCAAATATTTAAAAGTATAAAAATTGACTTCATGTCTGTTTAAAAAGGAAAATGTTCCTTTTTACAAAATATTATGAGCAATAAATGTATATTAAAAATATATTTGTGTAACTATATCGAAGTGAACAATATTATTTCTAAACTCCTTCAAAATATGACATATTTGAGCCTAATTTTTATTATAACAAATTACTGAAGACCTAAAATAATAGATTTTATTATTCTAATCAGGCCTGAGACAAGGCTGTATGAAATAAATCCTTTTTAAAAAAACAGTTTTCCTGTCAGGCCGACGATAACAAATAATATACATTTATTTTTGCTTAAAAAAACTTTTTATGATGAGTTAAGCGGAGAAATGGGAAGAGAGATTCTAAGAAAGGTAATGGCATAGTAGGAGTTCTTATTATTTTCAAGATTGTGACTTTACTAGAAGTTCCTGAGCCTGTTTTCAAAGAAATTATAAAAATTCAGCCATTCTCCATTAAATATTCCTAAGTACAATATTTATATATTGCTAGGGCAGTCGCTCATACAAAATTTTTTCATGTCCTTTCGTTTAAGGACATGCCGTCGTTCGTTGCCGAAAGTTCGTTTCGGACAAAGAGAGTAGAGCTCCAGTTCATTAAAACTTAATTGTGCCAATGAATGGTTCTTGCCTGGTGTTTGCTGTTTCCCGATGACTTGCCGCCATTACTGCCACCGCAAGGGTCATAAGTGGTCGCGCCTGACGACTTGCCACCGCAAGGACCATAAGTGGCCGCGCCTGACGACTTGCCACCGCTGCTGCTACCGCAAGGGTCACAAGTGGTCGCGCGCTTAAACAGCCCGAGCGAACTGTCCCGGCATGATAGGAGGGGCAGGTAACGACCCTGGGAGCTGTTTCTCGACCTGGTGGACATAAATATGCCATATTCCATTATCAAAGAAAGTATCAGAAAAAGTAAACAGTTAGGTACCGAGTAACTGCGGGTTACATTGACCTAAAATATGCACTTTTTTTTCAAATAAAATTATAGCTTCTTTTTGTGATGAATATGTCACGTTTATATCTTTCCATTGTGAAGTTTAAAGTGTAAGTTACAAAGTTATCATACGAAAGTAGGAAAAAATAATATTTAAGGGTTAATATAATGTTTTTTTAATCTTGGGCCAAAGTAGGCCTTAAAGAGGGTTACTTTAGCTCGTTGAGTTTTCTCTGTGAAAAAAACTCATTTTAAGCCATGTTGAGGTTAAGTAACTCTTATGACAGATCACCATTAGCATACTGAATACACAAATGGATGTTTTTGCCCAAAAATCATTAAGTTAAATGAAAAATATAACTTTAAATTTAGAAAAAATAGTAAACTTAGCGAAAACCATAGTTTTGAGAAAGTTTGCGCATGAACTTGCGAACTATTTCAGTTACAAAAAATCCCGCGTTACAATGACAACTTGATACAGGAACGATGTCGGTAAAGCAACACCACACTACGCGCCTTTATGGCTATCTGTGGTTTTCAACTGGAACTATTACGGTCACCCAAGAGATACTGATGGGGCGGCAAGTTCAATATTTTTTCTGATTTGGGACAAAGTTACCCGCCCGAGCTAAAGTAACCCTCACTTACGGTAATCTTTCCAATGTTGGATGTGACGGATTTACGGAAATCAGCATAATTGAAAGGAAACAAAACTAAATGAAAGCGAGTACGATTCTACTTTCTACATAAATTCATCGTGTTCTCAAACAATTTTCCCGACTAAATAGATTGTCGAACAGGAACAATGGCATGCGAATCCGCCAGTTGCCACAAACAAAATTAACTAACCGAACTGCGAACACTAAAATCGGAAATACATTTCAAACTTTGTCGTTTACGCAAATAAGAGATAAGTCTCAATGTATTGCATTGTAGTTTGGTGTTCAAGAGCTTGTTAATGTCCACACTGCTCATACCGTGTAGCGTGTTTTAGAAAAGCTATCCATTCGCGCGGTGGTGAGCCTTTTCTCATTAAGGGGCCCATATACGGAACTATTGATCTGTACGATCCTTCGTTTCAGGCCGATCGAAACGATGGATCGACAGTGTATGTCAAGATCGTTAACGATTAACTTAATCGCAGACGATATCGGAGATCGCAACAAAAACTCATGCAATCATGAATATCGTAAACGATCGATCGTCAGAGTCCCATATACGGTACGATTGATCTGTACCAATTGTTTGTATTGATCTTCCTTCAGATCGATCGCAACGATGAATCGTTCCGTATATGGGGCCCTAAAAGTTGCTCAACATACGCAATCTTACCTAAAAGGTTTATGACTTCGCCGAAGTCTCTTCTTTGACATTGTTACTTTCGATAAAAATATAACTGATATAACATCTTTTTTCCTAAATGGCTTCACACGGCTTGTGCATTTAGCCAATGTCAGAATGTTTATAAACTCTATAGCATTCGTGGTCAAAGTAATAAATCAAGCCAAAGTAAGTGGCAGTCAAGTCAATCCTCCTTTCCCATATGTTTCAGTAAATGTGTGGGGATGTACTGGAACCTCCCCGTGGACTTCTTGAGGGAACGTCGAAAGGCACTTTCCGCTTTTTGTTTCACTTGCCAACACTTGTGCATGTTCCCGAACACTGAATGGTTAATAATCCACCATTAATAGACACTAACATCCGCCACAACACAATTTTTAACAACTAAAACAAAACTGCTAAAGTGACGCTGTCCGATCCCGCCAAAAAGTCCCTAACAATATTTATTTCGTAGAGATCCTGCCAACCAACAACTGTCTAACACAGATCTGACATCCACAGTATTATTTACGCTGTACATTGAGGTTTAACGTTTGCCCTGAATTGGACGTATCAGCTAAACCGGTTCAGGACATATAGGGAGGCGGACAGGGCACAAAAATTAATAACAGGAATTTATATCAATACCTAAATTAATCTAACAATCCAAACTATATAAAAAGAAAACACTAGTGTACACGAAATTATAATATAACTAGCAAACCAGTGAACCAAATGTTCACCAAAAAAAAAATGTATTTAATTAATTGAGAACTTCGGAGATTTATGGTTTCCTTTGAAATAGAAATCACGTGATTTCTCGAAAACCGGAAGTGCTACGTTACTCACATCCGGTTTGTAGTCTTATCAGACTATTCTCAACTTATAACTTAAACATTCTCCTTATCTATCTCTTACGGTTTGGCCGCTGAAACAGCACCACGGACGGACGGACGGACGGACGGACTTGTCTAATAGATAAGAGATATTGAACAGAAGACTACAAAAGCTGTGCTTCTGACATGGAAAAAATTGTGACATTAGAAAAACCAAATTAGCAACAAACTATATATATAAAACTCAAAGGTGACTGACTGACATAGTGATCTATCAACGCACAGCCCAAACCACTGGACGGATCGGGCTGAAATTTGGCATGCAGGTAGATGTTATGACGTAGATTATCCGCTAAGAAAGGATTTTGATCGATTCTACCCCCAAGGGGATAAAATAGGGAATGAAAGTTTGTATGAAACTTTGTCAATTTTAAACCGATCGGGCTGAGACTTTGCATGCAGGTAAAAGAAGAATCATAGATGAATATCATTGTGTATAATACAAGCCTGAGAACAAAAACTGTTGTCTACACTTGAGCTCTACACCGAAGCGAAGCGAGGGCGGGCCGCTAGTAAACAAATAAATGTTGTTAATCAAGGTTTTATATTATAGTCTTTAATACACTGTGGTATCAGAAATACATTGTCGCTATTTTTATTAATAATTATACCTATTGTATGAAGTTTATAGGATGCATGAAGATGTTTTTATCTTCTTTTTCTGAAAACGCCGTAGACTTATAAGCTAACTTCGTCAGCGACGTTATTAATATTAGAAAATACAAAATTGCAATAAATTAAATTAACCCCCTGTAAAAAATATGCATGCTAAAAAATGGAGTAACACATTTATCCAAATATCGCAGGGTGCTGGTTTGAACACGGCATGGGAAAAATTGGGCTACCTTTAATGTACACTAGCGCCCCGCCCTCGCTTCGCTTCGGTGTAGAACTGAAGTGTAGACTACAGTTTTTGTTCTCAGGCTTGTATTATGCACAATGATATTCATCTATGATTCTTCTTATACCTGCATGCAAAGTCTCAGCCCGGTCGGTTTAAAATTGACAAAGTTTCATATAAACTTTCATTCCCTATTTTATCCCCTTGGGGGTAGAATTGATCAAAATCCTTTCTTAGCGGATGCCTACGTCATAACATCTACCTGCATGCCAAATTTCAGCCCGATTCGTCCAGTGGTTTGGGCTATGCGTTGATAGATCACTATGTCAGTCAGTCACCTTTGAGTTTTATGTAAATATATAGATTGATTACAATAGTCCAGTGCGAAAAATAATTCCATCAGAATAATTATTCTAAGAATTCTATAAGTCTATCTTGGAAGCTGCTGCAGCTATTTGAGTGGTTACTAGCAATTAATTTAGCATGAATTTTAATGACATTTTACTGTAAGATTTGATTTTAAACACGCCTAGAAAGAGTAATCTCACACGAAGAAAACAGCTCCATGTTCTCATGTTCTCAGATTGTTTGAAAGCAGTCTATGTGTGCGTGTGGAGCGTACAAGTGTATCTACCATAAGTAGTAGATATTTTTGGGCCACATCCGTGACGACATCTAAACGTGTACATAATCAAAACTGTTGGATATAAATTATTTCATACCAAATGGAGTCCAAGAGGCCTCTCGTAACGCGAGGCCTGACCAGCTGACAGTTAAAGACAGATAACATATCAAATATAACAACTGATTTTAGCAATCAAAGCTATCTGAAAAATAAACGCCCACAGTCGCCGAAAAATAAATACTATAAAATGTTTCTACTTAATTTGTTGGGAGATTTTCTCTACTGAAATGGAAATGCAATTGAGTGAAGTGCCCTGTCAAATATTCTCATCTGAGGATGATTTATCGTGAGTGGTATAAGTAGGTTGTAATATGTAAAATGAGTATTTAAGCAATGATCTTATGAACAATTTGGCCTTTGACCGGCTATTTTACTCACATTCCTGCTGCAGGGAAAATTTTGGGGGTAAGAGTTGGGATGACCCTTAATTACCCTCTTTGTTGTTATACACACATTATAATAAGGCAAACTAGTAGAGGCAATTCAAATAAGGGTCAATTCACACGTACCACAACCACACCACGTCGCAGCGACAAAATGTGGTCAAGCTGTGGTTGCGTGTGAATAGTGTCGCAGCGGCTTTTTGCAGTTGCGTTCTGGTACCGACAAAATGTCGATGTGGTTGCGTTGTCGCTGTCGTTGCGATGTGGTAACCACGTGGTCATGTGCAGTTATACTCCGGCTTTCGTAGAGGAAACACGGCTTGACTGAACGTAGTCATGGTGGAAACATGACGTCATGTCGTGGCGATGTGGCCGCGGTGCCGCCGCCGGTGGTGGCGTTGCCGTCGCGATGTGGTTGCGATGTGGTCGTATTACACAGGTGGTCGATAACAACGGCAAAATGTGGTACGTGTAAATTGTAATATTAATTTTCAATACAAAATATACGCCCGATTACATCGCGTCGTTGTGGTGTGGTTGTGGCTGTGGTGTGGTTGTGGTACGTGTGAATTGACCCTAAGGAATAATAAGTCCAGCCACAGAATTTTTGTTTGGCCACGTGAGCCATGAGGACTAAACAGAAAGTAGCCAGAGCGACGGTTCTCGCCATCAAAGTGACACTGAGGATAACGGGATGAAAAATAAGGATAGCGGGATGATTACGTTTGTATTGTGAAAACATTTCTCATTTCTTTATTAATGAAAAACACCCTTTCTGGTTGTGTTGTTACTGTGTTGTGCAATAAACAGTTTTTATAACACATTTGCTCGTAACGCGTCTCTTATTGCACCAATTTCAATATCATAATCTATCACGCATGCAGTAATGTAAAGTAAAACGCACGGCTTATTATGCTCCGCCTAAAAACGAACGATACTTTTTTAAATCTTAGCAAAGAGTTTTTATGTCAGAAAGGTAGCCAAAATCAACTTTGGGAGATAAAATATAATATATAAATATTTAATTCTTTAATTTGATTCATTTTGTCAATAAATTACAACCATGCATCGGTAACAAATTCACAAAAATATTAATTTACTTTTTTAGTAACACTGGCTGTTTTTTGTTCCTTTGCCTAAAAAAATTTTGCCTCAATGCGCGCGCATCGCTAATCTGTGAAAAAGTTATTTCTTTTTCTTTTCGCTGTATTGTTTTTATTTGAAAATATTGTCAAATAGTAACGAATTTATTAATTTGACACCGCCAGAATTCCAAAAAGCCTACGCTAAGCCTCTTGCCGGAAAAATCCACGGATAGATAGAGACTTACAGTCAAGCGTATCAAAATTTCATCTTATGGAAAACAAACAAAGGTAGGTAGGTAGTATTATTTCCTCGCAAATGTGTTATAAAACGTCGTATGACATACGTGCGGTTTGATAATTACAGCCTCTGCGTTCTTATAGCCGTCACCTACGGCTCGGGCTAACAATATCGCCTCGGGTGTAATGAGGGCTATCGTTTTTTGTCTCACCAGATGGCGCCACTGTTGAGTGAGGTCCTGAAGTGTAACTTTTAAAGTTAGTAAACACGCTCGTGATATCAAAGTTTACATTTTAATACAAAAGAATCGTATCTTAAACATAATCGCCCATGCCACAGTGTTGCGCAGTCCCGTTTTGTTCGGAAAAAAGAAGGACAATATTTTTCCTTAGCTCCGCTTTTAAATAACTGACAATCATTGACACGTAACTCATATTTGCCATAATAAGTCTGATTTATTACCAAATATTCACAACTATTATTTTAATTAGAATAAAACCGCGTAGTCGACCCACAAAGCTATAACTTTGACATTTCGGAGACCTCACGCAACACAAGCGCCTCTAGCGGCGGTTTCAGACGCGATAGCCCTAATTCTCAACTTACCGCACTTATATCATAATGTACTATTACTCTTTTCTTTGTAAAACCTTATACCTACTTAGTTGTAAAAACTCTTTATTGAACAAAGCATAGTATGTGAGATGACCCCGGCTTCGCAACCCCCGTTACATTGTGCTATATTTATGCAAGATCTAAACTGTAAGGTGCTCGGTGCTTTTAAGGGATGTCGCCCCTCTGGGGGGGGGGGGGGGTGCTGTTGATATACTATGATATATATTTCGTAACTTTTGAAAATAAACAAAGGCTGGCTTCACTGGCCTACAAACTTATAGATATTGGTATTATTTAAAACTAGCAAACCAGTGAACCAAATGTTCACCAAAACCTGAGTTAAAAAAAAAATGTATTTAATTAATTGAGAACTTCGGAGATTTTGTGTGGTTTCGTTTGAAATTCGTGATTTCTCGAAAACCGGAAGTGCTACGTTACTCAAATCCGGTTTGTAGTCTTATCAGACTATTCTTAACTCATAACTTAAATATTCTCTTTATCTATCTCTTACGGTTTGGCCGCTGAAACAGCACCACAGACAGACGGACTTGTCTAATAGATAAGAGATGTTTGGTCTACACACGACACGCTATACCAGGTACAGGTACACGTACCAGGGCCGAGGGCAACTAGAGCCGAGGTCCGAGTCCCACGCCCTCTAGTTGAGCCGACCCCCTCAGGTCCGAGAGGTCAAGAGGCTCCAGACGGAGAGGGGACACGTATAATTAGGTATACCCGTGACCCATCTATATTATATACCGAAAGGCAGCGAGGTGACGTCACTAGTGAAATATTGTTTTAATAGGGATGATGACTAATTTTTTTTCCTCGTTTATCAGGTAGATTATCAAAAAGTATTGGACACGTATTTTTTTCTTTTTTCACATAATATAAACATTGCAGAGATATATTGATTTGAAAAGTCGCATGACGTCACGTTTGAGTACACTTGTAAGAGACAATTCACTCAAAAGTGACGTCACGAGCCCCTACTCCCAAACTTTGACGCGCTATAACTTTGTCATTTTTTGGTTGATTGCCGAAAGAAAAAATACGTGTCCATTAGTTTTTGATCATCTAACTGACGGACTAAATAGAATTTCGTTTACTGTACCCCGTCATCATCCCTATTGTCTTACTCTGTGTCATACTACTGTTCTAGATCTCTGTAGGAGGTATAACCCTTTGAGATTCGCTTTGTGATCACCTCGACAACGGCTAACTAGAGCCGAGGTCCAAGTCTCAGAGACGCCCTCTAGTTGAGCCAACCCCCTCAGGTTCGAGTGGTCTAGAGGCTCCAGACAGAGAGGAGACCCCGTGGGGAGATGCCATCCGCCTGGAATACTTCTAGAAGCACTCGCAATTCTCGGCTTGAGGTCCCCTTAGGATCTCGCCGTCCCCAAACCCGGTGACGTCAAGGTGACGTGATATGTGACAACAAGGTGATGACAAGGTCATCTGCGATAAACAGCAAACACACTCAAAAAAAATATTAAAATGTTTCTTTCACCTACTTGTAAAGTTGCTGTTGAAGTGACATTACTTACGTCACTTGCCTGTAAACACGCCATAAATATTTAATAAATATTTGCTAGTGAAACGTTTCCGAGGCATATTTGAAAACAAAAAAAAATGGGTGCGTGTACTTATGTAGGCGCGTGAGAAGTTATCCTTCTTTGGCATCGTTTAAAATTAGTTTTTAATTGCATGCAAATAATTAATTACAATCAATAAAGACACAGTCAATAAAGTTCAGTTTTAATTTGAAAAAATAAATAAATAATCAAAATATTCAATTAAAATCGCTACTGAATATAATTTATTAAAACATATGTGATTTGCACTTGTATGAAACTCAAACACGTATTCCGAATATACAAACTAGAAACATGTGGATAAATATTATAAATATGAATACCTATAACTGTTACTTTATTACAAAAAATAAAGATGTGGTTTTTGGTTCTACTACACCAATGGTCAAGAGATGGCGCTGTAGTCTCCTGAATCGCGCTTTGGTTCCGTTGTTCCAGATTAATAAATACTTTTGATATTATAAATATGAATACCTATGACTGTTACTTTATTACAAAAAATAAAGATGTGGTTTTTGGTTCTACTACACCAATGGTCAAGAGATGGCGCTGTAGTCTCCTGAATCGCGCTTTGGTTCCGTTGTTCCAGATTAATAAATACTTTTGATAGGCCTTCACAATGCAGTCGTTAGCACCCACTAAATAGAGATTCTATTTCTATTTTGTTGGTAGATTTTCTTAATGTGCGGTAAACACAAAAGTAACGCATGAAGTTGGTCGCTAAAGCGACCAACTTCATGCTGTTAAAATTTTGTGTTACAGTGATGCGCGCGCATCTTAAAATTTCACTCTCATAATTTTTTCATAACGCGCCTAAAGAAGTATAACTTCAAAAATTTAGCTTTTTACTGATATATGCTTCAGAATTATAAATATCCGTTTATGGAGTTACTATACACTAATAAATAACGTATGAACGTTTTCAAAAACTTGACAAATAGTCTATTAACGCGGTATGTCTTTTGGGAAGAAAAAAATATAACACTTCTTCGGAATGAAGTCGTTTTCTACATCTGTCTGTATAATCGCTAATTTCTCCTATATGATGCAGTTTTCACAATGAATAATTTTTACAAAACGTGTAATAATAATAATAATAAGTTAAATCTTTTTAGAACAGTTTTAGGTACACGTATAATTAGGTAAAACCGTGACCCATCTACACACATCAAAAGTGTCTAGGGATCAACATATATTTTTGCAATAACTTTTCTCCTGATTGATATTAATTAAAATTTTCTTTAAGGATTCATCAAATAAAGTGTTTTCGTTTGTCACAGTAACGATAAACCAAGTCACCTTTGCATTAATAAAGAAATTTGCCATTTTCCTAATAAAGGGATTTTTGACATTTGAACCACTAACACAAAAGTTCGAAAAAAAGACTGAAATAACAGTTTTCTCTAAAATTTTATTGGGTAACTTAAACAATTAATAATCCGTATTTCTACCGCGAACACTAACAACACAAGAACATCGGTTTGGCATACTCAAAATGAGTTCATCCAAATCACGCTGTGGAATGGCCGCCCATGTTCGTTGCAACAACAAAAAAAGGTCTTCTTGCGACTGGATACCCTCCATATTCGGCAGAGCTCTTCTCTGTAGCATATCCCATGCATGCTCAATCGGGTTCAAGTCTGGCGACTGAGCAGGCCAGGGCAGGACATTAATGTTAGCTGCGGCGAGAGTCTGTCTTACAACTCTTGCGGTGTGCGGTCGTGCATTATCATGCATTAACTGAAATAAGGGACCGATTTGCACTTGTAGAGGAACGATGACGTCTGATACAATCGTCTCAGCATAAATTTGAGCGTTGAGGTTGCCTCTGATCCAAATCAACTCAGTTCTTCCGCCGATCCAAATACCCGCCCATACCATGATGGTTCCACCACTATAAGGATGGACTTCCTGGCAGGATTTTAATCGCTGTTGGCGTCCAGGGGTTCTCCAGTGTCGTATACGTCTTGTATCCGGTCTCATACCAAAACGAGACTCATCAGAAAAGCACACGAAACGCCATTGTTCTTCTGCCCAATTTCTGTGTTCAAGAGCCCATTGATATCGAATCCTACGATTGTGCATTGCTATAGGTGGTACCCGTAGCGGTCTTCGGGAATGAAGGTTCACTTCATGCAAGCGGTTTCTGACTGTTTGGTCGCTAATTAAGTTCCCTGAAGAGTGATGAAGCCTCACGGCTAACATCATGGCGGTTATTGTTGGAGCTCTTCGAGTTAAGATTTGAATGTATCGGTCTTGTCTCCGTGTGGTGCAGCGATACCGTCCTCCATGGCGCTCAGCCACGGTACCAGTGCTTCGGTATCGTGTCCAAAGTCGACTGATAACACTCTGACTTGTATTCAGAGCTAAAGCCACAGTACGTTGCCGGGAACCAGCTTCTATCATTCCCACGGCTCTGAGCATTTCTTCCCTGCTTAAATGACGTCGCCGCTCCATAATAACGTTGGTTTTAATCAGTAGTAGGGAAACAGTAGCACTAATAATGTCTTCAATGCGTTGTATGTTTTTATAGGGAAAATATTGACAGCTGATTTTCATCTTTTACTCGAATTTGATTCACAGTTCCTGATTCAAATTATGAAATGCACCAAAAAGGATCCATATAAATTTATAAAATCATAAATTTATTACAAAGCCACATCTCAATCTCAAGAAATCCGCATAAAAATGCTTGATCCCTAGACACTTTTGATGTGTGTATATTATACACCGAAAGGCAGCGAGGTGACGTCACTAGTAAAGAGCCAGTAACGAATATATAACAAAGCTTTTGAAGTTATACTTCTTTAGCCGCGTTATGAAAAAATTATGAGAGTGAACATCACTGTAACACAAAAGTAACATAATGAAGTTAGCCGCGGGCGCGTTATGAAACAATCATGTGAGTGAAATTTCGAGATGCGCGCGCATCACTGTAACACAATAGTAACACCATGAAGTTGGCGGCGGGCGCGTTATGAATGTTAGTGTCTAATAATTATTAAATTAGAGTTCGAAAGGTACTTTGAACGATCCACGGAGCTCCATAAGATGATCGCGTTGTCAAAAACAATGTGCTAATTACATATGGACTAATAACTTAAATTCAGTAGTGATTTAAATTGAATATTTTGATTATTTATTAAATTTTTCAAATTAAAACTGAACTTTATTGACTGCGTTGACTATCCTTTTCCAATCCTTTTATTATCTTATTGTAATTAATTATCTGCATGCAATTAAAAACTATTTTTTAATAATTCCAAAAAGAAGTATAACTTCTCACGCGCGTACTTAAGTACCCGCACCCATTTCTTTTTTTTTTAGACTATAACATTTAATTCAAAATAATTAAGGTTACCTACATTATTAATTGCGGAAAATGCAATTTAAAAACGATAATCGTATTCTAAGAAAAAAAGGAGATTCATGTAGAATAACAGTAGAACAGGAGAAATTTCAGAAAGACAGTAGATCACCTGTAAAATGGCAACACTGAAACAAAGCAAAATTTTCAATTGTAACTGCGTTCAGGCTTAAATTTTGAGTGAACTACGGAACAATCTTTCATACTCCACCCATGGAAAAGCATTCAATAAAATAACATTTACCTGACGTCGAATAATAATTTTCAGCTAATTTAAAATTCCGACTGAAAATATTGGAGACTGTTTTCCTCGTGATTTTCCCGTTATTAAATACGATAACTACATTATGAATGAAGTACTTAAATAATTGTGTGTTCGATGCAATAAATAGTTCACGTAAAATTCGAAACTTTACCTTCAACGTTTTAACAAATATATTGAAGCCAAATTAAATTTAGCAAATTTTCCGAATAAAGAACGAAATGTTTACAGATTTATTGAAACATTTTATATAATATGGGATTTTATTTTCCATTAATTAACTCCACTCGTTTATGGGTAAATTTTCCGAAAAGTTACATGCATGTTTTAAAGCAAAAGTCATTTATATTAAGAGCTTCAATTCAATTCAATTCAATTTATTTGCATTGAATAGGGTACAAATAATGATGTTACTTTTCATCTCAATGAGGGCTACCGTTTTCTGTCTCACCAGATGGCGCCACTGTTGAGTGAGGTCCTAAATTGTAACTTTTAAAGTTTATTAGTACGCACATGAAATCAAAGGTTACATTTAGATCGTATTTTAACACAAAAGAACCATATCCTAAACATAATAGGCCATGCCACAGTGACGCGCAGTTCCGTTTTATTCGGAAAAATGGGAACATAATCATTTTTCTAAGCTCAAATTTTTAATAACTGACATTCATTGCCACATAACTCATATTTGCCATAATTAAGCCGAATTGTTACCAATTATTCACAACATTATTTTAATAAGAAATAACACTCCCTTTGGGCAGACGATAGAATGCGCTTAGTGACGCCACGTCACGGCTTAAGTAGGCGGCGAAGGGGCTCGAGGTGTTTAGGCACCTCCTCATCGCCTATGATGCGGGTTGCGCGCCGCTATAACCTATCCAAAGCATCGAGCAATATGCCACGCAAGACCGTACCTGCGTCTTATACAACAAGCACGCACTGCTCAGGCATGAAAACACGACACAACTTGGTTACATAAAATCTATATACGAGGATGTACGGGATGATAAGTAACTAGCCTCTGCTATTTAAAAAGTTGGAATTTAAAAAATATATATGTCATTTTTAAATTCGTATCTCTGGCCACCTGTGTTCTAAATTTGAATTTGGTGGCGCGAAAATTTTATTGATTTTTTGTCATTTGAAAATATATTTCGTCAACTGTTTTCAAAATGGATGAAATTGAACAAAGAGCGGTGATGAAGTTTCTTCATATGAAGGGCATGTAGAGGAAAGATATCTATGACGAGTTAAAGAATGTTTTGGGTGAATGTGCTCCTTCTTATGCCACATTAAAAAACTGGGTGGCTGAGTTTAAACGCCTCGTACATGTGTCCAAGATGAAGCCCGCCGCAGACGTCCAAAAAGCGTCACGACTCCGGAAATGGTCGTGAAAGTACATGATATGGTTTTAGCAGATCGACGATTCAAGTTATCTGAAATAGCTAACACTACAGGTATCTCAAAAGAACGGGTACATCATATCCTAAGTGAGGAATTATATATGAAAAAGTTATCGGCCCGTTGGGTGCCACGATTGCTTACGCACGATCAAAAAAGGATTCGGGTGCAAAACTCAAAATAATGTCTGAACCGTTTTCAGAGTAATAAGGCTGATTTTTACGTCGATTTGTAACAACAGATGAAACATGGGTTCATCATTACACGCCAGAATCAAAAATTCAATCAAAACAGTGAATTCAATGTTCAATTTCATGCATTTTGAAAACAGTTGACGAAATATATTTTCAAACACAAAAAATCAATAAATTTTTCGCGCCACCAAATTCAAATTTAGAACACAGGTGACCAGAGATCGAATTTAAAAATGACATAAATATTTTTTAAATTTTAACTTTTTAAATAGCAGAGGCTAGTTCCTTATCATCCCGCCCTCGTATATAAAACTCAAAGGTGACTGACTGACATAGTGATCTATCAACGCACAGCCCAAACCACCGGACGGATCGGGCTGAAATTTGGCATGCAGGTAGATGTTATGACGTAGGCATCCGCTAAGAAAGGATTTTGATTAATTCTACCCCCAAGGGGATAAAATAGGGAAAGAAAGTTTGTATGAAACTTTGTCAATTTTAAACCGATCGGGCTGAGACTTTGCATGCAGGTATAAGAAGAATCATAGATGAATGTCATTGTATATAATACAAGCCTGAGAACAAAAACTGTAGTCTACACTTCAGCTCTACACCGAAGCGAATCGAGGGCGGGCCGCTAGTTAGTCATAAAATCGCAACGAATGGACAGATTACGATGATTTAAAAAGAATATTAATTAAAAGCTTATTAGATCATTATATTGTTGATTTTGAGTTGATTTGATGACCTACTAATGATCCACAAAATGTTAAGCCCCGATAACAATCAAAATATATTTTTCCCTATTAATAAAGAAAATGTTTGGAATAAAGGATACAAAAAATATTAACACGTTTTATAAAGCTATGAAACATTTCCCGGAACTTCAAAGAATTTGCAGAATTTGTTATTTATTACGCTGAATTCGAAAGTAAATCAAAAAATGGTTTTATTTTCAGGTACTTTACCTATGTAAATGTCTCGAGGATCTCGATGGCGCAAGTGGTTAGCGCGTTTTACTGCGATCGTTGAAGTTAAGCAACCTTCGCAGTGGTCAGTCATTGGATGGGTGACCAAAATTTACTAGCTCGAGCTCCTCCGTGCTTCGGAAGGCACGTTAAGCCGTTGGTCACGGCTCCATTTGCAGTCGTTAGCACCCACCAATCCACACTGAGCCCGCGTGGAGGGTCATGGCCCAATCTCCCTATTCCATCCATAGGGAAGGCCTGTGCCCCAGGAGTGGCGACATTAATAGGCTGATGATGATGATGAAATGTCTCGTACAAGTAGGTTTTACAAGTTTCCCAAATTTCATGAGTTTCGTACCCAAAGACAACGGATCTTTTTATAAATATTGAAGGCAAAAATAGACAAGATATGATATTTTCAGCGTTTTTTGCTTATACTTAGCAAATCGCTGTATATCTTGTTCGCTGTTACGGAATGTATCATCATTTACAATATAGCATGAGCCACTGTCGTATATTTTTGTCGCAGCGTAAATCAGCCTTTGGGCTAGGAGACAAGCTAACCAAAGCTAAAAATAAAAGAAACAAAATGAACCTAGGGGAAACTACCCTTAAGTAACAAAAAAAAATATCAAAGGAAAGATGTTTACTACCTAGTGTTTACCAGTTGGAATTTGAAAGATTTTTTTTCCGAAGTCTCTATTGTGGGGGCCCCCCGTTTGTGGAGGCCCCGGGGCTTTCGCCCCGGTTGCCCTCCCCTAAATCCGGCAGTGAATAGGACAACAATACAGCTCAGCCTTGCGTTCTCGGACCCGGACTCGCCGTTTCGCTCACGCTGCGATGAAGCGTACTGTTCTGTTTCGCTCACGCTGCGATGAAGCGTACTGTTCTGTTTCGCTCACGCTGCGATGAAGCGTACTGTTCTGTTTCGCTCACGCTGCGATGAAGCGTACTGTTCTGTTTCGCTCGCTCGATTGAATGTTTATTTACAGACGTGTGCGTGGATGAGAGTTGCTTATGTTGAGTTTGAGTTGAGTCGGAGCATATTTTATTTGACGCTAGTATGAGCGTACCGTATATTTCCTTTTTGTTTTACTCTAAGCTTAATAAAATTATTCAGTACATATCAATCAATCATCAATCAATATATCTTTATTCAAATTGGATGTATAGTACAACACTTTTGAATCGTCCAAACATTTTTTTCCCTACCACTCGTTATTGGACATATTTTTTAGCTGCGGAGAAAAACGAGCGAAAAAATCTCCACAACATTAAAAGCATAATGTAACAACATTTACAAATCATTATGTTGTTACAACGTCAATACAATCATGATTTATTTAATATAGAACACCTGTTGGAATGATTGGAACAGTTCAAACCCAAGCATTTTTGTCTGTAATATTTATCTACAAAAGCAATAATGAAACTGCAGTATTGATGATTTTAATTACGTATTAATTTGACCTATGAAACCAATATCTAGAGTCATTAGTTAAATTCGACATTTCAAATCTGACAAAATGGAAATGAGATTCATCCTATTGTTTGTAATGGAGAAATTCCATAATGTTGGATAATTTCCTCTACGTCTGCCTATAGATTGTTAGTGGTTGTACACTAAACAACATTTATTACCACAGAAATATTAATTACGATTCTGTTCACAACTCTTGTAGTGAGTGACATATATTTTGGTGTTCTATGAACCAATGGCCTACTATTTGGCGTATGATTTGATGTTTGCTTGGCAAAAAATGTATGGCGGGCCGAGTGATTTTCGCATAAGCGACATCTAATTCGTAATGTAAATGAAACTTTTTAATAGGAGGATATTTAGAAAACATTATTTTATGAATATGTTTTGCTCATTATGATGAGTTGTGTTTTTTGTGAAAAAGAAAGAAACCTTTGATCCCCGTTTCTTTAAAGTTACAAAAGTGGCGTTAAAGAGATTTTGCTTTTCAACTGTCTATATGGAAATAAGCATACAAAACAGATGTAATAAAGTTACTGACAAAGTTAGAATATACAATAATAATAATAATAATGATAGTTTCGTAGGTCCGGCAAGCGCTTGGTATGATATAATCATTGAAAGTAACAACACAATTTAAAAATAACGTTTTTGCTATGTTTGTGTTAATAAAACTGTGTTTTTTTAAGATTATTTAATATTTTTTCCCGTACCAAAAACGAACGATAGGAAACTATGCTGGTCTTTAGACAGAAAAAAAATGTTTTTTTTTATTTATAACAAAGAAAAAAGTCAAATTGTTATGACACTTGACTATTAAAAATGTAATAAAGAAGTAGTCATATCTTCGGTCTCCCATTCATTCATTCATTCGTTCATTAATTTTTGAGCTAGTTAATTATGCGTCTTTTAAATGACACCTAGTCTATAATGCTACAAGGTGGGTACGGGGTCCATACAAAAATAGCCATTGTTCTTTTGTATCCTTTTAGAGCAACAAGCAACACAAAGGTAAACACACACACACGCACACACACACACACACACTACACACTTAATTCATCGCTCGGTTTTATGTTAATTTTCTAATAGGTAAATGCAGTCGTGTATTAGCTTTTGCGGCAAGGTGTCCCCAAGTTAATACTTAATTAGAAAATTTAAAGAGTCTTAATTTCCAGTGACATGAGAACGAGCTGACTGCTCAGGTCGTTTCTGTCTGGTCAGGTCTGGCGAGGGATCGTATGTCCTGAGGCTTTGATTATAACTTGTAGGTCCTTCGTACACAACGCAACGCCAATCTTCGATACCTGACGACTTTCACTTTGTTATCTGTATTTTCTATGATCGATATAAAAACAAGAGAAGGAATAATTTATAATTAGTTGTTTACGCCCGATGTAAACTCCATTAATCTATCTCTACTACCTAGCACAACACAATATATATTCTCCCCGGCTGGCGGTCAAGTCAGACATCACCTCTCAAAGGGTTAATACCGGCCATACACACTACGAGAAATCATTACGATCAGACTGTACAGTTCTAACGGTACAGTTTATACGATTTCGTTTAGTATAGGAAACTGTGCATTTTTATAACATACACGCTACGATTTATCGGTACCGTTCGGACTGTACAGTCTAATCGTAACGATTTATCGTAGTGTGTATGGCCGGTATAACAGTAGAAGCACCTACCAACGCCATCGATTTGCATTGAGGCAGGGATAATGCATATTCGCTTTGTAAATACAATGAAATTTTATACTGTGATAATAATTAAAAACTATGGCGTTTTCACATGACTTAACAAATGGAAATGAATTGTTATTAACAATACTGTATTTAGTTCTCGTCAATTAAACTCTGAAATTCATTTTATTAAAGAATATTTACAATTACGTTCGGTCATTTCATTCGATGTACGAGAAAGTCAAGTATTTTTGAAGTTATACTTCTTTAGCCGCGTTATGAAAAAAATATGAGAGTGAAATTTTAAGATGCGCGCGCATCACTGTAACACAAAAGTTACATAATGAAGTTAGCCGCGGGCGCGTTATGAAAAAATCATTTGAGTGAAATTTCGAGATGCGCGCGCATCACTGTAACACAAAAGTAACACCATGAAGTTGGCCGCGGGCGCGTTATGAATGTTAGTGTCTAATAATGACCATTATTAGACATCTGTTCGAAAGGTACTTTGAACGATCCACGGAGCTCCATAAGATGATCGCGTTGTCAAAAACAATGTTGGCACGCTCGTCGCCTCTGATCACTGTTTTCATATTTATAATATTTATCCACATGTTTCTAGTTTCTATATAGACACAACGTGTTTTAGTTACTTACAAGTGCTAATTACATATGGACTAATAACTTAAATTCAGTAGTGATTTTAATTGAATATTTTGAATATGTATTTAATTTTACAAATTAAAACTGAACTTAATTGACTGTGTTAACTATCCTTTTCCAGTCCTTTTATTATTTTATTGTAATTATTAATTATTTGCATGCAATTAAAAAATATTTTTAATGATGCTAAAGAAGTATAACTTCTCACGCGCGTACATAAGTTACACGCATCCATTTTTTTTATAGCCCGTCTAGCCGATGGGAGACCAATATATTACCATCACAAACTCCTCCACGATTGATCCCGGATGCTCCGATGGTTGTTAGCACCCATCATTCAGTAATGGATGGTGGATTGCAAAAAAAACTAAATATAATACATGACCTTAGATTAAAACAAAAAGGGTAGATACAGCACTAGACTAACAAAAGTGATCCGCATAAATTGTGGTCCACGACCCTAATCGCTTTAGTCACAACTTGACATGCAATCGGCGTTCATGTGAACGCCAAAAAGAAATATTGCTAATATTTTGTGTTTATATGATAAAACAATGCCTAGGTGTGATTTTAAAAAGTGCTCAAATTGCTCAAGAATTAAAAATAAAACCCACGGCTTCACTTTTCATTCGTAAGTACTACAAAATATATTTTTTTATAAAAATTGCTGTTTGTTTTGAATCTTATTCGGTAGTGACGTCGAGTACTGGTCGCGTGATTGGTCGGTAGTGCAGTGACGCGGATCTAGCCGTCTCATTCGCGCTGCCGTTGAAACTTAACGTGCTGTTTCGTTCGGGTCGGTAATGCAGTGACGTGGATCTCGCCGTCCCGTTCGCGCGCCGTGGGATCAGTTTTTGTTTGATGCAAGTATGAGCGTACCGTATCTACCCTTTTTGTTTTAATCTTAGTACATGACTGGAGTATTTTCCTGCGAGTGTATGCGAGCAATGACTCCAGATCTCCCTATTCCAAAAAATAAATAAAAAGCGCTTACAAAGCTTGAAGTTAATAAGTAGGTCAGAAATTTATTTTATAACATGGTAGGTAATAGTTTAGTTTCTCTTTTTTCAATGTTTTGAAATTCTGAGAAAAGAGAATTGCAAGGAGATTTAAACGTGCCTTTGTGACTTACCCTCACCTGGCAAAATAACAATTCTCAGAATCTCCGGAATTCATACAACCCCTCCCGGTAAAAGCAAGCGTTACTGGGTAACCCCTAGCTGGGATTTAAATTTGAACGGCCCGATTATGCTGTAAGGTGTATGCAGTTGTTATTGGATGCCCGAAAACGTAGGATATTCCATTTACCGATTTCAAAAAATATACTATTTTTCTTCATAAAGGTATAAAGGAATCCCTTGGTCACGTCTACACCGATTTAATAACCCTTTTCCAAAGTTTACTAATTAATACCTTCAGAAGATTTATACGGAAAAAAAATTAAGAAAGCTAAAGCGCAGAAAATAGGAATAGAAAATAATAGCCGGGTTATTAATATTTTATCCGGGCATGGCAACGTCTGTCGGGTTCGCTCATTTCATGATTGTATGTGGAGCCCGTAACATAGAAACTGTTTCTTCTTTTTTGGGGCTACCATTCTGCCTTAAATTAGATCAAATATATTCATAACAAAAAAAACTTAAAATATATAATAACTAAAATACATTATTAAAAGGAGTCCCTTTAGGCAAGGTTCCAAAGATACTGGCAGCGTTCCCCCTTTGAATAGTTAGACTAATTCTTTGTCCGAGGTAGCTGCCAGCTCTTCGGTCTCCCGTGATGTCGACCAACCTTTTTGCTATTTCCTTAAAAAGCCTCACAGCGCTAGTACCCCACGGACCAAGGGTCTCGACACCGAATGGGACAAAATCATATTCGGAGCCTAGACCCCTGTATTTGCATGCCTTAGCTTTTTCAGCCGCTTCGCAAGCCTCACCAGCTCCATCATGTTGGTTCCATGTAGATGGGAAGGGGCCATACTAGCACCCGGCCCATCTTTTATGGAATCAAACTCATACTGTCCGGTCTCTTGCCATCGTCTCTTGCAATACCAGTCGGCTCAAGTAAACTTGGCACGTTGACGGTGGCAAGGGACCGGCGTATGATATCCTTAAGTGCGGCATGTCTCGAGAAGCGGCCTGCACTATTTTGGCATGACAGTCCGTGATGTCCTAGCTTGTCGACATCACCGCCCCACAGGGACATTTATGAGGAGCGCAGATTTGATTTATTCTGCATTATATATTACTAAGTACAATATTTATACATTGCTAGGGCAGTCGCTCATACAAAATTTTACCATGTCCTTTGGCCAATAAAGAAATGCGGTCTTGATCGGTTTGTTGTGATAAATAGTTCATTTAACGAAAAAGAGAGAAAGGTTATATAAAAAGCACCACACAACGACATATAGGAGCGGAGTATCAAAAAAAATCTTTAGAGAGATCCTTAGTATGTTTTTCATCAAATAATCACGGGGCACAGCTGTAAAGTATTCAAGTAAGACATAGATTGACGGTATACATAGGAATAAACCAGGGATAAATTTATCGGAACCGAAGTTAGGCTTGTTGAAAATATATCGATGTATCTATATATCGATATTTTTTGCCGATATATTTTGATTCGATATATCGATACAAAATAACCAATATCGAAATTCGTATCAGAAACGATATTTTTTTAATTATTAGCGGCATATCACGATCTGTCTTAATTCGTATCTGGAAAAATCGTTACTGGATCTCAGATTAATGATATTCAACACATATATATCTGTGCTGTATTTAGTATTGTCTATTATTTGTAAATCTGTTTCGCTGGTGATTGGTTGTGCTGATTTCCATTATATTCTGCGGAAGTGTGTGACTGTCTAGTCTTGTTTACGAAAGATAGCACCTGAGAGGCCCTGCAATCATTTTCATCATTCGAAAATATATTTTTAGGGAGATAATTTTCGTTCCATTATTATTCCGCGTGCCATATTTCTTGAGATACTGTACTGTCATGTAGTGTAGCGGCAATTTGATACTTTGATAATTCTTTCTTTAATTATAATTTGTATTGTTATTATTACTGTGCTAGGCTGACCTAAATATATTTTTGGGAAAATTGGTCAGATATATATAGATATATCGATGTTTTTTTTCGCGATATATCGACCCGATATTGATATTTTATAAAATATCGATGTATCGATATATCGATATTTTTTTCCACTTTCTACATCCCTAACCGAAGTCGGAGTCGGAGTTTTTAAATTTGATTTATCGGAGTCGGAACCGGAGTCGGAGGCAGAGTCTAGGTCAGAGACAGAGTCAGAAGTGGTGAAAAGAGAGATATTTTTGCATTTAAGAAAAAATAAAAACATCATTCAGTAAACCTTTTTTCATTTTAATAAATAAAATAACCTTTCTTTGTTTAAATTTACTTATTATTAACCCAGACTCCCAACGCGACGGGTATGAACCAGTTCGTAACGGTCGAAGCAGGCCGCCGCGCCGATTAAAACCTCCGATTTAAAAGTTTTGGAACCGAAATTGGAACCGAAGGTGTAATAATAATCGGAAGTTCCGACTTAAAGGAGTCGGAGTCGAAGTTCCGTAACATCCCTGGAATAAACAGAGAACATAAAGGCATCTCGTAAAAAAGGCGAATTAGATTTCCCATTGTTTTATGATTAAAATTTTAATTATATTACATAATAAATAATTAGTAAGTACTATTTAAACAATAATAATATATACAGGAACAATGAACTTATTTATTTATTTATAAACTTAGAACCTCAAAAAATATAATGTAATAACTAAAACTAAAAAATGGGTGCGTGTACTTATGTAGGCGCGTGAGAAGTTATCCTTCTTTGGCATCGTTTAAAATTAGTTTTTAATTGCATGCAAATAATTAATTACAATAAATTAATAAAAAGTCTGGAAAAGGACACAGTCAATAAAGTTCAGTTTTAATTTGAAAAAATAAATAAATAATCAAAATATTCAATTAAAATCGCTACTGAATATAATTTATTAGAACATATGTGATTTGCACTTGTATGAAACTCAAACACGAATTCCGAATATACAAACTAGAAACATGTGGATAAATATTATAAATATGAATACCTAAAACTGTTACTTTATTACAAAAAATAAAGATGTGGTTTTTGGTTCTACTACACCAATGGTCAAGAGATGGCGCTGTAGTCTCCTGAATCGCGCTTTGGTTCCGTTGTTCCAGATTAATAAATACTTTTGATATTATAAATATGAATACCTATAACTGTTACTTTATTGCCAAAAATACAGATGTGGTTTTTGGTTCTACTACACCAATGGTCAAGAGATGGCGCTGTAGTCTCCTGAATCGCGCTTTGGTTCCGTTGTTCCAGATTAATAAATACTTTTGATAGGCCTTCACAATGCAGTCGTTAGCACCCACTAAATAGAGTTTCTATTTCTATTTTGTTGGTAGATTTTCTTAATGTGCGGTAAACACAAAAAGACCAACTTCATGCTGTTAAAATTTTGTGTTACAGTGATGCGCGCGCATTTGCCCGGATTGCGAAGGGTGCGAGTTCGAGTCCCGTCCGCTGCCTGGTCCACGTGGATTGTTTTTTTCTAGTAAAACTTTTCTTTACATTTAAACATCTAGCAGTTAAATGCTTTAAAAATAAATATTTTTTTTAAAAATTATGAGAGTGAAATTTTAAGATGCTCGCGCATCACTGTAACACAAAAAATTAACAGCATGAAGTCGCTAAAGCGACCAACTTCATGCTGTTAATTTTTTGTGTTACAGTGATGCGCGAGCATCTTAAAATTTCACTCTCATAATTTTTTCATAACGCGCCTAAAGAAGTATAACTTCAAAAACCTTAAAATATCGTCGACCGTAATTTCAATTGGCGTAAGGGACAAAAATGAGAAAATCACTTTTTTAGTGTTCTACACTCAGTTTGAAATTCTCTATCGAATGGTATATTTGAAATGTTGATATCTTGTAAAATTGGTTCGTTAAGACCCATTTTTTTTTATTCTCTAAACACGTTTTTGTGTAAAAAAAAGACTTTAAGGGTCTCGGTTATCCAGACTTAACGTCGTATGTAACACTATGTAAAGAAGTAGTAGGACATAATTGATATACTATATTTCCACATCCTTTACGATCACAATACAATATTATCATTATTAAGAAATAGGTCGTAAATGTCACACCCTGTTTTCAAGCATCCTTTTTTCTGATATTATGTACGTAGTAAATGTCATACTCTGTTTTTGTTTTTTTTAGCAATTTTTTTTCTTGCTTAAATAGTAATTTCAATGATTTTGAGATTACATAACTTTAGAGAGGTCACCAAAAATTGTTATGCTGACTTTGAAATTGTTATTTTGTGTCTTATTGTTATAGTCATCCTATTATGTATGATGACGTTTTTGTTCAGGATTTAGGCCCACTTGCACCAAAGTTCTTAATTCAAATTAAGCCCAACAGATAATTAATTTCCTCTTTGTCAATTGTTAAAAGACAAAAAGAGATAGAATGAGGCTTTTAAATTTGAATTAAGAACTTTGGTGCAAGTGGGCTTTGGTTCCTAAATTTTGTTGTTAGATTAAAGCCCACTTGCACCAAAGCTCTTAATTCAAAATAAGGCTTAATCGTGTTTAACACATCATTTCATCTTTGTCAATTTAAAGTCAAATAGAGATAGAATGACGTTTCAACATGATTAGCTTTAAATTTGAATTAAGAACTTTGGTCTAAGTGATGTTTGTTATTTTATTGGAGAAGTTATCCAGAGATTTTTTGTTATTGCATTTTGTTAATTTTATACGTCATTTAAAGCGTTTCTATCATTGAGCGTGGACTAAAGATGTTAGTTATTTTAATTTTTATCATTTACATGTTTCTTAGCCAGCTATTCAAAATAGTTATGAAACGGAAACAGTTCCTTTCTGCGAAATCTGCGATTAATTAAGTTTGATTTCAGTTCCGTAATGAATGATTGCCATACTCGACTCTTCAGTTAGAGAATTCGAGCGTTTTATTATTGTGAAATAAAAAGAATATGACATAACTCTGTCTTCGTTTTTATAAAACATTAGAAATGACCTCACAAACGAAAATATCCGTAGTAAATTAATTATTTTAATAAGAATTTCGTTTGGTTACGTCTTTCATTTATTTTTAACTACCGTTACGACCAAAATTGTTTATGTAAATTAGTAAAACTAATCTTTACTTCCCAATGGATATGTATTGTGTACATTTTCACGAGCTGTATGGGACAGAAGTGGTTTAAATGAGGAGGTCGTAAGGGACTTTGTTTAAGAAGATAAAGAATTTAGAGTATTTTCAATAGCTACAGGTTAAAGAACTCAAAATTTTATGTATGCTTTCCTTTGAGATGATCAAAATAGGCGTACAATATAAAAAGTTACAGCTGTTTAAAATAAAATAAAAACGTTTTTGGCTTCTCCTGAAAAGTAATGGCCCTTACGCCAATTGAAATTACGGTAGACGATATATAATAACAAAAATACATTATTAAAAGGAGTGCCTTTAGGCAAGGTTCCAAAGATACTGGCAGCGTTCCCCCTTTGAATAGCTAGACTAATTCTTTGTCCGAGGTAGCTGCCAGCTCTTCGGTAAAAATAATAAATTAAAATCTTTGTTTTATCCATTAGTGAAAAAGCATCTATGCAATTTCCAAAATTACCTTATAAATATACCAGTTCGTACGCCGCTACATATTTAATAATTGAAACAGAATTCAGTAATAAATGCTTGTTCGCAAGTCAGAACTGCAAACATAACTAATTAATACTTTCGTATTCAATGCATATACACGGCTTTAATAACTCTGCAATTTCCTATTCATTGCATATACACGGCTTTAGTGCAGGGTTACTTGCAGCAGCCAGCCATATTAGTTAACTAAATATATTAAATTATCATTTCATTCTCTCGACTTCATTGCCTTATTTTATCAGTTTTTTGCCGGTCAGGTACAGTTTTGATTACCTTTCTATTTCATTTATTCCGCAGTCAGTACGAGCCAAGCGCGCGTCTGGCCTCGCTCTAATAGGGTTTCGTGATTAGGGACACGAAAAAAGTATCGATACTTTGTGGTATCGAGTACTTTTCCTTTCGATACCGATACTTTTGTATTCGATACTTGGTTTTCGATACTTCAACTAAATGAGTACTTTTTGGCAAGTATCGATACCTTTAAAAATTTGGATATTGATGGCAACGCCATCTAGCGGAATCATATCATTCCTTCTAAAACATTCCATTGCGTTGATATTATTGGAAGCACAAGGAATCTAGTGTGTCCTGAGACTTACGTACTTGAATTACGCACGTTTAGTTTTGCAGTTGATCATATCAACATTACAAATTTTTAAGAGTGCACACATAATATAGAAATTTGGGAATTTACATGTCCTTTTTTTGTTTTTGATTATACGTACTATAATAAAATTTGATTGTTTTTCTTTTAATTTTAACCCGGGGGTGGGAGGGGGGGGGGGTGCACATATGGCCCTATGAAATGTACCCCATACTTCAAAGTATCGATACTTTTGTTTCAATACTTTTACGAGTACGATACTTTTTTTTCCGATACTACTCATGAGTACAGTATCGATACTTTCTATTTGATAGCGTGTCCCTATCCGTAATATAGGTAATATGTTTGTTTTCTTCACAACTTACGAATTACAATATAAGTAGTTTTCAGTACCTAAGTATTTGCTGTTTAAATACAGCTTATGGAACATCATATATATACCAAAATTTCATATTCGATTCAAGTTTCGATTTTGATATAGACTCAACGATATTTGTAATGTACCCTGAGCGTGCGTAAAACGTTTTACCGTAATTTTGAACTTTCGAACAATGTATACAATCTCCGTAAATGCATTTTTAAGCAAACATGTCGAAAGCGTTTCTAACCAGACATAGTAAATATCCCTTAACCTGAATAATCCCTTATATATGTCAATTCTTGTTATATTATAAAACATGCAAGAGGTTGCATAAAACCTTGTTTACACGATCCAAACACGCACACTGTTGCATAATGCATTTGACACTGATGTCATACTAACTAACTGGATTCGACAACAGAAAGGAAAATGATGTTAAGTCGCTCGTATTGGAGCGCTAACTTGAAAATGAAACAATCGCTGCTGTATCATAGTGTTTCTACATCGCCGAGCGGAAACGCAGCTTATCTTTGGAAGATTTTCATCTTCAAAAAGCGTTTTTGTACAGAAAAAAACCGCTTTGAATGTCTTTGCTAATACGTGCCACTTTATTATAGGAACGACACACCAAGGGACTGTAATGCTACGTTTTTTTTAAAAAAGTGATTTGTGTCGTATCACAATACATTATGATGACATAAAACTAGTTTTTACGGGTTAATGCACGAAACTTTATTTATTTATTGACGTTTCGTAGCCTTTACAGGCTACGTCGTCAGAATCAAATTTTATTTAATTTTGTCGAGCTACCTTCGAAAGACTTTTATTGAGAGTTCGGTTATTTCATTGTTCGATTTAAAAAAAAATTTGCTATGTATGAATTTATTACTTAATTTAGTTAATAAAGTACTTTATTTAAAATTCTTTTTTGTAATTTTGAGTTTATTTATTTGACCCTAACTACCGTAAACTACCACCGGTCCCAAAATTGGGAGACCTTCCTGAGAAGAACCGGCGAAACAAACTCAAGAGAGGCTTTCTATCTCCTTCTTATGTTAAATTATGCAAACAAAAATAACTAATAGTATCTGTCGGTCTTGATTTTATCTCCTGTATAATGGGTTCCCAAGCTGGTGGTATATACCAACCATCTTCCCTATTGAAATTTGGATTTGGAATAATTAAAGTAAGATGTAATCATTCCCAACCATAACATAATCGTCGATGACCGCAGCCGCCCTTGGTTCAATAAGGCCAGTGCAGACGTTGCGCGTGCTAAACAGTCGGCATGTACATCTTCGCGTTCGGCTGAAATGTGTCCCTCTCGGAATTTAAAAGAGATAGAGCAAATAAAATATTGCCCCTGTGAAGTTCTACAAGAAGGCTATAATGAGAGCAAAGGCACAACATATCAATTCAATTTATTTACTGACATTAAGGGTAAGGAAAAGTCCCAAAATAACAAAAACAAATGGAGCAAGTATATGAAAGGAAAATTACAACCAGGCCGTTTTATAATTCAAATATTGTTTAAGAGTATAATATTAGACTTGCAACGAATATTCGGTTACTATTCGGTATTCGGCATATTCGGCTGCTTTTATTATATTCGGCCGAATACCGAATATCTACATATTATTCGGCCGAATACCGAATACTTAAATAATATATTTTGTCATCTATACTTATAATAAATCTGTAGAGAGGTCAATTCTGTACATGAAATATATTTTCAAAATAACTTTTAAGGTTTTGATTAGTGATCGATACTTATGCCAAAAATGCAATCAGTAAAATTCGGAAATATTCTACATAAAATTGTCTAAAAAATATCCCGCAACAGCATATGTCTATCTTTTATGGTTGACTCATAATAACACGTGTAATTATAATATAAATAAAGTCATTGTTTATAGCACAAGCCTGAGAACAAAAACTATAGTTTACACTACAGCTCTACACCGAAGCGAAGCGAGGGCGGGCCACTAGTAGAGAAATAATTGGTAAAATGAAAAATTAAAATCGATTGCTTACGTATATATTATATATATATTATATATATTCATACTTTCATTTCTGTTATATAATCATTTAAGTAGTCATTGGTACATAACGCGGGGACATAATCATCTTCTGAATTGGAAAAATGTAGGATACTGTATTTGAATTATTGTCGTAATCAAAATTTAGAAGGGTAAGGTTCTCATTTCTTTTATAACCATTTATTAAGTAGTCATTGGTACATAAAACAGGTACATAATTTAATCATTTTCTGTATTAAACAAGTTAACAGTCTAAATTCATTCAGTCATATGATGAATGGTTACATAATAGCAATAATTTAAAGTTTACGCGCCGTTATTGGCCGTATCTCAAAAGTTGGTTTTGTCATCATTGGAGGACGGCAGATTAGAACAAAACAAAGAGGCGCGAAACAATCACGTCTGTACAAGTTTGTGGCGCTAAAATCCAGCCGAATACTTTTGCCTAGGGCTGCCATCCGTCCGGGTTTCCCCGGATTTGTCCTAGTTTACGGGGCGTCCGGGGAGCGTCCGGGCGGGGTTTCATTTGTCGTCCGGGTTTAAAAATTTCCTGTTTTGGGTTGCCAATTAATCCGTCAATTTAAATGTCTTTGAAAATGAATAAATCTATTCTAACACTGTAACCATAAATGCAGACTTCCAACAAAGATCAGCTTTCCTTGGTGCTGCAAGTGTCCATGGGCAGCAGTGACCACTTATTATGAGGTAGTCAGCTAGCTCTTTTGCCTACATCAACAAAAAAAAGTTGATTTGTGACATTTTTAACTGTTTTTTTATTGGTCTGTCCGGGTTCTGGGCTTCAAAATCCGGGGTTATCACGCCTCTGATCCTGGTTGCCACATTTTAGAGATGGCAGCCCTACTTTTGCCTAATATTCGGCTATTCGGTATACTGCCGAATATACTATTCGTCTATATAATATCCTTTCTTGGGTAAGTAATTGTTAATGTGTATTTTAAATTTATGCAGAGGCCAATCAAGAATATTATTAGGAATCATATAAGCAATCTCATTATATGACGTCAGCCATTCAATATTTGAAACGCCCCACATTATGTATTTCGGCTCCGAGGCTAAGGGCACCTGTACTTCCTGGTATTTTTTTTTTTGTTTTTTTTTTGTTTCCTCCCAGGCGGGGGATAGGGTGAGAAATCCTCATGGATACCCTACAGCCGGCTGTAAGGTTATGTCAGACTCTTACTGACTAAAAAACACCCTTTATTCATGCTTATGGCCAGAAGGGCCTTACAAGCTTCATCTGAAGCGATCAACCCCCGAGAGGGGGATGATGCGGCGCTGCGTTATTTTAAACTAGTGCATAGTTTAAAATAACGCAAAATGCGCTTAGAGGACAAGTGCACTCAGATGTGCACTTGAAACGGGAGGGGAGCCTGGTAAAGCAGTTGGCAATGCCTTTGTACACCTCCGAGCAGTGACGGCGCTAGGCGTCGGCGACGTCGGCCACCGCCGTCGGCCTCGCGCCTGAGGGGGCCTCGTAAAAATTTTTTACAAGTTACCTATTTTTTTTCGTTTCTGTTGGCCTGGCTTAGGTAACCGACCCCGAATCGACTAGTTGCACCTAGCCCTCCCTAGTTTGTAATTATTTTTTGTCATCATTTGATTATCTTCTATATACTTATAATAAATCTGTAGAGAGCTCAATTCTGTACATGAAATATATTTTCAAAATAACTATCAGGGGGTGATTAGTGATCGATACTGATGCCAAAAATGCAATCAGTAAATTTTTTTCTGTCTGTCTGTCTGTGTGTATGTTCCTTATAGAAACAAAAACTACTCGACGGATTTTAACGAAACTTGGTACAATTATTCTTCATACTCCTGGGCAGGTTATAGTATACTTTTCATCACGCTACAATTAATAGGAGCAGAGTAGTGAATGGAAATGTTGGGAAAACGGGAGAAGTTATTCCATTTTTTAAGCTTCCGTCGCGTGTGCAGCCTTAATGGTTAAAGTTACATAGAAATCATGTATGACGGAAATATTCTACATTAAATTGTCTAAAAAATATCCCGCAACAGCATATGTCTATCTTTTGTGGTTGACTCACAATAACACGTGTAATTATATAAATAAAGTCATTGTTTATAACACAAGCCTGAAAACAAAAACTATAGTTTACACTACAGCTCTACACCGAAGCGAAGCGAAGGCCGGCCACTAGTCAACAATAAAATCGTTTACTCATACGTTATTTTATAATTTGGCTCACTTAATTTAACGGTTTTTTACTGCGAAGTAAAATACACGTAGACCTCACGAACTTGATGTCGCCGACGTCCACATGTGGTCTAGCGCCGCCACTGCCCCCGAGAGATACGCCGCCAAATTGAATGGATCAGTTCAGATTCTTATACTTTTCTGTCATTTCTACGTGAAGCAACGAAAGTGCGCCAGCTAGCATAAAGGCATTTTGCAGATTGTGTCAAATGCCACAAACATCTTAGAACATCAGCGCATGTGCTCTGGTGACCCATTTCTTGAAGAATTCATATATAGTTCATAATTTATTGGCTTTCTAATAATTCTTAACCACTGCCGGTTTTACGGATTGAACTCAGCGGGCAATGTTAATTAATAGTATTATTGAGTACGCTAAGCTTCAATTCACTTTGACGACTTCGATGAGTTGATTATTTCTTAAATAAGTATCGTATTACTTAACAAAAACAAACGAAGCACCGCAGTTGTGCGGCCGCAAATCAAGCATAGTAAATAAAAAAATATTTTTAAAACTCACACCAATTAGCCTATCCCCAAAGTAAGGACTATAAGGCTTGTGTTATGAGATACTAGGGTAACGGATAGAATACATATACTGTTACATATATAGGTATATTTATGTAGAATTACATATTAAACATACATGACTGGAGTACAAATGCTCGTATTCATCACAGAAAACTTTTGCCCCCACTGGGATTCGAATTCGACTCGTGAGGTCCCGAGTCGGCGACACCATGAAACCCGGCGTACAAACCACTCGGCCACCAGATGTCGCCAAAGTGTCTGTGATTCTTAAAATAAAGAAAGATGAAGCAAATATTTTTTTGCTACTCCTCCTCGAAAATTGCTCTATTCTTGTTTTAAAACCGGCCAAGTGCGTATCGAGACACGCGCAGTGTAAGGTTCCTTAGTTGCCTGTATTCACCACAATATATTTGAGCAGGAGTCTTCGTTTTCTATATCGGAAATTAGAAAAACCAATCAATATCAATCTATGTCTCTCAATCTCAACTAAAATAGTTAAATCATAGTCAAACTGCGTCTCAAACTCAATACGATATTCATTTTTTTAAATACGACAGTCAGCTGCTCGGTTATGTCAGACTCTTACTGACTTGGAAGCTTCAGAGTTTTTTGGCGGGATTTCATCGAGTGCGGTTAGCGTCTTATTTAAATTATTCTTAAATTTGTTCATAGTGGATATTGTGAAATATAATTGGTGTGATTTTGTGTTACAACCGTCTGCGCAACTGAGGAATTAGTGGAATCTTTAAAATATACGCTATTCCGGTCAAGTGGACGTGAGAACTTTATTGTTGTATTGACTACCTCACAGAAGCTCTATCGAAAAAGCCAACTCGGTATATTTCGTGCCAAACACTCCAAGAAACATTAGAACGCGTCACACCCACATTCTAATGTAAAAAATAAAGATGTGGTTTTTTGTTCTACTACACCAATGGTCAAGAGACGGCGCTGTAGTCTCCTGAATCGCGCTTTGGTTCCGTTGTTCCAGATTAATAAATACTTTTGTGGTTGGCACCCACAAAATAGAGATTCTATTTTCTATTTCTATTTTGTTGGTAGATTTTCTTAATGTGGGGTAAACACAAAAGTAACAGCATGAAGTTGGTCGCTAAAGCGACATGCTGATAATTTTTTGTGTTACAGTAATGCGCGCGCATCTTAAAATTTCACTCTCATCATTTTTTCATAACGCGCCTAAAGAAGTATAACTTCAAAAAAGGAAGACTAATACAAAATGAAGACGATGGCTGCATGGCTTTGCCTTTCTCGATACAGAAAAATCGAACTAAAAAAAAATTGGAAGTGATTATCCCCTGAGAAGAGGATGATGCGGTATAACCGCCGATTTTTTGATTCCTCCCAGGCGGGGGAGCGGGTGTGAAATCCTCATGGATACCTTACAGCCGGCTGCAAGGTTATGTCAGACTCTTACTGACTAAAACACACCCGTAGTTTATGCTTATGGCCTGAAGGGCCTTACAAGCTTCATCTGAAGCGATTATCCCCTGAGAGGGGGGGGGGGGGATAATGCAGTATAACCGCCGATCTTTACAAGTGTTTAAATACATTTTATAAAAACGTAACGCTAGCGCGAGTTAGAAGCCGTTGACACTCGCGGTAGCTTTGTGGAACTAATGATATTTTATTTTATTGTGGTTTTACAAACAGTTTTTTTTTTTTAAGATTTTTGTTGCATTGCAAGGTTTTACGCAACAATAAAATCATCTATGCCACTATTAATGTTTTCTTCTAAGGAATTTCCAATAGGTAGGAAATTTTCTCATACCAAAGTTGAACGAATATTACTCTTAAACTAACAAACTATCTTAAACGTTAAAGTTTACTTTAAAAGTTCATGAAAAACACTATAATTATGAATGTTTCCAGATTTTTCAAGCCAATAGTTTAGCTTTTAGAGGGGAGGGGACGCCTAACCAAAACAAACATTTGCATGAAATCCCAATGTGTTTTAAACACGCTTGCAGTAAAATATTATTTTCACTTGAAAATATTCAACTTGTCGTTAGGTGGAATCAAACTAGCACCATTGCCTACACAGGAAAATATTCATTAGTTAAAAAACTTGCAGTTACATGCTTACAACAAAACGTATAAAAAGCTGAAGGAAGTTTTAGTGTCGCCGCACACGGACCACACGTCACAGCCACAAACGCCGCTACGAAAAGCTAGAAGCAGCTACTAAAGTGGCTGAAGCGCGCGACAGCGGCCGACTAAGGTAAGGGAGAGAGGGGTGGGGAATCACGCGAGTGACGTGTAACGGCGTTTTGTATCGGCGCCAGTGTTTCCACAATGAGGGGAAATTCCCCTTTTAAGGGGAAATTAGGGTCCAGAGGGGAAGAAAAAGGGGAAAGATATGGAAGAAGAAGAAAGGGAAATTGCGGGAAATTATGGGTAAAGCCTAGCCTAAAATAATACAATTTTTTTATGGACTATACCGTGGACTAGAGTGTTGCCGTATAAAAGAAACTGTGGCAACATGTGCATATTTCATATATTTTATTTATCTGTTATAGAATAAGATAGATTAAGACCCTTATTTTTCTTTAGTTACTACACTAGTGCCAAATCTAAAAACTACAGCAGAATAATTTTTGAGGGGAAAAATGTCCTAAGAAGGGGAAATCTGAATTGAGGCGTGGGGAAAGGAAATAATTAAAGTGGAAACACTGATCGGCGCATTAAGTGACCGGTGCGGGCCACAAGAAGCGAGCAACGACGATTTGTAGCGTGTGGCGGCCACCGGCGTACCGTGTGTGGCTAATCCATATAAAATGTATGAAAACTACAAGAAATATGCCGGTGGCGGCGTTTTGTGGTTGTGGTCGGTAGCCCGTGTGCGGCGACACTTAATGTTCCACAATATGCTTATCACATTATTGTAAAATGTGAACAATAAATAAAATATGCCAGTGATGTAAGAGGAAAGGTTATATAACGGCGCCTTTTACACATGTAACTTCTGGAGCTCTATTTTTGAATCACTCGTCTTGCGTTGAACGCTCGATTTCTACTAAATTTCATTCGACATAATAATTCCGTAGTTTTAAATCGCTCGAGTGCAACGAATGGGTGAAACCACTCGCTGCATGGCGAATGGTGGAGGCGAATGATAGAATAATTGTCAATTTTTTTGTGCTATTAGACGACGATAATCTATCATTGTCATGCTTTATATGAAACGACAAAGAGTAGTATGTAGTAATTACCAGTTTTTATTATTTCTGCGTGAAATTAGTAAAATTTCGTATTTCGTATCAAACAGGTAACACTGGTGACGAGTGCTTCAAAAATAAGGAAAATCAGTATTATGGCGACTTGAAAGTCGAAGATGACTTATGTCGCATTCGACGATACTATGTCACACGAGTGATTCAAAAATAGAGGAGGGAATACTGATTTCCCGTATTTTTGAATCATTCGTCACCGGTGTTACCTGTTTAATACGAAACATGAAATTTTACTCATTTTACGCAGAAAAAATAAAAACCGGCAATTACCACAATGAAAACCGAACAAAAAATTCTCGTTATCGTTTCATTTAAAGCATGACATTGATAGATTATCGTCGTCTAATAGCACAAAAAATTTGACAATTATTCTATCATTCGCCATGCAGCGAGTGGCCTCACCCATTCGTTGCACTCGAGCGATACAAAAATACGGAATTAATTATGTCGAATGAAATTTAGTAAAAATCGAGCGTTCGACGCAAGACGAGTGATTCAAAAATAGAGCTCCTGGTCGTTTCTATAAGCAGGGCCATGATAAAGGCTTCGTTAAAGAGGCACCTCAGAACATATTGGCATATAAAATCAACTGGGAAGTAGCGGCGCGACCTCTTTTCAGTCACAATATCTGGGAAATTTCATACAATCTAGACCGGGTAAAAGTAATTCAGATTATGCGTGTACAATATTGGTCTCTTTACTTACCTGCCTACGTTTAAAGCTGCTTAGTTATACTAGAAACATTGTGCCTGCATAATCTAAATGATCGTAATGTATGGACATAGTGTTTCTTGTAATTTGTTATTTGATGGGTATTAGTCAGTTTTTGTAACAGTAATATGGTACCTATCTAATGACGAATCCTTTGTACTTAATATAAAATTTATTGAAGTTATACTTCTTTAGGCGCGTTATGAAAAAATGATGAGAGTGAAATTTTAAGATGCGCGCGCATCACTGTAACACAAAATTTTAACAGCATGAAGTAGGTCGCTAAAGCGACTTTTGTGTTTACCGCACATTAAGAAAATCTACCAACAAAATAGAAATAGAATCTCTATTTAGTGGGCGCTAACGACTGCATTGTGAAGGCCTATCAAAAGTATTTAATAATCTGGAACAACGGAACCAAAGCGCGATTCAGGAGACTACAGCGCCATCTCTTGACCATTGGTGTAGTAGAACCAAAAACCACATCTTTATTTTTTGTAATAAAGTAACAGTTATAGGTATTCATATTTATAATATTTATCCACATGTTTCTAGTTTGTATATTCGGAATACGTGTTTGAGTTTCATACAAGTGCAAATCACATATGTTCTAATAAATTATATTCAGTAGCGATTTTAATTGAATATTTTGATTATTTATTTATTTTTTCAAATTAAAACTGAACTTTATTGACTGTGTCCTTTTCCAGACTTTTTATTAATTTATTGTAATTAATTATTTGCATGCAATTAAAAACTAATTTTAAACGATGTCAAAGAAGGATAACTTCTCACGCGCCTACATAAGTACACGCACCCATTTTTTTTGTCACTATATATCTCATTTCATTTCATTTCATTTCACTGCCGAATTCGCCATTGTGGTTATTAAGTAAAAAGTGAGTGAGTTTGTTCTCGCAAAATAGCATTTCTTGGAATCGAGTGCGTTATATTAACACCGTGTAGTAAACCGAGTTAATATGAAGTTGTTTTTCAGCGAATTGAAAATCCAAGCTTAAGATAGGCCAGCGGTTGTTATTAACTAATGGAAATATGCCCCTACAGCTTCGATCAATTTTTAAAGCATGTTATAGGCTTGTTGAAAATATATCGATGTATCGATATATCGATATTTTTTGTTCGATATATCGATATTTTTTGCCGATATATTTTGATTCGATATATCGATACATCGATACAAAATAACCAATATCGAAATTCGTATCAAAAACGATATTTTTTTAATTATTAGCGGCATAATCACGATCTAACTAAATTCGTATCTGGAAAAATCGTAACTGGATCTCAGATTAATGATATTTAACATATCTATGATCTGTGCTGTATTTAGTATTGTCTATTTCATCATTCAAAAATAGGGTCTATTTTTAGGGAGATAATTTTCGTTCCATTATTATTGAAAATTGGTCCGATATATCGATATATCGATGTTTTTTTCGCGATATATCGAAGCCGATATTGATATTTTTTTAAATATCGATGTATCGATATATCGATATTTTTTTCAACTTTCGACATCCCTACCATGTTAATACTTTCATATCTCTTATCTATTAGACAAGTCCGTCCGTCTGTCTGTGGTGCTGTTTCAGCGGCCAAACCGTAAGAGATAGATAAAGAGAATATTTAAGTTATAAGTTAAGAATAGTCTGATAAGACTACAAACCGGATTTGAGTAACGTAGCACTTCCGGTTTTCGAGAAATCAGGTTTTGGTGAACATTTTGTTCACTGGTTTGCTAGTTTCTTTTATAATTTATTTTTAACTTGTCTTTCTTCCATTTTTTTTTATTTATGAATTTAACTGCTAGATCTATAAACGAAAAGAAAATTCCATACATATTACCTACTAAGATTCTTACTTTAAGAATAACCTGCACATACATCAAAATGAAATAGTATTGCCCTCAATCACAGCTCGCTGGAGGATTGTTAATCGGATCTTTTATTGCTTCCTTTAATATTTAAATTATTACCCATAAGCCCTATAGTGTTTTTGGGAGGCTTGTGAGAAATTTACATTTTCTCGGGTTTAATTATATGACTTAATCCAGTTAATAAAATAGAACTAAAAAGTAAAAAATGATATCTAGTTCATCATTTACAAATAAAACTGGTTTTTACGGGTTAATGCACGAAACTTTATTTTTTTATTGACGTTTCGTAGCCTTTTCAGGCTACGTCGTCAGAATTAAACTTTTATTTAATTTATCGAGCTACCTTCGAAAGACTTTTATTGAGCGTTCGGTTATTTCATTGTTCGATTTTTAAAGTTTTATTGTCTATGTATGAATTTATTATTGAATTTACTTAATAAAGTATTTTATTTAAAATTCTTTTTTGTAATTTTGAGTTTATTTATTTGACCCTAACTACCGTAAACTACCACCGGTTCCAAAATTGGGAGACCATTCTGAGAAGAACCGGCGAAACAAACTCAAGAGAGGCTTTCTATCTCCTTCTTATGTTAAATTATGCAAACAAAATGAACTAATAGTATCTGATGGTCTTGCAGTGTGTGCTCGGGGTTGGGATTTTATCTCCTGTGTTTTATCCTCGGTGGGTGGTCGTGCCGTGTAAGGGTTTAGCGGCGTGTGCGTGTGGCCGTGGGAAGGGATAATAGGTTCCCAAGCTGGTGGTATATACCAACCGTCTTCCCTATTGAAATTTGGATATTTTTTAATCTCAATAGCCTCACGCATCATTCGAGGAACGAACCGCCGCTCAGCTGCAAGGATCTGTGGTTTATCAAATCTAATGTAATGGTTTGGTCCCCCTAATGCATGTTCACACACTGCAGACTTATTTTCGCGCCTATGTTTCATATCTGCGATATGTTCTTTTACCCGAGTCCCTATACTCCTCTTTGTTTGCCCGATGTAGGAGAGCCCACAGTCGCATTCAAGTTTGTAGACACCAGCAACTTGAAAGGGTATATTGCACTTGACCAGTCGTAGAAACTGGTTGATCTTCTTTGGCGGCTTGAAGTATGTATTGATTAAAGCACGCTTCAGAATCCTCCCAATCTTGTCAGTGACTCCTTTCATGTAAGGTAGTATAGCTGGTTGTCGGTCGACTGTGCTAGGTTTGGTGCGACTGTAACGGCGACGTGGTACATTCAGGTTATTATTCTTCAGTACTTGCTCGACATGCTGAAGTTCAGCTGCCAGGTGTTGTTTGTCACAGACACCCCGTACTCTCTGAAACAAAGAGTTTCCTACGGCAGTTAATTGTTTCGGGTGATGGTGTGAGTCACCATTGAGGTACCTATCAGTATGAGTCACTTTACGATACACAGTATGGCTTAAACTTTGGTCAGGATTCCTGATTAATAAAATATCTAGAAAAGCTAGTTTGCCCATTGCAACGCCCTCTCACCTGTTCCCCTGTCTCACCTGTTGTCGCCGATATTTTCATGGAAGACTTCGAGAAGAGGGCTCTCAGCGTAGCACCTGTCACACCCAGGCTATATAAGCGGTACGTAGATGATACTTTCACAATCCTCCCAACAGATCAAATTTCTGCCTTTTTAAATCACCTTAACTCTATACACCCCAACATCCTATTCACTATGGAGTTAGAGGCAGATAGTAGGCCCACCTGCACAAGAAATAAGCGAATGCAAGACGACTTTGAATCATGTCTTACTACGAAAATTTGCTTATTATTAACCGAGCCATTTTATGAGCTTAAGACGCTGGTGTTTGATAAATTAAGCATCCTAACATGTAAAATAGACGCATTGGAACAGAGAATTACAGAAGCAAACACCATGTCATCAAGTATTGACAACAACGGTTTTGCAGTCGGAGCCAAACTTGGATAGCGGGAAGTCTAAGAACAAATGAAATTAAACTACATGATATTTAGCATGGGTTTAAAATGGCTTGTCCTACCACTACTAAGCTTTCGACTCAGTTGTATTTTATTTATGCGTGCTGGTAGGCAGGTAGAAGAAGTCGTGTGTAATTATTCGTTAGATTTGGTGGATTCGAGTCTATACAATATAACACGATGTCTGGGTTTAGCCAGGGCAGTACGATAGGACCATTGTTTTTCATTTACTTAATTAATGACCTGCCCAATATCATTTAAAGTTCCAAATGTTTATCGTTTGCAGATGATCTCAAATTGAGTTTTGGTATAAATAACTTATCTGACTGTGAAGCATTACGAAAAGACATAGACGCAGTGTGAATGAGGGCTACCGTTTTCTGCCTCACCAGATTGCGCCACTGTTGAGTGAGGTCCTAAATTGTAACTTTTAAAGTTTATTAATACGCACATGAAATCAAATGTTACATATAGATCGTATTTTAACACAAAAGAACCATATCCTAAACATAATAGGCCATGCCACAGTGACGCGCAGTTCCGTTTTATTCGGAAAAAATGGGAACATAATCATTTTTCTAAGCTCAAATTTTTAATAACTGACATTCATTGCCACATAACTCATATTTGGCATAATTAAGCCGAATTGTTACCAATTATTCACAACATTATTTTAATAAGAAATAAACCCGCGTAGACAACCAACAAGCAATAACATTTGACATTTCGGAGACCTCACGCTACACTAGCGGCGGATTCATACGCGATATCCCTCATTGGAGTGTAGCGAATCTTCTCCCATTAAATATAAAAATATATATAAAATCATCACAGTCACACGTACATGCTGTTCACTATTATGTAAATTATTATTTATCTGACACTCCCTTAGAAACGTTAAGCGAAATTCGTGACTTAGGTTTTTTTTTGAAGTTATACTACTTTAGGCGCGTTATGAAAAAATGATGAGAGTGAAATTTTTAGATGCGCGCGCATCACTGTAACACAAAAGTAACAGCATGAAGTGGGCCGCGGGCGCGTTATGAAAAAATCATGTGAGTGAAATTTCGAGATGCGCGCGCATCACTGTAACACAATAGTAACACCATGAAGTTGGCCGCGGGCGCGTTATGAATGTTAGTGTCTAACATTCATAACGCGCATTGTCTTATAATGTCATAATTGTCTAATAATGGTGGATTATTAACCACTAAGTGGTTAATAATCCACCATTATTAGACATCTGTTCGAAAGGTACTTTGAACGATCCACGGAGCTCCATAAGATGATCGCGTTGTCAAAAACAATGTTGGCACGCTCGTCGCCTCTGATCACTGTTTTCATATTTATAATATTTATCCACATGTTTCTAGTTTCTATATAGACACAACGTGTTTTAGTTACTTACAAGTGCTAATTACATATGGACTAATAATTTAAATTCAGTAGTGATTTTAATTGAATATTTTGAATATTTATTTAATTTTTCAAATTAAAACTGAACTTAATTGACTGTGTTAACTATCCTTTTCCAGTCCTTTTATTATTTTATTGTAATTATTAATTATTTGCATGCAATTAAAAAATATTTTTAATGATGCTAAAGAAGTATAACTTCTCACGCGCGTACATAAGTTACACGCATCCATTTTTATTTATCTGACACTCCCTTAGAAACGTTAAGCGAAATTCGTGACTTAGGTTTTTTTTTATTGATTTTATAAGTACACACATCGTTTATAAATGAAAATATCTGCCGAACTATTATAATAGTTTGTCGGCAGAGTTCCCGTGGATAACGATTACTTACAAAACAAAAGGAGGACTTGAGGAGCTCGATGGCGCAGGTGGCTAGCGCGTTCGGCTGCGATCGTTGAAGTTAAGCAACTTTCGCAGTGGTCGGTCATTGGATGGGTGACCAAAAATTTACTATCTCCAGCTCCTCCGTGCTTCGGAAGGTACGTTAAGCCGTTGGTCCCGGTTGCATTTGCAGTCGTTAGCACCCACCAATCCGCACTGGGCCCGCGTGGTGGGTCTTGGCCCAATCTCCCTATTCCATCCATAGGGAAGGCCTGTGCCCCAGCAGTGGGGACATTAATAGGCTGATGATGATGATGACAAAACAAAAACAATAGTTACTATTATAAAAATACATAATATTTATATATTAATTATTAAGACTCCTGTGATATTCTAATAAAACTAGTTTTTACTATTTGTTATTCAATCACGCAAAAATGGCTGAACGGATTTAGATAAAAACCGGCACTCGTACAGTGTATGATCTATGATCAGCAGTGCTATTCTGTAAAACCCCTACGCGCGGATCTTTACAGAATAGTGCCGCTGGAATGAGACTTATGATACTCCTGATCCCGAAACAATGATAGGTTCCTATGGGACTATTACAAATTCAATAAAATCAAATACAGGGTTAGTATTGCCGTCATTTCAGCGGTCGTAATATTATACACGCAGAAAGACGACCGTCTTTACAATGCCGACATGTAGTACATGTAGTCCGGACATGTAGTATGTCGCTAAAACTACTGAAGCAGTCTGTAATATAAGACAATAATGTCAAAAATGGAATTAACCAAATCGCAAGTGAGATTTCATGTTAAAGAATTAGGATATTCAAATTAATAGCAACTTTCGCAGTGGTCGGTCATTGGATGGGTGACCAAAAATTTACTATCTCGAGCTCCTCCGTGCTTCGGAAGGCACGTTAAGCCGTTGGTCCCGGCTGCATCTGCAGTCGTTAGCACCCACCAACCTGCACTGGGCCCGCGCGGTGGGTCATGGCCCATCCATAGGGAAGGCCTGTGCCCCAGCAGTGGGGACATTAATAGGCTGATGATGATGATGACGAAACAGTTTTTTACACGGCACACGAGTGGCGCTGGCAAAAACATAGTTAAAAAGAACTGGTATACTATACAGTTAACTTATACATCAAAATGATGTGTTATAGGGTAGTCAAAAATATTACCTCTGCAATTATATTTTTACAGTTATATGTCACACAGCAGGTATAATTAGATTGCGTGACGAAATTATAATAATAAATAAATATTTCCGACACTCACACCAATTAGCCTAGCCCCAAAGTAAGCACTATAAGGCTTGTGTTATGGGATGCTAGGGTAACGGATAGAATACATATACTGTACATATATAAGTATATTTATATAAATACATATTAAGCATCCATGACTGGAGTACAAATGCTCGTATTCATCACACAAACATCTGCCCCCACCGGGATTCGAACCCGGGACCTCTCGAGTCGGCGACAGCCATGAAACCCGGCGTACAAACCACTCGGCCACGGAGGTCGTCAATAGAGATCGTATATTAAAATAACAACATTATAGGTGCAAAATCAATTTGGCCCACGTGTTGTGCTTTGGCCAAGTTGAATTTATTAATAATAAAAAAATAATTCTTGAACAAATTATTATTAATTTTTCGTGTTATGGATATTTTTTTCTGAAACTTTTCCATAAAAAAAACACATTTGCCTTAGTTCAATTTAAAGTTTGTATCCGGAAAAGCGATAAGTTGCCAAACCATCGCCAACACTAATTTCCGAAACCATTCCTTCCATGTTGATAGGCAGATGCACTAAAAAACCTTATTCATATTTTTTCATATCTAAAAGGTTCCCGTTCAATCTCCCGCTATTTGGAGTTACAATAAACTCTACGTAGTGAGAGCAACAGGTAAGAGCCAGGCGCGTCTCGCTGTTCAATTGCATCTCGTCTTTTGTCTATTTAGATAAATGGCAGAAATGGTGAGCGACATTTATACTTTCTTTCATTTACAAAAACCTACACTTACGCGACTACTAGATACGTAGAATAGCGACTTTGTCTTGTTTGGCAAGCCAATCGCCGCGTTGATTTAGGTAAATGGCAGAAATGGTGGGCGACATTTATACTTTCTTTCATTTACAAAAACCTACACTTACGCGACTACTAGATATGTAGAATAGCGACTTTGTCTTGTTTGGCACGCCAATCGCCGCGTCGATTTAGGTAAATGGCAGAAATGGTGAGCGACATTTATACTTTCTTTCATTTACAAAAACCTACACTTACGCGACTACTAGATATGTAGAATAGCGACTTTGTCTTGTTTGGCAAGCCAATCGCCGCTTTGATTTAGGTAAATGGCAGAAATGGTGAGCGACATTTATACTTTCTTTCATTTACAACAACTTACACTTACGCGACTACTAGATATGTAGAATAGATTTCTAAACCCTTGCAACAGCTAAAATGTTCATTTACTGTGTCATTGTTATAATTCAACCGACAATTTGTTTATTAGATTCACCGACTAGTTTTATTACAACGGCATTATTATTTTGTACGAAGAACTTCTTTGTTTTTAGCATGGTTACATAATGAACTTTTTAGTCATTGCAGAAACCTTTAGAATGTATACAAAGAATAAAAATACAATTGGTACAAGAACAGCAACGGTATTTTGTAAAATTTTCACGCGCGGATCCGATGTGGATCCGTACGGATTTATGTATGGGAAAATGATGTAAACATAGTTGGAAAAAAAGGGCCTAAAGCAAGTCAGGACGTAAAGGAATGGTTCCGAACCTTCGTATTAGATAAGATTGAATACTTGAATTGAATAAATTGTTTAAGGTCGACCAAGTACCAAAAAGATCAAGTAATTATGATTTTTATTATTAAATCAATGCCGCGTTTCCATTTAAGCTCATTCAGCCGGTAAATGGAAACATTGGAGCGAGCGAGTTGTTAGTACAACGATTTTTGACTGGACTCATGGAACAAATGCTCTGTTACTCAGAATTCAATGGAAACAACGTAGCATTGTTTTGAGAATTCCATTTACAGAGCGAACAAACGTTCTAAGCTCTAGATGGAATGATGGAAACCCAGCCTAACATAGTACATTCATAGACCAGGACCGATTCCTTTGAAAATTGTAAAAAGTAAAAAAAAATACTCGAAACAGGATGAAACCCACATCAAAAGGAAAAGTCAATTTCGGGCGATTTGATGTTGAAGGGTGGAGCGGTGCACTTTTTGAGAAAACTACAACTACTATCAAAAATATTTCAAGTGGTAAAGCTGCAACTGTTGTATTTATAATAATAAATAATAATAAATATTTCCGACACTCACACCAATTAGCCTAGCCCCAAAGTAAGCACTATAAGGCTTGTGTTAGGGGATGCTAGGGTAACGGATAGAATACATATACTGTACATATATAAGTATATTTATATAAATACATAATAAACATCCATGACTGGGGTACAAATGCTCGTATTCATCACACAAACATCTGCCCCCACCGGGATTCGAACCCGGGACCTCTCGAGTCGGCGACAGCCATGAAACCCGGCGTACAAACCACTCGGCCACGGAGGTCGTCAACGCTTATTTATACTTTTTTAAGGAAGTTTTAGAAGTTAAGAAGAGGAGCTCGATAGCGCAGGTGGCTAGCGCGTCCGGCTGCGATCGTTGAAGTTAAGCAACTTTCGCAGTGGTCGGTCATTGGATGGGTGACCAAAAATTTACTATCTCGAGCTCCTCCGTGCTTCAGAAGGCACGTGAAGCCGTTGGTCCCGGCTGCATTTACAGTCGTTAGCACCCACCAATCCGCACTGGGCCCGCGTGGTGGGTCATGGCCTAATCTTCTTATTCCATCCATAGGGAAGGCCTGTGCCCCAGCAGTGGGGACATTAATAAGCTGATGATGATGATGAAGGAAGTTTTTAGTAGAATACCAAAAGTCAGTTATTTTTTTTTTTCGCATAAATTTTTAGGTTATGGTAATAAAGTGTCAAAACAAAAGATGCAGATCTTTTAATTACTGAAAATGTTGTTATTAAAACTTTCTCGGTAGGATTTGTAGTTTTCCCGAAAATAGCGATAAACTGGTTTCTCTACCTCCTTAAAAAATCGAGAAATGCGACGAACGACCTTTTTAAGGCCAAATTGCAGCGAATTTGCTAAATGTTGATTCAACAAATACTAGATTTATTCTTTAGAAAAATGACGAAACGGCAATATCAATTTTATATTATTGTATGGGATGAATAAAGTTTTAGTTAAATTAAGATTTAGCAAAATCGCTGCAAATGGACCTTTAGTAAGTAGTTCTTCACTTCTCTGACATATTGACGACCTCAGTGGCCGAGTGGTTAGTACAAACCGGTACATGGTTTCATGGTGTCGCCGACTCGACAGGTCCCAGGTTCGAAGTTCGAGCATTTGTACTCCAGTCATGGATGTTTAATATGTATTTCTATATAAATATACTTATACAGGGTGTTACAAAAATACAAATAAAGCTTGTAGGGCGTTGAAGTACATCATATAAGGAGTCTTCTCTAATTTTCTTAAAATATTCGCATGAAGTTTTAATTTTTTATAAAAACAGTTATTTTAATGATTAATAAAAATATCGATCTTTTTAAGACACGACACTAGTTCGAGGATCATTAAAAATAACTGTTTTTATAAAAAGCTAAAACTTCATGCAAATATTTTAAGAAAATTAGAGAAGACTCCTTATATGATGTACTTCAACGCCCTTCAAATTTATTTGTATTTTTGTAACACCCTGTATATGTATTCTATCCGTTACCCTAGTATCCCGTAACACTAGGCTTATAGTGCTTACTTTGGGGCTAGAGTAATTGGTGTGTGTTGGAAATATTTATTAAGGGGCTGTGGTCAAAAGACTAATTTATTAACGCCTTTGTTTTTATAATTTTCAATAATAGTAGGTATGTATCTTACTTTGCTTGCATCTTTATTTGAACCTTAAAGATAAAATAATAAATTGTTAAAATTTGTTCATTGCTGCTTTTTAGCCTAGAATGTATCAATATTTTTGCTAAAATTGCAAATTAAATAATTGATAAATAAAAGACAACCGATTTCTGCGTACTCATTTATGTTTCGGGGAACTGAACTGAAAGGCTCAATGTGGCGCGTATACAATCTGTGAATTTTGATTGGCCAGCTATTTTAGTTTTGATAATTTGTTATATACACTGTGCTGCGATTGGTCAGCACCGATAGGCGTGGTGATATAAAAGCACAGCCACCAGTGTTTTGAGTGCATTCTCAGATGGTGTTGTGTCAGTGGGAGCTTGCAACTCACCCTGCCCAGTCGGTAACCACCTGTTGGATCGGCCGCCCGCGGATCACGCGGCGCCTCCGTATCGCGACCCGATGCTGCGCTTTTTAAAATCCAAAAATAACAACAAACCCGATAACGGTCCCGAACAGTACGTGTTAATTTAGTCAATCAAAAATTTAAAAAAAAAACATCAGATAAGTTCATTAAAAATTTATTAATTTAGTTACTTTTTTTGCTTAGTTCCGAGCCAGAAGCGCATAAAACGAAACAGACGAAACCGGTCCCTATACCGTTGTTCAGTACCGATCATATTAATTACTATACTTATGTAAACGGAGAAAAGTACGGTAAGTCGCTGGCGCAGTGGGCGGAAAAGCGGAAACAGTACAGTGAGTACTTTTTTATTTTTATTTTTTGGAACTAGTGCTTTTAGTGAAACTTTGTAACGTGCTGAATCTAATATTTGTAGCTAACATTTATCAAAGCGAGCGCCACGTATTTTTATTTCGCTACTGGAAACTTCCCAAACTTTTGAGCAAACTTATCTGTTGCCAGAGTTGCGACTTGATTACATCAATGAAAGCGAATGTGTTTAGAATGGTTGTTTTAGCAATATTTATAATTCAGTGCGAATATGAATATTAATAAGTAATAGAACAATAAACTTTTTTTTTCTTCATCTAATTAGGTCGGTTATCAAAAAGTATTATTTACATAATCAAAACATTACAGTAACGATATTGATTTGAAATGTCGCATGACGTCACAAATTGGTACCATTTTGACTTGTCCCAAACTTTTTCGTGCTCTTTCTTTGTATTTTTTTTTTAGTTTTTGACAAGAGGCAAAACTGAATGTCCACTGTTTTTTGATAACCTAACTGATGGATTAAATAAAACTTCGTTTACCCGTCACCATTCTTAAAATTTATTTTTGTCATACTTAGTTAAAAATTTAACAAATTCTTTTTGTTAAGCAAACTCGAAGCGTATTTTAATGGAATAAATTTTAGTGAAATAAGCTTACAGGTAAAGCTTAATTTAGTGACAAAAAACTTTTAAAACATCCAGTTGTTGCAAAGATGCATAATATTTCGGTTGTTACTTAGCATCACACTAAATTGCAAAGACTTATTGTGTGAGCTGTGGATAGAGTATTTGACTGCATGTTTGTTATTAAAATTAACAGTAACACCATTTTACATATTGTGAATGTGTAGTTGTTAACCATTCCCAATAAATGAAAAAAAAATGACGCATCAACAGACGCGCAGACTTTTAAAGTGTAGAACAAAGGTGAAGTGAAAATGAAAACTTTGAGAAAACTATTGTTTTGGAAATATGTGCTACTCTATTTGTACGAATAATAAAGAATATAATATTATTGTATTGTAATAATGAAGCTTTTATTGTTTTGTTTTTAATGTTCTCGAATGATGCCTCCCTGATTTTGATCGCTAAAGAATTGATTTTCACACATAAAATATAATTTTACTCATTTAAACCTTTTTTCGATAAGTCATGTTTCAAAGAAACTAGAAGCCTGGCAAAATGAAAAATTAATTTTATTACAGCTAAATACGTCTAGACTGACGATTTAATATGTAAGCATTTACAAAAAAGCAAAACGAAGAGGCAAAGAATAACCAATTATTGTTCTATGGCTAAAACTTCTTTTACATAATTATATCTAAATAGCGGCCCGCCCTCGCTTCGCTTCGGTGTAGAGCTGAAGTGTAGACTACAGTTTTTGTTCTCAGGCTTGTATTTATACACAATGACATTCATCTATGATTCTTCTTATACCTGCATGCAAAGTCTCAGCCCGATCGGTTTAAAATTGACAAAGCTTCATACAAACTTTCATTCCCTATTTTATCCCCTTGGGGGTAGAATTGATCAAAATCCTTTCTTACCGTATAACATCTACCTGCATGCCAAATTTCAGCCCGATCCGTCCAGTGGTTTGGGCTGTGGGTTGATAGATCACTATGTCAGTCAGTCACCTTTGAGTTATATATATATATATATATATATATTATCGAGGAGGAAATCGTCGAGAGCAAAATCACGGTATTTGCAATGCGAGACAGCAACTAGCTTTTTCAATTATCTATTTCTCAAAATTCTCTCAGCTGGCGTCCGCTCTTAAATATTTTCTCTGAAACGCCTAAAAGAATAAAGCTTTCTTCTAATCATAATCCTTGCGAATTTGTGAACTGAAATCATATTTTCTTTATCTTTTACGATAATATAATAATATGTACCTATGATTTTATTTATATTTTAAGCATTTAACTGCTAGATGTTTAAATCTAAAGAAAAGTTTACTAGAAAAAATCCACGCGGACCAGGCAGCGGACCGGACTCGAACCCGCATCCTTCGCTATCCAGGCGCGGGCGGGACGCGGCTAATAGGGCCGTGGTAGCATAATGGTCAGTGCATTCGCCCGGATAGCGAAGGATGCGGGTTCGAGACATAACTATAATTGCTATTTCTTCATTCAAATGTTTAATACTTGAAAAAGTATTCATTTGACATTGTGGGTTACCTACAATGCCAAGAGATGGCGCTGCCTTGCAGCTTAAGGCTAGGAAAATTTCGACGCGGCTAATAGGGCCGTGGTAGCATAATGGTCAGTGCATTCGCCCGGATAGCGAAGGGTGCGGGTTCGAGTCCCGTCCGCTGCCTGGTCCGCGTGGATTTTTTTTTCTAGTAAACTTTTCTTTAGATTTAATATGTACCTAATTTAAATGTTTTGGCGTACCTTTTCATTTATTTTTGAATGTCATGCCATTTAAATACAAATAACTGCGAACATGTAACCTGAATATGAACCACTTTCCATTTAATACAAACATTAATTACAACGTTCACAAAAAACCACATTGAGTTTAAACTAGGAATGCGTTGTTCGGACATTCACATTATGTTACATTGTTTGGGAACTGGCTTTAAACAAACCTACCTATAAACACTAGTCAACTACTTACAAAACTAAATTTCATTTATTACATAAGTTAGTATCTACGGTCGACAACTCCACCGTTGAGCAATGCAATTCAAGAATATTAAAAATTTAATTAAAATGTGAATAAAGCTTTCGTAATTTTTTACGTTAGTATTCCGTGATAAAAATTATCATTTTTTTTTCTTTTTCTAAATTTAAGACCCAATTTCACCAATCTTCGTAAAATCATTTGTTAGCTAACGACTGTTTAAAACTAACAAGGCTGTAAAATTAATTAAAGTTCTATATTACAAATGTAAAAGACCATTACTAAATGAAGCTCCAAGCGAATGACTCGAAAATCATTCACTCATATTTTAAAACGACTAAAAAATAATGTCATGATTTGTTTGTTTGTTTGGCATAAACATGATAACGCGGCTTATTTTCCACGGAAGCTTTGAGGTAAGGCGACCGAAACTGAAATGACTTTCACTGGATAGATTTGACACACAAGGACTTGTGTTTTTAATTTTCCCTTGTTTTTGCTCGTTGAAATGTCAAATATTTCTGGATTTTATGGTTTGTTGTATTAATTGTAAATGGTAAATTACATACCTTTTTCATTTGATTGGCAAGTATAAAAATGTACACACCACAGTATTCTTTCAAAATTTGTTTAAAAAATTGTCGGAAGTAATAGGCGTAATAGGCTTTCCATATTATTAATATTATATAAAACATTTTTATCTTTGTAAATAATACCGTATCGATGTTTATTTTGACGTAGTTTGACATTTATAAATCGTCTGTTAATCGCGTAACGGACCTCTATACCTGTTATTAAGTTTGACACCGCATCAAGGAGGAAAATCCTCTGTTAAAGTTTGATGGAACACAAAAAACATTAACACTCCTTTAACGGACTTGACAAGCTGTTAGATAAATAACAATGGTTGGTGAAATTAGGCCTAAAGCTTGGTCAACTGACAGAGTGGTTAGTAAGCCCCAAAGAAAGCTAAGCACTGGAAGGCGTGTTATGGGATACTAGAGTAACGAATATACTCATACATATGTTAGTATATTTATATTATACTAGCTGACCCAGCGAACTTCGTACCGCTATAAAAAAATAGGGGTTGGTGGTAGAAGAGTGAAAATTCAGGGTTATATGTATTTACTAATGCTGTATCATAAAAAAATAAAAAAAAATATATCGAAAATTGAAAAAAAAAATTTAGGGGGATGAAAAATAGATGTTGTCCGATTCTCAGACCTACCCAATATGCACACAAAATTTCATGAGAATCGGGAAAGCCGTTTCGGAGGAGTTCAAGCACAAACACCGCGACGCGAGAATTTTATATATAAGATTTTACATAACGACTTCAAGCTATGGGAGAATGGCTTTCCCTGGCACAAGTGTTCTCACACTTAAAAGGGGAATCCAATATCTATTATTGTAACATGCTTTTATGTAAGTAATAAATATTTTTTCATTTTTTTTAATTTTTTCATTTTAGTATATTTATCTAGAAATACATATAAAAATCCATGAAGTAGGTACAAATGCTCGTACTTACGATACAATCATTTGCCCCGTCGGGATTCAAACCTCTCGAGGAGGAAAAATTCAAAATTCAATATTCATTTATTCAGTTTAGGCTTTAACAAGCACATATAAAAGTCGAAAGCTAAGCCATCGGTTCGCAAATCTACGGCGGGAGACCTTGTACTGAGAAGAACCGGCAAGAAACTCAGCAAGGGTTCCGTAGCCAAATGGCAAAAAACAGAACCCTTATGGATTCTTCATGTCTGTCTGTCTGTTAAAACTTGGAAAGTAGATGTATATTCTGTGAACCGCATTAAGATTTTCACACAAAAATAGGAAAAAAATAATACATTTTGGGGGTTCCCCATACTTAGAATTTAAACTCAAATTTTTTTTACATAACACCCATACTTGTTGGGTATCTATGGATCTTCAAAAATGATATTGAGGTTCCTTATATATTTATTTTTTCTTCACACTTCCAAAGTGGTAAAATGTGTGCCCCCCCCCCCCCCCTCCTGTAACTTCTAAAATAAGAGAATGATAAAACTAAAAAAGATATATGCTGTACATTATCATGCAAACTTCCCCCAAAATTTGTGTGAACGAGATCTAGTAAGTAGTTTTTTCAATACGTCATAAATCGTAAAATGCAATTTACCTTACATTCAATCAACTCAAATATAAAAATAAAAAAACAGACATTTAATTTCATAAAAATAAACATTATGCGTAAACCGTGAATTATTAATTTCTTATAATAAATCTTTAATGGGTGCTAATGTGTTTATGGGTGTTTTAAGTGCTTGAGTGGAGACCACGACTCGGTAAACGTAGTGTAGGACGCCCTGAGACCTTAGATTAAAACAAAAACGGTACGCTCATACTTGCATCAAACAAAAACTGACCCCACGGCAGCGCGAACGGGGCGGCGAGATCCGCATCACTGCATTACCGACCCGAACGAAACAGCACGTTAAGTTTCAACGGCAGCGCGAACGAGACGGCGAGATCCGCGTCACTGCACTACCGACAAATCACGCGACCAGTACTCGACGTCACTACCGAATAAGATTCAAAACAAACAGCAATTTTTATGAAAAAATATATTTTATAGTACTTACGAATGAAAAGTGATGCCGTGGGTTTTATTTTTAGTTCTTGAGCAATTTGAGCACTTTTTAAAAACACACTTAGGCATTGTTTTATCATATAAAAACAAAATATTAGCAATATTTTTTTTAGCGTCAACATGTACGTCGTTTGCATGTCAAGTTGTGACTAAAGCGATTAGGGTCGTGGACCACAATTTGTGCGGATCACTTTTGTGAGGCTAGTGCCGTATCTACCCTTTTTGTTTTAATCTAAGCCTGAGACAAGATGGGATGATGATATTCGTAGGCTGGCTGGAGTGGGCTGGATGAGAGTAGCACAAAATTGGAAGCAGGGGCGTGCATTAGGGGAGACCTATGTCCAGCAGTGGATGAACATGGGTTGATGACGATGATGAATGGGTGGTACGGAACCCTTTATGGGCGGGTCCGACTCGCACCTAGCCGCTTTTTTCTCCCTGTTTTATTTCATACAGTGTCGTCAAATTAAAAGCTGACATCAAACCTTGTAAATACGTATTGAGGTCAACTTCCACCATATAATATAAAATAGGTTAAAATAAATACCTACACGAGGAGCTCGATGGCGCAAGTGGTTAGCGCGTTCGGCTGCGATCGTTGAACTTAAGCAACTTTCGCAGTGGTCGGTCATTGGATGGGTGACCGAATATTACTATCTCGAGCTCCTCCGTGCTTCGGAAGGCACGTTAAGCCGTTGGTCCCGGCTGCATCTGCAGTCGTCAGCACTCACCAATCCGCACTGGGCCCGCGTGGTGAGTCATGGCCCAATCTCCCTATTCCATCCATAGGGAAGGCCTGTGCGCCAGCAGTGGGGACATTAATAGGCTGATGATGATGATGATGAAATACCTACTACTACCGTTCTAAGTAAATATGTTTCGGCACTGTTCGTGACAATAGCATTAACTTGAAAATTATAATTCTAAGAGTTGTACATAAATGGTTTTCCATAATCAATCCACCAATCAGCCCAATCTCTTATCTATTGGACAAGTCCGTCCGTTCGTCCGTCTGTGGTGCTGTTTCAGCGGCCAAACCGTAAGAGATAGATAAAGAGAATGTTTAAGTTATAAGTTAAGAATAGTCTGATAAGACTACAAACCGGATTTGAGTAACGTAGCACTTCCGGTTTTCGAGAAATCACGAATTTCAAACGAAACCACACAAAATCTCCGAAGTTCTCAATTAATTAAAATCATTTTTTTTTAATCAGGTTTTGGTGGACATTTGGTTCACTGGTTTGCTAGTATTTTATTATTACCTTTATTGTCGTGTGAGGCGGGTCGTTACGTTCCCTCAAATATGGTTGAGCGAAGCGATGGCTGGTTCATGCGTCATGCTCGTGAACGGGTGCTGCCAGCGGAGATGAGTCTGCCCTAACTACTTTGATATTTAAGATGTAAATGTTTAATTACACCTATTATAAATAACTCTATTTGTATTTATACTGTGTGACACAGCAATCAAAATGCAGGTGAACAATTAATGTATAATTTCACATTATGTAATGAAAGGTGACTTCATGAATCATCTCTGAAGTCATTTTTCAACTTGACGACTCCGTAAATGATAAATTTGGGAGAAAAAAACAGCCCTTGCTGAGTTTCTTGCCGGTTCTTCTCAGTACAAGGTCTCCCGCCGAAGATTTACGAACCGATGGCGTAGCTTCTAGACAGACATTCATATGTGCTTGTAACAGTCTAAACTGAATAAATGATTTCGCTTGGTAAGGTTTATGAATCATTATGGCATTTGATCTTAGAGCATTTATCATCATCATCAGCCTCTTAATGTCCCCACTGCTGGGGCACAGTCCTTTCATATGGATGGAAGAGGGAGATTGAGCCATGACCCACCACGTGAGCCCAGTGCGGATTGGCGGGTGCTAACGACTGCAGATGCAACCGGGACCAACGGCTTAACGTGCCTACCGAAGCACGGCGGAACTCGAGATAGAAATTTTTGGTCACCCATCCAATGACCGACCACTGCGAAAGTTGCTTAACTACAACGATCGCAACCGAACGCGCTAACCACCTGCGCGATCGAGCTCCTCAATACATAGAGAGCATTTATAAATATAAATAAATGGTATAAATGCTCTATGCATTATGATATAAAAAATCTTACCTTACCTTAACTGCTTCAAGATATCTGCTATATAAAATACTTTTGACGGACTGCACAGAATTGAATTGAAATTGAGAATAAGACCATAGACGAACATTTTAAAGTTAGTGATGGCCAAAGTTGAATATGAAAATAATTAAAAATTAAAAGCGTAAGTGGTTAATATATAACTTTAAAGCGTTGTAGATCCTAAACAATCATATAAAATGAAAAATGGTGTTAAGAACCTAAATATGATTTTTGATTATCTAGACAGTGATACCCCACTCGACATATTTTGTCAACTTATTTTTTTTACTTCGTCACAATATGGCGCCTAATTTTGCCCATACTGAATTTTGATTACTATCATATCTTTAGTAGCACTCCCATGATTGAGACGAATCGATTGATGTATGAATCATCAAAATCGGTCCAGGCGTTTGGTCTCTAGTGTGCCACAAAGGAACAAACATACATATATAGACTGTTAAACACATAACCCTGTCTGCGCGTCGCGCTTCGCGCTCTTGCATTGCGCAGCCGGGTAATTAAACACATAACCCTGTCTGCGCGTCGCGCTTCGCGCTCTTGCATTGCGCAGCCGGGTAAAAACGGATGTTTCCGGGCCACTGTAGGCTTAACGTTTGTAACGGGGTGTGCATAGCCAAACCTCTGTTTCCGTATTTGAAACCCCGTCAACCAAATAGTGATCCGTTATTTACATTCTGAAGCCAGAGGTTTCATATTTATTTAATGTTTTATTTACATTATTGTATAAACGGGAAGTGTTTAATATAATTACAGACCAAATCTGATTTTCGTTTGTTATCGAAATGATCGAGGTTGTATGGAAGTTTGCGAAGTATGGGTGCGGCCAGAGTGCACTCAGATTCAGATTCAGATTCAGATTCCGAAAACAAGCGCGAGAAATAAACAGTGTAGTCGAAGGGTACGGCCAGATTGCACTCCTGATTCAGATTCAGATTCAGACTCAGAAAACAAAGCGCGAGAAAAAGCAGGCAACCTGCTTAGACTACACTGTTTATTTCTCGCGCATGTTTTCAGAATCTGAATCTGAATCTGAGTGCACTCTGGCCGCACCCTATAACCACATGAGGAGCTCGATGGTGCAAGTGGTTAGCGCGTATTCAACGATCGCAGCCGATGCGATCGTTGAATTGAAGCAACTTTCGTAGAGGTCGGTCATTGGATGGGTGATCAAATATCTTCTATCTCGAGTTCCTCCGTGCTTCGGAAGGCACGTTAAGCCGTTGGTCCCGGCTGCATCTGCAGTCGTTAGCACCCGCCAATCCGCATTGCGCCCGCGTGGTGGGTCATGGCCCAATCTCCCTATTCCATCCATAGGGAAGGCCTGTGCCCCAGCAGTGGGGACATTAATAGGCTGATGATGATGATGATGAACCACATGAGTAAGTAAAGAACTGTACTTTGTGAGTTGTGACGAAAACAAACAAATTATTTTTCCATCCGCGGTGTGTTGCTAAATCTAACAAAATTACTTTAAAAAATACTTAGTTAATTGTACGAAACCTTAATAGAGCGAGCCAAAACTCGCACTAGACAATTTTTTCATTTCATGTTTAATTAATCTGTTAATTTCAAAGAATCGTCTTTTTTTTGTTGAAGTTCTCCCGTATTAGGGAAGGCAAAGGGAACAATGCCCATACAGCCTGGTCTTTAATTAAATTAATCGTCTTTTTGTTTTTACATTAGAATGTCAGTGTGACGCATTCTAATGTTTCTTGGAGTGTTTGGCACGAAATGTATCGAGTTGTCTTTTTCGATAAGCTTCTGTGAGGTAGTCAACACTACAATAAAATTCTCACGTTCACTTGACCGGAATAGCGTATATTTTAATGGTTCCACTAATTCTTCAGTTACGCAGACAGTTGTTACACAAAACCACACCAAATTTATTTCACAATATCCACTATGAACGAATTTCAGAATAATTAAAATAAGACGCCAACCGCACTCGATGAAATCCCGCCAAAAACTCTTTTAGTTTTTGAAGTTATACTTCTTTAGGCGCGTTATGAAAAAATGATGAGAGTGAAATTTTAAGATGCGCGCGCATCACTGTAACACAAAAAATTAACAGCATGAAGTTGGTCGCTAACTTCATGCTGTTACTTTTGTGTTTACCGCACAATTAAGAAAGTCTACCAACAAACTAGAAATAGAATCTCTATTTTGTGGGTGCTAACGACTGCATTGTGAAGGCCTATCAAAAGTATTTATTAATCTGGAACAACGGAACCAAAGCGCGATTCAGGAGACTACAGCGCCATCTTTTGACCATTGGTGTAGTAGAACCAAAAACCACATATTTATTTTTTGTAATAAAGTAACAAAAAGTATTTATTAATCTGGAACAACGGAACCAAAGCGCGATTCAGGAGACTACAGCGCCATCTCTTGACCATTGGTGTAGTAGAACCAAAAACCACATCTTTATTTTTTGTAATAAAGTAACAGTTATAGGTATTCATATTTATAATATTTATCCACATGTTTCTAGTTTGTATATTCGGAATACGTGTTTGAGTTTCATACAAGTGCAAATCACACATGTTCTAATAAATTATATTCAGTAGCGATTTTAATTGAATATTTTGATTATTTATTTATTTTTTCAAATTAAAACTGAACTTTATTGACTGTGTCCTTTTCCAGACTTTTTATTAATTTATTGTAATTAATTATTTGCATGCAATTAAAAACTAATTTTAAACGATGCCAAAGAAGGATAACTTCTCACGCGCCTACATAAGTACACGCACCCATTTTTTTTTAAAGCGCGGTGTTTACAGCAATAGAATTTTTAAATTTGCTGCTCTTTTGTTTGCCACGATTCATAAGACAGACTGTAACTGTAAATAACCAACGCGTCTCTAACAGTCCAAAGTTTTCTTTTAAAAAATACGCGACATGACTCTAGGTACTATATTCATCTCCCGAGACAAAATCTTTTGCTTTCAGCCAGGATTTCCTCGAATTATTTCCTTTTCTGCTTTCATCACCTTTTCGTACGAATACTACGTGGACAGCCAGAACTTTTTCTGTCACAAGAGGCTCAGTCTGTCACAATCAAAATTTCATTGTACCTATCAAACTTTCAACTAATGCCAAGCGGATGTATAGTGACAAAACTTGCATTTGGCTCCATACCCTTCGTGTAATGCTATCACAACTATTTGATTCTTATAATCTCGCCACTCCATTTTAATATCACGAAAATTTTGAACACCGTTTAGCGCGTAAATGAGAAAACTCAATGAATATTAATTTTAAAAATGACAAATTCCAAATTCATATGTAATGTTAGGCTCTCTTTATATTGTAACTTGTACAGTATTTTTGGCCAGACCATTTTAACCAGGTAATATTCTTCTGATAATTAAGTTGCAAAATAAAAAAAAAAACTAGTTAATCCACTTTCAACAATGCCCACTTTTCATACATTTGAAAACCTGATAATGAAAGTAAATGTGTAAATATAAACTAAGTAAATAATATCTTATAGTCATTTTTACGATTTAAACGTAGGAAAATTAAAAAATGTGATCTATTCTTTTGATTATATTCATTTTTTTGCTCTGGCAACACTGAAGGTTCAGGTGTTCTTTTGCATTATCTGCAATTTATTTTGTTTATTTATTCACGACAAATTACATAAAGGGATATTTCGATCAAGTTAAATGACAAAATGCAGTGCAGGTATTTGTGAATTGTACTTTATGGTTACAAGTAAATTGGACAGACTGCGTTCTTACCTGCCAAACGGATATGAATAACGAAACAACGTGAAGAATAATTTGGAATAAACAATTTATTATGAGCAACGTCAAGTGGATTGTATGAAAACCACAGATTATTAATGCTTACCCATCTTACAGCAATCCTACTTTATTTTATTTAATATTAAACAAAATACCAAAGCAATCTAATTTACAAACTCTGTGCAGGGCGGATTGTCAAACACCTGTCATATGTCAAAGAAATCCGTTTTACAAATCGTTCAATTGTACTGCACGACGAATTTATGAAATGTTAACAATATTAATTTAAATTATTCTGTAGTAAGAGTTTAATATAAAAAAACATACACATAAAATACAGTGTAAAAGTATTTGAAACGCATAAAAAACAGGGTTGAACAAATATTCTTGACAAGTGGCAGTGTGTAAAATGGAACGTAGCAAACAGTGAATAGTTGAAGTGTGTTCGGAAACTGTAACTTACACCAAGTGAAATAATAAAAAATCTTTTTTCATCCCACCACCTCGGAAAGTGTAATTTTGCGCTTCGAAATCTGGCTGGAAAATTCTATTTTATTCGCTTGAGCGGCAAAGTAGATTTGAATTTAGAACATCACATATAATGAGTACTCAATATAATTGTAAATTCAAAACGTCATTAAACCTATTTAATGTAACCTCTATGGTGCCAAATTTATGATTAGAACTTTTTAAATTGTGAAAAAATTTAAATTTGGAACCTTCTTGGTTTCTTTGTTTTATTTGCGTGCTTCGCGCCATTCTAGTTTTTCACGTTTTATTGCTTAAATATTTTGTCATTATAAATTGTTTTCTTTTTCATTTTGTCATTTCCTCGCTGAGGTGGGATGAAAAGTTACGTATTGCACTCGAGTGGAAAGATTTTTCACCTTGTGCTCGTTTGTTTCCCTCGCTGACGCTCAGGATTCTAATTTAGAATCACTCGCTGCGCTCGTGATTCAACTTTAGAATCCTTCGCTTGCTCGGTCATCCAAATCGAGCACGCGGTTAAAAAGGAACTTTCCACTCTTGTATAATAAATAACTATTTTCCTGCGTTTCTTTTACCACGTTGATTATTGTAATAAACTTATAATTTAACTAGCAAACCAGTGAACCAAATGTTCACCAAAACCTGATTTCTCGAAAACCGGAAGTGCTACGTTACTCAAATCCGGTTTGTAGTCTTATCAGACTATTCTTAACTTATAACTTAAATATTCTCTTTATCTATCTCTTACGGTTTGGCCGCTGAAACAGCACCACAGTCAGACTGACGGACTTGTCTAATAGATAAGAGATTAGCTTTATTTTGACGTATATGTCATCTCTATACATGATCAGGTCAAAAATGGGCATTGTTCAATGTTCTCCCTCTTTTGCTTTCACTCATACATACATTAATCGATATGGTATCGAGTTACTTATTATTTAATCGATCTGTATTATATTCGAAGAACTGCAGTGTTAGTTAAACCGATCGAAGCGCAAACGATAATCTTCTTAATTTGCTGAATGACTTGTTGAAGAGTAAATTTTTAATGGCGTCGCTTCTGGAGTTGAAATAACAATATTTTATCAACGCCTTACACATTTCCCCTGTAGCTAAGAACTTCGTCCGAGAATAAAATTCCAATTGTAATACGTTGTTCCAAGAAAACATCTTCTCCTTCGGCGATACGTAATAAGTTTTGCAAGATCTCTATTTAACTTTGTACTTATGACAAGTTCAGTACTCTAAGTACGAACCAATATCGAATTCGTATAGTTTGCGAGTCCGAAATTGTGAAATTTTGTATGGAAACTTGAACAGCAACGTCATAACTGACGTAACGAGAACTAATATACAGTACTTATTTGACAATGAGGAGCTCGATGACGCAAGTGGTCAGCGCGTTCGGCTGCGGTCCTTGAAGTTAAGCAACTTCCGTAGTGGTCGGTCATTGGATGGGTGACCAAAAATTTATTATCTCGAGCTCCTCCGTGCTTCGGAAGGCACGTTAAGCCGTTGGTCCCGGCTGCATCTGCAGTCGTTAGCACCCACCAATAAGCACTAAGCCCGCGTGGTGGGTCGTGGCCCAATCTCCCTATTCCATCCATAGGGAAGGCCTGTGCCCCAGCAGTGGGGGCATTGATGGGCTGATAATGATTTGACAATGTCATTTTGGACTCGCAAACTATTCGAATTCGATAATGGTTCGTGCTAGGGGTACTGTAACCAAAAATAGTTTGCAAACAGAAATGTCAATGTCAAATCTTGTATGGAAACTTGAACAGGAGTGGCACAAAGTACGTAACGAGAACTAAAAACCAGTACACATTTGACAATGAAATTTCGAACTCGCAAACGATACGAATTCTATATTTGTTCGTGCTAGGGGTACAGTTCAACGTCATCCGTTGCATTCAACTACGTTTTAATTGGCTTGAAATTTATTATGAACTCTTCACTGCTTACTTGAAGTCTTAGTACACGGAAACATTTAAAACGTGGACTTGTCGTTTATTATTAACTAGTTGTGCCCCGCGGTGTTACCCGCGGTTTATGAGGGATATTTTCCTCCAGTAAAACGTAGCCTATATGCCTATATATCTAGGGTGTCAGCTAACTCGATACCAAATTAAATAAAACTAGTTTTTACGGGTTAATGCACGAAACTTTATTTATTTAATGTAGTTTACGGTAGTTAGGGTCAAATAAATAAACTCAAAATTACAAAAAAGAATTTTAAATAAAATACTTTATTGAGTAAATTAAATAATAAATTCATACATAGACAATAAAACTTTAAAAATCGAGCAATGAAATAAGCGAACGCTCAATAAAAGTCTTTCGAAGGTAGCTCGACAAATTAAATAAAAGTTTGATTCTGACGACAATCAATCTCGTCAATAAATAAATAAAGTTTCGTGCATCAACCCGTAAAAACTAGTTTTATTTAATGAGTGATGTGCGTGAAAACCTAAGAAACAAATATCCATACCAAATTTTATTAAAATCACTCCAGCCGTTTAGACGTGAAGAAGTAACAAACATACACATTCACAAACTTTCGCCTTTATAATATTAGTGTTATTCAAACCAAAATTCACCAGAATAGGTAAAAAGTATGCTATGTATTTCAAAACGATATGGATTCGCGTCCTGATTTGAATAAAAATATTTATTTTTAAAGCATTTAACTGCTAGATGTTTAAATGTAAAGAAAAGTTTTACTAGAAAAAAACAATCCACGTGGACCAGGCAGCGGACGGGACTCGAACTCGCACCCTTCGCAATCCGGGCAAATGCGCGCGCATCACTGTAACACAAAATTTTAACAGCATGAAGTTGGTCTTTTTGTGTTTACCGCACATTAAGAAAATCTACCAACAAAATAGAAATAGAATCTCTATTTAGTGGGTGCTAACGACTGCATTGTGAAGGCCTATCAAAAGTATTTATTAATCTAAAACAACGGAACCAAAGCGCGATTCAGGAGACTACAGCGCCATCTCTTGACCATTGGTGTAGTAGAACCAAAAACCACATCTTTATTTTTTGTAATAAAGTAACAGTTATAGGTATTCATATTTATAATATTTATCCACATGTTACTAGTTTGTATATTCGGAATACGTGTTTGAGTTTCATACAAGTGCAAATCACATATGTTGTAATAAATTATATTCAGTAGCGATTTTAATTGAATATTTTGATTATTTATTTATTTTTTCAAATTAAAACTGAACTTTATTGACTGTGTCCTTTTCCATACTTTTTATTAATTTATTGTCATTAATTATTTGCATGCAATTAAAAACTAATTTTAAACGATGCCAAAGAAGGATAACTTCTCACGCGCCTACATAAGTACACGCACCCATTTTTTTACAAATTACGCACCTCCGGCCTGTCCTATGTTACTCATACACTATGATTCTAATGGGCAATTACCGGCTTGCGTTGCGTTTTGACAGTCTGATGTGTAGCCGTCTATTGGTAATACGGCTATCGTGATGCGTGTGTTATTGACAATTGTATCATAACAGACATACCGCCAGATTCAATAATCAACCTATAGTAAATGGTAAGGATAATATGGTTCAGTCGCAACAGTTGCCATTCACGTATGTTGCCTATTCATTGTCATTATTAGTGCAGTCATGCGTAATATTTTTAAAGAAAAACAAATTTTAACATTGCCCTTTATTTATATATTAGAAATGTGTAAATTTTTAAAATGTCATATGTCTGAATTCCCAAAGATCTCTGACAAGAGAGCTAGAATAACCCCGATGAGACGTGAAGATAAATTGCATTTACCTCGGTCAAATACAGCAATTTTTGAAAAAAGTACTTATATGTCTGCCATACGAATATACAACAATTTACCGTCCTATCTGCGGTCACTTCCGGAATATAAGTTTGTAAGATCCCTGAAGCAATGGCTATTATATAATGCATTTTATAATCTTAATGAATATTTTAATAATAATGTTTTATAAAAATGTTTTATAAAAATGACAACTGTATGCCCGATTAGGGTTACTGTCTATTTCAATTATGTGCACTAACATCTAGCAGTAATACTAAATGTAACAGTTTTGCAATAAAGAATTATTCTATTCTATTCTATTCATTGAAGCGAAAAATACGGTCTTACCTCCGAATTTTTTAACTGTGAACCTTAACTTAACTTTTTTTTTTGTACTTTATAAAATTTTCGATAAAACGTATATTTTTGGAGATATTTGCAAAAAACCAATGAAAAACGTGAAATAAATTGCGAATTTTCAATTGCCAATAACTTGAAAAGTATTGGATTTTTTGAAAATCTTTATTGATGATTTTTTGCTTAAAATTAGGCCTTCTATCGATATCCGAGGTTATTTTGAAAAAAAAATCACCCCCCAGAAGGGGTGGTAACCACCCCCAGGGTGGTTGCGGAGTTAAAATCATTTTCACTTTTGAAATTAAGGGTAAGATGAACCTAATTCCAAAATTGTATGCAATTCGGTTCACAGTAAAAAAATTCGGAGCAATAATGCTTCAATGACTGCACTATATAATGTTGTGGTCTCACTAGCGCGATAACGCACAGATTTGCGTTTATCGCCTTCCCGTTTTTCACGTTTTTGGTGCGTTACAAAGGGAACTTTGTTGACAGCGAAACTTCATTATGACTGCATCTAATAACGTATTGTAAGAAAATATTGAATGGCAGATGACCTTTACAGTATCACCGGGTTTGGGGACGGCGAGATCCTAAGGGGACCTCAAGCCGAGAATTGGCGAGTGCCTCTAGAGGTATTCCAGGCGGATGGCATCTCCCCACGGGGGGGGGGGGGGGGGGGGGGGAAGTCCCCTCTCCAGCTGCAATATTACCACAGACTTAATTCAAAAGATGTCTTGTTTTAAACTTTCATGGTCAATATAACACTCTAGTAATATATGTTATTTACGGGATTGTTACCATGTACCTTGTTTTAGCGAGTTTCCGATATTTCGGCACTGTTGCAAAAACAAGGTACACGGTAACAATCCCGTAAATAACTTATATTACTATAAAAAAAGACATCGATTCATGTAATGCAAAATCTCCGCATTATTCTTCATTGTAACAATAAATGGATGCGGATAGCGCAGGACCGCGCATTGTGCGTTCTATGGGGGAGGCCTATGTCCAGCAGTGGATGGAGAAAGGCTGATGGATGGATGGATAGATGGTACCAATAAATGAAATAAAGAAACTAATTACTACTATTATTATGAGAAATCTTATTATTTATGAGTTACCTCATATTGAAGTCATTATTCAATTTGACGACTCTGTATATAATACAGGGAGAAAAAAACAGCCCTTGCTGAGTTTCTTGCCGGTTCTTCTCAGTACAAGGTCTCCCGCCGTAGATTTGCGAACCGATGGCGTAGCTTTTCGACATTCACAAGTGCTTGTAACAGCCTAGACTGAATAAACGATATTGACTTTTGAATTTTATCCTATTTTTTGGGACCGTATACGTAGATCAGAGCCTAAAATGAAACATCTCCTTTCAATATTTATGACAACATGACAACGTATGAAAATCAATTTAATAATTAATGAAATCTAAATACTTTTTAGTGAAATATTACACAATTAGCTTTACTTGTATTTATAGTATTGCAAGTGAATTTTCGTTGCAATTACATTTTATATGGACTCGCCACACACGATAAGCCGGTGGCCGCCACACGCTACAAATCGTCGTTGCTCGCTTCTTGTGGCCCGCACCGCCCACTTAATGCGCCGATACAAAACGCCGCCACGCGTCACTCGCGCGATTCCCCACCCTTCTCTCCCTTACCTTAGTCGGCCACTGTCGCGCGCTTCAGCCACTTTAGTAGCAGCTTCTAGCTTCTCGTGGCGGCGTTTGTGGCTGTGGCGTGTGGCCCGTGTGCGGCGACACTAAATCGCGCAAGCGAGCAAAACAAACTCACTTTGGCATCTGTAATATTAATATTATATTAGTGATCCGGCCGTGAAATTTATTTTAACGGGATTCAATGTACCCTACGCAACTCAGGAATAAGATTTTTATAAAGAAAATTTATACTAGAAAAAATTCACTCGGTGAAGTGATCAAAGTGGATTTTTCCCAAGTAAAATTTCTTTAGATTTATATATCAAGCAGATACTGCTTAAACAAGTAATAAATAATTTAGCTACCTAATGGTGAATAAATTTTCGAAATTCGTTCAGTAGTTTGAGAGTTTATTTGTTGCGAACATACAAATCTAACCTCTTTGTATATTTGTAGGATAATAATATTTAACTAATGAAAAACAGATAAACTAAGCGATTAAATAAAACTAGTTTTTACGGGTTAATGCACGAAACTTTATTTATTTAAGTTTCGTGCATTAACCCGTAAAAACTAGTTTTATTTAATGAGTGATGTGCGTGAAAACCTAAGAAACAAATAAGCGATTAAATGTTTTTATCCTACCACTTGCTCAAAAAAGGGACATTCTATGCCACAAAAAGCGAACATAACAATAGTCATTTTTAATCTGTTAAAAACAGGGAAAGAAAATTGTAATGAATTTCATTCATCCTCTAGGGGGAGAATGTGATTTAAATTTGGAATACTTACCGATATTTATACTGAACTACATCTGTGTTTACACCATTGAGTTTGTATATAAAGCATTATACATCTTTTTGAAAAAGGAATACGCATTTATTGTGCAGTCATGATTATTAAATAAAATTACGAAAACCGACGAGGCCGTATTTAATTGGACCAACGTTCCGAATGTTAACTTTTACTTTTAATTGTCATTATTTTTAATAAATGCATATCTCATATTATTATTGTGTTAATTTTTTCGCAAATGGTAAGAAAAGTAGAGTATTTTCCTCGGTGATAAAGCTGTCTTAGTCTTGGGTGAACTTAAATCCCTCGCTACACTCAGGACTCGTCTTAAATCCCTCGCTTCGCTCGTGATTTAAGTTTTAACACCCTCGCTACGCTCGGGAGTAAACCTCGAGTCCTTCGTTACGCTCGCGATTTAAATCGTCACCTGCGACAGAAGACACTGCTTTAACCCCTTGGTTAATAAATCTACTATTTTTTGGGTAGGGGGTTAGTTTTTGTTCATGTTTTTTTATGCTGATATTTTAGGTGATAACGCGAAAACTGCTAAAGGGTGGGATTATACGCAGCCCTACGCTTAGATTAAAACAAAAAGGGTAGATACGGCACTAGTCTCACAAAAGTGATCCGCACCAATTGTGGTCCACGACCCTAATCGCTTTAGTCACAACTTGACATGCAAACGACGTACATGTGAACGCCAAAAAGAAATATTGATAATATTTTGTGTTTATATGATAAAACAATGCCTAAGTGTGTTTTTAAAAAGTGCTCAAATTGCTCAAGAACTAAAAATAAAACCCACGGCATCACTTTTCATTCGTAAGTACTATAAAATATTTTTTTTTTCATAAAAGTTGCTATTTATTTTGAATCTTATTCTGTAGTGACGTCGAGTACTGGTCGCGTGATTGGTCGGTAATGCAGTGACGCGGATCTCGCCGTCCCGTTCGCGCTGCCGTGGGATCAGTTTTTGTTTGATGCAAGTATGAGCGTACAGTATCTACCCTTTTTGTTTTAATCTAAGGCCCTACGTAATGAATTTAAACACGGGGGGATGCAGTTTGTATAATTAAGAGGTACTTTATTGACTAGTTATTAAGTGATTGCCGATGATCACAAACGGAACTGAGCTTGTTAACTATATGAATAGCATTGCAAAAATAATTATTCGATATCGTTAGCTGCATTACTTACAATGGAATTGACAGCTATTATCGAGAAGTCGGCAAGGTTATTTTCATTACTGTAGAATAGTGGTGGGTCGTTCTCAAATTTTCTGACGACGAAACGCAACCGTTTTCTCTTAAACGAAAACTAGTCCTCGAAACGCTTCTCGTTCGCAACTGGTTATGGTTGCGGCTGGGTGATGCAACGAAACGACACGCGACGGTCGAACGAATGAACGCAATGAAACTGAACTAAATGAAATCTTGTTAACGTTCGTTTCGTACTGCGAACGAGACGACGAAACATCGAAATAAATGTTGTGTTATACGTTATCGACTTTAAATGTTTTATAATAAAGATTATCTTTATATATATAATTCTTCTGTGAGTGTGTATGTCACTGAACTTCTCTTAAACGACTGGACCGATTTTGATGAATTTTTTTGTGTGTGTTCAAGGGGATCTGAGAATGGTTTAGATTCACAATTTAGTCCGCTGGACAATGTTTTTTAATTATTTTTTAATTTATTAGTAGTTGTTGATTTTGAAATGTTTTACATTGGATCCGGCAGACGGCGCTACCATACTAGACAGGACAACGTCTGTCGGGTCCGCTAGTATTATTGTAAAATCAAAGCTTAATTATCATAGAACGAAACGGCCTCATATAATTGCGTTCCATTATAGACTGTATTTGTTTCATCATAAAGTACATATTGGCGTGCAGACAATCCGAGGACTAGTTGTTCGACGAAGACTGTTATGATCCGAAACGTAAAACGGTTCTATCGTCGCGGAACACAAGCGTTCTAAAGACGAACCGGTTTCAAGGTTCGTCTTTAGAACGCTCACACACACCTACTGTAGAATGCAATAGAATCATCGTCGGGGAAAGCTACCCCACCTTAGTGAAGACTGCAGTATGACTGCAGCCCAATAAAGTTCTCATGCAGTAACTTCGAAAGCTTCACAGGGTAAAGAAAAGGTCAGGAGGCCTACTCTATTTCAACGAAAAAACGAAATTTCGATCGAAATTTCGCACGTTCCTTACTCTGTTTCTATTTCATTTCGAATAGTCGTTCGTCCGAAAATAGTTTGACAATTAAATTCTCCAAGCCTACTCTAATTCACAAAACTTTCGAACTAAAATTTGAATTTGACACAAAATTGTTCGAAATTTTAACCCTCCGTGTGAGGTAGCCGGGGGACGCCCTGTATATATAAAACTCAAAGGTGACTGACTGACATAGTGATCTATCAACGCACAGCCCAAACCACTGGACGGATCGGGCTGAAATTTGGCATGCAGGTAGATGTTATGACGTAGGCATCCCCTAAGAAAGGATTTTGATCAATTCTACCTCCAAGGGGATAAAATAGAGAATGAAAGTTTGTATGAAGCTTTGTCAATTTAAAACCGATCGGGCTGACACTTTGCATGCAGGTATAAGAAGTATCATAGATGAATGTCATTGTGTATAATACAAGCCTGAGAACAAAAACTGTAGTCTACACTTCAGCTTTACACCGATGCGAAGCGAGGGCGGGCCGCTAGTCTTTCTATAATACGATCCTAAGACTCTGACATAACCTTGCAGCCGGCTGTAGGGTACCCATGAGGATTTCATACCCGCTCCCCCGACTGGGAGGAAACCAAAAAATCGGCGGTTATCATTCGAATTTAAAAAAAATATATAATATCGATTTGATTTTGAGACGCAGTTTGACTTCGACTTGATATTAATTGGTTATTCTAATTTCCGATAAATAAAATAAAGACTCCTGCTCAAATATATTGTGGTAACTACAGGCAACTCGGTTTTTTGTTATGAATACTCGTAAATTCATTGAAAATAAGAATTTTTAAGAATTTTGTGAAAGTGGTAATATTGCGCATTCCATATTTACCCGAGAAACGCCTCTATTTGGTTTATTGCCGTAAGTTACACCACAGTTCAACACACAACACGAAACCATAATCATTTTGATAATTATACAGGATATAACGTCATTGATTGTGAGAAAAACTACAAAATTAAAATAAGCTCCTATTCGACAGGAGACTTAATAATCTGAAATCAGTTTCACGTCAATTTTTGTTGTATCTTTTAACTTTAAAAGTGTTGTGCTTTAAATAAAATTGTTGACCTTTTAGTGGAATATATTTTTATTTATTTTGAGAAATGTATTATGAATTTTAGATTTTATGGACATATTTTATTGACAATATTTGTAATCGTATTGGTAATGCATCCTAAATTGAAGTTATTTTTTATTTTTATAATTTTATTTGACATTTGCTTACATTGACATTGTTTTTTCTTTTATTTATTTTTATTGACATTTATTGACATTTTTACATAGTAACATTAACATTAACATTGATATAATATTGTTAATAATTAGTGTAATTTTTATAAGAATTTATTGTTAGCTTGAAAGGACGACTACACTATTGAATTAGGTATATACCTGTTATAATGGTGTAATGTATTTTGAATAAATAAATAAAAATAAATAAATCTTTTTCGCATGTAACGTTTGAGGGTAAGGTTAGTTTTCTCGGAAGCTTTATTCCTTTACAAAGGAAAAATTTGTAAGCGAATTGCCATGCTAGTGGGTCAGGCAGTAATAAGTTGGTTGGTAACATATCCACAAATATCAATAAAATTTTACCTGGAATTTTGCTGATATTGGTGTCGATTCTATCATTATTCTCTAAACTTAATTTAACATCAGTCTCTCCCTTTCATTCTGTATAGAGAACGACAAGGATACACTATTGTCAAATTTAAGTCTAGGTTCAGATAATCATGCCAGAATTGACATTATTGGCGACGTAGTAATAGTGCAAGTGTGGCCACTGTCGATCATCGCTTTTTTTTGAGTGTGTATGCTGTTGGTCGCAGATGACCTTTACAGCTTCACCGGGTGATGGCGAGATCCTAAGAGGGACCTCAAGCCGAAAACTGGCAAGTGCCTCTAGAGGTATTCCAGGTGGATGGCATTTCCCCACGGGGGAGTCTCCTCTCCGTCTGGAGCCTCCAGACCACAAACAAACATAAGGGGGTCTGTCGTCGATTCAAACTTTTCAGCCCCGCCACGTTTATTTCGTACCGCAGTTACCTATAGGAGTACTCATTATGTAGTAGACACACATGTGCTGTATTATATGTATTTTTTTAACTGTTACTTCTTAAATTTTCGATATTCACATGGTATTTATTTAACGACCTCCGTAAGCCAGAACATCTGAATAGGCTCAGAGGTCCCGGGTTCGAATCCCGGTAAGGCAAAGGGATAACGATGGGGTAAAGTAGGCGAAATTGTATTTAGTCCGTTGGTTAGATTAACAAAAAATAATGGACACTTATTTTTTATTTCGTTAATCGACCTAAAAATGAGACAGATTGTGCGCATATAAGTTTGGGATCGGGGCCACATGATGATAATTTTTAGTAAAAATTTTACGAAAACATGACGTCACGCGACATTTCACACCAATGAATCTACGTAGCGTTTTGATTATGAGAAAATAAAATTACGTCTCCAATACTTTTTGATTATCTACCTGATAAACGAAGAAAGAAAGTTTATCGTCATCCCTATGCACTCCAGTTTAGCTTTGCACGATGACCTAACACCATATACTTATTTTGATACAACCATTTCAAAACAGTAAGGTAGATTTTACGAAGAAACAAACTTTTTATATTCTAAACCATGTTCTGAACTATCATATTTGACGTCACAGAATTTGCCGCCTTCCCGTGACATAACTTTGACATTAGAGTTTTGCCCATGGACTAAGGATTTCCCTATTAGCTTTTTTATAATGTCAAGAATTCGAAAGAGTATCTGTTACAATTACGATTTTAAAAGTGATTTCGAAATTCAAACAACAATTCCAATTTTATTTAAAACATGATCTATTGCATTGCTAATAAAGGTCGAATTTCAAATATATTTATTCATATTGACACAGTTTCCATGTTTTTAGAAGGTAGTGAAATTATATGCATTCTCTACAAAAGAACACTTGTCCGTTTTGACATTTTTCAATCAATCAGTTGGCCCTATCGTACCTAAGTCATGGATGTGTATCTATATTTTTAGATAAAATATATTTATTTATTTATGAGTATATGTATTAATAATAATAATAAGTATTTATTTGCTCCAAAAAATACATATACAAATACTAGCTGTCCCAGGGAACTTCGTACCGCCATAAAAAATAGGGGTTGGTGGTAGAAGGGTGAAAATTTAGGGTTGTATGTATTTTTGTATGATGTATCATAAAAAAATTAAAAAAAAAATCTAAAATTTAAAAAAAAAATAGGGTTGGATTACCCTTAACATTTAGGGGGATGAAAAATAGATGTTGTCCGATTCTCAGACCTACTCAATATGCACACAAAATTTCATGTGAATCGGGAAAGCCGTTTCGGAGGAGTTTAACCACAAACACCGCGACACGAGAATTTTATTTATTAGACAAAAACTTAAAATCTGACATACCAACTTTTTTGGAACAAAAAGGCAATGTGACTCAGCCTTAGACCGCCGTTTTATCGGAAGTCGCTGATATTCTGCCACAACCTTATTTAACTATAACATGCTCCATTTTGTGATACCAACAAGTAAAACTTTGAAAACGATAAAAAAATTAATACATCCATTATTAAATATCTAAATTCAATACAGTTTTGGCCGCAGTATACTGTTTATCTAATAACCACAATTTACATTTATTTTTAAAATTATGTGTAGACATTGAATTGCTATTCATTCATCCATACCCTAGTATCCCATAATATAAGCTTTACAGTACATTGGGGTTAGGCTAATTGATGTGAGTTTTAGAAATTTAATAAATGTTATAAGAGGGTTAAATTAAAATATTGTTTAGTGTCTGCGTAAATTAATTGGTCACAAACACAAACCTTCGTCCCTCTTGCACCACAACCACACCATAATTAATCTTTCAGTTCTACCCCCTGGCTTCAATCCAATCCAATTTTTGTGCACTGGGTACGATTTGTCAGATAATCCTTAAATGTATCTAATACGGTTCCTTTGACCCCCTTGGCTTCGAGTTTTCTGATCAGTAGCGGGATAGAGACGGTGTCGAAAGCCTTGGTGAGATCAAAAAAGAGCCCAACACATCTTTACTTTTTGTCTATTTCCTCAACTGTGTGCTCAACGAGAGACTCAATAGCATCATCGTGTACTTTTGTTTTTCCGGACCCATATTGATTGTCGAAGATTAATTTATTATCTTCAAGAAAATCTATCAAGTTCCTATTCAATATCTTCTCTAATACCTTGGAGATGGTAGGTAGCACTGAAATCGGTCTGATATTATTCCTATCACCATTTATGGAAATCTATACATATAATAATATGGTAAGGAAGCAAAAACTGTACATCGAATATTTAAAAAAAGAGTGGGGTGTGATCAACAATCGATACAGAAACCAAAAATATAGTTTTTTGGAATTTTTGTCTATTTGTCTGTTTGTCTGTATGTATGTCCGGGATAAACTCAAAAAGTACTGCATGGATTTACTTCAAATTTGGCACGAATATTATTAAGAAGTCGGGTCAATATATAGGCTACATATTATCACGCTATCGCCTACGGGGAACGAGTGAACCTTTATTTCTTCAACGCATTCTGTAACAACGTGTAATCTAAGGACGCATATTTGAATGTTGTTATTATGTTAACCATGCTATAAGCTAGTTTTAAACTATCAGTAACTTAGCCCAAAAACATAATAGACAATTTTACAGTTTACGATCCGGGCGAAATGACCACCATACGAAATGACCATATCGCTTTGTTCTCTTTAGAGCAAAAACAAAATGACACCGTCCTTGAAAGCGTTGGGCAAAACCAGGGTAAAATGTTTTTCTTAAATGCTCCTGGTGGAACAGGAAAGACATTTGTTACCACTGACATACATGCAGAGGTCAGGAGTCAAGGCAAAATTGCCGTTGCTGTAGCGTCGTCGGGAATCGCTGCCACACTGCTTCCGGGTGGCAAGACAACACATGCCATATTTAAAATTCCCATCGATATACCAAACCAATAACCCAAACTTCTGATTCCTCGCATTTAAAATGACCATTGAGTTAAGTGATTGATGAGCTTAACTTGGCACTGATATGTTGATCGAGCCTTCTGCAGTTTTATTCAATAGTTCTCTGCCCACATTAGCAAATGATATATAAACGGCATTCATCATCATCATATCAGCCGTACGACTCCCACTGCTGGACATAGGCCTCCCCCAAGGATCTCCACAACGATCGGTCCTGCGCTGCCCGCATCCAGCGTTTTCCCGCGACCTTCACCAGATCGTCGGTCCACCTTGTAGCGGGTCTTCCCACTGAGCGTCGTCCGGCCCGCGGTCGCCATTCAAGAACCTTTCCGCCCCAACGGCCATCTGTTCTCCTCGCTATGTGTCCCGCCCACTGCCACTTCAGCTGGGCTATTCTTCGAGCTATGTCGGTATTTGTTCCTATGGTGAATTATGTACACTTAAGAGTTCCTTAGGTAGTATGTTATTTCTGCAAGAGTTGGTCATCTGCTTTATTACTCCCCAAGTTTTCTTAGGATTGTTCTTAGCCTTTTCAAACTCGGGAATTCCGTATTCCCGTTCACTTTTTTAAGTATCTCGTTGCAGAATTTCCGATAACGTTTATATGTGATTCTGAGTACGGTATTATGTGGCTCTAATGGGTTTTTTTGTGCATTTTGTGCGATGTGCGAAACTAAGTGAACTGTGAAAGAAGTGTCTCAGTTTTTATATCTATAATCAAATTATATATATTTTATATTCCACCTTGTCTAACCTTCTTAGTTTCTGAAATTTTCTATCAATTTAACGCATGTACCTACACAATATACAATTATTTACCACACAAACAGCACACTCCAGGACCCACATTTCACATATAGATATAAGAGCAGTACCTTCTCTATTTAGTTTGTAAGAATGCATTTTTTTTTGTGTAATAGTTGGCAGTTCTTTAATACTGGCTCTGACCCGCATAACATCGCAGGGAAATGGTTGGGGCTGAAAACCAACACGGACCAGGGCATACCTTGGCTCCGCTTACGCTGAGCCTCGTCCTCTTGCCTCCACTTAATATTATATTAATATACATACTTGTAATTTTGTTTTTCCTTTAGGTAGAACGTTTTAATAAGTGTATCATAATTTGGAGGCAATAAAACAGTTATTATTATTCAAAATCAATGGCTAACACCAAATTATTGCCTTATGGTTTTGTTCAGGTTTCGCTTGATTGGTTTTGTAAATGAAAGTAACTAAATGACGAACAGTTGTTATGGGATGTATTTAGGTGACCTGCATTTGCAGCTGGATTATATATTTTTTTAAACTCCTAGTACAGTCTCGGTAGAGTTTTATCCAGCTTAGAAGAACTCATTCGCTCTCTGTAAGGGGATATCAGTCGTTTTACACAGTATTAGTATCCACCAATAATAATTAGTGTGAACGGGCCATTTTGACGCCCAAAAATTATCAGGCTGCAGCAATTAACGAATGCATTCTCTCAGAAATTGAGGGGAAACAAGTGGTCTACACCTCTATAAACACTGTTTTCGACCAAAATGATACCACACATTTACCCGTGGAATTTCTGAACTCCCTTCCAGCGCATACAATCATGCTGAAGGTTGGTGTCCCGATTAATGAACAATGAACTTAGGAATTACTATTCATTAAAATCTTCTCATTCGATTTATTGCATAATAGTAAGTTATATTAATAAACGCAATCAAAGAATATTACTGCTCGTGCTATTGTGGTAAAAGGACATTGGGAACAACAAAGGACACAAGTTGCGCACACATTATTAGTGTTGTGTATAAGAAGGGTAGGTAGGCTACATCGAGATCGCTTTGACATATATATGTGAAACTCAAAGGTGACTGACTGACATAGTGATCTATCAACGCACAGCCCAAACCACTGGACGGATCGGAATGAAATTTGGCATGCAGGTAGATGTTATGACGTAGGCATCTGCTAAGAAAGGATTTTGATCAATTCTACCCCCAAGGGGATAAAATAGGGAATGAAAGTTTGTATGAAACTTTGTCAATTTTAAACCGATCGGGATGAGACTTTCCATGTAGGTATAAGAAGAATCATAGATGTATGTCATTGTGTATAATACAAGCCTGAGAACAAAAACTGTAGTCTACACTTCAGCTCTATACCGAAGCGAAGCGAGGGCGGGCCGCTAGTTAAATATAACTTTATTTCGACATCTTACTTTTGTTTTTGTTGCAGTTCCTGGAACCCCAATGATAGGTACCATAATCTCTGATTTGCAATGAATCACTCATTACACCTCCTGGTCACCTAGATAATATGTCCTATAAATATTGTATCGTCATTTAGTTAGATAAATTTACGATTTTTGTATGTCTCGTTTCTGTCGGGTGTCTGGCTTTTCTTTCTATGGGGCGTGACCGTTCTTTTTTAAGGTGCTCATCATTGATCTGCCATGCGAATGTATAAAAAAAACCTCGAATACATAAAATAAATCGAATATTATTTTTTCAGCAAGAGTTGATAACTATATCCTTTGATTATTTGTATATTACATCTCAAAAAGAATGAGTTTACTTTTCAATTTGTGATATTCCGATTTCTAGGAAAGATTATTTTTTCAATTGCGATTCTCTTGCATTAAAATTGTTCGTTTTGTTAACACAAAAAAATAAATTAATAATAAAGTACTATCGGAAAGTCTCTTGCAATGAAGTTATGGACAGGATATTGGTATAATGACATTTCCATACCACTTGAAAGTGAACAAAGGCTGTCGATCATTTTGTATGAACACAATCATCACTTTTAAACAATTATCTTTTATTTATTAGAAAAATTTGGAATACTTGTGGAGTTAATATTAATTGCTAAAAAATGGCTTTAAAAATATAATGAAATGCATAATCGCAAAATTATTACATACCAATTTAACTGACGACAGTTCACCTGAATAATATCAATAATATTGCTATTTTCAAGTTATTTTTTTTGTATTTTCTTTATTGTTGTAAAAACAACCAATTCATTATCCTTCTAAATAAACCTTAACCCAATATAATTACAAAATAAATACGAATTTCGCAAATCATCATGATGTAATAATGGCTCGAGTCCAGTAAGACAGTATCAAGCCAAGTAACATCATACAAGTACTTCTTTCTACTTTAAAAAATATGAAAGAATACGCGTAAATTATAAAATGGAATATGAAATTCATAAATATTATTTTTATATATTATTTTCAGTTGGATTTTAAGACGAATTGGCCGGCGTTGGATTTTATTTATCCAGAATGGATTGTAGAAAAGGAGCCGTTAAAAAAACAAATTTCTTTAAAGGTTGGTAAAAGACAGCATATGTAGTGAGTACGTTGTGTGTACCGTGCGTGGACAAAAAAATAAACGTGACATTTTGTGAAATCTAGCATCCCTGTAAAGGTGATCAGAGACGGTGAAGATCCTATAATTTTTAAGCCCAAGATATAATATCGTTCGCCGTACAGTCCAATGGACTTTCACGCACTTCGAAGATAACAAACATTTTTATATTAAGTATATCTCAAGATGCTAAGCGATACGGATATATATATATATATGTGGTAAATTAATGGTATAGAGCTGGAGTGCAGTAAAATATGACATAAAAGTAAAAATATACGTGTAAACAGGAAAGCATATTGTTATGAAGTACGTAAAAATTTTACATCAAATATTAACAAAGTGCCAATGTCAACTTTAAGTTTAGAATTAAGATTGTAGCAACCAGTATTACAACAATACATTTCGTATCTTAAGATACAATGACATTTCGGACTCGCAAACTATTCGAATTCGATATTGGTTCGTGCTAAGGGTACAGTTTTATTTAAATTGTTTGTTTTTAAGCATCAATTGTCAGAATAAATAAAAAAAAATTAACAAAAATTGTTTGTCTTATTAAGCAGCTTAAGCATATCGCAAGTCGGTGTTTAGCCGTACTTGCTATTTTTTTTCATAATATAATCCTTAATCGGATTATGAGTTGCGAGAAATGTTTGCTTCGACTTTCTAAAATTCATTAAAAAACTGTTTCGTTGAAAATCTTCGTTAAGATTAAATTCCTACGCGTTCTTTTCTGAATTTAACGTGATGATCTTCTATCCAAATTGATCTAGACTTCGAATGAGCTTCATCAATTTTGATATCAAATTCTGGGTCAGAATCATCATCTAATCAGCAATAAGTCGAATAGCAAATCTATATTGCTATAAATCTATTTTTATTCACCTTGTATAGAGATTTTTACAGACCAAAATGTCTAACACCTAGGACGGATTTCAAGACAGTGAAAAGGTTTCAAAATATATTGGATCTTAACGGTGTGTGCTAATTTAAGATGCTATAATATTTTATCTTATTATATCTTAAGACAGAAAATTATGGCTTCTTCACCGTCTGTGATCACCTTAATGGGTTATCCGTGTCAAACATATGGAGAGTGGTCAGCTGTCCATATTTCACTTGTCTGAATTCATAAACTATATCATATGACTTGAATCTCTTTTCGTTTCAACATCATTATAGAAAACATTGCAATGCGTTTAATATTTTATTTAGTCTATTAGGCAAAATGTTTGCATTTATACACACACCTACCACATTGTTTAATATTTGTGAAATGCTTAGCACGTATCAATCTAATACCTATAACAGCAATTCAAACTTGTCATCTCGAAGCACGCTAACATCCGAAAATCCTAAATAATATTGAGGATAAATTAAAGTATGCATTGGGAGTAAATGGGTGTCATCAACATACAAAATATACTCATAGAATGAGGTTAAACAACATAAGGTTTTTGAAATTTTGATCAATTTTTAATACTTACAAATGGTGGATATAAAATTAAATCCATTTGTAGTTTTAGGAAAATATCATTAATATTGTGATTAGATCACCCGAAGCAATTGTTGCTACTTAAAATTGATGTCAAACTTGTGATTTTAATATTTTTCCATTATTAAACCAAATGCAATCAATTCTTTGTAATACAAAATTTATTAATTAATGATAACGTAGACGAGTTCAGATTGATAGAAAGTCAATAAATTATTCTTAATTTTCGTGCTAAGGACACTACTGTTCGTGTCTGTTTATCGTGGAGTTGTCCGCAAAATTTAAATTTAAAACGTATAAAATCATACCAGGATGCTTCAAATAATATGCCAATACATCGTCCAATTAATAAAACCGCTTTCTTATCACCACAAATTCTTGCAGAATCCACAAGCACAAAATTAAAAATATTATAGATGAAATCCTTTCAATATTAATTTAGTCAAAAAGGAAGTATCTAGTACCTATTATACAGGCTCGGCCTAGTTTAGGTATAAGTGTATTGTTATTGTATTTGTCGTTTTAAGTAGTATTGTCGCTTCTATTAAGCATTAAGAAAACAATTGTTATGTTTTAACTATGTAAAAATGTTGGGGCAAATAAATAAATTTATTATTCATTGAAGTAGAGAAAAGAATCTTAAGTGCCCGCTTTTAGATATTGTGTTTGATAGATAGTTTACTACAATACACCTTTGGTATCTATATGTATATCGTGGTTGTGTGTACATCTGCACGGAGTTGTCCGCAAATCTCTCCTGATCCAAGACTGACCTAGTATAGGTACATATGTTTAGGTTCGCACGGAATATTTGTACTCGATTGATACGTGTTGAAATGCTTCACATGGAATTAATCGATTTGTTTTGCAGATTATTTACTATCTTCTTCTAGCGAAGGTTCTTCTTCTTTTTTTTTATGGCATGCACGGTTTGTGCGTTCAGCCAATGTCAAGTAAAAATTAAGGAAACAGCATAGGAAAAAAGGAATCGGTAATATTACGAAATTTGGAAAGGATCAGGATTGTAGAAAATATACATACCTATTTACATTTAAAGTTTTATATTATTGAGCAAAAGGAAAGATATAATACATTTATACACAGATAGGTCATTAGTATGTAGAAGTGTAGCTATATTGGTCGGGAATGGTATATGAAGTGATGATAAGTCATTTAAAAGTAAGGATCTATGGAACAGAGGACAGGAAAACGCAATGTAATCAACATTTCCCTCATCGAAGCCGCAGTCACGTCTAGGATTATTTATTACTAGCAAACCAAAACCTGATTTAAAAAAAAATGTATTTAATTAATTGAGAACTTCGGAGATTTTGTGTGGTTTCGTTTGAAATTCGTGACTTCTCGAAAACCGGAAGTGCTGCGTTACTCAAATCCGGTTTGTAGTCTTATCAGACTATTCTTAACTTATAACTTAAATATTCTCTTTATCTATCTCTTACGGTTTCCCCCGCTGAAACAGCACCACAGACGGACGGACTTGTCTAATAGATAAGAGATATTGAGTTTGGCAAGATGGGAAGGCACAGACGAATGGCCCAGTCCCTAGCGAAGGTTAATTATGATTAACCTTGTAGCTTCTACACAAGTTTCTTTTTTGCTTTTTTTTTAATTTACTTGCGTGTCCTACAGTAAATACTTATGGTGTATTACAATAAAGAGTTTTATTATTTTTATTATTATCTCTTATCTATTAGACAAGTCCGTCCGTCCGTCCGTCCGTGGTGCTGTTTCAGCGGCCAAACCGTAAGAGATAGATATAGAGAATGTTTAAGTTATAAGTTAAGAATAGTCTGATAAGACTACAAACCGGATGTGAGTAACGTAGCACTTCCGGTTTTCGAGAAATCACGTGATTTCTATTTCAAACGAAACCACACAAAATCTCCGAAGTTCTCAATTAATTAAATACATTTTCTTTTTTTTTTTTGTGAACATTTGGTTCACTGGTTTGCTAGTTATTTTATAATTCCATATTGATTGAATGAATGATTATATGAATTAATTATTTTTAAGACATATAGCACAAAATGGAGCCAAAAATTATTTATAGCCTAGCTACAGAATGTTCAATATTGAAATTTGAATAAAAGAATAAATTATTTACATCAACGAGACACCGGACGAAAGAGGGTGATGTTGCCATCACTAAAATATTACTATGTATTGACCTGTGTGGCCATATAAAAAATCTTATAAAATATAACTTTTAAACTTATGTTGGAAATTAATCAAACAAGCGTTCTTAATTATTCCTCCAGCCAGTTAGAAGTAATACTAAAAATAGGTTCAGCCATAATTTATAAAATGTATCTGTTCATTGTTTTATTATTCATGAAAAGTGGTACGAGAAATATGAAATATGTAATTAGTTATACCTGTTTGTTTGAAAATATCTTGTCTTCGAATACTCGTTCTTTTTTTTTAAAGCCAGGTAGGCAAATGATTCTATTATGTGACCACCACTGTTTATTCTTCGGTTTATGAAAACCAATTTGATTTATTAGTGACTAAAGCAAAAAAATCTTTGAATAACGTAGTTAGTTCATACTACAGGGTCCATAATGCACTTTTTATTTATATATTACCACCTTTGTATCTCCATTATGGTCTGCAATAAATGAATTGAATTGAATAGTCAAATAAAATATCAACTGATACAACTTGCAATTCGCATAAATGATGCATTTTGCTTAGAATTCTTTGATGTGCGTATAAAACCATGCTTTGTTGTAAAACGCCTACAATAATGAATAGGATTAAGTTCTTTGTCCACTTTGTGTGTGCTTCATCAATTCTTAAACTACATCAAAAGATCTTGGAGTCACACTTCAATCATGAATTAATAAAACTTCGTTCAAACCATCTGCCATTTCTAGCAGTGTCCAGTGCCCACTTGCATCAAAGAACTTAAAGAAAATATAACTAGAAAAAATTCCACGCGGTCCTGGCAGCAGACGGGACTCGAACCCGCACCCTTCGCAATCCGAGCGAATGCACTGACCAATTATGCTACCGCGGCCCTCGCGGACCGCGTCGAAATTCCTCTAGCCATTCTTAAGCTGCAAGGCAGCGCCATCTCTTCGCATTATAGGTAACCCACAATGTCAAATGAATACTTTTACAAGTATTAAACATTTGAAAGAAGAAATAGCAATTATAGTTATAATTTTTATTATTTTAAAGCATGTAACTGCTTGATGTTTAAATCTAAAGAAAATATAACTAGAATAGAATAATCAAAGAACTTAATTCATATTAAGGTTTTATCGTGTTTAACACATCATTCCATCTTTGTCAATTGCTTTAAGTCAAAAATTGATAGAATTTGGCATAAATTTGATTAACCTTTGTATCATATCATGTTCACAAATTTTAATTGAGAACTTTGCTGCGAGTGGGCTTAATCTCGTTGCAAAAATATATGAATATTACATTACAACCCCTTAACATATTTGCTTTGAATCGGTCGATTTCACTCGACTCAATTTAATATAATTGAATTAAAATACATGAAATCGACTTCATATTTATTTCCAATTCGGCTACGTACGTTAATGTGAGGGGAACTGATATCGTAAATAAATTAATTTGTTTCATGTGAAGAAGTAAGCATTTCGTATCAGCTGAAAATTTTGAGCAATAACATGAAGAAGCTGAAATGATATGATTTCAGGTCCAGTATCAAGTTGCAATAAGTCCATGCGACTCTTAAATAGTCCTGTCATATATTACACTCGTACATGGTATTGGTTCACGACGTATCCATATTTATAATTATAAATGGATCTCGTCTCGTCATAAAGTTTTGAACACGACATTTTCTCCGATTCACTAGAATTGTACAAAAGATTTTTTGTCAATAATAAAAAACAGGTATCTGGTCTTAAGGGAATTTCACAAGATTTCATCATCATCATCATCAGCCTCTTAATGTCCCCACTGCTGGGGTACAGGCCTTCCCTATGGATGGAATAGGGAGATTGGGCCATGACCCACCACGCGGGCCCAGTGCAGATTGGCGGGTGCTAACGACTGCAGATGCAACCGGGACCAACGGCTTAACGTGCCTTCCGAAGCACGGAGGAACTCGAGATAGAAAATTGTGGTCACCCATCCAATGACCGACCACTGCGAAAGTTGCTTAACTACAACGATCTCAGCCGAACGCGCTAACCACCTGCGCCATCGAGCTCCTCCTCCTCTTCACAAGAATTCCGATGGGTTATTAAGAAAATCTATGCTGTAATGAGCTAAATTTAATTCATCAAAAGCCTATAGTTGAAATGGTTTTTGGCCTTACCTTAAAAACTAAACCTAACTTAACAGTACTGCCGGAGGGATGTAACGTCCGTGACGTTGCAGCCTCCTTGTTTAGGTAAACTCTTTGCTTTTGCAATGCCTACGGTTGGCAGTTATATTAAAAAGTTAATGTCATGATTTTAAGATTTGAAATAAGGAATCGTCTGTCTTTTGATAGAAGGTTCCATTCAAGAGTAGATCTTCAGGCACCAAGCAAACTTCTCGTAGTTAGATAAAAATAATTATACTCGCCTGAAATCTAATATAAAATAATAACCATCGTCAAGTTGTTTTAATGAAGAGTCACGTCCCCAGGTTCTATCCATTCTGGCTAGAGCTCCATAGTACCTACCTATGCCCAGTGCCGTCTTTGACCTATTGGAGACCCTGGGCATCAGAAACGGACCCCAAAAAAGTTATGATCATAAAATGATGTTATATGTAATTTTCCGAAATCATTAAAGCAGTTTCTGTTCCCATTCACCTTAATCACAGCGGTGACACTCTCTGTACGTGAGAGTTCCAGCGTCAGTGACCTTGAGCAGGAGCGTGTATGCGGTAGGCTGAACTTGGAATTTAGACTTGTGCCAATGAATATTTATGCATAGTAAGTTATTAAATGTAAACTGATTCAAGGATACTGGGGTAAATAATGAAGGATAGGTTTGATTTTATAATTAATTTTTAATCTTTTAATGTAGGTACTATAACAAATTGCTAACTTTTATATATTTTCTCCATTTTCGATTCGTTTTATAATTCTTATTATTATCTAAATAATAATAAGATTGCGTAGCGTAGTCAGTCTGTGCGTGCAATGCAGTGCAACGCTATTATTTTACTATTTCGCTACTGCCATGCCTTCGGTCGAGGCAGTCGGCGACTGCCCTCTCCACGCCCCGCGCGCCGCGCAACGCCCCCGCGCACCTCCAGACACCCACACATAGCAGCGGGCGATTTTACGAGCACACATGCTTAAGTGTCGCTTCTTTTCGCGTAGTGTATATATTCTGTGCCTTAATCGGAATACTCAGATGTATATGTATACACAGATGTATTCACCGAACGCTTCACTTATTCCTATTTATTCGTTGTTCCGAATCAATCGTGTAATAATGTTTTTTTTTTTGACGAGTAGCCAAATATGAGGTAATTTCACAGCGTTTGCATACCAGATAAATTAAGTTGAAATTAAAATATTGGTATAACGTTTTGCCTCGTATCCATGATTCCATTTCAGTTAAGTACTCGAATTCGGTTTTTAAAACCCATTTACTGCTTTATTTTCAGAAAATTTGTAACTTTTTTTTTTATTGGTAAAATTATTAATGTTTTTTTTTCTTTCTCAATTTTAACTATCTGAACTCCTTTAAATATTTTATGTTATAATGGAAACTTTATTGATGTATGTTTTGTTAATTAGATCTAGGTATGAGTATTAATTCATTGTTTGTTCCCCAAATAAAGATTAAATAAAAAAATAAAATAAAAACTATGAACACAAGATAGACCTCTGTATAATTGATGTATTTGGATGTTTTTTAAGAGAGTCGTAACATAGCTTTTTTTGAAGTGAAACTTCTTTATCGGCGTTGGAAAAAAATTTACCGTCACATTTTTCGGTTACGCGTCACATTTTTCCGTTACGCGCCATCTTTTTTTATATTAATAGTTGATAGCTGAATGATCACACTGTCGCCGGCGAGAACTCTCTCTACTCGTTTGTAGCTGAGTGACAATAGTTATTAAAGATAAGACTCGCTCAGCCAAACTCGCATAGCGATACTCGCTCAGCGATACTCGCTCAGGGATACTCGCTCAGCGATACTCGCCCAGCGATACTCGCTCAGCGATTCTCGCTCAGCGATTCTCGCTCAGCTATACTCGCTCGGTTAAGCTGGCTTGGCTGTCAAAAGCCGTGCGCGTGCATTTTAACTCAGGACTGCCAATTCGTTTCTAGTTTCTACTCGCTTATCGTTCATCGTCGGAGGTGGAACATGTGCCTTAGATTACTGAGCCGTGTAATCATAACAGTTTCATAGGCAGTAATTTGTATTCATGTCTATGATAATAAAATCCTTTTGTTTAAACTTTATCTAATTTAACTTTATTTAACCAATTTCTGGAAAGTTGCATGTAGATCATTTTTCGAAAAATAAGGCCATAAAGAAGTTTCACTTCTTACGTGTGTACACTAGTACACGCACACATTTTTTTTTGATATCATTAAAATCTGTGTTTACCGTAACGATTTACTCTGTACGAATATTCTTTATTAGCAAAAAATTATCTGTCAACTAATTGATTATACACCGTGTTCCTGAGGTTATACACTAACTTTGGCATGTTATTCAGACTATTAAATTGATCATTTTATAGTATGGGCACTTTTATATATTCCAATTTCTTTAACATTTTTTATTTTCATACAAACTAAATGCTTAGATATCTCTTATCTATTAGACAAGTCCGTCCGTCCGTCTGTCTGTGGTGCTGTTTCAGCGGCCAAACCGTAAGAGATAGATAAAGAGAATGTTTAAGTTATAAGTTAAGAATAGTCTGATAAGACTACAAACCGGATTTGAGTAACGTAGCACTTCCGGTTTTCGAGAAATCATGTGATTTCTATTTCAAACGAAACCACACAAAATCTCCGAAGCTCTCAATTTTTTTTTTTTATTTTTTTTTTTGGTGAACATTTGGTTCACTGGTTTGCTAGTAATTTATCTAATATGAATTACTCTTTACCTGAGCTGGCAACGTCGCATTTGAAACTTTAGTTCACATGTTCACATAAACTTTTTGAAACTATTCTTGACGTCAACAATGCTTTATAAAATTTTGACTTTTGTAACTATGACTTAATGACCATTGACAAAGAGTTGATAGTTTGATAGTTTTGGTTGCACAAAGACTCTTTCTCACTGCACAACACAATGAGGGCTATCGCGTATGAATCCGCCGCTAGAGGCGCTAGTGTAGCGTGAGGTCTCCGAAATGTTAAATGTTATTGCTTGTTGGTTGACTACGCGGGTTTATTTCTAATTAAATTAATGTTGTGAATAATTGGTAACAATTCGGCTTAATTATGGCAAATATGAGTTATGTGGCAATGAATGTCAGTTATTAAAAATTTGAGCTTAGAAAAATGATTATGTTCCTATTTTTTCCGAATAAAACGGAACTGCGCGTCACTGTGGCATGGCCTATTATGTTTAGGATATGGTTCTTTTGTGTTAAAATACGATCTAAATGTAGCCTTTGATTTCATGTGCGTATTAATAAACTTTAAAAGTTACAATTTAGGACCTCACTCAACAGTGGCGCCATCTGGTGAGGCAGAAAACGGTAGCCCTCATTAAGTTGGTTAAACTTAAATTACCAATAACTTAAAAACTATGCTATTCAAACTACTACTTTCCTTGTACAATATGTTTAACAAGAGCTATAGAAGTTTTATTCAAAGTTAATGTATATCCTCAGGAACACGGTGTATATGTTTACGCTGATTTTTGGCGTTGTGCCTTATACCGCAAACAAGCTAAGCTGGTCACCCCTTTCTATTATATAATAATGTTTCTGCTAATGTGTGTATGATAGATGAAACACCGAATACATATTTATTTACTTGATACTATAAAGTTAAAACTATAAAAATCTGGGACAGCTACTATATAAGATAGAATTCGGGCTACATATCCAAATGGAAGAAAGCTTTTATTGTTATTGTATACTATTTAGTTGCAAAATAAGAATGTCACCAGTTACAATAGGGTATTTGACAAGTTTTAGGAAACGATCTCACGTTATTCACTAATTTTTATAGAGTCCATAAAAAGTGGATATTCATCATTATATTGTGTATTTTGGTAAAAAAACTAATTTAAAAACTCTATTTTTAAGTTGCCGCGGAAAACGTATCTTTGGACAATATGGCGGCTCACTGGTGTGTGACGTCACACGACTGTCATTAAAACGTCAAACCGTACAATCAAATGCCACTTCAACCGGAAGTTTACTTGCGTGTGGCGTCATTTTAGGCTCCACCAATCCAAAGCGTTTTGAGTCACGTGACAATAGACAAGAAAACTATTATCTTTATCGTGGGTTTTTAGTAAAATTATGAATATGTTTTCTGTAAAAATGGTAAAAACTCCTGCCAATATTCATTCTAAATACAGATGCTAACAATTGGCACTTTATTTTTAATGCTGTCAAATACCCTATTATAGGAATCGGATGATCTCAATAAGCGAGTAACTTATAGCTGTTATATTGTCTTTTGGCTTAGATCGCCAGTTAAGTTACAGAGCTGTCTCGGGGGAACTAACATATCCCACGTTAGTGACGTACGAAAGAGTATTATCTTCAAAAACAGTGTTTTGAGATATCGCGTTTTGAAGATTTAAAAAATCATAGAAGCGGAACTACTTGTTCAAAAGTTTAAAATGGTACCTTGATTTAAAGGTACATTATCCTTCTTTATGTTAAGTAAGTTTAGTTAGTTTATCAATAGTAGTTTTTATTACTTTTATGTGACTGGGTAAAGAGGCCTATAAGCAGTTCAAATGGCTCATGTTAAAATTAAAACTAGTATCGTTTTAAAATAATTTCACTGAAAATAACATATTAAATAAAATTGAACAGGCTTTTTAAATAAAACTTCAAACTTGTAATAATTTGAACGGGCAATAGGGTATTAACTCAACTTAATACTTATATTTTTTATTATTTTTAAAGCATGTTGTAACTGCTTGATGTTTGAATCTAAAGAAAATATAATTAGAAAAAAATCCACGCGGACCAGGCAGCAGACGGGACTCGAACCCGCACCCTTCGCAAGCCGGACGAATGCACTGACAAATTATAACTAAATACTGTTATAATTTAATACTCTTTAGAATACTCACATTCATAAATTTTGCCTAGAAATTGACGACATGTGTTGCTATAATTCAGAAACTATTTCGAATTAAAATACAATTATCTTACCAGTTTATAGAGAAAAGAATGTAGTTTACGAAAAGCAAATAAAAAAATGAATGGCTCTGCCGATTTAATACCCTATTGTTATTAAAGTGCGATATGTACCTACTCGGTAGAGCTATGTCGTCGACATTGTTGCGTAAAGACAATATCGCATTAGCTTTGTGAGTAGGCTTGCCAGGTGTCCGGCTTTAGCCGGACATGTTTGGCTTTTTGCGGTCGCGTCCGGCCAAATATGTACGTGTTTGGCCTGTCCGGCTTTTGTCAGGCTTTTTATCAGAGTGGCGATTCGTACGACGATGGGCGGACGAGCGTCCGAGCGGACAAGAGAGCAGACTGTTGCATAACATAATGCATATATAAAATGCATATATATGGCACACAGTCCATTTTCGATCTCATTCTCACTTTACATCACGTATAAATACTTTTTTCAACAGCCCAGCAGTAAAAACATTGTTTGGCAATAAAAAAAAATATGTCCTGCTTTTAGGGCAAAATGTCAGGCCTTATATAGTGCGCAGTCCGGCCTTTGCATTTTATGGCCTGGCAACCCTATTTGTGAGTCACTGTGTAAAATCATTATCATTAGGCCGTATACAGAAAGAAAGCCGATTAAAGCAGATCAAGCAAAATGTCGGACTCATCGGACGATGATTTGGTTTTGTTAGAAAATATTTATTTAAAAATGCGAAAAACAGCTATACATCCTATAAATAGAGAAAGGAAACGTTTCGGAGAACACCATCATTTATTTGTAAAAAAAAAAAATTTGATGAACAATAATTTTATACATATACAAGAATGATTCAAGAAACATTTTATTACATTTTGGATTTAGTGAAAAACCGTTTGATGAAAAATTGGGGCAATTGGCATAAACAACCAATCCTTCCAGAAGAAAGACTTGTTGTCACCATTCGGTTAGTACGAAACAAATAATTTTTCATCCCACCACCTCGGAAAGTGTAATTTTGCGCTTCGAAATCTGGCTGGAAAATTCTATTTTATTCGCTTGAGCGGCAAAGTAGATTTGAATTTAGAACATCACATATAATGAGTACTCAATATAATTGTAAATTCAAAACGTCATTAAACCTATTTAATGTAACCTCTATGGTGCCAAATTTATGATTAGAACTTTTTAAATTGTGAAAAAATTTAAATTTGGAACCTTCTTGGTTTCTTTGTTTTATTTGCGTGCTTCGCGCCATTCTAGTTTTTCACGTTTTATTGCTTAATATAATTAACATAACCTAAAAACTGTACAAAAAAATCAACTAAAATGAGTGACATTAGCGACGATGAAGTTTATCTAACGCCAACTGAGTTAACTGAAACAGTTAATAATGCGCAAATGAGCCTTCTCCCTCAGCAATCACGAGAGAAGTATTTGAAACAGTACGATATATTTAACATGTGGCGACTAGCTAAAGGAGCAAAAACTTTCTCCGAAAACGTTTTGCTGGCATATTTTATAGAATTATCTGAGACCAAGAAAGCAAGCACGCTATGGAGTACGTATTCAATGCTAAAATTAACAATTAAGATGAAGAAAGACGTTCATATCGACACCTATCATAAATTAGTGGCATTTTTAAAAAGAGCCTCATCTGGTTATAAACCAAAAAAATCGAAGGTTTTCACAGCATCTGAAATTGCAAAGTTTATTAATGAAGCACCTGATTCCGTATATTTAGCGGCAAAAGTAAGTCAATACGTGTAATTTTTTGTTGTTGATAAAATTGTACATAGTACTTACAATATTTTTAATTTGATTAATTTATTTACGATTATAAATACTTCTTTTGTTACAGGTTGTTCTTATTATTGGTATAACCGGAGCATGTCGAACAAATGAACTTACACTACTTAATGTCAATAACGTATCAAAATATTCTCATAATTCTGATGAATTGCTATTAATTAATGTACTAAATACCAAGACAAAAAAAGACCGCAACTTCGTTATTCGCAAGGAATATGTAAACATTGTTCAGAAATATCAAGCTTTACGTCCTTCTAACACCCCAATTGAACGATTTTTTCTACAATATCGCAACGGAAAGTGTATCCGACAACCTATGGGTCAGAATAAAATTGGCAGTATTCCACGAGAAATAGCAACTTTTCTCGGACTTTTAGAACCCCCGTTATACACCGGTCACTGTTTTAGAAGAACCTCAGCCACACTTTTGGCCGAATCAGGGGCTGATCTTCTATCGCTTAAGCGCCATGGAGGCTGGAAGTCTAATTCGGTTGTAGAGGGATACATAGAGGATTCAATCCAAAGTAAATCAAAAATTTGTAATAGTATCGTGGAGGCCATAACGCTGAAAGAACCTCTGTCAGATTCTTGGTCTCGCCCTTCTACATCTAAAATGAGCCCCCATAAGATTGGAAACAATAGCCCTCTCTCGCCAACATTTACGCCAATAGAATCCAATGAATCGGCACAACTATTTAAAATTACTGATACGAGTAGTTTACCACAAAACAGCGCACAATTCACAAACACCAACATAACATTACCTAACAAAAATATTAAACTTAACATAAGTAACTGTAGCAACGTTACATTTAATATTTCTTAATTATTTTCTACTTCTTATTATTTTCTTCAATTTATAGATTATCTTAATGTGTTTTAATTGAAATAAAAATATTTTGTCATTATAAATTGTTTTCTTTTTCATTTTGTCATTTCCTCGCTGAGGTGGGATGAAAAGTTACGTATTGCACTCGAGTGGAAAGATTTTTCACCTTGTGCTCGTTTGTTTCCCTCGCTAACGCTCAGGATTCTAATTTAGAATCACTCGCTGCGCTCGTGATTCAACTTTAGAATCCTTCGCTTGCTCGGTCATCCAAATCGAGCACGCGGTTAAAAAGGAACTTTCCACTCTTGTATAATAAATAACTATTAGCGCTTAGTTAATAAAAGATAAAGTTATTAGATTTATAAAAAGATTATAACTTAGATTGATTTAATCTAAGGATAATAATTCAAATACAAATTATTTATTATTCGGACCAGCGCGTGTCGGCGCTTATCGGCGCCGATCGGCTTTCGGCTTTCTTTCTGTATACGGCCTTAGCCTAACCATTTCGGTTTTTTTTTGTTGCTGATGTCGTCTCATTGGTGAGTCTTAATGTAAAATTTGAACGAGAAATATTAATTAACTCAGAAAATAAACGTACTACACTGTTTTACCTCGGTAGCCGGTTATAGAAGAGTCCATCCTAATTAAGACTCAGTCTCACTTTTTATTATAAAAAATAAAAATGCAGGAGTTTTATATTTAACCAAGAACGTGGCCTAAGATTTACAAGAAAATATTTAATTTGAAAAAATAACTTCTTTTCCTTTTTATATCACTCTTTGGAGGCAAAGGCTACCGACGAAGCTTATGCCTTTCCTGGCTGGCGGCTTCCCTTATATGAACTTTATTAAATCACTTTTAGTTAGTTAATTCTTTTGCCAATTAATTGGCTCTCAGTATAATAAAACATAGAATACCCAGTAATTTTTATTAAAAATTGTTACCGCAAACTCGAGAATAAAGTTCTTTGACGATACATCCCAGAAAGAGTAATTTAGTATTTCTTTGCTTTTGAATAAAGGGCTAAGTAATAAATTAAATAATGTTTCTTTTCGTTTTAGGGTTCCGTACCTTAAAAGGAACTCTTATAGGATCACTTTGTTGTCCGTCCGTCTGTCAAGACCATTTTTCTCAGGGACGCGTGGAGGTATCAAACTGAAATTCATATCTAATACTCATGTCTACTGTCCCTTGGAGTTGCGAAAAAAATCAAACTTCTAAGCTAAAGCAATCAAAAGATACAGCCGTTTATTCCGCAAATTTTCGAGACTCGTACGGGAAGCAAAACCTACAGTGTACTCCCGTGAACTTAGAATCTTGAAATTTGGTACGAAGTGACGTCTTATAGTACAGAAATTGGAAAAATTGCGAAAACAGTAAATTCTTAGTTACATCATATAATAAAAAAATGGATGCGTGTAACTTATGTACGCGCGTGAGAAGTTATACTTCTTTAGCATCATTAAAAATATTTTTTAATTGCATGCAAATAATTAATAATTACAATAAATAATAAAAGGACTGGAAAAGGATAGTTAACACAGTCAATTAAGTTCAGTTTTAATTTGAAAAATTAAATAAATATTCAAAATATTCAAATAAAAATCACTACTGAATTTAAGTTATTAGTCCATATGTAATTAGCACTTGTAAGTAACTAAAACACGTTGTGTCTATATAGAAACTAGAAACATGTGGATAAATATTATAAATATGAAAACAGTGATCAGAGGCGACGAGCGTGCCAACATTGTTTTTGACAACGCGATCATCTTATGGAGCTCCGTGGATCGTTCAAAATACCTTTCGAACAGATGTCTAATAATGGTGGATTATTAACCACTAAGTGGTTAATAATCCACCATTATTAGACACTAACATTCATAACGCGCCCGCGGCCAACTTCATGGTGTTACTATTGTGTTACAGTGATGCGCGCGCATCTCGAAATTTCACTCACATGATTTTTTCATAACGCGCCCGCGGCCAACTTCATGCTGTTACTTTTGGGTTACAGTGATGCGCGCGCATCTAAAAATTTCACTCTCATCATTTTTTCATAACGCGCCTAAAAAGTATAACTTCAAAAATATTTTTGAAAATTTTAAACTTACTACCTCTTTTCTCATGAACGCGTAGAGGTATTAAATTGAGTTTGTACGGAACCCTTGGTGCGCAAGTCCGATTCACACCTGACCGGTTTTTTTGTTCATAAATTGTTGTCTTTTACACCTGTTTTAAACTACTTAATGTCAAACACAAACATTTTATTGTTAAAGCCAATTGATTTTGCAATAAAACAATTATTATTATTGCAAAATCAAAATATAAATGTAATGAAGACAATGGGTCTATTGCTTTCTGTTAACAAATATATTACCATAATAGTTAGAAATTTAACGAGTAATATTATTTTTATTATAAAGATATGGGGCCGTTCATAAAATACGTCACGCTAAAATCAGCTTTTTCCGACCCCCTCCCCCCCTATTGTCACGCTGTGTCACACTTTCTGTGACAAGAGGGGGTCTTGAAATATTCCGTCACAAAAACGGAGACCCCCCCCCCCCCTCCCCAAGTATGATTAATTTCAATTGATAGTACACAAATTTTAAGAATTTAAATATTTATTTAGTTTTTATAATAAAATTTAAATATATAAATATGCGCTAATGTCGAAAAATAAACATGAGTAAATATATCAAGTTACAATTTATTGTATAATAAAACTATATACGTTTGAATGTCTATATGTTTACTAAATACGAAATAAATGATTTTCTATCTTGATGAAAATTGAGAAAGAAAAATAGTTGAAAGGAATACTAATTTAAAAAAAAATTATGAACGACGATCGTCACGTTGCCGTAGACCCCCCGTCCCCCCTTGTCACATCTTGTCACACTTAGCAAGACCCCTCCCCCCCTTGTATGCGAACGTATTTTATGAACGGTATAATTTATGGGACTAAGGTATATTTTAAATATATAAAGCATAAATCTGCAAGCATATCTGAATATATCGTAAACCTATAATTATACTGGTAAACTGTAATTATAATCAGATCATTTTCAATGTCTTAATATTAAACTGCCTGATTTAATTTAACGCCTGAGGACTCTCTCTACTCTTGAATTATTCACACCTTTGAATGAAGCTATGAAACAAATTCTTCTAAAATTAAAATAACAAATTTGGCATACCTTAGGAAATTTCACTTAGAAAGAAAGAAAGAAAGAAAATATTTATTTGAGACAACATGTGTAAGTAAGGTGTTGTGATTTTAGTGGTGCATAACATGTCGTGCCGATATGGGCATACAAATTCAGCAGGTTATTTGAATAGCATGTCAAAAATCTTAATATTCAATAATAAAACATGTCAAATTCAAATGATTTCAATTCAATATAAAAATGTTAAAATTGATCAAAAAAATAGAAATAATAATAATCAAAACATAATTTGTTAAAATATGCCAATAATAAAACATATTAAATTCAAATGATTTCAATTCAATAATAAAATGTCAAAATTAATCAAAAAAATAGAAATAATAATAATAAAACATAATTAAAATTCAAAATTTGTCATTTGAAAATTCCGATACATCATAATAACATTTATCTAATAATATATTTTTAATTTTCTTCTTATATAAATTAAAATTTAATTCTTTTATATATGTCGGGAGTTTATTTAGGTACAAACAAATAGCTCCAATCAGTTTAAATACATTTAATGAAACAAATTTTATACAGATACGCTTAATTATCATTGCTACAGTTATACGTTATAAGTTTCTTATTAACGATGTTTTTCAGCAATTCCATTCGCATGTCTATAGACAGAGAGCTGTAACCTGTAACGCTTTTTGTGTGAAAGTGATTATTTTCAGTACATCTTTCCTGGCATTTGTCTTGACTGTATCTAATTTCGTGATTTATTTAAAAAAATCCATTTATCTACCGTGTAACTTTTACTTAGGCATATATTATATAGAAATTAATCTTCCATATTACATTCGCTTGATTAGTATGTATCGCAAATGAGGACATCCTTAAATATCAGTGATATTTCAAAGTACTACGATAAGACCAAATACTAATCGAACCACATTATATTCGTATTGTTTTAAACCATCGTAGTAACAAAGAAATAGATTATAGAAAATTAGCAAGTGCAATTTTGTGTGTGATCTGTAAATGTCTATGATTGAATTTGTAACCGAAATAGTTCATGCAATCACCTTATCTTTAATTCATCCAAAAGGGATACTGTTCTTTTCAATAAAATCACATCAATCATTCTAATTAATTTAAATATTTGTTTTCGTGTGTGCAGAATGGAGGCGACGTCTTAGTGCTGATTCATCAGATGCTTCGTCGAGTCCTAAACACACCCATGAAACATCGCAAGATACATCAACCAATTCCTCGTTAGAGAACGAATCAATCTCTTCGGCACAGTTGTCTCTGCGCAAATTGACAATTTCCAATAAAAAAACTACTTTTAGCGACAAACCTGTACTTGAGCCACCTGAGACTAGCAGCGAGGCCAAAAATAAATCTTCAGACAAAGTTGATCATAGTTTACGACCCGCAATACACACAAAAAGCAAAGATTATAAGAATAACAAAAAGTCTAGCAAACACCATCACAATGAAACCATCGAGGAAAGTGATACTATTAATATACATAACAATCCATTAAGTAATCCGAACTTCACAAAAGAAGGTACAACGCAAATACCCCTAACAAAAAGAACAGAATCTTTAGATTCTCCGACACAGAAAAAATCTCAATTATTTGATTCCTTTGGGCCGATTGACAGACGGAACCAGACCTCTACTCCACGTGGGACTGAAAAGAGGAGTAATTTGAAAAAAAACGTAGCATTTGAATCGTTCTCAAGTATTTCCTGTGCTGGGTCAGATGAACGATTATCAGATGAAATAAATGAAGAACTAACACGCAATGATAAAAAAAATTTGATTAATTCTGGACTGCGTTATGCTCTTTCGCAGTCGATTCCTGTCAGCTCTGACAGGCTGTACAGCGACAAACTATATTCCAAAGATCGCGACTGTTCCTTTTTGTTTTCTCGTACCACCTCTCCCAGGAGGCAACGCTGTACATCACTCGATTTTGAAGAATTCCCTCCATCTCCCGCTCCGGGTACACCCCTAACGAAGAGTGTCAGAGTGCGTACAGATTCTAATGAAAGCGTATGGTCACAATCGAATGATAATGGAAACCAATGGCAAGGTGAAACAAATGCGGATGAGAACCGATTCGATCCTGGTCCCAGAGTTGCATTTCTCAAAGTACCTGGCCACGACAATGGCTTCAATTATGAAGTATTAGAACCAAATAGACACGATCCAAACAAATTTACATCACTTGATCGTCAAAACTATCGGAGACAGAGCCCAATTACTGAGGCATCCTTTGCTGAAAGAATATATGAACAATTCTGTCCCAAGCATAGTGATTTAAATAGGAAGAATAGGAAGCTGCCTAAAGAGAAAATGAACTCTATGGATGACCATGAACGTAAAATAATAATCGAGTTTTGCCATCTTTTGGAAAAATCGAAACAATTGTTTAACGGTCTTAGGTAAGGTTAATTGTGACTTTAATAGACACAAACAATACATTCTGTTATATAACAAAAGTAGAACGAAGTTTATTCAGTTTTTTTCCAGCTTTAATAAGACCGTCCGTTTAGAATGGTATTAAGTAACTATTGTATTAAGGTTATATTTATTTTTGTGACTCATACTAACTGAATATAAAATTTCTATTTTATATTATTATTAAAAATATTTTCAGGGAATTGCCCCAATATGGGCACAAACAATGGTATTTGTATTTTGGAAGAACATTCGATATTTATACACGTTTGTGGAAATATCAGCAGCAACATCGCGCCATATTGGATTCCAAATATGGAATGAAACGATGGCAGATTGGCGAAATAGCATCAAAGATAGGCCAACTTTACTATCACTTCTAGTAAGTCATCTGCTTTATTATTAATACAAATATGATTTCCGCTGCATCAATTCTTATATAATGAAAGAAATGTTTATTTCCCATTATTTTAGTCTCAGAACCAGTGAAACAGCTTACTTGAACGAAGCATACTCATTCTATTATGCCATAAGAGGAAGATGCTATTACACAAAAGCAAATAAGGAGGACAAATGCGAATTAATGGTAAAGAAGTTGAGATACTATGCCAGATTCATCGTGGTCTGTCTTTTACTGAAAAAGATGAAGTTGGTTAAGGATTTGATTAAAGAACTCGATAGGCAGATAATAGAATATGGCAACACATATGACCCCGATGACCAGGTTGAGTGGACGGTGGTTGTTGACGAAGTGAAGGCGTTCATTCACGCAGAACCAGTGGTAGCTGTCATAGACCACGAAAACTATTCAGTGATTATATCCAACAGGTAAGTGGTAGTAATCAAGCTTGTATGAAAAACTAAAGAAACTATTACCCAATAGGAACAGCTATTAATTTATTTGCACCTTTGGCCCATAAAGTACACCTTAAAAAATATTTTAGTTAATAGATTGTGAAGTTTAGACATTTTTTTTGCAAAGATGCCGCCTGATTCGAGCTTTGTCATGCAGTTTACATGTTTCTCCTGTGTACTTTTGTAGGAAACTTAATGTTAATCTACCATTCATTGTATTTTTTTAGAATAACACCATTGACTACACCAGCAATAGAAAAGACACCTCAAATGAATCTGACGCTACAAGAGGTCCTTATCGTGGGCAGCAGCTCTCAACAGGTCAAGTTTTCTGAATTGACAATGGACATGTTCAGGATGCTGCAAACGCTAGAAAAGGAGCCGACAGGCGAAGTCCAGCACAACTTCGATGAGTCTCCCCGCGCGAGATATACCTCTACTCCGAACGCACACGGCCAAGGTATTCTTATAATTTTAAGTGCCTTCCATTCATTAGAACAGAAATAAATTAATCATGTCTCAATTAAGTACTTTTTGTAATCATATTTTTGTGTGCTTGGCTAACGTTGTCAATCGACTGTTTTGCTCCAACATTGATTTAAATTTATTGTTATATCTGCGCGAATCTGTCTGTAAACAATGTTACTTTATGCATCTGAAGCTGCTGAAGCGAATTTAAAATTATTGGATATTGCGTTCATTATTTCAATTGTGATTGTATTATGAAGCAAAATATTTTCCTGTAGACTTTTAAAATATAATTTTACAAACAAAACTTATGCTGGATATGTTTAATGTGGTTTGCTCATATTGCATTGTTCGTGGAATAAAATAGACCAATAGTAATCAAATATGTTGCAACTTGGATATTCAAATTAATGTTTCATTACTGCATCTCTTCTCTCTGCTAAATGTTTTCATTGTATATTTCCCAACATCAACATGAGATTAAATTTGCCTCTGCAAAATTATTTTTCCGTCCATTGTATTTCAATAGGGATGATGACTAATTTTTTTTTCTTCATTTATCAGGAAGTTTATGAAAAAGTATTGGACACGTATTTTTTCTTTTTTCACATAATATAAACATTACTCCCAAACTTTGACGCGCTATAACTTTGTCATTTTTTGGTTGATTGCCCAAAGAAAAAATACGTGTCATTATTTTTTGATCATCTAACTGACGGACTAAACAGAATTTCGTTTACTGTACCCCGTCATCACTCCTATTGATAAATTTTATGATGAACGATAAAAAATCTATAACATTAAATAATGCTTTGCTGAATAAATTTGCCAAATTTTCATAGTAACCATTCCACGAATGAGACCGAGAGCAGAACCCTAGACCGGTTGGTTGTTGTAGATGGCATTGACCCCAACGCAAAAATGCCGAACCCGCACAAGTACCTCCTGTTCAAGCCGTCCCCGAGCCAGATTCTGGTGTACCTGGCAAGCGGCTGTAACGACCTGCCTCCCAACGGAGTCCTGTTACTCTACATTTCCGCAGATGGGCACATCCCTCAGCCTCAGAAGCACGCTGAAGACGGTAAGAACATGACAGATAAGGGGGCGTCCATAAATTACGTGAGATGTTTAAAGGGGGAAGGGGTCGAGTCAAATCTCATCTAATCTTACGTTGGAGAGAGGGGGGCTCTCGGCAAATATCACGCAATATTTTTTTCTGATTGAAACAAAAAAAAATATACTGCTCCATTTAGTCCAGATTGTACATGCCTAAGATTTAAACTCTCAGCAATATTGATTACTAGTCTTAAATAGGTAGTCGTAAATAAAAGAACGAAGCAATTTTTTTTTCTTTTTACAATAACAATCCAACGGGTTTACCTAAGAAAGTCACATTATGAAAAATCTCACGTGAGATTGGGGGATGGGGTATGGGGTTGTATAAAATCTCACGACATCTCACCAAGGCCCCCCTTGGTGAGATGTCGTGATGGAGGAACAGAAAATTCAAAAAAACACCTCACGCAATTTATGAACGCCCCCTAAAGACAGCATTCTTTTATTAGCGACCGCGAATCTTAGACTACGCAACCTTTCTATTAGGGATGGGCGTTTTTAAAATAACGATGCGGGATAACGATGCCAGGTTCGGATGCGCGCATCCGATGCGACGATGCCGTTATTGGATACCGATGTCACCTACTTTTTGTCAACGTTACCATAGTAACAATGCCACAAACTTATCTGTGCTGGTGGAGATGTCGCTAGCGGTGAACAAAAATGTCAAAATGCTATGGATCAATTGTAGTTCAAATTTTTGCCAACGGCACAGAAGTTTGTGGCACTGTTGCACTGTAGTAACGTTGGCAAAAACTAGATGGCATCGGCATCCATGTCGTATCGGATGCGCGCATCCAAACCTGGCATCCTGCCTGCGTTCAAAACCTACGCTCTGAGTGAAATTTTTTATGTAATAATTTTGCCAGCATTCAATTTTTTCAGATAACATACCGAAAAGTAAATAAACAGTTTACGATTACATTTTCAAATCCTGATTCAAGGAATCGAAGAGCTCACATAAAACACGCATCTATAAAAATTCATATTGCATTGTATCCTGTGATACAAAATATCGACATTCAGTTGACATCGATGCGATGCCGGCATCGATGCGGGCATCCGATGCGATTTATCCGATACCGATGCGCATCGATTTCAAAAATATCTAAAAACGCCCATCTCTACTTTCTATGCTTAGCTTTCCGATGTTGTCGACGACCGCGACAACCACAGAACACAATAAGAGGTTAGAATGGCTTTGTGGGCAGGGCAGGCGCACCACTAGAACGGGTCCGCACCGAGGCGCAGAGGGAGGCTCTGTGCCGATGGTTGTAGGCACTTGCCAACCCAGCCGCTGGCCACCGGACGATCGAGCCGATTCGTCCAGTGTTGGAGGAGTGGGTAGGGCGCCAGCGGGGCACCCTCACCTACCGCCTGGTGCAGGTACTGACCGGACATGGGTGCTTCGGTCACTACCTGCACCGAGTCGCCCGTCGGGAGGAGACGCCGCGGTGTCATCTCTGCGCCTCTCCCGACGACGGAGGAGGAGGCCTCACGCTGCCAAATATGGTAAGAGCCATGCTTGGTAGCGAGAGAACCTGGAGGGTTGCCGCCTCCTTCTGCGAATCGGTGATGACGCAGAAGGAGGCAGCGGAGAGGGAGCGGGAGGAGGACGCTCTAGCCGCCCCTCTCCGGCGTAGACGGGTGGGCCGAAGAAGGCAGGCAGCGTTGACTGCCGGTCTTCGACGGCCCTAAGGTGGTCTGGGCGCGGCCTGACCAGCCGCACGTCCCAGGTTCCGCTCCGGCATAGGCCACCACGTCTGGGGACTGCCTAGTACCCTAGCGCAGTCCCCCTGAGGCGCGTCGCCCGGTCCACTCGTTGAGCCGGGCCTGCCCGGGGGCGTGCTCGGAGAGGTGGCGCACGCAGGTGCGCCGGCCCCCAGACGCCCCCATATGGGCGTAGGAGGGTACCGGGGGGTTTTAGTGGAGTAGGATCAGTGTGACCTTCCGCACTGGTTCTGCTCGAGTAGGGTCGGCACTGTTTCCCGTGCCGGCGAGTCCCACACACGCCGTGCGCCTAGTCAGCGTCACGGTATGGTGCGTAACTGCATTTCCACTCGTCACAAAAAAAAAAGGGCAGGCGCACCACAGTTGTGTGTTAGCAAATGCTCATAACTTGACCAAAACTTGGTTCTGATTGCTCGCGACTGTGAATCAAACACTGTGAGTTACTCGCGAGCTGATTGGCTCGATTGTTTGATGTCGCGTCATTTGATTGGCTATCATCTATTAGATGGAACACTACATTTCCATCTAGGTACGACCCGGCGCCATTGGTTCCCGTACTAAAGTTCTATCACCCTTTCAATCTCTATCTGTGTTCTGTGGCGACAACGGCGCTCTTGCCACAGTTCCCGCAATTGGTATAACTGCCACTTTATCTCGTCAGGTGGCGCATCGTTGTAGGTATCAATGTAAGCTGCCAGTTTCATACCCGCATATTAAATCCGCTATAAAGTGTTTAAAGGAATTCATGTCTTTTGTAAAAACTTAACTGTAATCCTTTGTACAGACAATTCTCTCTCCAATGATGCGAAATGTGATGAAATTGAAATAAAAAAACTCGAAAAAAACGAACGAGCCTTATAGTAGTCGCGCATGATGTGTAACATTTGAAACCTCACCTTGTATTAGTAAAAAACGAAATAAAACCTACTACAAAAGGAATAAGCCATTTGAACATTATGTTCTAAAATCAAATCAAATAGCGCGCGCTTTCGCGACGACTTCCTGTTACATACTTCCGTCCCATTCACGAAATCACTCCCACAAATTGTAGGAAAGCGAGAGGAAAGATGTTACACATCAAAAATATAATATACTAGCGGCCCACCCTCGCTTCGCTTCGGTGTAGAGCTGAAGAGTTTTTGTTCTCAGGCTTGTATTATACACAATGACATTCATCTATGATTCTTCTTATACCTGCATGCAAAGTCTCAGCCCGATCGGTTTAAAATTGACAAAGTTTCATACAAACTTTCATTCCCTATTTTATCCCCTTGGGGGTAGAACTGATTAAAATCCTTTCTTAGCGGATGCCTACGTCATAATATCTACCTGTATGCCAAAGGACAATGTTAAAATTGGCCTAAGAACCAACACCAATTTGGCATTTATGATAATTCTTAGTATATTTTTTGCGATAATTATCAGTATTTAGATTGTGACGGACACTTCCTGATAAGTAAGCTAAATTAAAAAGTTAATAAATAATCTGAGACAATAGATACCATTTTATGTGTATAATCTATGACAGCACTGCAAACAAAAAACACTTTCTTCCTAACGCCGGCACATCACTTGGCTATTCGTATTTGCAATTTAAAAACATGACATCAGTCTGTCCTTTTCATTCCTTATTAAGCATGACAAGGACAAACTGTTGTCAAGTGAAGGGCCGGCATAAACTCGATACTCTGTGGTTGTGGTGCAGGCAGTTTGCAATCTGTGGCATTCGTGCATTCTCGTCAAAGAGTACTTTTTATATACGGAAAATTCTCGTTCAGATTACCTGTTGTGTGTGTTTATTTGCGATTGTTTTTCCTTTAATTTAACTATTACTATTTCGGCTATCTAATATGCCATCGATGTAACCAGAGAACAGAGACCTTATTACCAAATGCTAGTGAATCTGTGCCACAACATCCTGAGAGGATCATACTGCCAAATTATTCAAGAGCACCTGATACACATTCACGCTGCATATTTACACAATATACATGTGTTAAACAAATAAATACAATATGAGAAAATTGTGAAAAATAGTCAATAAATAATAAGAAGCAAAACTATTGTTTTTATTTTATTCATGATTCCTACCTAACCAAGTTTTTCCTAATAGTTATTCTTTAAAATCGCATCGAATAAAATGAATTAGTTGTAATTAATTCACTTTATACTGAGTTCATACTAAGTTCATAGGTTAACCTATGTTTCATTGAATATTAAACATAACCTCAAAAAGGTTTTAGTTTTGCTAATAATTTAAGGTCTCACAAGTGTCCGTCAATAATCTTTGTTTTTACAGTCATTTACTTGCGATTTCGAACCTAGAAAATAATATTTCATGATTGTTGGTTCTTAGGCTAAGTATGTATGGACACAGAACAATGTCCTTTCAGCCCGATCCGTCCAGTAGTTTGGGCTGTGCGTTGATAGATCACTGTGTCAGTCAGTCACCTTTGAGTTTTATATATATAGATATACAGTCGAACACAGAACCTCCTCCTTATTTGAAGTCTTTTAATAATAAGAAGAAACTGCAACCATGAATCTATGAATATGAAAACATCGAAGATTTCTTTAATTGAATCGGTATTGAGCACTTTCAAAGTGTTATTTGCTCTGTGATGTCGTCGCCGATATCATTCTGTAGATTTTTAAACGAAGATGCAATTAGTCTCTCCACCTAAACTATTAGGTTGGGGGAAAAGTTTCTTCGCGTTTTATATTATGAAAATACAAAACATTTTAAGTTCATTTACATTTAACTAAAGTATTGTTACGTGTCGGGATGGGGTTCGAAATTATATGCCAGTTCACGTTTGACAGTTCTTAATTCACCACACAGTTAACACACAATGTTAATTGCAAAACACTCACTAAACACTGTATTTCACTATACAAGTCTCTAAACAATCTCACTTGAACACTTTGTAGCACTTTGTTCACATTTGGATTCGCTCCGAAATCGCTGTTGAAACTCAAATGTCTCTGCGCGGCGCCAATCGCGCTTAATATACGCCCATCGACGCATTCTAGAAAGTACCTGTTAAATTGAGAATTAGCTAGCACCCGCGAGTACGAAGTACCTACTTATACCTACGCAGGTAACGCGCATAACTTGTAAGCAAGTGCAGATGTCGTTGCACTTTCTCCCTTACGCCGTACTGCATAAGGCTCATTTTAGAATGAGCCGCATTACTCGACCTCTATCACGACCCGCGGTGATCTGGCAAATTCGATCTCTAGCACTTTCGCGGTTACGTTTCGAGAGCGTTTGTGACAATATGTAGGTGCCATTTTGTTCCATTACTTTTTGCCATCTTGTAGAAAAAACCGCGACTAGTGGTTTTGGTAGTTCTTTCGTGATGTTGACCTGACAGTGCCCTAATTCTGCAGAGACCGAAACAGATGAAAATCTGAAGGTAAGGTCAGGACTATAGGGCGGATGCATTAACAATGTATCGAATTTCTTCATTAGATTCACTCATCTTGATATTAAGAAAAACAAATGAAATACACATATTTTTTTACTTTGAATTTAGAATTGCCTTCTTTTTAAAATTAAAGCTTTTTATTGAAACCAAAACAGCCAGATATAACTAGTATTAGTAACTAGCCAAAGAGATTTTATTACAAGTTCATACATATTAAAATGCGAAAAGACTTTTTCCCAACCAAAAAAAACGCTGTAAAGTTGTAGTAGTTTTTGTTGTAGTAGTTTTCTACATTCGCTGACCTAAATTAAAATCCTCTAGATTAAATAGGGCCGTGGTAGCATAATGGTCAGTGCTTTCGCCCGGATAGCGAAGGATGCGGGTTCGAGTCCCGTCCGCTGCCTGGTCCGCGTGGATTTTTTTCTAGTAAACTTTTCTTTAGATTTAAACATCTAGCAGTTAAATGCTTCAAAAATAAATAAAATCATAACTATGATTGCTATTTCTTCTTTCAATTGTTTAATACTTGAAAAAGTATTCATTTGACATTGTGGGTTGCCTACAATGCGAAGAGATGGCGCTGCCTTGCAGCTTAAGGCTAGGAAAATTTCGACGCGGCTAATAGGGCCGTGGTAGCATAATAGTCAGTGCATTCGCCCGGATAGCGAAGGATGCGGGTTCGAGTCCCGTCCGCTGCTTCTCGGAAACTTTTCATATTTCTCGTGGACTCAATATGCTTATACATTTTCTCAATATAAGCCATAAAAGCTGATACTGAAACCTATTTTCAACTAAGGATTGAAAAGCAGTTTGTTAATTTTTGACCTCGAGACATTACTACCTTGAAACTTGACATCTATAGATTTGGAGGGGGCGTTATTTATATACGTCTCATAAACATTGTTGTTTCAGAGTCCAGTCATATATTGAAATCGGGTTTCGGGACCTACTTGTTTTCGAATGACCGAAGCCAATATTTTTACTCTTTTATAATTACCATAATATTGGGCTTTGTTATTGTTACTGCAAAAGGAGATTGCTCAAATAAGGCCCAAATGTACAAAAAATAATAACACATACGGTAAATCTTGGCGTAAAATATACTTTATTTTACAGTCATTACATTTTAACGGACACCTTTGTATGATATATTCATTTTAAAAAGAACTTTTAATTTTACCGGTTTGGAAAACATACGAATAATTTTTAATGGCTATGGGTGTAGTAACATTCAGCCAAAGACTGATCGAAGTTTTATAAATAAAGATGAAATAAAACATTTTTTTTATTACACTGTGGTATTAATATCCACAACTACATTATCATTTTCACTACATACAAATGTGCTAAGAAAATTATTATAGATGGTAGGCGACATCATAAAAGTCTATTGCCATACATTTTTCGCCAAACACCTCCATAAACACATTATAAGGTGTGATACACTAAAAATCTAAAATATGTTTATAATATAAACATATCAAAAATAATGAAGCTACTGAAGATATATATGGCTGTATAACCTAAATCTCTTAGCTTTCTTCGGTTAACAAGAGTTTAAAAATTCTCTCTTCTCTCTATTCGTTTCTACAGTTATTTATATATAATTTTGAATCTGGGAAACAATTTTTCATGATTATTGGTCTTTAGGCCAAACATGAATGGAAGCTGAGCAATCTTCTTTCCACTCTTAATGTTGAAATCGAGTTTCTTGTAATGGTTTTTTTTTTATCTATACTTATAATAAATCTGTAGAGAGGTCAATTCTGTACATGAAATATATTTTTTTAACCTCAAAATTTTAACCATTAACATCTCGAAAACTATACTTATTGGGGGGGGGGGGTAGAGGGTAATCCCCTTCACTTGACTCACATAGAAGATAGTAGGCGGCTAAGATAGTATTATTCAGATACGCGTAGATTATGGCTGGCTTAGTAATTTAGAAGGCAATTTAGATTTTCAGAGGCGAATAATGCTAGTAAAAAGAAGCTTGTTTAATTAGTACCCAGTTAATAATGAATAATAAACTAAATAAATGAATTATAATTATATAAATAAATAATGAAAAAAAAAATCAATTCAAATATAAGTACGAGTAGGTATATTAAATTTTCTTGTTTATCTCTTTAAACTGTTCTTGTCTGTAAATAGGCATTTTTAGCTCTAAAAATCTCTGTGCATCATTTAAAGCGGGATTCTTAATAGAATATGGTTGAGCGAAGTTGTGACCGATTTTTAAGTCATGCTCTTGAACGATTGCTGTGGAGATGAGACTGCTCTGCTACGTCATAATATAATACCCTTTTTTTAGTCATGTTTCAAAATTCGCCTTCATTTGACGTCCTCCGATTCCGAAGCCGACGATTTGACGACCTCCATGGCCGAGTGGTTTGTACGCCGGGTTTCATGGTGTCGCCAACTCGAGAGGTCCCGGGTTCGAATCTCGGTGGGGGCAGATCTTTGTGTGATGAACACGAGCATTTGTACTCCAGTCATGGATGTTTAATATGTATTACTATATAAATATACTTATATATGTATAGTATATGTAATCTATCCGTTACCCTAGTATCCCATAATACAAGCCTTCCAGTGCTTACTTTGGGGCTAGGCTAATTGGTGTGAGTGTTAGAAATATTTATTTATTTATTCGTTCTCGCGTTCTGTACCCGAATGGTTGAAAGAGAGTTCTTTTGCTGTCATTTTTTTGCGTGTCCATCTGTACATTTGTCTATTTATCCACCGTTTCACAGGTTTTAAAGGCAAACAGTTGGAGAATTTTTACAGTATAAGAATCTTGTTGAAACAAAATATTTTATACATGGCAAGCACTATAATTATATACATACTAGCTGACCCAGCGAACTTCGTACCGCCATAAAAAATTTAATTAAAAAAACATTGTCCAGCGGACAAAATTGTGAATCTAAACCATTCTCAGATCCCCTTGAACACTCACAAAAAATTTCATCAAAATCGGTCCAGTCGTTTAAGAGAAGTTCAGTGACATACACACTCACAGAAGAATTATATATATAAAGATTATATATATAATATATCATGTACAAAAACTGTACCTTTGATTCGTTGTATTTTTTTTCTCTTAGCAAATAGAATAATGTAATGATATGCTGCCTTTTATGTTCTCGGATATTGGCTGATTTTAAAAATAAAAACGTTTTAAAATATATAAAAAAAATCGTTCAGTAGTTAAAAAACAACAACAACAACAATTTGTACAAGTCGACTATTATAATTCTAAAAATAACATATTAAGTAAAATTATATCAGAAAAAGATAGGATAGAGAGATCAATTCCGCAAGGTAGCATTCTTGGATGCATTTTATTTCTAATTTATATTAATGATATATCATTCTGTATAAAGGATAAAACTGTCATTTATGCGGATGATATCTCTGTTGTAATGCCCTGCAAATCTAGCAACGAACTGCAAGAAAAGCTAGAATACAATATGGGCGAGATAATTAAATGGTTGAACGAGCATAATTTGGAAATTAACTTTAAAAAAACTAAATTGATACAATTTAAACCTAGACAGAAAAAACCTATTGAAACTAAACCTATCGTCCAAAACAGTAAATTAGATTTTATTACCTCTTGCACATTACTAGGAATAGAAATAGATTGTAATATAAATTGGAAGCCACATATTGATAGAGTAGTATCCAAGTTATCTAGATTCACTTATGCCCTCTACGAGTTAAAGAAAAGTACAGATTTAATATCAGCAAAAAGCGCTTATTATGCTTACGCAAACTCATGGCTAAGTTACGGAATTATCTTATGGGGTAATAGTACCGACATAAATAAACTATTTGTATTACAAAAGCGATGTATACGTATATTGGTGAATATTACAGACATGGAAAGCTGTAGATCACATTTCATAAAACTAAAGATACTTACTCTTCCATGTATATATATATTTGAAATAAGTAAAATGGTGCGCAAAAATAGACATTTATATAAACATATTAGTGATACATATTTTCAAACACGTAATTTAAGAAATAGAAATAAATTGGCAATACCGTTTACTAAATTACATCTGGTAAGCTCAGGAACATACCATATGTCTGTTAAAATATATAATAAAATACCGAATCATATAAAAAACATTGAAAAAGATTGTACATTTAATAATAATTTAAAACAATTTCTTATAGATAAGTGTTATTATGATTTGAAGGAGTTCTTAAATGATAAATTTTAATGATACCTAATAATCTGTATTATTTTTTGTGTGTGTATGACATTATAAATTTTGTATATGACATTATAATTAATGATGTTTGACTAATTGATTTGATTTTTTTATGACGTAAATTTGTTGACCTAAACCGAAATTATTAAACTAAATTATAATGAATATTATGTGAATGAATTTTGAATGGATTATTACTTTGAATGTTATTGTTACTTGTTTATTTATTTTTTGATTTGATTGACATACATCTCTTGACCTAACCCTAAATGTATTTTATAATTGCTTTAAGTATAATATGAATTGATTTTAAAATTATATTCTTTTTATTAACTTATTTAAATTTTCTATCTATCTTGAATTGTTATCCTATTGTAATTTTATCAAATTTTAAATTAATATTTGTACACATTTATTATAATTTGCAATGCCCTTGCAGGGCTCATGTTTGCGAGCTGTTATTAAATTTAAGAACGAAATGTAACCAACATGAAGCAATAAATATTATGACTATGACTATGACTATGAAAATACATAGCTTAGACTTTTCTGATGAGTATACCTTGACATAAATCATACATAAGTAAATATAAATAAATAATAAATAAATACATATTTCCAACACTCACACCAATTAGCCTAGCCCCAAAGTAAGCACTGTAAGGGTTGTGTTATGGGATACTAGGGTAACGGATAGAATACATATACTGTACATATATAAGTATATTTATATAGAAATACATATTAAACATCCATGACTGGAGTATAAATGCTCGTATTCATCACACAAACATCTGCCCCCACCGGGATTCGAACCCGGGACTTCTCGAGTCGGCGACACCATGAAACCCGGCGTACAAACCACTCGGCCATGGAGGTCGTCAAAAGTTGTATTATTCTACCAACTGCGCTTCAGTTTATGGGGAATAACCGTTAAACCTTATACTATTACAGTGAAAATCGAAGTTCTGTCCATCCTGCCCTATTTTAACAAGAAACCTTTCCGTTCTTTACAGTTGGCTACGACATGGGCGGTCTAATTACCACGTCGAAGAATGACATTTACCGTGACTGCAGCAGTAGGGACCCGAAGGCTCCAAGTTCTTCCAGGTTCAAGGAGCCCCAGTGCCTCTACCCCGGCGACCTGAACCCGTTCACCAGGCGACCATTCTTTCTCATAGTGGACTCGGACAACTCCTATGCTTTCCAGAATATCCCGAGGCACTTCGGCCAACCTATGGTGATACTAATGTCGCCGTTGGAGCTGCCTACCTCATTCCATGGTACAGTTGCACTAACTGATTTTTGAAGTTATACCCCTTTTAGGCGCGTTATGAAAAAATGATGAGAGTGAAATTTTAAGATGCGCGCGCATCACTGTAACACAAAATTTTAACTTTACTTTTGTGTTTACCGCACATTAAGAAAATCTACCAACAAAATAGAAATAGAAACTCTATTTAGTGGGTGCTAACGACCGCATTGTGAAGGCCTATCAAAAGTATTTATTAATCTGGAACAACGGAACCAAAGCGCGATTCAGGAGACTACAGCGCCATCTCTTTACCATTGGTGTAGTAGAACCAAAAACCACATCTTTATTTTTTGTAATAAAGTAACAGTTATAGGTATTCATATTTATAATATTTATCCACATGTTTCTAGTTTCTATATTCGGAATACGTGTTTGAGTTTCATACAAGTGCAAATCACATATGTTCTAATAAATTATATTCAGTAGCGATTTTAATTGAATATTTTGATTATTTATTTATTTTTTCAAATTAAAACTGAACTTTATTGACTGTGTTCTTTTCCAGACTTTTTATTAATTTATTGTAATTAATTATTTGCATGCAATTAAAAACTAATTTTAAACGATGCCAAAGAAGGATAACTTCTCACGCGCCTACATAAGTACACACACCCATTTTTTTTGTTATATTAAATCTACAGACTTTCGGTTCATACCTTTTTATGCTAAGTTACATTTCATTGAATTAAATATAGTGCGATTCAAATAAGAATAGGAAAGCCAATGACCTCCATCTGACAAATGTCGCTTGAAAAGTACGGTTTGCAAAAAAATCTCGGAACACTTTTTTAGCACTCAGCTAATTCTAGTATAAAAACCAAACATTTTTAAACAAATATTGATAATTAATATTGGTAGATATTTTTCATTTCATTTATTGGGCTTTGGCTATGAATAGTTGATAACCTAAATCGTCAACCAAATGTCACTTTATGTTGCGTTCAGAAACTCGATTTAAAACTTTCGTTCACATATTAGGATGCATGTTCGTATGTGACCTGCATGATTATTCATAACTACTCCGGCGGTAATGCAGAGATGAGCGGAATTGAAGAGCCAGATTCTGATTAATGTTTTTTTTTCACACAGTCTTTAAAAAGAAATGTTAATAAAAGTCGGTAGTTTTCTTTTTCTCAATTTTAGTAAATTAATTTTATTAAAAAATCTGATGTTATTTCGCACTTAATCTTAGTAAATAAGTTTTATTAAATAAAATATTTTTTGCTCACTCTACCTATTTGGTTTGAATTGACAGCTATGACGTCACAATATGGCGCCCAGTCGGTCCTATTCTTAATTGAATCGCATTATATTATACCTTTGTGTTACCTTGCACTTCGAAAACAACAAAAATAACACTGCCTTTTGGTGGTGTTCTGTTTCTGCCGCAACAGCTATCTTCGCTACTGGACTTTATTTACACTCAACATTAGGTGGGGTAGAATTATTATTTGCGTCTCGCATAAAACTACGACTACCACAAAATTCTAAGCCAAACTTTATACAGACGAACAGTTGAACACACCAATAAAAAGATAGATTATTTTTTTAAATTTATCATCAACTGTTATAAAGTTTAGCTTCGATGGAAAGAGAACTGTGATATTTTTTGTAGCTTTAATGAGCCTTTGCCTCAATGTGGGGATAGTCTAAAACTGTGTTTCCCAACCTTTCCAATACTGCTACCCCTGTAACCTATTAGGAAAACAGATTTTACCCCGACTTTAAAATGTTATCATCAGTCCAAGAAATTCCAATTTGGCCGCTACATCTTCGTCTCTACTAATGTCATCATCAGGAGATAATCTCGCCCCGCTTCCCACACTCAGCACCCCGCGGGCTCACTAGCAAGAAGGAGTGCATACTCTATTTAGTAGTTTTTTTTTTTATATTATAGGGGGCATACGAGCAGACGGCTCACCTGATGGTAAGTGATCACCGTCGCCCATGGACACTTTCAACACCAGGAGTATCACAAATGCGATGCCGGCCTTTAAGGAAGGAGTACGCTCTTTTTTTGAAGGTATTTGTGTCGTATTGGTCATTCGGTTATTTAGATTTGACCAAATAATTAGGTTCTTTGTTACCCCCCAAGTATGGCTGATTTACCCCTAGGTTCGGAACGCAGGGTCTTTTATTTCTTTTATTTATTTAAATATTATTAATGTGAAAAGATTGACTTGTTATGTTTATTTATTTATTATTGATGATGATTTTTTTTTTGTAATTTAGTTTAATGTTAATTTATTGTTTGCATTTGTATCATTGATATGGGCTGATGTTGTCCGAAATATTTTTTTTTTTTATTTTTTTTTTTAAATCATTTTCAATTGGTACAGATCGCCGTCAGCAGGGCAGCCTGTTCACTCTGTTCCTCCACTCTCCGCTGACAGCATTCTGTTACTGCTGCGACATCAGCAACATATCGCTGGTTCACTGGGACCGAGCTCAGCTTCTCATCGAGAACTTCGTCGCAGAGGCCACCGCGATTCTCGTGAGGAGCAGAATAGGTGGGTACCGCCCCTGTTGCCTAATATCTTTGGTGTTTGTTTGATTGAATGCAACTATTAAATTAATATATGCAGAAGCGAGCTATTCGATCAATTTATAATCTTAAAGTTAAGGACTCCTTAAGAAATAAGTTTAAAGAAATAGGCATAATGACGGTTGCATCACAATACATATATGAAAACTTAGTATATGTCAAAAAAAATATTAGTTTATTTACTAAAAATAGTGAAATACATACACTTAATACTAGAAGTAAAAATAAGTTAACTTTACCTGCTACTAGGCTCCACAAAATTAATAATTCGTTTAGAGGCCTCTGTGTTCGCTTTTACAATAAAGTCCCAAGCAATATTCAAGAGTTGAGCCTGACTAAATTTAATTCGACTATTAAAAAAACTCTTATTAAGAATGCTTATTATAAAGTGTCTGGTTACATTACATACAAAAATGCTTGGGTTTGAACTGTTCCAACCATTCCAACGGGTATTTCTATATGATATATATTATGAATCACGTGTTGATGATACTTCTATTGAAAAGCCGTATTTAAAGCTGATTACGTAAGGAAGAATATCAGACTATTTAAGAAGATTTGAATGTCAAAACGGCGTGGTCATGATTTCTCCATTGTTTTTGCTTTGTAATTGTTTGCAGTGTCCTACAGATAAATGACTTTAAGTTTAAGTAAATATGTTGTGGTTGATATAGGTGGTTATGGGTAGTCATGCTCTCTTAAAAGTATCTTCGGTGGTGTCGTGTGAGGCGGGTCGTTACGTTCCCTAAAATATGGTTGAGCGAAGCGATGGCTGGTTCATGCGTCATGCTCGTGAACGGGTGCTGCCAGCGGAGATGAGTCTGCCCTAACTACTTTGATATTTAAGATGTAAATGTTCAATTACACCTATTATAAATAACTCTGTTTGTATTCATACTGTGTGACACAGCAATCAAAATGCAGGTAAACAATTAATGTATAATTTCACATTATGTAATGAAGGGTGACTTCATGAATCATCTGTGAAGTCATTTTTCAACTTGACGACTCTGTAAATGATAAAACAGGGAGAAAAAAACAGCCCTTGCTGAGTTTCTTGCCGGTTCTTCTCAGTACAAGGTCTCCCGACGTAGATTTACGAACCGATGGCGTAGCTTCTAGACATTCATATGTGCTTGTAAAAAACCGCCCTTGCTGAGTGCAAGGGCGGTTTTTTCTCCCTGTATTGTTACATACAGTGTCTTCAATTTGAAAAATGACTTCAGAAATACGTCTGAAGCCACTTTCCATTACATCATTTAGAGTATAAATATATAGTTACAATTAATTTTATAGTTAACATTATATTTAGTATATAGGAAGCGGCATTAGATAGGTACAATATTACTGTTATAAAAAATGACTAATACCCATTTAATAACAAATTATAAGAAACACTATGTCCATGTATTACGATCATTTAGATAATCATCAACTTTATAATAGCCCTTATTCATAAGAGTATTTTTGATCTGAGATTTAAATTTAGTCAGTGGAAGCTCAATCAGATTCCATAATAATAATGAGGAGCTCGATGGCGTAAATGGTTAGCGCGTTCGGCTGCGATCGTTGAAGTTAAGCAACTTTCGCAGTGGCCGGTCATTGGATGGGTGACCAAAAAAAAACATTTATCATCTCGAGCTCCTCCGTGCTTCGGAAGGCACGTTAAGCCGTTGGTCCCGATTGCATCTGCAGTCGTTAGCACCCGCCAATCTGCACTGGGCCCGCGTGGTGGGTCATGGCCCAATCTCCCTATTCCATCCATAGGGAAGGCCTGTGCCCCAGCAGTGGGGACATTAATAGGCTGATGATGAAAGTAAGCACTATAAGGCTTGTATTATGGGATACTAAGGTAACGGATAGATTACATATACTATACATATATAAGTATACTTATATAGTAATACATATTAAACATCCATGACTGGAGTACAAATGCTCGTGTTCATCACACAAACATCTGCCCCCACCGGGATTCGAACCCGGGACCTCTCGATTTGGCGACGGTGGGTCATGGCCCAATCTCTCTATTCCATCCATAGGGAAGGCCTGTGCCCCAGCAGTGGGGACATTAAGAGGCTGATGATGATGATGAAATAAGAAGAAGGCCAGGGTAATCTATTTTATTCTTAAGTTTTTATTTGTTTTTAAGCATTTAACTGCTAGATGTTTAAATCTAAAGAAAATTGTGGGTTACCTACAATGCGAAGAGATGGCGCTGCCTTGCAGCTTAAGGCTAGGAAAATTTCGACGCGGCGACTAGGGCCGTGGTAGCATAATGGTCAGTGCATTCGCCCGGATTGCGAAGGGTGCGGGTTCGAGTCCCGTCCGCTGCCTGGTCCGCGTGGATTTTTTTCTAGTAAACTTATTTTATTCTTATCTTAAACGCGATCATAAGACAACTGTACCATAACCTTTTCAGATTTATCCTACGTATCATTCATGGGCGACGACTTTTTGCGGCTGCTGATCGTGCGCTACGTGTTCTGCGAGGTGGTGCTGCGTACACACCGCGGGTTCCGAGCACGCGCGCACCTGTCACGCTGCGTGCCCGCGCTGCCCGACGACCTGCTCGAGCACCCGGCACTCGTGCACGCCGTCCTGGAGCTAGCCTCGCACCTGCAGGTAACATCATCATGCACGACATGCACTCCAATTGCACGCCACTCAGATCGATTTTCGGCTACTCGCAGCCAGCCACCGTGCCTGAGGACGTCCTTCACTACGTTTGCCTAGACGCGGTCTCCACTCCAGAACTCGTCTACCCCAACGGTTATCGGTTCTTCGGCAAATATGGCCAGCCCACTGCCACTTCAGCTTACTAATCGGGTGGGCTATGTCGATAACTCTGGTTCTAAAAAAAAAAAAATAGCCCTTTCCATAGCGCGCTGAGCGACTGAACTTGTGGACCAGCCGTACCGTCAGTGTCCACGTCTCGGCTCCGTATGTCATCACAGGTAGGAAGCACTAATGGAAGACTAATATCATCAGTAGTTTATCAATGTCCCCATTTAAGAGAGGTAGGGCAGAGCGGTCGCACTGCGTTCCCGCGCTGCCCGACGACCTGCTCGAGCACCCGGCACTCGTGCACGCCGTCCTGGAACTAGCCTCGCACCTGCAGGTAATATCATCATCATCATCAACAACAACCTATCCTAGTCCACTGCTGAACATATGCCTCTCCAATTGCACGCCACTCAGATCGATTTTGGACTACTCGCAGACAGCCACCTTGCGCAAATCGTCACTCCACCGTGCCTGAGGACGTCCTACACTACGTTTGCCTATATGGCCAGCCCACTGCCACTTCAGCTTACTAATCCGGTGGGCTATGTCGATAACTCTGGTTCTCTATCGGATTACCTCATTTCTGATGCGATCCTTCAGAGAAACGCCGAGCATAGCCCTTTCCATAGCGCGCTGAGCGACTTTGAATTTGTGGACCAGCCGTACCGTCAGTGTCCACGTATCGGCTCCGTATGTCATCACAGGTAGGAAGCACTAATTGAAGACTAATATCATCAGTAGTTTATCAATGTCCCATTTAAGAGAGGTAGGGCAGAGCGGTCGCACTGCGTTCCCGCGTTGCCCGACGACCTGCTCGAGCACCCGGCACTCGTGCACGCCGTCCTGGAACTAGCCTCGCACCTACAGGTAATATCATCATCATCATCAACAACAGCCTATCCTAGTCCACTGCTGAACATATGCCTCTCCAATTGCACGCCACTCAGATCGATTTTGGGCTACTCGCAGACAGCCACCTTGCGCAAATCGTCACTCCACCGTGCCTGAGGACGTCCTACACTACGTTTGCCTATATGGCCAGCCCACTGCCACTTCAGCTTACTAATCGGGTGGGCTATGTCGATAACTCTGGTTCTCTGACGGATTACCTCATTTCTGATGCGATCCTTCAGAGAAACGCCGAGCATAGCCCTTTCCATAGCGCGCTGAGCGACTGAACTTGTGGACCAGCCGTACCGTCAGTGTCCACGTCTCGGCTCCGTATGTCATCACAGGTAGGAAGCACTAATGGAAGACTAATATCATCAGTAGTTTATCAATGTCCCATTTAAGAGAGGTAGGGCAGAGCGGTCGCACTGCGTTCCCGCGTTGCCCGACGACCTGCTCGAGCACCCGGCACTCGTGCACGCCGTCCTGGAGCTAGCCTCGCACCTACAGGTAATATCATCATCATCATCAACAACAACCTATCCTAGTCCACTGCTGAACATATGCCTCTCCAATTGCACGCCACTCAGATCGATTTTGGGCTACTCGCAGACAGCCACCTTGCGCAAATCGTCACTCCACCGTGCCTGAGGACGTCCTACACTACGTTTGCCTATATGGCCAGCCCACTGCCACTTCAGCTTACTAATCCGGTGGGCTATGTCGATAACTCTGGTTCTCTATCGGATTACCTCATTTCTGATGCGATCCTTCAGAGAAACGCCGAGCATAGCCCTTTCCATAGCGCGCTGAGCGACTGAACTTGTGGACCAGCCGTACCGTCAGTGTCCACGTCTCGGCTCCGTATGTCATCACAGGTAGGAAGCACTAATGGAAGACTAATATCATCAGTAGTTTATCAATGTCCCATTTAAGAGAGGTAGGGCAGAGCGGTCGCACTCCGTACCCGCGCTGCCCGACGACCTGCTCGAGCACCCGGCACTCGTGCACGCCGTCCTGGAACTAGCCTCGCACCTACAGGTAATATCATCATCATCATCAACAACAGCCTATCCTAGTCCACTGCTGAACATATGCCTCTCCAATTGCACGCCACTCAGATCGATTTTGGGCTACTCGCAGAACAGCCACCTTGCGCAAATCGTCACTCCACCGTGCCTGAGGACGTCCTACACTACGTTTGCCTATATGGCCAGCCCACTGTCACTTCAGCTTACTAATCCGGTGGGCTTTTTAAGCTTTTAAAATAAGCAGGTATATATGTTTTAAAAAATGTGGTATTTTTTTTATTTTAAGAGAAAGAGCCCATTCTCTTTCTCTTAAAATAAAAATAGCGGCGAAAACGGAACTAACATTAAGATTTTTATTTAGCAATTAAACCCAGCAATCCGTAAAACGTTAAAGTTTTGTATTGATACAGATTTGTTGGTTGTTGTGATTTCTTGCGGTTTTTTTGTATTTTATCATGTCTAAAAGGGGTAAAACCTTACAAATACGGTAGAAAAGCACTACAGCGCCCTCCAATCTAAATCCCATTCTCTTTTCGCACAGACTCTAGTGGATTTTTTCTAGTAAAATTTTCTTTTGAATTATAAGGTTTGTATTTTTATCTGATTTATGTTTTATCAAATTTCAGGTTCGAAGCCATTTCCATGATCCCACCATAGCTGCCGGAGCTCCCACCACCAAAGATTAAATTAAACCATTAATGCAAATTTACAAAATTTATTAAGTATATAATAATTATAAAAAAACAATAATAAAGGTGACTGTATAAGTCCCGAATATATTTATGTAGGAAAAAATATATGAAACTTATATTACTTTAACATATTGTGTTAAGAATATCTATTGATTCAAAACATTATATGAGTGAGAAATTTCATTATTACAATAATCTCTCTATAAAGTGCAAATATGTTTAAGTGGACACGTTTTCTTCAAAACTTATGTGTATAAAAACAAAACTTATAATTAAAAAATTAAATTATGAAATATATAAGTAAAATTACCTATGGCTACCTAACATAATACAACAAAAAGCAACATAACTATTCCGTGTAATCATAATAGTTAATAAGTTAATCTGCTGGCTTATAACTTTGGAAGTTGTAGCTAACTTTGAAAGAGTCTCTTCTTACAGGTTACTTAAGCAATACCTACCACAATATTGATAAAATGTTTCACTAATACGTTTTTATGTAAATGTTTAAAACTTTATAGATGTTTAGTACAATCAGCTTATTTATGCTATCATTAGGAAAACCATTGCACACCTACGTACCTATTAACAAAATAGACATTATCACATCGTCATCTCAGCTGTACGAAGCCCACTGCTGAGCGTGGGCACAGAATATATACACTACGCGAAAAGAAGCGACACTTAAGCATGTGTGCTCGTAAAATCGCCCGCTGCTATGTCTGGGTGTCTGGAGGTGCGCGGGGGCGTTGCGCGGCGCGCGGGGCGTGGAGAGGGCAGTCGCCGACTGCCTCGACCGCAGGCATGGCAGTAGCGAAATAGTAAAATAATAGCATTGCACGCACAGACTGACTACGCTACGCAATCTTATTATTATTTAGATAATAATAAGAATTATAAAACGAATCGAAATAGGAGAAAATATATAAAAGTTAGCAATTTGTTATAGTACCTACATTAAAAGATTAAAAATTGATTATAAAATCAAACCTATCCTTCATTATTTACTCCAGTATCCTTGAATCAGTTAACATTAAATAACTTACTATGCATAAATATTCATTGGCACAAGTCTAAATTCCAAGTTCAACCCTAGCGCATACACGCTCCTGCTCAAGGTCACTGACGCTGGAACTCTCACGTACCAAAGATGGAGATCTTTGATTGGTCCTACGCCATTCGCATCTTTCGGCTTCCCGCGACCATCACTACTTCGTCGGTCCACCTGGCGGGCGTCCAATGCATAGGGATGAAACGATACGAGTAAATACAAGTAACTACTCGATACTTTTCTTTCGATACCAAGTACTTTTGGTATCGATACTTCAGAACTGAGTAACAAGTAGTATCGTGAAATAAGTACTTTTATCGGTACTAGATCAGTTACTCATCGAGAAGTATCAAGGTGTTTAAAAGTGGAACTTTTTATTAGCTGCAGTGAAATGACGTTTTGTGGGTTACCGCTTTTTGAAGAAAAATAAATAGGGATGTAGCTAAGTGAGTAAGTGAATCATTCAATAAATGAATGATCAGTTTGGTTTTGTTTTAGAGATTTATTATTAAGTTGTAATGTTTTTTTTATTCTATTATTATTACTTTAGTATAGGATTGATCTTTTTCAGTGGAAGTATACGGACGTACATCCAAAATGAAACAAAAATATCGTATAACAATATTATTATTATTAATCAATCATTTTCGGAATCACTATAGCTGTCGCTTTCGGTCACACTAATGACAGTCTTTTATTTATATGAATAATAAATAGAATTAAGTATGAACATTATGAGTTAGTTATGGAACGATTAGATTTTCTGTGAACCCAATCATATCCCTATTATAATTAGACGGTTAACATTATTTTACGGAATGACATTTTGAAACGTCATTTTACTGCAGCTAATAAAATGTCGAAGTATAGTTTGGAATTTATGTTTCGCGAACGCATCTTTTCTACAGCTCATTTGGCAGCCTTGTATATGATTAATATTTACTTCAATTTTTGCAGTCAGTCATTCGCTCATCGCGTGGCGTGAGCTGTTGTTTTTCTTCAAGTTAAAACTGTGACTGAAGTTTTAATTGTAATATCGTTCGTCAAAATTAACAAAAGAAAAGTATCGATACAAGTAAGTATCGATACTTTTCATTCGATACCGAGTAAGTATCGATACTTTATGACCGATACAGTATCGAGTAAAAGTATCGATACCTAGATGGTATCGTTTCAACCCTGCCAATGCGTGGTCGCCATTCGAGAACCTTTCCTCCTCAACAGCCATCAGTTCTCCTCGCCACGTGACCCCCCCCCCCCCCCACTGTCTCTTGCACTTCAGTAGAGTAATCCTTCCAGCGAAGTCGGTTACTTTAACTCTCCTGCAGTTTACGCAGGTAAACACCGAGCTTCGCTCTCTCCATTGCCTGCTGTGCCACCTTGAGCCTTCTTATGAGACCCATAGTAAATGAACACGTTTCGATGCCGTATGTCATCAGTTGTCTTCACTGGCAACACCTAATGAATAATCCACGTTTTTCCTGTTACAAGATATGTATTTATTTTCAGTAAGTATATCTAAGTACCCAATAAAGTTTTATCCTTCTAATTAAAACTGATCGTTAAAGACGTTAGTACCGATCACAGCATTGCTTTAAATACATCGATAAAATATAAATAAAAATAAAAGAAAAAAAAAATCCGTCATTATATACATTAAAATACATTGTAAGACAGTAACATTGTTCCTTTCTACGAATACATAATAAACTTCTTTATTACAAATTATTGTATCTATCTAATAATTGTTTAAAACTTTCATTAGGTAAATTAAATGATTTAAAAATTATAGTAGTATACGTTATAATTTTAAGATTAAGTATAATAATGTACAGTATTATTGAGAATTAAGAAAAAATGAAATTATAAAAGAATTTACATTTGGAATTAACTTATTGTTAAAAGTAAGTATATAATATATATATATTTTCTTAACATAATTATGGATACATTCCACTTTTTGCAAACTTATAAGTAAATGCTAATGCTTAAGATAATAAATACAATAATGGATATTAATTGGCTTTTTGAATATTTTTTCTCACAAAGCTCATTAAATTAAAGTACCACCATTAATTCAATCACAAATTAATAAGAATAATGTTGTCCTTTTACACATATAAGTATATTCTATGTAAGCAACAGTTTCCAACGCATTATATTATTACTACGTTGTCCCAACGTAAAATATATATTTATTATAAATAAAATAAAATATTTTGCTCAAATTTCTAACTACTTATCATGAATGTATATTTTACTTAATCCAGTATTTATGATGAAAAATACGATTAATCAAATTAAGTAGACGCTTTTACAAGCTCTGTAGCTTCAATTATTGTAAATACCATACTTGTAATATTTTTAATGATTGGATTATTAATTACATTTAAAAAAAATCTGAAAATTAATTCCATAATTTTATGATCATTAAACAATATTTAATACTATTTGTTAATTAAATTTATTTGCATTTCCAATTGCGACTTAAATTATTTTCCTTGACATTTAATTATTTCAATTTAATTTATTTATTTGATTCTTATGTTTTCACGCACATCACTCATTAAATAAAACTAGTTTTTACGGGTTAATGCACGAAACTTTATTTATTTATTGACGTTTCGTAGCCTTTACAGGCTACGTCGTCAGAATAAAACTTTTAACAAACTACACAAACGGACAAATTAAATAAAAGTTTTATTCTGACGACGTAGCCTGTAAAGGCTACGAAACGTCAATAAATAAATAAAGTTTCGTGCATTAACCCGTAAAAACTAGTTTGATTTATTTATTTGATTTTATTCTCAGCGCCATCTAAGCCTACAATTACACTAAAGTACTTTAATGATGTAGTGCCCGGGGCGCGGCGACCTCCATCTCGTTACGAGGCATAGCATTGCAGCTGCATGAACACACACACACATACATTCACGCACACACACCCACACTTCATATCATGTGGCAAATTCTTCAAACCCCTTTTGTATGGGTAATTAGTGATTATTTTTTTGTCTTTTTGTTATGTTTTGTTTTCTCCAATCTCAATTTAATTTCATTATTTAAGTAAGTAAATTATATGATTTATATACAATTTTTAAAAATAAATGTAATAAATACTGTTATACAGTAACGCCGTTTGTATCTAATGTGTACATAATGAGTTTCTGTAATTGGCCTTAAGATTGTTTTATGTTTTATGGTATTAAATCCACAAAAAACGCTGTAGAAACTTTGTTAAAAAAAAATAAGGTCGACTAGTACATAATTAGTTATGAAATTTGTGAGATTTTTTTTTTTAATTATGGTTCTTAAAAAGTACCTAATTTATCGGTTTCCTTTTACTAAACCTAATTGATTTTATAGTTTTAAGTCACAGATTTTAACTAAGTCTTTGTTATCTCTTATGTTTTTGTTTATCTTTCTTTTTTAAGTAGATAACTACTTAAAAATTCCAGGATTATTTATAGGATAGGAGGATAATAATATTTTCTTAATTTACGTCTTGTTCTTATTTCTCTCGCAGGGCGGTAGGCTGCGATGGCTGGCAGAAGTCGTATTAATAAAAGCATTTCGTTAGTGACCTATTATTTTTATTTATAAAATAAAATTAAGGTACAAAAACCTTTTTAAAAACAAGCTTTTATTCAAATGCGCTAAAAAGAAAAAAAGAAAATTAGGTCAAGTTTGTTTCTAAATAGATTTTCAAATTTTAGAAGTCCGCCATATTGGATTGAGAGTGACATCACATTTTTTTCGAGTTACTCTCAGCAAGCCCTTTAATTTGATACCCATATTGTAGGAATGCATTAAAAATGATTGGTCCGCCATTTTGGGTATGCCACCATATTGGATTTAGAATGACGTCACACTGTTAATCATGCATTGTCATCCGAACTGAACGAGCATACCAAATTTCAGCTTAATCGAGGGCAAGTGCTTTAAAATTGAGTTGTAAGATTTGACCGTAACAAACATACATAGCAAGTTAAATAAAAGCTTGTAATAAGCTAAATTTTATTCAATATCGAAATGCAAATCATAGATTTCAAAATATACCCCTGCACGTAGCATTTTAAAGTAATGCCAATTCTGTTTAAACAGTATCTTCTCATTGTCAGTCGATTCATTAAAAAAAATATTAACTCTGCTAAAGTTTTAACCCATACTCTTAATAATCATAATATTATTATAAAATTACCTTTACTCCAAATAATAATTAATTTGCAATTACACTATTTAGGAAATTATCTTGGTTCTTAATTAATAACTACTTAATCTCTTAATGTACTCTCTACTCAACATTATTTCATTTCAAATGCGGCCGCTAAAGGCTAAAAATTTACAAAATATAAATTTTGTGTATATTCCGGATAATAACTAAATAATAAACCTCTGGTGATGACTTCTGCCTTGCTCAAAACTCTTGCTTTTTTTTTATTATGAATAAAACATGAATGTTTTTTTTATTTAATAGATTAACTAACTATTATATTAAGAAATCAACACTGTGATTCTCGTATTTACATATTGCCATTTAATTTTGTTCAAATAGTTTTATAAAGGAGAATGCCCATTGGTAGTATCGTCCTTGGTCGGCTTTGTACATTCACCAAAATATCAAAAATCAAGTTTTTAATTTTCACAAAACCATGTTAAATAATTTGCTTTAACTTCGCCGAACAAAAATCTCTATAATCAATTAGTAATTCATTCACTTCCATTTCATTTGTATTTTTTGACACACTTGTCTTCTCAGTGTTGCCATTTTGTAAAAACGTATCGATTTATCAAAATATAATAGATGCACTTGTATTATTTCATCAAAATAAAGAGTTGGATTGTGTATGACAATTCAATATGCTAAAAAAAACATATTATATCACATTATTTGCAAAAAAGTAGTCTTATCTGTATATTAAGCTTATTAAGTATGGATATAGACTCAAAAGTTCATAATACACATTTAGATCGACTGTTAACAGTTTTTTTACCAGATAATTGTCTTTATTATCGAGGGGTAGTCAGAAAAAATAGTATCGCGACTGCTCGGTGTCTGTTAAAAAACGGCCGTCGACAAGTGGCCTTAGGGTAGTACATGATACATATACGACCCTAAACGTAAATGCTGCATCACATGCATTTATGTCTACGTGCATGACCGACGATCATCCATACGAGTAATTCATAGCTTGCATGCTGATAATAAAAGGAACTCCGTGGGGACTCCTCATTCAACTGCCTGTACGCTGTTTATTTTGATATCAATAAAATAAATTATTTTTTGCTTTTCTAAGCATCTCATGCCGCAATACCATCCACAGATTTAACACACATAATGTATCTGATATTATACGCTATACATGAGCTATACGTGCAATATAACATTTATGCTTCTACTATAATCATAAATCTATGACAGTGTAATAAATAATTAAAGTATCGTACCAGTAGTGATAAATCGGAAAAGATGTACATCGATTCATTCATATTTTTTTAGAAATTTTAGAAAACTGGCAATATCATTTCCAGTGGGGTCTGTCAAATTGATTTCTTTTCACTGATATTTCTATCTAATTTCGTTCAGTTTATTTGGTAAATATTTCAGTGTTTATAATTATTTTCTTTCTATTTCCTTTAAGCTGAGTTGATCTTTGATTTGATCTAACCATTTTATAGATAGTAAACTTGAAAAAGTGAAGGGAAGAATTATTAATACATTGACATTTGTTATATCGTTATTCGTATTACCCGTCGAGCTAGAGAAAAAGTATATTTCATTATTGAATCTACACATAGCGCCCTAAAAAATAAGTAAAAATCATTGTACAAAAAAATCATAGCGATACTACAGGTCCATAATACGATGGGCATTATCCTTTGTCTAGGAATAGTGAACACAAATTTATCTTTTAAAAAAATAAATAAAATATAATTTGTAAATAGTAATAGTCTAAGATCCGAGCCTACATCGACCTTCACCGAGCTGATAAAAGAATGAAACATAGTTTATCATAAATTTAGTATATTAGAAAATATATTATAAAAATGGGTTGCCTAAAAAAATCCTGGACAGACTATTTTTAAATAATTAAAAAAAAAAAGTTGCAACATCAATATAATAAGAAAATGTTGTCCTGACTTACAGTATAAAACGTATAAAATGTTCAGCTGTTCGGGTTTCTATTATTTAACTGGGTGAACTACTGGGTGTTGCCAGGTATAAACAGGTATGTCGAATCCAGTTACGTTACCCAATGGCAACATATATATATACATATATATAATTATAAAATATAGTGCAACCCATTTTTAATATATTCTCTAACATGCTAAATTCATGATAAAATATGTTTCATTCTATTATCAGGTCGGTGAAGTTCGATGTAGATTTAGATCTTCTACTATAAGGAAAAAACTGTAATTCTTGGGCCCGGGATTGACATTTTTTTTTAAAGTTCTCTGTTTAATATTTTTTTTCCCCGGTGACTAGCCGGCCGCTGCTGCGGCACGCTCGCTTTGCTCGCTCGCTTTGCTCGCTCGGGTCGCTCGTCATGGCCTCAAATCTAACCTAACCTAGTGTGAGCCTCAACTTCCGGACCCAAGATTGTGCCGTGTTGTGAACTAACTATTCTAGAGTGTGACCTTATTTGTAACTAACTTGTTTAGTCAGTGGAGGTTCAAGAATGTTTTAGCATTAAGAATTTTAAAATTTAAGTACTTTTGAAATATTTGATGCTCTTTTCATACGCTCTATTTCATTTCTACTTACAATGTAAGTATTAATGGTTAGTTACTGGGCAACTTACAAATAAAGTAAAAATTTAATGTCTGGAGTAAAGCCTAATCTTATTTCAATTACTTTGTAAATTAGCGTGTTTTCTATATGTTTTTAACAATTTGAAATAGACTCAATTTAAACTATATTATCTAGTAATTAAATATACTTACTTGTGCTTTTATGGCATTTAAGTAGATGTATTATTTACAGATATAAAGACGAAAATTTTATTATTATATACCGAAATGAAGAGAAAGTTATGCACGTCTTAAAGTATAGACTCCTGCCCCTCTAGCATGACCACAGAAACGGGATATGATAAAGCGATATATCAACATTTACTGTCAGACTACTGTCAAACCTCCATAGTAGTGTGACAGCTAATCCCGATATATCGCTTTATCATATCCCGTTTCGGTGGTCATGCTAGAGGGGCTGACTGCGTACATAGATACCGCGATGTCGATTCTGCCAAGTCAACAACAACAACAAAACAATCGTCTGTCAATTGTTTTTCAGTAATTTTGATTGATTTTCGACAAACTTTTTGTTACCTACGAAAACACAAATCGCAAATACAGCTTTCTCATTTGTTATTGTTATCTTCATGCATTTGTTATTTTATATTCTATTCAAAATAAGTGTGCTTTAAAGCTCAATCTTCTAATGAACCACTTTTGAGACACGATTGTTACATTAGCTCAGCTTAAACCAGAATCGACACCCTGTAGCATTACATAAAGAATAACAACACAAACGTGTGTGGTTGGGACTTGGGATTAGTTAATCACTATCTGCCTTATTAATAAACAAGGAATGGGCTTAGACTAGTTACACTGAGTTTTGTTTATGTCATTCAAATCTTAGATTAAAACAAAAAGGGTAGATACGGCACTAACCTCACAAAAGTGATCCGCATAAATTGTGGTCCACGACCCTAATCGCTTTAGTCACAACTTGACATGCAAACGAGACGTACATGTGAACGCTAAAAAGTTATTGCACATATTTTGTGTTTATATGATAAAACAATGCCTAAGTGTGTTCTTAAAAAGTGCTCAAATTTCTCAAGAACTAAAAATAAAACCCACTGCATCACTTTTCATTTGTAAGTACTATAAAATATATTTTTCATAAAAATTGCTGTTTGTTTTGAATATTATTCGGTAGTGACGTCGAGTACTGGTCGCGTGATTGGTCGGAAGTGCAGTGACGCGGATCTCGCCGTCTCGTTTGCGCTGCCGTTGAAACTTAACGTGCTGTTTCGTTCGGGTCGGTAATGCAGTGACGCGGATCTCGCCGTCCCGTTCGCGCTGCTGTGGGGTCAGTTTTTGTTTGATGCAAGTATGAGCGTACCGTATCTACCCTTTTTGTTTTAATCTAAGATTCAAATGCCATTTGGGATCGTTCAAGTATTACGTAAGCACTATAGGGGGCAGGGGGGTCTTTGCTTTGCTTATTTTTGATGACATGGGGGTTGGGGGGTCGAGATAGTGATTAAGTCAGCATCATGGATTCGAGTCTGAGAGAGACTGTTAATTGGAATTAATATGTTTACCAAAAATATTTAATTTAATGAGATTGTAATATTTGTACCATACTCTATGTTGAGTACTGTGTCAATGAAGTTTGTTTAATTAAATATATTATGTGCGTTAAAGTCCTCTATCCTAAGCCTATTTAAGTACTGATGCTCATGGAGCTCATGAAAGCTCATGAATCAATCAAAAAAAAAACAGAATACATTAAAAGAAAAATTCATATACGTACCAATGTTTACGTAAGCTTGGGAGGGTGGGGTAAGAGCTTTGTTTACTTTTGCAGACAAGGGGGAGGAGGGGGTAAATTTTCTTAATAAGTCTGCTTACGTAATACTTCAACGGCCCCTTTGACATTCAACAAACAGACAAAACATGGATTAACTAATCCAAGCTTATTCTGCGTTTATTGATAGGGGGGTATAGCTATGCCGCTTAACTGCGGGGTTAATATGAGAGGTGCGGGCGTAGGGTTGCCAAGCCATAAAATGCAAAGGCCGGACTGCGCACTATATAAGGCCTGACATTTTGCCCTAAAAGCCGGACATATTTTTTTTTATTGCCAAACATAATGTTTTTACAGCTGGGCTGTTGAAAAAAGTATTTATATGTGATGTAAAGTGAGAATGAGATCGAAGATGGAGTGTGTGCCAGATATATTCGATATTTATAATAAAATAACTCGTTTATTAATTTGAAATGTTTATTATCAATAACTGACAAAAAGCCTGACAAAAGCCGGACAGGCCAAACACGTACATATTTGGCCGGACGCGACCGCAAAAAGCCAAACATGTCCGGCTAAAGCCGGACACCTGGCAAGCCTATGCGGGCGGCAAGGCGCTTGTAATTTTAACAAGAATGTGCGCCGCCCGCACCTCTCACGGTCCCCGTTTTCGTCCTCCCCCACACCTTGTACCCCGCAGGCGAGGACTCAGTTAAGCGGTATATGAAAAACTTAATAAGTAAAATATTCAATGGCTTTAATTACAGTTTATTTTAATCTCATGTTAAACAGCCTTTCTGGTTAAACAACTCGAGCTCTTTACTTTAAGACTCACTATTAAGGCCGTGTTGCTTGATACATATCTATGTAGAGTCTGTGCGGTAAGAGAATGGGATTTAGATCGGAGGGCGCTGTAGTGCTTTTCTACCGTAGGTATATGTAAGGTTTTACCCCTTTTAGACATGATTAAATACAAAAAACCGCAAGAAATCACAACAACAAACAAATTCGTATCAATACAAAACTTTGACGTTTTCCAGATTGCTGGGTTTGATTGCAAAATAAAAATCTTAATGTTAGTTCCTTTTTTCGTCACGCCCATTCTCTTTCCGCGCAGACTCTATTTTAGTATTATATCTCTATAGATAGTGAAGTGACTATTCACTTATATATAATATAATAAAATAACCGTTTGTCAAAATTGTACACCTTCTATCTCCAGCATTCTTGCTATGTATTGGACGTGACATTAACTATTGTCAAATTTTACTGTGGATCAAGCAACGCGGCTTAAGTCACAGACATAGATGGAAATAGATCACGTAACTGACCCCTTTAATAATAAACGAAGAATAAGCTTTGGATTAGTTACTCTTTATTTTGTCTCTGTTCATTGAATGACAAACAGTATTTCAGTGATATGAACAAAACACAGCGTAACTAGTCTAATCTTATTTCTCGTTTATTAAGAAGGGGGTAAGTGTGTACTTTACGTGCCAAAAGGAAGATCAAAGGTCTTCCTTTTTCGCTAACATAATACCTACTTCGCGTGATGTATGAAGTAAAATATCTAACTATGTCATATTAAGCTGTAAAAACAATATAATTTAAATAGATGACCGGGGCCATTACATGATTTATCACCGCTAATTGTATTCTCGTGAGTATTCAAAATTTGACACTCTCCCTTGTCCATACAATGTGAAGTACAGGTCGCGGCACGTAAATCTAGCACTGACGCCCACAACAGCGGCTAACTAGAGCCGAGGTCCGAGTCTCAGAGACGCCCTCTAGTTGAGTCGACCCCCTCAGGTTCGAGTGGTCTAGAGGCTCCCCCCCGTGGGGAGATGCCATCCGCATGACGTGACGCTGTAAAGGTCATCTGCGACCAACAGCATACACACTCAAAAAAAACATCGAGCGCTGAACAAAACGCGTCAGGAATCTTAGATTAAAACAAAAAGGGTAGATACGGTACGCTCATACTTGCATCAAACAAAAACTGATCCCACGGCAGCGCGAACGGAACGGCGAGATCCGCGTCACTGCATTACCGACCCGAACGAAACAGCACGTTAAGTTTCAACGGCAGCGCGAACGAGACGGCGAGATCCGCGTCACTGCATTACCGACCAATCACGCGACCAGTTCTCGACGTCACTACCGAATAAGATTCAAAACAAACAGCAATTTTCTTGAAGAAGAAATATATTTTATAATACTTACGAATAAAAAGTGATGCCGTGGGTTTTATTTTTAGTTCTTGATCAATTTGAGCACTTTTTAAAAACACACTTAGGCATTGTTTTATCATATAAACACAAAATGTTAGCAATTTTATTTTCTTGTTGGCGTTCACATGTACGTCGTTGGCATGTCAAGTTGTGACTAAAGCGATTAGGGTCGTGGACCACAATTCATGCGGATCACTTTTGTGAGGCTAGTGCCGTATCTACCCTTTTTGTTTTAATGTAAGTCAGGAATAGCTGCGCATGGGTACGACTGGAGAGCCAATCGGCGCAACGCACGCCCCCCCGCGCACCTCGTTTCCCCCCAAGACATGTTAATTTTTTACTTCTGTCAATAACAGTCAGCGCTAGAATTTCGTGCCGCGACTTAAACATGCGGCGACTACTTCAATCTACGTCTGTGGGTAATGTAGATTAAATTAAAAAGGCTTGAAATATTTGAGTTTTGTGCTCGAATCCTTTCATCACGAGCTAAAATGTAACCAAACAAGAACGAAATATTTGTTATTCTTACTAAATAATAGATAAATGTTACTGAAATAGATAAATATTGTTACATTATACATAGTATATTATATAATTTACAACAGCTAACTTAAAAAAATAAGCTATTGTTTTAAGGTGGATACCTAATCAAAATGTTCACGCATTTCAAATAATTTAGGTAGAGAATTCGAATTTAATCAAATGCTTTTAATAATGTACTTAATTAGATGTTATTTATATTTATTAGGTTTTCACAAAGCTTTTCATCCTACCTCTAATATTACAATCACTTGACTCCAATTTCGGTTGTTTTTATTGAGCATGATCTTAGATTAAAACGAAAAGGGTAGATACGGCACTCGCGGCTTAAAAATGATCCGCTTAAATTGTGGTGCATGACCACAATTCGCTCTAGTCACAATTGGACATTTAAACACGCTACATGTGCACTCAATATAACAATATTGCGTATATTCTGTGTTATAAAGACAAAACAAAGCCTTCGATGCTTTTATAAAGAACACAAATAGTAAAACATCAAATAACAAATGCCTAAGCAACACATTTTATTCGTGAAACTGTGAAAACATTTTATATCAAAAATCACGGTTTGTCGTGAATGTTATTTACGTAATCGTTATTTTGTTTAAAGAAAAGGACAACAACACAGCTCAGCCGTACGGACTCGGAAGCGGACTCGCCGTTTCGGGCAGGGCTTGTTTACCGGTTAATTTTCAAACCTAAATCAGTGTCAAGTACATGAGGAGTGTGTTATTTAGGTTTGGCTCTACCTTAACCTTAAAAAAAACGGTTTTCCTAAAAAGCGAAAATAAATAGGTTTTGAATCAATTTAGCGGTTTTAAAAGGGTTTCATTTCGCTCTTACTGACAACTGAAATAAATAAACAACTATAAAATGAATAACTTGACTCACTAGCCGCTAGCAAACGTGTCAATAAATGCATCAATCTCTGAGCATTAACAAGTTGTGGCTTGATTAGTTCAAACAAAACAAACTTCAAGCGATGCCGACGCGACGCGTCACGTGTGTCGCTCTGGATTAAACCGGTTATTACGGACGCGCTCCGAACGAAACCCGTACTAAAAACCGGTATTAACCTTTATTTACCGGTATTTTTGAAACCGGTTTCAAGCCCTGGTTTCGAGTACATTCTTTCTCGATTGAATGTTTATATACAGACGTGTGCATGCGAGAGTTGCTTATGTAGATGAGTCGGGTTATATTTTATTTGATACTAATATGAGCGTAACAGTATTTTCCCTTTTTTTTAATCTAAGAGCATGATATTTAGTAATCCTTGTTTGATTTTTGTAGAACAGTACCAACATGCTTTACGAGTCAGCAACACCAAATAAAACTGATGCAATGTCAGAATTAGGCTTGTTGAAAATATATCGATATATCGATATTTTTTGTTCGATATATCGATATTTTTTGCCGATATATTTTGATTCGATATATCGATACATCGATACAAAATAACCAATATCGAAATTCGTTTCAAAAACGATATTTTTTTAATTATTAGCGGCATATCACGATCTAACTAAATTCGTATCTGGATAAATCGTAACTGGATCTAAGATTAATGATACTCAACATATCTATGATCTGTGCTGTATTTAGTATTGTCTATTATTTGTAAATCTGTTTCGCTGGTGAATTGGTTGTGCTGATTTCCATTATATTCTGTGTGTGTGACTGTCTAGTCTTGTTTACGAAAGAGACCCTGCAATCGTTTACCTGAGAGGTACCTGAGGAGGCAATCATTTTCATCATTCGAAAATAGGGTCTATGTTTAGGGAGATAATTTTCGTTCCATTATTATTCCGCGTGTCATATTTCGTGAGATACGTCCGATATATCGATATATCGATGTTTTTTTCGCGATATATCGAAGCCGATATTGATATTTTTTAAAATATCGATGTATCGATATTTCTTTCAACTTTCGGCATCCCTAGTCAGAATGGGGTTTGAAATTTTAATATTCTTTATTAAATACACAATACAATATAATTATTATAAAAGCTTACCGTACAGTAGGAGACTAACATTCCAAAAGAACACACAATAAAATTGAATAAATATTATTATCTAACCAAGAACTAACGAAAAACGGCTATCCAATTAATTTATATGCGGTGGCAAATTCTCTCTAAAACCTTCTAAAAGACCTCGACCTGTCGAGAACTGCAGTAAGTTCAATTTTCGAACGAGTAACTTAGGATGCGGCCAGAGTGCACTCAGATTCAGATTCAGATTCAGATTCAGATTCTGAAAACAAGCGCGAGAAATAAACAGTGTAGTCTAAGCAGGTTGCCTGCTTTTTCTCGCGCTTTGTTTTCTGAGTCTGAATCTGAATCTGAATCAGGAGTGCACTCTGGCCGTACCCTTCGACTACACTGTTTATTTCTCGCGCTTGTTTTCAGAATCTGAATCTGAATCTGAGTGCACTCTGGCCGCACCCATAGGCTGCACTAACAGCAGTGGCGGCGCGCGGCGCTAGACGTCGGCGACGTCGGCCACCGCCGACGGCCTCCCGCCTGAGGGAGGGCCTATTTATTTTCGTTTCTCCGGGCCTGGCTTAGGTAGCCGACCCCGAACAATTCGGGGAAAAAGCTAAGCAGATGATGCTCATACTTATACGTTATTTTATAATTTGGCTCACTTAATTTAACGGTTTTTTACTGCGAAGTAAAATAGGTCTCGCGAACTTGATGTCGCCGACGTCCACATGTGGTCTAGCGCCGCCACTGAGTAACAGGCTCCTATCTTTGGCTAGGCAGGGCGGGCAAATCGAGCGAAATGATGTGCATCTTAAAGGGGGCCTCCTTAAACCTACACCTGGGTCGCAAATCCCGGGAACTGCTAAGAGTTCCTCTCTCTCTCACACGATGGACCCGATAACCGAACGGTGTTACCTTGGATTGCTAAGAAGTTCGTCTTTTATACAATCGCAACGAACACTTTGCTTGCACTTTGATCCCCTTGGTAACAATCGTTCCGAAATCGTTATTGAAACTATATTAAGTTTATGATTAAGACTCAACTGTTATCACGTTGAAAGCAAACTGTCACTGCGCGAAGCCAAGCGCCCTTATAGGTACGACAAGCGATGCATTACAGAAATATCTAGTTTAATTGCGAGTTTTTTAAGGCTCATTAAATAATATTGGAGTATACTGTCACAGGATACTTTTGGTTGCGACTACAGCCAGCGACAGACACGGCTGCCTTTTTTTTTATACGCAGGCAAAAAATACTATTTACAGACGACGGCGCCTTTAAGAGGCACACCGCCGAACGGATCCCACACCTGGCTCCCGCAAACCTTACGAGCCCCACTGAGGACCCCGTAACCCTTACGGGCGCTTTACGGCATAATATCCGCTAAAAACCCTGCGAACACCCTCTAAGCTGCTTAGCGCGAAGCCGCGGGATCCCCGTTTAGGGATTCTTCCGCGTCTCCCGCACCTAGCAGCCTCCCTTGCCGGGCAGGGGTCTCCCGGGGTATCGCGGGAACCCCGCAGACGTGCGCAGGATGGCCCGCGCTCATTAAAGGCTCATTAAATAATATTGGAGTAGACTGTCACAGGACCTACAGCCAGCGACGGACACGGCTGCCTGGACAAACTCGTTTCCATTCGTGATAATACTGCCCATGGCAGCGGCGGACATTAAGGCGCTTAGCAGACGACGGGGCGGGGCCGGCTTTTTGTCCGCGAAGCAATAAAGACCGCGTCTGCCCGTCGATGTATGCGGCTGCCCGCGCCGCGTACACAAAGCACACGACGGGCAGAGGCGGTCAGTTCAGGACGTTCGTTCTAGTGAATAGCCCATCACTAAAAAGCGCGCGGCGCGGACTGAGCTGACCGCCCCGCGCCGCCGTCTGCGTTACTGCATATAAACTGGTTTGTATGATCCACGGCGGGCAGCCGCGGACATGCCGCGCCACCACTGCCCGCCGGGCACCTGCGGCGCGGTCTTTTTGCCCTCTGTGTGCGTTTGAAGTATAGGATTCACTTTGTGCTATTATTCGCGGCGAAATTGACCGGCCCGCCCCGCCCCGTCGTCTGCAAAGCGCCTAAGAGGGGAGGCGTGCTATGTTTTTTTCCATACAAACGTTCTCGACAGATTCCTACTTGAGTTTTATCACTGAAGAATTGATTTTCACACAGAAAAGATAATTGTACTCATTCTATGCCCCTATTTCTTCCTCTCTTCGATTACTTGTGTTTCAAAGAAACTAGAAGCCGTCGAAAAAAGCCAAAAATAAAAAAAAATATCAACTAAAGACGTCTAGTGTGGAGATTTCATAAGTATTAACAAAAAAATCAAAACATAGAGGCATAGTATAACTACTTATTATTCTTTGTGTAATTTTTCTTTTTACATGTATCTAATTTTCGAGGAGGAAGTCGTCGAGAGATTTTGATCAATTTTGATACGCAATCTTCGGCGTTAACAACTGTTGTCCCTATCACACGGTATTTTCCAATACATGACAACAATAGTTTTTTCAAATACCATTTGTCTCAAATATCTTTTGACGACCTCCTTGGTCGAGTGGTTTGTACGCCGGGTTTCATGGTGTCGCCGAATCCCGGTGGGGGCAGATGTTTGTGTGATGAATACGAGCATTTGTACTCCAGTCATGGATGTTTCATATGTATTTCTAAATAAAAATATACTTATATATGTACAGTATATGTATTCTATCCGTTACCCTAGTATCAAAGCACTGTAAGGCTTGTGTTATGGGATAACACAAGCCTTACAGTGCTTACTTTGGGGCTAGGCTAATTGGTGTGAGTGTTGGAAATATTTATTTATTTTTATTTATTTATCTCTCAGCTCGCGTGCGCTCTTAAATGGCGAATCCTGGGTTCAAATCCTGGTATGTAAGTTGATACCAATTCATATTAATTCTGAGTCTGTGTGTGTGATCATTCATGTGTAAATTAACACTCTAACATCCGCTATTGAGTATCCAACGTAGAGCCTGAAGAATTTTGGTATGCAATAGTTTGAATATATAGAAAAATTTATTTTTAGATTTCTTCATTACATGAACCTATTGACAAAGTTATTTCCTCTATACCAAATTATTGTTTCGGAAACGTTGCAAGTTCTCAATTTTTACATAAATAAAAATAAATCCAATATACCACAATCCGTTGTAACAAATTTAAATACAGTATTGATTCTGTGATTATGTAACTAGCCAGTTGGATCTGATAAATTTAAAGAATCAAACCTGTAAATCACATGTAAATAATATTACATAAGTAATTAGCAAACAGTCAATGAAAGAGTCACGCGTTAAACGTAACAACATACCGAGCGCATTTCAAAGGCCGAGTACCATTTGGAAACCGTTCAAGGTACCTTAAATATTCATAACATTATTATTATAGATATAAACGTACGTCATCTCGTAGGTTTTTCCTTTGGATGCATAGAAGATAGTTAATAGTGAAACATTTTGAGCAGTTAAGATAAAAGTTTCCATGTGTAGTAACCGTAGAACCACTCGACGGGCACCCGACTGACGATGACGCGAAATACTCACCCAAAATAAATCCATGCTCAATCTTATATTTAGAGCGGATGGTCGGATCACGCCGAGCGGCCAGTTGAACGGAGATTTTGTACCGATCACAGATCATTTTATATAATATAAATCTTTAATTGGCGTCTTGTGTTTTCTGAGTGAATAAAGAAATGTCAGGGATGGTCAGACGTGATTCCCGGTGTCGCATTGTTTCGAACGCTTCAAGGTAACCGCTGCAACAGTCCAAAATAATCTGTCCGACAGCGCTCATAGTACACAACTTATTCACACCTATTTCCACACAAGCCCACGCAAACACACCGTGTTTCCAGTTGCCGATGCTCACATTGAAACGATATGTTGTGTTCTTAGTTTTACGGTGAAAAGTGTTCGAGTAGGTCCGTGTGGGATCGCAAACCTGGTATTCTCATAAAAACACAAATACAACCTCATGGACTTTAAAAACAATCCCGCTTGTTTACATAACACACTTTCTTTGTTATTTGACTAATTAAACATATGGAATCTGAATTGTCGCCAGATAATGAGAAAAGTATCCCACCGGTGCCATTAAAAACATATCAATGGGAAGATTTGCGAAGAGCTCGTGAGGCAGGCGGTTATCCCTGGACTCACTTTCTGAAAGAACCAATAGAGGGCGAGATTACAGCCGAGGACATTATTCGAGAAACGACACCAAGAAGAAGCATGTCGCGAGAGTTCTCAAAGTCCAGGACCCATTCACCCGTCGATAGGGATGTGCAAAAGATTCTCATTCTTGACTCCTCGCCAGGCAGCAGCAGAAAACATGGAGAAGAAGGTGAAGATGAAGGTGTACATATACCGAATTTTTCTAAAGAAGTATCCTTAGATTCGGAGGACGACAATATAAGTAAGGCTGCCCAAGCATATATTATAAAAAGGCCAGAGAGCCAAACCAGCACACGCTTAGCCACACCTATAGAAATACCTAAAAATGTGTCTCCAAAAGGAATTCTTAAGCGTCGTGTACCAGAACAACAGTATAACATTGGTGTAACGGAGACACGTGAAAAAACAAAATGTTGTCATCCACTTGTAAACAAAATAAAGCATTTAGCTGATAAGACTTTGCATAAGTTAGATAAAACTGAAAATGGGAAATCTCCTGTTGCTAAAAGGAAGAAGAATGAGGAAGCTCAGGAAATCAGGCAACTGAGATCATCTCCAGGAGCTGTGCGAAGACAAAAGTTTAGTGCAATAAAATTAGGTGATTCTGATGAGATGAGTAAATCACTGAGTGTTAATACACCACCCCCCAGAAAAAAGAAAGAACACATTTATGAAGACGTGGGTGAATCGAAAAATGCTGAAGTTGAGAAATCACTTCATTTCTCTCCAGATGTAGACAAATATGACCTTGAAAAATCAGATGACAACAAAAGCAATAGCAACAAAGAAAATGAAAGTATACTGGAAAAAAAATCAGTTTCATCATTTGACCCAAGTTTGGTCGCTGATGATGCTGCTTCATTAAAACCAGAAGAACATATTATGGAAAAATTACACAAGAAAAGTGACGTAAATAAAGAAGCAATACTTTTAGATGATGAAATGGACGCAGATGAACCAAACGTAGATGAAATCTTTCAAAATCAACTCGATGAAAGTAGGTCACGAAATGAATCACCTAACATTACTATTACAGAAATTATTGACGAAGATATAGAAGTCACCATCGAACAAACTACCACAATACCAATAGAGTCTTCACCCAGTCCAAGTCCTCTCGGAAAGAAAAATCAATTTACTGAGGACGTGCCTGAAAAAGAATGGTCTAAACCAAGCAGGTAATATATTTTTTTCTAAGCTTACCAATTGTATGTAATTGTATCATTTTGTAACTACGATAGAATAACAGTATTTCATCATGCGCAAAGCGAACGCGCCAGCTTCTGACTGTTTGTTAAATATAGCACCATTCGAAGCGGCTTCCTGTACATTGGGCAAGCTCTTTAAAATTGTCATCAGTGCTCGCGGCTGCTTTCACGCCGGTGATTAGTTTCATTTACTGTCCGGCTTTCACAAACGCGTTTTTTAGACCGCCTTAGAAAAATGTCCGCATTGTCGAATAGTTTTCCGGTAACTCATTGCTAGCATGCCTTGAATTCCGGATATTCTTTTCGGTAGTTAGTAGTTATGAGTAAGCTTCGGCGATGGACTTCCGAAGGAGGAACGCCAATCGAAAAACCTGTGAGGCCGACCAGGGAAACCAGCGTGCAATTGTACACACCGGATGTTCGTTGTGCGTGTCAATTTTTCCAATGTGATTTACTACTACCGGAAAGAGTCAATCCAGTGGGCACTCGACCAACGTCGCGAGCTAGCAATATTATTTCGTATGAGAGGTAAGCATACACATAACATTTACTTTCGTTTTTGACGATTTCGTTGACATTTTATAACTGAAATTACGAGCCACAATTCGAAACTGTTGTGTGTTTCACCCGGCGGTTGCTGTAGCTAAAACGAGCGCGCCGCTGCTTGGCCTAATTGTGACAGGAATAACGTTTGCTGTGTTTAAATATAAATCATTTTTATTCCACGATATTTTTTTTTGCAATATTATCTCGTTCATATAACTTTGTATATATTTTATTATTATTTAATATTTCCTACCAGTGCACTGCGAACTTATTTGGTAAAGGTTTTTTAATTTATTTGTTTACTACACGCGAATATTTTATAATAAATTGTATAAAAGTATTACATGAATGCACTGCGAAAATATTTATATATGTATATTTGAATGAGTTTAATTTTACACGTTTGTTTTCAGTGATCACGAATATGAAATCATCGAAAAACCACTACCAAACATAGTTTATTCTACCAGTGTAGAAGAAAAACCGACTTTGGTCAAGGCGGAAGACGAGTTATCAAGTACCACGTCATTAGAAAGAAAATTCTTACAGCACACTACCGACGAGGAAGATCATACAGAAGAGGAAAAAGAAAATCAAGATGATAAAACGGATGATATCTTAATTGCAGAAGCACTACAAAAAAATATAGAAGATCGCTTTTTCGCAAACACGCCGTCTACGGTATCACGAACAGAATGTGAAGTGAGTACAAGTCAAGTGGATTCATCGGCATTGGAAAACTTACCACTTAAAAGAGACAGTAGACAAAAAAACCCAGACAATGCTGATAGTAAAATTCAACAACGTATAAAGGAGAGCACGGGTAAACTTAAGACACAAGCAGGAAAACTTAAAACTAAGTTACAAAATATCAAAGTAAACAAATTCAGTATGCCCGATAGGCCGAAAATAAATTTTCCTGACCGGCCAAAATTTAAAATGCCTGAACGTCCAAAAATTTCATTTCCTGAAAGACCGCGATTCAACATGCCGGAAGGAAGAAAATTCAGTTTACCTGACAGACCGAAGTTTAAGAAAATAAACTTATCTGGTAAACTTTCATTAGGTGATCGTAAAAAGTTTACCTTACCTGACAGACCAAAGTTTAACGTTCCAGATCTTCCCAAATTTAAAATGCCTGAAAGACCTAAGATAAGTTTTCCAAGTTTAGGAAGAAAGAAAGATTACAAAGTGGAAGACATGGAAGCAGAAGAAAATCGCAGTGATTCGCCGCACGTAGCCACTGTTGACTTCGAATCTAAAACATTTCCTAGGTTATTTAATCGAAAGAAAAAAACTGAAATTCCAAAAACATCATCATCGCCGACGTTAAATAGAGATGAAACTCCACCACCTACATTTACATTTACTCGTGTTAAAAAGACAAATGTAGAACCATCGTCGTATACTACAGAATCATCTGGATCGCAAGAACAACCCCGAGAATATGGTAATATTGAAAATGAAGAAGTTTTTGAAAATGAACCTAATACCCGGAGACGATTTGAGACCACGTATGATTTTGATAAAATGGATCCAGAATATTTAGATGAAGAAATGGAATCATCTAACTTTAACGAAAATCGTAATGCATCGTCTATACCTAATATTTCACCGTCTAACCAAGAATACACTCATATTAACGAAATTAATAATGACGAATTTTTTGTCCGACCGAGAGGAATTTCTCGCGAAAATATTCAAGTCAGAGAATACTTGAGCGACGAAATACGACAAGCGTTCAAAATCCCAAACAATGTTCTCGCAAGTATGGGGAGCAATTCTGGGGTTAACGATGAACACTTGTATTACAATGAACCCGAGGCTGATCCAGAGCTTATGATTGATGATAACGAGCACATAAGATACTCTAACGAGGATTTGAATGATAAGGATGATGGTTATTACACATTCCCTCCCGTAAGACCATCTCGAGCTAAACGAAAGAAAAAAGCACCAGAATCGATCAAGTACATCGACGACAGTGTTAATGCCAGTATTCAATTCAGTGAAGTAGATTTAGAACTTCCAGAGCACCAACATGGTGTGGAGCACGTCGTTGAAGATATGGGCGATGAAATCAGAGAAGAAAATGGCAATTTCAATACGTTAGATTTTTCTCCATCAATAGATTTGCATTCTATCCACGAATATGCTAATGATGACGTGATAGAATATCCTGAGAATTTGCCTATACAATCTCAGACACTGCCAATGCCACCCAAAAGGAAGAAAAAGTTTGTAAACAAAGACATTAAACACTCTTCACTCAATGACTTCAAAAAAATGCCGTTGTCAGAACTCTGGGAGGAGCCGCAATCTCGTCCAGAAGATGTAAGTATAAATTAGTTCTTAAGCATCGACTCCAAATTCTAATGTAACTAATGATATAAAGGGTTTATTATTTACTGCTTTTCAGTATTTTTGGCGGTTTGAAGTTTTAAACATTGTTGTTTGTTATCACGCACAGCTAAACAAACTAACATGCCAAATTGAAACGCTGGTTTAGTGTGGGCTTTGTAAACAATAGTAGAAACCCGTTGACAGTCACATGCGGTGTAGTCAAAGCAATTTCTACGGTCGTAGTACGTCGTTCATGGCGAAAATTGACCTTCGAATAACTTAACTTTTAAAACGAACAAAAAAACTGTTTTTTTTTCAGCAAAAGTATCTGGTTACTACTATGATTAAATTGCACCAAAGTTCCTTACTCAAATCAAACACTAACCATGATTCTATGTCTATATAACTTGTAAAAATTACAAAAGCTTTAAAACTACTTAATGGTGTCGATTCTGGCAAGAATTTCTAAGCCTAAACTTAAATTTGACAACAGTGTATCCTTGTCATTCTCTATACAGAACGCAAAGGAGAGACTGATATTAAATTTAGTTTTAAGTTTAGAGAATCACGCCGGAATCGACACCTACAATGGTGTCGACACCTATAAAAACTTATTAAAACTAACCTACTTAAATAAATACAAATTTACAAAACAAAAATATGTCAGCCCCAGTAGAATGATGTGTTAAGGCTAAGCCGGAATTGGCTTTTAATTATTTTTATTTACCGAATTAGTTAACCAGATTTTATATTTTTAAGCATTTGACTGCTAGATGTTTAAATCGAAAGAAAATTTTACTCGAAAAACTTGGGACCAGGCAGCAAACGGGACTCGAACCCGCACCCTTACCGTTATGCTACCGCGACCCTGACGAATTTTCTCTAGCCCTTCTTAAGCTGCAAGGCAGCGCCATCTCTACGCATTGCGGGTAACCTATTATGTCAAATGAAAACCTTTACAAGTATTAAACATTTGAAAGAAAAAACAGCAATTATATTACAGTTATATTTATGAAACATTTAACTGCCGGATGTTAATATCTAACGAATTTTACTAGAAAATATTTCACGCGGTCTAGGCAGCGTACAGAACTCGAACCCGCACCCTTTGCTAACCGGGCGAATGCACTGACCCTTATGCTACACCAGCCCCGAAGGCCGTGTCGAATTTTCTGTAGCCCTTCTTAAGCTGCAAGGTAGCGCCATCTCTTCGCATTGTAGGTAACCCACTTTTCATTGGCACGGATATAAGGGTGAGGTTTCGAGTCCCATCTGCTGCCTGGTCCACGAGAAATTTTTACTAGTAAAAAAAAACTTTAGATTTAACTCAATTTTGTTTGAAGGAACGTAAAAAAAAAGCGATGAAACTAGCTTAACAAGCAAAAAAAAACGAAGCTATAAATATAACTGACTTGCGAGTAGGTACAAAAAAAAATTAATATAAACAGAAACAAGGATGACGTGCTTCGGAAGGCACGTTAAGCCGTTGGTCCCGGCTGCATCTGCAGTCGTTAGCACCCACCAACCCGCACTGGGCCAGCGTGGTGGGTCATGGCCCAATCTCCCTATTCCATCCATAGGGAAGCCTGTGCCCCAGCAGTGGGGACATTAATAGGCTGATGATGATGATGAAGGATGACGTGTAAATATTTTTGTTTGCATGATTTAACATAAGAAGGAGATAGAAAGCCTCTCTGAGTTTGTTTCGGTTCTTCTCAGAAAGGTCTCCCAATTTTGGAACCGGTGCCGGTGGTAGTTTACGGTAGTTAGGGTCAAATAAATATACTCAAAAATTATAAAAAAGATTTTTAAATAAAGTACTTTATTAACTAACTTAACTAATAAATTCATACATAGAAAATAAAATTTAAAAATCTTCCAATGTTAAACCCGAACGATCAATAAAAGTCTTTCGAAGGTAGTTAGACAAAGTAAATAAAAAATCATTATTCTGACCATGCAGACCTGAAAAGGCTGCGAAACGTCAATAAATAAATAAAGTTCGTGCATTAATCCGTTAAAACTAGTTTTATTTAATGAGTAATGTGCGTGAAAACCTAAGAAACAAAAATGTGTTAATATAGCCAAAAAAATCATCGTGTCGATCATTGCAGTCACGGCCTCACCTTTCAGGCCATCTGCAATGAAAGTGAATGTGGTTGAGTGCAATTTTAGTATTGCATCTCAAACGTACATAAAGCATGGTAAAATATTATTATATCTTATCTATTAGACAAGTCCGTCCGTCTGTGGTGCTGTTTCAGCGGCCAAACCGTAAGAGATAGATAAAGAGAATATTTAAGTTATAAGTTAAGAATAGTCTGATAAGACTACAAACCGGATTTGAGTAACGTAGCACTTCCGGTTTTCGAGAAATCGCGAATTTCAAACGAAACCACACAAAATCTCCGAAGTTCTCAATTAATTAATTTTTTTTTTCTTTTTTTTTTAAATCAGTTTTGGTGAACATTTGGTTCGCTGGTTTGCTAGTTATACTTAATCCAAATTACATTAACCTACTTGACTATTTAAATAATATGTTATTTACAAAATTAGAAAAAAGTGTGTCACCCCCACCCCAACGCCTCCGTTTTTAGACACCAAGTAGATTTTACATTTTTGTTATTTAAATTAAAAATTCAAAAAAAACAAAATTCAATATCGTTTATTCAGTCTAGGCTGTTACAAGCAGTTGTGAATGTCGAAAAGCTACGCCATCGGTTCGCAAATCTACGGCGGGAGACCTTGTACTGAGAAGAACCGGCAAGAAACTCCGCAAGGGCTGTTTTTTTCTCCCTGTATTATATACAGGGTCGTCAATTTGAAAAATGACTTCAATATGAGATAACTCATGAAGTCACTTTCCAATTAAATAAATATCTATTGTTTTAATATATCTACTTTATTCTTATAATAAGCGAGTTTAATAATATGATAGTGAATAAATCTGCCGTCCTCAAACTAAAGTGCGACTAAGTGACAGGTCATTGCGGTCGATTTTTCAGCCCTAAATTACATCTTATCTCTTATCTATTAGACAAGTCCGTCCGTCCGTCCGTGGTGCTGTTTCAGCGGCCAAACCGTAAGAGATAAATATAGAGAATGTTTAAGTTATAAGTTAAGAATAGTCTGATAAGACTACAAACCGGATGTGAGTAACGTAGCACTTCCGGTTTTCGAGAAATCACGTGATTTCTATTTCAAACGAAACCACACAAAATCTCCGAAGTTCTCAATTAATTAAATACATTTTTTTTTGGTGAACATTTGGTTCACTGGTTTGCTAGCATAGTTTTTAATACTCTATCGATCTGTCTTTAACAAGTATTTGTATCTTTTGTAGTTTAAGTCTAAAAATCCGTCAGGTGCTGAATGGTTACAAAATAGCAATAATTTTAAGTTTACGAGCCGTTTTTTGGTCATATCTCAAAAGTTGGTTGTGTCATTTAGCCGCGTTTTAGCTTGAGGACGGCAAAATAATATTCTTATATTACTCGCTCTATCAAATACGAATATTCTAAATTATAAAAGAAGGAATCTAAAATTGCAACTCATACTTTCTGCAACTCATACTTTTTGAGTTACGATTGGCCGTTGGCCAGAGATTTCGTTTACTTTCAGTGGTAACTGGCATTATTTCTGGATATCCACATTAGACGATTGTTGACCCAGATACAGGCGACATGCGCAGCGAAACTAAAGGAGCAAAGTTAAAAATAAACACCAATGTTAATTTATAGCTTTGAGACAAGGTCGAGTGTAGTTTCAAACGTTTCAGAAGAAACCATCTGTTGTCGGTTAAAAACCTAATTTTTGTTAGGGTTCCGTAGTACTAACAATGAACCCTTATAGTTTTGTCATGTCCGTCTGACTGTCCGTCATCGGTTTTGCTAGGTGACTGTTAAATGCTGTAATTTTGTGAAGATACGTATATCAATGACGCCGACAAAATGATAGAATAAAGGAGATTGCTCAAATTGGTCCAAATGCACAAAAAATATTGACATGCACGGTAATTCTTGGCGTAATTTATAATTTAATTTACAGTCATTAGATTTCAACGGACACCTTTGTATAATATATTTACTTTAAAAAGGACTTTTAATTTTACCGGTTTGGAAAACATATGAATCATTTTTAATGGCTATGGGTGTAGTAACATTCAGCCAAAGACTGATCGAAGTTGTTTATATAACATAAAACTCAAATCTATTTTGTAAAGATCGATAAAATATATTTTTTTATTGGACTGTGGTATTAATATCCGCCACTATATTATCATTTTCACTACATGCAAATGTGTTCAGACAATTATTATAGATGGTAGGCGACATCATAAAGACTATTGCCATACATTTTTCCCCAAACACCTCCATAAACACATTATAATCTGTATATATGTTAGACTTTAAGGTCTATCTATCTATGGGCCTACGTTCCCTGACTATAAATTAATAAAATTATAAGGTGTGATACACTAAAAATCTAAAATATGGTTATCTTAAAAACATAACAAAAAATGAAGCTACTGAATATATGGCTATAGAACCTAAATCTCTTAGCTTTCTTTGGTTAACGAGAGTTTAAAAATTCTCTCTAATCTGTGGCTCATTCACAATCATCACACAGTTTCTGTCACAGACTTTTAAAATCAGGTGTCATTTCCGCTTATAATAAGGTTATTATAAGCGGAAATGACACCTGATTTTAGAAGTTACTCTTATGCTTAACTTTAAAAACAGGCAACTATCTGTTAATCTACATGCTCTATAAACCTGAATCTAATCCATAATTTCGGTACTTGGCTTGATTTCCCTAGTTTACCATATTACTTATTTGATTTTTATTATTTTAATATGTTCAGTGTATATGGTTTATAGAAGTTCTCAGGGGTGTCCGTCAATAATATTCGTTTCTACAGTAATTTATATATAATTTCGAATCTAGGAAACAAATTTTCATGATTATTGGTCTTTAGGCCAAACATGTATGGAAGCTGAGCAATCTCCTTTAAAAAATAATAATTTTTAACAACCTACATGAAACTGCTGATCATTTTTTTTTCATCGCCTACCTTATAGTGTGGAGTATCGTTAAGTAGGTCCTTTAAAATTACTTAGGAGTTCCTTAAGACTATTTTTCGATTTAGGGATTCGTTTGCGAAATATTGTACTTTAAATTGCTAATTTTTGTTCAAGTAGAGCGCCCCCCCCCCCCCCATTTAAAAGCTAAACTATTAAATAAATAATAATAAATACATATTTCCAACACTAACACCAATTATCCTAGCCCCAAAGTAAGCACTGTAAGGCTTGTGTTATGGGATGCTAGGGTAACGGATAGAATACATATACTGTACATATATAAGTATATGTATATAAAAATACATATTGAACATCCATGACTGGAGAACAAATGCTCTTATTCATCACACAAACATCTGCCACCACCGGGATTGGAACCCGGCTTAAAACCCTGGAAAAATTCATGACAATAATGCTTTTCATGAACTTTTAAACGAAAATTATAACGGTTAAGATAGATTTGTTAGTTTAAGAGTAAAAGTCGTTCAACTTTGGTTAAATAAAATTTCCTACCTATTGAAAATTCCTTCGAAAAAAACATTAAATAGTGACATAGATAGGCAACTACGGAACCTTACACTGCCCGTGGCACGACACGCACTTGGCCGGTTTTTTTAAGTCACTATTATCTCTTATCTATTAGACAAGTCCGTCCGTCTGTCTGTCTGTGGTGCTGTTTCAGCGGCCAAACCGTAAGAGATAGATAAAGAGAATATTTAAGTTATAAATAAAGAATAGTCTGATAAGACTACAAACCGGATTTGAGTAACGTAGCACTTCCGGTTTTCGAGAAATCACGAATTTCAAACGAAACCACACAAAATCTCCGAAGTTCTCAATTAATTAAATACATTTTTTTTTTAAATCAGGTTTTGGTGAACATTTGGTTCACCGGTTTGCTAGTATCTATACTAATACTAGCTGAGCCAGCGAACTTCGTACCGGCATAAAAATAGGGTTTGATGGTAGAAGGGTAATAATTTAGGGTGGACCTATGTATTTTTAAATGCCAAACAATAAAAAAAATTGTCCCAAAACATAAAAAAAAAATGTTGGGGGTGAACAACCCTTAACACTTAGGGGTATGAAAAATAGATAGTAGCCGATTCTCAGACCTACTGAATATGCATATAAAATTTCATAAAAATTCGGAGGAGTATGGTAACTAACATTGTGACACGAGAATTTTATTTATAAGATTGTAAAGAGGTAAAGTTAGTGAGTTCGTCACGTTGTACGGGGTAATCTCTGGATCTACTGAAAATTCTTTTACTAATAGAGAGCCATGTTATTTTCTAGTGTCATAGGCTTAATATAAACCCGAAAAATAAAAAGATTTTTTCTTAGTTGTCAGATTTGGAAGTAAAAAGTGAAAAGTGAGTCGGAGAAATAACGGTCTAATGAATAAATATATGATTTGAGTTCTAGAGAAAAATGCCTACAAAAAAGGTCACCGGCAGAATAATCTCTTATCTATTAGACAAGTCCGTCCGTCCGTCCGTCCGTCTGTCTGTGGTGCTGTTTCAGAGGCCAAACCGTAAGAGATAGATAAAGAGAATGTTTAAGTTATAAGTTAAGAATAGTCTGATGAGACTACAAACCGGATTTGAGTAACGTAGCACTTGCGGTTTTCGAGAAATCACGTGATTTTTATTTTGTAATTATCACAATTTTAATTTTAATTTAATTAACTATTTAAAGGTTTTTTTTTTAACTATATAATTTCAAACGAAACCACACAAAATCTCCTAAGTTCTCAATTAATTAAATACATTTTTAAATCAGGTTTTGGTGAACATTTGGTTCACTGGTTTGCTAGTTTATGTCTAACTTTTAAGTTGAAGTCAACGATTATTTTAACTTACTCGTTGGTTACGCGTCCTTCCTATGTACCTTTAGGATAGTTTTCGGCAAAGATTTTGTACGTGACGGTGTATCTAGGGTATTTAATATCGTTGATTGAAGCCACAAAAATTAGGTATGTACCTAAGTACTTATATTTAAAGAAAAGTTTACTAGAAAAAAAAAAAAACTTATATTTTTTAAAAAATGTTGGATCTCGTTAATTCTTCATATTAACAAATGAATTCATACCAAAATATGTTAGTCGTGGTCTCAAGTGTTTAAAACACAAGACGTTTCAATTGTACCATACCTATAATTTGGACGAATAGTTAAAAGAGATAATACAAAATACGTATGAAACCGCGACCGTGTCCTAAACTATTGAGTATCTAATCAATTTCTAATGGATGGTGTTCTACAACGAAACGAAGCGAGGCCACAGTTAGTGTCAAATATATTAACATGAAAAAAAAACACATATCTCGTGCTCTACACGACTTAAAGGGGCTTTGAAAATGAATCAACCTATTATAGATTATTCAAAAAAATAAAAATCAAATTTTTTAATGTTTTTTTTTAATATTTTTTTGAAAACCATCTTTTCCAAAATATTTTTACTAGATCTTAAAGCCCTTCGAATTACGCGTCTTTTGAGGAGCCTCCCGCCACGTGATATCTCACTTCGCGCCACGCAAAACTTGCGGCTAAGGGCACCTCTACAGCCTCAACCGTAGAGGTGCCCTTAGCCGCAAGTTTTGCGTAATATCGAAAAAAGTGTAAACTTTTCCAAAATCATTTTAACATTTTCTAAAACCCCGTTAAATTCCGCGTCTTTCGAGCCCACATACGCCCTCGTAGCCCTAAACCTCGGGGTATCACATGCAAGTCGCACTTCACCGAAAATGGGGTCCTACTGGAGCGAACGAAAAATCATTTTCAATGTTAAAATTCGAGATATAATTTTGGTAAACGAATAAGAGAGAAATTCATTCTCATAAATTTTTATTTATGTCATCGTCGCCTAATGGAACTGTTGATCCAATAAAACACTAAGGGACCACATAAAAACAATACTTAACTAAATCATCAGTAGATGAAGCCTAATGGGATCCAATTAAGCGCCATGGTGGCGCTTTCATGATTGGTTCTAATAAAATGCTTACAATCTTCTCCGTTTTTCCAGTACTTATACAAACCTTTGAAAGGAAAGGATTTTATGTTTAATTGCCAATGTCTCTTAAAACTGATTTTAAATAATAAAATCACTTTTGGAACATGATTAAGGACTGTTCAACTTAGAGATGGGCGTTTTTAGATATTTGTGAAATCGATGTGCATCGGTATCGGATAAATCGCATCGCATCGATGCCAAGTGAATGTCAGTATCGTAGTATCACTAACTTTTCAGTGCCGGTGGCAAAAATTGGAACTAAAATTTATCCATAGCATTGTGACATTTTTAGGACATATTTGTTCATCGCTAGCGACATCTTCACCGGCACAGATAAGTGGCACAGTGGCGGCAGATATTTGTGGCACCGTTGCTATAGTAACGTTGACGAAAACTAGATGGCATCAGCATCCAATAACGGCATCTAGTCGCATCGGATGCGCGCATACAAACCTGGCATCGTTATCGCGCATCGTTATCGCGCATCGTTATTCTAAAAACGCCCACCTCTAGTTCAACTGCTGTATTCACATTACAGTTATTAGGTAATATCTAGTTGTGCTACGTGGCGCGGCCAAAGAATGGTAACAAGATGTTATCATAAAAATCAAAAAATAATATCCCTGGTTTATTAATTCCATACAATAAATCATATGGTTTATACACAAAGAAGTTCACAGCGAGTGATTTAATTGTCACTGTCAATTATGCAAAGTTAACCTTTAAATAGCAAACCAGTGAACCAACAGTTCACCAAAACCTGAACCAAAACAAAAAAAAATGTATTTAATTAATTGAGAACTTCGGAGATTTTGTGTGGTTTCGTTTGAAATTCGTGATTTCTCGAAAACCGGAAGTGCTACGTTACTCAAATCCGGTTTGTAGTCTTATCAGACTTCTTAACTTATAACTTAAATATTCTCTTTATCTATCTCTTACGGTTTGGCCGCTGAAACAGCACCACAGACAGACAGACGGACGGACTTGTCTAATAGATAAGAGATTGTATGGAATGACGTTTGTCTAAACCCCAAGGTATGGCGCAGGCGTCATTACGATCTTGCACTATATTTTTTAAGCATTTAAGATAGAGGAGAGTGCGGTTTCGAGTACCGTCTGCTGCCTGGACGCATGGAATATTTACTTTTATTTAGATTTAAACATTTAAACTTGTAGTTGAAACGTAGTCCGAATCTTAGACCCGTATTATAGAAAGATTCTCAGTAATTAATCTAGTCTTGAGCATAGTTAGAAAGGGATGTCGCTATATATAGCACATAGCGCCATCCCTTTCTAACTGTACTCAAGTAAAGAACAAAACTTAGTTACCTATTGTGGGTTACCTACAACACGAAGAGATGGCGCTGTCTTGCAGCTTAAGGCTAGGAAAATTTCGACGCGGTGAATAGGGCCGTGGTAGCATAATGGTCAGTGCATTCGCCCGGATTGCGAAGGGTGCGGGTTCGAGTCCCGTCCGCTGCCCGGTCCGCGTGGATTTTTTTCCAGTAAACTTTTCTTTAGATTTAAACATCTAGCAGTTAAATGCTTAAAAATAAATAAAAACAAAACTTAGTTGTCATTCCGTAATTCGAGCCTTAGTATGTAACCCTCAATTCATTAACTGCTTCCATTCATATGATAACTCTTGACTGGAGAAGTCAATGCACGAATTATGGTGATAATAATAGTAATAATTTGGTAATTGTTTATAATTTCAGATAATTGTATATCGCACCGAACATGAATACGTCGTGCCCCAAGTAGACACAGTACTCACAGGGCAGAGCCCAGTTCCTCCGAGACGTAATCGATCGAGGAGTTCTCGTGGCACCTCCCTCTGCGATGACGACAGGACTTCCCATGGCGCGGAGTCTCTTACCCTTGATACGCACATGCCCCAAACAGAAGATATTGAATTGGTAAGAGAAATTCGTCACGAAAGTCCAGGGTATGCAACAGTAGATAAAGGGCCGAACGCTCCAGCCAAGCCTGAGAGGAGATCTATCAGTAAAACGCCTCCGGTCCGTCGTCGAAAGAGTAATAGTTCGGAACGTAAGTACTATACAGTGGGATCCACAAAAAATGTTCCCGATCGGCCCCCTAGAAAAAAGTCTTCAACCAGCCTGATGACGTTAGACAGTTTTGCTAAACGTTCAGTTAGCGGAGACTTAACTCAATATGTGGAAATTGATGAGCCACAAATTGAAGAAGTACATAAAGATTTAAAGTCTGGTGAAATTGTGAGTAAAATGAAAGACAGACCTCTACCACCACCACCACGGCCGCCAAGAGTACCTAAACGAAAAAAAAACGAAGTAAGTGATGAGAATCAAGTTGTTACAGATCTTAACACTACTTCTGAAGTACCTTTACACACAATTTCCCCTATGGAAGAGGAAGCTAAAACAGAGGAAGTAATAGAAATAGAGGTCTCTACTCAAACGGATCCTTTACCAGACGATGTTGATTACGAACTTGGTATGGATGATAATCTGGATATATCTATGTCTAGTTCTTTAAGAGACATAGTTGATGATGAATCTATAATAGGCAAATCTATGGGTAGGATGGCAGAAAGTCCGCGTGTTTCTCGGCCAACGTCTCGTTCAGAAAAGTCTTTAAAACTTTCAGATCCAAAAATTTCTGATTTAGCCAAAACAAGTATAGGTCGTACATCGCCAACTGTTATATTAGTTGAGAGACGCGTTTCAAGTCCAACCAGGATTAACGATCGAGAAGAAATATTGACTGAAGCGTCATTGACTGTACAACATATAGATATTGATGAATCGCAAATTCCTGATGTACCACCCCTCCCGAAATCAAAAGGAATTTCAAGCCCTATTCAGAAATCCAAAGTCATGACGCCACCGATTGAAGAACGTGCCTTAGAAAGAGTAAGAGATACTAATAGAGACGTTCAATTAGATAATTTGGTAACTCAACGACTTCAAGTAAGAGATTTGGATGTAGGGCGCTTAAATGTGTCTGAATTACAGGCAAGTAAGATTTTAGTTTCAGACATAGAAGGAATGACCTTGCAAGTGACAGAGCTTGATTCAAAATCGGGTCACATATCTGTAAGTGGAATTGAATTTTCACAGTCTGTTATAGACGAAATAGTAAAGAAATTTGCTGAAATAACAACAACTAATCAGACTCCAGCACAATCTTCGGAACCTATTGAAGTAACGAGACCAGTTAGTAGGGAAGAACATACGCAAACTGATCAACCTGCTGAAATCCCAAAGGAACCAAAAGAAGAAGAAATTCCGGTGTCGGTAGAAGAAGCTCCTCCACCTCCACCACGACCGGAGCCAGAATCAGCTGGTACACCCCCTCCACAAAGACCTCCGCCTCCTGATTTAACACCATTGCTTTACTCATATCTCCAGGATATAAATATGCCTTCCGCAACATTCTTTCCTCCTCGGGCATTTAGAGAACGTCCATTCACCGATTACCATGATCCTCAGCATCAAACGCCTCCTCCTCAAGTGCGACGTCCGAAGAGGAAGCCAGCAGCTCCTCATTCCGAGTCCAGTTCTGATGACAACAAGCCGCGGCCCTCGCCCAGGCGTATGCCTCCTCCTGTGAGAACGCATGAACCCTCTATAGGCGAAGCTGGTGCTCAATTTTTAAGGGTCTGTCAGACGTCAATCAGTAGGGTCTTTCGGAACATGTTTAACTCTTTGATGTCATATATTAGCGGAACAGAGGACAAAAAGGATGTACAGATGGCACTTGTCATATTCCTCGTGCTGGTAGCTGGACTCATTATGTTCGGACTCAGTGACAGTCGCACCATACACCATCATCATTGGGAGTTCTTCAACCCACCGGACAGCAAACCGTGATCGATATGCCCATGTCAAATCCGCTCAGTTATCTTAAGGTATCCTTATGTAGTCTTAGTTTGTAAAGTAGCTTTTAATTTAACTCGTAGACTCTTAAAGCTAAATTTAACACTAATAATGAGTTAAGTTGCTCGTTCGCAAATGTGTATAATGATTTAAACTTGATCACTAGATCTGGTCAGTTTTTATAGCAAACAGAAAATAAAACGAAAGCCGAAACAAATATAAGTTATGAAACAAGAAAGCATTTTTAATACTGGACTTTCCACTGCGGTTTCTAAAACCGCCAATGGTTAAATTTAAGGTTTAATTGTAATATTTTTTTTTATGTTAAGCCGAACGGTTATATATTTTTTTCTTATACCCAAGTTTTAAATATTTACTAAGCCGATATATAAATAATATTTATGTTGAATTTTTTTAGATATTTTATGTAAAGAAGACGAAAATTTGTGAATCTAGTCAAAATTTACGGATCGCATTATGTTCAGTTATCGTTATAAAATAGCGAATATTCTATTTTCTTTTTATAAAACAACAACAATCATATGGTTGTTATGAATACTTAAAATAGATATATCTGTACTAGTTTGGAGAATGTAGACCACACACCTAGATTGAAAAATCATGTCCCGATCACCTATTTCAATTACCTATATCGTTTTTACAGCTGAATATGATATGAGTAGTAAGATATTTTTAAACATTATGATTGACATCCGATACCGATAAAGTTGCGTAATAGCTTGGCAAATTTATTCTCTCGCGTCACCAAGACCATTCTCGGTCTAGAGTACGGTCCAATCTTGATACGTTTAAATCTCAATGAGGGCTATCGTTTTTTGTCTCACCAGATGGCGCCACTGTTGAGTGAGGTCCTGAAGTGTAACTTTTAAAGTTAGTAAACACGCTCGTGATATCAAAGTTTACATTTTAATACAAAAGAATCGTATCTTAAACATAATCGCCTATGCCACAGTGTTGCGCAGTCCCGTTTTGTTCGGAAAAAAGAAGGACAATATTTTTTCTTAGCTCCGCTTTTAAATAACTGATAATCATTGACACGTAACTCATATTTGCCATAATAAGTCTGATTTATTACCAAATATTCACAACTATTATTTTAATTAGAAAAAAACCGCGTAGTCAACCCGCAAGCTATAACATTTGACATTTCGGAGACCTCACGCAACACAAGCGCCTCTAGCGGCGGTTTCAGACGCGATAGCCCTCATTAGCTGTCAAAACTTTGCGCGATACGAAATGTCATAAAAAGTTGTGGTTCGTTTACGGTTCGATGCGTTTCAGTCGGTTGAAATTTAGCGCCATGCATCGGCCAAAAGGAAGATGGTACCGTACCTTATAGGTACCGGAGTACTTATACGGTACGGTACGGTCTTCCTTTTGGCACGCGAAGTACATATCGACAGTGGAAAGCAAAATCGTTTGTACGCCACTTTGGTCGAAAATGAGTTATTTATATATTATTTTAATCAGATTTTTTTTCTGAGTCGAACAGTCTATGTTTCGTGAAGATTTGAGTACTTTTATGGCGCTTAAGCAACTCAAGTTTTTTAAGATTTTCATTATTCACAATGCTGAAATTAGCATATTTTTTTATGTTTTTTTGAATCAATGGCGCTTACGTCCTACTATTTGGCGTGTGAGTTGATGTTTGCTTGACAAAAAATGTATGGTGGGTCGAGTGATTTCCGCTGAACGACATCTAATTGGTAAATGCACTATGTAACTTTTTAATAAGAGGATATTTAGAAAATGTTATTTAATGATTTTTTTTTATGTGGCGTTACTTCTCATTCACTTTGATCCTCGTTTCTGTAAAGTTACTAAAGTGACGTTTAAGCGTTTTTGCTTCTCCACAGCCAATTTATATTTCAATCTATGTCTGTAGGTATCAAATTTAAACATTATTTATATTTTACAATTGTTTATTCAGTTAATCTCTATTGTTAATTCGTAGCGTGTCGACTGTCGGCTGGTGTTATGCATTTTATAAAATTTGTTTTTGTTGTGTATTATTGTAATAAAAATAAAACAACAAAGTTGTTTCTTCTTCTCTGTTTGGTGTTTGTAGAATAATGGAGCGGCGAAGTTTTTAATACAAAAAGGAAAACTCAATAGAAAAGAAAAAAAAGCGCTAAAAGTTTCCGTATAGGATAAAATAAAGATTACATGGTTAAGGTCCCTACTGCTGGGGCACAGGCCTTTTTTTTCTTTTTTTTTATAGATAGGTCCGACAAATGACTCCACCCCACCTGATGTTAAGTGAAGGTGAAGTCCAGACGCGAAGATAGCTGATACAGCAGTCCTAGCTGCCACATCAGCCATCCTCACCCTGCCGGCCTGCATGTTGCTTCTTCACGACCCTTTTAAAGGATCCCAGGTTGTAAGAGGGAGGGAACACGTGAGCGGGCAGAGCATTCCATTTACGGATAGTGCGACAAAGAAATGAGTCACCAAATTTCTTTGTACAAAGCCTTCCCTATGGTTGGAATAGGGAGATTGGGCCATGACCCACCACGCGGGTTCAGTGCGGTATGGTGGGTACTAACGACTCCAGGTGCAGTCGCGACCAACGGCATAACGTGCCTTCCGAAACACGGAAGAGTGAGAGATAGTAAAATTTTGGTCACCCATCCAATGACCGACCACTGCGAAAGTTGCTTAACTTTCGTTACCTGCGACTTGGTCTGCGTGGAAATATTCGTTTTTCCATACAAACTTCCTCCCTATTTTACCCCCTTAAAGCATGATTTCTAGGATAAAGACTATCCCTTAACCGAATCGGCTCCGCGGTTTAAGCGTGAAGAGGTAACAGACAGATATACAGACACACTTTCACATTTATAATATTTTATATTTATTACCAACACCAATACGAGACGGTAACATTCGTGTCACTTTTATTGGGTCATTTCTGAGATTATTTTTTGTACCTTTTCCTTTTCTACATTTTTTGCATCACATGCCCCCTATCTAACTTCTTATGGCCCACAACCCCACAACAGTGCGGCAGAATATTCATCGCGTTTTGTTTTTGCCGCATCGCGCACTTTTCTACGGAACTTCATAGTCCAAAACTTTGCGGCATGCGCCTGGCGTATTTTTGCAGCAGTGCGCGAAGACACTCAAGTGTTTAAAACTTGAACAGCTCGAAATCATTAACAAATCATTTACATTTATCCACTCAATGGTGTCGACTCTCTGGCATGATTCTTTAAACTTCAAACTAAATTTAGGATCAGTCTCCCTTTCATTCTGTAAAGAGAATAACAAGGATACACAGTTGTCAAATTTAAGTTGATGTTTAGAGAATCATGTCAGAATCGACACCATTATGGACCTAAGACAAATTATAGCCCGTCACAGACGTAGCTATAATATACATATATTAATATGAATCATAGCAAGACATATTACAACATATTTTCAATATAAATTTTCGGGTGACCGCACATGCAGCTATAATATATATTTCAATAGCGTCACCAAAATATGTCAACATATATTTTTTAATATTTTTATGATACGGAATGTTCCATTTCTAACCGAACGATTGCCAAAATATATAAGAGTATATATTATGGTATAGCTTCCGTCTGTGGTAGTTTGCTGTAATATAATATATATTTCGATATATATATTATAGCTACGTCTGCGGCGGGCTTATAGCAAGTAATTTTGCATGGTTTACGCAATGGATACATTATTTGCACTTCTACTTCGACTTAGTATAAATCAATCGCAGAGCCATCTAGATTACGAAGTAGAAACTAATTTTATATTTTTGTGAGCATGCTATACTGACAGGACTGATGGCTGACCAATCAGACGCCAGGTGAGAGGTATAGTACGAAGGCTTTATATCACGTTCTAATAGGGTGACCACCTCAAAATGCCATGCCAAAATTAAAATGTTCAACCTCGTAAAATAGTCCAGTCAATGAAAGCTTAACGTTGCTATTTTGAGTTGATCACCTGCGCGAAAATTTCCGTAAGGGTTGTATATATACGAAACATTTGGTTCCTAAAATGATACGCGAGGCTATTGAGATTAAAAAATATCCAAATTTCAATAGGGAAGATGGTTGGTATATACCACCAGCTTGGGAACCTATTATACAGGAGATAAAATCCCAACCCCGAGCACACACTGCAAGACCAACAGATACTATTAGTTCTTTTTGTTTGCATAATTTAACATAAGAAGGAGATAGAAAGCCTCTCTTGAGTTTGTTTCGCCAGTTCTTCTCAGAAAGGTCTCCCAATTTTGGAACCGGTGGTAGTTTACGGTAGTTAGGGTCAAATAATTTATTTATTTGACCCTAACTACCGCCAAAATTACAAAAAAGAATTTTAAATAAAATACTTTATTAAGTAAATTAAATAATAAATTCATACATAGACAATAAAACTTTAAAAATCGAACAATGAAATAACCGAACGCTCAATAAAAGCCTTTCGAAGATAGCTCGACAAATTAAATAAAAGTTTGATTCTGACGACGTAGCCTGTAAAGGCTACGAAACGTCAATAAATAAATAAAGATTCGTGCATGTAAAAACTAGTTTTATTTAATGAGTGATGTGCGTGAAAACCTAAGAAATAAATATATTTAAGGATAAGTTTTTGAGAGTCCACAGAAATGAAAAGTGCCTATCGAAATGGTAAAAATGACCACCGAAATGATACAGCCAAGAACATCGCCTATGTAATAGAAGGGTTCCATACTTTGAATCTAAATAAATTTCCTTATTCTTTGTAAATATTTTTGTTCGTTATTTTATAATAAGAATTATTAATTAAGAATTTATTGATTGTTACTCCTATTCATTATTATTACTAATACTAATTTTTATTATTAATAGGTACTATTTCAAAATAACGAACAAAGCGCGTTTAGAAAGCGAGAAGTTTATTAGTAAGTAATTTAATAATATTTAATATAGCCTATTATCAAAAATTGCTGGTTTACCTTCTATGTTATACGTGTAACAAGCACTCAACTTTAAAAAAAAAAGTAAATCGTCCCCTTAGTGCCAAAACCGATTATCTGCACTTTTCCCTACTGATTTTTTATTATACCAATCGACCCGTCTCATTAAACCGCATCTACAGCTAAAACCCATTATGCTCGACGACGCATACTTTCTGAAATAGCTAGTGAAGAAACAGAATAACTGCAAATGATTTTCAAAATTCTTGTTATAAACCTAATAAGGCTATTTAAAACACTTAAGTTTGTAAATGTATTACCGCTGAAACCAAGTTTCGGTTAAGTTTCTCATTTTTCATATAGACACTTAGAGTTAATATCCTGTGAGATTATTCCGCTAAAATTAGCTATCCCACGGTAATTTGCGTTGACTGTTTAAATTTTGCCAGATATTTTAATTTTACTAGATTTAGTAAAAACTAACAAATCTGAGTCACTTTTTGCAAAAAAGATATAATATATTTGCAATATGCATTATCATTATCATATAATAAATTAGTAATCATTTTTTTTTGTCAAGATTATTATATGAAAAAACGAATAAATAAATAAAAAATGCCCGAAACATATTGATTAAATCCCAATTAAGCAAGTAGGGAAGAACACCCCAAGCAAAAAAAAAATGCACGGCAATCCTCAGAGCGGCAGTGCAATGTGCTGATTTATGATTTTGATTTTTTTTCTTAGCTAAGTAGGTACTTTTCTCTACCTTGGCCAAAAGAATTATTGAGTAATGGGCTCTATTACATGAAAAAAAATACAAAGTGGCATTTTATCATCCCGGTGACCTTTTCTAAACACAATAGGCTAGTTGACCCTTTTTGGAAAAAGGTTTTAAATGGTTAATAAATCTTCTATTAGACCGAAAAAAATGTATTGTATTTTTTTGAGACCTAGAAAGCTACAAATCTTTAATTTTAAAATAGACTTTTCATGGACATACAAAAACGCTGTCGGCCATTTTAGTCTATAGATTATCTATGCTATGACGTTGACGGTAGTAAACAAAAACTCGTAAGCACGTAGAAAATAACCTATCTGAGATTATAATAAAAAAAAAAATGATTTCTAATAGATACCACAAAAAATATAGTAATTATCATTATTGTATTGTACGAGAATGTAAAAACACATCCTTGAAGACTCCAGGAAAGTTGTGTGATTGTGTTGTGTGCCGAAAGAAATTAACCTACGCAATACCTGGTTAGAACTTGCTAAAAGTGATCCTGCACTTTATCGGCTCATAGCAAAATTTATTTTTGCGAAGATCACTTTGATGTAAGTACTCATTGAATAATATTTTAAGTCTATTCTATTCTAGTCTATTTATTATCAGTTTTAATAATACAAGTTTTAAAGTTATGTATGAATGACGTTTAGTTGTATAATAAAAGAGACGTCACAATCATGGCGGATGTGTCGAACAGCGGTTTTAGTGTTTATAAAGTATAGACTAAAAATTATTTTTTTAAATTAAATTTCTACCGCAATCTTCTGCTTTTATGAAGTGAAATAGATATATTTAGGTTTCTTAGACCAAATACTTTAAGAAATAAACATTTATGTAATACAATTCGACATGAGTCAACTAGCCTATTCCTCTCGTAAAATTACTTCCCCTGTAGTTATATTTATTTTTTGGATTGATATTTACTTTTATATCAATAATATGTAAAATAGCCTATCACCAAAAATTGCTGGTGTGTTTATCTTCTATGTTATACGTGTAACAAGCACTCAACTTTTGTCCTGGAAAAAGTTATCATTTCCACGGACAGTAATTTTTTGTGAAATAGCAAATCACGCACGCACGCACATCACGGCGTCATTGAAGAGGCTCGAGGTGTCTAGTCGCCTCCTTATCGGCAATAATGCGGATCGCGCGCCGCTGTAACCTATCAAAAGCATTGAAAAAGTACTTGGCGGTGCCATCCTCTGGGGTGCAAACTATATTCCCCGTAAGACCGTACTTGCGTCTTGTACAACAAGCACAGTTGCTCAGGCGTGAAAAAACGCCGCACTTTGTTCAGGACTCCGAGTTTGCGTGAGACTGTTTTTACAATGCTTTCGATGTAGTACTTTGAATTTAAGTCACAGCGAATAATTCACATACCGAGCATGGTAATATTGCTGTCTAGCGCCAGTGTTGTTCCCTGAAGAGAGGGAAGAAATGGTGACGTTTTACCGAGAAAGCGCAGACCTAGTCCAGGCACTTGGCACTGAACTCAATCAAGTTCTTGGTAGCCCATTCAGAAATGCAGTCCAAATCCCGATTGCGTTCAATGCTTGGATCTCTCCAAGCTAACTGTTAGATTTATGTGCCAGGCCCTATAAAAAACCTTGGTGATGTTAAGGCTGACATCCAAAGACTCCCCTCGCTTATCGATAGTCTCACCCCAGGTATATGCCACGTACAGTTGAAGGTCACCTGTCGATCAGGTGACCGCTATTAGCTGATAGTTGGTCGGGTAAGATCAGGTGACTTAGTTATTTGGCAGTTTTGAAGTTTATTTTTAATCGTGGTCATTCATAGCAGTTTTCATTTTAAACCAAATACGCAGAATAGTTCACCCGGTAATGTTTATTAGTGATTAATTAAAAAAAATAATAACAGTGTTGCCCAGCGCGTGATTCAACAATGAATGAATAAAATCGAGCAACTCGCTCGCTAGCACCCGATCTGTGTACGGAAGAGACGGTTAAACATGGATAGCTGATTTTAGCTGAAGCATAAATTTTAAACTAAAAGGAAGAAAATAGTAAGCACCGCTAATCGATTTTAGTTGAAGTAATTTATAAAGTAAAAGTTATTCAGTAAAAACAAATTAAAATTCGGTATCTTCTTTGACGTACCTCAAATATAACGCAAATATACTATTTATATTTGTTTTGCAAAAAGTGACTTAGACAATTATGTTAGTTTTTACTACATCTAGTAAAAAAAAATCTGGTAAAATTCAAACAGTCGAAGCCAAATATCAGTAATAGAGCCCATTACTCAATAATTCTTTTAGCCAAGTTAGAGAAAAGTACCTACTTAACTAAGAAAAAAAAAACAAAATCATAAATCAGCACATTGCACTGCCGCTCTGAGGATTGCTGTTTATTTTTTTTTGCTTGGGGTGTTCTTCCCTACTTGCTAAATTGGGATTTAATTAATATGTTTCGGACATTTTTTATTTATTTATTCGTTTTTTCATATAATAATCTTGACAAAAAAATTGATTACTAATTTATTATATGATAATGATAATGCATATTGAAATATATTATATCTTTTTTGCAAAAAGTGACTCAGATTTGTTAGTTTTTACTACATCTAGTAAAATTAAAATATCTGGCAAAATTCAAACAGTCAACGCAAATTACCATATGATACCTAATTTTAGCGGAATAATCTCACAGGATATTTACTCTATGTGTCTACATAAAAAATGAGTTCAAATCCGAAACTTGGTTTCAGCGGTAATATATTTACATACTTATGTGTTTTAAATGGATTTATTAGGTTTTTAATCAAGAAATTTGGAAATAACTTGCAGTTATTCTGTTTTTTCACTTTCTATTTCAGGAAGTATGCGTCATAGAGCATAATGGGTTTTACCTGTAGATGCAACTTAATGAGACGGGTCGATTGCTATAATAAAAGTTCAGTAGGGAAAAAGTGCAGATAATTGGTTTTGGCACTAATGGGACCATTTACTTACTAATAAAATTTCTCACTTTCTAAACGCGCTTTGTTCGTTATTTTGAAAATGTACCTATTAATAATTTTAATTACTATTAGTAATAATAATGAATAGGAGTAACAATTAATAAATTCTTAATTAATAATTCTTATTATAAAATAACGAACAAAAGTATTAACAAAGAATAAGGAAATTTATTTAGATTCAAAGTAGGGAACCCTTCTATTACATAGGCGATGTTCTTGGCTGTATCATTTCGGTGGTATTTTTTTTTTACCATTTCGGTAGACACTTTTCATTTCAGTGGACTCTCGAAAACGTATCTTTAAATATTTCTTTTTTCCACATGATGTGACCATATGTGACGCACGAGAGAGCTATGTGTTTCATAAAATTATTATGGTTAGAGCGAGAACGGTGTCGTCACATCACATCACATCGCGACACATAAGTATAAATATTTAACCGTACTAAATGTGTGAAACCGATCGCGTCACAAAAACACAACACGTAAGATAAATATAGTTCTGCCTTTACTCAGTCCTGTTTGAATTTTACGTCCATGGATGACAGTCTAATGTTTCTCTATCATTCCCTAATCTGTGGTTTTGGCTTAAGTCTATGGGTAATCCACAGACTGCAGACTGATAAGGTAATTTATTTATTTGTATAGCAACACTGAAATAAAAAAAGTTACGCTATGCATGTCTCGCTCTCACTCATCTCTCCCAGGTCACTGTGTTTAAAAGAAAAAAGAAGCAAATGTCTTTTTCAACAAGTGTCAATGTAAACAATTTATTAACTTCTAAAAGTAAGTCGGTAATAGGTAAGAGATATATTCGTATCTATTTAAATAAAACAGAAAAATTGGAACGAATAATATAATCTAAAGCTATTCTTATATCGATAGTACCTATTCATTAAAGCTCAATACCTATTAATATATTGAGTTTACTTAAACTTAATTTACGAATGTTTTAATAGTAAATGAAAACACATTATTTTGAAATATCGCTTTGTAAACGGGAAAATATGTAAAAAGAAATTTGTTAGGTACACCGTTTTGCACTTGGGTCGTATTGCCAGGTAGGTAGGTACTTGAGTGAGCAGCAAGCGCCACGGAGAGCAAACTGTTCTGCTAGCCTAGTAGCCGTCTATCGGCTGGCTGCTTTGGCTGCGTGCACAGTCTAGCTAGGTTGTGCTCAGCAAAATAGTCGTCCGTTTCGGTTCTCAGACGGTTATCGTTATCCGATCTGTTATCGTGCGGTGTTATGCTGTTGCAATAAATCCCAACAATAATAATCGAATCCATGTAAACATGAGTCTTGATGAGGCGCGGGTTACGCTCAGGTACCGCTAGTACGCGCATAAAAATGTGAAGTTTCAGATTTCTTTCTAGCTTGCTAAGGGTGTATGAGATAAATCTATTGTTCGAGGACTCTTGCTAATACTCAAATCGTCAGTTAGGCTTATAGAAATTAAGAACTATGCAACAATGTGGGTTTTGTTCAATGTTATCCGGCCTTTTGAGAAGAGCAATGTGTGTTGGAAGCAGACGTGGTAGTAGTGAATCTTACTACAGGGAGTTGGGAGACCAGGACACATTGGTAAACATTGCCTACAGATCTTTACATTATTTGACTAAACCTGAGTACTCGTTTGCATGTCTAGTTCATTCATTATTTACGATTTATTTTAATGATACGTGAGCGAGAATGACTATGTCCCACTATGACATCGGCTAAGTAGGTAATCAGAGTGTTTACTATATGTTGTGCTGTGAATTACTTTATTCTTTACTCCGTGTATGTTATGCTTGCCTTTTTAAACTCGTAATGCCTTGTGCTGTTTTCTGTCACGATCACACTGTATGGTAGAAAATACTGATGTGCTGTGCTAACTTGTCGCGAAGTGAAAGTAATGTAGAATTTCACTTGTTTTTTTTCTCTGTAGACAATTTAATTGTATTTGTAAGACCACGCAGGTTAAATAGTTTATTTACAGATTTAATATCACTCACATACATCCTAACGTAAATTATTAAATCAGATGATAACATACCCCTAATATGTTTTTCTGAATAATACAACTAACAATTTACTGTTGCTACTAAAATTATGTGACTTTTCGTTCATAATCATTGTCATTATCATTGACTTAACTGTTAAGTTTAAGCTCTCAAAGCCTTTTGGCTGTTAAATCTTATGATCATTAAAGTACACTTTTTCATATACATTGGAGATATTTAAAGTCAATCATGCAGCATGAAATATCATCTTTCTAAATTTTATACCTTTTGTGAAGTATCAGAGAATTTTTTTTAGGTTATGTTTCTTAATCATGTAACTATTTTTAATAGTCTTAATATTATACTAAATTTTAAATTCAGAAACAAATTCAAAATGAATTTTATACTGAGTTGAACATCAAATGATTATATTATTCAATAATTCCGATCCCCAGACGTTGTATATAATTATTATTACATTGTTAATTATAAGCATATAACTCCATGCAGTCAGAATTAAGAATTAATAAATAATGAAGTATCAGATTGGGTTATATTTGATTGTTGATTTGATTAGTTGATTGATTAGTTACTGCAAAATATAAACTAAACTTAAACGAACATATGCTTTACAATCCACCAGTTTTTGTCCGCACTGCTGAGGCAGTTCATTAATTAAAGAAACATATAGAAAAGACAATTAAGAATTTACATTTCGGACACTGGGCAGTTGAGTGATTTTAGTGCGACTAAGTCTTTGAGATAGGCTTAAAATATTGTCCGAGTATGGATATATTTTTAAAATATTATTGTTATTCTCTATGAATTGTTGGATTATAGTAAAAGTAAGAATATATTGATTAATAAAACACTTTTGGACTTTGAATAAAGAAATATAAAAAATAAATTAAATTATATCAGCTCACTTAGTTTGTTCAGTATCATGCCATTAATGCCAGCGCCTTGAAAAATGAAAATATTTACCTTATAGTAAAAGTTATATTTTTTTGAGTGTTTGTATGCATGAATGTATTTTTAATTTCTTAAGCATGTTCTGTAGTATAAACGGCTTGATAGATTTGTTCTGTGATGATGGGTGTATCAAAATAGTATTAAAATTAAGTTAGTTCAAAATCAGTGGCAGGATAAATATAACTTTATAAATTGATGTTTTTATTCTGTAGTAACTGAATTTATGAAGGACTTTTTTTGGTTACTGGCAGGGCCTCTATGTTTTTTAATATTTAAAATTTATACTGCTGATATTTGTAGGAAGTAGTAGATAGGTAATTTTTTATATTCCATTAGATGACAGTGATGGTTACATGAGGTTTATTTTATTGTTTTATTACAAAGAGTTTATGGTTTTTGAGATAATAATCTTTCAAGTGATGACCTCCTTGGCTAGTGGGGTTGCATGGGGTCACCTACTCAGAGGTCCAGGTTTTGAATCCCGTTGGGGCTTCAAAACCTGGACCTCTTAAAAAAGGATTAACTGCAGAGAGTGTATTTATTATACAGGAGAGCGACTTCAATGTAAAAATTAAATAATTTATGTGTTGCCCAACATATATTAATGAAACTTGGTAAAGTAGGTTATAATTACAGATTGGATAGTCTGATGCATATTTACCTAAAGTCGAGATTTTGGCTATTATGGAAATTAATTAATTTTTATGGAAAAGATCAGGCAATTCCGGAAAAAAAAATTTAAGTGCTTATTTCATGAGATCTATTAAACCTGGTTTAACACAAATGATAGTTACCCTTAAATAAATATAATATAAATATTTCCAACACTCACACCAATTAGCCTAGTCCCAAAGTAAGCGCTGTAAGGCTTGTGTTATGGGATACTAGGGTAACGGATAGATTACATATAAGTATATTTATATAGAAATAAATATTAAACATCCATAACTGCTCCTATTCATCACACTAATATCTGCCCCCATCGGGATTCGAACCCGGGACCTCTCGAGTAGGCGACACCATGAAACCCGGTGTACAAACCACTCGGAGGTCATCAAATACCCTGTGTGTATAACATGAAAATATTGTATAAGATGTTCTTAATGAGTAATTTAAAAATATATTCATTAATTATGTTTTCTTATTGACCACACCACCATTTCTCTTACACCTTACATACAGACATACCCAAATGGGGAAATTAAAAAATAAATTTTAGTATTCAATTACATACATTTGATTAGTTTTGCGAAACCGGAATCCCGAGATTTTATTTATAATAAAAATATCCTGAGAATTTAATTTTGTTAGCCCAAAACAACTTTAGGTAAATATGCATCGGATCATCCGATCTCTAGTTATGTGCATATCTTCATTACCTATATGGTGATATCTATTTGATTGATATCTGATTAGGTAATGATACTACTTGGGGGGCGTCCATAAATTACGTGAGGTGTTTTTTTGAATTTTCTCTCCCTCCCCCCCTGGTGAGATGTCGTGAGATTTTATTCACCCCCTCCCCCAACCCCCAATCTCACGTGAGATTTTTCAAAATGTGGGTTTCTTACGTAAACGCGTTGAATTGTTATTGTAAAAAGAATAAAAAATCTGTTGGCCGTGTCGAATTTTCTCTAACCTTTCTTAGTCTGCAAGGCAGCGCCACTCTTCGCATTGTAGGTAACCCACAATGTCAAATTAATACCTTTATAAGTATTAAACATTTGAAAGAAGAAATAGTAATTATAGTATTTTTTTTTTTAAAATCGCACCTCCGCGAAAATTACCCCCCCCCTGCCCGGATGACGGCTTCCATACGCTCCCTCATTGATCTTACCAATTTTAGGAGTTCTTCTTCTATACTGGCCCATTCCTCATTAATGGCCTCTTCTAGCTCCTGGTGCTCTTTTGGGTTCAGGTGTGGACTTTTCGCTGGCCACTGCATGACAGAGATCTCAACCTCTTGAAGGTAGTCGCGCACAAGTAATGCAGTGTGAGCGCGCGCGTTATCGTGCGTTAAAGTGAACCCATCGCCAACAAAAACGGCATCACAGAGATCCTGTAAGAGCATGTGGTCCATCCACATGCTATTCCAAGATCTCTGTGACTTACCGATGAGAAGTCAGCGACCATTGCCCGCGAGCACCTCTGGTCCGGAAGAATCTTACAAGGTCGGTTTTCCTGTCCGAACACATATAGGAACCGCCCCCGTATTCCACCGTCTCTTGGATGCAGGCTTGAGCGACACATTTTACCCCTGTCTTCTGTACACTCTTCTGTGTTTATCGTTGCAGAAAAGGCACACTCGTCTCGATCGACGTGGTTACGAGCAAACTGCAAGTCGCATTTTGGACTCGTAGCAGCTCTTATCTAAATGATCGTAATGCATGGACATAGTGTTTCTTATAATTTGATATTAAATGGGTATTACTCATTTTTCATAACAGTAATATTGTACCTATCTAATGCCGCTTCCTATATACTACTTAAAATGTTAACTATAAAATTAATTGTAACTACATATTTATATTCTAGATGATGTAATGGAAAGTGACTTCAGACGTATTTCTGAAGTAATTTTTCAACTTGACGACACTGTATATAACAATACAGGGAGAAAAAAACAGCCCTTGCTGAGTTTCTTGCCGGTTCTTCTCAGTACAAGGTCTCCCGCCGTAGTTTTGCGAACCGATGGCGTAGCTTCTTGACCTTCACAAGTGCTTGTAACAGCCTAGACTGAATAAATGACATTTCATTTCATTTCTCTATGAGCCGCTATCTTCTTCTCCCTCAGTCTTCGTCTAACCGTAGAAACGCTCATGATTGTTCTACGAGCTGTCTGGAGATGCTGTTGAACTCTACAGAATTAGAGAACCGAGTCGATATGATGAATCGGTCGTCTCTCCCCGAGGTGCAGCGACGTCTACCAGTCCCATGCTTTCTTACATGGCGACCAGTCTCTAGGAACCGCTGGTATACTCTTCGAACCGAAAAATGGCTCATGTTCAGTTTCCGAGCAAGATCACACAGCTGCATCCCTGATTGCAGTAGTGCAATCACTTGAGCCGCTTCATCAGCAGTGGTATCCATTTTCAAGGTGGTTTTCTTTGTGAAAGATCTTCTCGTGTGTCCTCTTCAACTGTTAATAGCGAATAACCTCCCTTTTATATCCACTAAAGATAGCGCAACTAGACCCTTTTGAGGAGCAAAATTGGCTTTTTTTTTTAAAGTCACATTTGTGGTATCAAGCATTTTTGTACTGAAATTAAATGTTTTTTTTTAGTTTATTTAATGGGCTTTCAAATGACACCAGTATTGGCGGGGGGTACATGCACTTGTTAAGGGTTAATAACGCTTGAAAGTAATTTTCGCGTAAATGCGATTTTTTGACGCCGCGGTGCACTCGGCGCGCCGAGTGTATATTGATTATTAAATGTATTCGTCTTAACCAGTCTACAATTTTATCCAGTGCCAAAAATTATTTTGTAGTACTTTTATTAAAAAAAAAATACAGTGCTGTCATCAGCAAACTGTACTTATCATTACTGAAGATACCACTTCGGGGAAGTCATTATTTATGCTAGGAGTAGTGGTGGCCCAACACTACCTTGAGGAACACCATAATGTACCTGTCTGTAATTTGACATATATTTAACCTCTTGCTTTGATTTAGTAATTTCCCGTAATAAGAGTTGCTTTTTCTCTTGTGCTGCTACAACTAACACACATTGTACATTACATTTAGTAGTACATCAGATTTTAATATATTATGATCAACAGAGGCAAACGCTTGTGTATTTTTCAAAATAACGATAAAGAAAATCAGAGATCACCTTTTCAAAAATTTTTGACATGACTGCTAAAAAGTTTATATAAAATGGAAGATAAAAGTTATATCTTTTTTTATTTTGTGAATACTTAAGGTGCTGTTGCTGATCGTGATTCTCTTACGATTCGATGTTAAAAATTTCCTATCGTCTAACGACCATAATACATAACGAAAATGATTAGCTGCAATCCATCTACGTACGAAATAAGGCTCTGTGACTGTATCCGATACGCTCGATGCAAAAAATAACGGTATCATCATCATAATAGTGGGCGGGTCCAATGCCGAGGAAGAAACCTGCGGGACAAGACTTTGTGTACAGGATAGCCGTATACCATTATTCGATTATTCTATTCAGTATGATGTAGTAGTGTTATTCCCATTTATTTCTTTTGATTCCTTTCTGTTAAAAAGAGAAATATTTATACCGTTTAAAAAATCTCTATTTGTGACCCTTCTATTAAAACCCCTTTTTATATTAAGGCGAGAAAATAGTCGCATTGTAACAATCGTAAGAGTTTATTATCTCTTATAAAAGTAACAGTTGTATCAGAACCGGTATCAGGCATCGTTATTTATATCGGCGTCGTATCGTATTAATACATCCCTATTATAGAACAGATATTTGTGTGTACGAGTACTCCACGATATTACGTCCAACTGCAGCTATTAACATAAATCTTCATAGGCGCTTCTGGATATAACGTATTATTTGTGTAGAGAATTCTATGAATATTAAAATTGTCTTTAGCGTCCCTCATTGTTCCGTTATTTTAACTTTTCGAAGGCTACGCTTTATATGTTAAATTTTTCTCTGAAGTAGCTGCTATGTCCGCGATTTTGATTGTGTAATCTACATTTTTACATTAATATCTCTGTTTTAAATGAACATTGCAAATCTTAGCAATTACGTTAAAGTGTTTATGTTAAATTTTATAGTTTGATCGAGCTTTTGATAGGCCTGTATGTATATTTGATCATTCCTACTCGTCTTAGTCGTTGGAGTCAACAGGTGTTTCGCATTAATATTATCTGAGTTTTAGGATATTTTCGTTTCATTCTATTCTAGTGATCTGTAAATTTACTTATATTCTTTTATCCTCCTGTAACTGATTAGAGATATAGAACAAAACAGATTTTCCGCTTGATTAGAGCGCCCATCTCGGAATGTAAACTACACCTGTTGTATTTCGGATGTTGTTGTATTTCTAGTGGTTGGGTTAGGTTAGGTCTAGTATCCCAATAAAATTCTAATATGCACAATTTTATATTTACTTGACACATTTTCACTTTAAAAGACACGACTAAACTGTACTTCCAGAGCCAAAGTGGTGATACTTCACCCTACGTTAGGTTAGTGTTGTGACCATAACGCGCGAGCCGAGCGAGCGAAGCGAGCGTGCCGTGGCATCGGCCGGCGAAGCGCCAGAAAGAAAATAAGGGAGACCTTTTCTACAAAAAAAAAAACAAGTATCACCTCTTGGACCCTGGCAGTCCAGTTTTACCAAAGACCCCTAGTTCACTAAGTGAAACAAATCTATTTTTTTTTCACTTTTTTTTTTATAATATTCAATTAAAGTACCGTTTTATTTACTTAAGTAAATTCACTTACTTAAACATTTGGAACCATGGTTCAATAATAAACTGTCAATGTCGTGTTAAAATTGGCAGGTTGCCAAAAATATGTACTCACAACTACCTAGCCATCTGGCTGCGAATCGGCCGCGAGCTATTTATAATTTAAAATAAATAAATATATTATTTATGTCAACACGATTAAGATGTACTAGTAAAAATGTGCAGTAAACAATTTTCACGGTTATTGTTGGTTGTGGCGATAAACAATTATTTAGGTACCTACTCTTTTGACCTACTTCTTTTTAAATAATATTTTTCATTGTAAGTCTTCGCCTCACCACCTCCTTCCGTTTATATAAGCAATCATTACCAGTTGCAACAGATATTTAAAAATACACTCTATTCTTAATACACTAAAAAAAGAGTGTATTGTTTTCTGGGTTCATGTATTTGTACATGTACTGTGTGTATTTCTGAATGTCTTTATTCCACCATAACTTTTAAATGCCACAGCAGATGTATGGTATGAAAGAAAGAAAGAAAATTCATTTATTTTAAAACAAACAACGAGGCAGAAGATACAAGATTTTGATCAGAACAATAGGAAAACAACACATAGCAAAAAAGTAACACACAATTACCCTAGATACACCACGTGCGCTCAAAATGTGTCCCAATCAAGAAGTGCTTGACCATGACTCAAGCACTTCTTGGTTCACACACGGTCACGCCCGGACCGTTGAAAAGTCAAGATGCCGAAGAGGACCACGATAGGTCTGCAGTGGACTGACAGTAGCAAAAATTAAAACTTTGCACATGGATGTACTGATTATAGTTAAACTAGCAGCCCGCCCTCGCTTCGCTTCGGTGTAGAGCTGAAGTGTAGAGTAGCTGAGTTTTTGTTCTCAGGCTTGTATTATACACAATGACATTCATCTATGATTCTTCTTATACCTGCATGCAAAGTCTCAGCCCGATCGGTTTAAAATTAACAAAGTTTTATACAAACTTTCATTCCCTATTATATCCCCTTGGGGGGTAGAATTGATCAAAATCCTTTTTTAGCGGATGCCTTCATCATAACATCTACCTGCATGCCAAATTTCAGCCCGATCCGTCCAGTGGTTTGGGCTGTGCGTTGATAGATCACTATGTCAGTCAGTCACCTTTGAGTTTTATATATATATAGATTATTTTAATGAGGAGTCACAAGAAGAAGATAATGCTAATCCTTTCACGATCCCGGGTGACATAGGATACCAAATGTTAAAATTTAAATAACCACAAAGGTGGAATGTCAAACAAAAAAAGTCTTCAAATTATTTCAATGATACCAAGGTATCATTAGAAACGGGGGGCGGTACGGTGGGCATTAGGCCGCGTACTCAACCCCCATGCGCGGGCCTACCTGCGCACGTCTGCGGGGTCCCCGTGATACCCCGGGAGACCCCAGCCGTGGAGCCCCGGCTAGGCCGGGAGGCTGCTAGGTGCGGAGACGCGGAGGAATCCCTAAACGGGGATCCCGCGGCTTCGCGCTAAGCAGCTTAGAGGGTATTCGCAGGACTTTTTTAGCGGATATTATGCCGTAAAGCGCCCGTAAGAGTTGCGGGGTCCTCGGTGGACAGCCACTGGGGCGCCCGTAAGACTTGCGGAAGCCAGGTGTGAGGTCCGTTCGGCGGTGTGCCTCTTAAAGGCGCCGTCGTCTGTAAATAGCATTTTTTACCTGCGTAATAAAAAAAAAAAGGTATCATTAGAAAGGCCTTGTCTCTAGTTTACACAGTGCGAGCTAGCGTAGAGTCAGCCTGCCGAGTAAGTCGCACTGTTTGGACGTAACTTACGAGTAACTCGTACGTGCGAGTTGGACAGTAGCTCGCATCCGAGTTACTTCATCATTTTTTGTTTTCACTCGCCTTTAATGTGATCATCTCAAGTATCACTACATAGTATAAAACAAAGTCGCTTTCTCTGTCCCTATGTCCCTTTGTATGCTTAAATCTTTGAAACTACGCAACGGATTTTGATGCGGTTTTTTTTAATAGATAGAGTGATTCAAGAGGAAGGTTTATATGTATAATACATGCATAATATAGTAGAGAAACACTGAATTTTAGAGGTTTTTGATATAAGGTCGTAAATAAACACATTTTTTTGCGCTTACACTGCAAACGCTGGCTGAACCCAACGAGATAGATCAAAATAATTTACTACAGTATTGTACACCTTAAAAAGGTCTACAAAAAAGTCCGCGATGGTATATGCCTATCTCTTTGGTATAACCCACAATAACCATTTTTTAATTACTTATTACGAGAAAATAATGGCTTATTTACGAACAAGCGATTTTAAGCAATACAGCATTAATCCTTATAAAATTAAGTACCTTAAATACATTGTGCGTGTAATATAGATCAATATAACCCTCTACAGCATGTAATTTAAATGAATATTTTCGAAGATATTACAGATTTAAAATGCAGGAATATACCGGTTCGGGCGGTACTGGCCGGGGGGCCGGCGGCGGCGCGTGTCTTTAGTAATTAGGTATTTAAAGAAAGTCATTGTGTTTAATAGAAACCTGAGAACAAAAATATAATCTAAACTACAGCTCTACACCGAAGCGAAGCGAGGGCGGGCCACTAGTATACAAATATAGTTACATCAATTAACGAGTTTACCTGTTAAACGTGAGAACTACTAGAAAATACATTGATTACCTACTTCAAGCAAACGTTAACACTAAAGAAGCTTAGATTAAAATTGAATAATTAAAAAACAATATCTCCGTTGGGGGAAAAATACTAAGTAGTCAAAAATAGTTTAATTTTTCGAATATGACCGAATGTTAGTATTTATTCTTTATCCAGTTGGGGGAATGTTTTGTAATGACAAGATTTCCTTTAAAGTCCTCCAATTAAATAAAATATATACTATATTTCCTCAGTTCAGTCAGTCGAGTTTAAATTTTTTTATCATCTCGTAAATCAATGCTAGCCTAGCTATACTTAACTTTTGTTAATTAATAATATTAATGTGATGGAAGTCGACATCAACACATGTATTCAATTTTTGATGTCATCTTTCAATTGACGACACTGTATGAAACAAAACAGGGAGAGAAAAATAGCCCTTGCTGAGTTTCTTGCCGATTCTTCTCAGTACAAGGTCTCCCGCCGTAGATTTACGAACCGATGGCGTAGCGTTTGACTTTCACAAGAGCTTGTAACAGCCTAGACTGAATAAATGAGTTTGAATTTTGTATGGCGATTACATTTACGTCCTTGGTTTGTTTATTTCTTCGTACGTACAATGGAAAGTATTTGATTGTCTTAATACTTATTATTGGACACTGAGCTGTTGACCTTCAGTGTACCTTGACATTGCGACAAACAAAATTCTATTACCGTCAAAGCGTACAACGATACGGCGTATGCGGTGATGCACTTTATGACGGCACTACACATGGTTGTAAGTATTTTTTTTTATTGCCATTTCGGCATTAGATTCTTCTTATCATACTCTATAGAGAATGAAAAGGAGACCATTTGGCTATGTAATATGCGTGCATGTAGTTAACACGACCACTTCATGCGCTTCGAAATCCACAATGAGGAAAAGTTGCCGCGAATTAGATGCCAATGTTGAGCCGCGATTTTTTTTTGTTTTTTACCGGTGATCGTTAGCAACTATATTTGAAGTTCCATCATCAATGAAAAGCCATGAAAATATCGAGCTTCATACTAATTATATGGCTCAGAATTTTCCGCAAATTAGCCGCAGACGAACCGTACTAATTAGAAGATTATTTTTTATTTTTTACTAAAAATATTCCTAGCCAACTACAACGGGAGTGGCTAGGAATATTTTTCGCAGCGCAGACAGACCGGGCGTACTCCTTCAAAATTGATCTAGCTTTTTGCATTATCGTTTATAATAAGCCACTATCATCATCATCAGCCTATTAATGTCCCCACTGCTGGGGCACAGGCCTTCCCTATGGATGGAATAGGGAGATTGGGCCATGACCCACCACGCGGGCCCAGCGCAGATTGGTGGGTGCTAACGACTGCAGATGCAGCCGGGACCAACGGCTTAACGTGCCTTCCGAAGCACGGAGGAGCTCGAGATAGTAATTTTTGGTCACCCATCCAATGACCGACCACTGCGGAAGTCGCTTAAGTTTAACGATTGCAGCCGAACGCGCTAACCACTTGCGCCATCGAGCTCCTCAGCATAAGCCACTAATTATCCGTAAATTTGACGCGCAAACTAAAAATCTCTTATCTATTAGACAAGTCCGTCTGTCTGTGGTGCTATTTCAGCGGCCAAACCGTAAGAGATAGATAAAGAGAATATTTAAGTAATAAGTTAAGAATAGTCTGATAAGACTACAAACCGGATTTGAGTAACGTAGCACTTCCGGTTTTCGAGAAATCAGGTTTTGGTGAACATTTGGTTCACTGGTTTGCCAGTATTTATATAATTTATTTACCAAAATTTTTATAATTTTTTATTTATAATTTTTATTATTTTTAAAGCATGTAACTGCTTGATGTTTAAATCTAAAGAAAATATAACTAGAAAAAATTCCACGCGTTTTCAAGCCGCAAATTTTTTATTTGTAAAATATTTGCGGCTAATTAGCGGCAATTTTCCACATTGTGGATTTCGATGTATGAAGTGATCGTTCTAACTTCATCCACGCGCGTAATGGAGCTGTAGAATTGCACGCGCCTGCCGATTGCCTGCTTCTTGAACGAAATTTGTCGCAGTAACAGGGTGCTGGCATATAGGTATTAGTGATGTAACGAATATTCGAATTCGCATTCGCGAATATTCGCATATTTTTGAATATTCGCATTCGCAAAATCTCTGCGAATGTTTTGCGAATATGAATATTAGAAAAAAACATTTTGAAGAAGTTGCAGTTCTGCCTTTCCTTGAATATTCATTGTTACACAGTTTGCATTTAGCTCGTTCAGCATCGCAAAGTGTGAAATAAGTCCATGTTTCACTAGAATTCGATTTACTCATGTTAATAAATCACTATTACCACTCCCAATCACTAACCTCAAAATTCACTTGTTTTGTTTACGGCAAGACCGGTGCGAGCACTGAATGACACTTCAGTCAACTCGGCAATTCGAACGAGACTGCCACCATGCCATAGACAATTGGCGTAAATTTAAAAAAAAACTAAATATTCGCATTCGCGAATGTCGGTACCAGACATTCGCATTCGCGAATGTTCGAAAAATGACATTCGTTACATCACTAATAGGTATACTCTATGACCTTCGATTTACGTGAAGTTTTAATAAACTATTTAACTTTACATAGATAAACGGTACATTAATATGATTTTAATGATTTCCTCAGGGCAAGACACTCAGTATCAACAGGTATTGCCTAATGATTAATGAAATGAGTAAAACCTCGGCCGGTAACGAGTATTCCTTCTTATAAAAGAGCAATCGGTATAATTAACAATTTAAGACTGCTTCCGAAACCAATAAAATTACTCTTAGAATCACGTTTTGGGTTTTTATGTTTTCTTGTGTCTTTACTAAGATTTCATAATTTGGGTTGATTTACTATACTTCTTTAGCATAATTAAAAATATTTTTTAATTGCATGCAAATAATTAATAATTACAATAAAATAATAAAAGGACTGGAAAAGGATAGTTAACACAGTCAATTAAGTTCAGTTTTAATTTGAAAAATTAAATAAATATTCAAAATATTCAATTAAAATCACTACTGATTTTAAGTTATTAGTCCATATGTAATTAGCACTTGTAAGTAACTAAAACACGTTGTGTCTATATAGAAACTAGAAACATGTGGATAAATATTATAAATATGAAAACAGTGATCAGAGGCGACGAGCGTGCCAACATTGTTTTTGACAACGCGATCATCTTATGGAGCTCCGTGGATCGTTCAAAGTACCTTTCGAACAGATGTCTAATAATGGTGGATTATTAACCACTAAGTGGTTAATAATCCACCATTATTAGACACTAACATTCATAACGCGCCCGCGGCCAACTTCATGGTGTTACTATTGTGTTACAGTAATGCGCGCGCATCTCGAAATTTCACTCACATCATTTTTTCATAACGCGCCCGCGGCTAACTTCATTATGTTACTTTTGTGTTACAGTGATGCGCGCGCATCTTAAAATTTCACTCATAATATTTTCATAACGCGGCTAAAGAAGTATAACTTCAAAAAAGAATACTAATTTTTTTTTAAATTCCTTTTTTTCCTGCAATCTGTCTTGTCGACATTAAGCTGGGCTTTTTTGAATTTGGTATAAAAATGTCGTGCCTTTTCTGTGCTTGTGTTGGAGAAGATCTTGAGGAGCACACGTCTCTCTAGTCTCTTAAATGTATAGTTTGGTTGCTTTTCCATCAAAGTTCTTGCTAATGGGTTAGGATGATTTTGTATAATAATAATAATTTTTATAATAATTTTTATTGCTCAACAAAAGTAGGTACATGAAAAGATTGAATACCCTGATTTCTATGCTAGGATAATAACCCTGTGTTACAGAAATCAGTGTCTTCTCCCAAAGATATTTTAAAAACTAGTTTAGTTAAATGTTTCGTGTCCTAAATGTGTGTGTGTGTGTTTTACTACATTTTTACTGGGTATTACGTTAAGAAAATGTTATATAAAATTAATACATATTATACGTTATATAAATAATTAAATCAACACATAATTTGCTATTTTAAGATAGATTTTTACATCTCAGTGAAACAGAACCTAAATGTAACGTAATGTAATAGTAATGTTGAAATAGTAAATTGAAACAATACTTTAAAATGTTTACTTAATAAATATAATAAATAAATAAATATTTCCGACACTCACACCAATTAGCCTAGCCCCAAAGTAAGCACTATAACGCTTGTGTTATGGGATGCTAGGGTAACGGATAGAATACATACACTGTACATATATAAGTATATTTATATAAATACATATTAAACATCCATGACTGGAGTAGAAATGCTCGTATTCGTCACACAAACATCTGCCCCCACCGGGATTCGAACCCGGGACCTCTCGAGTTGGCGACAGCCATGAAACCCGGCGTACAAACCACTCGGCCACGGAGGTCGTCATAATACATATGACGTATGTTCTGTAGAAGGAAAGTTAAGAGTCCTTTATTTCTTCTCTTTCAGGTTTGATTTTTAGATCATGGTGCAAGTGATTATTTCTACAAATAAATGATAAAAGTTCCAGCAATTAATGGCATAATTAATTTGCGGCTGGTTAGGCTCACAGGTAGTGTGTGTGTTTCGCGGCTGATAATCCTCCGGCAGCCTCTGGGATGCAGGAATCGGTTCTCTTCGTGTGATAGGTAGACTTAGCACCTAGAACCCAAAGGACAGCACCTTAATAAATTCCTCCTGGACTCTCGAGTAGGCCTGTTGAAAATATATCGATGTATCGATATATCGATATTTTTTGTTCGATATATCGATATTTTTAGCCGATATATTTTGATTCGATATATCGATACATCGATTCAAAATAACCAATATCGAAATTCGTATGAAAAACTTTTTTTTTATTATTAGCGGCATATCACGATCTAACTAAATTCGTATCCGGAAAAATCGTAACTAGGTCTCAGATAAATGATATTCAACATATCTATGATCTGTGCTGTATTTAGTATTGTCTATGATTTGTAAATCTGTTTCGCTGGTGAATTGGTTGTGCTGAATTCCATTATATTCTGTGGAAGTGTGTGACTGTCTAGTCTTGTTTACGAAAGATGGCACCTGAGAGGCCCTGCAATCATTTTCATCATTCGAAAATAGGGTCTATTTTTAGGGAGATAATTTTCGTTCCATTATTATTCCGCGTATCATCTTTCGTGAGATACTGTACTGTCATGTAGTGTAGCGGCAATTTGGTACTTTGATAATTCTTTCTTTAATTATAATTTGTATTGTTATTATTACTGTGCTAGGCTGACCTACATATATTTTTGGGAAAATTGGTCCGATATATCGATATTCTTTTCGCGATATATCGAAGCCAATATCGATATTTTTTTCAACTTTCGACATCCCTACTCTCGAGACGGTCCTGGGAAGAATTATATATATTGGGTTGGGCGAGCAAAATGAGCACCTGGACTCCGGCAACCTCCCGCTTTGTAGATAGTAAGGCAGTGCTGTAATTGTTTTTGGGTTTTTAATATCATTGGTCAGTACGCAATATCCATGCAAAAGACATGGTCAATAACGAGCATAATGTTAATTTACCTTGACCAGGGATGGGTAATCTTTTTCCTTACCGTGCAAATATTTACTAGTAAAGTCAGTGGCGGCGCTAGACCACATGTGGACGTCGGCAACATCAAGTTCGCGAGGCCTATTTTACTTCGCAGTAAAAAACCGTTAAATTAAGTGAGCGAAATTATAAAATAACGTATGAGTAAACGAGCTTTATTGTTGATAATCAAATGATGACAAAAAATAATTACAAATATAGAAATTTAATTACAAAAATAGTGTTGCCAGACAGACGATTCTGAATACCTGTAAAGTACTACTCGCTTCCATCACGCACGTGTTCGAAAATAATAAAAGTCATTATCATCTGCTTAGCTTTTTCCCCGAATTGTTCGGGGTCGGCTACCTAAGCCAGGCCAGGAGAAACGAAAATAAATAGGTAACTTGTAAAATTTTTTTGCGAGGCCGCCAGGCGCGAGGCCGTCGGCGGTGGCCGTCGTCGCGGACGCCTAGCGCCGCCACTGAGTAAAGTCTATGGCGGCCCGGGTTTCTTTTATTGGTGGTTATTTCTATTTTTTTTTTGTTCAAGCAGTATTATAAATAATAACTAGTTTAGAAATCAAAACTACCACCATTAACGGTCGCATCACAATACATATACGAAAATTTATTACTTGTAAGAAAAAATATTAATTTGTTTCTTAAAAACAGTGATGTTCACACAATTAATACAAGAAACAAAAATAAACTAACTTTACCTGCTACTAGGCTTCACAAAATTAATAATTCATTTAAAGGTCTTTGTGTTCGCTTATACAATAAAGTCCCAAGCAATATCTAAGAGTTAGCCATAAATAAATTTAAAGATATCATAAAAAAAAAACACTTATTAAAAAAGCTTATTACACAGTGTCTGATTATATTACAGACAAAAATGCTCGGGTTTGAACTGTTCCAATCATTCCGACAGGTTTTCTAAATTAAATAAATCATAATTGTATTGACGTTGTAACAACATAATGATTTGTAAATGATGTTACATTAGACTTTTAATGTTGTGGAGTTTTTTCGCTCGTTTTTCTCCGCAGCTAAAAAATATGTCCATAACGAGTGGTAGGGAAAAAAAATTTTTGGACGATTCAAAAGAGTTGTACTATACATCCAATTTGAATAAAGATATATTGATTTCTGATTTTTAAGATAAAGCCACACTGGCCATCGTTTGGCATGTTTTTATCTGGCAACAATAGTCAGGGGTTAGGTACAAACCAATCGCCTTCATTAGTTTCCGACTGATATGACTATTACTATCAGCTGAAATTTAACAACTTTAACGTAAATAATGACATAAATAAGTGTCCAATTTTGTTATTGTATTTCAAGCTACTTTGAGTTATTTTCTATAGAAGCAGTCGTCTTAAGTTCATTCCTTTAAGTGTTAAGTAAGTTGGCTTCGCTGTCGTACTCTTTGAACGTGAATAGTATATTGTACACGCTAGACTAGGACTTATAGTTGCACCTTGGGGAACTGCCTCGGTCTGGACCGAGTGACTGGTCACGTGCGGGGAAGTGATAGCACTCAGAAGCCGTTTAAATCCCTCTACACTATCAATTTTAAAGTTGATATAGACAGACTTCGTAAAATTGACAGACGAAGGAACTGTTTATTGAAGTATATATATACATTTCAAAGGTCAGGAGCTAGTTTGATGTCCATATTACTGGGGTGCAATTTTCTCTTTGTTGAGTTGAAGACAATATTATCATTTCGATCGAAGATAGGGCCATCGGCCATAAACAAACGTCGGACATCTACGTAGATGTAATAAATGAAATATGTTAATGATGATATTTGATTCTTTCTTAGGTATACCTATCTGATGCAGCTTCCTATATACTAAATAGAAAGTTAACTATAAAAATTTATTGTAACTGTATATCTATATTCGTATCTCTGAAGTCATTTTTCAACTTGACGATTCTGTATATAACAATACAGGAACAAAGAAACAGCCCTTGCCGAGTTTCTTGCCGGTGCTTCTCAGTACAAGGTCTCCCGCCGTAGTTTTGCGAACCGATGGCGTAGCTTCTTGACCTTCACAAGTGCTTGTAACAGCCTAGACTGAATAAAAGATTTTTGATTTTGATTGATTTTATAAACGTACACTTTTGATATTCTCTAGATCTCGCAAGACTTATCAATGTACGTTATCCTTTCAATATCTGAGAACTATCTAACTGACTATAATTTGGGAAACTTACCTCTAGAGATTTCACATAACGCAATGGAATCATCAATTAAAAATTTGTCTAATTGCATGAACAGCAAGTGAAGCACGTGGCTTGATGGTTATCTGATGTCAGCTTGTGTCGTGTCAGAGTTCAAGTTCGCTGTTTGTTAAATGTTTAACACATTGTCGCTTCGCCGCCAACCCAGAACAATATTTCTCATTCATTATTCATTTTTTTATCTTTTGAATAATATCGATACGTTTATAAATACCTCAATATCTCTTTGATGGAGACGATGACACGCGCGACGATTATTTGCTGTTTAATTTCTAGCCGGCTTAACCTTTGAGGTGTATGGCTTAATAAAAAAATAAATAAATAAAAAAAATAAAAAAAACTTGTTGAAAAATCACTCGAATTGATATTAGTATGTGTGTGATCGAATTGATGTAAGTAGACTTTACTGTATGAAAACTACTAGTATGAAAGTTAAAATTTAATTTTAAGGGTTTGTCATTCACAATACATAACTAACTGGGCCCGCAAATTCGAAGAAGACGCAACGAAATGAAGGTAGTAACTGAACCACCCAGATATGAGACCAGACGTAAGGGATGTACTACTAAAAATAGACATTGTTCTAAACTAACTTTAGGAACAACTTTTTGTACTAAGGCTAAAAGTTTTCACGAAGTCCAATTGATATTTTTTTATATACCTTAAAATATAACATATATACAACATAGCTAAATCATACCATTTCTTTTACAGAAAATCGAAGATAAGTCCTCGGAGCTCTCCGATGAATCAGAGGAAATAAGTGAGTATTTACTCATAATTATGATATTCGTTGTTTATTAATTTGTTCATTTGATTACCAAGTATTTTACACAAACACCGCTCTAAAGAAAATTCTTTAAAGAATTTCGCTATGAGAAACTTTCGGAAAAATTATGATACTCAAAGCACGTGATATTGGAAAAGATTCCAACTAATGTAAATATAATAATCTCGTCACAATGTTTAATGCATTTAATATTTTGCTGAAAGCGAATGCAGCTGATTGCAAAGCTCTCCTATTATGGGCCTACTTTTGTAACATTTTCCATATTTCAGATCATCTTCTCGCTATGAGAGCTATTCCTCTCTGTTTTTTATCTACCGGTTATGATTATGTACTTTACATATTTGCAATAATGGAGCAGCGATGTGTGCCCAAGGCACGTCTAACGATCTCCGGGAGGATCGTTAAGAAATCGCAAGATCTTTACGCTCTTGCAGTGAGTTAAAAAGTTGGATCACATTAGAATGGGATTTTACTAATATTGATGATAGTTTCCCATAATTTGTTATCGACAAATCGTGCCTACATTTTGAATGGATACACAATTTTATTTGTTTAACAGAGGACCCGACCGCATTGACTACCTCGTCGCGGGCCATCATGCAAATGTGTATTAAATAGGTACATTGTATTTGTGTGTTATTGTACCCATAATAATTTATCTATGGATTGTTTTGTGTTATACTAGCTCGTTTAATGTGTACGGCTGCGTCCTTGCTGTAAGCGTTTATTAGTGACATAAGTGTTCCTAAGGTTCGTAAATGCGGAGTGCTAGGCTTATAGAAGTGAACAACGATAATGTGAGATAAGGTTATGGTCGCGCTAACAGCGGGCAGACAGTGTGAAGAAATTATACATTTATTTTTCTTTTCAGTCTTAAAATAAAATTTTTAGTGTTCCAATTTATAATTTTACGACCATCATAGACTGCTGCATAACTTTAATTTTGTCTATTCAGCAGATTTCAATTGAGTCTTATAGTATCAAAGGCGGTAAAGTAGGGCGAACCAAGTATTTGGCAAATCAAAAAAAAAACTGTTTAGTCTCGTCTTTAAGGGAGGATTTTTATAATTGACATTCATCATAACTACAAATCGTAGTGAAATGTCAAAATTTTATCCTCCCTTAAAGTCGAGACTAAACAGTTTTTTTTTGATTTGCTAATATTTGGTTCGCCCTACTTTGCCGCCTTTGATATTGTACGACTCAATTATCCCCTCTTATTCCTCATTGTGTCAGATATCACCAGCCCAGGGTGAAACAAGTAAATTTAATTGGTGTTATTTATTATTTATATTGGTTAGCAAAGTAATTGTATTTATGTTAGCAAAAATTGTTAATTGGTTAGCACAATTAGCCAGTTGGACAACAGTTTATAGTCAGCAAATGTTTCAGAGTCAGTCTGCAATTAATATCATCCTGAACAGCAGTATTTTTTTTTGTACAACCGATAATATATAAAAGCTGCAATATCTACCTATATTTAATTAAATTTTGGTAAGCACTCAGAGAGTAAGCAAAAAATTGTATTGCGTGTCGCTAATATAAGTCTAGCAAAAATATTATACTTGTCATGCACAAGATGAGCGCATCCCTTACAAAGATTATTTTATTTATATTCTCTCTTACTAAGTTTATTTAGTAATATTAGATGGGATAGTGTTTGTGATATAATAATTAATAATTTGCTTTATTTTAATAATTATAATACAGATCCAAAAGAAGGTAGGAAAATGTAACAAAATATTGTTATAAAAACAACCAATAAATTTATTCTTAATTCTTATTGTATTATTAATGTTCGTTTGCCTATGAATTTCCTTTTTTCCTCTATAGGCTCCTACTTTAAAAAAACACTGTTGATTTTTCAATGAAAACGCAATCTAAATAATATTGCTAACCACAAATTTAATATGAATACCAATCAAATACACAGCTTAAAGAAATGTTTTTCTGCTGCCCAATTCTATAATGTTGCTGTCCAAATAATTATTATGCGGTGTGACAGTTTATTTTGAAGATACATAATAAAACAAACTGCACGATTTTATTTAAATTACTGACCATTAACATGATTGTTTAAAGAACAAGAATTGCAGCCAGCCCTTTGTATGCTGGCCAAATAATTATTAGACTGCTTTTTTTGCTAACTAATATTATTAAATGGCTTAATAAATAATTTCTTCTCGAATTTAATTTATTGTCAAATTCTATTCCTTAACTTAAAATTTTTATTCATTCTTACTTGAGTTTCACTTATAATTTTATTCCTTTTTTAAACTACTGCACAAAAATAAAAAATAAGAAACATGAATACAAACTACCATAACTTCTAAACCCTTAAGCTGATTTTGATGTATGTGGATCTTTCACTATCCCGGTCGAGATGTCTAATTTAAATTAATTAGCTATCTTTAACTAAAGTGACGCAATGCTAAACATTTTGTTTTTGTAACCAAGAAATAACTTTATCTTTATTATGGGCCCATGGGGTTTGGACATCCAAGCCCTCGTTCCTTTTTGAAGCAATTATTAAAGGGACTCACCGATGTGACTGGTGACCAAAAAGCTGGCTCTCTATCTATCTTGGTCAACGCATCAGCCTTGCCATTCAACTTGGCAATGCTGCCAGCCTATTGTTCGCCATTCCTGACGACAAAAATTTCATCCCCATCATCTTGATGCGTGGCTTTCCACAACCGTTCGTTTTTGTCGAAATTTTTTACCACGTACGACAAAACTGTGGAATATATTGTCGCCAGCAGTATTTCCGGACCAATGCGACCCAAAAACCTTCAAAAAAAGAGCGTACTCCTTCCTTAAAGGCCGGCATCGCATTTGTGATACTCCTGGTGTTGCAAGTGTTCATGGGCGACGGTAATCACTTACCATCAGGTGAGCCATCTGCTCGTATGCCCCCTATAACATAAAAAAAACCGCTGTAGGGGTTGTACATATTTTGTAAATAAGATTTTATTCGTGAGTTATTTTTATTCTTTAAGGTGATTTGGATTCAGATTTTATACATTAGTTAGTATTTTAATTGTTGTAATTTAATTTATAAAGACAAATGCTTAAAAGTACTTAATGTCTAAAAACTTAAAAACCAGAAATAACTAAGTACTTAAATAATAAACAATTCACAAAATTATAAATTAATACATGTCTATAAATTAATTGCTAAATAGCTAAAATTAACATTATTTACTAGAATACATACAAACATGGTCAAATATCACCGCGTATCGTTTCTGGCGCAAAGTTGCCCATTATGCTTGCAGCATAGCCACGCTGGATGGAAATGGACAGTCTTAAGACAGTTTTTACTATATATTTATTTATTTATATTGTACACACACAACAAAATATTAAATATATTTTTATACGGTAAAATAAACTGACTTAACCTTTAAATATTCCATTAGCTTATCCTTTCTATATTATCCTTTCCTTTCCATCTTATACATGGTGGTTTCATTGTCTCTGTCGCCCGCTATCATCATGGCTCCACCTACATTATTACTACGCGAAACTTTTTGGCCTTCACAAATACTTTTAACGTTTGATCCTTAGGGTCGGCGTTACTTAATAATTATGCCACAGAAAAATCAAGATAGACTCGTTAGTCCTAATTAGGTCCTAAAACCCTGAGTCGCTGCTAGGGTTTTTAGCGTCAAGTATCGTTATTATTATTAGAATTACGTCTTTGGTACTATGTTTGAATCGGTAACTTGATTTAATTATACATTTATTCAGATATTTTTTTAAGCAGTGTAAAGTTCATAATGAAGTTTATTGCTTGGGTTGGCATGGCACCGACTCAAAAATAATTTGACTAAAGAAAAAAAAACCTATTTTCTGCTTTTTAGTTTTTACCGGCGGTATATTTTTTTTTCTATTTTTTCTGGCTTGAATTTTTGTAATATATACAAATCGGCATCAAAATCTGTAAGTGACCAATCAGCCCTATATCCCCATCCTTGGGGTAGGATTTTTGTTTACTAAATTTATCTAATTTATTATCATTGAGGTAAAAATATTTTAAATTCGATAATATTGAGTAAGTCAAAGATCTGAATGAGTGTCAGCTTGGATTGCATGTCTTTTTATATGGAAAAACAATTAAATTATTTTATTGTTTTACGTTCTAATTCTTATTTTTAAATTTAGAATCTTATCAGAAAAAGAAATTACAAAAAAGTCTTCTGTAACACAAAAACAATCTACAGGGCGTCCCACGGCTACCTCACACGGAGGGAAAGTATATTAAATTTCTTTCTTTTCTTTGATATTAATTCAAGTTTTTTTCTTTGATATTAATAGATGGCGAGGCAGGCCTTATGATATTTTATTGGGCAAGCACAATAAACAACTGTACTGCCCAGCGCCAAAAAACTTCCACAAGCTCCACAGTTTACCATCTTTAGTCCAAAAATTTAAATTATAATTATAAAGTCTAAATAAAAGGGAGACAAATAAAAACAAGAACAAAAGTGGGGTCTAAAACAAATATATAAAAAAAAGGAAAAAAAATAAAATAAAAATACGATTGCGGGATTTGAACCGACGACCGCGGTGATGCGTCGAACGTTGGTCCCGTAGCAAAAATTTAACACGCAGCACCGTTTCGACCGATACTGGAAAGGCGAAAATTGGGTTCATATGCACTGTTGTCAGGTTATTTTCGGTACGGAATTTCTGAATTCGATCGCCGCGCTCGAAGCCCGCGATAAAATCTATGCAATAGCTTAAAAAAATAAAGAAAATTGGACTACTCTGTAAAAAGTCACGCGTGATCAAACATTAAAAAAATATAGGCGTCGAATTTGATAAAGTCCACCGTTTTTTTTTTCTTAAAACTTAAAAATAACTTTCGACAGGTCTACATTTGAAACAGAATTGTAGTAACAATCGTTTACTAATTGAATTTATTTGTATACTTTAAAAATCTCATGTGATAAATCAGAATCGAATTGTTTACGTACAAACTCCGTAACCGGACCGATGTTTAATCTAAGATCCTATCGCAAGTATTACTGACATAATAATTAGTCTGTTCGTTGTTATTCGATGACGTGTTGCCAAACAGTGCTGGCAGATAGCAAATCGGTCGTGGGCTTTGATTTACTAACATCGTAGGTATGTAAAGTACTCAGTGTTTTTCGTGTTTACGTGAAATCGTTTTTTAGTGTCCAAGATAACGCCGCGAAGCATCGCAAATTATGTCTGTGAATGCCAGGGCCAGCACTGGTTGGACAGAAACGGTTCGGATTTATGACAGTTTAGGCAGAGCGTATTTTTCCACTCGATTAGGAGCGAGAGAAGACGTCCTCTTGGGGACGAATTTCGTTTGCTTAGATCTAATCTCGTCTAGAAATACTTTTGACGGTGTCAATTTATGTACCTACGTCTTTACTCACTCTACAGTTCGTAACTATTAACAAACAAACAAGGGGTGATGACGGGGTACAGTAAACGAAATTCTATTAAGCCCGTCAGTTACATGATCAAAAAATAATGGACACGTATTTTTTCTTTGGGCAATCTACCAAAAAATGACAAAGTTATCGCGCGTCAAAGTTTGGGAGTAGGGGCTCGTGACGTCACTTTTGAGTGAAAATTGTACTTGTTTAATTGTAAAACGTGATGTCATGCGAATTTTCAAATCAATATGTTTACGCAATGTTTATATTATGTGAAAAAAGAAAAAATACGTGTCCAATACTTTTTGATAATCTACCTGATGAACGAAGAAAAAAAAATTAGTCATCATCCCTATTGAATTGCATTGACATTTTTGGTCTGTATAACGCTTTTCAAATACACGCAATCGGTATACACTTGTTTACATTCAATACTATAACTTTATTATTACGAATACTACGGTACCTCCTTATCTTAATGTTCGTTTGTCCTGTATTAAAAATAATTAAAAATGTATCTACTTTAAAACCCCAGGTGTATCTCCGAGGCAATCTTCCAGAATGTCACGAGGCTTGACAATCGGCACCAAAGATATTAAATACCCTAGAATCTAGATATACCACGTGCGCTCAAAATGTGTCCCAATCAAGAAGTACTTGAAAACCACTCAAGCACCTTCTTGATTCACAGTCACGCGCGGACCGTTGAAAAGTCAAGTTGCCACAGTGATCCGTGAAAAAATGCTTATATTATGTAAAGTGTCGTTTTTTCGACTGGTATCTAATCGATGTTTGTTAATTTAGCGCATTTGAAGCAAATTTTGTTCTAACACTTAATATGAACTGATTTCATAGAAAATATTTGTGAATTCAAATGCATGGTCGGTAATACAGCCGTCTCTTTTTCTCGCGGTCCGTACCTGCTATATTGCTAACAGCGCATTTAGAATTGCGCGTAGAATCAAAGTAATAAGGTCTATATTCTTCTGCATATAGCAATAACTTTATATAGCAATTGCAGTTCGAACTGTCATATCTCTTTGACGCATGCGTTTTAATTAAGACCTTATACAGTATGCATTAAAGGTGACTCTCAGTCTATACATATAATAAAATGGTAGGAAAGTCAAAACTGTACATTGAATATTTTTTTAAATCGATACCGAAGCCAAAAATATAGTTTTTAGAATTTTTATCTGTTTGTCTGTATGCATGTTCGGGCTCAACTCAAAAAGTACTGCATGGATTTACTTAAAATTTATTATCACCTACGGGGAACGAGCAGTGAACCTTTATTTCTAACTAACTCCACGCGTACAAAGTCGCGGGCGGCCGCTAGTATTTATATAATGCCTTATATTGTTTACTTGACAGTTCGAAATAGAAAAAAAGGAATAAGAAGTGAGGATCTAAGATCTAAAACGTAAATAACAGACATTCTATCTAGAGTGGACAAACAAAAATGGAGGTGGACGGGCCACTTGCTGAGAGGTACCATAGACAAATGGAGCAAGCGAGTGACAGTCTGGTATCATAGAGATGGAAAGCGCAGGAGAGGACGCCAGTTTAAAAGTTGGGAGGATGAAATCAGCTGTACTCTGGGTCCGTATTGGACAAGAGTTGCAGTTGACAGAGGTGAATGGCGTCGGTTAGAGGAGGCCTTTGCCAGGCACACAGAACTGCGTGACTTATTGTAAAATGTATAATCAATGTTATGTTCTGAAATAAAGGCTATTTTTATTTATATTGTTTAGACTACTCGATCATCTTACGGAGCTCCGTGGATCGTCCAATGTACCTTTTGGACAGGTTTCCGGCACGATTTTATTCGTGTTGGTGTATCTAGTGTATTTGATATCGTTGATCGGCACGCTCGACTTGACTACTTAATTTACTGTTACTTAACCCAAAGCCACTTAGTTTATTCAAGATCTAATGCTGGAGGCTCGACATCACGTTAGTAATTCATGATTTACCTTTTCCATCCACTTTATTAAGTAGTCTGTTCTTTAAGTGTCTTTCGACTCTCAGTTTCGACAGTTGGAAACCAAATTGAAGTTGGTAATTCAAGATAGAATATTTTAAAGCAATTGCCCTTAATGGCACGGATTTAACTACAGCTAATTGATTTTGTTTATATTTCATCTTATTATAAATGAGTATCAAAAATAGCCCACAGGTTCAAAGTCGCTCAGCGCGCTATGGAAAGGGCTATGCTCGGCGTTTCTCTGAAGGATCGCATCAGAAATGAGGTAATCCGACAGAGAACCAGAGTTATCGATATAGCCCACCGGATTAGCAAGTCGAAGTGGCAGTGGGCTGGCCATATTTGTCGAAGAACCGATAACCGTTGGGGTAGACGAGTTCTGGAGTGGAGACCGCGTCTAGGCAAACGTAGTGTAGGACGTCCTCAGGCGCGATGGAGTGACGATTTGCGCAAGGTGGCTGGCAGGAGCTGGATGCGAGTAGCCCTAGATCGATCTGAGTGGTGTGCATTTGGAGAGGCCTATGTCCAGCAGTGGACTAAGATAGGCTGTTGATGATCAAAAATAGACCTAAAAATTAGAAAGATTGACTGAAAAAATTCTAAAGCACAGACGTTTTTGTACTTAAAATAGTTTGTGAGACAATAAAGAAAAGCATTACGTATTTCGGCTTACATTTTCATTACACATTCTACAGCGGGGTCTTCGTGACGCTTTAGGAATAAAAAAAAAACTTCTCAGAAATAAAATTTAACATTTCATAAAATTAATTCTTCCGTCTCTGCTTATCTACCGAAATTCATTTGACAAATTTCCCAACTGTTTGGATTAATAAAAGGCAAAGTTTTTTTGGCATCATTTACACTGTTAATAAAACTGTCAAAAGTTTTTAATCGTTTAATAACATAACACTTGTAAAAGTTGCGTTGAACTGATAGACATGAAATGAATAGTTTATATATAAATATGTATTTATAGCTTAAACCTATGCTATCTATTTTTATTATGAATACTTATAGGAAAAATATTGAAGGATATATGTACCTCAGGATGTTTAATTTTACTAGACGGAAAAAAAATGTTTGCCTACTTCGCTGGCTCCTCGAGTCTCAATGATAGAAAACTTATCCATGCCAGTATAACATTAAGAAGTTGCAAAAATTTATCACTTTTTAAAAAAATAGCAGAATGACGATATTTTCAGTTTTTATTTTAAAAAATACATACCATTAACAAAAATAAAACCTAATATTAATACAAATTAAAAATAAGAGGGCATCACAGTCGTGCTAACCAACGTTGTACCACACAATTCCTTCTGTCGACCATATCGAAAGTTGAAAAAAAAAACGATATATCGATACATCGATCTTTTAAAAAATATCAATATCGGCTTCGATATATCGATATATCGGATCAATTTTCCCAAAAATATCGTACAGTAGCTCACGAAATATGACACGCGGAATAATAATGTAACGAAAATTATCTCCCTAAAAATAGACCCTATTTTCGAATGATGAAAATGATTGCAGGGCCTCTCAGGTAAATGATTGCAGGGTCTCTTTCGTTAACAAGACTAGACAATCACACACTTCACAGAATATAATGGAAATCAGCACAACCAATTCACCAGCGAAACAGATTTACAAATAATAGACAATACTAAATACAGCACAGATCATAGATATGGTCAATATCATTAATCTGGGATCCAGTTACGATTTTTCCAGATACGAATTTAGTTAGATCGTGATATGCCGCTAATAATTAAAAAAATATCGTTTTTGATACGAATTTTGGATATTGGTTATTTTGTATCGATATATCGAATCAAAATATATCGGCAAAAAATATCGATATATCGAACAAAAAATATCGATATATCGATACATCGATATATTTTCAACAAGCCTAGTCGACCACTTGGTTACTTTTTTGCTGTTTAGACGATTCTTAACAGCCACTGTTTTAGTTCGAAGCAATTCCTCTTTCTGCATGATCATTTAGCAAACTTAAGAGCATACACATAGTTTTTCACGTCACGTCACGTCACATGGAACAATCATTGGATACTTTTAATTGTTGTACTAAACTTTAATCGTTCATTTTTTTTTGCCTAAACAGTAGGACACGGACATTCCTAAACTTGGTAAACCAGTTTTTTATATACCTAATCATAATTTTTATATTATTTGCATTTGTAATGGTAAGTGACTTTACGAGTTACCTCATATTGAAGTCATTTTTCAATTTGACGACTCTATATATAATACAGGGAGAAAAAAACAGCCCTTGCTGAGTTTCTTGCCGGTTCTTCTCAGTACAAGGTCTCCCGCCGTAGATTTGCGAACCGATGGCGTAGCTTTTCGACATTCACAAGTGCTTGTAACAGCCTAGACTGAATAAACGATATTGAATTTTGAATCATTCTCAAATGATTCAAAAACGTCTTAGTTTTAGTAAATACGAAGAGGCTCCTTCAAAAGTTAGATTTTTGTCTCCGTTTCTTTTTAATTCTGTTTTATTGGCATGTTAAATATTTTATCATAATTTTCTTGACATCCTGAATTCAGCTTTAAGGCCGGCATCGCATTTGTGATACTCCTGGTGTTGCAAGTGTCCATGGGCGACGGTGATCACTTACCATCAGGTGAGCCGTCTGCTCGTATGCCCCCTATAACATAAAAAAAAGCTAAAAAAGGCAATTCTACGTTTGTTTTCTGTCTGACAAATATATATGGTATTTGTCTAATTCCACTGCTCCCAATAGTCTACCTCAGAGCACAGGGGAAACAAGGAAAGCAAACAAAAAAATAAAGATAATGTTATAATTATAATGTACTCACTGATATCATAAAAAAATGGCTTAATCAAAATTTTAAGCGTTCCAAAAGCTTATCAGGTAAATACAGTACTTTTTAAAGTTATAGCTAATATAAATCTCTTCCTTCTCAATGAACAATTCATTACAATATCATAAAAATAGAGTTGTGTCAATATTAGACATTCATAACATATTATAATGTACTTACACGAGTTCTTAAACTATATCTAATATGTTTTTCCTACTCTGCAATGGACTGTCAATTGAGAGACCACAAAACTAGACTTTTCAGCTCAGTATGTGCGGTGTTGAGACCGTACACAAATACTAAACATTCACAAGGAGTAATCAGGTGGATATTAGGAGTCCTACGGCTCGTTTGATCGATATTGGTGATGCTGTATATTAAGTTAATTTTTGTTCTCAATAAGACAACCAGTTATATGTGGAAATGGCAATTTAGCAACTGCAAGAGCATTTTGTTTGACGTTGGTATCGGGGTAAGTGCTCAAAAGCTAAATTATATAGCATTTCCATATAGTTCTTCGGAGCCCACCGGCCAGCATTGTTTTATGCCACAGCGAAATTATATTAGACTGGCATGATGTGCATGCAACTCTTCTTATTCAACTTTCTTTCAATTCTCGTTAAGTCATATACTTTGGTGAAATAGACCATTTTGATTGCATACATTGCTTACGTCATCCACCTCGTTTGATGTAAGGCGATTGAGATACTGACAATTAGGGATGAAACGATACCATCTAAGTATCGATACATTTACTTGATACTGTATCCGTCATAAAGTATCGATACTTACTTGTATCGATAAATTTTGACGAACGATATTACAATTACAAATTTAGCCACAGTTTTAATTTGACTAAAACAAAAGAACGGCTAATGCCACGCGATGAACGAATAACTGACTGAAAAATTGGAATAAATATAAATCATACGCAAGGCTGTCAACTGAGCAGTAGAAAAGATGCGTTCGCGAAATAAAAATTCCAACTAAACACCTTACCAAAGAGTAAACAATCTGCCTATGGGTGTTTTAAATACTTCTCAATGAGTTACCGACCGAGTACCGATACAAGTATTTACTTCACGATACTACTTGTTACTTTTTTCTAAAGTATCGATGCCAAAAGTACTTGTATCGAAAGAAAAGTATCGAGTAGTTACTTGTATTTACTCGTATCGTTTTATCCCTACTGACAATAATTTTATTTTTTCATTGAACCTTCTAGAAAATGAAGTTATAACTTTCAGGTCTTCTCTTGGGAAACTACCAATTTCTAGGATGGATTTCGAATGTAGTAAACTTCTGTCGCTCGTTTCGCATCAAGAAACCCATGAAACGGATTCTCATCATCCTGTTAATTATTATCTTATATGACTTTTTATCAAGTAAATTAAACATACTTTGGAACTTCCGGAAAGAAGGGATGTCAGGAGCTCTACTCTCTTTCTCCGAAACGAAATTTCGGCAATGAACGAATTTTGAACGAAATTTCGCCAGTGACTACTCTATTTCATCTTCGAACACGCACATAAAGTTCGGAATCACAGACAATTATCGTGAACGAATGGAATGAGTTATGTTTGTGAGTTCTTTTTGTCTACAGTTTTTAGATAACGTTTTTTACTTCAAAACAATATTACTTTATGACAACATTTTTGACTACATTAAAACAACCTCTTTTTGACAGTGTTAGCCGACTAATTTGTAGAGTTGATGCAATCGAATGTATGTCAACCTAAATTTGTCGTGTATCACTTTGAAGTATTGGCAATACAATAATAAACAAAAATTAGATTTATTTGTAAAATTTTCATACTAAAACATGTTCCTCACGCTAAGCAGCCTTAATTAATAATACTCTAGTAGTAATTTTACGTTTAATTTAAACAAAAATCCCAAAACGAAAATGGAAAGGTAACACTTTTCATTTCGTCAATTTGAGGTTAAAGTTTCGAACAATTATCTGTCATGTTCAACTTTTAGTACAAAAGTTTTGTGAAATAGAGTAGGCTTAGAGAATTTAAATGTCAAACTATTTTCGGACGAACGAATTTTCCAAATGAACTAGAAACAGAGTAAGGAACGTGCGAAATTTTGATCGAAATTTCGTTTTTCGTTGAAATAGAGTAGGCCTCCAGGTCCTCTCAATGGTGATTTGCATTACTATAAAAAGAAAATAAAGAGGACATACTTACTCTTAAAAAAAATCGGAAAAATAAATGACAATGTTTTGAGATTGTGAGAGGATTTTCTAGATTAGATGCTAGGGATAAATTTTAGATTAAAATCTCGCCTTTTTTTAATTGAAACCGTTGTTTCATTCGTTTTATAATTACACCTCCGTTTTTGAACTCTAAACGTACATTGTTACAAAACATTTCAGTATAACGTATTTCACTACTGTGAGAAAAAAGCGTCCAACACGTGCAACCTTCAATACCTTTCAATCTTCATGAAATTTGGCCTATATGTCTTTTGTACTAGTGAGACTCCAGGGAAATGCGACTACACATGAAAATGAAAGTCTGAGACTTTGCATGCAAGTATAAGAAGAATCATAGATGAATGTCATTGTGTATAATACAAGCCTGAGAACAAAAACTGAAGTCTACACTTCAGCTCTAGCCGCTAGTAATTAAATAAAACAAGTTTCAACGGTATAGATGCTCTGATTTATTTATTTATGAACTTTAGCATCAAAGGCTGCGTCGTCAGAATAAATGATATTCTGAAAGGTCATAAATAAATAAATCAGTCCATCTATACCGTCAAAATCGAATAGTTTGCAAACCGAAATGTCAATGTCAAATTTTGTATGGAAACTTGAACAGCAGCGGCACAAAGTATGTAACGAGAACTAAAAATCAGTACACATTTGACAATGACATTTCGGACTCGCAAACGAAACGAATTCGATATTGGTTCGTGCTAGGGGTACTGTTTTACTTAATGAGTGGTGTGCGTGAAAACCTAAGAAACAAATATCATTTTAATAATTTTTATAGCACAGTGTGACCTAAACCCGCACTTTACGCACGCTTTTCCGTGACCTAAGTTGCCTATTTCTGCACGGTGTGTAAATGAATTGACCAACTTCACTCATGTAGAAAAAATAAAAGGAAACACATTTAAATGTCATTTGGAGCTTAAAACTCACAGCAAACAAATGACAAATTAGCGATAGGTTAGGTTATTTTGTTGTAATGATATTTGATTTTTTCCTTTTGAAATATACTTTCAAAATGGTAATCTGAACCGGAATTCTTTCTTTTCAGAGTTTGACTTGCAGTCTGTATTGCAATTCTTTGTGATTGCAATACATGAATTTTACTTTCAAAACGCTAATCGCATCCCCCGAACCCCCCCTCTTGCCCGCGTCCGGGGCGGGTTTATGTCACACTTGCTATAAAATAGTATACGATACTTGTGGCCACGGCACTCGTATCGTAATGTACTATTAGATGCGAAGTCACAGCGAATAAAAACACTAAATATGAAAATCTATATAATGTTTCAGTCTTGACTCCGCCCGACTCCAAATCATGAAACAGATATTATTTTTTACTTTTTTATAAAACCGAATTCAAAATCTAAAATGGAACTACCATTTTCGATTTTGAATTCGGTTTTATTATTTGTTTATAAAATAATTTATTTCATCCATTTTAGTGAAAATTACATCGTCCAAGTAAACAATAACACAGTAACACAATTGACGGAGACATCGGTGAACATGCATAAAAAAACAACGTGCGTGCCTTTGAAATTTGAAGGTTTCCCTCGATTTCCCCGGATTCCACCATCAGATCCTGACTTGGTTCCAATGGGACCACCCCGGAAGTGCACTGTTTCGAATAAAAAAAGAATTTTGGAAATCGGTCCCCAATTGACGGAGAAATCGGTGAACATACATAAAAAAAAATATACAGTCGCAAACAGAATCTCCTCCTTTTTTGAAGTCGGTTTAAAAAGGAAATGGATGAAAGTGAATGCAATATTTGTAATTTCGTACTTAGCATTTTTCCGACTGCCTTCATAGATCCAAAAAGGTGCACAGGATATGCTAACCACGATCATAATCAGATTATTGACAACAAGTCCTTTCTTTGAAATCCTCAGAAACTCGATTTAACTTGAATTATTATTAAAGATAAAGCATTTTTCTTGTCAAATTTTGTACTATATCTAAATCATATAATCTGATGCCAAAAATATTATGTCTAACATTGAGGCTAAGATTACGATTTAGATGAAAAGATTAGTTCCCAAGCTTGATAAGAACTTAGGAGCTATGCAAGTCACCTACTGTTTTTGATGGCTGTGTCGCCAACAATGTTATTATGCAATACTAGTAGTACTTACCTAACTTGTCTCTCAAAGTAAAATTAAACTACGGGATTGTTACCATGCACCTTGTTTTTAGCGAGTTTCCGATATTTCGGCACTGTTGCAAGCGCCATGATCACCGAGTAACTGAAGTAATTGCGGGTAGGCTGTTTATTGGCAGACATATCGGTCTACCCTCCGACGAAGTCTTTTATTGCGTTCGATACCCGTACCACTGTTCACATTCTCACTATTCACTCGAAACTGTTCTCGACACGCAACACTTACAGTATCGGTTCGCGACACGACACTTTTTTGATTATTTCCGGTTTTACGCATACGAACCGCAGGATTACAGACACTCGACAATTTAAATCCGTCCTCACGATTGAAATTTTTATGTTTTGTTATTTCAATCGCTTCCCTGACCAATCTTGGTAGGAAGTGGCGTTCTGTCGAGATGATCTGTGGGTTATGAAACTCAATCCAGTGGTTAGGACCAGAATCAATCAAATGCTCCGCGATGGTAACAATCTCGTAAATAACTTATCTCTTATCTATTAGACGAGTCCGTCTGTCCGTGGTGCTGTTTCAGCGGTCAAACCGTAAGAGATAGATAAAGAGAATATTTAAGTTATAAGTTTAGAATAGTCTGATAAGACTACAAACCGGATTTGAGTAACGTAGCACTACCGGTTTTCGAGAAATCAGGTTTTGGTGAACATTTGGTTCACTGGTTTGCTAGTTTTACTATAATGTTAGTGACCATGAAAGTTTAAGACAATATAAAATTAAACTATACCACTGAAGAAATTCATGTTTCATCAATGGTTTTACCATGATTGATTTATCTAACAGCAGCTTCAATCAATACCTCCAATAAGAGTTTAATCAACCAAATCGCATGTTGGGTTTGGTTCTGAATTTACAACAACCGTGAATCGTATCGATTACGATTTAGGTCATCGGATCCGATAACAAACTGATACAGATCAGCCTTGCTTACCGAAACTTATCTTGTAAAACACACATGTGATTTCACACGATTGGTGGGCATATGAAGTGTTGTAAAAAGATAATACGAGGTTGTCACTGCTTGGAATTTTAATACGCTCCTCGGCCGGTCGGATCATCTCGTAAACACCGGTCGTGTTTGAAAAATATCGCTAGCCTCTATTGATAAAGTGGTGTACACATTAAGCGTGCGTCAAACGCGCGTTCTCATATTTTACGTATGATCGCCTTGGGATATACTTGGGCCGCCATTTTGTTGTACATTTGATCGCGCGCTTTGGTGTAGTGTAGACGTCAGTTCAACGGAAAAATGGATACCGAACATTTTGACACAGATTTCTTTATTGATGAAATCCAAAAGCGACCAGCTATTTGGGACATGAAATGTCCCGATTATAAAAAAAATAAAACGCTAAGAAGACGTAAAATAAAAAAAAATACGCCGTCTTTTATAGCGACGGTAGAGGAGCCACACACAAGTAATCACTTGGGCATCCATTTTCGGACTGCCAGAAACACACCCTACTAAACGCTCGCCGAACGCCCAGCCGAGCGCGGCGTGTGTATGCAATCAACGCACGCTCAACGCAACGCCGAGCGCCCAATGTGTACCCGCCGTAACTCTGTCGGTACAATTATAGCGATAATGTCGAAAGATATGTCTTAGTGATTTATTATTAAACACCTTCCTTTTTGGCGATCACTTCAGCATTATTATTATAACGTTATTAGTGTAGATCGATGAGCTCGATGGCGCAAGTGGTTAGCGCGTTCGGCTGATTTCGTTCAAGTTAAGCAACTTTCGCAGTGGTCGGTCATTGGATGGGTGACCAAAAATTTACTATGTCGAGCTCCTCCGTGCTTCGGAAGGCACGTTAAGCCGTTGGTCCCGCCTGCATCTTCAGTCGTTAGAACACACCAATCCGCACTGGGCCGCGTGGTGGGTCATGGCCCAAACTCCCTATTCCATCCGTGCCTGTGCCCCAGCAGTGGAGATATTAATAAGCTGATGATGATTTTGGCGATCACTTCAGCATTATTATCTATTAGACAAGTCCGTCCGTCCGTCCGTCTGTGGTGCTGTTTCAGCGGCCAAACCGTAGAGATAAATAAAGAGAATGTTTAAGTTATAAGTTAAGAATAGTCTGATAAGACTACAAACCGGATTTGTGTAACGTAGCACTTCCGGTTTTCGAGAAATCACGAATTTCAAACGAAACCACACAAAATCTCCGAAGTTCTCAATTAATTAAATATATACATTTTTTTTTAATCAGGTTTTGGTGAACATTTGGTTCACTGGTTTGCTAGTTATTATTATTACGTTCTTAGTGTAGATTGGGTTGTCAACATCCATTTACTCTCAACTTACACCTGGTAGTAAGTCAATAAGTTTCAATTATATAGGACCGGAAAATACGATGGCTGTGTCACTGCGTTGGTTATTTGGTGTACACGCTGTAATCGAAGCGGGAATTGGGTGATTGCGAATACCGTGCCGAAAACTGTGGCCATGTTTTAATTTGGAGCAACGGGTCAATCCAATCCTGTGTGCCTCAATGGTTAGCCGCGGTTCTCAGTGTTGCCAACCCTTACCAAAAATTTACCCTAAGTATTTTTTAAATTCCCCTAAAATCCCCTAAATATAGAAATTTATATGTACCTACTCAACTTATTACCTAAATTCTTTCGTTGCTCATAAATTAAAACGTTAGATATTTAGTTCAAGTAAATTATTTTATTGAATAAATACATTTTCCGAATGGAAAATTAAACGAAAATGAGCTGACAGGCTGTTAAATCTGATTCAGCTGTTCTGATTGGTGGAAGGCAAAGAACTTTAGTCCATGCAGCCTTAGGAAACATCCTGCCACACAGTGAGTTCAGTCGTTTCATATCGTGGTGCGTTCCATTCTACGCACAAAACTGAAAGAAAACACACGCTTTGTTTTTCGGTTTAATTGAAAGTTTTGTTAAAAGCCCCTAAAAGAACCCCCAAAAAATTCCGGCCCCTAAAAAAGTCCGCTTTTAACCCTTCTAGCCCCTAAATCTGGGGGCAAAACCCCTAAGTTGGGAACCCTGGCGGTTCTGTCCAGTCTGACAAATAATTGTCGCATCGCCAATACTACAGTGTCCGACGGCACTACCATTTCAGAAGCATTGATCTATTATGTTATAGATATGAGGTTGGTGGTTTATTAGATATTTACTAATAATTCATAGTTTTTATCTGTAGTAGGAGCTCGATGGTGCAACTGGTTAGCGCGTTCGGCTGCGATCGTTGAACTTAAGCAACTTTCGCAGTGGTCGGTCATTGGATGGGTGACCAAAAATTAATCTCGAGCTCCACCGTGCTTCGGAAGGCACGTTAAGCCGTTGGTCCCGGCTGCATCTGCAGTCGTTAGCACCCACCAATCCGCACTGGGCCAGCGTGATGGGTCATGGCCCAATCTCCCTATTCCATCCATAGGGAAGGCCTGTGCCCCAGCAGTGGGGACATTAATAGGCTGATGATTATGATGATGATGATGTGTAGTATTTTGTTTCTCAAATGTCTGCGCAAGTTAACAATAGGCTAGTTGACCCTTTTTGGAAAAAGGTTTTAAATGGTTAATTAATGTTCTATTAGACCGAAAAAAAATGTATTGTATTTTTTTAAACCTAGAAAGCTACAAATCTTTAATTTTAAAATAGACTTTTCATGGACATACAAAAACGCTGTCGGCCATTTTAGTCTATAGATTATCTATGCTATGACGTGAACTGTCGTAAACAAAAACTCGTAATCACGTAGAAAATTACTTTTAACTGAGTTTATAATAAACAAAAACATGATTTCTAATAAATACCACGAAAAATAAAGTAATTATCATTACTGTATTGTACGAGAATATAAAAACACATCCTTGAAGACTCCAGGAAAGTTGTCGATTAAAGTGCCGAAAGAAATTAACCTACGCAACTTTATTACACTTATTCATATGTTGTATCAGTTTTATGTTTATTACTACATTGTAATACTAAATGCACTGTACTTACATAGATGCCTTGTCGTTTCTCTGCTCCGCAGAGCAGAAATCGGGGTTTAGTGCAACAAATTCACCAACCATCAATGCGTCAATTCTTGGCAGATTTGTGCTTTCTGCTTTCACAAAGCCGCCATCCATAATTAGTTTTGTCAAAAAAAAACTAAGTTTACTGTTTTTTTCTTTCCTAAAGTTAAAAGTGTTTTATGATAAAGGAGACGGTATAGTTTTGTATGGGAGGTGGTAGTGAGTAACCGGCAGCATTGGCATTTATACCACTTAAAGTTCATATTTTTTTAAATCATTTGCTAATTTTTCAGATTTTTTTGCACCTCCGTTTTTTTGTAATTAATTATCAAAGTTCCAGGAAATAATTAATCTGGCAGCATTGTACACAATTCTTAAATATGCAGATAGTGCAAATCCTATTATCGATTATCGATATTTTTCATTGGGTAATCGCTTTTTTATGCTCATTCTATTAACTCACTTAACACCACACGGCCCATAAGGGCCGCGCGGGAAAAAACATTGCACGGTCAAACACCGCACGGCCCATATGGGCCGCGCTCCCCACGGGACTATAAGCCATTTTTTGTGAAGGTTAGAGGCTACTTTTGTATGAAGAAGTTTTACCATAGATTAACTTGGCGAAATGACCTATCTTTAGAGCCGTAAAGTTTTCACCTACTCTGTGTAGTTTTTTTTTTTTGCGTCGTTGAAAAAGTGGAATTTTTTTGGTCGAATTGAGGTTACGTGTATGTAATTTATCTTTTTTTTCATGGTAAATGCTTAATTTTATAGGGAAAGTGTTATAAAGTGTGTTGTTCTGCTTACAATATACCTTTATAGATAATTGGTTGTATAAAATACTTCTTAATAAAAATGATTTTCATGTTCAATACTGACAAAATTTCTTAGGTTGTTTCAAAGTTATTTGTGATGATTGAGTTTCGGTAATATAAATAAGTGTTTACAATAAGCAATTGAAACTCGTTTACAGTTAGTTTTTACATCGCTGATAACAAATTATTGTTAGAAACTCCTCATAAAGATAAGGGAATTTCTGTGTATAAAGATCAAAAATGGGGTATCGTCTGTCAATTCCTAGCAAGCCATTTTGACTCTTATATGTACGGCGTCACGGGCGTAACCTACTTGCAGTCGATTTGAACCTCTTTTCGTAGGCGTATTGATAGGTACGTATCGATAGTCACGAGATAAAAATAATGAATTGTCGATAGATCGACTAAAATTGTGGTGGTGGCATTGTAGGGCGAGTTTATGTTTAGCTAATTTATTGTTACTGTTTTAGAATGGTAGTTTTACATATAACAAAATAAAATAAATTCATGCAGTAAATATGGTGATAATGGCTTAGTAAATATAGTGGTTTTCTTTTTTTTGGATTTTATAGTATGTCTTCGTGGCGCTAAGACCAGGACCCAACCGCCGATTTTTTATTCCTGCTCTATAAAGATAAAGAGGGTGAGGAGCAGCAAATGAGTGATGCAGCAGAAGATACTTTCAATTTAGCAATATATTCAAAGTTCGTTTGAGTATTGTATCAATAAAAAGAACTCAAGAATGAGAGAACAAACTTTATTATTTCTATTGATATCTACGGTTTCGGGTTTATTACCAATAAAAAAAACCTAAAGTACGTGAAGTCAATTTTTTTCCACTGTGTATGGTAGTTTTATTTTTAGCTATATTTATCCATATCCTTGTTGATAATAGGAATAATTACACTGTAAATAAAAATCAATTAAAAACAGTACCAAATGTGTTTTTATTTATAAATAACAGAACAAATATCGATAAAACTATAAAAGTGAAGGCACGGCAAGATACATCCCTACTTTGTTTTTTGTTCGTTGGGTCGGGTCGGACTCTGGTTTCAAGTGCTGTTTTTGTTATCAACAATGGGGTCTTTCATTAGTTTGTTTACATAAGTGGGCAGTTTAGATATATGATTCTCGGCATCCGCCCGTTTTTTCGTTTATTTTACATCGTAAAGTGCGTAAAGTAGTGTAAACTTTGGGCATCTCAAAAAAATATAACGTATTGATAATTGCCATAATTTTTTTACCCGACTGAAAGAAAATTTATCAATTAGTAAATTCTCGTTCACGCAATGATAATTAATGATTTGGCTACAGCGTAATATATTTTTTTTTGTCGCGCGGAAGCCATTTTGATTGAAGCCGCCATTTCGTTTATAGATGACGTAATCAGCATATCTCAAATTTCACTTCCCGTTTTGACAGGTTAATGAATGTCAATTGCAATTATAAAATGTAATCTGACTGCTGTCATAGATATCAATCGTGCCTTTGGGGTTTTCCGAGGGTTGGTGTCAAGCAGGCCATAAAAATCGAAATGACAAAACTATAGGATCTGCAGCGTTGTCAATATCAAGATACTGACTCCATTTGAATTGGGTGCAGAGTAAGAAGATGACACAAATCTATCTATACTCATATTGCATCAAAGCTAAAATAAGGAAGTGCCGGCGAAGTGTAGTACAATAACATCACCCCGTTTCCTCTATGGGTGTCATAGAAGGCGACTAATGGATCACTTCAGGAGTTTTTACCACCTTATTCTGCGTCCACCAATCTGCATTTGGCAATCGCTGTGGATTACTGACTAAACCTACTTTCTTAACAAGGAAAGGCCTTGTGTCCCAGCAGTAGGTCGGATTAAAAAGCCTGTGATGATGAAGGTAGGAAGTTGATGATTTCCCTGCATTATATTGCAATATGTTATTAATTTTAAATTATTCAATTAACAATCGTGCAAAGTAAATATGTAAGAATTTAAGAAGTCAATATCTTGTAGACTTTGTGTTTACATTTATACAAATCTGCATTATCATGATTCTGTCTTTTGTTTATCATAAATAATCGTAGCTTTATAAGCAACGTTTAGCTATGAATCTATTAACTTAAAAACCATTATGATTTTTAAACAAAAGTGGAACAATATTACCCTATACTACAAAAATAATGTACAGTTTTATTTTGATATAATCTTGAATATATAATCGAATAGTATTATCTTCTTTTATCGATTACTGACTGTATTAGTTAAGACACATCACTGATATTCTGTGCGTTTGACACATAAAAAAATGAGTTCCTTCGGCTTTGTTTGTTTCTGTTGGTAGTTCTTTCGTTCGCGTTATTGTTTATTTTTATATTTATTTGATCTTTTCTACTGTAAATTGACAACGATATTCACGCTTATTCTGTTGACCCCTGCTGTGTCTTCTGGATTCCCGTTTGCATATTATTTGGATTTTTAATTGCCCCGGTCGGATATCACGACTTTTTGTCAATGTAAGTAAATCTTTTCGAAAACTATTCACTGCTTAATTAATCTACTAATACTTTTTTGTTACCTGCTGTAAAACTGAGAGATAAGATAATTATTAATTACTTATTACATTTCTTGGAGTTTCACCGGAGTTCTTGATAAATAAATAATACGTGTTCTGAGATTCAATTTAGAATTCAAACTTATAACTAAAAAATTAAATTAAAATAATTAAAAAGAAGACAGTCACTTTTCTCTTACACTTTCTTTTCACAAATTGTTGTTCATTTATCATAATGTGGTTTCAGATATCATGGCGTGTGTGAATTGCCACATACTGTTGGGGCAGAATATAAAATTACATGAATACAATGTTACTAATCTAAGTTCAGAACTTGTATCTATTGTTGAAGAATGGTGTGGTAAGTGCAGATTATTTAAATACCATAGTGTATGTACTCCTGTTAGAGGACCATTAACAATGCTATAAAATTCTTATACAGGTGTCTGTTAATGATCAATTATGTCAGGCATGTCTAATGCTTGTGAAAAGAGAGGCAGCTAATCGTGATGAGGACGCTAGTCATCACTCGGAGAGGGAGATTGGACACTCCTGTGTTTGTGTGTGCTGTGGAGTATCACTATCTACACAAAGTGGACGGGGTCGTCACAGACTGCCATCGAGGAGTGTAGCACCTAACTTATATAGAGAACCAAATATTTCCTACATACTGTATGTATAATATTATATTTTAGCCATTTGATTTTTTGCATTTTATATCATACAGATTTGTTTTGAAACATGAAAAGAAGAGATATTTAAGACAAACTTTTGATGGACAGGCAAGACTAAAACTTCTGAAAGAAGTCATTGGTGTACTTTCTTCTTGAAATATTAGACCAACAGTTTATATTTTATGTCTGATTAACCTAGAACAAAAGAAATAAAACATTTCCTTAATTTTCAGGTTCCTGCAGAAGCTTGAGTATGCCATGCTTGTTGGATGAGAGCCTATGAAAACAATCCATTACAAGACGACATAATTGAAATACCTCCAATTGTATTTGTCTTACAGGAATACATTTCTTGTACCGGATCCAGTGGTTAGATTCTTCGGTTCCAGCAAGTTCAGTACTGCTTAGTTCTGAATCAAGTTCTTGGGCTGGAGCTGGAATAGCAAAACCCATCACCAAACCATAATCTTATGGAATTACCAAATTATAGATGCATATTCGATTCACCAAACCACTGCTTCTTTTTAGATGGTATATTAATTACAGATGACGAAGATTAATAAAATGTGATTATTTTTTTAAATGTTTTATTCTTCCTGAAGTTTTCCTTTCTCAAAATCATTACTGGAATTTGCAATCATAGTATTTCTATGTATTGAAGTTTCCTAATAAAAGAAAGAAAGAAAGAAAAAGTATTTATTGGCCATAAGTTGGTACATAAGTAGAAAAAAAAACAATGAGCAAAAACAATAAAATTAAAACAAAACAGAGAAAATACACATGAGAACAAATAATGGCCAATCAGGCCCTGCCCCAGCTTAATACTGTTATTGTGGGAACTAATATTCCCACCATAACAGCGCTGGTATTCCGGCAGGGCCTGTGTAATGACGCCAGAGGGACAAAATATTAGTGATTTAAAATTATATAATGGTATAAATAAAAATACCAAATAAAAATAGGTAGTTAAATGCAAATATATATAAATATTATGATGCTTAAACTATGTTACATAAATAATAAAAGTATAATGGTTATTTTCTTGTAGTTAAATGTCTTATACTTAAGATAAATTGAAAGCTTTTAATTTATATAAACAAATTATCAGTCAATAATGTTATTTATTACCTAGGCATTAAAAACATTTTTTAATGATATCGATTTATTTAAAATCTTCATCCATAGTTAATAACAAAGACAAATAAAAATAGATAGTTGTTTTCACCGCATTTAAGGAGTACTTATCACGCTGTGTATCGAGGTATAATGTTATTAATATATTTCAATAATTTTGTGACTATCCTCCATTTTTAACTCTATCGAATATACTTAGTTACCTATATTTATAATTACAATAATCAATTAGATTTTCACTTAAAATTGGCAAAAATGCGTGGTACATAGAGATATTATCCGTTTGTGTATCCTAGAGCTAATGTTTGGCGGGAAACCTTGGATCTTCATTTAGTCATTCCGTCGGAGTAGACTTTAATTATTTTTATACACGAGCATTCGAATTGACTATCAGTTGACGACGAATCATTGAAATAAAGCTTTCTATGAATCACTTCACATTTGAATGCAAACAGAACGCATGTATTCTTCATATTTTCTATTTTTATTTAGAATATAATTACTGAAGACATGGCTGTATGGGCGTGATCTCTTTGCCATCTCTTCAAATAAAACAGCATAGAAGCACTGGGGTAGCCAGCATAAAGACAAAATGAAAAACTTTGCTTGTAATTTAAAAATAAACGGAGGTAAAATAAAAATTGAAATTCATAGGACATTCTAGAAAAAATAACAGCTTTTCAATGATATACTTCTCATGGTTGCCGGTTTTTGACTACCACTTTTATACCGTCTCCTTTAGTCAGACGAAAGAATCCACCTACAGTAACACGCGAATGACATTTAGTTGTTTACCAGAAGAGACGTCAAAATCATGGCGGATGTGGCGAACAGCGTTTTTAGTGTTTAAAAAATATAGACTAAAAAATATTTTTTAAAATTAAATTTCTACAGCAATCTTCTGCTTTTATGAAGTGAAATCGATATATTAAGGTTCCTTAGACTAAATACTTTAAGAAATAAACATTTATTTAATACAATTTGACATGAGTAAACTAGCCTATTATTGAAGAAACGGTTATTAGGTCAAGTCGAATCGAGAACTTTATCGTAGCGTTGACTACATCACAGAAGTTTGTTGATAGATCTGTATTAGATAACATTTCGTGCCAAATATTTTGAGGAACATTAAAATTTATTAAACCCCACTTTCTAATGAAAACCAACTAAAAAGAAGATACTTAAGTCCAGACTGTATGGAATAAGTTCCTTTACCTACGCAATCTGAGTTTTTACCCAAAAAAAAAATGAAATGTATTTCAATTTAAAAATTAAGGAAATCTAAATAGTGTACTAATACAGGGCAGTTTGAGGTAAACGGACTCCGCGCGCTGTTATGAATTCTTTGGTGATTCATTAATTAATGTGGAAAATAAAAACCAAAACTAATAAAGAAATTAATGAAATTAACCCATTCGTGGTTTCTGTAGGAGAGTCGTTAGATGAAATGAAAAGTCATTTATTCAGTCTAGGCTGTTACAAGCATTTGTGAAGGTCATGAAGCTACGCCATCGGTGACATGAGATTTAAGAACAAGACAGGTGCCATCAGCTACGATGAAAATACTGAATAGAGTTTAGGTTGACCTTAACTAATAGACTCATGCTTGCATATATAAACGGAATGTGGTAAAACAAGTATTTAACTATCTGATGATGATGAGCTCACGGTTCCCAACTTAGGGGTTTTGACCCCAGATTTAGGGGCTAGAATTGTTAAAACGACCCTTGTAGGGGCTGGAATTTTTTGGGGGTTCTTTAAGGAGCTTTTATCAAAACTTGCAATATTATCGAAAAACAAAGCGTGTGTTTTCTTTTCTTTAAATTTTGTGCGTTGAATGGAACGCACCATGATATGAAACGACTGAACTGACTGTGTGGCGGGTTGTTTCCTAAGGATGTACGGACTAAAGTTAAAAAAAAACAGCTAAATAAGATTTAAAAGCCTGTCAGCTCATTTTCGTTTGATTCTCCTTTCGGTAACTGTATTTATTCAATAAAACAATTTACTGTAACTAAGTATGTAACGTTTTAATTTATGAGCAACGAAAGAATTTGGGTAATAAGTAGGTACTTAAAAAAACAATATTTAGGGGATTTTAGGGGAATTTAAAAAATACTTAGGGGAAATTTTTGGTAAGGGTTGGTAACATTGGATGAGCTAAGCATTTAACTAACTGAGCTGGTACGATTGTCAGAAGTCGCGTTGTTTGATGGCATGACCACGGTAATATTATCTATATATTACCGTGGCATGACTAAAGCCATCTTCTCCCGCAAAATAGGCTCCTGGTGTCGAGTTTCGGAAAAAAACCCACCGTACAGAAGAAGAAAAAGGCTATTATCTATTAAGTGCAAGTGTAGTTGGGGCGACATCGGTTCGCGTACAAACGATCTATGATCACCTTTCTAACCTCTTTCTATGTTTTGCGGGTAAATCTAATGAGCACAGCTCTTAACCTAACCTAATTATTTGCAGAAAATATTACACGCGGTCCAGGCAACAGACGGGACTCGAACCCGCACCCTTCGCTATATCGGCGAAAGCACTGACCAATTATGCTACCGCGGCCCTGATGGACGTGTCGATTTCTTTCTAGCCTTTCTTAAGCTGCATGGCATTTAAAAATAAAAATTTTAACTACCTAATCATTTGCGTTTAGTTTTGTAGCGTTTTTTTGGGAGTACCATCATAAGTAACTTTGTACCTGCTATTAAAAATAAACATTCTTAATGGAAACGTCCGTACTAATAACTTTATCTTTTTGGTAGAATACAACTGAATACTTTGTAGCAGCAAACATTAGGTATTCAATTCGTTTATTGCATATCCACAATGTTCAAAAAGATGTTAAAAATGATAAAATACGATCATTATTGATTATGAATTGTTGATAACCGAAATCGTCAACCAAATGTCACTTTAAGTTGCGTTCAGAATCTCGATTTTAATCTTTCGTTTACATAAAGGATGCATGTTCGTATGTGACCTAGTAATAGTGCATGATTATTCATAACTACTCCGGCGGTAATGCAGAGATGAGCGGAATAGAAGAGCTAGGTTCTGATTAATGTTTTTTCTCACAGACTTAATAATAAATAAATATTATTGAAAATCGATGGTATTTTTTTCTCAATCTTAGTAAATTAATGTTATTAAAAAATCAGATGCTTTTTCTCACTTAATCTAAGTAAACAAGTTAATTAAATAAAAAACTTTTTTTCGCTCACTCTACCTATTTGGTTTGAATTGACAGTTATGACATCACAATATGGCGCCCAGTCGGTCCTATTCTTACTTGAATCGCATTATAACATACAAATTTCCATGTTAGTTAATAGATTGAAAGAGTTAGGTACTGAATGTCACTCACTATAGTTGATTCATATATTATTTTGGCGTACCACATTCTTAATGGCATTCGTTGTAAATAAATTGTTTAGGTAACCGATAAACATGACCTGTGGGGTTATCTGTCGTATAGAATGCGGTCGATTTTTCTGATGTTAGATATGCGTTTGTAGTTAGGTAATTTTTATCACTATATTTACGTTTAGGTTACTCATTAGTTGTAAAATAAAGTAAGTACCTAATTATTGATCTTTATATTTAGTTCACGTAACCCACAAAACTAAAATATTGTAAGCGCTTTCCTAGGACCTAATCAGTCACTAGTATTTTTAAAAATGTAAATTAATTTGAATAAAGTTGGTCTGAGTTGTTTTTAATGATGATGATAAATCTATCTTTATATATATAATTCTTCTGTGAGTGTGTATGTCACTGAACTTCTCTTAAACGACTGGACCGATTTTGATGAAATTTTTTGTGTGTGTTCAAGGGGATCTGAGAATGGTTTAGATTCACAATTTTGTCCGCTGGACAATGTTTTTTTAATTATTTTTTTTTATGGCGGTATAAGTTCGCTGGGTCAGCTAGTATATATATATAAAACTCAAAGATGACTGACTGACTGACATGGTGATCTATCAACTCACAGCCCCAACAAATGGACGGATCGGGCTGAAATTTGGCATGCAGGTAGATGTTATGACGTAGGCATCCGCTAAGAAAGGATTTTGATCAATTCTACCCCCAAGGGGATAAAATAAGGAATGTAAGTTGATATGAAACTTTGTCAATTTTAAACCGATCGGGCGGAGACTTTGCATGCAGGTATAAGAAGAATCATAGATGAATGTCATTGTGTATAATACAAGCCTGAGAACAAAAACTGTAGTCTACACCGAAGCGAGGGCGGGCCGCTAGTACAGTATAAATTCATTTCAATGCAAAATGTGTCATAATTAAAGGCGTGGCTGATATAAATAAACAAGTATGAATAAAACATTATTATTTATACCCACGAATATCTATACTTATCTAATGGTGTCGTTACCTTTGATCCATTGCCAACCTCGCAAGGGATTTATCGCTTGAAGCTACGTGTATGAGTGTTGTCTCGAAATGTTAAAAGAGAATATAAATCGAGCTTGCATACCTTCATATTGTATTAATAATTCTCACTAACTGGCACAAGTTCAAAGTTTCAGTAGTGCCTATTAAATTGTCACAGTCGCTGAATCAAACTAATATACTTGTACATGCTGTAGGTCGCCGCGGCCCTTATAAAATTTACGTAACAAAAGTGTAGGAAACCAGGAATCATTGTGTCTTCTATAATGTCACAAAATTAATAATTCATTTAAAGGTCTTTGTGTTCGCTTATACAATAAAGTCCCAAGCAATATCCAAGAGTTAGCCATAAATAAATTTAAAGATATTATAAAAAAAACACTTATTAAAAAAGCTTATTACAAAGTGTCTGATTATATTACAGACAAAAATGCTTGGGTTTGAACTGTTCCAATCATTCCAACAGGTTTTCTATATTAAATAAATCATAATTGTATTGACGTTGTAACAACATAATGATTTGTAAATGTTGTTACATTAGACTTTTAAAGTTGTGGAGTTTTTTTCGCTCGTTTTTCTCCGCAGCTAAAAAATATGTCCATAACGAGTGGTAGGGAAAAAAAATTTTTGGACGATTCAAAAGAGTTGTATGATACATCCAATTTGAATAAAGATATATTGATTTCTGATTTCTGAATGAATAAAGAAATAACACAACGAGAGTAAAATAATTTGAACTAGACTTGCAACGAATATTCGGTATTCGGCCCATTCCGCTGCTTTTATTATATTCGGCCGAATATTCGGTATTCGGTATACTGCCGAATATACTATTCGTTGCAAGTCTAATTTGAACACAATCTTGTTTTGATTATTCTCCATAATTATAGTTGTGTTGAATCAAATTGCCTAGGGACCAATTGCCTTACGGGATTGCTATGGCTCGCTATAGCTTACGATTTTAGTTATTTCTGACCGCCGAATTCCGACCTTTAATATTGTTTTTAACCAATGCATTTTTTCTTATGCATTGGTTAAAAACAATATTAAAGAAAATTAGTGTCAGGTATTTAAAAACGCTCGGCGGTCAGAAATCATCATGATCATCATCAGCCTATTAATGTCCTCACTGCTGGGGCACAGGACTTCCTCATGGAATAAGAAGATTAGACCATGACCCACTACGCGGACCCAGTGCGGATTGATGGGTGCTAACGACTGCAGATGCAGCCGGGACCAACGGCTTAACGTGCCTTCCGAAGCACGGAGCCGCTCGAGATAGTAAGTTTTGGGTCACCCATCCAATCACCGAGCACTGCGAAAGTTGCTTAACTTCAACGATCGCATCCAAAACGCACTAACCACTTACGCCGTCTTGCTCCAATTACCTGGGTACTAATTCTTACTTTTATGGATGTTTTGTATGAAAAAGACTGTAAACCTGTGTATGGTTAAAATTTCGATTTCATACCTCTACGCTTTCCCAACATAACTCTTGAAAGAATGACGGACAACAAAATGTTCCTGTTATAAGGGTTCGTTTTTTTTGTTTTGACGTACGGAACCCTAAAACCAGCAGCACAAATACATTCAATCTCAAATCGTCCGGCCCCCCCATGGATTTCAACGAAAACGTAATAATTTGCATAAAAATTAAAGTCTATTGAGAAAAGTTTGGGGTCGGATCAGCCCTTCTATACATAATAAAATAATGGCCCTAATACCTTCACAAAATATCCGTAACATCTCGCCTATAATACGTTAATGACATGCCTACTTTAGGGAATTTTCAAACCTTTTTGGACAATAGCCTTCATTACGTAGCTACTTACACATAGACAATGTAACAATACATCGGCAAATCCTGCATACATGTACCGATTGTATGTCCAACTCAACAGAGGCGAAAACTGTATGCCCACTCCCTCCTGGCCGCGTCGCTCGTGCTACTCCATGCTTCATTTATTTATGCTCTAAACCCTGGGTTCCGAACCTGAGGGTAATTACCCCATCGGGGGTAAATCAGCCATACTTCGGGGGTAACAAAGAACCTAATTATTAGGTCAAATCTAAATAATAGTACTAAATAGAGCATGCGGTTCTTCTTGCTAGTGAGCCCGCGGGGTGCTGAGTGTGGGAAGCGGGGCGAGATTATCTCCTGATGATGACATTATTAGAGACGAAGATGTAGCGGCCAAATTGGAATATCTTGAACTGCTGATAACATTTTAAACTCGGGGTAAAATCTGTTTTTCTAATAGGTTACAGGGGTAGCAGTATTGGAAAGGTTAGGAAACACTGCTCTGAACAGTATGTAGCTGAACTTACTTGTTACTTGTTGTGGGCCCCCGTTTCCGCACGTAGACTCCGTACTTGGTCCATTGTGCGTGCAGGGTATGTTGGGCTAGCTAGCTCAGCCAGCCGAGCTCCTTCCAGAAGCGCAGTAGCCTCCTGGGGCTCTCACAGGCTTCTAGGATCGTCCTCGGCTTCCTGAGGATTGATGCCCTGCAACGCTCGTGCATTCCAGGATCACATGAGCGGCTGTTTCATCTGCTTCCAGACATCCTCTGCATAGAGAGCTATCTGTAACGCGTATGGTTAGTAAATGCTTGTTAAGTGGGCAGTGCCCTGTTATGGTGCCTAGCATTACTCGGAGATCATTTCGGTTAAGATTTAGTAGTTTTCTAGTTAGTCTGGAGTTGAGGTTGTGTACTGTACTGTAGCTGAACTTGTGTACTGTACAAGATTTAGCAACTTCAATTTGAGCCGTGTCATTATTCGCAAACGGTTGAGATGTTCACTAAGTGTTAAGTTCATCGAGGCGTTGCAATGCGAGACCGCATGAAATCCAAACTGGCGCTTACCACATGAAGTGAGAACTCGAAACGCGGTGGGGCGGTGAAAGCGTCGATCTAACCGAAGCGAGGAGCTCATTAACGCGGGTGGTTAGCGCGTTCGGTTGCGATCGTTGAAGTTAAGCAACTTTCGCAGTGGTCGGTCATTGGATGGGTGACCAAAAATTGACTATCTCGAGCTCCTCCGGGCTTCGCAAGGAACTTTAAGCCGTTGGTCCCGGCTGCATCCGGGCCCGCGTTATGGGTCATGGTCTAATCTCCCTATTCCATCCATAGGGAAGACCTGTGCCCCCGCAGTGGGGACACTAATAGGCTGATGAGGAGGTATTTAGAAATACCACTTATTATAGTTTTGTTCTCGGAATTCTTTGCTTTATCAATTATAAGCCTTGAGTGAAGAGAATCAAGGTAATGGTGAAAGTCGCAGCCGGGACCAACAGCTTACCGTGTCTTCCGAAGCACGAAGGAACTCGAGATAGAAGCTTTTTGGTCACCCATCCAATGACCGACCACTGGGAAAGTAGCTTAACATCAACGATCGCAGCCGATAGCGCTTACCGTCCGCGCCATCGAGCTCCTCATGATCAGATTTCTAAATACCTATGTATGTAGTTAGAAATCATGTTGCTGGAAATAAAGGACAATGGCGAAATATTTGTTGAAGTAAATCTTTAGCGTCTATAGATGTCATTATCAGAAATGTTAATAAAATAATCTCAAAAGATTTATTCAACAATTCAGGAGGGTTGTCTAAGTCTGGAATTAAAAACTTTAAAAAAGGGGAACACAACTTGGACTGCATTTGGACTCTCGAAATCTTCCCTGCGACTGTTGAGTAGTGCTTGCCTAAGACTTCCGAATCTGATATTTCGGACGATTTCTTGGTGTGGATTTTGGACACGATTCCGTCCCATACTGTGTATTTTATTTCATTGTATCTACTATCTACGATATTGTGATCAAAGATATGGAATAAAAAATATATAGAAAAGTGTTTCATATTTAATTAATATCCCATCAGTACACTATTAGAAATCCTTTATAGTAGTATAAATACTTTATTATTGCTGTGGTCATTTTCAAATTGTTAAGTACTTCTTACAGCACAGACATTGTATTCGAACTAAATAACCCTAGTTTGTTTAGTATTACATATTAAGTATTTTGACGCGGTTGGTCAATAAGTACCTACGTCCACTGATGATACATTACAAAAATCATTTTTTTTCGTCACTAATGTACGGGAACCTTATACTTTTATAGTGCCATTCACGTTTTTTTTTATTTTGATATAAGAACACTCTTATAATCGTTTTTGTATTACTTAGTATGACATAACCTCCAAAACTTCAAAGTAGAATATCTATAAATCCAGACTTCCTATAATAATAGAAATAAGACGAATCAAATCGAGAATCTAAACTCTATAATTTAAGATGTAATTCAGTTATAGACGCAAAAAAAAATTTCAACAAAAATTTCTATGGGAGTTCGCCATTGTCCTTTGAGTATTTACTAATTGTACAAGGCAAGCAGTCCTGCGTAGTGTTGCCAGGTCCGATTAGTTTTAAATCGGTACATGAGGTCAAAAAAATCGGGATTTAGGGTTGCAGATCGGGACAGTAAACATAAAAACAAGGGGTCTTTAAGTCTGGGTTTAATTTATTGCATTTTAAACTACTAGTGCAAGTAAAGTATTATATTAATTACATAAATTTTATTTTTTGATGCGTCTCCAGACCCCTAAAAGTCGCGACGTCCCGCGCAAATCGGTACACCTGGCAACACTAGTACTGAGTTACATGAGGGCTACCGTTTTTTGTCTCACCAGATGGCGCCACTGTTGAGTGAGGTCCTGAATTGTAACTTTTAATGTTTATTAATACGCGCGTGAAATCAAAGTATACATTTAAATCATATTTTAATACAAAAGAACCGTATTCTAAACATAATCGGCCATACCACAGTGTTGCGCAGCTCCGTTTTGTACGGCAAAAAGGAGGACATAATTATTTTTCTTAGCTCCGCTTTTAAATAACTGACATTCAATGCCACGTAACTCATATTTGTTATAATTAAGCTGAGTTATTACTAAATATTCACAACATTATTTTAATTAGAAATAAACCCGCGTAGTCAACCCACAACCAATAACATTTGACATTTCGGAGACCTCACGCTACACAAGCGCCTCTAGCGGCGGATTCATACGCGATAGCCCTCATTCAAAGTTACGTAGAAATATACCGCAGTGCAAGTGTGTTTCAGACACTACGATATTTATCGTTGCTCAGTCATGGCGTGTGTGTGCTCATAAGACAATTTTAATTTTAAGAAAATATAATTAATTAACATTAGTCTACGAGTTCTGATAACCTTTTGAGGTTCCTACAAATAAGCTTTTTGAGGTGTTTTTGTAAACAATATTATTATTTAACTGGGTAATCAGGTACTTCGGTTTTTGCTGTGTGGCGGAGGAGGCTTCTTATAATAATTAACGCAGAACTCAAAATAAATAATATTAATTTGATGTTTAACAATTATATTTGAAGAGTTACAGTACAATTGATCGTTACCCGCCTAAAATTGAATACAGAGAAAGAAAAAAAAATGTTTCTTAGGTTTTCACGCACATCACTCATTAAGTTTTAACGGGTTAATGGTCTGTCTCTGACATTAAAATTTTTAAAATCTTCCAATGAAATAACCGAACGCTCAATAAAAGTCTTTCGAAGGTAGCTCGACAAAATTAAATAAAAAAATCATTATTCTGACGATGCAGACAGTCAATAAATAAATAAAGTTTCGTGCATTCATCCGCTAAAACTAGTTTTATTTAGAAAAAAAAGTTAACCGCCGCGAACCTGACGAATATGCCGCTGCAGAACATATGTAGCACTAGCGGCCCGCCATCGCTTCGCTTCGGTGTAGAGCTGAAGTGAAGACTACAATTTTTGTCCTCAAGCTTGTATCATACACAATGACATTCATCTATGATTCTTCTTATACCTGCATGCAAAGTCGCAGCACGATCGGTTTAAAATTGACAAAGTTTCATACAAACTTTCATTCCCTATTTTATTCCCTTGGGGGTAGAATTGATCAAAATCCTTTCTTAGCGGATGCCTACGTCATAACATCTACCCGCATGTCAAATTTCAGCCCGATCCGTCTAGTGGTTTGGGCTGTGCTATGTCAGTCAGTCACCTATGAGTTTTATATATATAGATTGGCGTCAACACTGAATTTTTTTTTTATCCATTTAGATTCTAGACATGGGCTGTGCTGCTTTACTACTTCCGAGAGAATTACCCCTTTAACAAAAAGGTTAAAAAAAACACGCGGCGCCTCCGCACCCGGGGTTTCGCCGCCAAGCAACCGGTACTCCCCAATGCGGCTCGGGTGTCTTTCAAAAGTTTCGTAGTTTACAAGCGATGAATAGGCTCACGAAAGTCGAAAATCAATTTCCAAAGTAATTGATTTTATAAAAACTCCTCTGCCACCGTAAAATTGGCTTGAATACATTTCGATTTGAATGGATGAAAGTAAAGGAGTGCCCCGAAGTTGCGGTCGCAATATGAAATTAAGGCTTTGATTAATAACTTGTTGGCTTATAAAGGGGTTGCTTGGTTTTTATATCCGCCATAAGGTGTTTTTGTTTTTTGTTTTATTGCCTACCCTCACAAAGTTTAAATCTTTCTTAACAACCATTTTGTAACTTGATCAATGTTCTGGCTTTGAAGTAGTACGGTAAATTGATCTATTGATTTTTATACGAGGAGCTCGATGGCGCCAGTGGTTAGCGCGTTCAACTTTCGCAGTGGTCGGTCATTGGATGGGTGGCCAAAAATTTTGTATCTCGAGCTCCTCCGTGCTTCGGAAGGCACGTTAAGCCGTTGGTCCCGGCTGCATCTGCAGTCGTTAGCGCCCACCAACCCGCACTGGGCCCGCGTGGTGGGTCATGGCCCAATCTCCCTAATCCATCCATAGGGAAGGCCTGTGCCCCAGCAGTGGGGACATTAATAGGCTGATGATGATGATGATTTTTATATCCTACTAGCGGCCCGCCCTCGCTTCGCTTCGGTGTAGAGCTGACATGTAGACTACAGTTTTTGTTCTCAGGCTTGTATTATACACAACAAGCAAACCCGGCGAACTCCGTTTCACCACCAGATGGCTTCGTTTTATGTAACATTTCGTTTGGTGATTAAAAGAAGATTTTTTTTTTATTTTTCCTGAATTTTCTTTGCTATAAACCTCACGGAGCCCGAGACCTTTCCAACGAATGCAAAACCGTGGAAATCGGTACGTGCGTTCTGGAGTTATAGCGTCAGGAAGGAAAACCCGACTTATTTTTATATAGTAGATTTGTGGGCCGCACTCGCTTCGCTTCGGTGTAGACAATGGACTTTATTCCCAGGCTTGAATTATACATAATATTATGTAAACCTACCTAGAATTAGTTACATAAGTGATGGTTTTGCTTTTTCCGTCTTTCGCAAATCATCCTTACCATAAGGCGCTGGCTGAAAATCAGCGCTACTGTGGTATCGCAAAAGCGACTGCCACAGAGCATAGCTGAGCCGGCGACCTGTTGGCCTCGCACGGCACGCACTATACGACATTATTTTTTTTTTTGATACGCTGGGGAAATGCATTAAATTGCATACCACATGGTGGTTATGTAGGCTCTCCTCCCAGAAGGGGGAGGCCTACCCACTAAAACCCCAGCGATGGCCGCCATCAGGCATTGTACGGGGCCTCAGGATCGAGTATCGCATCTGAGGACCCGCAGCCTTTGTCCCCCTGCTTCCTCCAGGGGAGTTCTTCTCGGGGGAGTGTTCGCAACCTCCCCCATCTACCCTCCTACGACGACACCCCCCGGCCATGCGGGGGTGTCGTCCCTCCCAGGTCACTTCCATGAGCTCTGTCGTGCTCACCAGCGACCCGCAGCGGCACATCAGGACATTATCTGACCCGACGCCGCCTTCTTCGACTCGGCGGCCTCCTTCTGGAGCATCACCGCTTCACAGAAGGAGACCGCAGCCTTCCAACCTCCCTCATCCGCCAGCATTGCCGCAATCAATGCTGGCGGAGACAGATCCTGCCCGATTTCTCCGACCAAGACTCGGCGTTCGGAGTCCCAACGCACTATACGACCTAGTATTTAGTTCTCTTTCTTTTTTTATTGTCTATGTTTTATTTCATGTACCGTTCTGTTTCACTTATTTCATGCTGTAAGGGCCAATAAAATGTTTTTCTTTCTTTCTTTCTTTCCATCGGCTGATAATGATGACACAGGGTCAGTTTGGCTTGATCGAGCGGCAGGTTGGTAAGTGGCTACGAAAACCGCCAGGCCATGTGCTTCTTTGCCACGCTATTTACATAAAAAAAAACACTCGTTTTATCCAGAACTTTTATAAAGTCTGAAGAAACAGGGAAACTGCGAAATCTAGCAATTTGTCACTATTCTGTCCGGATGATTATTAGCTAACATTTTTAATTATTTTGAAGTTATACTTCTTTAGGCGCGTTATGAAAAAATGATGAGAGTGAAATTTTTAGATGCGCGCGCATCACTGTAACCCAAAAGTAACAGCATGAAGTGGGCCGCGGGCGCGTTATGAAAAAATCATGTGAGTGAAATTTCGAGATGCGCGCGCATCACTGTAACACAATAGTAACACCATGAAGTTGGCCGCGGGCGCGTTATGAATGTTAGTGTCTAATAATGGTGGATTATTAACCACTTAGTGGTTAATAATCCACCATTATTAGACATCTGTTCGAAAGGTATTTTGAACGATCCACGGAGCTCCATAAGATGATCGCGTTGTCAAAAACAATGTTGGCACGCTCGTCGCCTCTGATCGCTGTTTTCATATTTATAATATTTATCCACATGTTTCTAGTTTCTATATAGACACAACGTGTTTTAGTTACTTACAAGTGCTAATTACAAATGGACTAATAACTTAAATTCAGTAGTGATTTTAATTGAATATTTTGAATATTTATTTAATTTTTCAAATTAAAACTGAACTTAATTGACTGTGTTAACTATCCTTTTCCAGTCCTTTTATTATTTTATTGTAATTATTAATTATTTGCATGCAATTAAAAAATATTTTTAATGATGCTAAGTTACACGCATCCATTTTATTTTATCCAACAATGTTTTGTAGTAGGCACGAGTGAGTATACTTAGAATCGAGTAATATAAAATCATCGTCTATCCACAATCCTCACCGCGGTGGTCGTCGGCGCGAATACATATCAACACACTATTTTTATCGCACACCGGCAATAATATGCGGAGATCTCCAGCTAACCCAGATATGCGGGAATATTAATAAAACAACCAAATAAATAACGTGACGACTTCCTTTTTGAACCCGGCTATAAATACTTGGCCGCGACCGCAACTTCCTCTTCTATGACATCGATCACAGCTCAGCATAGCTTTAGTTGTTTAAACGGCATTCACATACTATATTGCTCATACTCATACTATTGTCATCATCATCATCATCAGCCTCTTAATGCCCCCACTGCTGGGGCATAGGCCTTCCCTATGGATGGAATAGGGAGATTGGGCCATGACCCACCACGCGGGCCCAGTGCGGATTGGCGGGTGCTAACGACTGCAGATGCAACCGGGACCAACGGCTTAACGTGCCTTCCGAAGCACGGAGGAACTCGAGACAGAAATTTTTGGTCACCCATCCAATGACCGACCACTGCGAAAGTTGCTTAACTACAACGATCGCAGCCGAACGCGCTAACCACCTGCGCCATCGAGCTCCTCGATACATATCATACTAACTAATTAAATACGGCTATCTAGAGAGTAGATAGTAGAAGTAGGAGCGAGAGGTATACCAGCAAAATCTCTCTATTACCTTCTAAAAGACTCTACCTGTCGAGAACTGCAGTAAGTTAAATTTTGGAACGAGTAACTAAGACCTATTCCAGACGGATGTAATCCAGCGTACCAACCAAGGTGACCTTGCCCGTTGCCATCCATCTAGACGAAGGATGTAATCCAAATTTTGATTTGACCTTCAACGTCCTTGGATTACGGGCGCGTGTTTACATCCGCGGTTAGAGCGCGTGGATTACAACCGTTTTGCCGGCGGATTACATCGAATATGCCGCTGCAGAACATATGTAGCACTAGCGGCCCGCCCTCGCTTCGCTTCGGTGTAGAGCTGAAGTGTAGACTACAGTTTTTGTTCTCAGGCTTGTATTATACACAATGGCATTCATCTATGATTCTTCTTATACCTGCATGCAAAGTCTCAGCCCGATCGGTTTAAAATTGACAAAGTTTCATATAAACTTTCATTCCCTATTTTATCCCCTTTGGGGGTAGAATTGATCAAAATCCTTTCTTAGCGGATGCCTACGTCATAACATCTACCCGCATGTCAAATTTCAGCCCGATCCGTCTAGTGGTTTGGGCTGTGCATTATAGATCACTATGGCAGTCAGTCACCTTTGAGTTTTATATAATTATATAGATTCTATTCTATTTGTGAGCTTCCATCTCTTGCGTAAAAATAAGAGAATTAACAAAAGCCACTAATGCCTTAAACTACGCACAAAAGCTAAAGTGGAAATGGGCCGGTCACATAGCGAGGCTTAAAGATAAAAGATGAACCTACAGCACCACCATATGGAGAGGACCCCAAGGATAAAGAAAGAGAGGAACGCCCTCAACACGTTGGGAGGACGAAATTGCAATCGCTGGTCCAAAGTGGTGGCAAATAGCACAGAATAGAGAGAAGTGGACATCGCTGGAGGAGGCCTTTACCCAACCGGGGGACCTTGCCTTTGCCCTTGACCTTGAATCATTAAAGATATCATCCATCCATCCATCAGCCTTTCTCCGTCCACTGCTGGACATAGGCCTCCCCCATAGAACGCCACAATGCGCGGTCCTGCGCTATCCGCATCCAGCGGCTCCCAGCACATTTGACGATGTCGTCAGTCCACCTTGTTGGGGGCCTCCCCACGCCGCCCCCATTAAACATATACTTAGTTAAAAAAAAGAAGCAATGTAGCAGGATCAAATAAAGGCTTTTTTATTTTATTTTATTTATTTATTTATTATCTCGTGCGTTGCGTGTACGGTAAAAGTTACACAAAAATCATGTATGACGGAATTGTTCCCTTTTAAAAGTTCTATAAAAAGTACGCGAAAGCATATATGTCTATCTTTTAAGTGTTTACCTCAAATAAATGCGGGTGAAACCGCAGGGCATCACTAATGTCATTTTAAACGGTTTCTGCTGCCCCTATGGAAAACATCAACAATCTGTCTGTCGAAGCTCGAATCCGCAATGCAATCGATTTGCCCGTACACAATTTTACCCAATACTAGCTGACCCAGCGAACTTCGTACCGCCCTAAAAAAATAGCGGACCAGCGGACAAAATTGTGAATCTAAACCATTCTCAGATCCCCTTGAACACACACAAAAAAATTCATCAAAATCGGCCCAGTCGTTTAAGAGAAGTTCAGTGACATACACACTCACAGAAGAATTATATATATAAAGATATACAACTTTTAAGACTTTCATTAAAATAATAGTGTTGCCTATTCTCATCTCTAATACTTAAAAAATCGCGACAATAGGGCTTTTCTTTTCTTCGTTCATCTTTTCTTTATCAACACAATGAAAACATCTCAAAGATATCTAGGTATATATATATATATATATATATATATATATATATAAAACTCAAAGGTGACTGACTGACATAGTGATTTATCAACGCACAGCCCTAACCGCTGGACGGATCGGGCTGAAATTTGGCATGCAGGTAGATGTTATGACGTAGGCTCCCGCTAAGAAAGGATTTTGATCAATTCTACCCCCAAGGGGATAAAATAGGGAATGAAACTTTGTCAATTTTAAACCGATCGGGCTGAGACTGTATGCAGGTATCAGAAGAATCATAGATGAATGTCATTGTGTATAATACAAGCCTGAGAACAAAAACTCTAGTCTACACTTTAGCTCTGTACCGAAGCGAAGCGAGGGCGGGCCGCCAGTATGATTTAAAGTGTCATGATGTCACTCATGTCACTCCCAACTGGCTTTATATTTGTAATTTTTTGGTTGATTGACAAAAGAAAAATTAGTGTCCATTATAAGGTTGGTGCACACCTCGAATCGGATATGGATCGCCACCGTATCACGTGTGATACGTGTACTCGTCGACCGAACGTTAATACGTAATAGGAGCGAATCGGATCAAGCACCTGTAGTACTTGCACGGAGTAAACACAAAGGGAACCCGGCTAATAGGGATGCAAAATCATTCCGAAAAACATCGATATTTTAAAACATCGACATTTACATGAAAAACATCGATGTTTAAAAATATCGTTGATAAGAGCAAGATATATCGATGTTTTTTATTGAAGTTATATTTCTTTAGGCGCGTTATGAAAAAATGATGAGAGTGAAATTTTAAGATGCGCGCGCATCACTGTAACACAAAAATTAACAGCATGAAGTTGGTCGCTTTAACGACCAACTTCATGCTGTTACTTTTGTGTTTACCGCACATTAAGAAAATCTACCAACAAAATAGAAATAGAATATCTATTTAGTGGGTGCTAACGACTGCATTGTGAAGGCCTATCAAAAGTATTTATTAATCTGGAACACCAAAGCGCGATTCAGGAGACTACAGCGCCATCTCTTGACCATTGGTGTAGTAGAACCAAAAACCACATCTTTATTTTTTGTAATAAAGTAACAGTTATAGGTATTCATATTTATAATATTTATCCACATGTTTCTAGTTTGTATATTCGGAATACGTGTTTGAGTTTCATACAAGTGCAAATCACATATGTTCTAATAAATTATATTCAGTAGCGATTTTAATTGAATATTTTGATTATTTATTTATTTTTTCAAATTAAAACTGAACTTTATTGACTGTGTCCTTTTCCAGACTTTTTATTAATTTATTGTAATTAATTATTTGCATGCAATTAAAAACTAATTTTAAACGATGCCAAAGAAGGATAACTTCTCACACGCCTACATAAGTACACGCACCCATTTTTTTTAATAGAATGCTTCATTGAAACAATTCACAATACCGCTCTATTCGGTATAAGTATGCTCGATGCTTAAAGGTTAGTAAAAATAAGAATTACATGATGGTAAATTAAATTATAACAAAATGATTCTCATCATTCAATTAGGCAAATAAACAAATTAATATGAACTGTCAGTTCACAAGCTGCTTTAATCAATAAGCTATTCGTTTTGTCATTTTTTTTAACCTTAAAATAATCCGTCCAATTTTCACGTACCCGCCAACAAAAACCTAAAGAAAAAACAAACCATCAAAACCTAACTACTTTATTAATTAATTCAACGAGTACATTACTCACCCAATCAAGAAATCTAAAATGTGTATAGGTATGTAGTCAAAGAATCAAATTATATTTAATCAAATTCATCTCCACTTTACGTGTCAGCACAGCAATACAATAAATAAATATAAATATTTCCAACACTCACACCAATTAGCCTAGCCCCAAAGTAAGCACTGTAAGACTTGTGTTATGGGACGCTAGGGTAACGGATAGAATACATATACTGTACATATATAAGTATATTTATATAGAAATACATATTAAACATCCATGACTGGAGTACAAATGCTCGTATTCATCACACAAACATCTGCCCCCACCGGGATTCGAACCCGGGACCTCTCGAGTCGGCGACACCATGAAACCCGGCGTACGAACCACTCGACCACGGAGGTCGTCGAGCGAACACACATTGCGAGCGAACGTCACAGTGATTCCGAAAATCCGAACAGACAAGAACGATGTCGATGTTTGTAAATGTAGTGAACGATGTATCGACGATATATCGCTCACCAGGACATGGATGTTAACATCGATGTTTATGACCGATACCTCGATGTTTTACTAACATCGATGTATCGTTTGCATCCCCACCGGCTAATACTAGAATACTAGGTGTCGTCTATCCGCAGACTTTTAATCGGATTCCAGAAGAGTTTACATGTGCTGGATTTCTGTGCAAATTTGCACTAGGGATTTTCGTGCAAATAATACTGTGCTCGATTTGTGGTGACGATACGTTTCCGATCCTTCCGATGTGTTTGCACCAACTACATACAATTACAGCTACTGCCGAGATACGAAGGAATGTTTTAACACATCATCATTATCGTCGACCCATGCTCGTCCACTGCTGGACATAGGTAGGGCTGCCATCTCTAAAATGTGGCAACCAGGACAAGACGTATGATAACCCCGAATTTAGGAGCCCAGAACCCGGACAGTAGTCCAAGATTTTTAGATGTCTGCTAAACATTTTTTTCGTATCTCCAAAAATTATTGAGTTACTTTACAAAAACAAAAAATTTGGTTTTTTTACTTCAATATATCGGAAAATATCAACAATAGGGGGAAAAGTTTGGTATAAAAAAGATGGGAAATTTTGTTCTCTACAAAAAAGATCTCTTCGGTTTTTAACGTAAAACTTACCGTTTCCGAGATATATGCAAAAAAACGGTTTCCAAGATGGCGGCTAACACTCGCAGTTTCGGGCGACAGAAACTCGGTTTTATACTTGGGAAGCACCCTCCGATATAATCCAATCAAAAAATCACGTAGAAGGATTTTATGCAGAGCGGACCGATTTTTGGTGCTAAAATTCCTGGACTACAGACCAATAAAAAAACAGTTAGAAATGTCACAAATCAACTTTTTTTATGTTGATGTAGGCATAAGAGCTAGCAGTCTACCTCATAATAAGTGGTCAGTGGACACTTGCAGCACCAAGGCCCACTCATGCGTTGCCGGGTCTGAACGAAAAGGTCACACACACTTGTGTCTTTGCTGGGTTAATGCAATCAAATTTTGTTGGCTCCAATTTGAGACTTGATCCAGTAACATCTCAATCTCGGACACAAGTCTGTCTTTATACCCTTCTTCTCCCATCCGAGGGATGTTTGACCGGCCAGTGTAATTATTGTCAGTGCTGTCATCCACATAGCAACGAATGCTGTTATTGCGTACAGCGTGAGCGACAGAGCTGATCTTTGAGAGAGAAAAGATTTATTTATTTTCAAAGACATTTAAATTGACGGGTTAATTGTCGACCCAAAACAGGATTTTTTTAAAACCCGGACTACAAATGAAACCCCGCCCGGACGCTCCCCGGACGCCCCGTAAACTAGGACAAATCCGGGGAAAACAGGACGGGTGGCAGCCCTAGACATAGGTCTCCCCTAATGCACGCCACTGCTCCCGATTTTCTGCCACTCTCATCCAGCTCACGCCAGCCAGCCTACGAATGTCATCATCCCATCTTGTCTCAGGGCGTCCCACAACGTTGTGGGCTGGTCTCATAAGCCGCAGAACTGACGGCCGATGGAGCCGTAGAGTTCTTGAGTGGAGACCGCGACTCGGTAAACGTAGTGTTTTTAACACATCTCTTATCTATTAGACAAGTCCGTCCGTCCGTCTGTCTGTGGTGCTGTTTCAGCGGCCAAACCGTAAGAGATAGATAAAGAGAATATTGAAGTTATAAGTTAAGAATAGTCTGATAAGACTACAAACCGGATTTGAGTAACGTAGCACTTCCGGTTTTCGAGAAATCACGTGATTTCTATTTTGTAATTATCACAATTTTAATTAACTATTTAAAGGTTAAATTTTCTTTTTTTTTTAACTAAATAATTTCAAACGAAACCACACAAAATCTCCGAAGTTCTCAATTAATTAAACACATTTTTTAAATCAGGTTTTGGTGAACATTTGGTTCACTGGTTTGCTAGTTGAAGTATAATTCATATTCGTATCATTCGAAGAATTGACTGAACACCTTAATGTGCGATTGCGTGATACAAGCAAAATACAAAATATAATATAACATGAGAACATCTTAGGCCTAATTAACTAAATCTCGATTCAACTACGACTAGCTTGAACTCATAGAAAAATGACAAAACGTCAATTATTGTAAGGGTTAAATCAAATTTTAAGGGATCACTCGATAATTAATATTGAAAATTTATTACACAAATGTTATTTACAATAATATATACAGGAACAATGAACCTAAAACTAAAAACTTTAAAAAATATAATATAATAACTGAAATATATTATTAAAACTAAACTAATTCTTTGTCCGAGCTGCCAGCTCTTCGGTCTCCTGTGATGTCGACTAACTTTTTTGATATTTCCTTAAAAACCCTTATAGCGTTAGGACCCCACGGAGCAAGGGTCTCGACACCGAATGGGACAAAATCATATCATATACAATTTTAAGTAAATTTAAATTTAGCAAATTGCTGCAAATCTACGTCTTTGTTTCGAAAACTATCATTGGCATATCGCTTAAGATACCTTTTTCATTGGTTGGGTTTCTAGTTATCCGGAAACAGGTTCCCACTTTTCTCTATACATTATTATTCGTACACTCTCCCTAAATATATACAGATATTTTTTTCTATCAGTGCAAAAAAGTTACCCTTAGTTATGTTTTTAATTATTTTTAAGCAATGAACTGCTAGATATTTAAATCTAAAGAAAAGTTAACTAGAAAAAAATCCACGCGGACCACGGATGGGACTCGAACCCGCACCCTTCGCAATCCGGGCGAATGCACTGACCATTATGCTACCACGGCCCTATTGGCCGCGTAGAAATTTTCCTAGCCTTAAGCTGCAAGACCCGTAGTTTATTCTACGTATTTCAGTGACTATAAGTCGCGGCACGAAACTAGCGCTGACTTTAGCCGTATAATAGACAAATGTAGCTACACAAGCATATATATATAGTGACTTTTTACTGCGGCAAAATTTTCTATACAAATTTTGCTACGAAAGCAAGGCTTAATTCCGCTACCGCTCCGAATATCGCTGCACGCCGAGCCGCGCCCTTACGCGCCGCTGACCACTCGCTGTTACACTGAACAAGATAATATTGAAGATAATTGGTGGATAGATGATACACCGCGGCTACCAATCGATTGCGTGGACGGCACGTGCGTCCCGACATTATTAGTGAGCAATTAGCTGAGTTATGGGCATTATGACGTCACCGTTAAATCAAATGCGGCACTTGTCCACGGGATAGGGTTGCTAGATGCTGGCTAATGGCTTCAATTCCGGGATATTTGCACCCCTCCCCCCCCCCCCCCCCCCCCCCCCTGAAAAAATAAAGCATCTTATCTTCTATTTGTATTTATACTCTCCCCCTCTCTCCAACGTAAGATAAGATAAGATTTGACTCGACCCCCTCCCCCCCTTAAACATCTCACGTAATTTATGGACACCCCCTTATAAGTAAAAATTCACTCAATAGTGACGTCACGAGCCCCTACTCCCAAACTTTGACACGCTATAACTTTGTCATTTTTTGGTTGATTGCCCAAAGAAAAAATACGTGTCCATTATTTTTTGATCATCTAACTGACGGACTAAATAGAATTTCGTTTACTGTACCCCGTCATCACCCCTATTAAAAGCGCAAGTAAGTAATACAACTTTAAATCGTTGTAGATCCTAAACAGTCATATAAAATGAAAAATGGTGTAGGGTGCCTAATTATTTAAAAGCCTTAAAAAAAATCAATTCAAAATTCAATATCGTTTATTCAGTCTAGGCTGTTACAAGCACTTGTGAATGTCGAAAAGCTACGCCATCGGTTCGCAAATCTACGGCGGGAGACCTTGTACTGAGAAGAACCGGCAAGAAACTCAGCAAGGGCTGTTTTTTTCTCCCTTTATTATATACAGAGTCGTCAATTTGAAAAATGAGTTCAATATGAGATAACCCATGAAGTCACTTTCCATTATTATTATTATCTAGACAATGATACCCAACTCGACATATTTCGTCAACTTATTTTTTTTACTTTGTAACAATATGGCGCCTAATTGTCCCCATATTGAATTTTGATTACTATCATATCTTTAGTATCACTCCCATGATTAAAACGAATCGATTGATGTATGAATCGTCAAAATCGGTCCACGCGTTTGGTCTCTAGTGTGCCACAAAGGAACAAACATAAGACTATTAAACACTACTAGCAAACCTGTGAACCAAATGTTCAACAAAAAAAAAAAATATTATATAAGTATTTCATTAATTGAGAACTTCGGAGATTTTGTGTGGTTTCGTTTGAAATAGAAATCACGTGAATTCTCGAAAACCGGAAGTGCTACGTTACTCACATCCGGTTTGTAGTCTTATCAGACTATTCTTAACTTATAACTTAAACATTCTCTATATCTATCTCTTACGGTTTGGCCGCTGAAACAGCACCACGGACGGACGGACGGACGGACGGACTTGTCTAATAGATAAGAGATACCCTGTATGCGCGTCGCGCTTCGCGCTCTTGCATTGCGCAATCGGGTAAAAAGAACTACCATTAAACGCCTTCGTTATTTACATCATGATCTGAATCGCGGTAGGAATCAATGTTAATTGCTCATCCAACATTGATCAGCTGTATGTACAACGCGCACAATATTTCTGTTAAAATTTAAATTAGTCCATTGATTTTGTAAGTAGTGCGATGTAAGATGATGTTAGGATTGTAAATTTCTGTAGTTTTTTTTTATTTTTTTTATATTAAGGTAGGCAAATGACTCTACCCCACCTGATGTTAAGTGGTGATAAAGTCCAAACGTGAAGATAGCTGGTACAGCAGTTATAAACTGCTACACCAATCATCCACACCTTGCTGCCTGCAAAAATGCTTCTTCACGCCTCTCTTAAAGGACCCCAGATTATAGGAAGGAGGGAACACTTGCGCGGGTAAAGAATTCCACTTACGAATAGTACGACAAAGAAATGAGTCACCAAATTTCTTTGTTCGTGTAGGAATAGTGGCCACAGTAAGTCGGTGGCAACGTAGGCCAGCGCGCGTGGTCCTATGAAGAAAAGGTGATGGAGGGATAAGGGAGAATAACTCCTCAGAACACTCGCCGTGGTATAGACGATAAAATGCGCTTAATGATGCCACATCGCGGCGTAATTGTAGAGACTCGAGTTTCTTGGTTACCTCTTCATCGCCAAGTGTTTGTTGATCGAAAACGGTTAAAGTGAATAACGAGGAAACAACAAACATCTATGTTTTTGTCTGAATACGTGCGTTTGTACACGCACGCAAGACAAAAACATTAATAGTTAAATAATAAAAACAGACACCGCATCGCGTTTGTAAAAAGAAAAAAGTTACGGATGTTTAACGATGTCACAATCACCACAATTACGATCCTAAATAACTTTGAATGTTTAAGTTTTACAATCCGTGCGAATGCACTGACCAATTATGCTGCCGCGGCCCTCACGGACCCGTCGAAATTCTTCTAGCCATTCTTAAGCTGCAATGCAGCGCCATCTCTTCGCATTATAATATATATGATCGCGAGGATTTTTTTCTAGTTATATTTTCTTTAGATTTAACCATCAAGCAGTTACATGCTTTAAAATAATAAAAATTATAACTATAATTGCTATTTCTTCTTTCAAATGTTTAATACTTGTAAGTATTTCTTTGACATTGTGGGTTACCTATAATGCGAAGAGATGGCGCTGCCTTGCAGCTTAAGAATGGCTAGAAGAGTTTCGACGCGGTCCGTGAGGGCCGCGATAGCATAATTGGTCAGTGCATTCGCCCGGATTGCGAAGGGTGCGGGTTCAAGTCCCGTCTGCTGCCTGGTCCGCGTGGATTTTTTTTAGTTATGTTTTCTTTAGTTTTAAACATCAAGCAGTTACATGCTTTAAAATAACAAAAATTATAACTTTGAAAGTTCTTTAAAGCCTCATTTTAATTAATAGTAACTAAACACAAGCTGAAGCGAGAAGTTCGATGGCGCAAGCGATTAATTAGCGCGTTCGGCTGCGATCGTTGAAGCTAAGCAACTTTCGCATTGGATGGGTGACCAAAAAATTACTATCTCGAGCTCCTCCGTGCTTCGGAAGGCACGTTAAGCCGTTGGTCCCGGCTGCATCAGCAGTCGGTAACACCCACTATACCGCCCTGGGCCCGCGTGGTGAGTCATGGCCGAATCTCCCTATTCCATCCATAGGGAAGGCCTGTGCCCCAGCAGTGGGGACATTAATAGGCTGATTATGAAACACAAGCTAATTTATTATATTTAAACAAATAAACTCTGCCTTCCTTTAAAGGTTCAAAAGTTCAAAGTCGCTCAGTTCGCTATGGAAAGGGCTACGCTCGGCGTTTCTCTGAAGGATCCCATCAGATATGAGGTAAACAGACAGAAAACCAGAGTCATCGACATAGCCCACCGGATTAGCAAGTTGAAGTGGCAGTGGGCTGGCTATATTTGCCGAAGAACCGATAACCGTTGGGGTAGACGAGTTCTGGAGTGGAGACCGCGTCTAGGCAAACGAAGTGCTAGCAAGTTGAAGTGGCAGTGGGCTGGCTATATTTGCCGAAGAACCGATAACCGTTGGGGTAGACGAGTTCTGGAGTGGCGACCGCGTCTAGGCAAACGAAGTGCAGGACGTCCTCAGGCACGATGAAATGACGATTTGCGCAAGGTGGTTGGCAGGAGCTGGATGCGAGTAGCCCAAGATCGATCTGAGTGGTGTGCAATTGGAGAGGCCTATGTCCAGCAGTGGACTAGGATAGACTGTTGATGATGATGATGACCGTACGTCATAAATTTCGTTTAGTCTGAGGTCGGGAAGGGTGTTCTCGTTTTGTAGATTAAAAGTAATCAACATTTGTAATGCCGAACTCAAAATCGATAGGGATGATGGGGTAAATTTGATGCAATAATTAATCTTTATTCAAAGGACACCCGGCATTTTGTGCCATAGTTGTATACTTTTTTATTTTTTTTATCTGTGTTTCATAATTGGGTAACGTAGTCTGGCAATATTTGTCATCAACAGCTAGCTGTCAATGTCAAATACGTAGGTTTGTCATCAATGGTTTCTATATCAAAAAATATTAATCATTAAATAACTTCTTTCCACGATTCACAAAAATTAAGGCAAAAGTAGTTTTATGTAGCAAATAATTTTGGCTTTATTTTGAGACCAAATTCAACTGTATACAAGTTTAGCATTTTTTCTGTGAAAAGTGCCGGGTCTCCTTTATTCCGTCAGTTTGATTAATAAAAAATAATAGACACTTCTTTTTTCTTTTGTCGATTAACTAAAAGATTACGAAGATGAAGCGCGGCACAGTTTGATTGAGGGTGCTCGCGACGTCACTTCTAAGTTAAAATTGTAGAAGTCGTGACAATATAATGTTTTAAGTGAATAGAGAAAAAAAACGGAAAGGTGCTAGTCGGACTCACCCACACGCCCACCGAGGATTCAGTACTTTGTAGTTACGCAACGTAAACGGCCGTATCATTGTTTCACGTTAACTGACAAGTTGATTTTCACAGCTTTAAGGGACCGCAGACCTAAGTACCTGTGGTTAAAATTTCAACTCGATGCCTTTACGGTTTCTCGAGATAAAGGGTCTTGACAGACAGACGGGCCACGAAGTGATCCGATTAGGGTTCCGTTTTTTCCACATGAGCTACGGAACTCTAACCCCTCGTTTACGGCAAGGTATAAAACATGTATATAACAAATTTTATACATTGTCTCAATTTTTTGTTCACACATATATACATGTATAAAACATGTAGTATACAATATATTGTTTTAAACTTTCATGGTCACTAACATTATAGTAATATAAGTTATTTACGGGATTGTTACGATACGCAGAAATCAGCCATCGCGGAACATTTGATTGAGTCTAGTCCTAACCACTGGACTGAGTTTCATAACCCCCAGATTATCTCGACAGAACGCCACTACATACCAAGATTGGTCAGGGAAGCGATTGAAATAACAAAACATAAAAATTTCAATCGTGAGGACGGGTTTAAATTGTCGAGTGTCTGGAATCCTGTGGTTCGTATGTGTAAAACCGGAAATAATCAAAAGAGTGTCGTGTCGCGATCCGATACTTTAACTGTTGTGTGTCGAGAACAGTTTCGAGTGAATAGTGAGAATGTGAACAGTGGTACGGGTATCGAACGCAATAAAAGACTTCGTCGGAGGGTAGACCGATATGTCTACCAATAAACAGCCTACCCGCAATCACTTCAGTTACTCCGTGATCATGGCGCTTGCAACAGTGCCGAAATATCGGAATCTCGCTAAAAACAAGATACATGGTAACAATCCCGTAAATAACTTATATTACTATAATGTCGTATACAATACTTGCATCAAACGACTGAAGTGAATAGTGGTTTATACTTGTAAAAAGATACCCGTTGTCTAAGCAGTGTAAACCAAATAGTGTAACAATGAGGCGTTGAGCAGACGACGGGGCGGGGCGGGCATTTTGTCCGCGAAGCAATAAAGACCGCGTCTGCCCGTCGATGTCTGCGGCTGCCCGCGCCGCGTACACAAAGCACACGACGGGCAGAGGCGGTCAGTTCAGGACGTTCGTTCTAGTGAATAGTCCATCACCAAAAAGCGCGCGGCGCGGACTGAGCTGACCACCCCGCGCCGCCGTCTGCGTTACTGCATATAAACTGGTTTGTATGATCCACGGCGGGCAGCCGCGGACATGCCGCGCCGCCACTGCCCGCCGGGCACCTGCGGCGCGGTCTTTTTGCCCTCTGTGTGCGTTTGTAGTATAGGATTCACTTTGTGCTATTATTCGCGGCGAAATTGACCGGCCCGCCCCGCCCCGTCGTCTGCAAAACGCCTGAGAGTATTCTACAAGTTTTGTGTAAAACTACTTCTTCTTCTTCCTCGTAACCTCATGACTGAGGGTCGCGACAGCATGAGGGCACCCGGTGTACCAGCTCCCTCCACGTATCCTTCGGCCTACCGGATAGATGTCTGAATGTCAGTTTGGCAGACTTCTTTGACCGCATCAGTCCATCGGGCGGGTGATCTTCCGCGGCACCTTTTTCCTTCCACATGACCTACGACGATGAGCTTTTCAAGATTGCCTGGTTCTCGTCGGGCCACGTGTCCGAAGTACTGAAGAAGTCGCTGCATACATACAGTAGACAGGCGGGATGTTATGCCCAGTTCGGAGAGAATAGAAATGTTGGTGCGGTGCTCTGTCCAAGAAACCCCTAGCATTTTCCGCCAGCACCACATTTCAAACGCGTCGATCTTGGTTCGAATGCGTGCCTTTAGCGTCCAGGTCACTGAAGCGTACAGAAATATAGAAAAGATAAGGGTCCGCATGAGTCTGACTTTCGTCGTCTTGCTTATTCCTCTGTCCAAACCTTTTCTAACCGCTTTACAGCCGATTTTGCGATCTGAGCTCGCCTTACAACCTCCTTTTCGCAGATGTAAAACTACTATATGACTTGTTTCTTGGTGTAAGCGAGTGGTAAAAATCTTGTCCAATACTTTTTAAATACTAGGAAATCAGAAATCAATATATCTTTATTTAAATTGGATGTATAGTACAACACTTTTGAATCGTCTTAACTTTTTTTTCCCTACAGTGGTAGGGACAAAATATGTCCAATAACGAGTGCGTTATTGGACATATTTTTTAGCTGCGGAGAAAAACGAGCGAAAAAAAGTCCAGTACTTTAATCATAATCATTTATTTCGTAATAAATTACACGTCAATAGTAAACAGAACAGAAATACATAAAGTACTAAGTAATCATTCAATTAATTCAAAATGTCAAAATACAATTCACATGTCGATTTCAAATTATATAAAAGTACATTACGGAATCAAAACAATTAAAATACAATATTTTTACTGAAAAAAAGTTCAAAATGTCAAATACAAATAACAATAATAAAACAAAAATAAAATATGAATTAATAAATTAATAGTCATTCAATATTATAAAAAAATAATAAATCAGTCCAATTAATGCAAGGATATATCATTTAAAAATTCATCGACACGTTTCGTTCGTTCGACCGGCGCGTGTCGTTTCGTTGCGTCACCCGGCCGCAACCAAAACCAGTTGCGAACGAGAACCGATTCGAAGACTAGTTTTCGTTTAAGAAAAAACGGTTTCGTTTCGTCGTCAGAAAATTTGAGAACGACCCACCGCTACGTCGGGGTCACCACTGTAGGAAGGCCAAAGGGGAAGATCTTCCTCCGAGCTAGATGATGGTAGCTCGGGGGCCGCGGCCCGACTGATGTTGGTCGGGCATCGTATATATGAAGAGTTAGCCTCCGAATTTCATTTGCGCGATGTAGGCTTCCATACTAATATTGATCGCATTGCAGGTAACGCCATCTCTTGAGGATGGTGAGTAATGATTTCCTACATCCGTTCTATATCTGTGGGGCATATAGATGTCGCCGCCACACCCTATTTGTTTTTTAGGTTTTCACGCACACCGATCATTAAATAAAACAAGTTTTAACGGCATCGATGCACTGATTTTTTTATTTCTTGACGTTTCGCATCCTTTTCAAGCTGCGTCGTCAGAATATGAATGTGACGACTAGCCCACTAGTAGTACAGAAGTAGATAAATTTATATAAACAGATATCAGCGTTGCTAAACAATGACATATAAGTCTTAATACTTTCGCCGTCGGTTGGAGACAAACTTTCTCATACTTATATAATGGAGGAACGTTATCTTGTATATGTGAGTTAACGAAATAGTTTAAGATACGTTGTAATCAACGGCTTAATGTGCCTCCTGAGGCGCGAAACGCGGCATACGTTGCGTAGTGTAATGTCAGTGAACTTAGCACATCATTTCCCAGCAGATCAAAATTAAATTAACGTGTTCTATAGTACTCATAATTAAATTCTCATTAGTGTCGCCGCACACGGGCCACCGATCACAACCACAAAACGCCGCCACCGGCATATTTCTTTTAGTTTTCATACATTTTATATGGACTCGCCACACGCGGTACGCCGTTGGCCGCCACACGCTACAAATCGTCGTTGCTCGCTTCGTGTGGCCCGCACCGGCCACTTAATGCGCCGATACAAACGCCGCCACACGTCACTCGCGCGATTCCCCACCCCTCTCTCCCCTACCTTAGTCCGCCGCTGTCGCGCGCTTCAGCCACTTTAGTAGCCGCTTCTAGCTTCTCGTGGCGGCGTTTGTGGCTGTGGCGTGTGGCCCGTGTGCGGCGACACTAAGGTAAGGGTGATAGGGGTGGAGAATCACGCGAGTGACGTGTGACGGCGTTTTATATCGGCGCATCAAGTGGCCGGTGCGGGCCACAAGAAGCGAGCAACGACGAGTCCATATAAAATGTTCGAAAACTATAAGAAATATGCCGGTGGCGGCGTTTTGTGGTTGTGGTCGGTGGCCCGTGTGCGGCGACACTAAGAACGTAATAATAATAATAATGCTGAAGTGATCGCCAAAATCATCATCAGCTTATTAATATCTCCACTGCTGGGGCACAGGCATGGATGGAATAGGGAGTATGGGCCACGACCCACCACGCGGCCCAGTGCGGATTGGTGGGTTCCAACGACTGCAGGCGGGCCAACGGCTTAACGTGCCTTTCGAAGCAGGCTCCGTAGGTATGAGACACCAAAAATATCAGGCAAACTTCTGCAGATCAAACCCGGATGCTCGGAAAGCCAACACCGAAGCGCAAGCGCCGTGGCGCCGTCGGCTGATAGCAGAGCTGTTCCTGATGAAATATCAGTATGTCTAAATTATGCAAAAGGTGTTTTCAAAAGTAGGTTACACTATCAAAGAATTCGGGTCGCCGTCAATCCGACAGCAGACTTGTTTGAGATAGAATAGATTCAGGCAAGTAATTGTTTGGGTTTAGGCAGGGTTGACGACAACAATTGTACTTGTTAAAATAAAATTAGTCACTACTTCTATGAGTTTTCATATAGATTCTAAACAACTATGATTATGTATGTAAATGAGGAAATGTGCGTGTTAAATAAACATATTTGGCCTAAACCTCACTCGACGGTGTTATGAATAAGGTCATGAATAAAGTGTTCTACTTTCACTTTATAAATCCTAGAATAACAGTAATATTTCTTCAACTAATATATTGTGTAACTATGATACCGTACCCTACCCTATGAATCTCTCATGAATTGAAAAGTTGCTAGAAAAAATAGCTAATTAATTTAGCTACTAATTTTATTAAATTGTAGCTTTGTGATACCAAATATTAGATATATCTAGCTATAAAGTTGCTAAGTTGGCATCACTGCTTGTGAATACCAAAAATATTACTGGCACCATGACGACCTCTGTGGCCGACAGACGACCTCTAAAACATTCCCGTTTACTCCAGCCAGCCTATATCGATCCAGAAGGAAAGCAGCCTTGGTAGACTGCTGCAAGCTTCCGGAGACGATTCTGGTGACTGGAGAAGTCGTGCCCGTTGGTCGGCCACACTCCTGCATTCCATGATGACATGCAGTGGCGTTTCTTCTGCCTCCATGCATCCTCTGCATAGGGGACTGTCTGTAACTCCTATTGTATATAGTTCGGAGATTTGGCTTGTGTATAGTGGTCCTTGCCTGGTTTCGGTAAGAAGACTACTTTTGCCTCCCTCCATGGTTTTGGTATGTAGTTAAAGGAAAGGTAATGTTATTCTACTGTGATCTTCTGTGAGGTGGATGTTACTTCGTCAGACTGCTACTCCAATTCCAGCGGGAAATCCGCTTTGCCCTGTCTCTCTCCTACAACTTTAGCTTGTGTTATGTTACGACGACTTTCATGTTTGGTCAGGAATCGAATCGGTCACCGTTAGCTGCACAGAGCACAGAAAGAGAGCAGAAGGGTGATCAGCGACCGTTTTTGTACGGGAACTGATGTCGATGACTTGCCCCCTACACTTCCACCTAATAGATAATAGCCAATCAAACGTCGCGACATCAAACAATTGAACCAATCAGAGCTCACACCCGAAAGCAACGTCGAAATCAGATCCAAGGGCCCCACAATAGAGGTGGGCGTTTTTAGAATAACGATGCGCGATAACGATGCCAGGTTTGGATGCGCGCATCCGATGCGATTAGATGCCGTTATTGGATGCTGATGGCATCTAGTTTTCGTCAACGTTACTATAGCAACGGTGCCACAAATATCTGCCGCCACTGTGCCACTTATCTGTGCCGGTGAAGATGTCGCTAGCGGTGAACAAATATGTCCTAAAAATGTCACAATGCTATGGATAAATTTTAGTTCCAATTTTTGCCACCGGCACTGAAAAGTTAGTGATACTACGATACTGAAATTCACTTGGCATCGATGCGATGCCGGCATCGGTGCGCGGATCCGATGCGATTTATCCGATACCGATGCGCATCGATTTCACAAATATCTAAAAACGCCCATCTCTACCCCACAACGGTCTTCTAACCTCATTCTGTGTTCTGTTAGTAGAAGATCCGAACTAAAAACGATCTTCACCGAGCTGATAATAGAATGAATCATATTTTATAACAAATTTAGTATGTTAGAAAAATTAAATTAACAAATTTAGTATATATGTTTATGTGGTTAGTTGCACAGCATTATCAGCCGCGAGTCGCCCGAACAAGGCTGTTTTCTTCGATTATAATTATTATTCAGGACGTATGCTGTGCTCGCGTTAACATATTGTTACGTAACAAACCGACAAGGACTCGAACAAGTGGACAGTCGTTTGAATGACTTCTTGAAGCAACAACATCAATAAACAGGTGCTGGTGGTCACTAACTCCTATTGTTTTAGCTACGTCCCCATTGGGAAATTTTATTTGCAATCCTAATTCAATAATAAACTAGCAAACCAGTGAACCAAATGTTCACCAAAACCTGATTTAAAAAAAATGTATTTAATTAATTGAGAACTTCGGAGATTTTGTGTGGTTTCGTTTGAAATTCGTGATTTATCGAAAGCCGGAAGTGCTACGTTACTCAAATCCGGTTTGTAGTCTTATCAGACTATTCTTAACTTATAACTTAAATATTCTCTTTATCTATCTCTTACGGTTTGGCCGCTGAAACAGCACCACAGACAGACGGACTTGTCTAATAGATAAAAGATGATCAGCGAATTGTTTGCTTGTTAATTATTTGTTCTTAATCTTAAATATGAATCAGTAGTTGTTGCAGTCGTGTGGTAGCGTTCGAATAAGGATTATTATCTACCGGACAATGTGTAGAATCGTTTGATTAGACGTCATTGTATTTGATACCGCTAGCCTCAAATCTAGCTAGCCGCAATTTAAGTTATTAATTACTGACAGATACAGATTTAAATATTGCATAACTAAAGGCTGTATAGGTTTGAAGGCACGTTAAATCTGTAGTAATTGATACCAGTTGCTAGCACCCATCAACTCGGCTTTTGATAGGCAACGGCCATTTTCTTTTTTTCGACCATTTGTCGGCGAGTGTCCTGTACGTCCTGTTATCGCCTGGGGGCCAATCGCCTAACGGAAATGCTTTGGAAAACGCTAACGTTTACGATTTTATTTTGTTATTTCTAGCCGCCTGAGGTATTCAAATGCCTCGCGCTCTTTCTTTTTCTTTTGCATTGGTAATAACAATATTAAAAAAAATGAGCGTGAGGTATTCGAAAACCTCAGGCGGCTAGAAATAACAATATAAAATCGTAAGCGTTAGCGTTTCCCAAAGCATTTCCGTTAGGCGATTGGCCCCCTGTTCTGTGTAAATGGCAGATTTCTGCCACCGTCAAAAAACCTCTGTCTGTTGAGAGATAGTAGATTTCTACCACGAGTTGAGAAAATTAATTTCGTTTTTCATATTCTGCGTGTTATCATTTTTAGTAATGGTTTTTAATTTATGCATCTAATATGTAGATAAGTTTGTAGAGAAACTATTAAGGATTGATTTAAGATATAAATGAAGCCTGGGTGAGAATCTAATGAAGAGAATCGGCCGGAAATTAAAAATGAAATCCGGCCGTGAAAAACGAAATGAAGCGACAATCAGGGTATTGAGCGTCATATAGTTACACATTTGATGGGCTGTAGGCAGACAGTTTTGCTTTTCACAGAATGTACTTAATGTTTATATTGCCACTATAAAAAAAAATGGGTAACACATAATAAAATTTGATCTTATGAATCTCGTGGAGTCAAAGTACCATATAAGTTTAATTGAATTTGAACTTTTCACTGATTTTACGTGTAGGTAAAATATAAAATCTAAAGACTTCCAAACATTTATATAAAAAAAAGTAACCGAGCCTTCAATTTATTTATTCTAATAAATTGGGATAATTGCCTTCACGAATTCTATGTATCAAGGGTACTTACACCCGCGATTAGGCGGAGGAAACCACTCGAGCGTGGTCGATCATTAGAAATATCAGAAATGTACTTACAGAAGCTTTATTTATGAATTATTATTAATTTCATCGGAGTCGCAAACTTGCTATATTTACTGCGCAACTGTCTCGAGGACCGAATCCGTGTTAATAGTTTATGCTGCGGCAAAACCAATATAAAGTAACATACTAAATGCATTTGTTGACAATCTTCTGCATGTTCATCATGTTTCAGGGTCTGGCACCAGATATATGTTATTTTAGTTTGGTCGTACGTCGGGTGTGCGTCGGCAGAATTCATTATTCTGACGACTGAAAAGCATGCGAAAGGCCATAAATAAATGAGTGCATCTATACGGTTGAAACTTGTTTTATTTAACAACTAGCGGCCCGCCCTCGCTTCGCTTCGGTGTAGAGCTGAAGTGTAGACTACAGTTTTTGTTCTCAGGCTTGTATTATACACAATGACATTCATCTATGATTCTTCTTATACCTGCATGCAAAGTCTCAGCCCGATCGGTTTAAATTGACAAAGTTTCATATAAACTTTCATTCCCTATTTTATCCACTTGGGGGTAAAGTTGATCAAAATCCTTTCTTAGCGGGTGCCTACGTCATAACATCTACCTGCATGCCAAATTTCAGCCCGATCCGTCCAGTGGTTTGGGCTGTGCGTTGATAGATCACTATGTCAGTCAGTCTCCTTCGAGTTTTATATATATAGATATATTACCTAAATCTAAATAGACACCAGTTGGAAAATTAGCTGGTGCTGAGTTTGTAAATCTCAATATTACACTTATTTATCTATCAATACACGATGACATTTGCTGAGGCGTCCCCGTTGCTTTGAGATGTGGGATTTTTCATTGCTATGGCTTTTAATGGATACCGGGATAGAAAAATCTATCTACGCCTTTGTTTAACGCAAACAAATGGGCTCATTGAGTACCTCATTAAGTCTGAAGACCTTCAGCGATATCAAATGGGCGTAAAGTGCAACACGGGAACAGTCAACAACAGTCAGAGGCCGTAGCACGAATTTTTGACAGCTCCGTAAAATATCGTAATCGTTAAATTTTGTATGAAAAAAGCTAGTTTGTTCTTGCGTCCGACAGGGGGCGCTGTTTAGTTTTCATAGAAATTTTGACGATGCTATACGTTACGGAGTTATCTAAAAGTCCTCCTTGGGCCTCCGAGCGCCGAACCATTATTGTGCAATCACGTATCCAATAGTATTTGTGTTGTTTCTCTCTTGCAATTTATCTTAGCTTGCCGTGGAATATTTTTGTTGCGTCATTGATGTAAACTTTTCCGTTTTCACCAGATAATCCCATGTATCACTTAGTTTTATTTGTTTTTAATTTTTAAGTAAAAAGTGTAAATCTAAGATATAAACTTTAAAGACAAGATATTTTCTGTACGTCTTCAATACTATGGGGTTTTCCGTAGCATTATTCATACACGCCACGCGATTGATATGACAAAGTGAATGTCGTGCGGGTGTGTATGTTTAAAGGTAGGGCTGCCATCCGTCCGGGTTTCCCCGGATTTGTCCTAGTTTACGGGGCGTCCTGGGAGCGTCCGGGCGGGGTTTTATTTGTAGTCCGGGTTTAAAAATTTACGGCAACGCATGAGTGGCCCTCTGTGCTGCAAGTGTCCATGGGCAGCAGTGACCATTTATTATGAGGTAGACCGCTAGCTCTTTTGCCTAGATCAACATAAAAAAGTTGATTTGTGACATTTTTATAACTGTTTTTTTATTGGTCTGTCCGGGTTCTGGGCTTCAAAATCCGGGGTTATCACGCGTCTTATCCTGGTTGCCACATTTTAGAGATGGCAGCCCTATTTAAAGGAAAGCCAGACAGATACCTTCGCATAAGATTTTTCTATTTTCATGAGATTTTCTTCTTTGATGCTGTTCAAGTATTACGTAAGCACTATAGGGGGGCAGGGGGGGTCTTTGCTTTGCTTATTTTTGATGACATGGGGGGGTGGGGCTTCGATCGATTAAACCTTTTTAAGTACTGCTGCTCATGAAGCTCATGAAAGCTCATGAATCAATAAGAAAAACAGAATACATTAAAGGAAAAATGCATATAGGTACCAATGTTTACGTAAGGATGGGGGATGGGGGGGGGGGGGGGTAAGAGCTTTGCTTACTTTTGCTGATGAGGGGGAGGAGGGGATAAATAATTGTAATGTAATAAATCTGCTTACGTAATACTTAACGGCTTTCTTTGTTTAGGGAATGCACTTATTTGGAGTTTGGATGGTCGAATCCATTGTTCATTATAACTGATATATTATGAATAAGACTTTTTTTCAGCAATTCTGTGAATGTAACTCTTAAATCTTCTTTGGCTGTTCTATATCGCGAATTTTAGCAGATACAACCTGCCCCCCTAGCATGAGGAACAAAACGCGATATGATAAAGCGATTTATCGACATTAACTGTCAAACTACAATGGAGTTTGACAGTTGAGTATCGATAAATCGCTTTATCATATCGCGTTTTGTTAGTCATACTAGGGGGGCTGGGATGGATTTGGATACCTACCACAATATATGTATATCTACTACCTATATTGAATCGAACAATATTACGGAAAAAAACACTGATCTCTTGCTCTAGACGTCTTGAAAGGGCATTGAAAATTAATCTACCCATTATAGATTTTAATAAATTTTTTTTTTTTAAATTTTATTACTCAACCAGTTTTGATTTTTTTTTCAAAATTTGCTTTTAAATTTTTTGACATCTTCTTAAAACCCTTCAAATTCCGCGTCTTTTGAGCCCCCATACGTCCTCATGGCCAACCTCGGGGTATCACGTACAAGTCGCACTTGCAGCGAAAATGGGAGCTCCTGCTGGAGCGAAAGAAAAATCATTTTCAATGTTAAAATCAAGTAAGTACTAACCAGGCAGTATCAGCTGCAGCTTTAGCTGTTGCAACGATATGGTTACGTTATTCAGAGGAGCGCTAGCGTTCGGTCTGCATATGGCATAGCGTGTTATCCTCTCGAATTAGGGCTACCGTCTTCTGCCTCACCAGATGGCGCCACTGTTGAGTGAGGTCCTAAATTGTAACTTTTAAAGTTTATTAATACGCACATGAAATCAAAGGTTACATTTAGATCGTATTTTAACACAAAAGAACCATATCCTAAACATAATAGGCCATGCCACAGTGACGCGCAGTTCCGTTTTATTCGGAAAAAATGGGAACATAATCATTTTTCTAAGCTCAATTTTTTAATAACTGACATTCATTGCCACACAACTCATATTTGCCATAATTAAGCCGAATTGTTACCAATTATTCACAACATTATTTTAATTAGAAATAAACCCGCGTAGTCAACCAACAAGCAATAACATTTGACATTTCGGGGACATCACGCTACACTAGCGCCTCTAGCGGCGAATTCATACGCGATAGCCCTCATTAGAGCTTCTGTCGGTGTCGCTTGTTGTCTCACTCTCTCTCCTCTTGTCCTTCTTGATTATTTTTTGAAGTGAAAACTTCTTTAGCGGCGTTGTACACTTTTTTTTTGTATGGGTAAAAAATGTTAAACTCGCGTCAGCTTAAACACGTGGGCTGATCTCATCATGACACACAATAAAATTGGAAAGGTTGATGACTTTCAATATATTGGACGAAACATAGTATATATTTTATTTTATCGTATTATAATAGTAAGTTTCTATCTAGGACGTCCACGTGGATGCTTTATTGCGAAAAAATGCATTTTTTTACAATAGATGTCGCTAGGTGCGCTTAAATGTAATTCATGTAAGTTGATTTCTGTACAATAGATGTCGCTAAGTGCGCTTAAACGTGATTCATGTTGTTGTTTCAAGTTGATTTTTCTTAGAGATAAACTTTTTTAATGTAATATAAATTGTCATGTTTGTGTACGATAGCGCAATAAATAAATATTGTACCACATACATGATAGTACTTTCATACTGATAATTGAAGCAATTCGTGCAAAATTATTCCCTAACCACTCCAAAATATCAAAAATGCACAACGTTAATATTCAAGTTTTCACTTCTGCCGGCACTCCCGGAGTGCAACCAGTCGTTTTTTTAGGACACGATAGGATCACCGAGTGAAAAGGTAATTTATAGGACTGTAATAAATAATATAATTAATGTGTCCAACAAGGCGTCGTTACAATAAGTCCTTTCATTTCAAAATAATTATTAATAATGCTGTTTCAATTATGAAAATTGGCCATTTCGAACCCTTCTGTAGCCGTGTAAGCCTCCGGGCGAAACATATTTACTCTTATAAAAGCCAATTAATAAAATCATTCGTATCAGAACATAATTTTGTCATTCCATTTTCAATACTCAATACTTTATTGTCTTGATTGATGGTGTAAGTACTTTATTCAATTAACGAGCAATATCGACCCTGTCGGGCAAAGGAAATGAGAGAGATTATAGATCATCCCATTTTAGGATGTTATTTTTGATTTTTACTTAATATCGCTAATTCATAATGAGTGTGACCAAAATTCTATATTTCGAGCTTCTTTGCGCTTCGGAAGACATGTGAAGCCGTTGGTCCCTGCTGCATCTGCAGTCTTCAACACCCTACATCCTGTGCCCTAGTAGTCGGGGCATTAATAGGCCGAAGATCATCATCATTATCACAGCCTATTAATGTCTCCATGTCCCCACTGCTAAGGTTCTAGCCGTCCCTTTGGATGAAATAGGGAGATTGGACCAAGATTGCCTGTGTGGTCGGTACCACACGGGCTGGTTCAGTGCGAATGAGGGCTACCGTTTTCTGTCTCACCAGATGGCGCCACTGTTGAGTGAGGTCCTAAATTGTAACTTTTAAAGTTTATTAATACGCACATGAAATCAAAGGTTACATTTAGATCGTATTTTAACACAAAAGAACCATATCCTAAACATAATAGGCCATGCCACAGTGACGCCCAGTTCCGTTTTATTCGGAAAAAATGGGAACATAATCATTTTTCTAAGCACAAATTTTTAATAACTGACATTCATTGCCACATAACTCATATTTGCCATAATTAAGCCGAATTGTTACCAAATATTCACAACATTATTTTAATAAGAAATAAACCCGCGTAGTCAACCAACAAGCAATAACATTTGACATTTCGGAGACCTCACGCTACACTAGCGCCTCTAGGGCGGGTTCATACGTGATAGCCCTCATTGGTGGGTAGGTCCTAACGACTGCTGATGCAGCCAGGACGGGACAACGGCTTAACGTGCCTTCCAAAGCACGGAGGAGTGAGAGATAATAACTTTTCTGTCCTGATCTTTTGTGAAAGTTCCTTCATTTCCACGATCGTATCAGGAACGCGCTACCCACCTGCGCCATAGAGATCTTCAATGTAATCATGACTTCATCATAATCTTCTTCTAGTGCCTCTCCGAACAGCAAAGGTTGGCAGTCAGCTTAACAAACTTCTCCTTATCTCCTTCCTGCGACTGACGCCTCGTTTTCCATCAACTTTGCCCATCATTATTAATTGTAAGAGGGCGTACCTTTCGTGTCATCACGTGCCCTAGATGCGCAACCTTCCTCAACCTGATGGTATCCCAAAGTTCGCGTTTCTTGCCAACACGTCGCAGGATTTCAGCATTTATACCCATTTGAGTTCAACTAACTTCATCACGATGAAGGTTTAAAATTTTGAAGATGGACGTCCTGGAGAAAATAGCTTCCCTTCGGAAGCTAAATTTTTTAATCAGATCTCTCTTTAGGAACATTGATCGTTTGCACTTGAATGTTATCAGTATTCTGTGCTATGCTCTAACGTTGGGTACTACAATGTCGCACTGTACAGGCGACGAAACGCATCGGGTCATCACAAAGTGTAATTTTTTCGCACTCAATTTTAGTACTTATGTAAGACGAATTAAAGCTTAAATTTCATAGCAGAAATTTTACAGTATAACTTGACCGTTCGCTAACTGTACCTGCCTAAGTATTCTGTTGAAGTTCCATTAGTATTTATTCCCTTCAACGAAAACGAACATACGAACACGAAGGTAACCGCTACAACAGAATATTTAATTGGTATTTTTAAAGTATTTCGCTTGTTTGCAAACAATGTTCCTATTTATGTTTGATCCTTTAAGACATGGTTCGATTTCTCATTTTCTCTTTCACTCTTTTGATCTCCCAGTCAGCGGGTTATTAGGAAGTATAGGTACCTAGCTATACTTCCTATTAACCCGCAACGTTACAGACAATGTTACAAAATATTTGTTGTTACTGTGACTAGCTGGTGGGTGTGTATAATTTTTTTTTAACAGATGCATGCTCAAAAAATGCTTTGACGGAAGTTTTGTGTATACATTGTTTGAAAGTTCAAAATTACGGACTACACAACGGAGCGTAAGGTAAAATGTTTTGCCCATACATGGCGCCGTGCTTATCCTGTAGTGTCGCCGCACACGGGCCACCGACCGCAAACAAAAAACGCCGCCACCGGCATATTTCTTGTAGTTTTCATACATTTTATATGGACTCGCCACACAAAGTACGCCGGTGGCCGCCACACGCTACAAATCGTCGTTGCTCGCTTCTTGTGGCCCGCACCGGCCACTTAATGCGCCGATACAAAACGCCGCCACACGTCACTCGCGCGATTCCCCACCCCTCTCTCCCTTACCTTATTCGGCCGCTGTCGCGCGCTTCAGCCGCTTTAGTGGCTGCTTCTAGCTTCTCGTGGCAGCGTTTGTGGCTGTGGCGTGTGGCCCGTGTGCGGCCACACTAAGGGTCAACTCACACCGAAAGAGCGGCGAAGCGCAGCGACCCGCTCGATAGAGAAGGCGCGCTTATGGAATTCGTCGGAATTCCCGCGAATCCGCGCGAGTCGTTCGAGTTTCTCATGCGATAATAAGTATTATATTAATGAAAATAAAGTTAAAATTCATATAACACAGAAACTGCGCTCCGCTTCGCTGCGCTTTGACGCCCTTTTGGTGTGAGTTGAGCGATTCCTAGTTTGCGTTTTTGCTTTTTGACGACCTCCGTGGCCGAGTTGTTTGCACGCCGGATTTCATGGTGTCGCCGACTCGATAGGTCCCGGGTTCGAATCCCGGTGGAGGCAGATGTTTTTGTGATGAATACGAGCATTTGTACTTCAGTCATGAATGTTTAATAGTTATTTCTTTATAAATATACATTTACATGTACTGTATATGTATGCTATCCGTTACCCTAGTATCTCATAACACAAGCTTTACAGTGCTTACTTTGCGGCTAATTGGTGTGAGTGTTGGAAATATATATTTATTTTATTTTTATTACGCTGACAATGATCTCTAGATTCACAGCTAATTAATGAAATTTCAAGTATATAGTTTCATTTTAAACATTTAGTAGTTTGTGTCTATATTTCTGTTGGGGCTAAAAAAAGAAGTCTGGACTGCCCAGATGGGATGGGCGTCACGCATCGAGTGAGTCACCTCTTAGACATTTGGTGACAATAAACAATCCAGAGTTTTACGCGCGAATCTTAACGGTGGGCAATATCGCCCACGGGCGGGATCGGGCGCGGCGCACCGAACGTCTCAAATATTAGTTCCAAAGTTTATTAATATTGTGTAGTCATGATGTTTACCTACCCGCTCAACTTAGTCATTTTATTAATATTCTGTTTAGGTTATTTTGTGGATAACGCTTGGTAGTAAATTTAGGCGACTGAAACACGGGCTGGCTGGGACCTTAAGAGGAGAATATAATAGTCTACATCATCATCATCAGCCTATTAATGCCCCCACTGCTGGGACACAGGCCTTCCCTATGGATGGAATAGGGAGATTGGGCCATGAGCCACCACGCAGGCCCAGTGCGCATTGGCGGATGCTAACGACTGCAGATGCAGCCGGGACGAACGGCTTAACGTGCCTTCCGAAACACGGAGGAGCTCGAGATAGTAATTTTTGGTCACCCATTAAAATGACCGACCTCTGCGAAAGTTGCTTAAGTTCAACGATCGCAGCCGAACGCGCTAACCACTTGCGCCATCGAGCTCCTCAATCAGTATCCTCAAAATAGTCTATATTCAGTATTAACTTTTTCTTCATCTTCTACAATCTAATGATTTCCGAACACATCCACAGATTATGTCTTATGCAGAGCCATTGCTGGTTTAACTTAAAACACTCGTTATAAATATGAATAAGCAATTATGCAGTCATTACTGAGCTGCCTATTAATTGAAGTGCACAGCCAAAAAAACCGAACTACTCCAGTGAACCAAATGTGTATTAAAGAAGATTCAACTAAGAATAGGACCGACTGGGCGCCATATTTTGACGTCATAGCTGTCAATTCAAACCAAATAGGTAGAGTGAGCAAAAAGAAGATTTTATTTAATAAAACTTCTAACTAAGGTTAAGTGAGAAAAACATCAGATTTTTAATAATATTTATTTATTAAGACTGTGTGAGAAAAAACATTAATCAGAATCTAGCTCTTCAATTCCGCTCATCTCTGTATTACCGCCGGAGTAGGAATAATCATGCACTATAACTAGGTCACATACGAATATGCATCCTTTAGGTAAACGAAAGTTTTAAATAGAGTTTCTGAACGCAACTTAAAGTGACATTTGGCTGACGGTTTAGGTTATCAACCATTCATAGCCAAAGCTCAATAATTTTGTGTGTGGTTTTTATTCTACAATAAGCAGAGTGCTAAAAAAGGGTTCCAAGATTTTATTGCAAACCGTACTTTTCAAGTGACATTTGACAGTTGGAGGTCATTGGCTTTCCTATTCTTATTTGAATCGCATTATAATGCAGTCATACAGAGATACCAGCTTATCGCCCTACAATAAGAATACCAGCGCTGTTATGGTGGGAATATTCCATTCTTACTATATCAGCATTAAGCTGTTGGCCTTTTCTCTCTCCATATTGTTGCTCAATTTTGTTATTTTATTTTTGTTGCTATGTTTTTTTTTTTACTTGTCTAAGGTCAATAAAAGCTTTATAGATATTAACGGGATTGTTACCATGTACCTTGTTTTTTATGAGTCTCCGATATTTCGGCACTGTTGCAAGCGCCATGATCACGGAGTAGGAGTAGTCACGGATCATGGCGCTTGCAACAGTGCCGAAATATCGGAGACTCATAATAGACAAGGTACATGGTAACAATCCCGTTAATATCTATAATGTTAGTGACCATGAAAGTTTAAAACAATAAAAGCTTTTCCTTTCTTTTTCAATAATATCCGTAAGTAAGCTTCCCACCGGATAGTCTTGAAAATTTTATAGTATTTATAATGTCTATTTTAAACACAAATATTTGCCACAATAAAATTAGTTAACATTCGTCCTGAGGTACTCGATGTTAATAGATAAATACTCCTGTGTACCGGCCTGGGGCCATCAAACGAGCCTTTGACAACTTCTCGCCATCCGTGTCGCCGCAAAGTTCCGTCGGCGAGTACGAACTTAGTTTCCTATTTCGCTTTGCCCACTAAACACCGCATGTAGGTACAAGAATGAGCGCCATCTCCTTTCTGAAATTCATACTCTTCTGGCGCATAAACTCGAGTTATACCCACCTTTACAGCTCCGTATTACACAAAGACTTTTACATTATTCATTGTATTTACCTAAAAGTGTAAAACTGGCTTTGCCTTCTGTTTCGTCCAATGAAATTGTAATTGAGTCGCAAATTCTAAACTTAATTTGAATATAAATAAAAGAAGTTTCAACGGTATAGATGCACTGATTTATTTATTTATTGATGTTTCGTATCCTTTGCAGGATGCCTCGCAGTTTTGTCGTGTTTCTGAATAATTATCATATCATAATTTATGAAAGAAAGAAAGAAAGAAATTTTATTTGGAACAACATGTGTAAGAAAGATAGTCAGTGATAATTAGCTGAGTACATAACATGTTGTGCCAATATCGGCATACAAATTAATTATTATTTACATTCATTATTATTTATCTAAGATTCATATTACAAAAATTAAAATGTCAATACAGTAAAAAGTGACAATAAATTGGGCAAACACTTTAAATAATATGTCAATACTTTCAAAACAATCATAATCAAATATCAGTAAATTGGGCAGAAACTGTTAATACATGTCATTACTGTCAATTCAATAATTAAGTGTCAATAAAATTGGGCAACTAAACAAAATGTCAATACTAGCATGCTACAAAATCGAAATGTCAATACAATAACTAAATGTCAATAAATTGGGCAAATACTATAAATAATATGATATCATAATTATGCATAATTCACGTGACACATCCTGAAAAGGATTCGAAACGTCAATAAATAAATCAGTGCATCTATACCGTTGAAAATTGTTTTATTTAATGAGTGGTGTGCGTGAAAACCTAAAAAAAAATTTGGAATATATATATACAGTTGGTCTGCTGTCATGATGTACATTACATTCAATATGGAGTTCGTAAAGAAATGACTGCTATGATTGTTGTGTTGATTAACTTGTTTTGATAACCATGCTGAGATCCACACACTCATGACTAAATTGTTACCGGTTGTTACTTACTGTGGCTACGATTCCAACACGAACAAAGATATTTCGTCACTAATTTCTTTGTCTTCACCAATGGAATACAATGGAATACTTCGCTCCTTGAAAAGTGCCGTGAAGAAGTTAATATTAATATTATTTGTATTATATTTTATTATTATTTTTATTTTGTTTTATTTTAGTATTCTTAAGTAAGTATAGTGGTATTTATAATTGTATATATTTAAGTATTTATCGTTTGTTTAAATATATATGTAGTTATGTAGGTATATTTATAGATATTATGTATTATAATTTTTATATTAAGTATCATGTAGTTTTATCGATTTTTTTTTTCTTTCACCTTTTGCTTTTATTTAATTTACCGCATAATGTCTCTGCTTAGCCCGATGGTTGACTGGAAGAGAATGCCATGTGGCATTAAGTCCGCCATTTGTTGTAAATGACAATAAAGAGTAAATAAATAAATAAATAAGAAGCAGTTGCATAGAGGCAAAGCGAGGATGGCTGGTGTGGCAGGTAAATCATCTTTTTGCATCTGGACCATGGTTTCTACCACTTAACATCGGATAGGGCAGAATCCTTTGTGTTTTTGCAAAAACATTTTCTGGTGTAAGTAGTGCGCTGTTTGATACTCTCGTCAGCGCTGTTTTAAACGCACGCTGAAAATTGTACCTTTGTTCAAATAGGGGCTTAAGAGCTTTATTTATGTCGACACATGTGATATACCAGATTACGTTATTATTAAAATTGTGGATCGCTCTACGTCAGTTTCAAGTTTTCAACCAACTTATCTCGTCCCCGTTTTCGTGCTATTTCTATTTTGTACATTTTTACATTTTACCTTTCCGCCGCGCCTTTAAATTTGCGGTGCTGAATGTTTTGATTTTTACAAGAGATTTTTTTCATATATATATTACACATATTTATTTAATATTGTATACACAATTTTGTTTTTTAATGATTACTTACATACATTTATTTATTATTATTTAGACAATTTTATTAACAAATCGAGCCCTTACCGCCAAATTATCGTAAGCGACACTCGCCAAATTATCGTAAGCGACACTTTTGTCGAAATGCGTTTTTTGTGGAAACTAATATTTTAAACCGTAACGGACCCATCTCTGTTGATATTTCCCTCTATTCTTCCCTCTATTATATTATTACGGTGTTCTTTTGGAGGGAAATATCAACAGAGATGGGTCCGTTACGGTTTAAAATATTAGTTTCCACAAAAAACGCATTTCGACAAAAGTGTCGCTTACGATAATTTGGCGAATGTCGCTTACGATAATTTGGCGGTAAGGGCTCGAAATGTTGCTAGGTAAATTAACAATGAAGTGAGTGATGTTCGTGTATTGTGTTTGTGTGGGACTAGGGAATCACAATGTCAGCTTTGCAGCGTACCTACCATCCTCGCGCTTCCTACGAGCAGTTGCTGAAAATCAGCATCTCTTATCTATTAGACAAGTCCGTCCGTCCGTCTGTGGTGCTGTTTCAGCGGCCAAACCGTAAGAGATAGATAAAGAGAATATTCAAGTTATAAGTTAAGAATAGTCTGATAAGACTACAAACCGGATTTGCGTAACGTAGCACTTCCGGTTTTCGAGAAATCACGAATTTCAAACGAAACCACACAAAATCTCCGAAGTTCTCAATTAATTAAATACATTTTTTTTTTAAATCAGGGTTTGCTGAACATTTGGTTCACTGGTTTGCTAGTTTTGTCTAATAAGGCAAAAACACTGCTGAGCATCACTTTCACTCACTAATGATTGTAGTTCATACCAGTTATTTAAGAACTGTTAAACTTATCATCATTTATGTCTGCTTATTATTAATTGTATTAATTTGTGGTGTAAATAAATGAATTTATTATTACTAGCAAACCAGTGAACCAAATGTTCACCAAAACCTGATTTCTCGAAAACCGGAAGTGCTACGTTACTCAAATCCGGTTTGTAGTCTTATCAGAATATTCTTAACTTATAACTTAAATATTCTCTTTATCTATCTCTTACGGTTTGGCCGCTGAAACAGCACCACGGACAGACGGACTCGTCTAATAGATAAGAGATTATTATTATAGATAGATAGGTCTGATTAATGACTCCGTCCCACCTTATGTTAGGTGACGGTGAAGTATAGACATGAAGATAGCTGGTGCAGCAGTTCTACCTGCCACACCAGCCATCCTCCTTACTTTGCCGGCCTGCATGTTACTTCTTCTCGCCTCTTTTAAAGGATCCCAGGTTGTAAGAAAGAGGGAACTCGTGAGCGGGCAGAGCATTCCATTTACGGATAGTGCGACAAAGAAATGAGTCACCAAATTTCTTTGTACGCATTGGAATTGTGGCCACAGTTAGACGGTGACAACGTAGGCCAGCGCGCGTGGTCCTCTGAAGGAAAGGGGAAGGTAGAATAATAATAATATTTTCCACAGAATAAGTTCAAATTATATATTATTATGTGTTGTTATGAGTGATGTGTGTGATGGAGAATCCCAGACAAAAACCCCTTTGGCTGCATTGAAAATAAACTCCTATGTAATTATTTTATGGAAACCAAGGCGTGAAGAAGCAACATGCAGGCTGGCAGAGTGAGGATGGCTGGTGTGGCAGGTAGAACTGCTGTATCAGCTATCTTCGCGCCTGGACTTCACCTTCACTTAACATCAGGTGGGGTGGAGTCATCTGTCGGACCTGTCTATGTATAAAAACAAAGTTTTTCTGACGAATGGTTTCTCCGTGATTTTTTTAATGAAAGATATTTATAATTATTTTAGATTATAATTTAGGTTATACATCGTTCGTTTTTAGGACAGCTGTTGTCTTCTTTATTAAACACTTGACCGTTATAGCGGATGCTAAGAAGCTCGCCAACATTTTTTTTTCAACTTCGCTAACATTCTGAACTTGGCCGAAAATGATGCCAGCGTTCCTGGTAAGTTACAGAAGCGGTGACTTTATACTTTGGCAGTTTAAACGTTAATGAGACACCTGCTTATGTGTGGTAAGAAGTTTAACTTGTTAGCTTAGATTACTTTTTAAGTGAGGTAGGGCATGAGGGATATACCGCTAACAACCCGTCTGGAAGTTTTCTTACATACATTCATCATCATCATCAGCCTATTAATGTCCCCACTGCTGGGGCACAGGCCTTCCCTATGGATGGAATAGGGAGATTGGGCCATGACCCACCACGCGGGCCCAGTGCGGATTGGTGGGTGCTAACGACTGCAAATGCAGCCGGGACCAACGGCTTAACGTGCCTTGCAAAGCACGGAGGAGCTCGAGATAGTAAATTTTTGGTCACCCATCCAATGACCGACCACTGCGAAAGTTGCTTAACTTCAACGATCGCAGCCGAACGCGCTAGCCACCTGCGCCATCGAGCTTTTTTATGTCCATTTTTTATGTCTTTTTTATATTTGGACATAAAAAAATCTCCGTTTTTTCTACCTTATTAATCCTCCTTTAATAAAAGGTAGAAAAAAAGTGCATTGTGTCCAAAATAAAGTACTTTTTATTCCACTTTATAAGTAGGTAAGCTTAAAAATATACTTTACGCTGCTTATAGCAACTTTTAAATTAATAATTTGTGGCTACTAAAAATCTGTACTTCTTATTCGCAATGGGAAAGGCCATTGTACAAAGCCATACAGCCGCGACAATGTTGCAGGAATGAGCTAAGGGCGACATATTATACATACTGTAGTTCCGTTGTACGCAAATTCTTCCTATCCTCTTTTTGTATATTTATGTTAAATTAATCCCCAAGTAATGAAATCACATTAAATAAAGTATTTTCTCGTACTTTATTGTTGGCATAAAGTATAGAGTACAATCACCCGAAATAACGTACAATACTTTATAATAAAGTACGGGTGGCAACCCTAGATGGGGTGTATGCAGCTAGGGTTGCAACGATATATCGGAATATCGATAATATCGAGACCAAAATATCGATATTTATATCGATATTTAAAATCCACTGATATCGATAATATCGATATCGGAAATTCCAAAATATCGATATTTCGTAGACTAAATTTGAACACAATAATATCAATTAATTTACCTGCTATGACTATCGAAATTGAATAATATCGAAATAACTATTGCTTTGAAATCGCAAGAGCTTATAGATGTATTAAAAATCTTGAACCCCAAGAAATATACTAAACTGGTGTGGATTCTGGCATGATTCTTTAAACCTAAAATTCAATTTGACAATAGTGTATCCTTGTCATTCTTTATACAGAATGAAAATATCGATATATCGATAATATCGATTTAAAATGGTCGATTTATAGGATATCGCTATTTTCCTGACTTCGATATAAATATCGATATTTCAAAAGACTTTGCATCCCTATATGCAGCTTATTTTCATTTCTATAGTCAAATCGATTAAACATCAAGTGATATTAGCCTGTATAAAAATCCAACTGTACCTTCGGCTTTTTGGAAAGTAGGCAATCTAAAAATATGTTGTGTTACATCACAGACAGTTATGTACATAATTACAATCTTGTTTTCTTAAAATCTGCTAAGAACTCGCTAAAATTCTATATTCGTCAGGATGAGAATTTAAGCTTAGAACAAAATAACAAGATCAAGGTCGCCAAGATGATGCACATGCACCCCGACCACTGTTGATTTTAATTAACAATTTGCAAAAAATAATCTCTTATTAATAAGTTTATAGTATGCCTAATATTTCATTATGGTCAAGTCTAAGGCTGTTTATCTATGACTTTGTCTGTGGTATAAGCGCCATCTTTCTTTAGTGCAAGTATATAAATATTTCTCTTTGAGTGCAGCTCTCACTTTGTATCGGACAGTGCTAGGGATCAGACGTATACCTTCTTGGTGATGAAGTAAATATAAAACAGTTATTTTCATCAGTGAAATCAGTGTTTCAATTGCCCATAATCTCCTATAAACACTGCTATTACGTCGTTGCGCTTGGAAAAACCGACAAACGTCAAAATCAAAATTTTCAGGAGACATAAAAAACTGATTGGAGCTGAAATTGAATACTTAGGTGTAAAATCAAATATGCAAAAAAATAAAAAAATATGTTACACAATAGATTACAAATTAAGTTTCAAGAAACAATAACATCTCTTTGATAGAGATTTTTTTTTCATAATTTAAGACACTTAGCTGGTTTTTTTTGTGTCGTAAAACACCGCTATGTATTTTTCTGACACAAAGCTGATTTCCCGTTTAAGATTTAACACCCTTCACTAGCCTATATATCCACAAAACGTATTTATTCTATTAAATAGAATAGTTAACACGTCAATCTGCATCATGAAATTTTTCAACTAGAAGGTACGCCTCTAGAAAGCCAGACAAAGAACATTGCTTTAAAAAAACATTTTATTAGACAGGAAGTAGTTTTAGTAGGACAAAAATTATGGCAGGTACTGAAATTTTCGCTGCGACATTTGGTAAACAAGTACACTAAAATCTTAGGTTGTCGTAGAATGAATGGTAATCTCGATGCATGTAAGGCTTAAACAATTGAAGTTGGTCGAATTTGCTTTTTTCTATTTTACTAGGTCTTTCGTGTAACAGTGCAGGTGATTGATATAACTCAGGTTTTCTTCGTTGTGGTAGCAGTACCCAGTCATCTGGGTGAAAATTTTTAAACCAAGCTTTGCCTTGTTTACAAAGCAGTGCCCTAATATCTGTAACAGTTGGATCTCCTGTTTTTTTGCTCGGCCGAATCGAAGCAAAGTTACTTGGCAAATCGTCACAATTTTTGAAGAAAGTGTGGGCGACGTTAGTCACTTCGTACGGCTTTGTTGGTCTTGCTTGTCGGATCCGGTAGACATAGTCGCCAGGGGTATATAGTGGTGGTTGAAAAACTTTTCTAGAGTAGAGTGCACACTGTCCACCTCCATCATTGTGTGCAAGGGGTACACAATGATGGAGGAGAAGGAGGATGGAGTCATTTTCCAAAATAATTTGGTCGATGACTATCGATTCTTTATTGGAAATGTCAGGCAATGCACTCACTCAGACTTTGTTTTTGATCTGGTATGCACAGCCATCTGATGTTAAACCAAATTTTTGGTATCCATTCGATTCTTTTAGTTTTTCCATAAAATCGAGAATGCTTGTTACAAACTTAGTTTATTATTGTTAATTTATATTGTAAAATATGTATTTGTCGTTTTTCTTTCTTTGAAAGGCTGGTAACTCATTTTCCTAGCAACAAAAATAATAAACGGAATACATTTTCGTCAATGATTGCAGTGCATCGTCAACATATATCCTGGAACTGTTTGCGCGACAATAATGGCTAGGCACCATCTGTAGCACATCTAACCACTTCGTAACTGAATCAGATTTCAATGTTTTTCGTTTGATCTGGTTTGGATTATTACTTGGCAATGTCATTGATTCTGTTGTCTTGTTGTTGTATGTTTCGTGGCATCTTCGGCTCTTATCCAATCTGTGAAAGATTTTTTTTAATATCTAGTGTCGCTAGTTAAAAGTCTCTGCAAAGTCTCAGTTTGATACCGTCATGTCTCGGCAAATAACAATCAATGCCATTGTTTCTTTTATGATCTGTTTCTATTAAATCTTCCGATGTCTTGCGTCGCTTGTTAATAGTTTCCTATTGAAATTTGGATATTGGCTATTGAGATTAAGCAATATCCAAATTTAAATAGGGTAGTTAGTTGGTATATACCTCCAGCTTAGGAACCCAGATAAAATTCTTACCCTGAGCTATTAGACATAGACCAACAGATACAATTAGTTCTTTTTGTTTGCATGATTTAACATAAGAAGGAGAAAGGAAGCCTCCCGAAAGAGTTTATTTTCGCCGGTTCTTTTTTGGAAGGTCTCCTAATTTTGGAACCGGAGGTAGTTTACGGTAGTTAGAATCAAATAAATAAACTTAAAATTATAAAAAGGAATTAACGAAAGTACTTTATTATTTAATTAACTAATATATTCATGCATAGACAATAAAGTTTTAAAAATCTACCAATAAAATATCCGAATGCTGAATAAAAGTCTTTCGAAGGTAGCTCGACAAAGTAAATAAAAAATCATTATTCTGAAGACGCATTCCTGCAAACGCTGCGAAACGTCAAGAAATAAATAAAATCAGCGCATCTAACGACGGAATAAAAAGTTTGAAGATAATAATTATATATAACAATATAGTATTTTAACGAAATGGGTAGTTTGAGGTTGTGTTTAGGAAAATCACCAAAAACTCACTTTTTTACATTTATTTCCACGGTACTGTTTGTTGAAATAAGTATTTCCGTATGTTCTGCAATAATTTAAAATCCAATCCTTTACAATAAGTTAATAATGTGAAACTTGCAATAAATACTTGTTTAACAAACAAACAAGTTAAATAGTGTAGTTTCGTTTGCACGCCAAATAAAATTACCGCCATGTGCAACATAAAGGCGCAGGAATAGCGCATCGACTATGAGTGGAAAATACGCTATGTATACCACCGACACAAAGCGCATTTTGACGCCTATTTTTCTTTGACAAATACATAGCTGTTTATGTTACTTTTCTTGCAAACTGACTTTTGACAAAACGGGTTTTATAGCCCTATCGGGCGTCGCAAATTAAGCCAAAGTAGCCACAAAGCTCAATTTCGGAAAAAATACGCTTGTCGGATTTTCCAGGCGCAGCGACGTATGTTTATGTGATAAAAACGCTGTCAATTTCAATATCCACCTATGTGGTATTGCATGAACTTGGATAGGCCTGTCCATGGCGGCACTAAAAAATGACTGACGATCTCCGTGGCCGAGTGGCTTGCACGCCAGGTTTCACGGTGTCGCCGACTCTAGAGGTCCCGGGTTCGAACCCGGTGGGGGCAGATGTTTGTGTGATGAACACGAGCATTTGTACTCCAGTCATGGATGTGTAATTTGTATTTTTATATAAATGTATTTATATATATGCACAGTGAGGAGGAGCTCGATGGCGCAAGTGGTTAGCGCGTTCGGCTGCGATCGGTGAACTTAAGCAACTTTCGCAGTGGTCGGTCATTGGATGGGTGACCAAAAATTCACTATCTTGAGCTCCTCCGTGCTTCGAAAGGCACGTTAAGCCGTTGGTCCCGGCTGCATCTGCAGTCGTTAGCGCGCACCAATCCGCACTGGGCCCGCGTAGTGGGTCATGGCACAATCTCCCTATTCCATCCATAGGGAAGGCCTGTGCCCCAGCAGTGGGGACATTAATAGGCTGATGATGATGATGATGATTTACAGTATATGTATTCTCTCTGTTACCCTAGTATCCCATAACACAAGCCTACAGTGCTTACTTTGACGCTAGGCTAATTGGTGTGTGTAGGAAACAAAAAGCTAAGTACTAGTAACTCACGCCCAAGGCGCTTATTTATCTATCGGTGAATACTATATATGCTCATTGCGCCGTGAAGCGACGGAGTAAAACGCACTCTGAAGGACGGCTCGTTCGCACGTGTGCACTAAGTCACAGCAACGAACTTGTTATGCGCCCATCGAAGCTTTGCTGGCATGCGATACTTCGATACCCACTTAACTCAATAACGAATGGATCGTTACTGAGTTAAGTTAGTGCTATTACAGTCTTGTCGCTCTGTGGTTGGAGAACAGGATTACTAATAATATTAATAAATAATAAATCTGCAGTGTGTGAACATGCATTAGGGGGACCAAACCACTACATTAGATTTGATAGACCACAGATCCTTGCAGCTGAGCGGCGGTTCGTTCCTCGAATGATGCGCGAGGCTATTGAGATTAAAAAATATCCAAATTTCAATAGGGAAGATGGTTGGTATATACCACCAGCTTGGGAACCTATTATACAGGAGATAAAATCCCAACCCCGAGCACACACTGCAATACCATCAGATACTATTAGTTCTTTTTGTTTGCATAATTTAACATAAGAAGGAGATAGAAAGCCTCTCTTGAGTTTGTTTCGCCGGTTCTTCTCAGGAAGGTCTCCCAATTTTGGAACCGGTGGTAGTTTACGGTAGTTAGGGTCAAATAAATAAATAAACTCAAAACTACAAACAAGAATTTTAAATAAAATACTTTATTAAGTAAATTAAATAATAAATTCATACATAGACAATAAAATTTTAAAAATCTTCCAATGAAATAACCGAACGCTCAATATAAGTCTTTCGAAGGTAGCTCGACAATTTTTAATAAAAAATAATTATTCTGACGATGCAGACCTGAAAAGGCTGCGAAACGTCAATAAATAAATAAATAAAGTTTCGTGCATTAACCCGTAAAAACTAGTTTTATTTAATGAGTGATGTGCGTGAAAACCTAAGAAACAAATAATAATAAATCATTTATTCCTCACCATAATCCGTTGCAATAACAGAAGCAAAAAGTTACAATACAAGTCGAGACAAGATTAATACAAGCCTTTGAACAAAAACTGTAGTCTACACTACAGCTCTACACCGAAGCAAAGCGAGGGCGGGCCACTAGTGATAATATAAAATAATAACTGATAAAATGTGCAGTTTGCATAAATTGTGAATGTTGCTTAGTGTCGCCGCACACGGGCCACGCCACAGCCACAAACGCCGCCACGAGAATCTAGAAGCGGCTACTAAAGTGGCTGAAGCGCGCGACAGCGGCCGACTAAGTGTCGCCGCATACGGGCCACCGACCACAATATAATTAAACATAAAAATGTACATAAATTAATTACTAGATTAAAATATTATTTTCTGTAATTGCAACATTAATAAGTCGTAGACGATTGTAACTAGATCCGTTTCCGTCTTGTCTATACCAAGAAAATCCGTGCTATAAGTTGTCTCCTTGAAATAAATTAATTTTGAGTATAAAAAATATTCCACTGCATTTTATTTATACAAACAGTAAAGTAGGTGTGAGCGTTCTAAAGACGAACTGGTTTCAAGGACCGTTTTGTGTTCCGCGACGATAGAACCGTTTTACGTTTCGGATCAAAACAGTCTTCGTCGAACAACTAGTCCTCGGATTGTCTGCACGCCAATATGTACTTTATGATGAAATAAATACAGTCTATAATAGAACGCAATGATATGAAGCCGTTTCGTTCTATAATAAATTAAGCTTTGAGTTTACAATAAAATAATCTTTATTATTGAACAGTTAAAGTCGATTATCGTATAACACTACATTTATTTCGATGTTTCGTCGTCTAGTTCGCAGCAACGAAACGAAGTACGAACGTTAACAAGATTTCATTTAGTTCAGTTTCGTTGCGTTACATTCGTTCGACCGTCGCGTGTCGTTTCGTTGCGTCGCCCAGCCGCAACCAAAACCAGTTGTGAACGAGCACCGTTTCGAGGACTAGTTTTCGTTTAAGAGAAAACGGTTGCGTTTCGTCGTCAAACAATTTGAGAACGACCCACCGCTACAGTAAAGTAAATAAATACATGCAGAAAGAACAAGAAAGAGGATTAACCCCGAGATATATACGCGCTCGGTAATTTAAAAATGTGGGTGTTTCTGTTTCTTCTGTCGACCAGCCATAGATAAAAAAGTCTTTGACAATTTTAATAGCTCGTAAACAATTTTATATTAATGTTAAAGGAGTAGAAAGGAAAGCAAACTCTTAAATTAATGGTGTTATTTTGATTGTCATTTACTTATTTAATGTTTTTTTTTATTTAGAATGGAAAAAATAAACTTAGTTTATAATAAGTTTTTGATAATCGAAGGCCGGACGCTATTTAAATCTGCAATCAGAGCTTTGGTCTCGATTGGGTAACTGACAACGTTTAATTAATATGTAATTAGGTAGCCACTTGAGAACAGCTTAATTATGTTATTAGTACTCATTGTAAATAAGAAATCTTAGTGTCGCTGCACACGGGCCACCGACCACAACCACAAAACGCCGCTACCGACATATTTCTTGTAAAGAAAAGTTTACTAGAAAAAAATCCACGCGGACCAGGCAGCGGACGGGACTCGAACCCGCAATCTTCGCAATCCGGGCGAATGCACTGACCATTATGCTATTACGGCCCTATTAGCCGCGTCGAAATTTTCCTAGCCTTAAGCTGCAAGGCAGCGCCATCTCTTCGCACTGTAGGTAACCCACAATGTCAAATGAATACTTTTTCAAGTATTAAACATTTGAAAGAAGAAATAGCAATTATAGTTATGATTTGATTTATTTTTTAAGCATTTAACTGCTAGATGTTTTTAAATCTAAAGAAAAGTTTACTAGAAAAAAATCCACGCGGTCCAGTTTCTAGTAAACTTTTCTTTAGATTTAAAAACATCTAGCAGTTAAATGCTTAAAAAATAAATCAAATCATATTTCTTGTAGTTTTCATACATTTTATAAGGACACGCTACACACGGTACGCCGGTGGCCGCCACACGCTACAAATCGTCGTGGCTCGCTTCTTGTGGCCCGCACCTTCCACTAAATGTGCCGATACAAAACGCCGCCACACGTCACTCGCGCGATTCAAATTACAAATTTATATAAAAATGCAGCTTTTCGCTTGGTCTACATGCCAAAAGTTACATTTTGCGAAGTGGACGTTCTGCAAATAAGCCCATTCAAACAATGAATGAAGGTTGTTATAAAAATACCTAGTTTTGTTACACTAATTAGACAAAGTATGGTTGCGAGGCATTGTTAAAATATACAGCTAACCGAGTTGTTCACAGCGTACTTTATAATGATGCTGGAAATTAACAGGTAAATAAAGAGCGCACCTATGTGAAATACGCTCGCAGAGAAATTATAATTTTCAGGAGGACGCAGAGGCGATATTGTGGCGCACAACCCAATGAAATCTGACACTGCGACATACCAGGGTTTGCAATGATTACGGCTCGGCCAGCACGCGTAATTGGATGGATATCATCGACGTAGTGTGATGCCCAAATGCCGAATATTTGTCCTGAAAATACCTTAGCTGCCTAGCCTCAGAATCAGAAATGTTTATTGCGTTAACTGATAGTCAGAACTTGTCTAAAGTCGTTGTCCCACGATTTGTGTTGTCGCGGTCGAGGCCGCGCCGCGCATGGTTGCCGAACGTATAAGAACTCTTAACGTTCGAGGCTTGGCAGTCTCTATACATGATAATACGAGGTAATTAGAAATCTCGTACACTTTGTGATGGCATAATGAATCTGTGCTTACTGAGTCGAGCCTTTGTGGACTGGACATTTATTTACTTTCTGATAATATTTTTAGTTTGTGTACGTATGACACAAACAGTCAACCTTGTTCAAATCTCATATCAAAGTGTACGAGATTTCTATTTACCTCGTATCATGTATAGAGACTGCGAAATCTTGAACGTTAGAATTCTCATACGTTTGGCAACCCTGCGCGGTGCGTCCTCGCCCGCTACAACACAGATGGTGGGACAGTACCTTAATGTTCCTAACTCGCAAATGCTGAGCATGACGCCTGACGTTTTGACACCACTACACATTTCACGAACAATGCATCTAATTTGTGTAAAACTACGGCGGGGCGCAGCGATCACTAAAAATAAGAGAGCTCGCGAAGTTACGTTAAAATATGTAAGTAAACAATGCGCTGAGGATTTCGATGGCGCAGGTGGTTAGCGCGTTCGGCTGCGATCGTTGAAGTTAAGCAACTCTCGCAGTGGTCGGTCATTGGGATGGGTGACCAAAAATCTTCTATCTCTAGTTCCTCCCTGCTTCGGAAGGCACGTTAAGCCGTTGGTCCCGGCCGCATCTGCAGTCGTAAGCACCCGCCAATCCGCAATGCGCCCGCGTTGTGGGCCATGACCCAGTCTCCCTATTCCAGCCATAGGGAAGGCCTGTGCCCCAGCAGTGGGGACATTAATAGGCTGATGATGATGATACAACGCGTACATTATCCATGATTGCTCCTAATAGTCGTCTGTTACTGTCAAAAGCATACCGAGTTACAATGAGCTGACTGACATCTTTTATTTTCTCGGCTATACGTATTGCATCAATAATAATTTTAAGAAAACTGAAGTCTTAGTGTCGCCGCAGACGGGCCACCGACTACAACCACAAAACGCCGCCACCGGCATATTTCTTGTAGTTTTCATACATTTTATATGGATTCGCCACACACGGTACGCCGGTGGCCGCCACACGCTACAAATCGTCGTTGCTCGCTTCTTGTGACCCGCACCGGCCACTTAATGCACCGATACAATACGCCGCCACACGTCACTCGCGCGATTCCCCACCCCTCTCTCCCCTACCTTAGTCCGCCGCTGTCGCGCGCTTCAGCCACTTTAGTAGCCGTTTCTAGCTTCTCGTGGCGGCGTTTGTGGCTGTGGCGTGTGTCCCGTGTGCGGCGACACTTATTTGTGCTGTGTGAGTGTTTTATTTAGGTTAAACATTGGGTCTGAAAATTATAATGACCGACGCTCGGTGGTTCTCTGAACCAAAAGATGACAAGATAAAGATAACCGTTATTAGATTTAGACTAGCAAACCAGTGAACCAAATGTTCACCAAAACCTGATTAAAAAAAAAATGTATTTAATCAATTGAGAACTTCGGAGATTTTGTGTGGTTTCGTTTGAAATTAGTGATTTCTCGAAAACCGGAAGTGACGTTACTCAAATCCGATTTGTAGTCTTATGAGACTATTCTTAACTTATAACTTAAACATTCTCTTTATCTATCTCTTACGGTTTGGCCGCTGAAACAGCACCACAGACAGACGGACGGACGGACTTGTCTACTAGATTAATTAGTAGCATAGTAGCCGATGTACTTTCTTTTCAGCATGCATGATATCAACTTAGGACGAGAAAAATCCTCGATTCATTATATTCAATTTGTACGTGTGGGTGATTCGATTGTTCAAGTACCTATTTATTATCTTTTACAAAAAGAATATTGATGATTTCAATTTAACATCAAACTAAAATACTACTTATGATATCAACTTAAGACGAGAAAAAACCTCGATTCATTTAATTTCAATTTGTACGTGTGGGTGCTTCGATTGTTGGAGTACCTATTTATTATCTTTTACAAATATAATATTGATGATTTCAATTTAACATCAAACTAAAATACTACTTTTTTATCATAAATAAGCTTTGTTCAGTCTTTTCCATTTTATATTATAACTGGTGGCCCGCCTTCGCTTCGCTTCGGTGTAGAGCTGTAATGTAGACTAAAATGTCTCTTCATATAATTATAAATATAAACTGAAAATGGTATATTTGCCTTTTTCAAACTTCTATTGACATCACGTCACTCAATTGTTTTGCCCTCCCGGAACCTCTCCACTGACATTTGAAATTTACGGTATGGTATTAAATTCAAATTGACTTTGAAGTATTATTACGAATAGTTTGTATGGGAGTATAGAAAATTGTTATTTTTGGAATTTTTAGGCATTTATTTTTATTTTTCTCTGCGTAACAACCATCCGCGTACTTCAATAACATTAATTAAAAAAAAAGAATTATCGAAGTCGGTTCAGCTGGTCTCGAGATTTGCGCTTAGCAACACATTCAGCGATTCATTTTTATATCTCTTATCTATTAGACAAGTCCGTCCGTCTGTCTGTCTGTGGTGCTGTTTCAGCGGCCAAACCGTAAGAGATAGATAAAGAGAATATTTAAGTTATAAGTTAAGAATAGTCTGATAAGACTACAAACCGGATTTGAGTAACGTAGCACTTCCGGTTTTCGAGAAATCACGAATTTCAAACGAAACCACACAAAATCTCCAAAGTTCTCAATCAATTAAATACATTTCTTTTCTTTTTTTAAATCAGGTTTTGGTGAACATTTGGTTCACTGGTTTGCTAGTTATAGATTAAACGTAGTACTACTGCAAGATGACAGTAAATAATATACTTCGCAAGCTTTTGTGAGGAGGTGGATCGGACAAATTTAGAATCTTGACAATTGTACTAATAACTCGATTTTTTGTGTTGTAGCGTCAATATAATATCGTTTAAGCTAAGTAACATTTTAAAAATACTTCCTGCCTTTATTGTCTTATTAAATAACTAGCAAACCAGTGAACCAAATGTTCACCAAACCTGATTTAAAAAAAAATGTATTCAATTAATTGAGAACTTCGGAGATTTTGTGTGGTTTCGTTTGAAATTCGTGATTTCTCGGAAACTGGAAGTGCTACGTTACTCAAATCCGGTTTGTAGTTTTATCAGACTATTCTTAACTTATAACTTAAACATTCTCCTATCTCTTACGGTTTGGCCGCTGAAACAGCACCACAGACGGACGGACGGACGGACTTGTCTAATAGATAAGAGATAGGTCAAATTTAAGTGATTTATCTCCAGCTAAGAGAACTATAACAAATGGCGGATGATGCTAATGTGCTAAACCAATGTCATCTTAAATTTATTACTCACTAAGAAAAAATCTAATCTTATCTTATATAATATCTCTATATACCTATAAAAAACTCAAAGGTGACTGACTGACATAGTGATCTATCAACGCACAGCCCAAACCACTGGACGGATCGGGCTGAAATTTGGCATGCAGGTAGATGTTATGATGTAGGCATCCGCTAAGAAAAGATTTTGATCAATTCTACCCCAAAGGGGATAAAACAGGGAGTGAAAGTTTGTATGAAACTTTGTCAATTTTAAACCGATCGGGCTGAAATTTGCATGCAGGTATCAGAAGAATCATAGTCATTGTGTATAATACAAGCCTGAGAACAAAAACTGTAGTCTACACTTCAGCTCTACACCGAAGCGAAGCGAGACCGCTAGTTATATACAATTTTTTTTAGATATAGGTATATACTCAAAGTAAAAAATAAGTATATTTTTTTCAGTAGACATGTTTATAATGCACATGACAGTTTGTGGTAAAAGGGCAAAATTTAATATCCGACCGGAAACTCAACGATCTGCTTTGCAAGGTTGCAAGATCGGTCAGACTCCAGACACAATTTTGTCATAAAAATTACGTTATAAAATATCTTTCTTGTGAAAAACCGAAGACACGACCGAGACAAAATCGTACACAGATCATAGTTTTCTGTTGGTAGTTAACTTCAATCTTCAAAAGCCAATATAAGAGACTAGCAAACCAGTGAACCAAATGTTCACCAAAACCTGATTTTAAAAAAAATGAATTTAATTAATTGAGAACTTCGGAGATTTTGTGTGGTTTCGTTTGAAATTCGTGATTTCTCGAAAACCGGAAGTGCTACGTTACTCAAATCCGGTTTGTAGTCTTATCAGACTATTCTTAACTTATAACTTAAACATTCTCTTTATCTATCTCTTACGGCTTGGCCGCTGAAACAGCACCACAGACGGACGGACGGACGGACTTGTCTAATAGATAAGAGATAATATATGAATTTTCTAAAAGAGAAGTAGCTGAGAATCGTAGCACTAAATAATTGTTAAATTTTAATTTAATTTGACATATATGTGTTTTTAAATGTTAAAATATTAAGAAAATTTTACTAGAAAAAAATTGACCCGGACCAGCCAGCAGACGGGCTCTGGTCCGCGTGATTTTTTTCTAGTAAAATTTTCTTTAGATTTAAACATCAAGCAGTTAAATGCTTAAGAAATAAAACATATAACTGTAAGTATATTAATTATTTGATGTGTTTTTAGGGTTCCGTACCTCAAAAGGAAAAAAACGGAACCCTTATAGGATCACTTTGTTGTCCGTCCGTCCGTCTGTCAAGACCATTTTTCTCAGGAACGCGTGGAGGTATCTAACTGAAATTCATATCTAACTAGCAAACCAGTGAACCAAATGTTCACCAAAACCTGATTTAAAAAAAAAATGTATTTAATTAATTGAGAACTTCGGAGATTTTGTGTGGTTTCGTTTGAAATTCGTGATTTCTCGAAAACCGGAAGTGCTACGTTACTCAAATCCGGTTTGTGTAGTCTTATCAGACTATTCTTAACTTATAACTTAAATATTCTCTTTATCTATCTCTTACGGTTTGGCCGCTGTAACAGCACCACAGACGGACGGACGGACGTGTCTAATAGATAAGAGATACTCAGGTCTACTGTCCCTTGCAGCTGTGAAATTTACACAAATTCTCGAAACTCGCACTGGAATCAAAACCCGTTAATTTAGAATCTTGAAATTTGGTACGAAGTAACGTCGTATAGTAGAGTTAAAGAAAAAATTGCGAAAACCGTAAATTTTTAGTTACTACATATAATTAAAAAATATTTTTGAAATTTTTAAAGATCTTTTCTCATGAACGCGTAGAGGTGCTAATTTATGTTTTGACAGACTGACGAACGGACAACAAAGTGATCCTATATCGGTTCCGTTTTTTCTTTTTGAGGTACGGAACCCTCAATTCAAAATTCAATATCGTTTATTCAGTCTAGGCTGTTACAAGCACTTGTGAATGTCGAAAAGCTACGCCATCGGTTCGCAAATCTACGGCGGGAGACCTTGTACTGAGAAGAACCGGCAAGAAACTCAGCAAGGGCTGTTTTTTTCTCCCTGTATTATATACAGAGTCGTCAATTTGAAAAATGACTTCAATATGAGATAACTCATGAAGTCACTTTCCATTACAAATGTAAATTAATTCCCCTTAAAAGTTAAAGTCGACGCGTTATCTTTTTTTAACACACATTATCGACTGTGCATTCGGCATTGTATAGAATACCTAGGCAAAGTATAAAAAGAATAAAATTTAACACAATGCCTTTACGTTTTTGGCATTGTATACGTTGCCTAGGTATTGTATAGAATGCTGAATTGTACAGATTGCCGGTAACAAGTTATACACAAAGAAACTTTTGTATGGATTTTTCGATATTATCTAGGGATAGCAACACAATGTTAAAACCTCGATATTGGATTGCAGCCTTGTTCCTTGAGCTAGTTAATAATAAACTTGCAAGCTTCCCTTTGGCAGTAGTAACAAAGAGTACCTACTCTTTATTAAGTAGGAACTGTTTTTGATGGCTTATATTAGGTTTACTTCAGTACTTACTCCATAATATCGTCTAATATTCCTTGTTAAGCAGCTAACTTTTCTACATTATTAGGTACCTGATGTTACTTGTGCAGTATATTGGAGTTAGAATATTAAATTGCTTCTGGTTGAGGGGACACAGTATTAGGTACTTTAACCGTTTTTTATGTAACTATCTTCCGCCCTCTTTCATGTTTCTTTCTTAATGGATATTTTTTGTAAGAAACTTCTAAATTCTTCTAATCTTAGAAAACTAAAAAGGAAATATATATTAATGATTGATATAGTGAATTCTTCCACAAGTTATGACGTCATCAATGACGTCAATAGGGATTTTTTTTTATTTATCATATTGTGTTTGACGTGTGTTATTCCTCTACCTTAGAGAAAACTGTGGTCTTGTACACGAGGGCTTTATGAAATTCATTTTGTGAGTTTTTTTTTTAAATATTTCTGCTTTGTTGACTGCATCCAATATTACATTTATTTAATCCTCAGCCGGGGATTGGGGATTTATAAACTGACCTACCTGTACCTTTCGTCAACTATCATAGTTTTCGTAATTGTAAATTATGTTTCTATGTCCAATTTGGTGAAAACTAACCAAATATACTTAAAATTTAAGAAGACGCAAATGATTTAATGATGGAATTTAAACACTGTTTATTTGTATTGAAACGAAAACAATAAAATCAGTACCCCTTAGAACGAATTGTAAAACTCGTACTAAGGGTACAGTTTCACCGTATTTTAATTTCGTAACTAAAACCAAAGTTGTCGAGCTACCTTCGAAAGACTTTTATTGAGCGTTTGGTTATTTCATTGTTCGATTTTTAAGTTTTATTGTCTATGTATGAATTTATTATTTAATTTACTTAATAAAGTATTTTATTTAAAATTCTTGTTTGTAATTTTGAGTTTATTTATTTGACCCTAACTACCGTTAACTACCACCGGTTCCAAAATTGGGAGACCTTCCTGAGAAGAACCGGCGAAACAAACTCAAGAGAGGCTTTCTATCTCCTTCTTATGTTAAATTATGAAAACAAAAAGAACTAATAGTATCTGATGGTCTTGCAGTGTGTGCTCGGGGTTGGGATTTTATCTCCTGTATAATAGGTTCCCAAGCTGGTGGTATATACCAACCATCTTCCCTATTGAAACGTCAATAAATAAATAAAGTTTCGTGCATTAACCCGTAAAAACGTAAACCCGATGTGCGTGAAAACCTAAGAAACAAATATAAAACCAAAGTGTTTTAGGTAAAATATATATTTAAACGCTGACATTAGCATTATACCACAGAATACATAATAGTACAAGTGTTATACTAATCTTTATATTTGATTAAAGATCGAAATAGTAATATCTGGGAAAGTACCTACAGTGCATCAATAAACATTACTTTCAGATAAATAATCCAGTCAGCTGAATCTATCGCTATTTTAACTTTAAGACCATAATTGGTCATCACATTTTGAAGAGGTTAGTTTGTTTTATAACTTCGACTTCAATTTCATCATTTGCACAATCCCAAAAAAGTGATTTCCATTTCGTCCATTTAACGAATTACCATTTTCAAGTATACCGAAGTGGCATCGTTTTTATACTGGTTAAAGCGCATTTTTTCTTTGTATGTATATTTAAGATTATCCACGTTTTTCAAATCTCTTATCTATTAGACAAGTCCGTCCGTCCGTCCGTCTGTCTGTGGTGCTGTTTCAGCGGCCAAACCGTAAGAGATAGATAAAGAGAATGTTTAAGTTATAAGTTAAGAATAGTCTGATAAGACTACAAACCGGATTTGAGTAACGTAGCACTTCCGGTTTTTGAGAAATCACGAATTTCAAACGAAACCACACAAAATCTCCGAAGTTCTCAATTAATTAAATACATTTTTTTTAATCAGGTTTTGGTGAACATTTGGTTCACTGGTTTGCTAGTTCTTTTTATAGTTTAACTCGCACGCAAGGAGTATCACAAATGCAATGGCGGAAAGAGTACGTTTTTTTTGAAGGTTTTCGGTACGAAGTATATAAAAATATTTAGTTCTCTATCTATATATATAAAACTGAAAGGTGACCGACTGACATAGTGATTGATTTCGATCAATTCTACCCGCAAGGGGATAAAATAGGGAATGAAAGTTTGTATGAAACTTTGTCAATTTTAAACCGACCGGGCTGAGACTTTGCACGCAGGTATAAGAAGAATCATAGATGAATGTCATTGTGTATAATACAAGCCTGAGAACAAAAACTGTAATCTACACTTCAGCTCTACACCGAAGCGAAGCGAGGGCGGGCCGCTAGTTGCATATATGAATATCTTTTATCGTACTTATTGTGTAGGTGGTAGCGGTTATATTATATCAAATAACGCCACTGGATATTTCCAGTTCCACTAACAAAGGCACTTGATTACGATATTCTGCCGCGTTTTAAATAATGCTAATGAAGTCGCTACACAGACCGTGAACTTAGTTTCGCTTCATTTTAAATGAAAATATAAAGCAAAATAAGTACTTATTGGAATTTTTCTGTAGCCGTCTTCGTGTTTGTTAATATTCTTCGCGTATATTGAACCTTAAAATGTACCTACTTATATGTTTAAAGTTTGCATTGCCTTTGTTTAAGTAAATATGAGGAGCTCGATGGCGCAGGTGGCTAGCGCGTTCGGCTGCGATCGTTGAAGTTAAGCAACTTTCGCAGTGGTCGGTCATTGGATGGGTGACCAAAAATTTACTATCTCGAGCTCCTCCGTGCTTCGGAAGGCACGTTAAGCCGTTGGTCCCGACTGCATTTGCAGTCGTTAGCACCCACCAATCCGCACTGGGCCCGCGTGGTGGGTCATGGCCCAATCTCCCTATTCCATCCATAGGGAAGGTCTGTGCCCCAGCAGTGGAGACATTAATAGGCTGATGATGATGATGATGATGAAGTAAATATTTTAAGCTGTAATATTTATAGTTTTTTTTTTATTACTTCTTTATATTAAATGTAAAATATTATGACAATTCATTTCATTATAACTTAACAATAATATAATAAACAATTATACTATTATCTAATACTAGCTTAAAACAAAAAAAAAACAAAAAATATACTATAACAACGAACCTTAAACTAAAAACTTTAAAAAATAAAATATAATAACTAAAATACATTATTAAAAGGAGTCCCTTTAGGCAAGGTTCCGAAGATACTGGCAGCGTTCCCCCTTTGGATAGCTAGACTAATTCTTTGTCCGAGGTAGCTGCTAGCTTTTTGGTCTACTGTGATGTCAACTAATCATTTTGCTATTTCTTTAAAAAACCTTATAGCGCTAGGACCCCATGGACCAAGGGTCTCGACACCGAATGGGACAAAATCGTATTCGGAGCCTACACCCCTGTATTTGCATGAATATTAAATTATTTGTACTACTTGAATTTGTTTTTACTTCAGCATAGTACATTTTAATTATAATTAGTATGTAAGTACAAAAAATAATAATTACTTATCGAAAGTATTCTGATGGAAACTTTGATTGCCCTCCTCACACTTTCCGACTAAACATAATTTATTCTTACCCTTTCAGCCTAGAACCAAAATAGAATTACCGCTTGAAAAACGTTTAATCAAAATGTCAAAAGACATGTGGGTAGGGTTGCAACGATATATCGGAATATCGATATTATCGAGACCAAAATATCGATATTTAAAATTCATTGATATCGATAATATCGTAATCGGAAATTCCAAAGTATCGATATTTCGTAGACAAAATTTGAACACAATACTGGTGTCGATTCTGGCGTGATTCTCTAAACTTAAAACTAAATTTAACATCAGTCTCTCCTTTTCATTCTGAATAGAGAATGACAAATCCTTGTCATTCTCTATTCAGATACACTGTTGTCAAATTTAAGTTTAGGTTTAGAGAATGCTGCCAGAATCGACACCAATATCAATTAATTTACCTGCTATGACTATCTGAATTGAATAATATCGAAATAACTATTGCTTCGAAATCGCAAGAGCTTATAGATGTATTGAAAAAAATCTTGAACCCCAAGAAATATACTTTATATAAAAAATCCTGCTTGGCGCGATTTCATCAAGCGTGTTTAACGAAAAAGCTGGCTCAATGCATTTTGTGAGAAACTCGCCAACAAACATATGAATGTGTCACTCACCCCGTATTCTAATGTCAATAAAAAGGAAAAAATATCGATATATCGATAATATCCAGTTAAAATGGTCGATATATCGGATATCGATATTTTCCTGACTTCGATATAAATATCGATATTTCAAAAGACTTTGCATCCCTACATGTGGCCCCTCAGCCCTCAATTAAAAGTTTCTACTGACATCTAGGTGTCGACATGGTGTAATTTTTTAACGCAAACATTTGCAAACAATATAAACTTTACTATCTACACAACAGGATTTTGCTACAGTCCATTATAAAATGTTTGCCTCTAATAATATTTTATTAAACGCACTACATTTTGGAATAGCCGGCCTTAATATTTGAAACTGAATTTTGCTTAAAAATTTCAATACCTTTGTAGCTTTTAGTATTTCAAAATAACGAAGTTCAGTTTACCGTCCATTACACAATAGTGTTTTTTTTTTATTAACCGAGATTTCCAGCCATGAAAATGTAGGTTTTCGTTGAAAAATCTATTTTGCAATATTGAAAAGGTAATATTACTTATGTAGTAGGTACAATAGTTTGGTTGCGTCTAAAAAGGTTGGAGAAAATAATTTTGGCTTCGTTGTTGGAATATCGAATTTCTAATTAAGCTGTTTTGTATCAAATTTTTAGAAGATAAATGCGAATCTATTGGCTATTATATATAACTTACTAACATTTACAGTAACTTCTAACTTAAAGCTATTATATATTACTATAATTGCTATTTCTTCTTTCAAATGTTTAATACTTGAAAAAGTATTCATTTGACATTGTGGGTTACCTACAATGCGAAGAGATGGCGCTGCCTTGCAGCTTAAGGCTAGGAAAATTTCGACGCGGCTAATAGGGCCGTGGTAGCATAATGATCAGTGCATTCGCCCGGATAGCGAAGGATGCGGGTTCGAGTCCCGTGGATTTTTTTTTCTAGTAAACTTTTCTTTAGATTTAAACACCTAGCAGTTAAATGCTTAAAAAAAAATCATAACTTAAAGCTATTATGTTACATTCTGAATAATTCTCGGAATCGAAAGGAAAAATTCTTGCCGGTAAATAAAAAAAAATCCGGCCAAGTGCGAATAGGACTCGCGCACCGAGGGTTCTGTACAAACCTGTAGGTATATTTTTTTATATGATGTAACCAAAAATTTCCGGTTTTCGCAATTTTTTCTTTATTTGTACTACAAGACGTTACTTCGTACCAAATTTAATCGTCTGTGTTCCTTTCAATGACCCTACTTACTATGCTCTTACTAAATTTATTGAATATTTCCCTATATGACCCGATGACGTGGTTTTATTACGTGTCGTCCTGTCTCCATTTTGTTTTAATTCTTGATATATATATTTTTTTTATTTCTCTTCTTTTTTGTGTATCCAAAGGCAAAGAGCTGTTGTTGTAGAGAGCCTTATTGTTGTCTGTTTTATGAATGATTGTTTTTGCATGTTGTTTTTGTTTAGTGTTAATATTAATAGATTAATATCTTCTCTTATTTTGTATGTTAGGTGATTGTCTTGTGTCTCCGTCCGTTGATGTCCAAATTAGGTCCCTCCAGAATACCAGCGTTGCAGCGGCAATCCATTTTTGCCGTTGCAACATTATGCTGAGGTGGGGCCTAGTTGACGATGTACCTTTTGTTTTATGTTTGTTGTGTATTTATTGTAATTGTTAATGTATATCGTCAATAAATGTTTTTCTTTCTTTCTTTCTTTCTATATTTATTTTCTACCATAATTTCCCTTAGGTTTTCCTTGCTAAGTTTTGTGTGTAGTGCTGTTTGTGCGTCGTGTCTTTCTCCGTTGTATAGGGGGCATTCTAAGAGGACATGAAAGATGTCCTCTTCAGTGTCTAGGTCGCAAACGCATCTCGGGGTGTCCTTTTTAAACCTATGGAGGTAGGCGGAGAAACCTCCATGCCCGGTAACAGCGCTAGAGCACGGTAATATTATCTATACAGTATTGTGACTCCGCCCTGTCCTTGAAAATAAATGCCTACGCTGCGTTGGCACGCGGTAGGGCCGCCAGCCTACAGTATTTTATGTAGTTTGTTTTTAACGCGAGTGTAGGTAGATTACTCGTTTGTCTCTTTTTTCATCCTAACCACTTATTTATATATTATTCCAGATATTTTGCCCGATGGAAAAACCGAAATACCTAAATATTAGAAACAAATAACGTACTAGTAGATAGGTATATAAAAAATGGGTGCGTGTACTTATGTAGGCGCGTGAGAAGTTATCCTTCTTTGGCATCGTTTAAAATTAGTTTTTAATTGCATGCAAATAATTAATTACAATAAATTAATAAAAAGTCTGGAAAAGGACACAGTCAATAAAGTTCAGTTTTAATTTGAAAAAATAAATAAATAATCAAAATATTCAATTAAAATCGCTACTGAATATAATTTATTAGAACATATGTGATTTGCACTTGTATGAAACTCAAACACGTATTCCGAATATACAAACTAGAAACATGTGGATAAATATTATAAACTAGCGGCCCGCCCTCGCTTCGCTTCGGTGTAGAGCTGAAGTGTAGACTACAGTTTTTGTTCTCAGGCTTGTATTATACACAATGACATTCATCTATGATTCTTCTTATACCTGCATGCAAAGTCTCAGCCCGATCGGTTTAAAATTGATAAAGTTTCATACAAACTTTCATTCCTTATTTTATCCCCTTGGGATTTTCTTTATATTTTTTTCCGTAAGAACCTTGTACAGAGTATTAGAAAACTACAAAAAAAAACAGCCAAATCGGTCAAGCCGTTTTCATGTTATGTCGTGACAACGGAAAACGGGTTTCATTTTTATATATATAGATATGAAAACAGTCTCTGTTCTAAATTCAAAACTCGTAACTTTTCCCGATGTTTGTTGTACGTGTTTCCCGCGCTAGGACCGCGAGTGGCCGCGCATGCGTACGGTGCGGCGGGCGACGCGGTAATGGCAGCGCGGCACATGAAGTTGGTCGCTAAAGCGACCAACTTCATGGTGTTAATTTTTTGTGTTACAGATGCGCGCGCATCTTAAAATTTCACTCTCATAATTTTTTTATAACGCGCCTAAAGAAGTATAACTTCAAAAATATTCTATAAAGGTAAGACACCTTTCCAATATTTCAGGTAATTTAAAAAATGATATCTCTGGGTGTGTTACTGAAGAGTTCAAGCAACCAAAAACAGCAATTGTGCTGTTGTACGATATTGATCGTCGTTTGTTCTTTTCCATACTAAATTATGTAGGTATCTACTTAATTTAATCAAATATTTACAATACAAAACGCACGTTTAAGCACGGCTAACTGCATAAAAAACAATTCAGACCGTTCGGTCGTCGTTGCGGCGCGGCGGCGCATTCGCGACTGGGTGCCCGCCGAGAGCCCATCGAACTCGAGTGGCGTAGGTATGACTCGCTTTCCGACCGTTTGTATGAAGATAGAATACTGTATGATATTATTACCGTGGCTAGAGTTACGTGCCGCGACCTGTACTTACCTACATGTAATTCGTGACTAATTCAGTTTAGCAGTCTTTCAGTCGTCCGTCCTCAAGCGGTCAATCATTCTCTTGTCACTCTTTTATTTGTATGCAAAACATTATTTTACCACGCGGTGACTGACTGCTAAAATACACTATTACTCACTAGTAATATAATGGATTAAAGTCAGCCATGACATAAAAAGTGATTAACATAATTTAGGAAAGCACAATAAATTATAAGAGGTAGCTGGTTTCCTGCTCGAATTGATGCGTTCGTCCGCGGAGGTAACCTCCAGTGTTCGAAAGATCACATTGTAATGAATCTACCTTGTGGTGGTCTTGTTTAAGGTTAAGGTAAAAAAAAAAGAAAAAAAAAAGAAATTTGGTGACTCATTTCTTTGTCGTACTATTCGTAAGTGGAATTCTTTATCCGCGCAAGTGTTCCCTCCTTCCTATAATCTGGGGTCCTTTAAGAGAGGCGTGAAGAAGCATTTTTGCAGGCCGGCAAGGTGAGGATGGTGCATAATTGGTCAGTACATTCGGCCAGATTGCGAAGGGTGCGGGTTCGAGTCCCGTCTGCTGCCTGGTCCGCGGGGAATTTTTTCTAGTTATATTTTCTTTAGATTTAGACATCAACCAGTTACATGCTTGAAAAATTGAAATTATAACTATAAAAATATTAGTTCAGGCAATTTGGTTATCACAACGGTTCTATACATATTATATTAGACTCAAAGTTATTTAAATCCAATATGAGTTATTAAATTCAACTGCAACCCCGGATAGAGCTTATCCTAAATAGAAATTAAATGCAACCACCGTTCCATAATCAGCCAATGGGGATGCTGCCTTCGGAAAGTTTGATTTTCCAATGCAAACTAGCAAACAAGCCCCGCACTTAATAGTGCAGTTTAATTTTCCTCAAAGGCTTTGCTTCCTCGATCCGAGGTTCCGAGAACCTTAAACCGACGGAGTCTGTGGCTCAACACAGTAAATCGGATTCGAATTTATTTTAGAACGTCCCTGGCGATTAATCGAGACCAAATCATTTTTATACGAATATACATTTCGTTTAATCTTTCGCCCGAGTTTTGTTGGTACCCTTATATATATATACTAGCAAACCAGTGAACCAAATGTTCACCAAAACCTGATTTCTCGAAAACCGGAAGTGCTACGTTACTCACATCCGGTTTGTAGTCTTATCAGACTATTCTTAACTTATAACTTAAACATTCTCTATATCTATCTCTTACGGTTTGGCCGCTGAAACAGCACCACGGACGGACGGACGGACGGACTCGTCTAATAGATAAGAGATACTAGCGGCCCGCCCTCGCTTCGCTTCGGTGTAGATCTGAAGTGTAAACTACAGTTTTTGTTCTCAGGCTTGTATTATACACATTGACATTCATCTATGATTCTTCTTATACCTGCATGCAAAGTCTCAGCCCGATCGGTTTAAAATTGACAAAGTTTCATACAAACATTAATTCCCTATTTTATCCCCTTGGGGGTAGAATTGTTCAAAATCCTTTCTTAGCTGATGCCTACGTCATAACATCTACCTGCATGCCAAATTTCAGCCCGATCCGTCCAGTGGTTTGGGCTGTGCGTTGATAGATCACTGTCAGTCAGTCAGTCACCATTGAGTTTTATATATAGATACTAGCTGACCCAGCGAACTTCGTACCGCCCTAAAAAATAGGGGTTGTCCAGCGGACAAAATTGTGAATCTAAACCATTCTCAGATCCCCTTGAACACACACAAAAAATTTCATCAAAATCGGTCCAGTCGTTTAAGAGAAGTTCAGTGACATACACACTCACAGAAGAATTATATATATAAAGATATATCTATATCGTTCTGTATCTGATATCGTTCTGAGGTTTTTACACTCCTACTGGTGTACATATTTTATTTAAGTATAATATGATTCATGAATGCAATTAAGGCAAATTTTTGTCCATCTTTAAATTCCTTTTCTACCATACATTATGGACCCTACATAAGCAGGATGACTATAAAGAAGTGCATCGTCTGTATTCAATCTATTCGTCAATCATTTAATGAAACACGCTTAAACGGGTTCAAAATGCTTCTTTTTAATACTTTTTTGACGTTTCGCATCCTTTTCAGGTTGCGTCATCAGAATTATGAATTTTATTTACTTTTGACGAGCTACCTTCGAATGGACTTTTATTGGACATTCGGATATCTCATTGAAATATTTTTTCATACATTTTATATGGACTCGCCACACACGGTACGCCGCCGGTGGCCGCCACACGCTACAAATCGTCGTTGCTCGCTTCGCACCGGCCACATAATGCGCCGATACAAAACGCCGCCACACGTCACTCGCGCGATTCCCCACCTCTCTCTCCCTTACCTTAGTCGGCCGTTGTCGCGGGCTTCAGCCACTTTAGTAGCCGCTTCTAGCTTCTCGTAGCGGCGTTTGTGGCTGTGGCGTGTGGCCCGTGTGCGGCGACACTGAATGACACGCATTGTTTTTAGTGATATCCTTTAATAAAAGTCATCTCAACGCCTCTTTTTATTTTGATATAGTATAAGTCCATTTTATTATTATTTTTTTATAAGACGCTTTTTGTTATGACGTGTTTGTCAATTGCTTTCGATGTCATTATAAACGGATTCCACTGTATACTACTGCGAGAGTAGGCAGGCACCATTGAAATAATATTTGATTTTAAACTTTGGGGGACCCAAAACATTTCCTCTAGTTCTAGTTTAAAACACCACTCTGTCTTTGTGAACTGCTTAAAGTCGACAGAGATAGAATGAAGTTTTAAAACAAGATTTTGTTAAAATTATATTATGGAGTTGCAGGGAGCGCATTGTTTGGCATCAAATTCAAGTATAGACTCGTTGACGATACGGAAAAATAATATTCATTTCAATTGACACATTTTGTCATTATACTTACATCCCGTATTTTAAAACTTATATTAACTTACATTATTATCTGTTTCTCGTGTCTTTCTCACTACGGGGCATTGGCGAAATTTCTGTGTGAAACGGAAAAGCCACAAAAAAAAATGGGTGCGTGTACTTATGTAGGCGCGTGAGAAGTTATCCTTCTTTGGCATCGTTTAAAATTAGTTTTTAATTGCATGCAAATAATTAATTACAATAAATTAATAAAAAGTCTGGAAAAGGACGAAGTCAATTAAGTTCAGTTTTAATTTGGAAAAACTAAATAAATAATCAAAATATTCAATTAAAATCGCTACTGAATATAATTTATTAGAACATATGTGATTTGCACTTGTATGAAACTCAAACACGTATTCCGAATATACAAACTAGAAACATGTGGATAAATATTATAAATATGATAACCTCTAACTGTTTCTTTATTACAAAAAATAAAGATGTGGTTTTTGGTTCTACTACACCAATGGTCAAGAGATGGCGCTGTAGTCTCCTGAATCGCGCTTTGGTTCCGTTGTTCCAGATTAATAAATACTTTTGATAGGCCTTCACAATGCAGTCGTTAGCACCCACTAAATAGAGATTCTATGTCTATTTTGTTGGTAGATTTTCTTAATGTGCGGTAAACACAAAAGTAACGCATGAAGTTGGTCGCTAGAGCGACCAACTTCATTATGTTAAAATTTTGTGTTACAGTGATGCGCGCGCATCTTAAAATTTCACTCTCATCATTTTTTCATAACGCGCCTAAAGAAGTATAACTTCAAAAAGAAAAACTTATATTCATGGTGTTAGAGTCTGTGCGGAAAGAGAATGGTATTTAGATTGGAGGGCGCTGTAGTGCTTTTCTACCGTAGGTATATGTAAGGTTTTACCCCTTTTAGATATGATTAAATACAAAAAACCGCAAGAAATCACAGCAACCAACAAATCCGTATCAATACAAAACTTTTACGTTTTACAGATTGATTGCTGGGTTTCATTGCCAAATGAAAGCCTTAATTTTAGTTCCGTTTTTCGCCTTGCCCATTCTATTTCCGCACAGACTCTATTAGACAAATGCTAATTCTTCTTTATAAGCATTATTAGAGACAAACCCCATCTCTTAAAAGTCAGAATTATGATTAAAGCGAAAAATCGTTGGATATTTTTTATTTCTTCAAAGGAGGGGAGCGGTTGTGAAATCCTTATGGATATCCTAACAGCCGGCTGCAACGTTACGTCAAACTCTTACTTACTAAAACACACCCGTAGTACATGCTTATGGCCAGAAGGGCATTACAAGCTTCATCTGAAGCGATCATCCCCTGGGAGTCGGATGGATTAAAATAGGTACTTATGCTCCTCGGAAGTGATTGGAGTTAACCGTCTATAAGCATGTTGAATTCCGTGCCTGCATTTGACATGACTTGTTCCCTGTGATAGTCGGGGCACTTCTTGCACAACCGCTATAAGTACTCGTATTTATAAAGAAACTTTTTCCTAATCAAATATTATAAAGTTTTTTTTAATTATTTGGGTCATATGAACTGATGATTTGGCTGTCGCCTGATGCCGGCCTGGAAAGGCCTCTTTGAGGAAGGAGCACGCTTTTTACTAAGGGTTTTCAGTATTTCTCCGAAAACACTGCTGAGGACAATAAAATACACAGTTTTGTCGTACATGGTACAAAATATTCGACAAAATCGCACTTTAAAGAATGCGAGATTGTAACTTTAACTATTATGTTTCTTAATCATAAAAAAGCAAGAGCTTGTCAGTAAGTAATTCTCAAATTATATTGTCTTTATCACCATCCGCCTTTGTAATGTCCCCACTGTGCCCCACAGGGCATTCCTCCAGGGCCCAGTGCGTGGTTGTAATTGCTAAGAACTGCAAATGCAGTTGACCAACAGCTAACCTAACCTAACCTAACCTAACCAGAGCCAAGGTCCGTGTGCCAGTGACACCCTCTAGTTAAGCCGGCCCCCTCAGGTTCGAGTGTTCTAGAGGTTTCAGACGAAGAGGAGACCCCTTGTGGAGATGCCATCCGCCTGGAATACCTCTAGAGACACTCGTCAATTCTCGGCTGAGGTCCCCTTAGGATTTCGACGTCCCCAAATCCGGTGACGCTGTAAAGGTCATCTCTGCGACCAACAGCATACCCACAAAAAAAAGCTTAATAGTATTCTGAAGCACCCTTCCTTGACTCGCTATTTGGACTGTTGTTTCCCCTGGCGGCCCCTTTGGGGGAGTCATCAGAATCTGTATAATATTGACGTCTCCCCTAGGTTGGTGAGACATCAGAGCTTACTTTTGTATACTGATTACCCGCATATTACAGCTCTGTAATGTTTAGCCATACTGGCCACTTGAAAATAATTTTAATAACCATTTATCGCCTATTTTCCTGTGTACCCTTGGCTGTTCCCTTGAGGATACAGTGGCAAATTAAATTAAACCGCTGTACCCTTGGCCTCAAAACCCGACCAATTATTAGATCTGTTTTATAAATAAATAAGATATGATTATAAAGAAAATATAACTAGAAAAAATTCCACGCGGACCAGGCAGCAGACGGGACTCGAACCCGCACCCTTCGCAATCCGGGCGAATGCACTGACCAATTATGCTACCGCGGCCCTCACGGACCGCGTCGAAATTCTTTCTAGCTATTCTTAAGCTGCAAGGCAGCGCCATCTCTTCGCATTATAGGTAAACCCACAATGTCAAATGAATACTTTTACAAGTATTAAACATTTGAAAGAAGAAATAGCAATTATAGTTATAATTTTTATTATTTTTAAAGCATGTAACTGCTTGATGTTTAAATCTAAAGAAAATATAACTAGAAAAAATTCCACGCGGACCAGGCAGCAGACGGGACTCGAACATCAAGCAGTTACATGCTTTAAAAATAATAAAAATTATAAGATATGATTATTTTCATTTTCGTTACCAGAATCTCTTGGTCATCCTTGTACTTTTTTTTTTCAAAATAATTATATTATTTATAAATGTTTATGATTTAAATGTAAGCTTGACAAAGGGATTTATGGGTACTCAATATACAATTTTTAAAGTAAGTTCTTATGTCTGCCCCATCTAGAAGAGACTTCAGTACTATAGAAATCCTGAAATCTAGAAATCTCCCCTAAGGACGTATATTGAGCTAGCAGACCATGGTCGCGATGCGCGTATTTTTCCCACCCACGAGAATTTTCCGATATCGTCCTATTCTGGGGGTGGTAGCAAGGATGATCTGCAGGTAAGGGTTGATAATGAATTATTATAAACAGTGCAATTTTGCAGCAATTAATTAGCACAAAATACGCCGCAGTTTATATTCTCTGAGGAGCTCTTTTTAATTTTATCGTATTTCGGGGGTGGTGTGGGCGTTGCTGCGGCAATTAGGGGATGATAGGGTATAATACAAATAATGCTGCCCTTCAGCAACTAATTAGCAACTAAATATACCGTTTGTAAAACTTCGATCTCTTTACGAGAACCGAAGATACAGTATTGTGGTCTGATTAAGAGGTTAAGAATTAATTTACCTGGCGGGTGCGCGGCCATTCGGAGACGGGTTTCGCGACCACACCCGCTCTCTCGGCACGCACTAGGGGACTGCGGTCCTCATAGTGCGTGTCGGGTGACGGTGCAGGAGTATTGTCTGGTTTTTAGTGGCCCTGTTCAGGACGTAGGTAGGGTCCTGTTCACATCAGCGAGCTCCAGGGCTGGCTGAAGAGGATAGGGAGGAGTCCCACATATCTTCTTCTCGTTCCCCATTGGTTGAAGGATGCGTAAGGCATTTTCCAGACACAAAAAAAATCTTAAGAATTAATCTAGCAGGTCGCGACCATGGTCTGCTAGCTTAATATACGTCCCCTAGGGGGGCCGTCAGGGGAGATAACATTCCGAAGACGTGATTCGAGAGGCTTATAAATATTTAGCACTTTTTAGATAGTTTTTATTCCTTGAAACAAGACTTGTATGTAGGTGAGACGTATAAATGCACTTTCTATTTATTTCTTCTGCAACAAAGTCGTTCTCAAAGGAGTCTCTGATGCATATCTACATTGTTACGAGCATTCGGATTATGCATGACTTAACAAGAAAACGTCCACATACATAATATATTTTGCTATATATAGGTGAGACGTATAAATGCACTTTCTATTTATTTCTTCTGCAACAAAGTGAGGAGTCTCTGATGCATATCTACATTGTTACGAGCATTCGGATTATGCATGACTTAACAAGAAAATGTCCACATACATAATATATTTTGCTCTGTAGGTAACTAGAGCGTGGTGAGTTTCTTACATTAAAAGCCATGTCCTATACAATGGATCAACAGATAATAGGAAGTGAATTACAAATAATTAAAAAGGCTGCGATAAATTTCTGTAGTCTTTAACTTCCCGTTCTGTATTAGGAGCTTAGAGAAACGAACAATGTTTACAGTAGAAGTTTATTAATGGTGACGCAGATAGTTGGCGCGTTCGACTGGCGATCGTAGAAGTCAAGCAACTTTCGCAGTGGTCGGTCATTGGATGGGTGACCCAATAACTTATCACCCACCATTTATAATAAATTATTTCTAGCTTCTCCATGCATGCCGAAGAAACAAAATAATTATTTTAAATAGTTCGTTGTTTCTTCCCGCGGGCCCAAGTCAGTACTAGTGATGTAACGAATGTCATTTTTTGAACATTCGCGAATGCGAATGCTGATGCGAATGTCTGGTACCGACATTCGCGAATGCGAATGTTTAGTTTTTTTTTTAATTGGCGCCAATTGTCTATGGCATGGTGGCAGTCTCGTTCGAATTGCCGAGTTGATATGAACTCATCCGACTGAAGTGTCATTCCGCTCGCACCGGTCTTTCCGTAAATAAAACAAGTGAGTTTTGAGGTTAGTGATTGTGAGTGGTAATAGTGATTTATTAACATGAGTATATCGAATTCTAGTGAAACATGGACTTATTTCACACTTTGCGATGCTTAACGAGCTAAATGCAAACTGTGTAACAATGAATATTCAAGGAAAGGCAGAGCTACAACTTCTTCAAATTGTTTTTTTCTAATATTCCTATTCGCAAAACATTCGCAGAGATTTTGCGAATGCGAATGCGAATATTCGCGAATGCGAAGGCGAATATTCGTTACATCACTAGTCAGTACCAGACCGAAAAGTGGAAAAGGATACTAATTTTATTATGCTATTTGCCAGTTTAGACTTTAGAAGTATGTTTGTTTATTAATCACAATGAAGTGGCTGAACATGTTAGGGATGAAAAACACACACCGAGAATTTACCATGTAACATAGAATTTTCTTTATTTACACAAATGTTTCAAAGCTTCAGAATTTAAAGTCCTCGCTTGCGTGGGTGAAAGGACATTGTTCTGCGTCCATACATTGTTAGCCTAAAAACCAACAATCATGAAATATTATTTTCTAGGTTCGAAATTGCAAGTAAATGACTGTAAAAACAAAGATTATTGACGGACAGTTCTGAGAACTTAAATTATCAGGAAAACTAAATATTTTTTGAGGTTAGCGTTGAGCGTCCCTATTGTAAATCACTTCCCGTAAGCACAACATATAGCTAGCTGGGCTAATTGGAAATGAATATATTCGGTTTGTGTGAGAATATCAATATTGTTTCACTGTTGGTGAAAACTAACATTGTTAAATTTGTGTAACGGTTATAAATAGTGAACAGAATTCGAAGTACGATTTTAACAACCGCCTGCCATGACCTTTGTATAAATCTTACTAATGATTTATTATCGTTACATTAAATCTATTGTTCTACTATATACAAATTTAAATTAAATTAGTTATATATTTTTTTTTGCATGTAACTGCTTGATGTTTAAATCTAAAGAAATTATAACTAGAAAAAATCCACGCGGACCAGGCAGCAGACAGGACTCGAATCCGCACCCTTCGCAATCCGGGCGAATGCACTGACCAATTATGCTACCGCGGCCCTCACGGACTGCGTCGAAATTCCTCTAGCCATTCTTAAGCTGCAAGGTAGCGCCATGTCTTCGCATTATAGAAGAGGAATTTCGACGCGGTCCGTGAGGGCCGCGGTAGCATAATTGGTCAGTGCATTCGCCCGGATTGCGAAGGGTGCGGGTTCGAGTCCCGTCTGCTGCCTGGTCTGCGTGGAATTTTTTCTAGTTATAGTTTCTTTAAATTAGTTGTTTTTTTATGTTAAAAGGGTCGCAAACAAGCATATGCCCGCCTGATGGTAGGCGCCCACCATAGCTTCCAGACGCATGCGATACCAGAAACATCACTGGCACAGTTGCCTACACTGATCCAATCAGAAATCAATATATCTTTATTCAAATTGGATGTATAATAGTACAACACTTTTGAATCGTCCAAACATTTTTTTCCCTACCACTCGTTATTGGACATATTTTTTAGCTGCGGAGAAAAACGAGCGAAAAAACTCCACAACATTAAAAGTATAATGTAACAATATTTACAAATCATTATGTTGTTACAACGTCAATACAATCATGATTTATTTAATATAGAAAACCTGTTGGAATGATTGGAACAGTTCAAACCCAAGCATTTTTGTCTGTAATATAATCAGACACTTTGTAATAAGCTTTTTTAATAAGTGCTGTTTTTATACTATCTAACTCTTGGATATTGCTTGGGACTTTATTGTACAAGCGAACTCAAAGACCTTTAAAGTAATTATTGATATTGTGAAGCCTAGTAGCAGGCAAAGTTAGTTCATTTTTGTTTCTTGTATTAAGTGTGTGAACATCACTGTTTTTAAGAAACAAATTAATATTTTTTCTTACAAGTAATAAATTTTCGTAAATGTATTGTCATGCGACCGTCATTATACCAAATTCTTTAAACCTATCTCATAAGGAATCCTTAACTTTAGGATTATAAATTGATCGAATAGCTCTCTTCTGCAGCACAAAAATAGTTTGAATGTCGGCGGCGTTTCCCCACAATAAAATTCCGTACGCCATTACACTATGGAAACTAAACTAAAGTGCACTAATCTGGCCGGATCTACATCCGTTAACTGGCGTATCTTCCTTACGGCATATGCTGCAGAGCTAAGTCTATTTGACAATTTATCAATATGTGGGCCCCATTGAAAGTAAGCAAAGTTATAATTTTTATTATTTTTAAAGCATGTAACTGCTTGATGTTTAAATCTAAAGAAAATATAACTAGAAAAAAATTCCACGCGGACCAGGCAGCAGACGGGACTCGAACCCGCACCCTTCGCAATCCGGGCGAATGCACTGACCAATTATGCTACCGCGGCCCTCACGGACCGCGTCGAAATTCTTTCTAGCTATTCTTAAGCTGCAAGGCAGCGCCATCTCTTCGCATTATAGGTAAACCCACAATGTCAAATGAATACTTTTACAAGTATTAAACATTTGAAAGAAGAAATAGCAATTATAGTTATAATTTTTATTATTTTTAAAGCATGTAACTGCTTGATGTTTAAATCTAAAGAAAATATAACTAGAAAAAAATTCCACGCGGACCAGGCAGCAGACGGGACTCGAACCCGCACCCTTCGCAATCCGGGCGAATGCACTGACCAATTATGCTACCGCGGCCCTCACGGACCGCGTCGAAATTCTTTCTAGCTATTCTTAAGCTGCAAGGCAGCGCCATCTCTTCGCATTATAGGTAAACCCACAATGTCAAATGAATACTTTTACAAGTATTAAACATTTGAAAGAAGAAATAGCAATTATAGTTATAATTTTTATTATTTTTAAAGCATGTAACTGCTTGATGTTTAAATCTAAAGAAAATATAACTAGAAAAAAATTCCACGCGGACCAGGCAGCAGACGGGACTGTGGGTTTACCTATAATGCGAAGAGATGGCGCTGCCTTGCAGCTTAAGAATAGCTAGAAAGAATTTCGACGCGGTCCGTGAGGGCCGCGGTAGCATAATTGGTCAGTGCATTCGCCCGGATTGCGAAGGGTGCGGGTTCGAGTCCCGTCTGCTGCCTGGTCCGCGTGGAATTTTTTTCTAGTTATATTTTCTTTAGATTTAAACATCAAGCAGTTACATGCTTTAAAAATAATAAAAATTATAACTATAATTGCTATTTCTTCTTTCAAATGTTTAATACTTGTAAAAGTATTCATTTGACATTGTGGGTTTACCTATAATGCGAAGAGATGGCGCTGCCTTGCAGCTTAAGAATAGCTAGAAAGAATTTCGACGCGGTCCGTGAGGGCCGCGGTAGCATAATTGGTCAGTGCATTCGCCCGGATTGCGAAGGGTGCGGGTTCGAGTCCCGTCTGCTGCCTGGTCCGCGTGGAATTTTTTTCTAGTTATATTTTCTTTAGATTTAAGCAAAGTTAGTTTATTTTTGTTTCTTGTATTAAGTGTGTGAATATCACTGTTTTTACAAGCTTTTATATAACTTGCTATGTATGTTTGTTACGGTCAAATCTTACAACTCAATTTTAAAGCACTTGCCCTCAACCGGTTAAGCTGAAATTTGGTATGCTCGTTCAGTTCGGATGACAATGCATGATTAACAGTGTGACGTCATTCTAAATCCAATATGGCGGCATACCCAAAATGGCGGACCAATCATTTTTAATGCATTCCTACCATATGGGTATCAAATTAAAGGGCTTGCTGAGAGTAACTCGAAAAAAATGTAACGTTGCTCTCAATCCAATATAGCGGACTTTTAAACGCGTTCAGTTTGTTTGGCAATGCATAGTTAATTGTGTTCTAAATCCAAGATGGCGGAACACCCAAAATAGCGGATATTTTTTTTTCTTTTTAGCGCATTTGAATAAAAGTTTGTTTTTAAAAAGGTTTTTTTAACCTTAATTTATTAAGAAACAAATTTAATATTTTTTGCTTTTAATCCCCTACGCCGTGGTGTCTTGGAGATTACTTTCCCAGGCGGGCGCTACAATACGAGCGGAAAACTCGCTGTGCCCTACCTCTCTTGAAAGCTTGAAAAACATGAAATAAATGCATACACATTCAAGCCTTTAGCATAGCATCTCTTATCTATTAAACAAGTCCGTCCGTCTGTGGTGCTGTTTCAGCGGCCAAACCGTAAGAGATAGATAAATAGAATGTTTAAGTTATAAGTTAAGAATAGTCTGATAAGACTACAAACCGGATTTGAGTAACGTAGCACTTCCGGTTTTCGAGAAATCACGTGATTTCTATTTCAAACGAAACCACACAAAATCTCCGAAGTTCTCAATTAATAAAATACATTTTTTTTTAAATCAGGTTTTGGTGAACATTTGGTTCACTGGTTTGCTAGTCTCTTATCTATTAGACAAGTCCGTCTGTCTGTGGTGCTGTTTCAGCGGCCAAACCGTAAGAGATAGATAAAGAGAATATTTAAGTTATAAGTTAAGAATAGTCTGATAAGACTACAAACCGGATTTGAGTAACGTAGCACTTCCGGTTTTCGAGAAATCAGGTTTTGGTGAACATTTGGTTCACTGGTTTGCTAGTTAAGTTCTATTACTTAATAACAACCTCATCTGTCCTTTAGTGAGCGACGTAGAGACCTGAGTTTGCAACGGTAGTCTTTAGTCTGGCCATTAATTGGCCACCCATTCCGGTGGCCGGTGTGTAGCGCGATGGCTCGGGTGGTTAGCGCGTTCGGCTGCGATCGTTAAAGTTAAGCAACTTTCGCATTGGTCGGTCATTGGATGGGTGACCACAAATCATCTATCTCGAGCGTCTCCGTGCTTCGGAAGGCACGTTAAGCCATTGGTCCCGGCTGCATCTGCAGTCGTTAGCACCCGCCAATCCGCACTGGCCCGCGTGGTGGGTCATGACCCAATCTCCCTATTCCATCCACATTAATAGGCTGGTGATGATGATGTTGAAAGAATCTGAATATGAAAGAAAGAAAGAAAGAAAGAAAAATTTATTGGTTGCACAGCATACATACATTGAAAACAAAACAGATTTGAAAGAACATAACAACAAAGAAAAAAAAACAAATAATAATAAACAAAAAAACAACTAAACTAATCTGCTGGTGTTGCTGTGCAGGGCCAACAGGTCGCTGTCTCAGCTATGCTACTGTGGTAGTACTTTCGCAATACCACAGCAACGCTGATTTTCAGCCAGCGCCTTAATATCATCATCATCATCATTTCAGCCGAAAGACGTCCACTGTTGGACATAGGCTTCCCCCATGGATTTCCACAACGATCGGTCCCATGCTGCCCGCATCCAGCGGCTTCCCGCGACCTTTACCAGATCGTCGGTCCACCTTGTGGGGGGCCTGCCAACACTGCGTTTCCCGGTACGCGGTCGCCACTCGAGGACCTTTCCGCCCCAACGGCCATCGGTCCTGAATCTGAATATGAAAGGACTGAAATATATCAGAACTTTCCTATACACCACTCCTGTAGGTACTATTCATTAGAAGATAATCGCCACGTCTCTCATGAGACATTCCTAACGAGCTCCGTCCACCCACAATTCCTTCATATCTATGGAGTGTGATTCGTTTACGATATTTTCTGGAGTAAATATTCCCGTTCAAAATTTTCCTAACGTTAATTCTTTATGTATCGATGTACTTACATCATAGGACCTCGATTAATTTCATAAAAAAAATAGCAAATAGGGTGTTTTACCTGCAAACGAAGACATTTCTTTATTATAATTAACAAATTGCTTCTGTCCCGTCTGTTGCGATATCAATAAAATAGGACAACGCTTTGACAAACATTAAATTTAATTAACATCTCGTCGAGTTCGGCTATTTGAGAAGTCGAAGACATTAAATTGTCACCGTTCTGTTACGTTTATATGTTTTATACGTATCTATGTCGTAGGATGATTTGATAAATCGAATTTTCGCGAAAACGCTGATAATTTGTCAATGGCCATGACATTTCTCAATATTACTGATAAGGATATAAAGGATTTTTGTAAAAACGCGACTCGCATCAGTAACATTGCGAAAATAATCGTTGGCTTATTAAAATATCCTTGAGTTCATACTAGGTTATAACCTAACCTAGTGTGTGTTGTAATTGTAACCATGACGCGAATCGAGCGAGCCTAGCGAGCGGACCGCGGCATAGGCGAAGCGACAAGAAAAAAATTCGTTAACAGTAAGCAATGTCGTCGCTAAAGTTTGGCTAATTATCCTACGACATATACCTATAAATCATATTAAGTATACTTCGGTACAAGTTTCGTCAAATACAAAATTCCTGTTTCAGTCTACTTAATATTCCAACACAGTTTACTTTAAGTTAGTTGTAGCCAAGCAGGTTGATCCTGACCCTGACTTTTGACGAACGGCGTATACTTTTCTAAGTTAACGTCCTTATTCGTTAAGAGCTAAGGTGTTTAATTGCTTAATAAAAGTGTTGCAATGTCCAGTCCACGCCCAAACCCTTCGCTGGCCTATGACCATTAATAATTACCTACATTGAAAGTATGTACATAAATTGCATGTAATGGGCCATTACACCACATCGGATGTTGTTCTTGTGCGGAACGGAAACGCATAGACATTAATAGTAAAGACATTCAGAAGGTCGAGGGCTCAATAGATTTGTGAACCTGATATTTGTTGTTTCATTTATTCTAGTTCTTAAGATGTAGTGCTTATTTGGTCTCTAGGTAACTTTATATCAAACGGGAAATCTTGGACCTTGGGCAGATGCAATGACACCTAATGAAGCAGATTTATCGGCTACACCAGCCACCGCGCCTTGCCTACATAAAGGCTTCCCATGCCTCTTTTGAAGAGCCTAAATTCCTAAAGATTAAGTAAGAAAAGAGGGTGAATTAGAGAATTTGGCGACGCGAATAAAAAATAATGACCAGCTTATTTGTTTTAATAGTAATTCAACTCTTTTGATGAAAAAACACGCACCGGTTAAATAACATATTATTACACCGTTAATGGTATGATGTTAAACTGATACATATCTCGGGCTCATGCTGTCGCATCCTTGATGTTCTGCCGCCTTTAAGGCAAATGGCTATATTGATAATAATATAGCACATGAGTAAGTATGTAGATAACTACATACTTACTATGTTATATAAATAAAATCAATTACTTACTTCAAAGTTAGGTATTGATAAGCTCTTTTGAGTTAACAACTTTTCGAGCTCCTGATCAGAAAGCTTTTATAAGAAACCAGGCCTTTGCGTCTCTACTAATCATCTTCCTCGTATTTTAACGGAAATTTCTAGGAAACCATTTTCGTGGTAACACAGTATTATTAGATATTTTTACTGTAGTGGTGATGTTAACATGGGTTTTGGTATATTTGAGGCATTTTTATTCCGAAGAATAAATTCACAAAATAAGGGTTGCTAAGCATATACTTTATCATACAGTATGTTATGTAACAAAGTATCGAATCGGTTAATTTAACGATATTGCAAGTCTTATTTAAGATAGCCTAGTAAATGATTTCATCACATGTCGTTAATGTTTAGAATGTTAGTGAACTCGATGACTAATTTTACTGATTTTGATGAATCCCTCGACCTCACCTCACACACACCGCGAACACATTAGAACACAAACATTACTGGCACCCCGGGACATGAAATGATAAATGTTAGATTACGTTAAAGAAGCTAAAGGTCCCGCCAAAATTTTACACTTACCGACCTTTGAAAAGTATAAATCTTGATCAACTCAATGCCGACGTTAATGCTGTGGATTGGGAGTCTTTATCTAGTTTACCAACGGTGGAGAGTATGGTTGATCGGTTCAATAATTTACTATTAACGGTTTTAAACAAGCACGCTCCAACTATTAGGACTAAAGATCGTTCAAAACAGCGTCTGCCTTGGATAACAGACATGATCAAGTTAATGACTGATATACGAGAGAAAGCTCATAAGCAACATTATAAAGAAATGAAACATGCAGTCACTATTGGTATTAGGAATGAAAAACGTGCTTTCTTTAATCATTATATTAATTGAAACATAGATAACCCTAATCTATTTTGGAGAAACACAAAACAAAAAATATTGCCTAGTGATGGAAAGAACGAGTGCCTCCCAGATTGTTTTGTAGACCCTGATGCAATAAACAGGTATTTCTTAAACCTGCCAGGCTCAGAGACAGTGCCAATCTCGCGACTGACATATTACGAATACCATCGGCACCTTCTTTAATCACCGCCCTTTAAGCTCCACACTATAAATGAAACTGAGGTTTCAAAATATATATTTTCTGTGAAATCGAATGCTACTGGTTGTGATGATATTAGTAGGGACATGATTTTGTTAACCTTACCGCGCACATTGTCTGTCATTACTAAAATTATAAATAAATCTATAATTACTTGTACTGTTCCCTCTCAGTGGAAGACTTCACTCGTTACACCGGCGGTGCCAAAAGTAGAGTCACCGTGTGAATCTAAAGACCTCAACCCTATAAGTATGTTGAACCTTTGCCATTCCTGTTGTTGCCCTTCATGTCATAAATAGAAAAGGTCGTTTATGGTCAGCTTTTTCGGTATGTGGAAGAGAACAACATTCTCCCAAAACTTCAATCGGGGTTTCGTAAGGGCCGTGGGACTGTAACAGCGTTGTTGGATTTTACGGATAACATACTTGTGGAACAGGATAAGGGAAATGTCACGCTTCTAGCGCTACTTGACTTTTCTCGCGCATTTGATTGTCTCAGTATAACCCTCCTGTTATTGAAACTATCATTTTATGGATGCGACGCTGAAACAGTCAGATGGTTCAATAGTTATCTCAGTGACCGACGACAAGCGGTAAGACTCCGCAAAGAGGATGGGTCTTTTTTGACTTCGGGTATAGAGCTGTCCCTCAGGGGTCTATACTTGGGCCTTTACTCTTTCTTTTATATGTTGCTGACTTACCAACTGCTATAAGACTCTGCAAGTATCATTGTTACGCTGATGGTGTGCAGTTATACGTGTCCAAAACGCCAAACACTATAAGCGATGCGATTTGGATGCGGTGGCTGCCTGTTCTGCTGATAATGCCTTAGGTCTCAACCCACGAAAATCCAAATTTATGGTACTCGGTACGAGTAAACAATTAGATAGGTTCGCTTCGACAGGCAGTGCTGTTGGTGTCAAAGTCTGTGGCGAAGTTGTAGAGAGAGTCAGAGAGGCCAGAAATCTTGGAGTTGTTTTTGACAGCCAGATGCGTTTTGAGTCTCTCAGTATTAGGCCTAGTGGAGAGTTATTTTTATCGCCTAAAGGTTCTCTATAAGATACGTGGCCTACTGTCAGAAAATGCTCGCATTACCCTCTGTGAAACACTTATACTCTCAAGATTAAATTATGGTGATCTTGTGTACGGCCCCCGGCTGTTATGTGGGAGTAGGAGGTTACTGTTAAAAATGTAGTTTTGTGAGTCCCTTAATCACTGACGCATTATGATGACCACGTTGTCCCTTTCCGACCACTTGAGCAGCTTCTTTAGAACTGCGAGCGTACATTTTATCATTTTGCTTATTGTAGTGTTATTTAATCGTGAAAATTTATATTTCCTGTTCCTGTTAAAAAGAATCAACAACAAAGATGACATAAAGGATACAAGTTTTGAAGAATACTGCAAAATTAACGTGAGTGAATACAAAACAAATATATTTTGTATAGGTATATCTGTGCAAACAAGACTGCCATACAACATTATCATAATTAATTCAAGTCCCAATCAAGTATAAACAACGGTATTTTCATCATGTTTCCCGTGTCACGGTTAGACGATAAAAGTATTAATCAATATTGAGATCATGAAAATAATGTTCGCAAATCCATATAAATTTCACTGACACACGTTGCAATTTCTGCAATCAAAATATAAGCAATCTATTTCGAAAATAGACACAGAACTTAGTCCGTTTTTGCATCACTGTATGCTTTGATAAAGGTAGGAGAACTACAGCAAAGCACGTTCTTCGTTAAGTTTGACGATGGCCTAAATAAGAGGCATGTGAAAAGCCCCGAAAACAACGGCCAAGCATGCTTCGACTGATGAATATTGATTAGATGGAACGAGTGTGTGGCTACGTACTACGTGGCTATGGAGATTAGTTCGCCGTCTGTGGCTCTGCTTGTGCTGACTTTTGTGCCTTCAGGAAATGGCAACTTTATTATACAGAATATAACGAGCATAGATACCTATGTACTAACTACAAAGTGAGATGTTTAGTTTAAATTAAAATACACGTAACTGAGAATTTTGCTTAGTTTTGTGTTATATCAAAAGATACCTGCCACCATAAGCACATCTTCATAAAATTAGGTGCGGGCGTATTTAAAATTCGTTTGATTACAAGATCATTTTAAAGAATTTAGATTACAACATCGGCAATAGATTAAAAATTCAATAAATTCAATATCGATTATTCAGTCTAGGCTGTTGTGAACAAGTACTTGTGAATGTCGAAAAGCTACGCCATCGGTTCGCAAATCTACGGTGGGAGACCTTGTACTGAGAAGAACCGGCAAGCAATTCAGCAAGGGCTGTTTTTTTCTCCCTGTATCATATACAGAGTCGTCAAATTGAAATATGACTTCAATATGAGATAACTCATGAAGTCACTTTCCAGAGAAAGCAACACGGCTTTAATTTTTTTTGCAATTGATTGTGTGAACATCTTGAACTAGATAAAGTTTCTTTTTTCTTTTCCGGATATCTTGTTTTGCTGCTTCTGTACTTAGACAGACATGGTGGCGGCTTCGTAGAGACATCTAATCACTTGGATGTATCGCCAGTCGACTTGGCAACGCTGCAGGGACTCCTGGACAGATCAGATTTCAATGCCAAAGCCCTTCTCATAGTCTACAAATGCTAGGCACAGGGGCTGATTGTACTCTTCAGTCTTCTGTATAATCTGCCGCACTGTGTGGATGTGGTCTATGGTGCCGTATCCGCTCCGAAACCCAGCCTGTTCCGGTGGTTGGAAGTCATCAAGTCTTCGCGCAAGACGGTTCGTGATCACTCTTGCGAACAGCTTATAGACGTGGCTTAGAAGGGATATGGGTCGATAGTTCTTAAGTAGGGTCTTGTCCCTCTTTTTAAAGAACAAGACGACCAAACTCCTACTCTACGCCTCCGCAGTTCTCCCTTCGAACAGGACAGTGTTAAAAAGCTTTTGGAGACTGTACCACGGTAATAATATCATACAGTATTCCATCTTCATACAAACGGTCGGAAAGCGAGTCATACCTACGCCACTCGAGTTCGATGTGCGCTCGGCGTGCACTAGGGATGGCGATTCTTTCCGAAAAAGATCGATTTTTAAATCGATTCGAATCGTGACCTAATGAATCGATCCACAAAAAAATCGGGGCCTATAAGATCGATTTCTGAAAAATCGATCTTTTTTTTAAGTTTTTGTTTATAATGTAATCAAGTCTATTTTATTAAAAACAAGATACATATTACAATTTAACGATCTCTTATCAGTAAAATCAGGTGATTCGATGATAAAAAATATTTTTATTCAAAGATTACAAACAAACGTAACTTTTTTTTATTAAAAAGGGGAGAAGGAATCCAAATATATAGCCATCTCGCGATTTTTTTTATAATTAACCCTTTTACCGGCAGCACCCTTATAACGGGTACATTCAAATAATTCTAAATACTTTTTTGGTTTATACCAAATAAATAAAATAAAAACGAAGGTCGATTTTCAAGGGCGAAATATCGATTCAGTGAATCGATTCTGTACTACATATCGATTAATAAAATCGATCTTTTTGGCTTAAAACATCGATTATTCGATTAATCGATCTCAGATCGCCATCCCTAGCGTGCACCCAGTCGCGAATGCGCCGCCGCGCCGCAACGACGACCGAACGGTGTGAATTGTTTTTTATGCAGTTCGCCGTGCTTAAACGTGCGTTTTGTATTGTAAATATTTGATTTAATTAAGTAGATACCTACATAATTTAGTATGGAAAAGAACAAACGACGATCAATATCGTACAACAGCACAATTGCTGTTTTTGGTTGCTTGAACTCTTCAATAACACACCCAGAGATATCATAATGTTTAAATTACCTGAAATATTGGAAAGGTGTCTTACCTTTATAGAATATTTTTTATATACCTATCTACTAGTACGTTATTTGTTTCTAATATTTAGGTATTTCGGTTTTTCCATCGGGCAAAATATCTGGAATAATATATAAATATGTAAGTGGTTAGGATGAAAAAAGAGACAAACGAGTAATCTACCTACACTCGCGTTAAAAACAAAACTACATAAAATACTGTAGGCTGGCGGCCCTACCGCGTGCCAACGCAGCGCTCGGTGTAGGCATTTATTTTCAAGGACAGGGCGGAGTCACAATACTGTATAGATAATATTACCGTGACTGTACCTTTAATTAACTCATACCTAAATAAAAATGCTATTGACCAAAAAGAGAGTGAGTGGATTTAGAAGAGGCAACATAACAACGTTACATCGCTCGCTCGTTTCGCATCTGGCCCGCGTTACGTGTAATATAAACTCGAACATCATTAATCTCCATCTGACTTAAAAGGTGAATGACTGTTCCAAAACCGTTGAGTTTGATCGCAATTCACTGCATTGGATCTCGCATGTAGGTCGTTGGATATTGTTGGCTGGGTAATAGTCCGCCCTCTGTTTGGTTTTTGGCCAAAATGTCTTTATCTATTTATATACTGTAGTATGTGTAACGTACGCAGTCGCAGCGACGACGTCTGCAGTCGACGAGCAAATGACGAATACGCAATGACTATAAAGGAAGCCTTTATAAATAAACTAGCTGACTCGGCGAACTTCGTATCGCCCAAAAGTAATAATTTGCAATAAATTAAAATTGCGACTATAATTTGAGATTTAAACTATCCTATCTCTCAAGTTGGATCGAACTGCACGTGGTGTGCGAATTTTATTATAATCGGTTCAGTGGTTTAGGAGTCCATTGAGGACAAACATTGTGACACGAGATTTATATACATATATTAAGATAAATATTTCCAACACTCCCACCAATAAGCTTAGCCCCAAAGTGAGCACTGTAGGCTTGTGTTATGGGATACTAGGGTAACGGATAGAATACATATACTGATACATATAATAAGTATATTTAAATAAAAATACATATTAAACATCCATGACTGGAGTACAAGTGATCGTATTCATCACACAAACACCTACCCCCACCGGGATTCGAACCCAGGACACCTTGAAACCAGGCGTACAAACCATTTGGCCACCGGATGTCGTCGCACGATAGTTGATTCTGTAATAATACTAGTGACTCGAGAAACACACTTTTGGACGGAAATGTATGAGAATCTCTATAAACCTGCGCAAGTCATGTGACTCGATTTTAATACGATGAATTACCTCGTATTTTGGGCTTTATGTATCTACTATATAAAAATAAGTCGGGTTTTCCTTCCTGACGCTATAACTCCAGAACGCACGAACCGATTTCCACGGTTTTGCAATTGTTGGAAAGGTCTCGGGCTCCGTGAGGTTTATAGCAAAGAAAATTCAGGAAAAATTAAAAAAAAAACTTCTTTTAATCACCAAACGAAATGTTACATAAAACGAAGCCATCTGGTGGTGAAACGGAGTTCGCGGGGTTTGCTAGTCGTGTATGAAGATAAATCATTGATATTAATAAATTAGTCCACCCGTTTGGTATGAACGCGTGAACAAGAACATCTTTATATATATAATTCTTCTGTGAGTGCGTATGTCACTGAACTTCTGTTAAACGACTGGACCGATTTTGATGAAATTTTTTGTGTGTCTTCAAGGGGATCTGAGAATGGTTTAGATTCACAATTTTGTCCGCTGGACAATGTTTTTTTAATTAAATTTTTTTATGGCGGTACGAAGTTCGCTGGGTCAGCTAGTGTTTTTATTATATCTTTAGAAGTTAAGAGGGACGGTAAGATGGTGCAAAAATCTTGATGGTTCCTCAAAATAGAATGTTGTCTTCTTCACCGCATTATAATTCAGATTCAAAGATAAAGTATAATTATATAAAAAAAAAACTTTTATACTTTTGTAGCTACCGACTTCAGTTTATCCGATTATGTTATCTGTATTACCTAATTTGTCATTCAGAAGTTACTTAAGGTATTACGCCACCTAATCAGATAACTGTATCGTTTATTTATTTCAAAGCACGTAGTGATATACTACAAAACCGATTTATCTCTCTTCAATAACAGCAGTGTTGTCACCTTGGATTTTTTAAGGCGCCAAGTCAGAGGTAAATAATCGCCAGATTTCAAAAATTTGGATTTAATAAAATACACCAAAATCCGCTAAATTACAATTACATTTCTGATAACAAAAAACCCTAATTTAAATAAAAAAACAGTGAATATGTATGAGATGCTACAGAAATAACTGTGAGTAACCACATAGAACCACTAAAAAAATTTACCCGCTAGATGATGAAAATATACCACTAGAAGCCGTGAAAAAGCACCAGTTCTGGTGGAAAAACCACCAAGGTGGCAACACTGAATAACAGCTGGTATTAAAGTTGTCTTGTGTGGCGTGTGCCTGTTTATCTCCGAGATAAGTTGCACTCGCTTCCGAGGCGGCCGCTACCGGCAGTTACTTTAGTAGGAAGTAGTTTATCCAAGAGACAACGATGCGAAGTTTATCTCACACCGATCGGTGGAGACGCATTGCCGTAATCATGTGTTGACATTGTAACCTAACTATTGGGCTTGTTGAAAATATATCGATATTTTTTGTTCGATATATCGATACATCGATACAAAATAACCAATATCGAAATACGTATCAAAAACGATATTTTTTTAATTATTAGCGGCATATCACGATCTAACTAAATTCGTATCTAAAAAAATCGTAACTGGATCTCAGATTAATGATATTCAACATATCTATGATCTGTGCTGTATTTAGTATTGTCTATTATTTGTAAATCTTTTTCGCTGGTGAATTGGTTGTGCTGATTTCCATTATATTCTGTGAAGTGAGTGATTGTCTAGTCTTGTTAACGGAAGAGACCCTGCAATCATTTACCTGAGAGGCCCTGCAATCATTTTCATCATTCGAAAATATTGTCTATTTTTAGGGAGATAATTTTCGTTCCATTATTATTCCGCGTGTCATATTTCGTGAGCTACTGTACGATATTTTTGGGAAAATTGGTCCGATATATTGATGTTTTTTTCGCGATATATCGAAGCCGATATTGATATTTTTTAAAAGATCGATGTATCGATATATCGTTATTTTTTTTAACTTTCTACATCCCTAGTAACTATGTCCTTGTATTAGTACCGTTCAAGATTGTTGCCGCTGTTGTTTTTGACGTGTCATAAAGAAGTCTATGCGTCTATGGTGTCCGCCTACCATGAGGTGGGCCATAAGCCTTGTTTGCCACCCTTTGAACCTTAAAAAAAAGTCCCGAATTTGTGTTAGGAAAAGAATAGGGGTGATGACAGGGAACAGTAAACGAAATTCTATTTAGTCCGTCAGTTAGATGATCAAAAAATAATGGACAAGTATTTTTTCTTTGGGCAATCAACCAAAAAATTACAAAGTTATAGCGCGTCAAAGTTTGGCAGTAGGGGCTCGTGACGTCACTTTTGAGTGAATTTTCACATAAAAGTGTACTAAAATGTGACGTCATGCGACTTTTCAAATCAATATATCTCTGCAATGTTTATATTATGTGAGAAATGAAAAAAATACGTGTCCAATACTTTTTGATATTCTACCTGACAAACGAAGAAAAAAAAATTAGTCATCATCCCTATTACACTTTTTCACGAAAGGTATTTATTGTGTGTGTTTGAAAAACAATATTGTTTTTAATATTGCAAGCGATTATAATAAAAACATATAGCCCATGATTGTCCAGTGGTGCTCAAGGAATAGGCTTGTGTCAACTAACAATAAATCGAATGGGTTACAGTTTCTAGATATGAATTATGATATACAGATAACAAAAAATAAAGCTATTTATCATAATAATTAAAGATTATTATTATTTTTAGAAAATAAATTCGAATAAAATAGGCATTAGATCACGTGACGGCAAACACCAATCAGAAAAACTGACGTCACCACGTGCAAAACATTACTTGTGGTTGCCGTTTCCATACATTCCATTGATATCTCATTCATGTTATTGTTACTTTGATACAATTATCAGTTTGTTTTCAGATAAGTATTGAAAGGAAGCTAATAAATCCATGGAATTGGGATTTACCGAAGCAAATAATAATATTTTAACCAAAATTAAAAATTAATTGCATAACTACTCGACATAATTAAGCATATCATTTGGCAACAACAAGAATAAGAAGTGTTTATTATTATGAATAAATATACTGAACTCTCAAATAGACTCTAAATCATACCATAAAATTAAATCAGCTTACCTAACCTCAACCTATTGTCATTGTTTTATCAATATAATGCAATATAATTTATCCGGCTTGTATAACATTTTGATTTCATTGATTATGATGCAAAATACTTACATCAAAATGTTCATCACAAAATTATTCTTGTATTTGTTGATAAACAATGAATAGGTACCATCCCTCCTTGCAAGTTCTAACCATTTTTTCCGCATTTGTGGCATATAAATAATTTGTCTGGCGTTTTATGCTTCTCCTTTTATACTAGGACACTATACAGTACTTGTAATACGATGGATTCATTTTTAACTAAATAATTTTAATAGTCAGCGTACAGCGTATTGTTTGCTTTGCACGGCGTGACGTCATTCTAGACGCCATGACAGTCTAGAGCGTTTTCGAGGGAAATTTGAATAAGTTTTTTAAAATACAAAATACATATTGCTAATGTACTTTTTTATTTAAAATAATATTTTTTTGGGGTTAAATAAACATCAAGGTATATTATTAACCACTTTTTAAAATATAGGCAACTAGCCTATTAAAACGCAGTATTGTTTTTTTACGAGCGGCCGTAACGCGGCGATCCGCACATTATTGACACGATACCTCATAAACCGATCGTTGTTATTGTATGGCATTGTTATTATCACATCGAAATCTTACTAAAGAGCGTTTTGCTTTTATGAAATTAGAAATGACCTGTCACCTTTTCACACGTAGACAGTAGCTATTTATCAAGACAATGCGTTGCTCTTCAAAAGCTTCCTAAGCGGCTACGCTATGGTAATAAGAATTATTCACCATAACCCCCCGCCCTGACCCGAGACTGTAGAGAGCGGAGGTCGTTGACCCGGCGGGAGGGCGGAAATTCGAACTCCACGCGGCTGCGGCCACGCTTGCCTTGTCAAATTCATCGTATCATAGCGTACAACAATAGGGGGCTGTAGCCGGGCCGCGACCAACTTGTGAATCTGTGTAGCCGATACGCGTTCGATTTGATTTTTTAATTTGTAGTAAATAATTGTACGAGCGCGTTCGGCTGCGATCGTTGTAGTTAAGCAACTTTCGCAGTGGTCGGTCATTGGATGGGTGACCAAAAATTTCTATCTCGAGTTCCTCCGTGCTTCGGAAGGCATGTTAAGGCACTGGTGGTCCCGGTTGCATCTGCAGTCGTTAGCACCCGCCTATCCGCACTGGGCCCGCGTGGTGGGTCATGGCCCAATCTCCCTATTCCATCCATAGGGAAGGCCTGTGCCCCAGCAGTAGGGACATTAAGAGGCTGATGATGTCATAATTGTAGTGGTCTCATTATCCAGTTATTATTATATTACTCTGTTGTAAAAAAAAATCAGAAATTATTCTATCGTTACTTGGCTTCATATGTTATTAATAGCTGCCGCCAAATTAAATGAAAATGTGCCGAACATAAAACATATTTTACTTAAAGTTTTTATTTTTTGATGTGTGACATCTTTCCTCTCGCTTTCGTGTAATTTGTGGCAGTGATTTCGTGAAATGGGACGGAAGTGTGTAACAGGAAGTCGCGAAAGCGCGCGCTATTTGATTTGATTTTAGAACATAATTTTCAAATGGCTTATCCTTTTGTAGTAGGTTTTATTTCCTTTTTTACCAATAAAAGTGAGGTTTCAAATATTACACCTCATCAGCCAGATCCAGGGCGGATCCAGCTTTGGCGCCAGGGGGGGGGTTATATAGTCTGGTCAAGTCACATTGGGTATAGATTGTGAAGTGGGTACAGATGGACCCAGTCCAGGGGGGGGGGTCATATAGCAGACTATATGACCCCCCCCTGGACTGGGTCAAGTCACATTGGGCATAGATTGTGAAGTACAGATTGTGAAGTGGGTACAGATGGACCCAGTCCAGGGGGGGGTCATACAGTCTGGTCAAGTCACAGTGGGTATAGATTGTGAAGTACAGATTGTGAAGTGGGTACAGATGGACCCAGTCCAGGGGGGGGTCATATAGTCTGTTCAAGTCACAGTGGGTATAGATTGTGAAGTACAGATTGTGAAGTGGGTACAGATGGACCCAGTCCAGGGGGGGGGTCATATAGTCTGTTCAAGTCACATTGGGTATAGATTGTGAAGTACAGATTGTGAAGTGGGTACAGATGGACCCAGTCCAGGGGGGGGTCATATAGTCTGGTCAAGTCACAGTGGGTATAGATTGTGAAGTACAGATTGTGAAGTGGGTACAGATGGACCCAGTCCAGGGGGGGGTCATATAGTCTGTTCAAGTCACATTGGGTATAGATTGTGAAGTACAGATTGTGAAGTACAGATTGTGAAGTGGGTACAGATGGACCCAGTCCAGGGGGGGTCATATAGTCTGTTCAAGTCACAGTGGGTATAGATTGTGAAGTACAGATTGTGAAGTGGGTACAGATGGACCCAGTCCAGGGGGGGTCATATAGTCTGGTCAAGTCACAGTGGGTATAGATTGTAAAGTACAGATTGTGAAGTGGGTACAGATGGACCCAGTCCAGGGGGGGGTCATATAGTCTGGTCAAGTCACAGTGGGTATAGATTGTGAAGTACAGATTGTGAAGTGGGTACAGATGGACCAAGTCCAAGAGGGGGTCATATAGTCTGTTCAAGTCACAGTGGGTATAGATTGTGAAGTACAGATTGTGAAGTGGGTACAGATGGACCCACTCCAGGGGGGGGGGGGGTCATATAGTCTGGTCAAGTCACAGTGGGTAAAGATTGTGAAGTACAGATTGTGAAGTGGGTACAGATGGACCCAGTCCAGGGGGGGTCATATAGTCTGTTCAAGTCACATTGGGTATAGATTGTGAAGTACAGATTGTGAAGTGGGTACAGATGGACCCAGTCCAGGGGGGGTCATATAGTCTGGTCAAGTCACATTGGGTATAGATTGTGAAGTACAGATTGTGAAGTGGGTACAGATGGACCCAGTCCAGGGGGGGGTCATATAGTCTGGTCAAGTCACATTGGGTATAGATTGTGAAGTAAAGATTGTGAAGTGGGTACAGATGGACCCAGTCCAGGGGGGGGTCATATAGTCTGGTCAAGTCACAGTGGGTATAGATTGTGAAGTACAGATTGTGAAGTGGGTACAGATGGACCCAGTCCAGGGGGGGTCATATAGTCTGTTCAAGTCACATTGGGTATAGATTGTGAAGTACAGATTGTGAAGTGGGTACAGATGGACCCAGTCCAGGGGGGGGTCATATAGTCTGGTCAAGTCACATTGGGTATAGATTGTGAAGTACAGATTGTGAAGTGGGTACAGATGGACCCAGTCCAGGGGGGGGGGGTCATGTAGTCTGGTCAAGTCACATTGGGTATAGATTGTGAAGTACAGATTGTGAAGTGGGTACAGATGGACCCAGTCCAGGGGGGGTCATATAGTCTGGTCAAGTCACAGTGGGTATAGATTGTGAAGTACAGATTGTGAAGTGGGTACAGATGGACCCAGTCCAGGGGGGGTCATATAGTCTGGTCAAGTCACAGTGGGTATAGATTGTGAAGTACAGATTGTGAAGTGGGTACAGATGGACCCAATCCAGGGGGGGTCATATAGTCTGGTCAAGTCACAGTGGGTATAGATTGTGAAGTACAGATTGTGAAGTGGGTACAGATGGACCCAGTCCAGGGGGGGTCATATAGTCTGGTCAAGTCACAGTGGGTATAGATTGTGAAGTACAGATTGTGAAGTGGGTACAGATGGACCCACTCCAGGGGGGGGTCATATAGTCTGGTCAAGTCACAGTGGGTATAGATTGTGAAGTACAGATTGTGAAGTGGGTACAGATGGACCCAGTCCAGGGGGGGGTCATATAGTCTGGTCAAGTCACAGTGGGTATAAATTGTGAAGTACAGATTGTGAAGTGGGTACAGATGGACCCAGTCCAGGGGGGGGTCATATAGTCTGGTCAAGTCACATTGGGTATAGATTGTGAAGTACAGATTGTGAAGTGGGTACAGATGGACCCAGTCCAGGGGGGGGTCATATAGTCTGGTCAAGTCACATTGGGTATAGATTGTGAAGTACAGATTGTGAAGTACAGATTGTGAAGTGGGTACAGATGGACCCAGTCCAGGGGGGGGTCATGACCCCCATGACCCCCCTCTGGATCCGCCCTTGCACCTCATACGCGACTACTGTAGGCTCGCTCGATTTTTTTATATAGCCAGGTAGGCAAATGACTCTACCCCACCTGATGTGAAGTGGTGATAATGTCCAAACGCGAATATAGCCGGTACAGAAGTAATAAACTTTTGTTGGGACTCCCACGCTACTGTAGTGCATCGGGTATGTTCGCAGATGCCCACTTAGACGACTTCCCTTCAGCGATGCGCAAGAGAATTGCATCGTTGATGCACAGGGTTCGTGGGAGCGCCAATAGTATTCTCGATGTTATCGCAAAAAAACCGGAGTGTGCCATTCTGAGGCAGTGGGTACATACACATGTTCATGTGACCGGTGCCTCAGAAGGTATATATAAATAAAATAAAATAAATAAATATTGCTAACACTCACACCAATTAGCCTAGCCCCAAAGTAAGCACTATTAAGGCTTGTGTTATGGGATACTAGGGTAACGGATAGAATACATATACTGTACATATATAAGTATATTTATATAGAATTACATATTAAACATCCATGACTGGAGTACAAATGCTCGTATTCATCACACAAACATCTGCCCCCACCGGGATTCGAACCCGGGACCTCTCGAGTCGGCGACACCATGAAACCCGGCGTACAAACCACTCGGCCACGGAGGCCGTCAAATATGAAATAACTTTGTTTTTAAAATGTACTAACATAGTTTTTAAAGTTTGATTGTTACTAACATTTCTATGGATGTAGTATCTGAAATAAATTATTATTATTATTATAAACTGCCACACTAACCATCCTCACCTTGCCGGCCTGCAAAAATGCTTCTTCACCCCTCTTAAAGAACCCCAGATTGTAGGAAGGAGGGAACACGTGCGTGGGCAGAGAATTCCGCTTACGAATAGTACGACAAAGAAATGAGTTATCACATAGTCCACAGTCTTGATATAAATGATCACATAGAGGCAATAAATCCATTAATTTAAGCGTTCAAATGAATTCTAGTTATGAAGCGATTGTCTGATGTTTTTCCGGCCGTCTTTTTGTTTATAACTCAAGGTAATCTAATCGATGGTTCGCTATTCGTAAGTTATTATCATACACAATATTGGTGGAGTCCATCTGTGCTGTGTTTGATCACACATTAACGTCAGTCGCCGTGTTGTTGATAATGAGGGCTACCGTTTTCTGCCTCACCAGATGGCGCCACTGTTGAGTGAGGTCCTAAATTGTAACTTTTAAAGTTTATTAATACGCACATGAAATCAAAGGTTACTTTTAGATCGTATTTTAACACAAAAGAACCATATCCTAAACATAATAGGCCATGCCACAGTGACGCGCAGTTCCGTTTTATTCGGAAAAAATGGGAACATAATCATTTTTCTAAGCTCAAATTTTTAATAACTGACATTTATTGCCACATAACTCATATTTGCCATAATTAAGCCGAATTGTTACCAATTATTCACAACATTATTTTAATTAGAAATAAACCCGCGTAGTCAACCAACAAGCAGTAACATTTGACATTTCTGAGACCTCACGCTACACTAGCGCCTCTAGCGGCGGATTCATACGCGATTATATCCTCATTATCGAGGTTTCCTAAAATATGCGAAGCCATAAACAAAAATTGATAAACTCAGTACTTCCACAATCATCTGGAAACGATGTGAAAACACGGAGGAAGTTTATGGTCCATCGCTTACCAATATAGAAGAATTGCGAATTTAATTAAAGGGTTTTATTTGGCCGTCCCTTTAGTTAGCACGTTATGTAACAAATTAGTAGGTTAATGAAAATACCTACATAACCCGAGGGGTTAAAGGCATTTTGCGTCGGTCGGCAATGCCCGGCGTGACTTTCTGACTAAGAAGTCTTTTTTTTTTCATTATAAAACCGAAACCTTAAAAATGGGTGCGTGTACTTATGTAGGCGCGTGAGAAGTTATCTATATATCCTTCTTTGGCATCGTTTAAAATTGGTCTTTAATTACATGCAAATAATTAATTACAATAAATTAATAAAAAGTCTGGAAAAGGACACAGTCAATAAAGTTCAGTTTTAATTTGAAAAAATAAATAAATAATCAAAATATTCAATTAAAATCGCTACTGAATATCATTTATTAGAACATATGTGATTTGCACTTGTATGAAACTCAAACACGTATTCCGAAACATGTGGATAAATATTATAAATATGAATACCTATAACTGTTACTTTATTACAAAAAATAAAGATGTGGTTTTTGGTTCTACTACACCAATGGTCAAGAGATGGCGCTGTAGTCTCCTGAATCGCGCTTTGGTTCCGTTGTTCCAGATTAATAAATACTTTTGATAGGCCTTCACAATGCAGTCGTTAGCACCCACTAAATAGAGATTCTATTTTGTTGTTAGATTTTCTTAATGTGCGGTAAACACAAAAGTAACAGTAAGTAAAGTTAAAATTTTGTCTTACAGTGATGCGCGCGCATCTTAAAATTTCACTTTCATCATTTTTTCATAACGCGCCTAAAGAAGTATAACTTCAAAAATTACTAGACTGTATTTGACTTTTGCTCAGGAATGCTTGCCTCTTGCCTCCCAGTGTATCGGTGCTCCAGTTCCAATAATTACATAAATATGAATGTGTCGCAGGAATGGGATGGGCCGGGTCGAGTCGACTGTACGTGTACGTACACGTCCCGTGAATACGACGCCGCGCGGCGAAATAAACGAGCGGCCTTTACGTTCACGTTCTACGTTTATTATATTCATACACTACACATACGTACACACGGTTTGTTTCTGTGACTTTGCCCGCGTGACCTTTGCAATTCCTTAAGAGAACACGACGTTTTAGTTAAAAGTTTTTTATGTTTTCATTTTTTTAAGCATTTAACTGCTAACTAGATGTTTTGAATGCAAAGAAAAGTTTTACTAGAAAAAAAAACACGTGAACCAGGCAGCGGACGGGACTCGAACCCGCACCCTTCGCAATCCGGGCGAATGCACTGGCTAATTATACTACCACGCCCTTTTTTTTGATTTTTTTAGTAAAACTTTTCTTTAGATTCAAAAGTATTTCATCCACTTGCAAAATAAATATTATTGAAAATTTTGAAAGTATTGTACGTTAACAATAAGCAGAGATTCAATGATACGGAAAGTGTAGATGCACGGTAGACTTGACCCGCGTAATCTATAAATGAAAATACTTCAACTCAACCGCTTGGCAATAACTTTGACATTATCGTTTAAGGTTAAATTAAAGTTCATGTCATCTAAAATTAGATATCGAAAACGTCGCGAACAGAAGTTGTTGCTGACGTGTAAAAATAAACCCCACTTTCCAAAAATAGATACCGGCATTCGTATTATAAGTGTTCACCCGGTTGTGTTTAACGTGTGTCACTCAATGGAATTGTGGTTGCGAAGAGCGGCATTTAACAAAAAAATATTAAATGTAGCTTATCCATCCTCCTGCTGAAGTATTCTACCGTCTATACCACGGCGAGTGTTTAGAGGAGTTATTCTCCCTTATCCCTCCATCACCTTTTCTTCAGAGGACCTCGCGCGCTGGCCTACGTTGGCACCGACTTACTGTGGCCACTATTATAGATATTAACGGGATTGTTACCATTGACCCTGGTTTTTATGAGTCTCCGATATTTCGGCACTGTTGCAAGCGCCATGATCACGGAGTAACTGAAGTAATTGCGGGTAGATGTTATTGGCAGACATATCGGTCTACCCTCTGACGTCGTTTTTTACTGCGTTCGATACTACCACTACCACTGGTCACATTCTGACTATTCACTCGCATTTGTTCCCGGCACACAATACTCACAGTATCAGATATTGTGTGCCGGGAACAAATGTTAATATCTATAATGTTAGTGACCATGAAAGTTTAAGACAATATGTGGCCACTATTCCTATACGAACAAAGAAAAATGGTGACTGCACGCATTCCGTCGCTCGCAGGATAATAGCATACAGTTTCGGCTTGGAAGGCTGTACAGTATGGCTCCAGATTTAACTTTCTGGACAGTACTTCCACCTGCCCTTTCCAACAGGTCAGGGCGGCTCCTTAACGACAATGGTTAGTAAATGCTTGCACAGCATTACTCTGAGATCATTTCTGTGAAAGTTAATTAGGTTTTAGGTTAGTTAAAGGTTAAGACTGGATTAAAAAAATCTCTAGGTCAGTGCATTCGCCCGGATTGCGAAGGGTGCGGGTTCGAGTCCCGTCTGCTACCTAGTCCGCGTGGATTTTTTTCTAGTTACATTTTCTTTATATTTAAACATCAAGCAGTTACATGCTTTAAAAAAATAAAAATTAAAACTATAATTGCTATTTCTTGTTTCAAATGTTTAATACTTGTAAAAGTATTCATTTGACATTGTGGTTTACCTATAATGCGAAGAGATGGCGCTGCGTGGCAGCTTAACAATGGCTAGAGGAATTTCGACGCGGTCCGTGAGGGCCGCGGTAGCATAATTGGTCAGTGCATTCGCCCGGATTGCGAAGGGTGCGGGTTCGAGTCCCATCTGCTACCTAGTCCGCGTGGATTTTTTTCTAGTTACATTTTCTTTAGATTTAAACATCAAGCAGTTACATGCTTTAAAAAAAATAAAAATTATAAATCTCTATATTACTTGCGGTTCGTTTGTCCGCTCGTCTAAAATCAGTCCTCGGTATTGGGTTGCGACACGTAACTCTAGCGCTGCACAAAACGCGGAGGGGATAGCTGCGTATAGGCACAGCGGTGACACTCTCTGTACGTGAGAGTTCCAGCGTCAGTGACCTTGAGCAGGAGCGTGTATGCGCTAGGGTTGAACTTGGAATTTAGACTTGTGCCAATGAATATTTATGCATAGTAAGTTATTAAATGTAAACTGATTCAAGGATACTGGGGTAAATAATGAAGGATAGGTTTGATTTTATAATCAATGTTTAATCATTTAATGAAGGCACTATAACAATTGCTAACTTTTATATATTTTCTCCTTTTTCGATTCGTTTTATAATTCTTATTATTATCTAAATAATAATAAGATTGCGTAGCGTAGTCAGTCTGTGCGTGCAATGCAGTGCAACGCTATTATTTTACTATTTCGCTACTGCCATGCCTTCGGTCGAGGCAGTCGGCGACTGCCCTCTCCATGCCCCGCGCGCCGCGCAACGCCCCCGCGCACCTCCAGACACCCACACATAGCCGCGGGCGATTTTACGAGCACACATGCTTAAGTGTCGCTTCTTTTCGCGTAGTGTATATATTCTGTGGTATAGGTACGACTGGAGAGCCAATCGACGCAACGCACGCCCCCCCGCGCACCTCGTTTCCCCCCAAGACATCATCGGGGGGCACGGCAAAACGGGCAAAGCAAACACTGGAAACATTTTCAGACCCTTATTTGAAAACCTGTGGATAAGACCAGAACACAGAAATTTTCGTCATCCAGTAAGCTATAATAACATACTTAAAATCCAAAATTTCAAGTCTGTAGGTCATTAAGTTGGTGTCATGTAGTACCTGGTTTTGTACCCTTGTGTACCCTTCAACGGCCAAGTCACTCAACATCACACTAATATTATAAAGGCGAAAGTTTGTGAGTATATGAGTGTGTATGTTTGTTACTTCTTTACGTCTAAACGGCTGGAGCGATTTTATTAAAATTTGGTATGGAGTTAGCTGACACCCTGGAACAACACATAGGCTACTTTTATCCCGAAAAAATGTTAGGCTCCAGAGGGATTTTCAAGATACTAAGTTAACGTTTCAGACGAAGTCGCGGGCGACCTCTAGTTAACTATAATAATAAAGAAATCGCAGTAAGGAACCTTAGACTTGGCACGACTTTGTCTAGATTCCATTACTTTTAAGAGACTTGTAAGAGACTTGGCTAGTTTTTTTACAGAATGTTTTTGGTGGGATAATTTTTACTTCCGCGCAGTAACGGTCAGCGCTAGAGTTTCGTACCGTGACTTATATTAGAAGGTTTTGTACCTATCTGTGATTCGTTGACGCATTCATGTACAAAACTAGTTGACAGGTAATGGGAGCACTCATGGCTTTCTCCAACGTAAGGTAGTTGCTTTTTGTAAAATCGTCTGCAACATTTCCCAAGGATTGGATGTGTCCCTTGATGTATTGTGGGTAGGGTTGCAACGATATATCGGAATATCGATATTATCGAGACCAAAATATCGATATTTATATCGATATTTAAAATTCATTGATATCGATAATATCGATATCGGAAATTCCAAAATATCGATATTTCGTAGACAAAATTTGAACACAATACTGGTGTCGATTCTGGCGTGATTCTCTAAACTTAAAACTAAATTTAACATCAGTCTCTCCTTTTCATTCTGAATAGAGAATGACAAGGATACACTGTTGCCAAATTTAAGTTTAGGTTTAGAGAATGATGCCAGAATCGACACCAATATCAATTAATTTACCTGCTATGACTATCTGAATGGAATAATATCGAAATAACTATTGCTTCGAAATCGCAAGAGCTTATAGATGTATTAAAAAAAATCTTGAACCCCAAGAAATATACTTTATATAAAAAATCCTGCTTGGCGCGATTTCATCAAGCGTGTTTAACAAAAAAGCTGGCTCAATGCATTCTGTGAGAAACTCGCCAACAAACATATGAATGTGTCACTCACCCCGTATTCTAATGTCAATAAAAAATAAAAAGGAAAAAATATCGATATATCGATAATATCCAGGTAAAATGGTCGATATATCGGATATCGATATTTTCCTGACTCCAATATAAATATCGATATTTCAAAAGACTTTGCATCCCTAATTGTGGGATAACATTATTGATTGTGGCTATGCATACCAGTGCCAACTGTACAACTCCATGCGTCGCAAGTTGTTTTGGCACATGTTCTATGCTACAATATTTAGGCTTTCATTCTTTGGTCATACTTAACCAACCCAACTGCATTGGTTGCCGTATTTGTGACGTCATCAAGGTATTCTCTATTTTTATTGTAAAATCTATATTATACTAGCTGACTCGGCGAACTTCGTACCGCCCAAAAGTAATAATTTGCAATAAATTAAAATTGCGACTATAATTTGAGATTTAAACTATCCTATCTCTCAAATTGGATCGAACTGCACATGGTGTGCGAATTTTATTATAATCGGTTCAGTGGTTTAGGAGTCCATTGAGGATAAACATTGTGACACGAGATTTATATATATTAAGAAGATAAATAACAAGTAATATTACTTTATTTAAAAAAAAAAAATCTGTATTTTTTTTTTCTTTATACAAACCTTGCCCTGCAAATACACAGGCCCGCACACCGCAGGTTCCTTTGAAGGTACGCAACACAGAACACAGGAAGAGGTTAGAAGGGTGATCATAGACTGTTTGTACGGGAACCGATCTCGCCGGCTCGCCCCCACTACACTTCCACCTAATAGATAATAGCCAATCAAACGTCGCGACATCAAACAATTAAACCAATCAGGGCTCACACCCGAGAGCAACGATGCAATCAGAACCAAGATTTGGTCAAGTTATTTGCATTTGCTCAGAAATACTGTGGCGTGCCTGATTATTTAAATTTCAACTCGGTACCTCCACATACACCCTAGATAAAGGGTCTTGAAAGACAGACAGACAAAACGTTCATATCTATGCTTTACGTTAAAACGGAAGTTTGATATTTTCACAGGTTCAAAGGATCTCAGATTTGAATACATGGTCTTAATTTCAACTCGGTACCTTTCACCGTTTCCGAGATAAAGGGTCTTGACAGACAGACGGACGGAAAGAAGGACAACAAAGTGATTACAGACAAAAGGGTTCCGTTTTTTCTTTTGAGGTACGGCCTCCTTAAAGAGTTATCCGACGTGAAGTCGTTCGGAAGTTATCCGCGTACATACCTTTTGACGATTCACTCTTATGTAGCCTATCATAATATACATATATCGTACTCGTATACAATCTGAGAATAAGCCGAGCTTAGTTAATTAACAACATTTTGTAATATTGAAGTTTCCAAAGATCCAACAATAACAAAACGCGCGCCAAACCGTATCACCCACAAAAGTGGAGTTTCATAGAATCTAGTAATCAACAAGCATCGGTACTTAAATCGCCACATGATTAAGCATGGCTAGTACAAGCTTTTACCGGCCTTTTATCGAAGCGTTAGTAAACAGTCGCCGAATGAACTGCCCACTTTCTGATAGATGTTAATATCGCTATCAGATTGTTTGGCGGAGAAATCGTTTCTATGCCACTCCATCGATCCACGTTATGAAAACTCGAATGTGTAAGCTCGCGTCGTGTCCGATTGTAACATAGGGATGTCGAAAGTTGAAAAAAATATCGATTTATCGATACATCGATATTTTAAAAAATATCAATATCTGCTTCGATATATTGCGAAAAAAACATCGATATATCGATATATCGGACCAATTTTCCCAAAAATATCGTACACGAACGTACGAGCTCACGAAATATGACACGCGGAATAATAATGGAACGAAAATTTTCTGCCTAAAAATAGACCCTACTTTCCAATGATGACATAGACAATACTAAATACAGCACAGATCATAGATATATTGAATATCATTAATCTGAGATCCAGTTACGATTTTTCCAGATACGAATTTAGTTAGATCGTGATATGCCGCTAATAATTAAAAAAAATATCGTTTTTGATACGAATTTCGATATTGGTTATTTTGTATCGATGTATCGATATATCGAATCAAAATATATCGTCAAAAAATATCGATATATCGATACATCGATATGTTTTCAACAAGCCTATTGTAACATTGTTTGTTATTGCTTTATTTAAGTGTGTTGAGCGAGCGCACTGGCGAATTTAGATGCATTAATTTCCTTGTGAGTCTCTGTTATTTTTGGGATATCAATTAGGTTTTAATGAAGCTCGTTGTTGCAGTCCCCGAGCCGCCGCAGCCCGCCGCCGACGTCTCAGAGGAGCTGGCTAACATGAGTCCTCGCGGCTTGTGCTCCGGCCGGTTCCTCACCATACACAAGCGCCGCAAAAAGAAGCTGCTCACGCGGTCCCTGATCCGAGAGGCTGCACTCCTGGACGACCTCCAACTCGGTCAAGTGCAGGTGAGTGCTCCGCGAGAATCGATCTCGCGAACATTGTACCCGCACTCTATTTGTATTCGCATCGCGTCTTCGTGCGCGTCCCGTACCTACATATTATGTTGTGTCTTGTGACATGTTTGTGATATTGCTATGCGTTCCGAGTGCCACCGCCGAGGACGCGGCGAGCGAATGAACATATTAATACTGTACGCGTTGCGTTTAGTTCTTTGCCCGTGACGTCATCTATGTTAATCGTAGCGCCTATGCGAAATATTTATTTTTCGTACTAGAAAACCGTAAAAGCGATGCGTTCTTTTCTCTCATGACGAGGTGTGAGCGTAATGAAATAAAGGCGAATCGTTTACCTCCAATTAACTCGTTTAGCTGGCCTTCGAAATGATAAACTGTCTATAAATAGAGGCTTTGCGATTGTTGATGTTTACGGCATTATGAGGAAGCGAGACGAGTATATGCATAAACTATGTGCAAGTCGACACACATTGAGATTCCTTCCTGATGCAGCGGGCATTGATTGCCGGCCAAGAAACTGTCAAACATTCCCGCGGCTTTGTTGTGTACGCGGCCACTACGGTTCTGTTGTTGCCTGACTCTTGGGCAGGTCGAGGACTCGGTTGTGACGAGACTATGTTACGTATAGCTAATTTAGGGAGTTGTTCCGCTAGCGGCGCGATTGTTCCAACTCGCTCGGCGATATTATCGAATGTGTGAACACCCTGTATTTTAATAATAACCCTTTCTGCTTCTGTTGCAGTGCATCCTGAATCAGTCAGTCCAGTGGAGGTTCAATGCATTTACCTTAGAGAACGTCTCCGGGGGTAACGTTTCATTTATCTTTATAATTTTGGATGTCGTTTCTGTTTATAGAGTGAAAACAAAATAAACTGAGTCGAATGTTTTAAAGAAAGTATCTGTTGGGAAAACACATTTTTTTTTCTCAGTAAAATTTTGTTTACACTCCGTTGTTATTTTAAGAAAAGGATTTCATTTCCAATTAGACTTACCTTACCTTTCTCATTGATTCACGTTCTCAGTAAAAGTATCTTATTTAGAACTTTTTGTCGAGGATTCGCTCACGTGCCGTCTTCACTTTATGTTTAATTTGGAGAGCTATTAGGCGTCTTTTCATCACTAGGCAACTGAGATATATACGCTTACATATATCAAGGTGAGGGGAATAGACTTGAAAATGAGAGCTCGGATTGAAACAAAATCTTTAACGGGTCGTTTTTGTAGGAACCTAGCGAGTTCACAATATTACAATGTTGCGAGCTTTTAAACTTTTTATTTTTCTCACTGAATAGGTGCTTAACTACCTTCAGCATAGCTCCGTGATTGTTGTTTGTTTCAGTGCACACTATAAAAGCTGTTTATTTAAACTGTAAAAATTGTATGCAATCAATACCGTTGCTCATCATCAATTTATGAAGCGAACTAGAAATTACGTCTACAGAAACAGTTAAACCGCTAGCTTTTATACTATTTATAGAATTTCAGTTTCGCATTGAATTTTATAAAATAAACTTGTGTCTACGGTTCTCTTTAGAAATGCTTAAAGGACAATTGTCTAGCTAGCTTAAAATTGTTAGTTAGTTATTTTTAAATACTTGATACCTACAAATATTGCTGTGAGTCCAGCAGTTTGAATATAATGAATCGATTCAAGTGAGTAATGTAATTTAGTGTCAATTGTGTCTCTTGAGGGCACTAAACAACGATATTAAATACCCTAGTTACACCACATGCGCTCAAAATGTATCCTATCAAGAAGTGCTTGAACACGACTCAAGCACTTCTTGGTTCACAGTCACGCGCGGACCGTTGAAAAGTCAACATGCCGCTGAGCTCCGTGAAAAAATGCGAACTAAATACTGATAGTATGTAAAATGACGTTTTTTCGACAGGTATCTAATCAATGTTTGTTAATTTAACGCATTACCAGCAAATTTTGTTAAATAACTACTTAAATACTTACTATGAACTGATTTAATAGAAAATATTTGCGATATTAAAATGCATGGTCGGTAATATATCCGTCTCTTTTCTTCGCGGTCCGTATCTGCTATATTGATAACAGCGCATTCAGAATTGCGCGTAGTGTCAAAGAAATAAGGTCTATACTCTTCCGTATATAGCAATAAGTCGTAAAATTTTACGAGCTTACATCTCGGACTGTCATAACTCTTTGACCCATGCGTTTTAATTAGGACCTTATACAGTATGCTTTAAAGTTGATTTTCAATGTTTAAATAATGCCTTATATTGTTAAGACTACGTGATCATCGTACAGAGCTCCGTTGATCGTCCAATGTACCTTTTGGACAGGTTCCGGGCATGATTTTATTCGTGTTGGTGTATCTAGGGTAAAAAAAAATGCAGTACGATAAAGTACTTTTATGATGACTTCAAAGACTAATTTTATAATATCGATACAAGTCTAGACTAGAGTTGCCTGCCTAACGTCTTATAATCTCTTGTAGTAACTCGATAAAATGATACTTTTCATAGTGAGTAAGTAATCATCAATAATCACAACCAAACAATCTAACTAGTTCAAGTTCAGTCTGATTCATTAGCAGCTTGGTTGCTTTTTTGTGAATAAAATCTTCACATTAAAAAATTAAGCAGTTTAATGCCAACATAAAAATATTATGAAAAATTAACAAGGATAGTTTCTGTGAAATTATTACCTACTGTAAAAAAAGCTGTAGTTTTTTTTATGTAAATTTTTTATAATTTGTAATTTTTATGTAATGAGTACCCACCAATCCGCACTGGGCCCGCGCGGTGGGTCATGGCCCAATCTCCCTATTCCATCCATAGAGAAGGCCTGTGCCCCAGCAGTGGGGCATTAATAGGCTGATGATGATGATGATGTAATGAGTGTGTATTCTGTTGGTCACTGATGACCTTTATTACAGCGTCACCGGGGGGCAATCGTCTAACGGGATTGCTATGGATAGCCATCCCGTTAGACGATTGGAAAGTTGTTGGTCGTCAGAATTAACAAAATAAAATCGTAAGCGATAGCGCTATCGCGTCATCATCTCGTCATCATAGAAGATTTTCAAATACCTCACGCTCATTTTCTTTAAAATAGTTATTTGGTACCAATTAGAGATGGGCCTACTAACCGACTAGCCGACTAATCGGTTTCCGAATGAGGGTTATCGCGTATGAATCCGCCGCTAGAGGCGCTAGTGTAGCGTGAGGTCTCCGAAATGTCAAATGTTATTGCTTGTTGGTTGACTACGCGGGTTTATTTTTAATTAAAATAATGTTGTGAATAATTGGTAACAATTCGGCTTAATTATGGCAAATATGAGTTATGTGGCAATGAATGTCAGTTATTAAAAATTTGAGCTTAGAAAAATGATTATGTCCCCATTTTTTCCGAATAAAACGGAACTGCGCGCCACTGTGGCATGGCCTATTATGTTTAGGATATGGTTCTTTTGTGTCAAAATACGATCTAAATGTAACCTTTGATTTCATGTGCGTATTAATAAACTTTAAAAGTTACAATTTAGGACCTCGCTCAACAGTGGCGCCATCTGGTGAGGCAGAAAACGGTAGCCCTCATTGCCGACTAGTCGGCCGACTATTCTGCAATACCGATCATTCTAATACCTATCTTAGTAAGGTGTTCGGAATATGTCGTCACTACTTGGCTTGCTCACGCACGACACGAGTCTCCCAAATCGAGCCGGAATATTCACGTTCCAACATCACAATTTGGCATCGTTTAAAATTAGTTTTTAATTGCATGCAAATAATTAATTACAATAAATTAATAAAAAGTCTGGAAAAGGACACAGTCAATAAAGTTCAGTTTTAATTTGAAAAAATAAATAAATAATCAAAATATTCAATTAAAATCGCTACGGAATATAATTTATTAGAACATATGTGATTTGCACTTGTATGAAACTCAAACACGTATTCCGAATATACAAACTAGAAACATGTGGATAAATATTATAAATATGAATACCTATAACTACACTACTATACTATATACTTTATTACAAAAAATAAAGATGTGGTTTTTGGTTCTACTACACCAATGGTCAAGAGATGGCGCTGTAGTCTCCTGAATCGCGCTTTGGTTCCGTTGTTCCAGATTAATAAATACTTTTGATAGGCCATCACAATGCAGTCGTTAGCACCCACTAAATAGAGATTCTATTTCTATTTTGTTGGTAGATTTTCTTAATGTGCGGTAAACACAAAAGTAACGCATGAAGTTGGTCGCTAAAGCTGACCAACTAAAAGACCAACTTCATGCTGTTAAAATTTTGTGTTACAGTGATGCGCGCGCATCTTAATATTTCACTCTCATCATTTTTTCATAACGCGCCTAAAGAAGTATAACTTCAAAAACTATTTTCAGTAATTGCTAACCGATTAACTGTGAAACCGCACTTCAGCACCACTGGTCGCCGCGAGATGGCCCTCGCCTATTTGCAAACGTACATAAATACCTGACAACCATTGCGTACCAATTAATCTCTAATGAATCCGATTAACAGAACTGAAGGCCTACTCTATTTCAACGAAAAACTAAATTTCGATCGAAATTTCGCACGTTTCCTACTCTGTTTCCTTTTCATTACGAAAATTCGTTCGTCCGAAAGTAGTTTGACAATTAAATTCTCCAAGCCTACTCTAATTCACAAAACTTTCAAACTAAAAGTTGATTATCTAATATATCAAATTCTCGTGTCGCGGTGTTTGTGGTTAAACTCCTCCGAAACGGCTTGACCGATTTTCGTGAAATTTTGTGTGCTTATTGGGTAGGTCTGAGAATCGGATGTAATCTATTTTTCATCCCCCTAAATGTTAAGGGTAATCCACCCCTAATTTTTTTTTCAATTTTAGATATATATATATTTTTTAATTTTTTTATGATACATCATACAAAAATACATACATCCCTAAATTTTCAACTTTCTACCACCAACCCCTATTTTTTTATGGCGGTACGATGTTCGCTGGGTCAGTTAGTCTAATTTATAAAATTCTCGTGTCGCGGTGTTTGTGGTTAAACTCCTCCGAAACGGCTTTCCCGATTCTCATGAAATTTTGTGTGCATATTGGGTAGGTCTGAGAATCGAACAACATCTATTTTTCATCCCCCTAAATGTTAAGGGTAATTAATCCACCCTAAATTTTTCTTTTCAATTTTAGTATTTTTTTTTTATTTTTTTTTATGATACATCGTACACAAATACATACAACCCTAAATTTTCACCCTTCTTTCACCAACCCCTATTTTTTTATGGCGGTACGAAGTTCGCTGGGACAGCTAGTGACATATAATTGTTCGAAATTTTAACCTCAAATTGATGAAATGAAAAATGTTACCATTTCATTTTTGTTTTTGAACTTTTGTTTAAATTATAGGTACCTAAAATGACTGCTAGAGTATTTTTAATTAAGGCTGCAAGCATGAGGAATATTTTTTAGCATGTCAAATTAACAAATACACCAAATTTTTAATTAATTATTATATGTTTTTAAGCATTTAACAGATGGAGATACAGGATCTCTTTTACGCGTATAGCGCTGTCCCGCATGCTGGATCCAGCAAGATGGATAGTGTGTAGAGGACTAAAGGAAAAGTTTTAATAGAAAAAAAAATGTATTCCCAATACTTCAAAGTTTTAAACGACAAATTTAGGTTGACATTTAATGAAGTGCATGAACTCTACAAATTAGTCGGCTAACACTGTCAAAGAAGGTTCTTTTAATGTGATCAAACATTTTGTATTAAAGTAATACTAGCAAACCAGTGAACCAAATGTTCACCAAAACCTGATTTCTCGAAAACCGGAAGTGCTACGTTACTCAAATCCGGTTTGTAGTCTTATCAGACTATTCTTAACTTATAACTTAAATATTCTCTTTATCTCTTACGGTTTGGCCGCTGAAACAGCACCACAGACAGACGGACTTGTCTAATAGATAAGAGATTGTTTCCAAGTAAAAAAGGTAATCTAAAAAGTGGAGATAAAAGAACTCAACAAACATGACTCATTCCATTCGTTCACGAAAATTGTCTGTGATTCCGAACTTTATGTGCGTATTCGAAAATGAAATAGAGTTATTGGAGAAATTTCGTTTAAAATTAGTTCGTTACCGAAATTTCGTTTCGGAGAAAGAGAGTAGAGTGCCTGAACACTTGTCGCTCGTGTTACTTATTAATAGGTACTAGCAAACCAGTGAACCAAATGTTCACCAAAACCTGATTAAAAAAAAATGTATTTAAATAATTGAGAACTTCGGAGATTTTGTGTGGTTTCGTTTGAAATTCGTGATTTCTCGAAAACCGGAAGTGCTACGTTACTCAAATCCGGTTTGTAGTCTTATCAGACTATTCTTAACTTATAACTTAAATATTCTCTTTATGTATCTCTCACGGTTTGGCCGCTGAAACAGCACCACAGACGGACGGACTTGTCTAATAGATAAGAGATCCTTGAACATGTTTGAATGTCGGGGATTAAAGTTTTCAAGATAGAGAAAAGAAAATGCAAGCACCGTGCTCGATGGCGCAAGTGGTTAGCGCGATCGGCTGCGATCGTTGGAGTTAAGCAACTTTCGCCGTGGTCGGTCATTGGATAGGTGATCAAAAATTTGCTATCTCGAGCTCCTCCGTGCTTCGGAAGGCACGTTAAGTCGTTGGTCCCGGCTGCATCGCAGTCGTTAGCACCCACCAATCCGCACTGGGCCCTCGTGTTGGGTCATGGCCCAGTCTCCTTATTTCATCCATAGGGAAGGTCTGAGCCACAGCAGTGGGGACATTAATAGACTGATGATGATGAAGGACCGTGTGTATAATGTATGCAGATTTAATTTTTCGCGGTGACATTTTTATTTATTTTTCTTTGTCGTGATAATAGCGAACACATTACAAAATAGTTATCCTATTTGGTGCAGTCGTTCAAAAGTTATGCACGTATACAGGGTGTTACAAAAATACAACTAAAGCTTGAAGGACGTTGAAGTACATCATATAAGGAGTTTTCTCTAATTTTCTTAAAATATTTGCATGAAGTTTTAACTTTTTATTATAAACAGTTATTTTTAATGATTAATAAAAAAATATCGATCATTTTAAGACACGTCACTAGTTCGAGGATCAATAAAAATTTTTGTTCATGTTTTTATAAAAAGTTAAAACTTCATGCAAAAATTTTAAGAAAATTAGTGAAGACTCCTTATATGATGATTTTTGTAACACACTGTAGAAACTTTTCAATGATTCATTTAAATTTATATATAAAGACAATTAGACATGTTACGTATAAATATTTGATAGGATTTTACACGATTTTTGCGTAAATAGAGTAATGGTTGCCTGTTCGGGCTGTAAGTCCTTACTATAAATATTTTTACAAAACCATCGTTGTTTGTTGATAAACATTTTTTTATTTGCCAAGGGTACACTATATGTTTCTATTTGAGTTCTAGTATTCAATTAGCCGTGTTTTTATTTCATCCCACGAAAGCATTAAGGGGATCGAGGTTGAATAGTTGTTGTTGAATACTTGTTAAATTTATGTTATGTCTAGTAATTTTGGATTGTTCAAATACCTATTAGTTAAAAATGAGAAGCTGGCGAACAAAACGGTATAATTAAGCATCTGGTCAAACTACCTTTTTATTTGAAAGAAAGAATTTGAATCTCAAATAATTTTCAATCAAAACCGCCTAAAACAGTGTTAAAATTACTAAATTTATAAATTAAAAACCGTGCCAAAAACTCACTGGAGGTATGTCATTCAGTTTTACACAGCTCCTGTAAAATTAAATTTTATGTAATTACTAGCGGCCCGCCCTCGCTTCGCTTCGGTGTAGAGCTGAAGTGTAGACTACAGTTTTTGTTCTCAGGCTTGTGTTTATACACAATGACATTCATCTATGATTCTTCTTATACCTACATGCAAAGTCTCAGCCCGATCGGTTTAAAATTGACAAAGTTTCATACAAACTTTCATTCCATATTTTATCCCCTTGGGGGTAGAATTGATCAAAATCCTTTCTTAGCGGATGCTTACGTCATAACATCTACCTGCATGCCAAATTTCAGCCCGATCCGTCCAGTGGTTTGGGCTGTGCGTTGATAGATCACTATGTCAGTCAGTCACCTTTGAGTTTTATATATATATATAGATACCGTTTTGTTCGACAGCTTCTCATATTATAGAGGAGCTCGTTGGCTCAGGTAGTTAGATTGTTCGCCAGCTCCTTATATATTCTAGGAAAAATGCTGCAAAGCGTACCGATAAAGAGGATGGCTTATTACTCTAAGGGCCCACGACACTAAATCTAGTATGATAAGACTCCCAGATGATATATGCACTCGGCGTCAATAAAATCGCACCTCTTAGAAAATCACTTTCAAATGTCATTTACTCTTAATATGCACATGTACTCACATATTTTTTTTAAAGTTTGCTTCATTGACTTAATAAAAAACATTACTTTTCATTATCAAATAAAACGTAGTGCAACAAAGAAAGTGTCACAAAAATTCGATGCAAATTTTGCTACCGTGAGAGACGCTAGTTGCGCTTTCTTGTGTGGTATAAAACGATACACACGGGGTCAACGTGGGTCACCCTTCAGGTTCGAGTGGTCTAGAGGCTCCATACGGAGAGGAGACTCCCCCCGTGGGGAGACGCCATCCGCCTGGAGTACCTCTAGAGGCACTCGCCAATTCTCGGCTTGAGGTCCCTTAGGATCTCGCCGCCCTCAAACCCGGTGACGCTGTAAAGGTCATCTGCGACCAACAGCATACACACTCAAAAAAAAACGTGGGTCATTCGCTATTCAACCGTTGAAGAGGACACACGCACAGATTTTACTAAAGAAAATTCACCTCGAAGATGGATACCACAGCTAATGAAGCCGCTCAAATGGTTGCACTACTGCAATCAGAGATGCGGCAGTGTGATGTTGCCCGGCAACTGAACCTGAGCCGTTTTTTCCGTTCGAAGTGTATACCAGCGCTTTATAGAGACTGGTGGCTATATCCGGAGACGTGGGTCCGGTAGACGTCGCTGCACTTCAGAAAGAGACAGCCAGTTCATTCTGTCGAACTCTTTGAGAAATCGTTTCTGTAACGCCGTTCGTAGACGCAACGAAATTTTTTTTTAATAGCGCCGCTTTTCGTGTTCTCCTGTTAATTACGCGTCTAATGATATATACATATATATCATCTGGGAGTTTTATCATATTAGGTTTAGTGTCGCGGCCTCTCGTACTTTTTGATCAAAACCGATTCGCTAACGAAACTCTCTACCAACACACAAAGATAGCTACTGTAAATACATATAATTCTCATGTTGGTTCTAAATAATATTTTTTTTACATACGTAAATGAAAATTGTGTCCGTAAATAAATGTCTTGACCCGCCTTAAAATAGTCTGAAGCCGATATAAAGGCGCTCATTCCCTTTCGAGTGGTCTCCGAGGGAGTCCCCCTGACGTAGGTTCCGCGCTCGATGTATTTTCTGCTGAGCAAAAATAGTCTCAATATCAGGAGCGGAGCATCGCTGAAGTGGGCCGTACGATGCTTCCTCAACTGATCCTGAAACAATCGACAATGGTCGAATTACCGTTTTAATATCAGACGGAGGCTTTATGGCTTTTTGACTTTACCTGCCCTTCGTAACTTAGTTCGTGATTTCGATTAAATATAAGTTAAGTTGCTTTTATATCTTTGGTCCACTCGTCGCTATTTTGATAATCTCAATTTAAGGAGCGGATTTTCCGCTCAATGAGGGCTACCGTTTTCTGCCTCACCAGATGGCGCCACTGTTGAGTGAGGTCCTAAATTGTAACTTTTAAAGTTTATTAATACGCACATGAAATCAAAGGTTACATTTAGATCGTATTTTAACACAAAAGAACCATATCCTAAACATAATAGGCCATGCCACAGTGACGCGCAGTTCCGTTTTATTCGGAAAAAATGGGAACATTATCATTTTTCTAGGTAGGTCCTTTATCGTACATAACGCGTTAGCCTTCAAACTAAGTAATTATCTTACGGCATAGTGACCTCTGACACTTGATATACGTTAGTAGATATTGTTTCTATTACAGAATAATGATAAGTTAATTTTTCGATATAAATTGTTGTTATCTCGTAAAGGGATAGTCTAAAATAACAACGTAAAACTATCCTCGATGCTAAAACAGATTATATACTTAAAAATATACAATGTAAATAGATTCGATATAATGTTTTTGTCATAATTTTAATAAATTCTAGCTATTTTGAGTATAACTATAACTTTTCGGATTCTATTATTACTAAAAATTTAATAGATTAGTAGATTATAAATCTCACCTGGGAGATAATCTCTTATCTATTAGACAAGTCCGTCCGTTCGTCCGTCTGTGGTGCTGTTTCAGCGGCCAAACCGTAAGAGATAGATAAAGAGAATATTTAAGTTATAAGTTAAGAATAGTCTGATAAGACTACAAACCGGATTTGAGTAACGTAGCACTTCCGGTTTTCGAGAAATCAGGTTTTGGTGAACATTTGGTTCACTGGTTTGCTAGTTCCCAACTAATTGCAGAAGTCATCAAACACGCATTCAATGGTGTTAAGTTTCTGGGGAGTATGATGTTTTCAGATTACCAAGGTTTAATAAAGCAGTGATTGGGCAGTATAGCTGGGTACGTATCTGCATAGGTATTCCGTAATATGCAATCTCACTTACGATCTAATTTACTCGGATTACTGACAAATGTCAAATATCGCATACTGGCTGCTTCTACAGACATAGCGACATTTTGCCGTGTAATGGTGTAATGCATATCAAACTAATGTCTAAAATGGCAGCTGCCAAAAATGGAAATGAGATTTTATTTTACAGAATTGCCCTACTGGAGTGGTATAATTCGACCAAATTATGACGCATTAGAACATCACTTTTATTAAGAACTAGCGGCCCGCCCCCGCTTCGCTTCGGTGTAGAGCTGAAGTGTAGACTACAGTTTTTGTTCTCAGGCTTGTATTATACACAATGGCATTCTTCTATGATTTTTCTTATACCTGCATGCAAAGTCTCAGCCCGATCGGTTCAAAATTGACAAAGTTTCATACAAACTTTCATTCCCTATTTTATCCCCTTGGGGGTAGAATTGATCAAAATCCTTTCTTAGCGGATGACTACGTCATAACATCCACCTGCATGCCAAATTTCAGCCCGATCCGTCCAGTGGTTTGGGCTGTGCGTTGATAGATCACTATGTCAGTCAGTCACCTTTGAGTTTTATTTAAATAGATAAACGAAATTCTGAAAAAAACAACGATTAAAAATATGTACCAACAAGAAAAAATTGTCCGAACTTCAAAGCGATTCGAACGCCTTGAGTATTATACTCGAGTGTCTATTTTCCTCGAGTCGCGATTCTTAATCATGGCGAGCGACCAGTGGATGGCGCTCGAACAATGTTGTTGCGCCTCTGGCGAGTTGTACTTGACCGCTTTCCAGCTATTTATAGATCAGCACAATATTATCCACAGAGGTAACGGCAGTACTCGAGCGGTGGACACTTGCTCCCTAGTGCACTCCGCCATTATTACTCGCAGTTCTAAAAGCTATTTGCAGTTCCAATGTTGTCACGCTTTTATTAATAAGCTTTCTTTTAATAACACAGACATCGAAAAGCTTTTGATTCTATACAAATATAGCATATCTATGAAAGGCTTAACTTTCAATCGTAACGTAGGGGAACCTGTACTAATGTTGGCCCTACCACAATGATTCTGACCTCTTGCATTGATCTATTAAATAAAATGCTGAACACGATGTCTTTTTTATTATTCTTTGATGGAAATTCTTCAATCATCCGTAGAAATTTATGTTCCACAAATGGATTTTTTTTAAAAACAAGGTTGGATAGTCACATGCTTTGAAAAGGCAGCTTTATTAAAGTCATTAAGGGATAGGTGTTTATAAACACGTCTTTTTTTAACTTAATGATTAATTTTATCGATGTAATAAGTAAAATATAACTAGTTACTGCATAGATAAAAATTGTATTTTAGCAGAGTTTCACTTAGAATTTAACAGAAAGTCAAGGTCTTAGTGTGCTTTTTTTGCTATAATCTCTAGTATGCCTATCACTGTATATTTGTAACTTTTAGTATACATTAATATTGGGTATTTTTTCGTTTTCCTGATATTTAACCTCTATTTGATAGCATTGTGGAACCATATTAAATAGACAACTAAATTTACTACAGATAAGCAAATGAAGAATTCCGCTTAAAGGGCCAAACATTATAAGAGTCTACCCTTACGAAAACAATAGTATGAAAATATCAGATGACTTGGCGTCACTTGTTTTGCACGTGCTTTTGGCGTGGTCGAGGCCGAGCGAATCAAAAAGTCGTCCTCAGCTCTTATTATTAACTAGTAGCCCGCCCTCGCTTCGCTTCGGTGTAGAGCTGTAGTGTAAACTATAGTTTTTGTTCTGTGCTATAAACAATGACTTTATTTATATAATTACACGTGTTATTTATTGTGAGTCAACCGTAAAAGATAGACATATGCTGTTGTGGGATATTTTTTAGACAATTTTATGTAGAATATTTCCGTCATACATGATTTCTATGTGTAACTTTAACCGATAAGGCTGCACACGCGACAGAAGCTTAAAAAATGGAGTGACTTATCCCGTTTTCCTAACATTTCCCTTCACTATTCTGCTCCTATTGATTGTAGCGTGATGAAAAGTATACTATAACCTGCCCAGGAGTATGAAGAATAATTGTACCAAGTTTCGTTTAAATCCGTCGAGTAGTTTTTGATTCTATAAGGAACATACACACAGACAGACAGACAGACAGACAGACAGACAAAAAATTTACTGATTGCATTTTTGGCATCAGTATTAATCACTAATCACCCCCTGATAGTTATTTTGAAAATATATTTCATGTACAGAATTGACCTCTCTACAGATTTATTATAAGTATAGATTTATTGAAAAGTTATCTAATACATCCTGAGCACTGAGGGTTTAAACGAATAAACTCCAGGATTTAGATCGCGCGCAAACTTCCTCTACGTCTGACGTCCCAACTATACAATAATTATTTAAAGTTTTCGAACTTCTTTCCCTTTGTGCTCGTGTCATTACCATCATGCACGAAAACAATTTCTTTTTGTGTTAGCTTCGAATTGTTTGATGGACAGATTTAGTTTGCGGAATAGGGACTTTGTGAAAGCTATTAATGTTTTTCGCTTAGGAGCGCCTCATGGCACTGTTATGGGTCAAGTTTTGTTTTTCATTTCATTTCGGTAATACTCTGTTTTAGCAATTTCGTCGTGCTGATAAATATCGTACGTTAGGTATAAGTTATGGTAAGTGTTGTTTATTTATTATGATATTAATTAAATCATATTTAAATAAATTGAATTGTATTGCATTAAATAAAACTAGCAAACCAGTGAACCAAATATTCACCAAAACTTGATTTAAAAAAAAAAATGTATTTAATAAATTGAGAACTTCGGAGATTTTGTGTGGTTTCGTTTGAAATTCGTGATTTCTCGAAAACCGGAAGTGCTACGTTACTCAAATCCGGTTTGTAGTCTTATCAGACTATTCTTAACTTATAACTTAAATATTCTCTTTATCTATCTGTTACGGTTTGGCCGCTGAAACAGCACCACAGACGGACGGACGGACTTGTCTAATAGATAAGAGATTACAACTATAAATAATATATAAATAGTTAAAGTTGAAAAAAAGTATTTAATATATTTTTTTTGTTCTCTATTAATAACGGATTAATGAAATTGTCTTGTGATTATACACTGGCGTGCAAAACTAAGTATCACATTTTTTTTCTAAAAGTATAATTTGAAGATTTAAAATTAAACAACTTTTTATAGTAAATTTTATCAGCTATCTTTGAAACTGTAGAACAAAATTAAACTCTGTTTCGAATTAAGTTAAACAAAATTAAACGCAATTTAAAAAGTGTGATACTTAGTTTTGCAGGCCAGTGTACATAGGTATGAAACACATTTGCACCGAACTTATATAAAACACCCTACCAAAGTATTCATGATCACCTATATTATTATTATTATTAACCTATTAATGTTCCCACTGATGGGGAAACGACCTTTTCTATGGATGGAATAGGGTGATTGGGTCATGACCCACCACGCTGACCCAGTGCTGATTGGTGCATACAACCTCAGCCAACGGCTCAACGAGAGGAGCTCGAGACATTAAGTTTACGGTCACCCATCCAATGACCGACCATTGCGAGAGTTGCTTAACTTTCACGATCGCAGGTCGAACGCGTTCATCATTTGCGTCATCGAGCTTCTCAGTATATCAATACAAACGAATAGCAAAAGAAATAATCCCCGTCCCACATATACTAATACACATCTCGTATATATACCAAACACAATAGTAATTCATTTCGTTCAGAAAACCTTGTTGCGTAAATTGGTTTTTAAGCGAGCGCAGCCGCTTTCATAGTTAGTTTAAAACACAATAAAAGTACGCAATGTCACACTGGTGGCTTGTAAAGATTTCCTAAGGCTATTTTCCGTTACAACCGGCTTTTGTTTATTGAGTGTCGCACAAACACATAATGCTAACAATTCATCATTTACATGTTTCATCACTCACTTCTCATTAGTCTGATGGAAGGTCTTCTTAAGTTTCTGTGTTGCTTGTCTAAATACATGTTTTCAGGTCAGCTGTTACCGCGGATCTAATGCCAGTTTCACGCTAAGTTTAACTTGTACTGTTATACAAATTGATTCCTGACCCGCTTTTCTGATAATTTGGTTGGAAATGTCAAAACAGACAAGTTTTCTTCTTTAAAGAATGTGCAATTGCTCTTAGGATCTTCTTAATACCAAGTCCCCCCTTGGTATTAAGCAATTGCACTTAGGATCTTCTTAATACCAAGTCCCCCCTTGGTATTAAGCAATTGCACTTAGGATCTTCTTAATACCAAGGGGGGAAGGCGCCCTACACGAACGAAAATTAGCACTTTAAAGTTCAATATTTCGCAAACGGATCCCCTAAATAGAAAAATAGTCTTAGGAACCCCAAAGTGATTTAAAGGACCTATTCAACGATACCCCCCCACGATGGGGTAGACGATGAAAAAATAAAATCATCTGCAGTTTTTTTTTATAGATAGGTAATTTTTTCAGAATTTTATTCTACCAGAGTGCTCTATTTTTGTGGAGATGTGTATATCAATCATGCGCCGACAAAATGGTAGAATAAAAATTTGAATTTTTTTTTAGGGTATCTCCCTCCACATGTAACCTGATGATGATTTAATTTTTTCAACGTCTACCTCTACTACCTTCAATAACTTATTCGTTTAAGAGTAATAGTTGTTTAGATAATGTATTAGAAAACTTGTGACCTAATAAAAAATCCTTAGAAGAAAACATTAAAAGCAACTAAGACAAAGAAATTGTATAAAATATAGATTCTTTCCAAAATATATGGTCGTGCAATGAATAATTCGATATGTACTTAAATTATAAAGTGGAAATACTTGTATTTTTGTTAACGAATATGTCGAAAACTACTAGACAGATTTCAATAAGTGTTTCATCATTCAGTGAAGCTGCATTATTCCTGAGTGACATTATCATAGACTATATTTTATCGACTTAAGTGCACTTGCAGCATTTTTTTTTTGATCACGATATAACTTAAACTAGACTTAGCCCATATGAAAACGTAAATTAAGCTTTGACATTTTTGTAACGGTTTAATTTGGGTTTTCAATAAAATCGTGGACTTTATAATAAATTTCGCCTATGCAAATTCGATGCGGATCACTATTCATCTTATAAAACACTAGCTGTGCCCCGTGGTGTTACCCGCGGTTTATTATTGATATTTTCCCGCAGTAAAACGTAGCCAATGTCTTAATCCAGTCAGCTAACTCAATACCAAATTTTATTAAAATCGCTTCAGCTGTTTAGACGTGAATAAGTAACAAACATACACACTCACAAACTTTCGCCTTTATAATATTAGTATGATCATGTTGAGATGTTCGGATTATAATATGTGTATTTGAATTAAATTTACTTGTCATTAGTGATGTAACGAATGTTATTTTGTGAACATTCGCGAATGCGGATGCGAATGTCTGGTACCGACATTCGCGAATGCGAATGCGAATATTTAGTTTTTTTTTAAATTGGCGCCAATTGTTTATGGCATGATGGCAGTCTCGTTCGAATTGCCGAGTTGATATGAACTCATCCGACTGAAGTGTCATTCCGCTCGCGCCAGTCTTTCCGTAAACAAAACAAGTGAATTTTGAGGTTAGTGATTGTGAGTGGTAATAGTGATTTATTAACATGAGTAAATCGAATTCTAGTGAAACATGGACTTATTTCACAGTTTGCGATGCTGAACGAGCTAAATGCAAACTATGTAACAATGAATATTCAAGGAAAGGCAGAACTACAACTCCTTCAAATTGTTTTTTTCTAATATTCATATTCGCAAAACATTCGCAGAGACTTTGCGAATGCGAATGTGAATGCGAATATTCAAAAATATACGAATATTCGCGAATGCGAATATTCGTTACATCACTACTCGTCATCAAAATGATACCCCTGACAAATAAAAAACGACTTCCTAAACGTTAATTAGTATGTGAAATATTAACGTACGCGCTTCATTAACGGTTCTTTGACCTATTCAAATGTGTGCGTTTATTCCGAGAAGGAACAAAATTAATTTTACTGAAACCGATTACCTACGGCAGGTACCCAATTAGACAGGTAATAAGGGTGCGATTCAATTACTAAATTGTTACCGTCAAAGTATCGTAACGTGATACCTCTGTATTCTTCGATTAACTTCTATAAATATTATTGGTTATATGAGGAGCCGGCGAACACAACGGTATAATTACGCATCTGGTAAAACTACTTTTTATTTTACAGTCCCGAGGTTTCGAGCCCGTTGAATGATTGAAATGATTAGCGCGTTCGGCTGCGATCGTTGAAGTTAAGCAACTTTCGCAGTGGTCGGTCATTGGTTGGGTGACCAAAAATTTACTATCTCGAGCTCCTCCGTGCTTCGGAAGGCACGTTAAACCGTTGGTCCCGGCTGCATCTGCAGTCGTTAGCACCCGCCAATCCGCACTGGGCCCGCGTGGTGGGTCATGTCCCAATCTCCCTATGCCATCCATAGGGAAGGCCTGTGCCCCAGCAGTGGGGACATTAATAGGCTGATGATGATGATGATGAGACCATCCCAGCTTCAGAGAAAAGGCGCTCTGAATAAACACTACTTCCTGGCGCCGAGAAATATTTAGCTGCAATGTCTGTACTAGTTTTTGGCGCTATACGAATACTTTTGCCTAATATTCGGCTATTCGGTCAGGGGCCTCGCCGAATATTCGGTATTCGGTATACTGCCGAATGTACTATTCGTTACAAGTCTAATAAAAAGTATTATGCAAAACGTACGTTGTCAGTGCCCTTAGCACGCAGCAATATCGAATTCGTAACGTTTGCGAGTCCGAAATGTCATTGTCAAATGTGTACTGATTTTCAGTTCTCGTTACGTACTTTGTGGCGCTTCTGTTCAAGTTTCCATACAAAATTTGACATTGACATTTCGCACACGCAAACTATTCGAATTCGGTAATGGTTCGTGCTAGGGGTACAGATTACAGAACAAACGGCAGATGAAATTTACTATCTCGAGCTCCTCCGTGCTTCGGAAGGCACGATAAGCCGTTGGTCCCGGCTGCATCTGCAGTCGTTGGCACCCACCAACCCGCACTGGGCCCGCGTGGTAGATCATGGCCCAATCTCCCTAATTCATCCATAGGGAAGGCCTGTGCCCCAGCAGTGAGGATATTAATAGGCTGATGATGATGATGATGATTCACAACACGATGCGTTGTATTGTTGTGTTCGCAAGTGTTCCCTCCTTCCTATAATCTGGGGTTCTTTAAGAGAGGCGCGAAGAAGCATTTTTGCAGGCTGGAAAGGTGAGGATGGTTGGTGTAGCAGTTTATAACTGCTGTACCAGCTATCTTCGCGTTTGGACTTTATTACCACTTAACATCAGGTGGGGTAGAGTCATTTGCCTACCTTAATATATATATAAAAAAAAATGTAATGTCGCGAATTGATATGCACTTTTGGGTTTCGGATTTGCTATGGTGCCGCGAATTGCGTGTTCATTGCGCTCTATCTGCTGTTTGCTCTGTAATCTGAGCGTACGTTATCTCTTGCAGTTTCGAAATATTTGCTCGTACTTCAACACTTAAAATAACAATAAATCCGTCTCCAACGAAGTGGGGAAATGACAATATAGACCGGGAGCTAGAGGTAAGTGAGTATGCAAAATGTCAGTACCGAATTCCGCCAATGGATTTAAGTGAAGAAAAGGCCAAAGAATAATAATGTGAATCTTGCCGGTCCATTTTTTGGTCCATTTCGTTTTTACCCCCTCTCCTCTTATTCGTAAAGGGAATGTATTGAGTACAGGATATAAAATCATTTTAATGATTATTTCGGTAATAATTTATAGTTTATTCTAGTGGAACAAGTGAGGATAGATTCTGGAATAATAATAAAAAAAACGAAAATGAAAGTAATCAATTTTTTTTATTAATAAACAAATTAAAGTTATATATGAAAAACCAGTGAATTCAAGCATAAATGTGCTTTAAGTAGGTAAAAAAATACAAATTTTTATTTTGACATTTGTTACTAATGCATTTACATAATGAAATACAAAACAATTGTGATTTTTTGCAATTACACGACATTGTGCGACAATTTGCAGTACATTTACACGGTGGAATTAAGGACTCTGGTAAAGACGGCTTCGTCATTTGCCGTGGACGTAAGTCATCGTTGAGCTTTTCGTAACCAAATGAGCAATAATCAATGAGTGGTTATTGTGTTTGATGAGCATTTTTCCATATATATGTTTGTACTGTAGCCCTCAACAAATGCAAATGTAAAGCATCCGAAGTGTATATCACTCTCATCGGATTAAAATTAAATCCTATATTTTGAGATATCAGTAAAAATCTCACTTTAATAGCTAACAAATCTTCAGGCCGTTGACAAGTACTCAGTTGAGTGAAAACATGGTCTTCTCTGCTACGTGCAGTACTAAAAATTTTTTCCGCTGCTGAAATTTCGGAGCGTATATGTAGCTGCTTATCTTTGTTTCTCGTTACCTTCTTACAAAATATGCACTTCAACGAGTTTTCCAACGCAGCCGTTTTCCTTGATGATGAACGAGATTTTGGAGTAAGCTCCTCCACGTTCGCTGTGGAAGTTGAAGCAGACACTTCTTCTTTATGCAACGCAATTTCTCGACGCCTTATCTTCTCCCCACTAATATACGTGGCTAAACAGTCTTGGTGCCATGAAAATTCTTGTTTTGTGGATTCCGGATCATACAGCTTTGAAAACTTCTCACTAATGGTGTCTTCTCGTCTATTTGCTGCTTCGTTAATATTAAGCAGCGTGCTTGACCTTGGTTTTTTCACCACATCACTTGAATTATCGCAAAACAAGCAAAATTGTTCGTTAGGTTTTTTCCTTTTCAAATTAACAACTTCTAACGACATTTCTAACGTTTTTTAATGTAGTACACTTAAAACAGACACTAAGAATTCACGAAAATACTATTATTTTATGTGTATAAAAAAAATGGTTGCCTGTAAAGTCGGTTTTACGGGCGAAGATTTTACGTGACAACGTCTTTTTCTCGGTAGAATATTTATTGATATGAATATAATTAAATTGCACAATAGGAACAAGGAATTGAATGAAAATAAGAATTGCACAAATTTTAACTATAGAAATATATTTTGTTTACTAAAACATTGTACATGTAAACTTAAACTTAACACGAGAGACTCATCGTAACGTTACCGAGCGTTACACTTTTTCATAAGTGACTCCCAGCCGCAACCTAATTTAAGACGTTGTCACGTCAAAAACACACTGAACGCGTAAGCGCGCTATGCTTACTGTATGGGCGAAGAGTGGATGTGAAGGGTGCGGAAAGGGACCACCGCACCCGGCGGCAAGATGTGTTTTGTCGTTATTTAGGGTCTCAGGTATAAGAATCCGGTCATAGTTGCCGTCACTCACATTTTGCATACTCAACTACCTCCAGCGCCTGCACTAATAGGAATTTACCTGCATACATGATCTCCACCAGCTTTTAGAAGTGATATTCCAATAATAACGAGAGACCAAGTCATTTACATAAAACTTAACTAATAACATGTTTGAGCAATAATAGTGTGTTTACTTTCTGGATTTAATAATAAATAAATATTACCAACACTCACACCGATTAGCCTAGCTTCAAAGTGAGCACTGTAAGGCTTGTGTTATGGGATACTAGGGTAACGGATAGAATACATATATTGTACATATATAAGTATATTTATATAGAAATACATATTAAACATCCATGACTGGAGTACAAATGCACACAAACATCTGCCCCCACCGGGATTCGAACCCGGGACCTCTCCAGTCGGCGACACCATGACACCTGGCTTACAAACCATTCGACCACGGAGGTCGTCAATTGTAGAAAGTATGTGTCCATAATAAAGATGTGGTTTTTGGTTCTACTACACCAATGGTCAAGAGATGGCGCTGTAGTCTCCTGAATCGCGCTTTGGTTCCCTTGTTCCAGATTAATAAATACTTTTGATAGGCCTTCACAATGCAGTCGTTAGCACCCTCTAAATAGAGATTCTATTTCTATTTTGTTGGTAGATTTTCTTAATGTGCGGTAAACACAAAAGTAACAGCATGAACCAACTTCATGCTGTTAATTTTTATGTTACAGTGATGCGCGCGCATCTTAAAATTTCACTCTCATCATTTTTTCATAACGCGCCTAAAGAAGTATAACTTCAAAAAAAATTATGTCGCGAAATGATATGCGCTTTTCGGTTTCGGATTTGCTATGGTGCCGCGAATTGCGTGTTCATTACGCTCTATCTGCTCTTTGCTCTGTAATCTGAGCGTACGTTATCTCTTGCAGTTTCTAGCGTCTATAGTATATGGTGAAGCAGCCACATGCTAATTTGCAAACGGTGGCAAGTACATATTTATTTTCATTAAACGATTGTAAGCGAAAATATGAGAAAAATCGACTTAAAAAAACAAATTTATACGATATTGAGTTGTTGTAAATTCAAAACTCTTAGTCAGTTACGCAATAAATGAAACTGAAAATTGGTTTTAAATCCAGTTGATCTGTTCTCTCTAAAGGGATTTCTGTAATATCCTTTCATTATTCATAATCCAGTTTTACTTACATGCATTTCCGATTATAATAATAATATTCAAATTGCTTACCAAATATCTAGCGGCTAATGACTAGCGGCCCGCCCTCGCTTCGCTTCGGTGTAGAGCTGAAGTGTAGACTACAGGTTTTGTTCACAGGCTTGTATTATACACAATGACATTCATCTATGATTCTTCTTATACCTGCATGCAAAGTCTCAGCCCGATCGGTTTAAAATTGACAAAGTTTTATACAAACTTTCATTCCCTATTTTATCCCCTTTGGGGTAGAATTGATCAAAATCCTTTCTTAGCGGATGCCTACGTCATAACATCTACCTGCATGCCAAATTTCAGCCCGATCCGTCCAGTGGTTTGGGCTGTGCGTTGATAGATCACTATGCTAGTCAGTCACCTTTGAGTTTTATATATATATAGATTTGCCCGAAAGTTAACGTGTCAATCAACGTTTCATTTATTAATCACATATGTCGTTATAAGGCCTACACGTTAAACCGTGAAAATATCATGTAAGAGATAATGTCACGTTGCGATGTTCCAAACCTAAGTTCGCACGTTATTTTTACACTTAAATTTGTAACAGATCTCAGCAATATTGTAATGCAAAGAAGCTGCCGGCTCTTTGTTTAGTATTTAGTTAGTTGCGTAACCCTCCAGAGATTTTGGCATTTAAACTAGTTAGTCGCTCGCGTTTATTAGAAATTTTTGTTATTTTAATCGTAGCGTACGCAATTTTCTTATGAAACATGAAATTATGAATTCCTGAAATGCTGAAATGTCAAAGTGTTTTTAATAATTATGAAGATTTTTACTACTACGAAACTGACGGCACTACGCACCGAATTCTTAATATACAGTTTATTTAAGCTGAAATTATGCTTTCGTCCGACTTTTTTTTTTGTCGTTCTTAAAGCATTGTTTGAGAATAAACAATTCAATATCGTTTATTCATTCTTCTCCGTTACGATCGTGAACAAATCTAAAAGCGACGATTTATTGCGTAACTGACTAAGAGTTTTGAATTTACAACAACTCAAGATCGTATAAATTTGTTTTTTTAAGTCGATTTTTCTCATATTTTCGCTTACAATCGTTTAATGAAAATAAATATGTACTTGCCACCGTTTGCAAATCAGCATGTGGCTGCTTCACCATATACTAGAGACGCCTGAAATACCATACTTACCAGAGTTCCACCCGTGAGTTAGCGTTCTGTCTGTGATCCTGTAAGTTAAGCAACTTCGCTTTGTCCGCTCGTAAGATGGGTGACCAAAAATTTACTATATCGAGCTCGTCTATGCTTTAGTAGGCACGACAAAAGTTGGACCCTTCTGTATATTCAGTCTTTAACACATACCAATCCGCACTGGGCCCGCGTAGTGGGTCATAAACCCACGGCTGGCATTTATATTGAAAAAAAAGTTATTGTCATTATTTTAAAGATTTGAAATTGGGAGTCTTCTGTTTTTTATAGAAGATTTCAGTAGATAGAATTCAGGCACATACTCGAGCAGTTGACTATTTATTAAGAACTAGCAAACCAGTGAACCAAATGTTCACCAAAAAAAAAAAGTATTTAATTAATTGAGAACTTCGGAGATTTTGTGTGGTTTCGTTTGAAATAGAAATCGTGATTTCTCGAAAACCGGAAGTGCTACGTTACTCACATCCGGTTTGTAGTCTTATCAGACTATTCTTAACTTATAAGTTAAACATTCTCTATACCTATCTCTTACGGTTTGGCCGCTGAAACAGCACCACGGACGGACGGACGGACTTGTCTATTAGATAAGAGATCATTATATTCGCTCTGAGATCAAATAAACTAAATGAAAAGTCTAATTCGTTGTTAATGATTACCACTGAGCTGCACCTCCAGGCTTAGCCCTTCAGGATAGACCACCACAGTACCTATTCCATCCATGTGCCCCACCAGTGTGGACATTACCAGCTTGTTGTTGATGTTGCTTACTCTGACCCCACAGAACACAGAAAGATGTTAGAAGGGCCTTGTGGGCGGGGCAGGCGCGCCACAGTTAGTTGTGAGCAAATGCTCATAACTTGACCAAAACTTGGCAACGATTGCTTTGTTGCGATGGGGTGTGAGCGCCGATTGGTTCGATTGTTTGATGTCACGGCGTTTGATTGGCTAATATCTATTAGGTGTAAGTGTAGTGCGGGCGAGCCGGCGACATCGGTTCCCGTACAAAAGGTCTCTGAAGACCCTTCTAACCTCTTTCTGTGTTCTGTGTCTGACCCCATCCCCTGTCCCGTGGATCTCTGGGAACCTTAACCGAACTTTTTCTACTATTAGTGTTAGGTAAGTTGCACCACAGTAATAGTTAAAGTTAAATTTTATTGTAACTTTATTAAGGGGTACTGTTTTTTGTCTCACCAGATGGCGCCACCGTTGAGTCCTGAAGTGTAGCTTTTAAAGTTTGTTTAGACGCGCGTGAAATCCAAGTTTACATTTAAATCATTTTTTTTATCTATACTTATAATAAATCTGTAGAGATGTCAATTCTGTACATGAAATATATGTTTAAAATAACTATCAGGGGGTGATTAGTGATCGATACTGATGCCAAAAATGCAATCAGTAAAATTTTTGTCTGTCTGTCTGTCTGTGTGTATGTTCCTTATAGAAACAAAAACTACTCAACGGATTTTAACGAAACTTGGTACAATTATTCTTCATACTCCTGGGCAGGTTATAGTATACTTTACATCACGCTACAATCAATAGCAGCAGAGTAGTGAAGGGAAATGTTGGGAAAACGGGAGAAATTACTCCATTTTTTAAGCTTCCGTCGCGGGTGCAGCCTTAATGGTTAAAGTTACAAAGAAATCATGTATGACGGAAATATTCTACATAAAATTGTCTAAAAAATAGCCCGCAACAGCATATGTCTATCTTTTATGGTTGACTCACAATAACACGTGTAATTATATAAATAAAGTCATTCTTTATAGCACAAGCCTGAGAACAAAACTCTATAGTTTACACTACAGCTCTACACCGAAGCGAAGCGAGGGCGGGCCACTAGTACATAATAACTATATGGTAAACATAATCGGCCATGCCATGATGCCACAGTGTTGCGCACACTTCCGGTTGGAAAAAAAGGAGGACAATATTTTTCTTAGTTCCGCTTAAAATAACTGACATTCATTGACACGTAACTCATATTTGCCATAATTACTTACTTACTTACTGCTGTGGCGCGACGATCCGAAGTGGATCTTGGCCTCCGACACAAGATGACGCCATGCTCTGCGATCCCGGGATAGGTCTCGCCAGCCGTCGGCACCCAAAGACTGCAAGTCCCTCTGCACCTCGTCGCTCCAGCGGTATCTGGGACGTCCAACGGGCCGTCGTCCTATCGGTTGCCCCAAATACGCCCTTTTCACGGCTCGATCCTCTCCCATTCTCTCTACATGCCCGAGCCAGCGGAGTCTAGCTGCTTTAATTTCTCCTATGATGTTGGGCTCGGACACCATGCCTTAATTAATCTGATGAATTAACAATTATTCATAACATTATTTTAATTAGAACTAAACTCGTGTAGTCAACCCGCGAGCAATAACATTTGAAATTTCGGTGATCTCACGCTATACAAGCGCCTCCAGCGGCGGATTCATACGAGATAGCCCTCATTGGTCTCGCTTGGTCAGTCAGAGTGAGTTGCACTACATAGGCCAGTGAAAGTCGAAGAAAAATTTACTATAACTTTAACCGGCCTTCTTTCAACAGTTAATGTCACTGTCAAATTATGACCTTATTTTGACTAACGTCAAATGGTGCAATTCATTGTGTACCTAGCACGTACTTTGACTGAACTGTTAAAGTTAAAGTAAACTGGTGCAACTGACGCTTAATTGTCACTGGTGTCAATTCCGGCACGCCTTTTTAAACTTAAAACTAAATTGACCATCAATGTCTCCTTTTCATTCTGTGTAGAGAATGACAAGGATACATTGTTTTTGTCTAATTATGAACTGGTTGTGACGTCTGAGACGGGTTGTTACATTCCCTAAAGTATGGTTGAGCGAATCGATGACTGGTTCATGCGTCATGCTCGTGAACGGGTGCTGCCAGCGACGATGAGTCTGCTCTATACTGCGTTACTCTTGAGGTGTTCTATTATACCTAATATGACCACAGTTTGTATATATACTCTATGACGCAGCAATCAAAATGTTAGTGGACGTTGTATTGACATGATTTTTTTGTAAATGTTACTATTTTTGTTAAATGCTGATGAGTTTCTTGGGCTCATTCTTCTCATCAGCTAAAAGATGCCTCGAATGGTGTGGTGGGAAAAAATATTGGATGATTCAAAAGAGCTTTCAATAAATCTAAAGAAAAGTTTACTAGAAAAAAAAACCACGCGGACCAGGCAGCGAACGGGACTCAAACCCGCACCCTTCGCAATCCGGGCGAATGCACTGACCATTATGCTACCACGGCCCTATTGGCCGCGTTGAAATTTTCCTAGCCTAAAGCTGCAAGGCAGCGCCATCTCTTCGCATTGTAGGTAACCCACAATGTCAAATAAATACTTTTTCAAGTATTAAACATTTGAAAGAAGAAATAGCAATTATAGTTATGTTTTTATTTATTTTTAAGCATTTAACTGCTAGATGTTTAAATCTCAAGAAAAGTTTACTAGAAAAAAAGTTACGCTGCCTGGTCCGCGTGGATTTTTTTCTAGTAAACTTTTCTTTAGATTTAAACATCTAGCAGTTAAATACTTAAAAATAAATAAAAACATAGCTTTCAATAAGTCAATTTGAATAAAGTATAATTTCATTTGATTAATCTCACTATCGCCAAATGGTGCAACCATTTTTTTACCTAACCGATATTTTTAACTGAGCAGTTAAAGTGAGTTGGTGCAACTCATCCTTATTCTCTCGAATCAAGTGAGGAGTATTTCAGGTCAATCACGTGTATCATGTAAAATTAAAATATGCGCCCCTTATTACTCGTTTAAGTGTTTTATTAAATAGCTGATTTGAATTTGTTGAGGCTTAACTCTTGAATATTGTTCGGACCGTCATTGTAAAATCTAACACAAAGACCTCTTAATGAATTATTGATTTCGTATTCCATCTGTCGGTAAAGTTTATTCATTATTATTTTTAATAATAGCCGTGTTTAATACAATATTTTTTAGGATTTAATTTAAATAATTTAATTTTTAAATATAGTAGATCCTGAAATGTAATGTTATGCTTATTTCATCTATATATATAAAACTCAAAGGTGACTGACTGACATAGTGATCTATCAACGCACAGCCCAAATCATTGGACGGATCGGGCTGAAATTTGGCATGCAGGTAGATGTTATGACGTAGGCATCCGCTAAGAAAGGATTTTGATCAATTCTACCCCCAAGGGGATAAAATAGGGAATGAAAGTTTGTATGAAACTTTGTCAATTTTAAACCGATCGGGCTGAGACTTTGCATGCAGATATAAGAAGAATCATAGATGCATGTCATTGTGTATAATACAAGCCTGAGAACAAAAACAGTAGTCTACACTTCAGCTCTACCCCGAAGCGAAGCGAGGGCGGGCCGCTAGTATCTATTAACCTTCTATCGTAAGCAACATGAACTTTCTTTTTCACTTTTTGATTGACCAATGACTAAAGCAAGAAAACGTTTGAATAAATTATTATACGTTTCATATCGATAGTACAAAATTTCAATTGATAAAACTTGCAGTTTGTGTAAATGATGCATCTTGCTTAAACTCTTTTGATGTGCGTAGTTTAAACGTCGCGAACAGTTTTTCGCTGTAAAGTGGCAACTTTCAACTCAACATGGGTCATGTTGAGCCTGAAAATAACTGAAGTGAACTAATTAAACTCTATTCACGTCCGAAGTTTGTGTAGATTTTATTCACCGAAGCTGCATATTACATCAGTACTTATATTTTATCTAAAACTAGTTGACCCAGCGAAATTCGTACCGCCATAAATAAATATTTCGAACACTCACACCAATTAGCCTAGCCCCAAAGTAAGCACTGTAAGGCTTGTGTTATGGGATACTAGGGTAACGGATAAGAATACATATACAGTACATATATAAGTATATTTATATAGAAATACATATTTAACATCCACGACTGGAGTACAAATGCTCGTATTCATCACACAAACATCTGCCCCCACCGGGATTCGAACCCGGGACCTGTCGAGTAGGCGACACCATGAAACCCGGCGTACAAACCACTCGGCCACGGAGGTCGTCAAAAATAAAAATAGGGGCAGGTGGTAGAAAAAAAAATTTAGGGATGTATGTATTTTTAAATACCACATTATAAAAAAAAATACTGTCCAAAAAAATCTTAGGGGTGTGTAACGTAGTGTTCTATCAATTTCCTGGGATAACATTCCTCCTAACCCATATGAGAACATTATGTTACAATACCTAATAGTTTGAATTTTGGCGCGAAGGCGCATTGTAGGTTTCAGAACACTACGTTACAGGTGGACAACCATTATCACTTAAGGATATGAAAAATAGATAGTAGCCGATTCTCAGACCCGAGCAATATGCATATAAAATTTCATAAAAATCGGTCAGGCCGTTTCGGAGGAGTATGGTAACAAACATTGTGACACGAGATTTTTATATATAAGGTATACTTATTTTTTCAAATCGTGAATAGCTAATATATTGAATTTTTAAGTAAGTGCCTAAGAAAGACGGTGGAACATCTAAATAAAAACGCAGTTTGTAAAAAACATCATAAGAAGTAATTTAGACATCGAATACATAGTGATATTCTACATATGAACCAAAAATAGACTGACCGATGTGTCGTACCAATTTTCCCCAGAGACATGTCAAAATATTTTGGACCTCGCTTGCTAAATGGACCTATTTGCTGTAGTTTCTATTTCGTAGTAAGAATTGACATTTCATGGTGTCGCCGACTCGAGAGGTTCCGGGTTCGAATCCCGATGGGGGCAGATGTTTGTGTGATGAATACGAGCATTCAGCAGTCATGGATGTTCAATATGTATTTCTATATAAATATACTTATATAAGTACAGTATATGTATTCTATCCGTTACCCTAGCATCCCATAACACAAGCCTTACAGTGCTTACTTTGGGGCTAGGCTAATTGGTGCGAGTATTGGACATATTTATTTATTTATAAATTGTCTCAAAAATTAGTATTCATAGCTTTTATTATATTTTAATGAATCGCGATCTATTGGAAATTTGTTTAAAAAATTCTGTTATACGTATTTATATAATTCAAAATTATGATGATAGTGGCTGGATCTCGAGACGTGCATGGTGCTTTGAGCACGAAAGGCTTAAATAACAGAAATTTCTGTAAATTACTTGATTAATTTACAGATAGAGCACCATATATGGATAAAAATAAGCATTCGTAATTCTAACAATAAGATGGGATACAAAAAAGTAGTACGTGAACACTAACTGACCAGAATACCTACGTTATCTCTTATTTATTTAATCTTTAATGCCTTTACATAGCATATGGCGGACTTAATGCCAGCATGGCATTCTCTGCCAGTCAACCGGAAAGAACGTGCAGAGTCAATAAAACGGCAGACAATTATAGGAAAGAGCAAACATCAAACAATGAAAAAACTAATTTAAATAGCGTTTAATACATACACACATACAAACAAAAATGTCATAGTTTGCATCTATTTATATTATATTTATTATGATTATGTATGTATATATTTATCTATGTATTTAACGTGATTAGTTTATGTATATTTGTATAAAATTTAGTATTTAAGTATTAATACATTTTTATCGTCGTTATTATCTAAATGTCTATTATAAAACATTTTACCCTATCGCCATAACGTTTGTCTCTAACATTCGCTCAGGTTGACTCGTAGAGAATGCCTATGCCTATGTTAGTCCGCCGTTTGCTTATGTATACATAAATAAATGAATATACCAAAAGCCTATCAAAAGACTTAAGTAGCATAGCGCAAAATACGCTTTTTGTGGTACGAGACCTACTGTTTTACACATCATTCAAGTTTTGTCATTTGTTTAAAGTCAAATAGAGATTAGGGGTGGACGTTTTTAGAATAACGATGCGCGATAACGATGCGCGATAACGATGCCAGGTTTGGATGCGCGCATCCGATGCGCCTGGATGCCGTTATTGGATGCCGATGCCATCTAGTTTTTGTCAACGTTACTATAGCAACAATGCCACAAACTTATCTAAGACGGTCAAGATGTCGCTAGCGGTGAACATATATGTCATAAAAATGTCACAATGCTATAGATTTATTTATTTATTTATTTATTTATTTATTTATTTATTTAATAATCACTTACATCTATCATTACAGGTATAACCTAATACAATAGAGCAGTAACGATACATCCAATTATTATACAAAACTAAAAATAAAAAAATAAAACACAAACACGAAGATAAAATAAACATTTCTATGATAGTATACAATAAGCGGCCCGTGTGAATTCATTCAATGTGCATTGAAACAAGTCAATATGCAGAGACAGCGTGTTGAGTGCGCGCAGAGCGCGCGTGAGAGAAGCGCAGTGCTGCAGGTTAGTGCGCGCGCGCGGCACACACAACAGGGGAGGCTGCCTCCGTCGCCTCGCGTACTCGTTGGGCACACACAACTGAACTGTGTGAAGAATCTCTGGGTTCCTTAGTTTACCACGAATCACTTTGAATAAATAAGTGGCCAGAGACACTTCCCTCCTTACTTCTAATTTAAAATAGCCCGTCATGCCTAGTGTGAACAGAGTAGGGTACAAAAGTGGAAAGCCTGGATACACACCATACTGCTTCAAAAAAATAAATCTAACGAATAGATAAATTGTAGTTCCAATTTTTGCCACCGGCGCTGAAAAGTTAGTGATACTACGATACTGACATTCACTTGGCATCGATGCGATGCCGGCATCGGTGCGCGCATCCGATGCGATTTACCCGATACCGATGCGCATCGATTTCACAAATATCTAAAAACGCCCATCTCTAGCTTGTAACATAACTTTGGTACAAGTGGACCTGAACATGTTAACTAAATCGATGCATAGAATGGCAAGATTTATTAAAAAAATCTATCTAACATGCTGGCTCGCGCAGCGCCGTTTAAAATTATCGGGGCGAGTACGTGGAAATTTTGCAAAGAAAAACATTTTAATTTAATCCCAAATATTATTATGTTGTTGACTAAAATTACATAAGTATCATCGTAACGAGGGTTGGAGAGGCACTCGGCATTTTCGTGCTTCATTTGTTAAAATTAAAAATATTACAGATCAGCAGATCCCGTCGCCTGCGGGCTTTCCAAACGTTCGGACTGGAATTAGCTTATGCTGCATTAAATACGATGATGAGGACATACGGCTGTCTTTACCCATCACATTGATTTTACGAAGTGTAGACAATTATTATTTTTTAAGTGAAACTTCTTTTTGGACGGGGTTTAAATGGAGAAATCCAATAAATAAAACTAGTTTTAACGGGTTAATGCACGAACTTTATATATTTACTAGTGGCCCGCCCTCGCTTCGCTTCGGTATTTTATCCCCTTGGGGATAGAATTGATCAAAATCCTTTCTTAGCGGATGCCTACGTCATATCATCTACCTGCATGCCAAATTTCAGCCCGATCCGTCCAGTGGTTTAGCTTATGCTGCATTAAATAAGATGATGAGGACATACGGCTGTCTTTACCCATCACATTGATTTTACGAAGTGTAGACAATTATTATTTTTTAAGTGAAACTTCTTTTTGGACGGGGTTTAAATGGAGAAATCCAATAAATAAAACTAGTTTTAACGGGTTAATGCACGAACTTTATATATTTACTAGTGGCCCGCCCTCGCTTCGCTTCGGTATTTTATCCCCTTGGGGATAGAATTGATCAAAATCCTTTCTTAGCGGATGCCTACGTCATAACATCTACCTGCATGCCAAATTTCAGCCCGATCCGTCCAGTGGTTTAGCTTATGCTGCATTAAATAAGATGATGAGGACATACGGCTGTCTTTACCCATCACATTGATTTTACGAAGTGTAGACAATTATTATTTTTTAAGTGAAACTTCTTTTTGGACGGGGTTTAAATGGAGAAATCCAATAAATAAAACTAGTTTTAACGGGTTAATGCACGAACTTTATATATTTACTAGTGGCCCGCCCTCGCTTCGCTTCGGTATTTTATCCCCTTGGGGATAGAATTGATCAAAATCCTTTCTTAGCGGATGCCTACGTCATAACATCTACCTGCATGCCAAATTTCAGCCCGATCCGTCCAGTGGTTTAGCTTATGCTGCATTAAATAAGATGATGAGGACATACGGCTGTCTCCACCCATCACATTGATTTTACGAAGTGTAGACACTATTCTGGGACGTGTAACTGCTTCACAGAGTATTGATTGCATAGAAAATTCATGCACCTCGTTTCGATTTGCATATGTAAACGCAAGTGTTATGTCATGGCCGCTAGTGCTTTTTAATCTCACTAATGCCATAATTAATTACATAAAGGATAAAAAATTAAAACCCTTTCCTTATAACCTCAGAAATGTTATTGTATATATAAGACAATATGTTTTAATGGAAATTGTAAAAGTTATTAAACAAATGTGTTGCTCTGAAACTCGAGGAGCTCCATGGCGCAGGTGGCTAGCGCGTTCGGCTGAGATCGTTGAAGTTAAGCAACTTTCGCAGTGGTCGGTCATTGGATGGGTGACCAAAAATTTACTATTTCGAGCTCCTCCGTGCTTCGGAAGGCACGTTAAGCCGTTGGTCCCGGCTGCATTTGCAGTCGTTAGCACCCACCAATCCGCACTGGGCCCGCGTGGTGGGTCATAGCCCAATCTCCCTATTCCATCCATAGGGAAGGCCTGTGCCCCAGCAGTGAGGACATTAATAGGCTGATGATGATGATGATGATGATGTTGCTCTGAAAACAAAGATTTTATTTAAGTATGTAGGTAAGTTAAAACATTTATTATTCATAACACTTTTTACTATCTACTATAAATCATACAAACTTACCTGAAAACAATGAAACGACATTTAAAGTCCTTTACTTAATACAAAAATTCCTTCCTTTACAATAATATTTTAAAATAACCAAAAAAAATGGATGCGTGTAACTTATGTACGCGCGTGAGAAGTTATATTTCTTTAGCATCATTAAAAATATTTTTAATTGCATGCAAATAATTAATAATTACAATAAAATAATAAAAGGACTGGAAAAGGATAGTTAACACAGTCAAAATATTCAATTAAAATCACTACTGAATTTAAAATATTAGTCCATATGTAATTAGCACTTGTAAGTAACTAAAACACGTTGTGTCTATATAGAAACTAGAAACATGTGGATAAATATTATAAATATGAAAACAGTGATCAGAGGCGACGAGCGTGCCAACATTGTTTTTGACAACGCGATCATCTTATGGAGCTCCGTGGATCGTTCAAAGTACCTTTCGAACAGATGTCTAATAATGGTGGATTATTAACCACTAAGTGGTTAATAATCAACCATTATTAGACACTAACATTCATAACGCGCCCGCGGCCAACTTCATGGTGTTACTATTGTGTTACAGTGATGCGCGCCCATCTCGAAATTTCACTCTCATCATTTTTTCATAACGCGCCTAAAGAAGTATAACTTCAATAAAAATATCACGGCTCGTTCTGTCAAAGCGACACCATCTATCAAGTGACAGTTTTATTATTATGGTCGCCGGAGAGCTATACAAACTACTTAAGAAATAATGAATTAAAAAACTGACTGTAAAGAGGTTCTTTACATATACATGCGTTCAACACGAGTTTATAAAAAAAAATACATTATAAAATCTGCCTAAACAAGAGGTTTGAAACCGTGTCGAATTTTTTGAGGTGAAACTTTTTTTTCTGACGGGGTGTAAATGGAGAAATCATATGAAAATAATGAAACGGAAATGCGTCACGAGCGTTACACGACTATATATGTATGTATGTGTGAGATGCGTGCGCAGCTCTTTCCGACGAGCTTGAAAGTTGGAGGGTAACTTGGTGAAGGCTGAAACGCTACGAGCGTCATGAGCGTCACACGCGACAATATACAGGGTGTTACAAAAATACAAATAAAGCTTGAAGGGCGTTGAAGTACATCGTATAAGGAGTCTTCTCTAATTTTCTTAAAATATTTGCATGAAGTTTTAACTTTTTATAAAAAACAGTTATTTTTAATGATTAATAAAAATATCGATCATTTTAAGTCACTTCACTAGTTCGAGGATCATTAAAAATCACTGTTTTTTATAAAAAGTTAAAACTTCATGCAAATATTTTAAGAAAATTAGAGAAGACTCCTTATATGATGTACTTCAACGTCCTTCAAGCTTTATTTGTATTTTTGTAACACCCTGTATAAATCAGGTATCTGAGTAATGCATGCGCTACTTCATTCCCCTATGCACCACCTAATGTTTGGTTATTTAGGAAAAGAAGTTTCACTTCAGATGTGTGGTCCGTGCACACAATTTTTTTTTGTAGTAAGACCGTTTCTCTTAACTTCATCTCTTTTAACGCTAAAGTTCGTTATTGCTTAACATATAACTTAACGTCGGTAAGATTTCTTCCAGACAAATCAGTGAGCCAGAAACAACTGGAAGAATCCTTATTATTTTAAACTCTTGTGGCCACCCACCTTGAAAAGCTTTTGAAACGATTTAATATAGTACTTACATTTGTTTCTTAGGTTTTCACGCACATCACTCATTAAATAAAACTAGTTTTTTACGGGTTAATGCACGAAACTTTATTTATTTATTGACGTTTCGTAGCCTTTACAGGCTACGTCGTCAGAGGCAAAAAAATTTTTTTTTTATTCTGACGACGTAGCCTGTAAAGGCTACGAAACGTCAATAAATAAATAAAGTTTCGTGCATTAACCCGTAAAAAACTAGTTTTATAGTACGTACATTTATAACATTTGAACTGTCTTTAAAATCATTCTAAAATCCTATAGTTTACAGTATTATCTTGTTGAATGAATGATTTTTATGAACAAATGCTAATTCGTCAAAAACATTCGAACGAAAGTCTTATTTGAAAAAAGTATGATATGTAAAAAATATAGAAAATTCAGTGCCGAAATTCAAAACAGAAGATGTAAAAGTTGTGCTTACTTTGGGATCGAATAATTACCTTTTGTGAGTTGTCTACAATTTATTATTATTTTTTAAGTGAAACTTCTTTTTGGACGGGGTTTAAATGGAGAAATCCAATAAATAAAACTAGTTTTAACGGGTTAATGCACGAACTTTATATATTTACTAGTGGCCCGCCCTCGCTTCGCTTCGGTATTTTATCCCCTTGGGGATAGAATTGATCAAAATCCTTTCTTAGCGGATGCCTACGTCATAACATCTACCTGCATGCCAAATTTCAGCCCGATCCGTCCAGTGGTTTGGGCTGTGCGTTGATAGATCACTATGTCAGTCAGTCACCTTTGAGTTTTATATATATATAGATTGACGTTTCGCAGCCTTTTCAGGTCTGCATCGTCAGAATGAACTAACCCGTTAAAACTAGTTTTATTCAATGAGTGATGTGCGTGAAAACCTAAGAAACAAATATGGAGAAATCCATATTTAAGAAAAGAAGTTTACTTCAGACGCACTCTTTTTTTATTTTATTTTTTCGAATTAACATCTTTATAATTCCCTCTTCACCTCTATAATTGTCTAAATAGCCCTTGCCACGAAAATAGACAACATTGTTGTCGAATTTAACGAAAAATCTTTCGCCTTGGGAGTTATTTAGAACCACCTAAGTAAGTATAGCTTGTTCACCAGAAACATAACGAGACGTGCCGCCTTTATACGCCTTACTCAGTCAAATTATAAAGGATCGCTCTTCAGACTTAAGCCTTGTGCCTCCGACATTGTGCTTACCTATTTTCTTTTTGATGTTTTTTTTTCTATACAAGGAACGGCAAATTTCTTCACCCCGCCTGATGTTAATTGTGACTGGAGTCAAGTAACACCCGCCCACACTGAGTCGGTTTGAACTTAATAATTTAACTTTGTGGGGCTCTGAAATTATAGGTACCCAGACCGATTTGAATATTTTCTAGCATGTTTTTTTATCTTTTAATGGAAAACTGGCAGCTCTCAATAATAGGATATTTGACAGGTTTTAGAAAACGATCTCACGTTATTTACTTATGTTATTCATCATTCTGTTGTGTTTTTCAGTAAAAAAACTCTATTTTCAAGTTGCCACGAAAACGTCTCTCTGGACATTATCGCGTCCCACTAGTATGACACACGATTGTAATTAAAATCAAACAATACAATGTAATATCACTTTCACCGGAAGTCTACTAGCGTGTGACGTCATTTTAGTCTTAGCCAATCCCAGGCGTTTACGGTCACGTAACCATAGAACAAAAAAATCATTTCTATTTAATGATTTTTTAGAAAAGTTTATTAGTCGGTCTGAATTGTAAAATCTATTAACTAATACTCATAATTAAAGAAAATGCAACAATTGGTACTTTATTTTTCATACTGTCAAATAGTCTATTGTTCAAAAGTTAAAAGTCAAAGTTTTAAATAATAAACAATACTGTTAAATTTACCATTTATTATAATACTGGTGTCCGCGATTTCATCTTCGTTGAAAATTGCTTATTTATTTCAAGGATTAAGGTTAGCGATCTTGGTGCTCCATACAAACTGAACCCTCAGTTTTTTTGGGGGTGAGTTTAGGTGCTGTCCCTCTTAAGAACCCTCCTCGAGGACTCTCTAAGCCCGCTCCGATCCCGCTGTCTCGGGCAACGCGATGGCCCTTAGCTCTCGCGATTCTGACGCGGATCTTAGCTCGAGGCTCTAGGGGAAAAATTTAGGCTAGCAACGGGAAACATCGGCGTTATTACCAGTATCTTCGCTAAACACCGCGATCCGCGCGCTTACCATCCCCTCTTCTTAATGGCGTCCTCAAGGATGAAACCGCGGTTCCTCATGTTAGCTTACATCATAATAGCTATACTCGTATGTAGGCCAAATTTCAGCGCAATCCTTTCAGCTCACCATCCCCTCTTCTTAATGGCGTCCTCAAGGTTCAAACCGCGGTTCCTCACGTTAGCCTACATCATAATAGCTATACTCGTATGTAGGCCAAATTTCAGCGCAATCCTTTCAGCTCACCATCCCCTCTTCTTAATGGCGTCCTCGAAGATCAAACCGCGGTTCCTCAAGTAAGCCTACATCATAATAGCTATACTCGTATGTAGGCCAAATTTGAGCGCAATCCTTTCGCTTACCATCCCCTCTTCTAATGGCGTCCTCAAGGATCAAACCGCGGTTCCTCACGTTAGCCTACATCATAATAGCTATACTCGTATGTGGGCCAAATTTCAGCGCAATCCTTTCAGCTTACCATCCTCTCTTCTTAATAGCGTCCTCAAGGATCAAACCGCGGTTCCTCACGTTAGCCTACATCATAATAGCTATACTCGTATGTGTGCCAAATTTCAGCGCAATCCTTTCAGCTTACCATCCCCTCTTCTTAATAGCGTCCTCAAGGATCAAACCGCGGTTCCTCACGTTAGCCTACATCATAATAGCTATACTCGTATGTGTGCCAAATTTCAGCGCAATTCTTTCAGCTCACCATCCCCTCTTCTTAATGGCGTCCTCGAAGATCAAACCGCGGTTCCTCGAGTTAGCCTACATCATAATAGCTATACTCGTATGTAGGCCAAATTTGAGCGCAATCCTTTCGCTTACCATCCCCTCTTCTAATGGCGTCCTCAAGGATCAAACCGCGGTTCCTCACGTTAGCCTACATCATAATAGCTATACTCGTATGTGGGCCAAATTTCAGCGCAATCCTTTCAGCTTACCATCCCCTCTTCTTATTGGCGTCCTCAAGGATCAAACCGCGGTTCCTCACGTTAGCTTACATCATAATAGCTATACTCGTATGTAGGCCAAATTTCAGCGCAATCCTTTCAGCTGACCATCCCCTTAGACCGGGAGATGATGACACAAAATACTTGGTCATTTGTACCAGTATGGCGGTTCTTCAGGGGTCTAATTACGTAAAGGCAAAAAGGAAAATGATGGTCATAGCGCTCGCACCGGCGGCCCAATCGCGTGGGCGTTAATCGAACGCGTCGGATAAATAACGAGTGTCGAACGATTTGTTCCACAAAAATGCTTATATTTTCAGATAGTCGAAAAAAAGAAGTAGGCGGTAGCGTAATGCCATACTTCTCGGGTGTGACTTACAGCCCGCCATACCGACGCGAATACATTAATTTAAATAAAACAATTCAACCATTTGTACCAGGCTAATTTTTGCACAGCTAATCATCGTCGAGTAGCCATTCACGAAAATCACCTTGCCATACTTTTCCGACAGTTCCCAATGGCCGCCATACCGCTGCTAAGGAGTAATTTTTTTTTTTCGCCAAACGATTTGTACCACCCTGAAACTTTTTTTAACAGTTCCCCGTATGATCATAAATAGAAGTCTGATAATGCCATACCTGTGGGAGGTGGCGAATGTAAACAATATTTTTTCAAAGTCCCAAGATTTTATTCGTAATTCGAACGATTTGTACCAGTATGGCGCTACTTTTTCCCTCTACTACAAGTATGGCAAATATAATAATGGTCACATTGTATCGTATAATTTCCAAAAATCCAAATGCCATACTGGTACAAATCGTCAATTTTTTTTTTTCTTTTTCACCTTTTAGCTCAAGTCCGACAGTCATCCGCCCCATGTTTACAATCTGTAATAATTTTTTTTACGTACAATTGCATCCAAATGACGAGAATACAATGATGTCATGATGTAAAAAATGATTTTACGTATTTTGCAGTCGCATGGCAAATAAATAAGTATTTCAAGTATGGCAGCAGTTTTTCCCCCTACTAGAAGTATGGGAAAAATAATAACGGTCACATTTTGCCAAATACTTTCCAAAAATTCAAATGCAATACTGATACAAATCGTTTGGGGGAAAAAAAAAATTACTCCTTAGCAGCGGTATGGCGGCCATTGGGAACTGTCGGAAAAGTATGGCAAGGTGATTTTCGTGAATGGCTACTCGACGATGATTAGCTGTGCAAAAATTAGCCTAGTACAAATGATTGAATTGTTTTATTTAAGTTAATGTATTCGCGTCGGTATGGCGGGCTGTAAGTCACACCCGAGAAGTATGGCATTACGCTACCGCCTACTTCTTTTTTTCGACTATCTGAAAATATAAGCATTTTTGTGGAACAAATCGTTCGACACTCGTTATTTATCCGACGCGTTCGATTAACGCCCACGCGATTGGGCCGCCGGTGCGAGCGCTATGACCATCATTTTCCTTTTTGCCTTTACGTAATTATACCCCTGAAGAACCGCCATACTGGTACAAATGACCAAGTATTTTGTGTCATCATCTCCCGGTCTACCTCTTCTTAATGGCGTCCTCGAGGAACAAACCGCGGCTCCTCAAGTTAGCCTACATCATAATAGCTATACTCGTATGTAGGCCAAATTTGAGCGCAATCCTTTCGCTTACCATTCCCTCTTCTAATGGCGTCCTCAAGGATCAAACCGCGGTTCCTCACGTTAGCCTACATCATAATAGCTATACCCGTATGTAGGCCAAATTTGAGCGCAATCCTTTCGCTTACCATCCCCTCTTCTAATGGCGTCCTCAAGGATCAAACCGCGGTTCCTCACGTTAGCTTACATCATAATAGTTATCTCGTATGTGGGCCAAATTTCAGCGCAATCCTTTCAGCTTACCATCCCCTCTTCTTAATAGCGTCCTCAAGGATCAAACCGCGGTTCCTCACGTTAGCCTACATCATAATAGCTATACTCGTATGTGGGCCAAATTTCAGCGCAATCCTTTCAGTATTATGAGCTGTGCATCAAAAGATCATTCAGTTAAAACGGTTGCCTTATATACATATGTACAGATAATATAAAACGAGTTAAAACGGTATAGATGCACTTATATTATTTATTTATTTGTGTGCGTGAAAACCTAAGAAACAAATATATGTAAAGATTTTTTATTAGCTTTGTACGCTTTGCTCTAAGCTCGTAAGCTATAGACAGATTTAGTTTGTACTAGCTCCTACCCCAATTACTGAATGCCATTTGAATAGTGTGTTATATCGTACATCCAAATGTTAGGTTGGAATTAGGTACTGAATCGATTGGATTGAAGAGTATCCTATCCGATACCGAAAAAGTTTCTAAAGTTTCTTAAACAAACTTGAAATTTTATTATTATGCAAAATAATATTATTTCAAAAAATTCAAAAACTCAAAAACTTCAATATCGTTTATTCAGTCTAGGCCGTTACAAGCACTTGTGAATGTCGAAAAGCTACGTCATCGGTTCGCAAATCTACGGCGGGAGACCTTGTACTGAGAAGAACCGGCAAGAAACTCAGCAAGGGCTGTTTTTTTCTCCCTGTCTCTATTATATAGAGGGTCGTCAATTTGAAAAATGACTTCAATATGAGATAACTCATGAAGTCACTTACCATTACAAATGTAAATGATAAAACAATTAAGACTATAAAATGAAAAATATAAAAACCAGATTTAAAAAAAAATAATTAGATTTCTTTGCATTAATTTGTTTTGTTTAATTTAACTTTTTTCGTTAAACAATTCATCTGATTACTTCTAAACAAACATGAGGTGGCACTCTTAACAAAAGCGGGGCGGAGCTGTGAGAAATACATGGTGAGTTATCATATTTTATTCAAATGAACGGGACTTATTACGATGCCATAGAATAAAATGTGTTACAATCGAGGTTGTTCGCTGAGAAAATGGGTTAGCAGCTCCAGATGTCCATAAGTTTGCAATAGATTCTCAATTATTATGAACGTCATATTGCACTTACCAACATGCGCGATAGATAAACATGCTCTCTCTGCTGTTTTTTGAGGGTATGGAGCGTGACTATGTGCATATGACTGAAACCAGAGATAAATGCTAAACTTTCCTGAGTGAGTGACCCTTTTACAATGACTTTACAAAACTGAAGTCAGTACGTACCTATGCGATGTCTGATGTTGCCTTGCTACAAATCCTACTACCCTACTACATCTATATATATATAAAACTCAAAGGTGACTGACTGACATAGTGATCTATCAACGCACAGCCCAAACCACTGGACGGATCGGGCTGAAATTTGGCATACAGGTAGATGTTATGACGTAGGCATCCGCTAAGAAAGGATTTTGATCAATTCTACCCCCAATGGGATAAAATAGGGAATGAAAGTTTGTATGAAACTTTGTCAATATCAAACCGATCGGGCTGAGACTTTGCATGCAGGTATAAGAAGAATCATAGATGAATGTCATTGTGTATAATGCAAGCCTGGGAACAAAAACTGTAGTCTACACTTCAGCTCTACACCGAAGCGAAGCGAGGGCGGGCCGCTAGTAGTATTATAAATGCTAAAGTTTGTATGGCTGATTGTAATTACTTCATGCAAAAACTGCTGAAAGGAATTACGCGCAAGGAGGTAGGCATAGTTTGAGACATACGATAGTTTTATACCGGAATAATGTAAGGTTCCTGTGGGTTCTCAAAAACGCGGACGATGCCGCGGGCGGTAGCTAGTTGAAAAATAATTATTCCACTAATTGCACGGTGTCCCCATCGATCACTGAATTTGCACGGAAGCGAGAATGATTGGGGCCAGACAATTATTTTATGCTGAAATTAATTGGAATCGCCGTCGAGACGACTTTTGTGAATAACTTCAGGTCTCATACATATTTATGCATTGTATAGATTCATGCCGATGGATCAGAATGTCCATGCTTTTTATAGAATGAAAAGGATCTTATGTAGTATAAATTTATCACATCGATAATGTCTTTGCTTGTTGTCACGGCAGCGCTTTTGCCTTCGTAAACCGACATCATGGGTGTTATGAACATGAATACTTATTCTTTAGAATTATCATAAAAACTAGCAAACCAGTGAACCAAATGTTCACCAAAACCTGATTTCGCGAAAACCGGAAGTGCTACGTTACTCAAATCCGGTTTGTAGTCTTATCAGACTATTCTTAACTTATAACTTAAATAATATCTTTATCTATCTCTTACGGTTTGGCCGCTGAAACAGCACCACAGACAGACGGACTTGTCTAATAGATAAGAGATAATATCAATAGTAATAATAATAAATATTTCCAACACTCACACCAATTAGCCTAGACCCAAAGTAAGCACTATAAGGCTTATGTTATGGGATACTAGGGTAACGGATAAGAATACATATACAGTACATCCTGTACCCTGGTACCCTGTTTCCACAGATCGCTGTGGCCCAATTTATTTGCAATTTTGAACCTTATCCATCTATCATAAGTATATACATAAAATAATTTCTACGGCGCGATTTATAACATATACCCCGAACATTTGACACATTTTATTAGCACCATCTTTCGTAACCAAATGGTACTAAATACATATTAAAACCAAAATAAACATTGTTTAAGGTTGAACAAACAGTATAAATACAAATAGTGTTATTAATATTAGATTAAATGAATTTAGGTCCTAAAATTCTTTTTCTTCATTTCTTATTTACGAATATCACTGGATGGCAATATCGATGTCTCTACTAAGTTTGCCGCAGCAAATTCTAATAAATTATTATTTGAAAGGATTTCGTTTTATGTTTGTGTCGATAAATCATTGTTTTAGTATAAAATTGGTTGGTTGGCGCAGTACTTAGATAGCGTAACTACCTCCATTTAATATTCTTTTTATTTTTATTTATTTGACTTTGTCGTTCATCGTAAGAGGATCATTGCCATTAGTATGTCGTGGCGTCCTTTCAAACGGCTGGTTTTATTTTATTTGCAAATACTTTACTTCGACTAACAATCTCGGCTTCGAAATCCATTAAATTATCTTTTTGAAGGGGTTGTGCGTACAGAGATACTTGTCAGATATATCTCTTTAGTGGGACATCCACGAAATTTACGATATGTAGAAGTTTCAATAGGTCTTAATTATTTATTAATTAATTGCTTGTCCGTAGGGGTGGACGTTTTTAGAATAACGATGCGCGATGACGATGCTAGGTTTGGATGCGCGGATCCGATGCGACTGGATGCCGTTATTGGATGCCGATGCCATCTAGTTTTTGTTAACGTTACTATAGCAACAGTGCCACAAACTTATCTGTGCCGGTGAAGATGTCGCTAGCGGTGAACATATATGTCATAAAAATGTCACAACGCTATGGATAAATTGTAGTTCAAATTTTTGCCACCGGCGCTGAAAAGTTTGTGATACTACGATACTGACATTCATTTGGCATCGATGCGATGCCGGCATCGGTGCGCGCATCTGATGCGATTTATCTGATACCGATGCGCATCGATTTCACAAATATCTAAAAACGCCCATCTCTACTTGTCCGTGCTAGTGCAACCAGAGTTCTGCAAGAATCCGTGAAACCAGCCATGTTCAGGCATCGCGGAGTGGGTGCGTAACAGAAGAACCGTTTAATCAATAGGTACTTAGAAGCAAACATTTTTTTAAGTTTTTCTAACACTTACAATACAACATAAAATTATTTTTCATATGGTCATGGTAATGACTGTGAGGAATCTATCCAGATTACGCGCTCTGTTCAGTGGAATAAAATGTGATGTAAATTTAAGATGTACATGCTTCTCGGGCGCGAGTGGCTGAAATGATGATGAGTTTGTATTGCAAATGTTCAAAATACGCCTCGTAAATGAAATAACACATAATATAAATGCATATGCTCAAAAAGAGCATGATTACTAAGATTTTAAATTAAATTTTATAAATGAATTATCTTTGAAATTGGTAGTCCTTAACGGTAAACTTGAGTCGGAACTTAAGTGTTAAAATTCCCAATGGATACGGACAAATCCGTTTAAATGGCACCACTGCCGCGTGCATATTTGCTAAGGATTGTCTCCGCGAGCGAGTGGCGCGAGTAAATCGCCCGTCGTACTAGCACACTCGCTTCCCGCTATTCGTCAACTCGTTTAACTGCTGTAGATCTATCTATCTGTTGGAGCAGCATCCTATCATGTCTACTCCACTGAAATTAATCAATTACTTTCACATTGGATGGAGTTAGACGAGCTTTCTGAAAAACTTTAATAAATCCTCTTCTACATGTTAACAATGACATCTCTATCATGACCTACGCTAGTGTTTGCTTCGCTAACCTTAGATTAAAACAAAAAGGGTAGATACGGTACGTTCATAGTTGCATCAAACAAAAACTGATCCCACGGCAGCGCGTACGGGACGGCGAGATCCGCGTCACTGCATTACCGACCCGAACGAAACAACGCGTTTCAACGGCGCGGTGCAAACAAGACGGCGAGATCCGCGTCACTGCATTACCGACCAATCAGGCGACCAGTACTCGACGTCACTACCGAATAAGATTCAAAACAAACAACATTTTTTATGAAAAAATATATTTTATAATTTTTATAGTACTTACGAATGAAAAGTGATGCCGCGGGTTTTACTTTTAGTTCTTGAGCAATTTGAGCACTTTTTAAAAACACACTTAGGGATTATTTTATCATATAAACACAAAATATTAGCAATATTTCTTTTTGGCGTTCACATGTACGTCGTTTGCATGTTAAGTTGTGACTAAAGCGATTAGGGTCGTGGACCACAATTGGTGCGGATCACTTTTGTGAGGCTAGTGCCGTATCTACCCTTTTTGTTTTAATCTAAGTCGCTAACGTACCTCCGTCGCATCTAAAACTATTTATAGTACAGTCAATTTGTCGAAAAAAATATCGTTTCAGTGTAAATAATAGTAAAATGTACATTGAAAATAGTAAAATGTACATTGAAATGTGCACTGCAAATGTGTACGTGAACTGCCCAAAACCGCTTTATTGGATTTTTCATACCTGCGCAATTTATAACTTGAAAACGGTAAGTAATACAAAAAATTGTTTATACAAAAGTTGTTGGTAATTATGTACGAAACAACTTTGCCATTTAAAGTTTTCCATTAAAATGATATTTTCAGGGTGAAAAAGTGAAAAAACACTTTTTTGAGACTTTAGCGCCGCCTACAATGCGCATTTTTTGTTGTACGAGATTGCAACAATGACATAAATTGTAGCACTCAACGCCCTCTACAATTATGGTAAAAAAAAAAGTTTCTAAAATGCATACAAAACAAGAAAAATGCGTTTCAAAAAAATTTTGACGGGTTTTTTGAGTTTTTCAAAAAACGCCTACGAGTTGAACATGCCCATCGCCAAGGTGGCTTACTGACGTCATTTGGCAACAGAAAAAACAAGACTTACCCTTTACGTTTTTTTTTCACCACTCAACCTACAGATTGACTGTACTATTATTACAAACGCTGTAAAATCGTGTGTTGCCTGGTGCCACGGGTTGCCACGTGCGCAACATTGATTTGCATCGCGATCTCAAATTAGACTCCATCGCGAATGAAGGACGCCTCGAGACGCGCATACTCCGAACCCCATAGTAGTTAAAGCCATTAGTTGCCCTTGCGTGCGATGACAAGGAGAGGGAACTCACGCAGGAGCCCGAGACCGCAAAAACATAACACAAATAGAATAAACTGAAAATCCTTTTGCTCCACAAAGCATGTACAATAGATAATAAGTGGAAAAAAAAAAAAAAAAAGGGTATAGATATAATAGAATATTTATTAAAAAGGGGATGGACAATATGTCCAAATTATATTATTAATATTATTAGTTAAGTAGACATAAGTGAGCATGCCGCATGTTTGCATGATTAAATATAAAAGGCCGCACTGAGTGCACAACCAAATGTATAATATAACAAAACTTAAAAAAGTCAAACTAAATAATGGCATGGGCATACGCCTATGGAGTAATTGTATTCAAAAAAAAAAAAAAAAAAAGCCATTAGTTATCACACGTCTGCCCTCCCGCTCTCCCATCGTTGGATCCTCCGATTCCTTCAAACTAGGCACGTCTTTGAGTACCCCGACTACGAAGTCACTCTCCTCTCTCTTCCTCCAATACAGGACTCCTCCCATACAGAAGCACACCACAAAAAAAAATCGAGGAAAAGTCAACCCAATAAAAAGTTATACTTTTTCCAAATTGTCTCTACGTTGAATCATAAAAAAATACAAAAAAAATTAACTCGCAAGCTACGAAAAATCGAAAATCGAAATTCTACTCAGCTATCAGCTCTCACTGGCTTGACACCCTAAAAGAAACAACCTGTATATATACATATCTGATTTATGTATATATATATATATATGAGGAGCTGAAGAACAAAATTTTTCTACGATTTTCCACTTAATAGAATAAATATTGTGAATCTGTCACGTCAAAATGTGTCACAATGCCAGTACTAAACAGTGCTAAATGGACACACATTATTTTAACTCGTGTATTGTGTGGTATGCCAAACAATATTACGGCAGATTATTTAGTCTATAGGCTTTATGTTCCCAGCAACGAACAATAAAACAGGTAACACTGTTAAATGACACCTTCAAACTTCACTTCCAAAATGAGCAATTTCTGAATACAAATACAATACCAGTTCTGTCTAGCTTATAAATTACTAGCGGCCCGCCCTCGCTTCGCTTCGGTGTAGAGCTGAAGTGTAGACTACAGTTTTTGTTCTCAGGCTTGTATTATACACAATGACATTCATCTATGATTCTTCTTATACCTGCATGCAAAGTCTCAGCCCGATCGGTTTAAAATTTAAAAAGTTTCATACAAACTTTCATTTCCTATTTTATCCCCTTGGGGGTAGAATTGATCAAAATCCTTTCTTAGCGGATGCCTACGTCATAACATCTACCTGCATGCCAAATTTCAGCCCGATCCGTCCAGTGGTTTGGGCTGTGCGTTGATAGATCACTATGTCAGTCAGTCACCTTTGAGTTTTATATATATACTAGCTGACCCAGCGAACTTCGTACCGCCCTAAAAAAATAGGGGTTGTCCAGCGGACAAAATTGTGAATCTAAACCATTCTCAGATCCCCTTGAACACACACAAAAAATTCATCAAAATCGGTCCAGTCGTTTAAGAGAAGTTCAGTGACATACACACTCACAGAAGAATTATATATATAAAGATATATATATAGAAGATTACTCTACGATCTGTTGAGTTTGACTACTTACAGTGTGTATGCTATTGGTCGCAGATGATCTTTACAGCGTCACCGGGTTTGAGGGCGGCGAGATCTTAGGGGGACCTTTGGCGAGTGCCTCTAGAGGTATCCCAGAGGGCGTCTCTGAGACTCGGCCCTCGGCTCTAGTTAGCCGTTGTCGTGGGGGACGGGGAAAAACGCCCAGGTACGTACCTGTACCTGGTATAGCGTGTCGTGTGTAGACCGGGTCTTGCCACTCTTATCCTACGGGTGCGGTGTCTGTCTAATGCTAAGCTAGTGTGCAAGTTTGCTAGCTGTGTAGTGTTGACATACGATTAGACACTTCTTTATATAAGCGTAAAATAAAAATACCTAAGGAGAATAACAGGAGTTTCGAGTTCAGTTGTCATAAAATGATTATTTTTATTTTCCAATGAGCTCTACTTAAACTAAAAGGAATAATTAAAATATGCGAAGATACTTGGAAGTTATAAAATATAAAACTAGTTTTTACGGGTTAATGCACGAAACTTTATTTATTTATTGACTTCTGACGACAGAATAATGATTATTCTGACGATGCAGACCTGAAAAGGCTGCGAAACGTCAATAAATAAATAAAGTTTCGTGCATTAACCCGTAAAAACTAGTTTTATTTAATGAGTGATGTGCGTGAAAACCTAAGAAACAAATAAGTTATAAAATATTAATATTACACGATTTCCGTTTCAGATTTGATATTTTTTTTTTGTATTTTTATGAAAGCTTATGTCGTCGGGCAGTTTTTAAATTTTGTCAGAAGTTATGGCACATTTATTTTAATTTTTATTATATTAATTGAATCTCCATTCTGTTTTGCTTAATCCATTTTTATTTAGTATCGATCTAAATTTTTATATCTTAGGTTCAAGTTAGGAAGGAGATTATTTTACTTATAAAACTACAAACGATAGGCATTCTATTAAAAAAATATATCGAAGAAAAGTAGAAGAAAGACCCAAAACAAAGTTATACTTTAACCAAGTTGTCTCATCGTTGAATCGTAAAAAATGACGAAAAAATTCTCACTCGAAAACTACGAAAAATCGTAGAACATACATGGGGGTTAAATTGATAGGTATGGTATTCTGCTATCAGCTCGCACTGGTTTGACACCCTAAAAGAGACATCCTGTATATGAGGAGCTGGAGAATATTTTTTTTTTAAAGTCGAATTTCAATTTGAATCTCAGCTCATTTTCAATCAAAACCGCCTAAAACAGTATTAAAATTACTAATACATGAAATTAAAAACGACGCCAAAAGCTCACTGTAGGTGGTTCATTAAGTTTTTTCTGCTCCTGTGAAATTTAATTTTTTAGTAATTATACCGTTTTGTTCACCAGCTCCTCATATATAAATTATCATGATATAAGCTCGATGGCGCAACTGGTTAGCGCGTTCGGCTGCGATCGTTGAAGTTAAGCAACTTTCGCAGTGGTCGGTCATTGGATGGGTGACCAAAAATTTACTATCTCGAGCTTCTCCGTGCTTCGGAAGGCACGTTAAGCCGTTGGTCCCGGTTGCATCTGCAGTCGTTAGCACCCACCAATCCGCCCGCGTGGTGGCCCAATCTCCCTATGCCATCCATAGGGAGGCCTGTGCCCCAGCAGTGGGGACATTAATAGGCTGATGATGATGATGATGATATTTTATGTTATACTACCGTTTATATCCGTGTTATGTTCCGCCCGCTACTTTTTAAGATTCTCACAGGAACCTAAGATTTTTCGGGATAAAAATTATTCTGTGCCTCAATGTAGGTAATAAATTACATGAAGCGAATTTCATTCAAAATAGTTTAGTGTCCGTTTGCGTGATTGAGTAACAGATATACAAACATATAGGAAAGGTAGGGCGTAGCGGAATTTCCGCTAGAATTGGAGCGCCCGTCAGAGCAAGTCACCTTCAGCTTACAGAAGATCATCATCATGAGCCTATTAATGTCCCCACTGCTGGGGCACAGGCCTTCCCTGTGGATGGAATAGGGAGATTGGGCTGCTGTCTTTCTTTTCACCATGGTAGGCATACAGGGAGGCAGTCTATCGAAAGTAAAAAAATAGTAGTAGGTCTGCAAAATTTGCATTATTTCGATTCGCATCAATGTGCCTTTGATTCATCTTGTACATTTGTATATTTATTGCATTTTTGTGGACATATTATAAGCATAATGATAAATTTAAAATTATACCTACAATATTTTTTTTACAGATGTTTATTGAAGATTACACAACTTATGGTTACGACGAGTTTGAAACTATTTTATATTTATACGTCCAAATAAATAACCTGAAAAACTTAAATAAAACTAGTTTTTTCGGGTTAATGCACGAAACTTTATTTATTTATTGACGTTTCGCAGCCTTTTCAGGTCTGCATCGTCAGAATAATGTTTTTTTTTTTTTTTTTTTTATTAAAAATTGTCGAGCTACCTTCGAAAGACTTATATTGAGCGTTCGGTTATTTCATTGGAAGCTTTTTTAAAATTTTATTGTCTATGTATGAATTTATTATTTAATTTACTTAATAAAGTATTTTATTTAAAATTCTTGTTTGTAATTTTGAGTTTATTTATTTGACCCTAACTACCGTAAACTACCACCGGTTCCAAAATTGGGAGACCTACCTGAGAAGAACCGGCGAAACAAACTCAAGAGAGGCTTTCTATCTCCTTCTTATGTTAAATTATGCAAACAAAAAGAACTAATAGTATCTGATGGTCTTGCAGTGTGTGCTCGGGGTTGGGATTTTATCTCCTGTATAATAGGTTCCCAAGCTGGTGGTATATACCAACCATCTTCCCTATTGAAATTTGGATATTTTTTAATCTCAATAGCCTCGCGCATCATTCGAGGAACGAACCGCCGCTCAGCTGCAAGGATCTGTGGTCTATCAAATCTAATGTAGTGGTTTGGTCCCCCTAATGCATGTTCACACACTGCAGATTTGTTTTCGCGCCTATGTTTCATATCTGCGATATGTTCTTTTACCCGAGTCCCTATACTCCTCTTTGTTTGCCCGATGTAAGAGAGCCCACAGTCGCATTCAAGTTTGTAGACACCAGCAACTTGAAAGGGTATATTGCACTTGACCGGTCGTAGAAACTGGTTGATCTTCTTTGGCGGCTTGAAGTATGTATTGATTGAAGCACGCTTCAGAATCCTCCCAATCTTGTCAGTGACTCCTTTCATGTAAGGTAGTATAGCAGGTTGTCGGTCGACTGTGCTAGGTTTGTGTGCTAGGTCACAGTCGCGTCAAACCTAGCACAGTCGACCGACAACCTGCTATACTACCTTACATGAAAGCAGGTTGTCGGTCGACTGTGCTAGGTTTGTGTGCTAGGTCACAGTCGCGTCAAACCTAGCACAGTCGACCGACAACCTGCTATACTACCTTACATGAAAGGAGTCACTGACAAGATTGGGAGGATTCTGAAGCGTGCTTCAATCAATACATACTTCAAGCCGCCAAAGAAGATCAACCAGTTTCTACGACCGGTCAAGTGCAATATACCCTTTCAAGTTGCTGGTGTCTACAAACTTGAATGCGACTGTGGGCTCTCTTACATCGGGCAAACAAAGAGGAGTATAGGGACTCGGGTAAAAGAACATATCGCAGATATGAAACATAGGCGCGAAAACAAATCTGCAGTGTGTGAACATGCATTAGGGGGACCAAACCACTACATTAGATTTGATAGACCACAGATCCTTGCAGCTGAGCGGCGGTTCGTTCCTCGAATGATGCGCGAGGCTATTGAGATTAAAAAATATCCAAATTTCAATAGGGAAGATGGTTGGTATATACCACCAGCTTGGGAACCTATTATACAGGAGATAAAATCCCAACCCCGAGCACACACTGCAAGACCATCAGATACTATTAGTTCTTTTTGTTTGCATAATTTAACATAAGAAGGAGATAGAAAGCCTCTCTTGAGTTTGTTTCGCCGGTTCTTCTCAGGTAGGTCTCCCAATTTTGGAACCGGTGGTAGTTTACGGTAGTTAGGGTCAAATAAATAAACTCAAAATTACAAACAAGAATTTTAAATAAAATACTTTATTAAGTAAATTAAATAATAAATTCATACATAGACAATAAAATTTTAAAAAAGCTTCCAATGAAATAACCGAACGCTCAATATAAGTCTTTCGAAGGTAGCTCGACAATTTTTAATAAAAAAAAAAAAAAAAAAAACATTATTCTGACGATGCAGACCTGAAAAGGCTGCGAAACGTCAATAAATAAATAAAGTTTCGTGCATTAACCCGAAAAAACTAGTTTTATTTAATGAGTGATGTGCGTGAAAACCTAAGAAACAAATATCTGAAAAACGTAATTCCGAAATTTTATCTGCGGTAGTAAAAGTTAAAAGTCAAAATATATTAATTCAAACTAGCAAACCAGTGAACCAAATGTTCACCAAAACCTGATTTAAAAAAAAATGTATTTAATTAATTGAGAACTTCGGAGATTTTGTGTGGTTTCGTTTGAAATTCGTGATTTCTCGAAAACCGGACGTGCTACGTTACTCAAATCCGGTTTGTAGTCTTATCAGACTATTCTTAACTTATAACTTAAATATTCTCTTTATCTATCTCTTACGGTTTGGCCGCTGAAACAGCACCACAGACGGACGGACGGACTTGTCTAATAGATAAGAGATTAGATGCATAGTACAACTCTTTTGAATCCCTACCACTCGTTATTGAACATATTTCTCAGCTGCAAAGAAAAACGATCGAAATCATTCTTCAACATTAAAAAATGAAACCTTTTCCAATATCATTTCTATATAATTTACAAATTATTATCATACCAATTTCGATAAGCAAGTCTCCAATATGTACCCCACAACAATGCATCTCGAAATCGAACCATGCCATTTAAAATTTAACTTTACTTACCATTCGACATTTCCGATCCCGAGACAGCCTCGCAAGAACGGCCGGCTGCAGATGACGTTTGCAATCACCCCTAGGGAATACTGCTGAATCAAAGCTGTATTACCGTTGCGGTACTCGCTCGTATACAACTGTTATATAACTAGCAGCATGTCATTCTCATCCCCCCCTTGTTCATGTAGCGTGTAGTTCAACTAAGAATAGGACCGACTCGGCGCCATATTTTGACGTCATAGCTGTCATTTCAAACCAAATAGGTAGAGTGAGCAAAAAATGTTGCTATTTAATAAACTTATTTACTAAGATTAAGTGAGACAAAACATCAGATTTTTTGATAAAATTAATTGACTAAGGTTGAGAAAGAACACAACCGATTTTTAATAGTATTTCTTTATTACGTCTGTGTGAAAAAAAAACTTATCAGAATCTAGCTCTTCAATTTCGCTCATCTCTGCATTACTGCCGGAGAAGTTATGAATAATCATGCAGGTCACATACAAACATGCATCCTAGAAGTAAACGAAAGTTTTAAATCGAGTTTATGAACGCAACATAAAGTGACATTTGGTTAACGATTTAGGTTATCAACCATTCATAGCCAAAGCTCAATAAATGAAAAAAAAAACAACTAATATTAATTATCAACCTTTGTTATTGTTTGTTTAAAAATGTTTGGTTGTTATTCTAGAATCAGCCGAGTGCTAAAAAAGTATTCCGAGTTTTTTTTTGCAAACCATACTTTTCAAGCGACATTTGACAGATGGAGGTCTTTGGCTTTCCTATTCTTATTTGAATCGCATTATAGTTTATCAATATCAATAGAAATAAAGACGTCGCGAACCCCTCTTTATAAAAATTAATACAGTTATGAGGCCTCATATTTTCAACTTAGGTACTATTGTCGGATTCAAGTTCCAAGTTTGCCAATATGAAATTACCATGATTATGATGACATTATTGTTTTTGTGTTTATGTTTGTTATTTTGGCCTTTTCTCACATGAATTAAGTCTTACCACAGCACTCACAGACGGCGTATTATCTTCATCATCATCAGCCTATTAATGTCCCCGCTTATCGTTCATCGTCGGAGGTGGAACATGTGCCTTAGATTACTGAGCCGTTTTTTTTTTTTTTTTTTTTTTATAGTTAGGTCCGACAAATGACTCCACCCCACCTGATGTTAAGTGAAAGTGAAGTCCAGACGCGAAGATAGCTGATACAGCAGTTCTACCTGCCACACCAGCCATCCTCACCCTGCCGGCCTGCATGTTGCTTCTTCACGCCTCTTTTAAAGGATCCCAGGTTGTAAGAGGGAGGGAACACGTGAGCGGGCAGAGCATTCCATTTACGGATAGTGCGACAAAGAAATGAGTCACCAAATTTCTTTGTACGCGTTGGAATTGTGGCCACAGTAAGACGATGACAACGTAGGCCAGCGCGCGTGGTCCTCTGAAGGAAAGGGGAAGGTGGGATAAGAGAGAATAACTCCTCAGAACACTCGCCGTGGTACAAACGATAGAACGCGCTTAGTGACGCCACGTCACGGCGTAATTGAAGAGGCTCAAGGTGTTTAGTCACCTCCTCATCGCCTATGATGCGGATCGCGCGCCGCTGTAACCTATCCAAAGCATCGAGCAAGTACTTGGCGGAGCCATCCCAGAGGTGCGAGCAATATTCCACGCAGGACCGCACTTGCGTTTTGTACAACAAGCACAGTTGATCGGGCGTGAAAAAAGCCGTGTAATCATAACATTCATAGGCAGTAATTTGTATTCATGTCTATGATAATAAAATCCTTTTGTTTAAACTTTATCTAATTTAACTTTATTTAACCAATTTCTGGAAAGTTGCATGTAGATCATTTTTCGAAAAATAAGGCCACAAAGAAGTTTCACTTCTTACGTGTGTACACTGTTACACGCACACATTTTTCTAGTGTTATAGCAAAACAAAGAGACCAAACATAAAAGTTGCGAGGAAAACCTGCAATTACATTTACACAAAGAGCTTTAGAATACCCTTTAACGGTTAAGCAATTCGAATTGTCTAATTTTAAGGTAAACTTTAGGTACAGGAAATCAAAGCAAGTACTAAAGTTTGTTAAAAAGGGCCGTTTGAATGGCGGCGAGAGCTTGTTTTAGTTTTTGTACGTTTTCCTATACGTCAGAGTTGTTACCTGAAACTTTGCACCAACAATAATTGCTGTTAACAATAGGTAGAAGGAATCCCGCTAACTTGCCATATTTCAACTCATTCTGCTTACAATTTTAATAAAGAAAGATTATAACAAAGAACTTTGTTACAATTTTTTTTTTGTTCGTTCGTAAAGGGTTCTTTGGTAATTCTTACATTTATACTAATAATAAAGAGCTGAAGAGTTTTATTGTTTGCATGAAAAAATGTTGCGAAAGCGGGCATAAAATATTCCTTTTCAGAGCTTTCGTTGCGTGCGCAGCATAAACGACTGAAGTTACATAAGAATCATTTATTTATTTATTTATACTTTATTGCAAAACAAACAGCAATTGGCGGACATAATGCCATAAGGCATTCTCTACCAGTCGACCAGTAAAAGCGTGAGAACTAAAAATACAGGGGTTCAATAAGGACATATGCTAAATAAACCAGGTAGGTAATATATATATCAATAGAATACACAAATATTAAAATATATATACACTACATACATGTAAATATATATGCTATATCTACAATACATACATACACATAATTATGCCAGTCAAGTATGAGAACGCAGATTAATTATATTAAGATAATGCTCACGAACCAATCCAATACAAATTTATTATATAACTTCAATTTGTATGAAGATAATTTTTTTCATGATAGCATATGTCTTATTAAGTTGGCACACTACAACCTTTATCTAGTAATCAAAATTGTTCTAAAATAATACATTATCTGCGAAGGTGTTTTTGTATACATGACAATTATTTCTTATCAAAATTAACACATTATTTATCACAAGTATTTCATTTTGATCAAAATTGTTCTTGACTTCAGTCGATTTCAATAAATATCTTAAGAGATAATTATCATAGTTTTAAAAGGGTACTAATAAAACAGACTTCTTTTGAAGTGAAACTTCTTTATCGGCGTTGGAAAAAAATTTACCGTCACATTTTTCGGTTACGCGTCACATTTTTCCGTTACGCGCCATCTTTTTTTATATTAATAGTTGATAGCTGAATGATCACACTGTCGCCGGCGAGAACTCTCTCTACTCGTTTGTAGCTGAGTGACAATAGTTATTAAAGATAAGACTCGCTCAGCCAAACTCGCATAGCGATACTCGCTCAGCGATACTCGCTCAGCGGTACTCGCTCAGCGATACTCGCTCAGCGATACTAGCTCAGCGATACTCGCTCAGCGATACTAGCTCAGCGATACTCGCTCAGCTATACTCGCTCGGTTAAGCTGGCTTGGCTGTCAAAAGCCGTGCGCGTGCATTTTAACTCAGGACTGCCAATTCGTTTCTAGTTTCTACTTGCTTATCGTTCATCGTCGGAGGTGGAACATGTGCCTTAGATTACTGAGCCGTGTAATCATAACAGTTTCATAGGCAGTAATTTGTATTCATGTCTATGATAATAAAATCCTTTTGTTTAAACTTTATCTAATTTAACTTTATTTAACCAATTTCTGGAAAGTTGCATGTAGATCATTTTTCGAAAAATAAGGCCATAAAGTGTTTCACTTCTTACGTGTGTACTAGTACACGCACACATTTTTATTATTTAATAGCATTATATTCGCCACTAAAAATCGAAATTGCTTTCTAAATTACTAAGGCAGCTACAAACATCGCGCTTCTGAATAGTACGAATCTTATTTCTTGTTTGAAAATAACTGTCAATTTTAAAGCATAATTCTTATTGCAACCTCCATAAAAACAAATTTTTAATATCTACATTCAATTTATTTAAATAGAAGAAGAATGAAATAGTAGTGGTCCGGTTATGCATTGTCATTAAAAATTTACTGGCTGCAATGGTTTTGCTCAGACCGAATATCTTAATTATTTCTCTAATTGTACTCACTTTATTACCACTGGCTACCAGTGCTGCATCAATTATTTTAGTCCCGTAGCAGCGTCTGCATTTCGTAGCAAAACTTACGAGAGAAGACTTCGCATCGGTAAACTAATCTATCTATCTATATATAAAACTCAAAGGTGACTGACTGACATAGTGATCTATCAACGCACAGCCCAAACCACTGGACGGATCGGTCTGAAATTTGGCATGCAGGTAGATGTTATGACGTAGGCATCCGCTAAGAAAGGATTTTGATCAATTGTACCCCCAAAGGGATAAAATAGGGAATGTAAGTTTGTATGAAACTTTTTCAATTTTAAACCGATCGGGCGGAGACTTTGCATGCAGGTATAAGAAGAATCATAGATGAATGTCATTGTGTATAATACAAGCCTGAGAACAAAAACTGTAGTCTACACTTCAGCTCTCCACCGAAGCGAAGTGAGGGCGGGCCGCTAATGAGCATATAAAATTATTATGCATCATTTTAGCACAACCTCATATTGAAACGTTTTCAAAAGCGATTAAGAATATTCTATCATCTTTATTGAAGACTTACTGCAAAGAACTTTATTCAGTTGAAATAGCTCTAAAACTTTTTAAGCAAACAATATGGTTCGAAAAGCTTGGCGCGCTAAGGCGGGCAACGGCGCTTGCTTTTTCATAAAAATGCAGTTCGCTTTGTAGTTTTCGCGTGCCAGTATTCAATAAAAGCTTCGCGCTTCACACTCTAAAGGGTACACGGTATTTTTGATGTAGTGCCGCTCAAAATCTCTTAAAAGATCATTTTTATATGAAATGCAACTTTGTAGGGTTTTCTTTATTCATTAAATTGATTGATTGTAAAGCTTCCATCGTAGAAAGAAAGAAAGAAAGAAAAACATTTATTGACGACATACCTACATTACCAGTTACAATAAATACACGTAAAACATAAAACAAAATGTCTATCGTCAACTAGGCCCCACTTTTTTTTTTTATTAATATGTTTTACGGCTCTGGATTCTAGTCCTTTTTAAGCCAAACGTTGAACATGTCAAAAACAAAGTAAACAAAACAACTGTCACGTATAACAGAATGTCATTGAGTTTATCACATCACATCATAATTTTCACTTCCACAGTAAACTGTTTCTCTTCCTTGTTATATTTTGTCTACAGTATTTACTATGAATTTGAATAGTGGCTTGAAATACTTGAGATCGTTAAGTAAGTCTTGCAACGTATTAGGGACGACCTTATCGATTGCTTCAAGTTCAGCAACAAGTATTAGACGCTGTAGTCCGTACCGTCTACATTCAAAAATTATGTGCTGTAGGTCTTCATTTTCTTGGCAGTGGGGACACTTTGGATCATCTGTCATCTTCAGTCTATGCAGGTGAGTGCGAAATTGCCCATGACCAAATCTCAGCCTGTTTATTGTAGTAACGAATTTCCTAGATTGCACCATTTTGTTATTCCACCAAGGTTGGGCGGGCACTAGGCCCCACCTCAGCATAATGTTGCAACGGCAAAAATGGATTGCCGCTGCAACGCTGATATTCTGGAGGGACCTAATTTGGACACCAAAGGACGGAGACACAAGACAATCACTTAATATACAAATAAGAGGAGTAATTAATATTAAAACAAAAAACTTAATCTAAGAGGCTGTGTAGGCTTAGCTCTTTGCCTTCCGACACACAATAAGAAGAGGGGGGAAAAAACATTATTTTTGTTATCCATTTTAGGGAAGGGAACAAATTATACAAAATGGAGACAAGACTACATGTTATGAAACCACGTCATCAGACCTTAGTTATTGCTGAGCTTAGTTATTGACATTTACAACGCCAAAGTCAAAAATACGAATTTTAGAAAATCTTGTATATGCCATAATAATTAAATATTGGAAATAGTTGAGACAAGATAGTATGATGACATTCGTAGGCTCGCTGGAGTGGGCTGGATGAGAGTGGCAGAAAATCGGGAGCAGTGGCGTGCAATAGGAGAGACCTATGTCCAACAGTGGACGAGCTTAGGTTGATGATGATAAATAATAATAATAATAATAAATATTTCCGACACTCACACCAATTAGCCTAGCCCCAAAGTAAGCACTGTAAGGCTTGTGTTATGGGATGCTAGGGTAACGGATAGAATACATATACTGTACATATATAAGTATATTTATATAGAAATACATATTAAACATCCATGACTGGAGTACAAATGCTCGTATTCATCACACAAACATCTGCCCCCACAGGGATTCGAACCCGGGACCTCTCGAGTCGGCGACACCATGAAACCCGGCGTACAAACCACTCGACCACGGAGGTCGTCGAGATGATGATGATGATGATTGGAAATAGTTTCCCCATCCCTGAGCTTTGTCTTATCCAATTAGTTAGAACACTACTTTAATTTTAACGCACCACTTGCAAGTTGTAGGATTTGGAACAATTATAAAAAATAGATAAACATGGAATGATGAGGAGCTTGATACCGTGGCTGGTCAGCTGCGATCGTTGAATTTAAGCAACTTTCGCAGTGGTCGGTCATTGGATGGGTGACCAAAAATATTCTACCTCTAGTTCCTGCGTCGAAGGCACTTTAAGCCTTTGGTCGAGGCGCACTGGGCCCGCGTGGTGGGTCATGGCCCAATCTCACTACTCCATCAATAGGGAAGGCCTGTGCCCCAGCAGTGGGGACATTAATAGGCTGATGATGATGATGAAACTTAATATAATATCAAATAGTGTTGTTTCAATGCAGTCTTTTGTAAAGTGGATCTTAGATTTGAGCTGATAACCGCCAGTTGCTGCAGTTTTCCAATGAAATGAAATGAAAAGTCATTTATTCAGTCTAGGTTGTTACAAGCACTTGAGAAGCTCAAGAAGCTACGCCATCTGTTCGCAAAACTACGACGGGAGACCTTGTACTGAGAAGAATTGGCAAGAAACTCAGCAAGGGCTGTTTTTTTCTCCTTGTATTATATACAGAGTCGTCAAGTTGAAAAAAGTCACCTATAATAGCTGAAGCGACATAAACAAAATGTATTGATACTAAAAACATTATAGGGAACATTTAGACCTACTTGATTATGTGGTGGCGTGTAATGAATTCTTGTTCACGGGTACATCGCGGTTTCAGACAAACAAATTAACAATTGGCTTTGTAGCTGAAATCATGAAACCGCAAAATGAAGTCGCAACCAAAAGGTTCTGGCACAACAATAATTATGTGGAGGCAATGCATGCAAAAGTTATTAAATTCTGTAATTGTCCCTTTGATGTGTGTAGTTTGAACGGCTCACTTGATAGAGTGCACGCAGGTATATTTAACATGATTGTACGAACATTTAAAATTGCTTTTCTTTGTCCCTTTCCAACCTTTGAATTAAACACAAAATGCTGATCAGAAAATTGATTTACATTTCATATTTATATTTTGCGATTGCCCGTTCACTGTTCCTCATTAATTTGGAGTTTATCTCAGCCTCCATCATCTTTTCTTGAATGGATCAAGCGCGTTGACCTACGTTGCCACCGACTTACTGTGGCTACAATTCCTACACAAACTGGTTTTATAGCTGGTGCAGCTGTTATGAACTGTCACACCAACCATCCGAGGAGCTCGATGGCTCAGGTGGTTAGCGCGTTCGGCTGCGATCGTTGAAGTTAAGCAACTTTCGCAGTGGTCGGTCATTGGATGGGTGGCCAAGAATTTATTATCACGAGCTCCTCCGTGCTTCGGAAGGCACGTTAAGCCGTTGGTCCCGGCTGCATCTGCAGTCGTTAGTACCTACAAATCCGCACAGGGCCCGCGTGGTGGGTCATGGCCAAACCTCCCTATTTCATCCATAGCGAAGGCCTGTGCCCCAGCAGTGGGACATTAATAGGCTCACCTTGCCGGTCTGCAGAAATGATTCTCCGCGCCTCTTTTAAAGGATCCTATAGTGTAGGAAGGAGTGAAACACGAACGCGAGCAAAGAATTCCATTTGCCTTTGTGTCTTCTTCTTCTTTGTCGGTAGCACTCTTGACAGAGTGGTCGTAGTCAGCAATTCAGGTGTTGGTGGCAAGATTCACAACACGCCGCCACTCATCTCTGATGGCCGCCTTCCTTGTGCATTCGTGTAATGATGATGAGCAGCTTTTATTTGGTCAGTCCACCTCATTGGAGATCTTCCTCTTGACCTGGTACCCTCAACCTTTCCCTGGACCACAAGTCGCTCAATAGCCACCTCCCCTCGGCGGCATACGTGACCAAAAAAAGTGAGGATACGAGACTGCACCACAGACGATAAACGCTGCTTGATGCCGAGTTCTCGAAGTATAGACTCGTTGGTACGGAATTCAGTCCACGATACTCCGAGCATTCTCCTCCAGCACCACATCTCTAGGGCGTCTATCTTCTTCTTCTGTATTTCGCGCAGGGTCCACGTTTCTGAGGCGTACAAGAATATGGGGAATACAAGTGTCTGAACCAGCTGGATTTTCGTGGCTCTGTATTGCCCGTTGTATCTGTATCTTTGTGTCTTATACAAACTGATTTCCAATTAGTAAAAATATATGTGCTTTAAGCATAAATTTTCTGTTTACTCGAATGAAATATTCACACCCCTGATTAATCAGTTAAGTGCGGTCTAATTGCGCAGTAAGCTATAATACTTAGTTGTTTAATATAAATTGTTTATCGGAATAGTCCCTCTCAATCTTTACAATCGCGTCAACATCATGAAAGCACAAATGATTCTAACAGCTATCCAATACTTAGGAGCAATGCTTAACTAAGCAAACACATTATAGTAATATAAGTTATTTACGGGATTGTTACCATGTACTTTGTTTTTAACGATACGCAGAAATCAGCCATCGCGGAACATTTGATTGATTCTGGTCCTAACCACTGGATTGAGTTTCATAACCCACAGATTATCTCGACAGAACGCCACTACATACCAAGATTGGTCAGGGAAGAGATTGAAATAACAAAACAATAAAAATTCAATCGTGAGGACGGGTTTAAATTGTCGAGTGTCTGTAATCCTGTAGTTCGTATGTGTAAAACCGGAAATAATCAAAAAAGTGTCGGTTCGCGATCCGATGCTGTAAGTGTTGTGTGTCGAGAACAGTTTCGAGTGAATAGTGAGAATGTGAACAGTGGTACGGGCATCGAACGCAATAAAAGACTTCGTCGGAGGGTAGATCGATATGTCTGCCAATAACTGCCTACCCGCAATTACTTCAGTTACTCCTCGATCATGGCGTTTGCAACAGTGCCGAAATATCGGAAGTTCGCTAAAAACAAGGTACATGGTAACAATCCCGTAAATAACTTGTATTACTATAATGTTAGTGACCATGAAAGTTTAAAACAATATAAGCAAACACAGTAACAGAGGTACTTATCTAATACCTACCTTATGTACCTATGTAAACAAACCGAATTACTAGTCATGAAGCTGGCCAAACAATAATTAATTAATCATGAACTATTTCGTGAGCCGGTGATCCCCAGGATTCGGCATTAATACCAATATCTGAATACATTCATGTTCAATGTGAATTTCAATGATTGAACTTATACGCTTTCTGGCTTTACATTGATGGGTGGTAATTAATTTTCTTTGAGCACCGACTTTTCTTTTTATGAATAGAATATCTTATATATAAAATTTCTGCAGAAAGAAAATTGTTTCATTGCTTTATACAACACACTAAATGTGGGATTTCAATGATTTCAAATAAATATAAATTTCACACAAAAAAAAGTCCTTAACTGTACAGACTTATAATTCAAATAGACTCAAAAAGATATATACCTGAAGAAAATAAAATGACCCCACTACTGGGGCACAGGTCTTCCCTATGGATGAAAAAGGGAGATTGGGCCACGCGGGCTCAGTGTGAATTGTTGGGTGCTAACGACTGCAGATGCAGCCGAGATCAACAGCTCTACGTGCCTTCTGAAGCACGGAGGAACTCGAGATTGAAGATTTTCGGTCACCCATCCAATGACCGTCCACTGGGAAAGTTGCTTAACTTCAGCGATCGCAGCCGAACGCGCTAACCACCCGCGCCATCGAGCTAATCACATATAATTTTGTGAGGAGGCTTAGCAGAAAATAATTTTCATACGTGTCTGGATGGCGTTCAAAATAATAACGGGGCGTTCGGATTCAATCTATTTCCAGTAATTATAATTTCTATTATTTTAAAGCATGTTGTGCACTGCTTGATGTTTAAATCTAAAGAAAATATAACTAGAAAAAATTCCACGCGGACCAGGCAGCAGACGGAACTCGAACCCGCACACTTCGCAATCCGGGCAAATGCACTCACCAATTCTGCTACCGCGGCCCTCACAGTGAAAGAAGAAATAGCAATTATAGTTATAATTTCTATTATATTAAAGCATGTAACTGTTTGATGTTTTCCGTGAGGGCCGCGGTAGCATAATTGGTCCGTGTATTTCCACTAAGTTCGTAGTTTTCCTTCGTGACATTATAAAGGTTAGACCTCAAAATGAGACGTTACGTATGTATTTGTGAACCAGTAAATCACTCGATCGCACATCCTCGGAACACGTTCAGAAATTTAATTTCCTCGGAGCAGTTTAACCCATTAACTAATAATGGCGGCTGCTGCGTCGGCCCAGTTAGGAACCATCAAATAGATCTACCGTCATTTGTTACGAGGAGCCCTGCAGGAGGCCAATTCTTATTTTGCACCAGCTGATATAATCTATACTGATATTATTTTATGAAGAGGTAACACTGAAAAAAGTTAAAAAGTTTTTTTTTAACAAAAATTGTTGTTGCCTACGTAACTATAGTAGGGGTGACGACGGGGTACAGTAAACTAAATTCTATTTAGTCCGTCAGTTAGATGATCGAAAAATAATGGACACGTATTTTTTCTTTAGGCAACCAACCAAAAATAGACAAAGTTATAGCGCGTCAAAGTTTGGGAGTTAGGGCTCGGAATTTTCACTTAAAAGTGTACTCAAACTCGACGTCATGCGACTTTTCAAATCAATATATCTCAGCAATGTTTATATTATGTGATAAAAGAAAAAATACGTGTCCAATACTTTTTGATAATCTACCTGATATACGAAGAAAAAAAAATAGTCATCATCCCTGTTACAAAGTTTGGCTATTCTTCGGTTAACTGAACTAGTTTTGTAAATTGTTTTTTTCAGTGAAAGTTTGTGAGGTTGTGGGGTTTGTTTTTATTTATTTATTTATTATCTTAGGGCAGCTAACAGCTTATGAAAATAAAGATAACAGCAAAAAATATTACTAAAAGCTATTGACAAGCTACCACATATAGAAATCTGTACTGATTAAAAATCTAAACAAAAACACAGAAGCATCAACCATACAGTAATAACAGTTTTACATGAAATGTTAGTAGTGAGAATTTTGTAGAGTTTGTTGTATCCGTCCCTCTTACGAACTGGGATCCTTTAAAAGAGTCGTGAAGAAGCAACATGCAGGCCGGCAGGGTGAGGATGGCTGGTATGGCAGGTAGAACTGCTCAGCTATCTTCGCGTCTGGACTTCACCTTCACTTATCATCAGGTGGGGTGGAGTCATTTGTCGGACCTATCTATAAAAAAAAAAATGTGTGTGTCAGCTCCGACGCACGACTGGAGTTTACTCCTTAAGTTCGATAGTCTAACCAGACGCAAAATGAGTTTATTTAACTTAAAAAAGATTGATACTGTATGAAAGGGTAAATTAACAAATTAATGAAAATAATATACATATATAAATATATATATATATTCATTTCATATACATTTATTATAACTCTCATCATCATAATCGACGAAATATTTTACATTAAACTTTATACAATAGTCAATTTCAGATGTGCATAAATATATCATTAGGAATGTTGATAAATTATGTAATTATTATTATCAGACTATTATCATTTTTTTAAATATTAATTAAATCAACATTGTCTGCATTATTAATAACAGTGACAAGTGGTTTATGGTAACTAAAATAAAACACATGGACGTTCATAGATACGTGGTTCACGAATCTTGAAAATACCGCATCAATGGTCGTACCATACCTCGTTGTCCCCATTGCTCTATCAGAAACAATATCTAAATTCAGTTAAGATTTTAAAAATTTTATTAATGTTAATCCGTCATCTTTGTTTGTCAAAGTTGCGCGACATAGGATGCGCACCAAAAACGTAACGAGGTCATTCATCGATAGATTTTACTCCTCACATTTTTCTCATACCGGGCCCCTTATATGTATATGCAAATCGATTCTGAAGGAGTATACTCCAAAAAATTATCTGCTGCACCGACCCATCTCACATATCTTCGCAACTGGTCTTCATTCACAACACTCACACTCACATCACGTGAAGCATAATGATTGGCTGAGCAACGTTTACAAAATTTCAGAAACACAACAATACAAAAAGGAATTTCGATTAAAAGTGTCTGAGTACTGAGCCTCCGACCCGATAACGTGGTTTCTCTCCATTCTTAATTGTCTTGTTATGGGAGGGTGAACCGTTTCGGTACGCAACGCGTTACGGCGCCAGTCAGTCTGGCTTCCATTCCTCTCACGCATACGTAGTGTAGGACTTCCTCAGGCACGGCGAAGTGACGGTTTGCGCAAGGGGGCTGGCAAGAGCTGGATGCGAGTTGTTCAAGATCGATCTCAGTGGCGTGCAATTGGAGACTCTACTGCTGGACAAATCCAGCAGTAGAGTAAGATAGGCTGTTGATGATGATGATGATACGGCAGTGGATCTTTCACTTTTACCCGCAGCACCGATTCTCGGACGCTTTCCTCTCTCTAGTCAGTATTTATTGTACGTTAGACATATACCGTTGACAGTGAGCATGTAACCTAAAACTATCACCGTTTCTGAAAGTGATTATAAATGAGTAAAAACCTAAGCGGACCTAAGAGTCAGATTCAGATTCTGAAAACAAGCGCCATAAATAAACAGTGTAGTCTAAGCAGGTTGCCTGCTTTTTCTCGCGCTTTGTTTTCTGAGTCCGAATCTGAATCTGAATCAGGAGTGCACTCTGGCCGTACCCTTCGACTACACTGTTTATTTCTCGCGCTTGTTTTCGAAATCTGAATCTGAATCTGAGTGCACTCTGGCCGCACCCTAAGAAAGGCTAGAAAGAATTCTGGCGACCTCCGTGGCCGAGTGGTTTGCACGGCGTGTTTCATGGTGTCGCCGACTCGATAGGTCCCGGGTTCGAATCCCGGTGAGGGCAGATGTTTGTGTGATAAATACGAGTATTTGTACTCCAGTCATGGATGTTTAATATGTATTTCTATATAAATATACTTATATATGTATTCTATCCATTACCCTAGCATCCCATAACACAAGCTTTACAGTGCTTACTTTGGGGCTAGGCTAATTGATATGAGTGTTGGAAATATTTATATATTTATTAATTCAACACGGCCAAAAGGGCCGCGGTAGCATAATTGCTCAGTGCATACGCCCGAACAGGGAAGGGTGCGGATTCGAGTCCTGTCTGCTGCCTGGTCCGGGTGGATATTTTTTCTAGTAATATTTTCTTTAGAATTAAAAATTTAAGCTTTTCTCAAGTTACCACTCATTATTGAACATATTTCTCAGCTGCCTAGAAAAAATTATCGAAATCGTTCTGCAACATTAAAGGATGAAACCTTTTCCAATATCATTTAATTTACAAGTCCCGAGACGCACACTTTTTCTTTTGACATTTTAAAGGTTTTCTCAAGAATAGTATAGTTTTTTAGCAGAAATCCAGCAAGAAATGGAAGAAAAATTTATGCACACCAAAAACACTGATGCAAATCTGGGAAAACATTCAGGAGAGTCCTATTAATAATGTTATAGCTATTTACGGGATTGTTACCATGTACCTTGTTTTTTATGAGTCTCCGATATTTCGGCACTGTTGCAAGCGCCATGATCACGGAGTAACTGAAGTAATTGCGGGTAGATGTTATTGGCAGACATATCGGTCTACCCTCTGACGTCGTCTTTTACTGCGCTCGATACCGATATTGTGTGTCGGGAACAGGTGCGAGTGAATAGTGAGAATGTGACCAATGGTAGGGGTATCGAGCGCAGTAAAAGACGACGTCAGAGGGTAGACCGATATGTCTACCAATAACATCTACCCACAATTACTTCAGTTACTCCGTGATCATGGCGCTTGCAACAGTGCCGAAATATCGGAGACTCATAAAAAACAAGGTACATGGTAACAATCCCGTTAATAGCTATAATGTTAGTGACCATGAAAGTTTAAAACAATACACTATTAATAATGTTTTACAAAAATAAAAACAATTTAACTTAGTCTACGATGTTACCATCGAAGTATTTATTTATATTTAGTTTAACTAATACATCGGTCGATATAATAACTACCAATTAATTTTGTTTCACTCCAGTGATCGTTCGCTAACATTAGTTAATTGCCAATAAAGCGTGTTGTACTGAGCGGAAACGGCTAATGAATTTCTGTATGTTTATTCTCGAGTTTTGATATCTACGTTGTCACACTGTTTCATCTTATATCATCATTGTCAGCCTATTAATGTCCGCACTGCTGGGGCACAGGCCTTCCCTATGGATGAAAAAGGGAGATAGGGCCATGACCCGCCACTGCGGGCATCTGCAGTCGTTAGCGCCCGCCAATCCACAGCATGGATTGGCGGGCGCTAACGACTGCAGATGCAGCCGGGACCAACGGCTTAACGTGCCTTCCGAAGCACGCAGGAGCTCGTGATAGTAAATTTTTGGTCACCCATCCAATGGCCGACCACTGGGAAAGTTGCTTAACTTCAACGATCGCAGCCGAACGCGCTAATCACTAACGCCATCGCCATATATCGCTTATTATCACAGAATCAGAGACTAGACTGCAATTTTCTCAATTCCTAGATTTTTGTATAGTGAAAAAATTTAAAAGCCTAAAATGTTTCTCCTAGAGTAGAGAGGTAGGTGATTAAATAGGGTTAAATTGGTCTATGGGTAAGCCGTATCTTCTTCACTTCATTACCTTTCATCCCTTGATATTCAGCAAAAACAACGACATCGAATTCGTCAGTCATCTACGTGTCAAATCAATGACAGCTCTGTTTCTTGAAGCTTCGCACGAAATTGTTTGGAAATTTCCATTTCACAAACAACATTGATTTCAAGGCCATGTTTCATTTGAGAACAATCTCACGTAACAACAGTATTATAAGTATTATGTATATAGGAATATACATTTTATTTATATGCAGCCGGCCCGGCCTAGCACGGTACGAATTTATTTTAACGCAGAAAAATAGCGTTCTGGTGAAAGGTGAACGAAATGAAATCGGTCCAGTAGCTTTTAGGCTTATTCGTTACCGTCATGCAAAGCATCTATAGTATTTATAGTTTAGGTATAAATAAAACTAGCAAACCAGTGAACCAAATGTTCACCAAAACCTGATTTAAAAAAAAAAATGTATTTAATTAATTGAGATTTCTCGAAAACCGGAAGTGCTACGTTACTCAAATCCGGTTTGTGGTTTTATCAGACTATTCTTAACTTATAACTTAAATATTCTCTTTATCTATCTCTTACGGTTTGGCCGCTGAAACAGCACCACAGACAGACGGACGGACGGACTTGTCTAATAGATAAGAGATGAGAAACTCGAGGGCGCGGGTGGTAAGCGCGTTTCGCTGAAATTCTCAGTGATCGGTCATGGAAATGGCGACCAAAAAAAAATTTATTATCTCGAGCTCCTCCGAGCTTCGGAAGGCACGTTAAGCCGTTGGTCTCGGCTGCATCTGCAGTTGTTATAATAATAATAATCAGATGCAGAAGGCAGTACTTCTGGACACGGCCCGTATAGTGAGGAGGTTCCTGTCTATGGATCCTTAACCGCCGGTAGCAGGGACCCTGATCTTGCTTCCGATGGGGAACTGCATTTTTGTATTTTTAAATGTAATTTTTTTTAATGTAATACATTGTAAAAATTTAATATTTAGAATTATAATTTTGTATGTATTTTTATTGAAATAAAGGAAATAATAATAATAAAAGCCTTTATGCACTGACCAAATACAGTTTGACTTATATGCTATGGATTTTAAATCTAAATATTATATATATTGGTATTCTTCAGCAACGAGTTTGTTGGTCAGGTTGTCCTTTGACATAGACCTAGCCTTTTCCATCCTTTTGGTAAATCGTCTTCCCATCTTTTAATTTGCCGTCCTTTTCGCCTTTTACCATTCCTAGGTTACCATTCCGTAACATCTTTCGTCCATTTCTCCTTGTTTGTTCTCATGATATGTCCAATCCAGGACCATTTAAGTTTTTTAACCTTTTGTAAAATGTCGCTTCCTTTTAAGCTTAAAGTAAGCGACATCTGCAGTTGTTAGCACTCACCAATTAGCACTGGGCCCGCGTGGTGGTGCATGATCCAATCTCCCTATTTCATCCATAGGGAAGGCCTGAGTCCCAGCAGTGGGGACATTAGTAGGCCGGTGATGATGATGATAAATAAAAATAAACAAAAGAAAAATAGCCAAACAGAGACAGACAGATTCGACGATCAACTCAACATCTTTACGGTATATTTAGTGCTCAACCTCACGGCACAAGTAATTCTAACACCAAAGTCCCAATCGCACGTTTTCAAATTTTAAATTTAAATTTTCAATCTATAATAATATTTTAAAGCTGCAGTTTGTTTGTTTGTTTGTTAGAACTACTGAGTCCGACTTGAATGATTCTTTCAGTGTTGGGTAGTCCATTTATCGAAGAAGGCTATAGGCTATTTTAATTCAAAATTAGGGATCCGTAATAAAATTGCTATTTTGTAACACAAGGTGTAAAATCGAAAACCTAATTTTGCGTGCGCTGCATAAACTATTGACAATAGAACAAAATGATGTACTACGGGTTTGTAGATCCCATTAAGACCTACAAAAAAGTCAGGGAGAACATATATCTAGCTATCATGATTTAATCACAATAACCGATTTTGTGTTCAAAATAATTATTAAATCGTCTGAAGAAAACGGCAATGCAAATTATAACGGCAGTGAGCAAATCCCCGGCGACTATGTGATAAAAACCCTAAACAGTAAAATCGTATATTTAGCGAAATATTTTTTTAATGCACAAAGATCACAAAGGTCAGCCTGATGAAAAATAACCATGTCCTAGAGACGGCTGCAATAGGGATGATGACTATTTTTTTTTCTTCGTTTATAAGGTAGATTATCAAAAAGGACACTTATTTTTTCTTTTTTCACATAATATAAACATTGCAGAGATATATTGATTTGAAAATTCGCATGACGTCACATTTTACAATTAAACAAGTACAATTTTCACTCAAAAGTGACGTCACGAGCCCCTACTCCCAAACTTTGACGCGCTATAACTTTGTCATTTTTTGGTTGATTGCCCAAAGAAAAAATACGTGTCCATTATTTTTTGATCATCTAACCGACGGACTAAATAGAATTTCGTTTACTGTACCCCGTCATCACCCCTATTATAAATATAAAGTCTTCTTAACGTCTCTTCTGAAGAAGCCTATGCAGTATTTCCTTCATGGGAATGTGACCATTTTCAACCACTATTCATACTAAGAATCCATAATTTTCGCAGGGCGTTGCTTGCCAGTGCTATGTGTTCATCTGTTCCACATCTACGGGCTCCTGACGCATTTCAAGTTGGACGCCGCGAAGGCCTGGAAGCTGTTCAGCCTGATCGAAGAGGGTTATCACAGCACAAACCCCTACCACAACTCCATTCACGCGGCTGACGTCACACAGGCAATGCACTGCTTCCTGCAGCAGAAACAGGTAGGATTTTAATTTTTTTTTATTGATAGGTCCAACAAATGACTCCACCCCACCTTATGTTAAGTGATGGTGAAGTCCAGACGTGAAGATAACTGGTACAGCAGTTCTACCTGCCACACCAGCCGTCCTCACCTTGCCGGCCTGCATGTAATTATAGTTACCGCATTATAAGGCCGCGACTTTATTTGCGTCCAAGAATTGGTCTCGCATACAAGCTTTCAGCACCTTTTCATCAGTTTGAAGTATAACTCGATGAGCTCGACGGCCGAGTGGTTTGAATGCCGGGTTTCAAGATGTCGCATACTACAGAGGTCTCGAGTTCGAATTTGTACTCCAGTCATTGAGGTTTAATATGTATTTCCATATAAATATACTTATACATGACTGTATCAGTACGATCCTTAATATGAATAGTCGGGTGCTAATGACTGCAGATGCAGCCGGGACCAACGGCTTAACGTGCCGTCCGAAGCACGGAGGAACTCGAGATAGAAGATTTTTGGTCACCCATCCAATGACCGACCACTGCGAAAGTTGCTTAACTTCAACGATCGCAGCCGAATGCGCTAACCACTTGCGCCATCGAGCTCCTCAATCAACCTCATCAACTGCACGCATGTCCAAAATTCGTAGAAACATATTTCTTGTTATGAAAACGATAGAACTTTATTGAGAAAGTAAATAATTATAAACTCTTGTTTTTCTATACCTTCTTATGTTTTCTTCTTAACGCCAACGTAATCGCTTGTTTTTGTCCTAATTATGACTGCTAATACTGCGCACTTGAACGAAGAAAATCTTTTGTTTATCGTTTTATTATGAATGTATTTACTGGCGTGGAATACTTACTGACAAGTTTTTTTCTTTTTTTTTTATAGATAGGTCCGACAAATGACTCCACCCTACCTGATGTTAAGTGAAGGAGAAGTCCAGACGCGAAGATAGCTGTTACAGCATAAGTATATATAACAGTATACTGATAACTTTGCACAGCGTCAACGAAACCCTCACATACACATAGGATGTAACGGGGATTTTAAATTTTCAATAATTTGAACTCTACGTTAATTTTAAAAATAAAATATAATAAAATTCGTATATTCTGAACTAAACGCGATTGCATTTATACGACAAACGATCTTATTACAATGCGAGGATGTTTGAAATCAGACCATTTTGGTGTGTATACATTTTTGTTTTAAACTTGCATCGTCACTAATATTACAGCTATTAACGGGATTGTTACCATGTACCTTGTTTTTTATGAGTCTCCGATATTTCGGCACTGTTGCAAGCGCCATCACTGAAGAACTGAAGTAACTAAAAGATGACGTCAGAGGGTAGACCGATATGTCTGCCAATACCATCTACCCGCAATTACTTCAGTTACTCCGTGATCATGGCACTTGCAACCTTAGATTAAAACAAAAAGGGTAGATAATATAAGTTATTTACGGGATTGTTACCATGTACCTTGTTTTTAGCGAGTTTCCGATATTTCGGCACTATTGCAAGCGCAATAGTGCCGAAATATTATTTTATAATAATATTACTTTCATGGTCACTAACATTATAGTAATATAATAACTTATATTACTATAATGTTAGTGACCATGAAAGTTTAAAACAATAAAAAGGGTAGATACGGCACTAGCCTCACAAAAGTGATCCGCATCAATTATGGTCCACGACCCTAATCGCTTTAGTCACAACTTGACATGCAAACGACGTACATGTGTACGCTAAAAAGAAATATTGCTAATATTTTGTGTTTATATGATAAAACAATCCCTAAGTGTGTTTTTAAAAAGTGCTCACATTGCTCAAGAACTAAAAATAAAACCCACGGCATCACTTTTCATTCCTAAGTACTACAAAATATATTTTTTCATAGAAATTGTTGTTTGTTTTGAATCTTATTCGGTAGTGACGTCGAGTACTAGTAGCCTGATTGGTCGGTAATGCAGTGACGCGGATCTCGCCGTCTCGTTTGCGCTGCCGTTGAAACTTAACATGCTGTTTCGTTCGGGTCGGTAATGCAGTGACGCGGATCTCGCCGTCCCGTTCGCGCTGCCGTGGGATCAGTTTTTGTTTGATGCAAGTATGAGCGTACCGTATCTACCCTTTTTGTTTTAATCTAAGCTTGCAACAGCGGCGAAATATCGGAGGCTCATAAAAAACAAGGTACATGGTAACAATCCCGTTAATAGCTATATTATAAGGCTTGTTACCTGCTACTTAAGTGGCAAAATATTATATTATATATTTGCCTCGTTTGTTTTGACTAAGCTCACATTTATTGTTTGTTACGGGGTTACAGGGAAGTTTCTATTTTATAAATAAACACAAACAATAAGGCTTTCAGGGTATTACAGTGTTAAGATTCCCTGAATACATCTTATTTTTAGACTTTATGCAGAAGCAGTACTTAGCGAACAGAAATGTCGGATACTTTAATGTTGCTATGAATATGAACGAAAATATAAGCCTTCGCTTATAATAGGAGTTTAATTTTGGAACGAATCGGGAAGTTGATTGGTTATGGTCATTGGATGAGAATTGAAATTGGCCATAAACAATATTATCATTTTTTAATTTCTTCGCAATGCCGATTGAGCCGTTAGACACGGATGCAAATTAATATCAAAAATCAGGTCCTCGTGACGGTCTAGTACCCGTTGGACCCTCAAGATTCGACTCAAAAGCAAAAAGTACCCACTGGACCTCTTTTTTGGTGATCATTGGACCTTTTTAAAAAAAAATTATATTCAATGTGCCCATTGGACTTCTTTTTTGGGGCCCATTGGACCTTCAAGATATGATGGATCTGTTCTCTTTTTGTGGTTATGTCCTTTGAAGGCCTGCCCCGTGCCCCAGTCCTGTGCCGTTGTATCGATCGTTTTAGTAAGGCCGTGTTTGTGTACATAGAGTTAGATTTGACTATTAGTCACTGTCACGTTAAATAGATAGTATGTGTTAAATTTTGACATATCGTTATCAAGATTTATTTATTAAGCATTTAACTGATTTTTTAAGCAGTGATGCTATTTCTTCGTTCAAATGTTTAATACTTGTAAATTTCGAGACGGCCATCGGGGTCGCGGCGGTAGCATAATGGTCAGTGCATTCGCCCGGATAGCGAAGGGTGTGGGTTCGAGTACCGTCTGCTGGCTGGACCGCGTGGAATTTTTTCTAGTAAAATTTTCTTTATATCGTTATTTTCTATACTGTTTTAACTATATTCACAGATAACTATACATAGTTGATACATCGAACAACGCGGAATTCGGGCGCTTGTTAACGAAATGAGGTTTCCCACCGCCGTCAGTTAGGTATGGGGCACTATGGAGGGCGGCCGCCTCCTTCTGCGAATCTGTGGTGGGCCGAAGGAGGCAGGCAGCGGTGACTGCCGGTCTTCGACGGCCCTAAGGTGGTCTGGGCGCGGCCTGACCAGCCGCGCGTCCTAGGTGCCGCTCCGGCATAGGCCACCACGTCTGGGGACTGCCTAGTACCCTAGCGCAGTCCCCCTGAGGCGCGTCGCCCGGTCCACTCGTTGGGCCGGGCCTGCCCGGGGACGTCCCAGTGAAGTGGCGCACGCTAAGGTGCGTCGATCCTGAGATGCCCCCATATGGGCGTAGGAGGGTATCGGGGGGTTTTAGTGGAGTAGGATCAGTGTGGCCTTCCGCACTGGTTCTGCTTGAGTAGGGTCGGCACTGTTTCCCGTGCCGGCGAGTCCCACACACGCCGTGCGCCTAGTCAGCGTCACGGTATGGTGCGTAACTGCATTTCCCCTCGTCACAAAAAAAAAAGGTAAAAAAAGGTATGACACCAGCGATGGCGACACTTTGCTCATGAGCAATCTTTACCGGCATCGGCCCGGGTAGAAATCGTCTCGGTAATAAGCGCCCTTAGGCGTAGGGATGAAACGATACCATATCATACCATACTACGTATCGATAATTTCACTCGATACTGTATCGTTTCATAAAGTAACGATGCCTACTCGGTATCGAACGAAAAGTATCGATACTTACTTGTATCGATAAATTTTGACAAACGATATTACAATTACAAATTCAGTTACAGTTTTAATTTAACGAAAACAAAATAACGGCTTTAGCTACGCGATGAACGAATGACTGGCTGAATAAATTGCAATAAATTTAAACCATACGCAATTCCAACTGAGCGGTATAAAAGATGCGTTCGCGAAACAAAAATTCCAACTAGACACCTTACCATAAAGTAAATAATCTGCATGAGTAAAATAAAAAAAAAATAAAACTAGTTTTTACGGGTTAATGCACGAAACTTTATTTATTGAAGTTATACTTCTTTAGCCGCGTTATGAAAAAATTATGAGAGTGAAATTTTAAGATGCGCGCGCATACTGTAATACAATAGTAACACCATGAAGTTGGCCGCGGGCGCGTTATGAATGCTAGTGCCTAATAATGGTGGATTATTAACCACTTAGTGGTTAATAATCCACCATTATTAGAGATCTGTTCGAAAGGTACTTTGAACGATCCACGGAGCTCCATAAGATGATCGCGTTGTCAAAAACAATGTTGGCACGCTCGTCGCCTCTGATCACTGTTTTCATATTTATAATATTTATCCACATGTTTCTAGTTTCTATATAGACACAACGTGTTTTAGTTACTTACAAGTGCTAATTACATATGGATTAATAACTTAAATTCAGTAGTGATTTTAATTGAATATTTATTTAATTTTTCAAATTAAAACTGAACTTAATTGACTGTGTTAACTATCCTTTTCCAGTCCTTTTATTATTTTATTGTAATTATTAATTATTTGCATTCAATTAAAAAATATTTTTAATGATGCTAAAGAAGTATAACTTCTCACGCGCGTACATAAGTTACACGCATCCATTTTTATTTATTGATGTTTCGTAGCCTTTACAGGCTTCGTCGTCAGAATAAAACGAGGAAGCCTGTAAAGGCTACGAAATTAACCCGTAAAAAGTAGTTTTATTTAATGAGTGATGTGCGTGAAAACCTAAGAAACAAATAAATCTGCATGAGTCTTTTTTATACTTCTCAGTGATTGACCGTCCGAGTACCGATATAAGTACTTACTTCACGATACTACTTGTTACTCAGTTCTTAAGTATCGATGCCAAAAGTACTTAGTATCGAAAGAAAAGTATCGAGTTGTTACTTGTATTTACTCGTATCGTTTCATCCCTACTTAGGCGTGATTTTAAACTTTTCATTAATTTGTGACAATGACGTAAAAATTAATAATTTTCCTTGTAATAATATCTATTGGCTAGGCATACCTAATATTGATAATAGTAGACTTCCATTCAATATCAGTTTACAATATTAGACGCGAATCCCACTTTGAAGCTCGTTTCATGTCTAATTAGACAACGCACTCGTACGGGTGCTGATTAGCTCTCAGAACATACAGATTTCAAAGGTATCCTAGATACGGAGCTTCTCAAGTGTATGTATGCACTTAGCAAATAGCACGGTAATAATATCATACAGTATTCTATCTTCATACAAACGGTCGGAAAGCGAGTCATACCTACGTCACTCGAGTTCGATGTGCTCTCGGCGTGCACCCAGTCGCGAATGCGCCGCCGCGCCGCAACGACGACCGAACGGTCTGAATTGTTTTTTATGCAGTTAGCCGTGCTTAAACATGCCTTTTTCTATTGTTAATATTTGATTTAATTAAGTAGATACCTACATAATTTAGTATGGAAAAAAACAAAGGACGATCAATATCGTACAACAGCACAATTGCTGTTTTTGGTTGCTTGAACTCTTCAATAACACACCCAGAGATATCATTTTTTAAATTACCTGAAATATTGGAAAGGTGTCTTACCTTTATAGAATATTTTTTATGTACCTATCTACTAGTACATTATTTGTTTCTAATATTTAGGTATTTCGGTTTTTCCATCGGGCAAAATATCTGGAATGATATATAAATAAGTGGTTAGGATGAAAAGAGACAAACGAGTAATCTACCTACACTCGCGTTAAAAACAAAACTACATAAAATACTGTAGGCTGGCGGCCCTACCGCGTGCCAACGCAGCGCTCGGTGTAGGCATTTATTTTCAAGGACAGGGCGGAGTCACAATACTGTATAGATAATATTACCGTGCAAATAGTCTTGACTTGTCAGTTGGCAGTGGAGTTGCATTTCCGTAATATCTCACATTATAGCTAACTAGCAAACCAGTAAACCAAATGATCACCAAAATTTAATTAAAAAAAAATGTATTTAATTAATTCAGAACTTCGGAGATTTTGTGTGGTTTCGTTTGAAATTCGTGATTTCTCGAAAACCGGAAGTGCTACGTTACTCGAATCCGGTTTGTGGTCTTATCAGACTATTCTTAACTTATAACTTAAATATTCTCTTTATCTATCTCTTACAGTTTGGCCGCTGAAACAGCACCACAGACAGACGGACGGACTTGTCTAATAGATAAAAGATTGTAATTAAATTTCACTTAGGTGGAATTCGTTTTGCCATTTGGAATTGCAATTTCCCATCATTTTCTTTTTGTGACACACATTTAGGCCGAATCAAAAAAGTTCTTTAGAGAATATTTAAAAAATGTCATCATCATCATGTCAGCCGTACGACGCCCACTGCTGAGCATAGGCCTCCCCCAAGGATCTCCACACCGATCAGCAGGACACGGCATTCCTAAACTTTGTTAAACCAGTTTTTTTATATAGTCATAATTTTTATTACATTTGCATTTGTAATGGAAAGTGACTTTATGAGTTACCTCATATTCAAGTCATTTTTCAATTGGACGACTCTGTATACAATACAGGGAGAAAAAAACAGCCCTTGCTGAGTTTCTTGCCGGTTCTTCTCAGTACAAGGTCTCCCGCCGTAGATTTGCGAACTTATATCGTAGCTTTTCGACATTCACAAGTGCTTGTAACAGCCTAGACTGAATAAACGATATTGAATTTTGAATTTTGATCGGTCCTGCGCCACTCGCATCCATCGGCTTCCCGCGACCTTCACAAGATCGTCGGTCCACCTTGTGGGGGGCCTGCCCACTGAGCGTCGTCCGGTGCGTGGTCGCCATTCCAGAACCTTTCCGCCTCAACGGCTATCGGTTCTTCTTGCTACGTGTCCCGCCCACTGCCACTTCAGCATAGCAATCGTTCGAGCGATATCGGTAACTTTGATTCTCCTACGGATTTCCTCATTTCTGATTCTGTCGCGTAGGGAAACACCAAGCATCGCTGTCCCTATTGCACGCTGTGTGACCTTGAGCCTACTTGTGAGACCCGCATTTAAAAAATGTATGTAATGATAATTTTCTCCTTAATTATGTTAATATGTTTGAGTAAATATTTTGTATTTGTTTCTTAGGTTTTCACGCACATCACTCATTAAATAAAACTAGTTTTTACGGGTTAATGCACGAAACTTTATTTATTTATTGACGTTTCGTAGCCTTTACAGGCTTCGTCGTCAGAATAAAACTTTTATTTAATTTGTCGAGCTACCTTCGAAAGACTTTTATTGAGCGTTTGGTTATTTCATTGTTCGATTTTAAAGTTTTATTGTCTACGTATGAATTTATTATTTAATTTACTTAATAAAGTATTTTATTTCAAATTATTTTTTGTAATTTTGATTTTATTTATTTGACCCTAACTACCGTAAACTACCACCGGTTCCAAAATTGGGAGATAAATAAATAAAGTTTCGTGTATTAACCCGTAAAAACTAGTTTTATAAAATATTTTGTGATATGGTCAAGTTGTAAAACTTATGATTTGATGATGGTAGTTTTATTTTGGTTGTGCTGTTAAAATAAGCCGTTGTTTTTACAAATAAATAAATTAACCTTTGTTATTTGCCTAAAAGTCTAAAGGTACTGAGAGGCTGCTAGGAAGGGATGGCTAAGGGATAGCTGTGTTCGGAGAATATTGGGCAAAGACCTAGCAAATCTTTAGTCAAATTAATATTTGGAGTTGGTGTCGTGCGTGTCTGATCTGAGTTCCCATTTACTACTTGGGTTGGCATGGCAACGATATCAAATGAGGAGCTGGCAAACAAAACGGTACAACGACCTCCGTGGCCGAGTGGTTTGTACGCCGGGTTTCATGGTGTCGCCGACTCGAGTGGTCCCGGGGTCGAATCCCGGTGGGGGCAGATGTTTGTGTGATGAATACGAGCATTTGTACTCCAGTCATGTATGTTTAATATGTATTTCTATATAAATATACTTACATATGTACAGGTACATATATATGTATTCTATCCGTTACCCTAGCATCCCATAACACAAGCCTTATAGTGCTTACTTTGGGGCTAGGCTAATTGGTGTGAGTGTTGGATATATTTATTTATTTATTTTATTTAAATTATGCATCTGGTCAAACTAAATTTTTTACAGTCTTGAGGCCCGTTGAATTTGAATCACAAATAATTTTCAATCATAACCGCATAAAACAGTGTTAAAATTACTAAAAATATAAATTTCTAGCTGACCCAGCGAACTTCGTACCGCCATAAAAATAGGGGCAGGTGGTAGAAGAGAAAATTTAGAGTTGTTTGCATTTTTTTAATACCACATTATAAAAAAAAATGTAAAAAAAAAACATTTTAGGGGCGTGTAACGTAGTGTCTATTTCCTGGAATAACATTCCTCCTAACCCATATAGAACACTACGTTACAATACTCAATAGTTTGAATTTTGGCGCGAAGGCGCATTGTAGGTTTCAGAACACTCCGTTATAGGAGGACAACCATTATCACTTAAGGATATGAAAAATAGATAGTAGCCGATTCTCAGACCCGCGGAATATGCATATAAAATTTCATAAAAATCGGTCGGGCCGTTTCGGAGGAGTATGGTAACTAACATTGTGACACGAGAATTTTATATACATACTAGGTGACCCAGCGAACTCCGTACCGTCATAAAAAATAGGGGTTAGTGGTAGAAGAATGAAAATTTAGGGATGTATGTATTTTTGTATGATGTATCATAAAAATTTAAAATAAAAAAATATATAAAATTGCAAAAAAAAATTAGGTGTCGATTACCCTTAACATTTAGGGGGATGAAAAATAGATGTTGTCCGATTCTCAGACCTACCCAATATGCACTCAAAATTTCATGAGAATCGGGAAAGCCGTTTCGGAGGAGTTTAACCACAAACACCGCGACAGGAGTTTTATATCACTACATAGTATAAAACAAAGTCGCTTTCTCTGTCCCTATGTCCCTTTGTATGCTTAAATCTTTGAAACTACGCAACGGATTTTGATGCGGTTTTTTTCAATAGATAGAGTGATTCAAGAGGAAGGTTTATATGTATAATACATGCATAATATAGTAGAGAAACACTGATAATTTTAGAGATTTATAATGTAAGGTCGTAAATAAACACTTTTTTTGCGCTTACATTGAAAACGCTGGCTGAACCCCACGAGATAGATCAAAATAATGTACTACAGTATTGTACACCTAAAAAAGGTCTACAAAAAAGTCCGCGATGGTATATGTCTATCTCTTAAGGATAACCCACAATAACCAATTTTTATCCTATACTTTTTACGAGAAATAATAGATTATTTACGAAGCGATTTTAAGCAATATAACATTCATCCTTATCCAATTAAGTACCTTAAATACATTGTGCATTTAATATAGAACAATTTGGCCCGTTAACGCATCTAATTCGAATGAATATTTTCGAAGATATTACAAATTTAAAATTCAGGGACAGAGCGGTTCCGACGCTACCGGGCTTGGCGGCGCGTGCCTATTGTAATTGGGTATTAGAAGAATGTCATTGTGTATAATACAAGTCTGAGAACAAAAACTATAGTCTACATACAGCTTTACACCCAAGCGAAGCGAGGGCGGGCCACTAGTATTAGATAAACCATACCAAAAGCTCGCTGTAGGTATGTTATTGAGTTTTATACAGTTCCTGTGAAAATTTATCATTATCATCATCATCAGCCTATTAATGTCCCCACTGCTGGAGCACAGGCCTTCCCTATGGATGGAATAGGGAGATTGGCCCATGACCCACCACGCGGGCCCAGTGCGGATTGGTGGGTGCTAACGACTGCAGATGCAGCCGGGACCAACGGCTTAACGTGCCTTCCGAAGCACGGAGGAGCTCGAGATAGCAATTTTTGGTCACCCATCCAATGACCGACCACTGCGAAAGTTGCTTAAGTTCAACGGTCGCAACCGAACGCGCCACAACCACTTGCGCAATCGAGCCCCTGTGTTTTATTTTTAATTTTACGTTTTGTTCGCCAGCTCCTCACAATACAATTTGGCTAAAGATAGAAACGGTTTCTTATTTTTAGCTTATCGGCGGTATTTTGTTTTTGTTAAAAAGTTTTTTCGTTTGAATAGATTTATTGATACCCTGAAAATATTCGAAAACCATCTCTATCAACAACCGCGGAGTATTAAGACAATAGAGGTGATGACGGGGTACAGTTAACGAAATTCTATTTATTCCGTCAGTTAGATGTTCAAAAAATATTGGACACGTATTTTTTCTTTGGGCAATCAACCAAAAAATGACAATGTTATAGCGCGTCAAAGTTTGGGAGTAGGGGCTCGTGGCGTCACTTTCAAGTGAAAATTGTTCCAAAACGTGACGTCATGCGACTTTTCAAATCAATATGAGATATATTGATTGCAATGTTTATATTATTTTAAAAAAAGAAAAAATACGTGACCAATACTTTTTGATAATCTACCTGATAAACGAAGAAAAAAAAAATAGACATCATTCCTATTTCAAGAAACATTAAACACTCTAATAACTGAAAAATAAAACTTAAATTTCTTACTTCAGACATGACTTGTTTTTTTGAAGCTTCGGGGGTATTCTTTATCTCTATTAAACTTTAAGGAGTACAATTTCCAAGTTGAGATTTTGTTTTGTAACCTATAAATATAACTTTACGTTGCCAATACACTATTTATGACTTGTTTGTTGGTCCGAATTTCGTAGACGGTGCCTATCACCTGTTCTGTCTGTGGGGATAATGTTTTGACGTGACAACGTCTTAAATTAGGTTGCGGCTGGGAGTCACTTATGAAAAAGTGTAACGCTCGGTAACGTTACGATGAGTCTCTCGTGTTAAGTTTAAGTTTACATGTACAATGTTTTAGTAAACAAAATATATTTCTATAGTTAAAATTTGTGCAATTCTTATTTTCATTCAATTCCTTGTTCCTATTGTGCAATTTAATTATATTCATATCAATAAATATTCTACCGAGAAAAAGACGTTGTCACGTAAAATCTTCGCCCGTAAAACCGACTTTACAGGCAACCATTTTTTTATTTAGCTCGTACTTCAACATTGAATGAGAATTATTCTCTGATTGAAGTGGTATCAACAGCATGAACAATTCAGAAAGCAAAATTCTTTGTATGTATGCTGTTGATTCAGGCGTGATTCTCTAAACCTAAAATTGACAACACTGCATCCTTTTCATTCTCTATACAAAATGGAAAGGAGAGACTGATGCTTAATTTAGCTTTCAGTTTAGACAATCATGCCAGAATCGACACCAATGTCATTTCGATCTAAATCCGTTCCGTAAATCCGAGAATCATTTTCAACATGTTGCCGCTGAATCATTCAATTTATTAGACTCTTTAATTTGAGTAATTTTAAATAGCGATGCGTCCTTACAGCCGCGGCCTTGTAAATTTGCGTGGGCTGATATTATTTATGAACCACCCGAAAATAATTGGTAGTCAACAAAATAATCTCGGAAGCTTACCCAACTCCTCAAGTTCTAACTGAATACCTATTTGTCGATTGGCTACGACACGCAGTGACTAGCCATTGGGGCGTTTTTTATGATATTTTAAGAATAGATAGAACAATCTGTCTGTAACAGACTTAAGTTAACGTTGGAGTTGACAGCTAGGTACACCGGCTCCCCTCGTGCTTAGCAAAGCTTAAAGCAAATTGGCTTGTAACTACGCAAAAGAAAGCCGCAATTCCAGACTAGATAAGATAACTTACTAGTGATGTAACGAATGTAATTTTTTGAACATTCGCGAATGTGAATGCGGATGCGAATGTCTGGTACCGACATTCGCGAATGCGAATGCGAATTTTTTTTTTTAAATTGGCGCCAATTGTCTATGGCATGGTGGCAGTTTCGTTCGAATGAGGGCTACCGTTTTCTGCCTCACCAGATGGCGCCACTGTTGAGTGAGATCCTAAATTGTAACTTTTAAAGTTTATTAATACGCACATGAAATCAAAGGTTACATTTAGATCGTATTTTAACACAAAAGAACCATATCCTAAACATAATAGGCCATGCCACAGTGACGCGCAGTTCCGTTTTATTCGGAAAAATGGGAACATAATCATTTTTCTAAGCTCAAATTTTTAATAACTGACATTCATTGCCACATAACTCATATTTGCCATAATTAAGCCGAATTGTTACCAATTATTCACAATATTATTTTAATTAGAAATAAACCCGCGTAGTCAACCAACAAGCAATAACATTTGACATTTCGGAGACCTCACGCTACACTAGCGCCTCTAGCGGCGGATTCATACGCGATAGCCGTCATTGCCGAGTTGATATGAACTCATCCGACTGAAGTGTCATGCCGCTCGCACCGGTCTTTCCATAAACAAAACAAGTGAATTTTGAGGTTAGTGATTGTGAGTGGTAATAGTGATTTATTAACATGAGTAAATCGAATTCTAGTGTAACATGGACTTATTTCACACTTTGCGATGCTGAACGAGCTAAATGCAAACTGTGTAACAATGAATATTCAAGGAAAGGCAGAACTACAGCTTCTTCAAATTGTTTTTTTTTTCTAATATTCATATTCGCAAAACATTCGCAGAGATTTTGCGAATGCGAATGTGAATGCGAATATTCAAAAATATGCGAATATTCGTTACATCATTATAACTTACCCAAGTATTACACAAGAATTTATACACGCACTCCAGAGCCAGAGTATAAATCAACTTTGAATTAAGCGTTCTGGCCCACAATCTCAACGCGTTCAAGCGGTTTACGTAAATCTTGAAAATCTGATAAGACCTTTTGTATATAACATAAAAGGGATAAACTAATTAAAACAGACCGCGACACGAATAAGCGAGCTCTCTCGGTAAGTTGAAACGCGCAGGTAGGTACTTAACTCAACCCACAATTGCCTATTTGAAAGCCGGAGTTGCATTAAATAACACCAGCTTCGCCGAAAGATTATTTCACTTTAAATAATTACTGCCTCTCGACTGGAAAATTTAAGTTTAAAAGTGTTCGCAGCGCGATGGTTTCTGTAAGCTGTACTAGTTTTCTGTGAGCGAGTGCGCGCTACGCCCTCGTCTCGTTGCATATTCCATTTTGTATTTTTACTCTTAAACTATATACAGGGTGAAAATTTTAAATGCCACCCCCAGGGGAAGTAGGGATGTCGAAAGTTGAAAAAAATATCGATATATCGATACATCGATATTTTAAAAAATATCAATATCGGCTTCGATATATCGCGAAAAAAACATCGATATATCGGACCAATTTTCCCAAAAATATCGTACAGTAGCTCACGAAATATGACACGCGGAATAATAATGGAACAAAAATTATCTCCCTAAAAATAGACCCTATTTTCGAATGATAACATAGACAATACTAAATACAGCACAGATCATAGATAATATGTTGAATATCATTAATCTGAGATCCAGTTACGATTTTTCCAGATACGAATTTAGTTAGATCGTGATATGCCGCTAATAATTAAAAAAATATCGTTTTTGATACCAATTTCGATATTGGTTATTTTGTTATGATGTATCGATATATCGAAACAAAATATATCGGCAAAAAATATCGATATATCGATACATCGATATATTTTCAACAAGCCTAAGGGGAAGTACTCTAAATACTGGAGATAGATAAATTTACTCACAGGAAACATTCCTTTATTTTTAAAAAGAAACACAACTGCATTCACAGTTTTTCGAAAATTTGCTTGCCACACCCGGGAGTCGAACTAGCGAAAAATCGAAAAAATTACACCTGTATTTTTATGGCATCGATCGATAGGATCAATCATAGGGATCATGCCTTACTAACTAATTTAGTACATTAAATGGAAGGAAAAGCGTGAAATCTTAACTTAACTGAATGGAACAAGACTAAAAGCAGTTTTATCTCACTAGATTACACGAGTTAGTATTTTTATTATCTTCGACGTCATATATTCATTCAAATAACGAATAAAGAATTTTTTGCACATGTCTAAAATGCAGACTAAAGAGTCCAGTAAGGTACCAGTCTCAAGGGGGGCGCCGTACAACCTCTTTGGTACCAGTAATTTAAAAGAGGTACGCAAAGAGGTATGTTACATATTTTTGAAAATGGAATAGCGAATTAGAACGCATTGTCTTAAGTCTTGTTTGCTGCATCAAAATTTACCATAATAAATAATCTATCGATCGATGCCATTAAAATACAGGGTGTCATTATTCTGAATTATTGCCAGTTCGATTCCCGTGTGTGGCAAGCAAATTTTCGAAAAACTTTGAACGCAGTTGTGTTTCTTTTTAAAAATAAAGGAATATTTCCTTTGAGTAAAATTATATATTTCCAGTATTTAGAGTACTTCCCCTGGGGGTGGCATTCAAAATTTCCACCCTGTATATAAAACTCAACTCAGACTGATTGACATAGTGATCTATCAACGCACAGCCCAAACCACTGGAAGGTTCGGGCTGAAACTTGGCATCCAGGTTTAGAAAGGATTTTGATCAATTCTACCCCCAAGGGGATAAAATAGGGAATGAAAGTTTGTATATAACTTTGTCAATTTTAAACCGATCGGGCTGAGACTTTGCATGCAGATATAAGAAGAATCTTAGGTGAATGTCATTGTGTATAATACAAGCCTGAGAACAAAAACTGTAGTCTACACTTCAGCTCTACCCCGAAGCGAAGCGAGGGCGGGCTGCTAGTCTAGCATAAAAACATCGTTAACATTTTTTTGATATAGTTTAGAAATCGAGGAAATCGTTTAGCTGCGATCGTTGGACTTAAGCAACTTTCGCAGTGGTCGGTCATTGGATGGGTGTCAAAAATCTCCTATCTCGAGTTCCTCCGTGCTTCGGAAGGCACGTTAAGCCGTTGGTCCGCACTGGGCACATGTGGTGGGTCATGGCCCAATCTCGCTATTCCATCCGTTGCGAAGGTCTGTGCCCAAGGAGTGGGGATATCAATAGATGATGATGATGATGAAACTAGATTTAGTGTTTAATTTGGTACAAAACCTTTGTATAAGAGTATTGATCTCATTCTGCCGTAGTTATTATTATTATTTTTTGTATCGGTAAAAAGTTGCCCAGGGGATTATTAACAGTTCCCAAGCTCATATAGTCTGTTTTGCGGACAGTGGTTAGGTAAATACATATATTATGTATGTACATATAAGTTATATGAGTAATTTTAAAAGCACCTGCGGATTTATTAATGGAAATCATAATGTACGGTTCGCGGTCTGGTAAACTAAGCCTTTGAGCGAAATTCGTAGAAAGTACCTATTATTCGTACGCATGGCACAAAATTGATTGAATGGTTCAATTAAATCGCTCATGGTAACAATGTCATGGGATATTATTGTAGCACATCTATAAATACAACCAATTTGTTTAAATGGGATTACATCTAAATATTTGGAATACTACCTATTTGCTTTGAATAGTACGTTCCGACAGCTAGTATGGAGAAAAGACAATGAGTTGTTCACATTGTAGTCGGTAAAAACTTACCAAATTGGTGAATTTTAAAATTCTCATGAAATATTTCTTTGTACTAGACCATCTATATAATTCATAAATTATTTATTACTAGCAAACCAGTGAACCAAATGTACACCAAAAAAAAAAATGTATTTAATTAATTGAGAACTTCGGAGATTTTGTGTGGTTTCGTTTGAAATAGAAATCACGTGATTTCTCGAAAACCGGAAGTGCTACGTTACTCACATCCGGTTTGTAGTCTTATCAGACTATTCTTAATTTATAACTTAAACATTCTCTATATCTATCTCTTACGGTTTGGCCGCTGAAACAGCACCACGGACGGACGGACGGACTTGTCTAATAGATAAGAGATACGTAAAATGGGGAATAAAACGACGGGGTTGCACTCCGGGAGTGCCGGCGATAACGAGCAATACTTTCAATGCACACAGACCACAAGCTTATGGAAAAGATGAAACGGAAATGCATCACGAGCGTCACTCGACTATATATATATATATATATATATATACTAGCTGACCCATCGAACTTCGTACCGCCATAAAAAAAAAATTATAAAAACGTTGTCCAGCGGACAAAATTGTGAATCTAAACCATTCTCAGATCCCCTTGAACACACACAAAAAATTTTATCAAAATCGGTCCAGTCGTTTAAGAGAAGTTCAGTGACATACACACTCACAGAAGAATTATATATATAAAGATATATATATATATACTAGCTGACCCAGTGAACTTCGTACCGCCCTAAAAAAATAGGGGTTGTCCAGCGGACAAAATTGTGAATCTAAACCATTCTCAGATCCCCTTGAACACACACAAAAAAATTCATCAACATCGGTCCAGTCGTTTAAGAGAAGTTCAGTGACATACACACTCACAGAAGAATTATATATATAAAGATATATATATATATATATATATATATATATATATATACACAGTAAAAGACAATTTTACAGGCACTCAACCAAAAACGCGTCTTAAGCGTAATTTCGAATGTACGAGTAGGTATTGAGGTATTAAATGTATTAAAAAAAATATTTTTAAGTGATTTAAATTAATCACTTATTTTAGATTTTCAAGTTACTCGGTAATGTTATACAAGTACAAAATTATATGTTATAATAAATTTAAGGAATGTTTTGACGAAAGAAGTAAACAAAAAGGTATATGGTATAAGACAATACAGTGGCAGCCTCTTCGGATTCCATGGTTCATAGAAACCAAATTAAATAGGTCACATGTCGTCCTTGCTCACAGATTACGATCAGGTAATTGCACTTGACAGTCAAATTCATCTAGGAAGTTTGCACATTTGATGAAGAAAGCTAATTCTCCCAATGAGGGCTATCGCGTATGAATCCGCCGCTAGAGGCGCTTGTGTTGCGTGAGGTCTCCGAAATGTCAAATGTTATTGCTTGTTGGTTGACTACGCGGGTTTATTTCTAATTAAAATAATGTTGTGAATAATTGGTAACAATTCGGCTTAATTATGGCAAATATGAGTTATGTGGTAATGAATGTCAGTTATTAAAAATTTGAGCTTAGAAAAATGATTATGTTCCCATTTTTTCCGAATAAAACGGAACTGCGCGTCACTGTGGCATGGCCTATTATGTTTAGGATATGTTTCTTTTGTGTTAAAATACGATCTAAATGTAACCTTTGATTTCATGTGCGTATTAATAAACTTTAAAAGAATTTAGGACCTCACTCAACAGTGGCGCCATCTGGTGAGGCAGAAAACGCTAGCCCTCATTGTGAAGTATGTAACAAAGTGGACGATGTCCAACACATTTTGATGGAATGTATGAAGAACACAACAGTGAGAGAGTGCTATTCATACAACAATATCAACTTAACTTTGAAAATGTAGGGTCGTTTGTGGAAATATTAGCACTACCAAACCCAGATGCAGGAAATTCGATGTTTGATATGGTTTTCGCTAGTAAGAAAAGCTCGCCCTCTCCAATGTTTTAAATTAATATAGTTGTGTATGTTTTGGTTAGGGTACGACGATGCTGGCATATTCGTAGAATGAAAGCCTCTAAATAAAGAAGAAAAGATTTTCAACTTAATTAACTTTTGCAGCTGGTAATGCCTGGGCGTGTGACAAAATCGGAGTTGACTCATCTTCTTATTGATCATTATCACTTTGGGCCTCTTCTTGTGTGTTATTAACATTCTCATTGAATTATATACTGTGCCACATTATCATCAATGGAGGGGAATCCAGGAAAACCCTGGGTGAAGCTAAGCGTGCGTCGCTCGACGGTCGTCTCGTCAATCGCTAGCCGCTGCCGCAAGAAGTAATATGTGGGGGGAGGCAACATTGAAAATATTTTTTCGTTCGCTCCAATAGGCCCCCATTTTCGCTGAAATTGCGACTCGCCCGTGATATCCCGAGGTTAACGGACACCGAGAATACTTAAGAGGTCTCAAAAAACACGGAATTTAAAGGGCTAAAAATCGAAAAAAAACGAATTTTTGCCAGAAAAATCGTGTGTTTTCACAGTATGTTTCCGATATCTCGACAACGGGGCTAAAAAAATGAAAATATTCACAGATCTCGTTTTCTACACGACTTGAAGGGCTCTGAAAATGAATCTACCTATAATGTGATTCAACTAAGAATGCTGAAGAAGCTGTCAGTTCAAACCAAATAGGTAGAGTGAGCAAAAAAAAGTTTTTATTTAATAAAAACTTATTTACTGAGAATAAGTGAGATAAAGCATCAGATTTTTTTAATAACATTTATTTACTAAGATTGAGAAAAAAAACCCCGATTTATTAATAATATTTATTTATTAAGACTGTGAGAAAAAACATTAATCAGAATCTAGCTCTTCTATTCCGCTCATCTCTGCATTACCGCCGGAGTAGTTATGAATAATCATGCACTATTACTAGGTCACATACAAACATGCATCCTTTATGTAAACGTAAGGTTGAAATCGAGATTCTGAACGCAACTTAAAGTGACATTTGGTGGACGATTTATGTTCTCAACCATTCATGGCCAAAGCAATAAGTGAAAAAAAATATCAACCGATATTAATCACACTAATATTATAAAGGCGAAAGTTTGTGAGTATGTATGTTTGTTACTTCTTCACGTCTAAACGGCTGGAGGGATTTTAATAAAATTTGGTATGGAGTTAGCTGACACCCTAGATTAACACATAAGCTACTTTTATCCCCAAAAAAGTGTTAGGTTCCAGAGGGATTTTCAAGAAACTAAGTTAACGCAGACAAAGTCGCGGGCGACCTCTAGTTATTAATATTTGTTATTGTTTGTTTATAAATTTTAATGTTTGGATTTTATTCTCGAATTAGCGGAGTGCTAAAAAAGGGTTCCAAGTATTTTTTTGCAAACCGTACTTTTCAAGCGACATTTGACAGATAGAGGTCATTTTCTTTCCTATTCTTTTAATGAATCGCATTATATTATAGATAATTCAAAAAATAGTATTTTGTAAGTTTCGACTGTACAGTCTCTACTACAGATTTAAATGGAAAATAAATGCAAGTACATTTAAAAATAACGCCAAAATTAATGAATCTCATCGCAACTTCTAGAGAACGAGGGACACGAGCAAGGTTTTTCTAAAAGGAAATACTTAATAACTCAAAAGAACTCCGGTTATAATCCTGGCATGGCTGGCCGTAATATAAGCTTCCAAAAGGATTTTTCATTTGAAACGGAATAAAATGAATTCCATGAAATTTCAGGCGAGCTTGCACTCGTTAATTATGCGAATTCCATCTCTCGTCGGGGATATATGCTCGGAATGGAACTATCCCATTGTTGTAAAGGCATCGATATTAAAACCATGTCGGGTTTTTAATATCGTTGAGTGAAAAACTAAAAAGGAACCTTGTTTATGTATCAATATGATTTAAAATAATTTTTCCTGTGGAAAAGATGAAACGGAAATGCTTCACGTCGTCACACCACTATATATATATATATCTCTTATCTATTAGACAAGTCCTTCCGTCTGTCTGGTGGTGCTGTTTCAGCGGCCAAACCGTAAGAGATAGATAAAGAGAATATTTAAGTTATAAGTTAAGAATAGTCTGATAAGACTACAAACCGGATTTGAGTAACGTATCACTTCCGGTTTTCGAGAAATCAGGTTTTGGTGAACATTTGGTTCACTGGTTTGCTAGTATTTATATATATGCAGATTGAAGGCCTGTATTCAAAATCACGGAGGTCATTTTGAATAAACTTTATTGTTATAAGAATCTATGTTTTGTTAAGTTCATTTTGGTATATAAATGGTTACATAATGAATAAACGTGTTTCAATTATTTTATATTAAACATGTGACAGAATTTATGACCTGACTAGGTATATATATATATATATACCTACATACACACACACACACACATATATATATATATATATATATATATATATATGTGTGTGTGTGTGTGTGTGTGTGTGTGTGTGTTTGTGTGTGTGGGATGCGTGCGCAGCTCTTCCGGGCAACGGGGCTCTGCGATACTTTTTATTGTCTTTTTATTTTAGTTAGTTTTATCGGCACGATTAATTTAACAAAGCCATCAGTAACACAATAGTAAAACAAGCTCATTTAATACTAAAATTTTGTAAGTACCTATATTGTTTAAAATATGATATGTCCGGTCGAGGAACTTCGTGAAATTCATGTGATAAGTTGTATATTTATTTATTTTATTACACCATATCGTGCCAGACCCACGTCAGAATGGCGCGTCTGAAAACCGCACGCGGGACTTTTGATCTCCACCCGTTATGTATAAATGAAAAACAAAGATTTATGAGATTCCGAAGCGAGTTGTTGATATGTCACTCGGGCGTGACAACAGCGGAGAATGGGCTTATGTTTAAGCCTTTGATAACTCTGATCTTTGTTCATAAAAGGGAACGAATAGATTGTCATCATCATCGTCAGCCTATTAATGTCCCCACTGCTGGGGCACAGGCCTTCTCTATGGATGAAATAGGAAGATTGGGCCATGACCCACCACGCGGGCCCAATGCGGATTGGTGGGTGCTAACGACTGCAGATGCAACCGGGACCAACGGCTTAACGTGCCTTCCGAAGCACGGAGGAGCTCGAGATAGTAAATTTTAGGTCACCCATCCAATGACCGACCACTGCGAAAGTTGCTTAAATTCAACGATCGCAGCCGGACGCGCTAACCAATTGCGCCATCGAGCTCCTCAAGAATAGATTGTATGGACTTCAAATTGTATGGACCCCGAGCGTTTCAGATTCTGAGTACCCACCCAAATAAGTGGTGAGAAAGCATGGGTTCCGGTGACCCATTCCAATTAACATCGGTTCCCATACAAACGGTCTATGAGCAGACCTTTCAAACCTCTTCCTGTGTTCAGTGGTCTTTACAGCTTAATATGACATAGTTAGAAATTTATCACGAATTCTGGACTCCAATTCTATTTATTTAATTCATGTAACTTATCAATACCTAGTCTATGCAACAATAATATACACATACAACAAAAAAAGTCAAGTGTTATTTAAAATCACATTGTTAAATTTCTTTTTGGCAGATAAGAATTCCTTAATTGTGTAGTAGCATTTTTCAACTACGAAATTCTTTAATTTATGCTTGAAACTGAAGACATTCTCACTAGTTCTTAATCATCATCAGCCTTTTAATGTCCCCACTGCTGGGGCACAGGTCTTCCCTATGGATGGAATAGGGAAATTGGGCCATGACCCACCACGCGGGTCCAGTGCGGATTGGTGGGTTGCTAACGAATGCAGATGCAACCGGGACTAACGGCTTAACGTGCCTTCCGAAGCACGGAGGAGCTCGAGATAGTAAATTTTCGGTCACCCATCCAATGACCGACCACTGCGAAAGTTGCTTAACTTCAACAATCGCAGCCGAACGCGCTAGCCAGTTGCGCTATCGAGCTCCTCTAGTTCTTAATGGACCAGGAATTTTATTATACACGCAAAGGGTTTTAAATAATGTGGTATCGCGGTTATTGTCACTGATATGTAAATAAATTGGAACGCAATAAATGGAAAATGCTGTTTACCCCCCGGAAAGGTTGGTATTACGTTAAGCCGAATGTAATGAAACCCTACTTCTATCTATATATATAAAACTCAAAGGTGACTGACTGACATAGTGATCTATCAACGCACAGCCCAAACCACTGGACGGATCGGGCTGAAATTTGGCATGCAGGTAGATGTTATGACGTAGGCATCCGCTAAGAAAGGATTTTGATCAATGCTACCCCCAATGTCAAACCCATAACTTTAACACGAGATTTAAGAACAAGCTTGCCGTTCCATGTTTCAGACTCCAAAAATCAAGAGGTTCATTTCTGGGATGTAGTATTGCATTGTTTAACAAAGTTCCCCAAGATCTGATTGAGCTTCCACTAACCAAATTTAAATCTCAGATTAAGAATACTCTTATGAATAAGGGCTATTATAAAGTTAATGATTATCTAAATGATCGTAATGCATGGACATAGTGTTTCTTGTAATTTCTTATTTGATGGGTATGAGTCAGTTTTGTAACAGTAGTATGGTACCTATCTAATGCTGCTTCCTATATATACTAAATATAAAATTTGTTGTAACTATATATCTATACCCTAAATAATGTAATGGAAGGTGACTTCAGAAGTATGTCTGAAGTCATTTTTCAACTTGACGACTCTGTATATATCAATACAGGGAGAAAAAAGCAGCCCTTGCTGAGTTTCTTGCCGGTTCTTCTCAGTACAAGGTCTCCCGCCGTAGTTTTGCGAACCGATGGCGTAGCTTCTTGACTTTCACAAGTGCTTGTAACAGCCTAGACTGAATAAATGACTTTTCATTTCATTTCATTTCATTTCAATGGGATAAAATAGGGAATGAAAGTTTGTATGAAACTTTGTCAATTTTAAACCGATCGGGCTGATACTTTGCATGCAGGTATAAGAAGAATCATAGATGAATGTCATTCTGTATAAATACAAGCCTGAGAACAAAAACTGTAGTCTACACTTCAGCTCTACATCGAAGCGAAGCGAGGGCGGGCCGCTGCTAGTATATTATAAATGTGAAAGTTTGTGTGTCTGTTACACAATCACGCAAAAATACTGAATGTATTTGGATGAAATTTAGTACGCATATAGTTTGTGTTTTACCGTCATTGAAACATATGATACGTACTTTTAATCCCGGAAATGTTGGATTGTATGGGCTTCTCGGTGCTCCGACTGGAACCGGAGTCGGGGGCGGCCGCTAGTGAATAATCTATTAAGACGGAAGGCGGGCAATGCCTTTTACAAGCTTTTTTTTAACTTGCAATGTATGTTTGTTATGGAGCTCGATGGCGCAAGTGGTTAGCGCGTTCGGCTGCGATCGTTGAAGTTAAGCAACTTTCGCAGTGGTCGGTCATTGGATGGGTGACCAAAAATTTACTATCTCGAGCTCCTCCGTGCTTCGGAAGGCACATTAAGCCGTTGGTCCCGGCTGCATCTGCAGTCGTTAGCACCCACCAACACGCACTGGGCTCGCGTGGTGGCTCAAGGCCCAATCTCCCTATTTCATCCATAGGGAAGGCCTGTGCCCCAGCAGTGGGGACATTAATAGGCTGATGATGATGATGATGATCTTTATCGCACGCTATTTACCGACGCGCGCTAGCAATAGTCTTTTCAAGTACCTATTTATAAAGTGTTTCTCAGCTTGACTGCGCTCTAAAGAGCTTTTACTCAATTTAAAATATGTTCAGGTGGAAACCTTTCTGTTCATCCTTCGCGCAAGGGCTGAGTTTACGTGAAGCAATTACTTTAGATGCAGACATTGCACAAAATAATCTTGTACGCTTTACACACTACGTATATACAAGCAGTACTCGGCACACTATTTCACGAATATACTACGGAGTGCAAACGTTAATCTCGAGATTGCCTCGAGCATGTGGCAACATGTCTTCAAAACTAACTTCGAAGCGGTGTGTGAAGGTGCACGGCAAATATAATTGAATAGTCGAACTAATGTTAACTTGTACATTGCACGTACTAAGTAATCTATACATATAATAAAACTAGCGGCCCGCCCTCGCTTCGCTTCGGTGTAGAGCTGAAGTGTAGACTACAGTTTTTGTTCTCAGGCTTGTATTTATACAGAATGACATTCATCTATGATTCTTCTTATACCTGCATGCAAAGTCTCAGCCCGAGCGGTTTAAAATTGACAAAGTTTCATACAAACTTTCATTCCCTATTTTATCCCCTTGTGGGTAGAATTGATTAAAATCCTTTCTTAGCGGATGCCTACGTCATAACATCTACCTGCATACCAAATTTCAGCCCTATCCGTAAAGTGGTTTGGGCTGTGCGTTGATAGAAAACTGTGTCAGTCAGTCACTTTTGAGTTTTATTTTTAAGTTATTAACTTAAGTTTTCAGTTCTGTCTGTGATCGATCACATGCACCTACTGAAAGAAATGGCTTCAGGACGTGCATTTATTCTGTAACAATTAGTTCTTTTCTCTTTATATAAGTAAAAACCTTTCAAAGCGTATTTTATTAAATATGTAATTTAATTTATGCTGTCTTACACAGTTGTAAGCTGAGAGTAAGTATGTTGAAAAAGTTTAAATTAATTTCAAGATATTTTACTATAGCACCCAGTTAGAGGCATAATACTCGTAAAGTCATTTTATAGAGCAATTAATTTTCAGATATGTTACGTGTTACGTTACGTTAAGATATGTTACGTGTTACGTTACGTGTTACGTTAGCTATATAGTTATTTATAGTATTTAATTCGCGTTGCCATGCTGTGTAATCCAGTTTAAAAGCAGAAGATCTTTGGAGATAAATTTTCTATCGTATCTAATACACTGTCCAGCAAAACCAAGTGTCATACTTTAAAAAATGCAATAACTTTTTAAGTACACAAGATTTGCTTTCGTAATAAAAAGGACTCGAAAAAGAGTTTACTTTTGTGTATACGTTACGAAGGAAGCTGATAAAATTTGCTATAAAACGTATTTTATTTGAAATCTCTAACTTCTATAATTTGGGAGTAAATTGAAATTTTATAAATGTGATCCTTATTTGTATGTATGTATGTTTCAATTTACATGATGTAATTGTTTACTAAATTTGAGTAACTATGGTATCGAGCGGTATTATGGTAAAATTTGCAACAACGCTGTTCTTGATCCATTCATCTCATAATGTGTTATTATAATTTTGTACAACCGACCGCGTATCAAACTCGGTCGTAGCAAAACATCACTTATCTTAGGAAAAATATACATTCCAAATAAAGATAAAGCCAATTTTTTAAAGCGAAATATTTATATGATCCCGAAAAATAGGAAACGATCAATCTAAAAATATAATTGGTAATCTAAAGGTGAATACCAATTACTATATCTTATATATAAAATTGTCGTGTCACAATGTTAGTTACCATACTCCTCCGAAACGCCTTGACCGATTTTTATGAAATTTGATATGCATATTCCGTGGGTCTGAGAATCGGCTACTATCTAATTTTCATATCCTTAAGTGATAATAGTTGTCCACCTGTAACGTAGTGTTCTGAAACCTACAATGCGCCTTCGCGCCAAAATTCAAACTATTGGGTATTGTAACGTAGTGTTCTCATATGGGTTAGGAGGAATGTTATCCCAGGAAATTGATAGAACACTACGTTACACACCCCTAAAATTTTTTTTGGACAATGTTTATTTTTTTTATAATGTGGTATTAAAAAATTACATACATCTCTAAATTTTTTCTTCTACCACCTGCCCCTATTTTTATGACGGTACGAAGTTCGCTGGGTCAGCTAGTTTTTTTGACGTGACAACGTCTTAAATTAGGTTGCGGCTGGGAGTCACTTATGAAAAAGTGTAACGCTCGGTAACGTTACGATGAGTCTCTCGTGTTAAGTTTAAGTTTACATGTACAATGTTTTAGTAAACAAAATATATTTCTATAGTTAAAATTTGTGCAATTCTTATTTTCATTCAATTCCTTGTTCCAATTGTGCAATTTAATTATATTCATATCAATAAATATTCTACCGAGAAAAAGACGTTGTCACGTAAAATCTTCGCCCGTAAAACCGACTTTACAGGCAACCATTTTTTTTTATTGGAATACGTTTTGAAACTTTTTGTAAACTGTGAATGAATAAGTTGTCGATGAATATTATTCATTAGCAATAAACAGGAAGATTTGACAGGACAATATCGTACTTCGATGTGGTTACCCCCTTTTTCAGACTATTAATCTAAATATGGACAGACATGGTTCTTTCTTCAAGTTGCAAATGATGTCTAATACCATATTATTCTATACCGATCCTTAGGATGATGATTTTTTTTTCTAATGTTTTTTTTTTTATAATGTGGTATTAAAAAATTACATACAACTCTAAATTTTTTCTTCTACCACCTGCCCCTATTTTTATGACGGTACGAAGTTCGCTGGGTCAGCTAGTTTTTGATAAAAATTTAAATATCAGCCTTTTTTAAATACATGAAACTGTACATTTAAATTCATATCTTTAGAGAAAGCTATCGCATACGACCAGATGCTGCGCCGCTTACCATACTATGGGCCATAATAACTAATGAGATGTTGCAACCCTTTACCGCGTAAAAAAACAAACACCTTGTTCTATTTCTTTAGCAGCAAGATCATCTTTATGTCTCAAACATTATCTGACTTCATTTGTTTCCTAGATCCGTGACCACCTGGAGCCGCTGGAGATAATGGCCTCCCTGCTGGCGGCCATAGCTCACGACATGGACCACCCTGGAGTCAACCAGCCCTTCCTCATCGCCACATCTAACCATCTCGCCGCCTTGTACCGAGTGAGTCAAATTTTCCGTAGCACGTACTAAGATTATTTTTGCTTAAACCAACGACGATGACTTTTTCACAACTTTACACACTTAGGAACCGCAAAGTAGATATGACTCGTGTAAAACGATGAACAAAAATTTTTTTTAAATATTCGCCATAACCAACGCGTCTACTTCACGACCGTTGGAGAGTACTCTTATGTATTGAAATTGATTGAGTTTATTCACATTTTTTCTTTTTGATGTATAATCCGAAAAAAATGGAGAACTACCTACCTATAGTGATGGGAGAAACGGATCAAATTTTTCCAACATTTAATCGTTGTGTTTTTTTTTTTATAAGCATGCTTATAAAAACGCTTTTCGTTTAAACGTTGGTTTAGTATGTTGCGTTACCTTTAGCGATGGGGAAAACGGCTTTGATTTTTCCAACGTTTTATCGTTGTGTTTTGTTTTATAAGGTAGCTAGCTTTCGTTTAAAGGCTTTTTTAGTATGTTGCCAAAACGTTTAAATATAAAGCTGACGTTACGTCGGCAGCGATAAACATAATAAAGCGTTGAAAGCTTACAAACATTCATTAAAGCAGAATGAAAGTTTTACCATAATAATCTAAAAAGCACGAAACAAATAAAGGTGTTCCTTATCATTTTAATTAATAATCAATAAACTTCTCTCATACTTCTAACTCTTCACACTCTTCATACTTCTTGACAATATTATAAGAAGTATTTAGAGTAAATATTATTTACACAAAACTTAAAACACTTAATTTCATCTTATTATTAAATAAAATTCAATGTAAGCAAAATTAAGTAAATTTATTTAAAAAAAAATCAACAAAAGCGCACACTGCACGCAAATGCGTTCTCAGCTCTTGACGTTGAAAAGCGTATTGCTTAATTTGCTTCTGCTTTTTACAGTCGCTTACGCTTTTAAACGAAATGAATACCAAGGAATGCTATTTATCGTTATGTAGCATAGTTTTCCTTTAATATCAAAGTCAAAGTAATTTTATGATAAAACATAGATGGCGTGACAGTTAAATCATGCTTTATAACCTCAAACAAGTAATTTTGTACTGACAAAAGATGGCGGGCGGATAAGCAAAAAGCATGCTGTTTATCAATTTAAAAGCATGCTGTTGTGCTTTTATTAAAAAGCAGACTTTTTAAATTGCTTATCGTTTAAACGCTCTCTTCTACCTACTTACCTAACCGCCGAAGCTCGACCGTTGATTTGTTATTTCACCCTTTCGTGTTTTATTTAATTTGTAAAATGTGAAAAAATACACCCGTATTGCTTTTATCGAGTTAGCTCGGGCTCTCGAGCTGACGGTGTCATCGACACGCCGCGCCGCCATTTTCGGGACTCCACTGTAATAAATCATACTCAATCAGGGAAATAGGAAAGATATATATATATATATATACATACATACACACCGGCTCCTGCCAATCAAATGGAGTACCCGCGTCGATTTACAGGAGATAGGAAACAGCCGCTGCAATTTTCAAATAAAACTGGTGTTTTTTTTTAAATTGAACATACCCTTTATTGGCTCTCCTACTTGTTTTGTTTTGATTCCTTATCGGTGTAGAGCTGAAGTGTAGACTACAGTTTTTGTTCTCCGGCTTGTATTATACACAATGGCATTCATCTATGATTCTTCTTATACCTGCATGCAAAGTCTCAGCCCGATCGGTTTAAAATTGACAAAATTTCATACAAACTTTCATTCCCTATTTTATCCCCTTGGCGGTGGAATTGATCAAAATCCTTTCTTAGCGGATGCCTACGTCATAACATCTACCTGAATGCCAAATTTAAGCCCGATCCGTCCAGTGGTTTGGGCTGTGCGTTGATAGATCACTATGTCGGTCAGTCACCTTTGAGTTTTATATATATAGATTAAAAAAAAAATTGCCCCACAATCCCGCTGCATCAGTGTGTGGAGGAGCTCGATGGCGCAATTGGTTAGCGCGTTCGGCTACTATCGTTGAAGTAAAGAAACTTTCGCAGTGGTTGTTCCTTGGATGGGTGACAAAAAATATACTTTTTTTTTATTGTTATAGGGGGCATACGAGCAGACGGCTCACCTGATGGTAAGTGATCACCATCGCCCATGGACACTTGCAACGCCAGGAGTATCACAAATGCGATGCCGGCCTTTAAGGAAGGAGTACGCTCTTTCTTCGAAGGTTTTTGGGTCGTATTGGTCCGGAAACACTGCTGGTGACAATATATTCCACAGTTTTGTCGTACATGGTAAAAAAATTCGACAAAAACTCACGGTTGTGGATAGCCACACATCAAGATGATGGGGATGAAATCTCGAGCTCCTCCGTTCTTCGGAAGGCGCTTAGTCGTTGCTCCCGGCACCCACCTGCCTATTCCATCCATAGGCCTGTGCCCCAGCAGTGGGGACATTAATAACCTGATGATGATTCCTACTGTTTGCTACCGGTATTCACACAAAAAGAAGTTATTTTTTCACCAGCGATCGTCACTTGTACACCTACTCCATTTTAAATTGTTAATACGTCGAGAAAATCTTTTTATGTATCAGAACCTGCTCTTGTGGGATGCGCATATTTGTCATAAATTTGCAAGACACAGATTGACACTATTAATATGAAAACGCCGGGAGGTTGTTGACTGGCTGAGATATTCCCCTGTATACGAAGGACGTTAAGAATATATCTAGGATGCATATTGAAATGCATTATATTTAAAAAAATACTCCACGGACTATTTGTCTTCCTTTTAGGGTTCGAAACGGAACCCTATTGCTGTCACTCCGTCGTCTGTCCGTATGCCACGGGTCGTAAACGGATTGACGTAAATGAAAATTAGGTGTTTTATTGTAGAACTAGTGGCCCGCCCTCGCTTCGCTTCGGTGAAAAATCCAATAGAGCGGTTTTGGGCAGTTTGAACTTGAACTGCCCAAAAACAGCTCTATTGGATTTTTCATACCTGCGCAATTTATAACTTGAAAACGGTAAGTAATACAAAAAAAAATGTTTATACAAAAGTTGTTGGTAATTATGTACGGAACAACTTTTCCATTTAAAGTTTTCCATTAAAATGATATTTTCAGGATGAAAAAGTGAAAAAACACTTTTTTGAGACTTTAGCGCCACTTACAATGCGCATTTTTTGTTGTACGAGATTGCAACACTGACATAAATTGTAGTACTCAACGCCCTCTACAATTATGGTCGAAAAAAAAAGTTTCTAAAATGCATACAAAACAAGAAAAATGCGTTTCAAAAAATTTTCGAGGGTATTTTTGAGTTTTTCAAAAAACGCCTACGAGTTGAACGGGTCCATCGCCAAGGTGGCTTACTGACGTCATTTGGCAACAGAAAAAACAAGACTTACCCTTTAGCTTTTTTTTTCACTGAAACGATATTTTTTTCGACAGAGTATATATAACACAGTACTATATGACAAAGACTTAAACTACGCATTCTGTACACCCAAACAAGTAATATTACAAAATATTATAGGTGGGAAAAAAATGTATTTTTAAGTTAAAAAAATACATTTTTTCCAGTACGCAATGTGTAGCCCGACGCGTTACTGTGGCGCTACGCAAAGAATATGCCTGTGTGTATGTGTGTGTCTAAGTGCGTCGATAAAAAAGTTTCTAAATAACCTTTTGAAAATATTAATGTATAAATCATGAAAAAAATATTTTGCCTTTGACCTTCAATATCTCCATAACCATAAATTCCCCAGGTATGGTCCAGAAGAAAAAAATGATTGTCATGATGTGGAAAATACGTGGCCTTCGACTTCGTTAAAGGTTTTTTACACCGTGTATAGACAGTTTTACGGGACTGTTAATATTATTAATTAACTAGTGGTCCGCCCTCGCTTCGCTTCGGTGTAGAGCTGTAGTGTAAACTATAGTTTTTGTTCTCAGGCTTGTGCTATAAAGAATGACTTTATTTATATAATTACACGTGTTATTGTGAGTCAACCATAAAAGATAGACATATGCTGTTGCGGGATATTTTTTAGACAATTTTATGTAGAATATTTCCGTCATACATGATTTCTATGTAACTTTAACCATTAAGGCTGCACCCGCGACGGAAGCTTAAAAAATGGAGTAACTTCTCCCGTTTTCCCAACATTTCCCTTTACTACTCTGCTGCTATTGATTGTAGCGTGATGAAAAGTATACTATAACCTGCCCAGGAGTATGAAGAATAATTGTACCAAGTTTCGTTAAAATCCGTTGAGTAGTTTTAGTTTCTATAAGGAACATACACACGGACAGACAGACAGACAGACAGACAAAAATTTTACTGATTGCATTTTTGGCATCAGGTTCGATCACTTATCACCCCCTAATAGTTATTTTGAAAATATATTTCATGTACAGAATTGACCTCTCTACAGATTTATTATAAGTATAGAAAAGATCGGGCTTTCATTAATTTTAATAATGTGTATTTATCAATACGCGAAACTTTATTTACTGCGAATACAGTTTACCATATATAATTTCGTTTGAAATCTGGGCATCATTTATCGCTCACCATTGTGAGATTCCATGGTAGCTCGCGATTTAAGCCTCAAATTTGATAAACCAACCGTTTATTGACTTTCACGTGAAATACATTTATTCTTCAGTGAATATGCATTTATGTAAATTCATTAAACATCCGCTCGGACCTCATATACACTGCTGTAATTAATGTTGGAAACCGTATATTGATTCCAGGTAGCGTGCTCTACAAATTATTTTAATTAAGTTTCATAAACTGCTTGATTTAAACAAGAATTTTTGTAATGGCACTAATTAATTTTTCCTATATAATATGATAAGTATAATACTAGCTGTCCCAGCGAACTTCGTACCGCCATAAAAAAATAGGGGTTGATTGTAAAGGGTTGAAAATTCAGGGTTGTATATATTTACTAATGCTGTATCATAAAAAAATAAAAATAAAATATCTAAAATGTAAAAAAAAAATAGTGGTGGATTACCCTTAACATTTAGGGGGATGAAAAATAGATGTTGTACGATTCTCAAACCTACCCAATATACACACAAAATTTCATGAGAATCGGGAAAGCCGTTTCGGAGGAGTTTAACCACAAACACCGCGACACGAGAATTATATATATTAGATTTATTTCCCTACGCGATAGAATCAGAAATGAGGAAACCCGTAGGAGAACTAAAGTAACCGATATCCTAAGTGGCCGTGGGCGAGTCACGTAGCGAGTAGAACTGATGGATGATAGGGAGTAAAGGTTCTCGAATGGCCACCACGCACTAGACGACGCCTCACCAGGTGGACCGACGATCTAGTGAAGGTTGCGGGAAGCCGATGGATCCATCGATCGATGTGGAGATCCTTAGGGGAGGCCTATGCTCAGCAGTTTGGACTTGAAGTGTTATTTCACTGTAGGGCCTTCTGTAAAGTAAAGTTTGTTTTCCCAGAGGCGAACTGTATATCCAACCAAAATCCTATATCTACTGAATGAAATTTATTTTGTCCCCCAGAACACCTCGGTGCTGGAGAATCATCACTGGCGCTCGGCAATAAGCTGCCTCATCGAGAGCGGCTTGTTGGACCAAGTCACGGAGATAAGAGCCATCCTGGAGCACCAGATCAGCTCCCTCATCCTTGCCACCGACATCACTAGGCAGCAAGAATACCTTAGCCAGTTCAAGGTAAGTTTTTAAACTGATATCTTGAGTAGAGCAGTACAAGGATTCCCTCAAAATATATTGACAATAAAGGCTCACGAAATAACGACCATCCTGAAGCACCAGATCTCTCACTGACTCTCGTCACCGATATTACCAGGCAGCATGAATTCCTTATCCAGTGTAAGGTAAGGTTATAACTTGTTACGTCATTGGAGCAGTCCAAGGACTCCCTTAATCTTTGTTGACAATAAAGGCTCACGACATTCTGGAGGACCAGATTTTTCTCTGACTATCGTAACCGATATCACCAGGCAGCAAGAAGGTCTTTTTTTATATACAGAGGTTAGCAAATAACTCCACCCCATCTGATGTTAAGTGGTAATAAAGTCCAAACGCGAAGATAGCTGGTACAGCAGTTATAAACTGCTACACCAATCATCCTCACCTTGCCGGCCTGCAAAAATGCTCCTTCACGCCTCTCTTAAAGGACCCCAGATTATAGGAAGGAGGGAACACTTGCGCGGGTATAGCATTCCACTTACGAATAGTACGACAAAGAAATGAGTCACCAAATTTCTTTGTTCGTGTAGGAATAGTGGCCACAGTAAGTCGGTGGCTCAAAACTAACTCCTCAGAACACTCGCCGTGGTATAGTCGGTAGGATGCGCTTAATGATGCCACATAGCGGCGTAATTGTAGAGACTCTTGTCTTAGCCAGTTTAAGATAAAGTTTTAATTTGTTACGTCATACCACTCACCGATTTTCCACTGCGCCGGTACAGGTCTAGATTTACGCCCTGCATATTAGCAGAGACGTTTGCTCGGCGACACGCGTATAAAATGGTCTCGTCAAGCCGTCGCCTGCATTTACTTCTATTTAAATAAAACTCAAAGGTGACTGACTGACATAGTGATCTATCAACGCACAGCCCAAACCACTGGACGGATCGGGCTGAAATTTGGCATGCAGGTAGATGTTATGACGTAGGCATCCGCTAAGAAAGGATTTTGATCAATTCCACCCCCAAGGGGATAAAATAGGGAATGAAAGTTTGTATGAAACTTTGTCAATTTGAAACCGATCGGGCTGAGACTTTGCATGCAGGTATAAGAAGAATCATAGATGAATGTCATTGTGTAAAATACAAGCCTGAGAACAAAAACTGTAGTCTACATTTCACTCTACACCGAAGCGATGCGAGGGCGGGCCGCTAGTTTACATATAAGACGCAAATACCAACGCAGAGATGTCAAATTTTGGATTCATCCAATGGGTAGTAAAAGTGAGATACATGGAAGACACAGAAGAATCGAAGACAGAACAGAACCCCACTTAATTCATAAAGAAGACAGAACCCCACTTAATTCATAAAGCCACAGAGCAAATACAAGTCTCCGCGTCCTCCTACGCGCCCCGCGTACTCACATTTGCACATGGCTACAATACATATACAATACCCAAGCAGTTTTTCCGGTCGACACGACAGTACCGGCAGGTATCAACGCCGCCGGGCCGTAGTTTGTTTAATTTTTATACCGTATCAATTAACAAAGAAAAAATATATGCTCGAGTTGTCTTGAATACCGTAAATTGTATCCTAATCAGCGAACCTTTTGCAAACTTCCCTCTATTGTTCTGTTTTGGGGACCTCGCGCACTAGGCGGCCACGACCACGGCTGTTAGCCTTAACGACCAGATTACCTAAAAAATAATTGCAAATATCTTGCTCTACACGACTTGAAAGAGCATTGAAAATTAATCGACCTATAATAGATTATTAAAAAAAAATACTTCCGGATTATTTATTTTTTATTAAGAGCCCTTTTACTAAATTGCGCCGCTGATGTACTGATCGGCGCGTAGGTAGATTTGCACTAGTATATATTGCATTTTACGGGTGATGTTTCGAGTCTTATAAAATAATTATTAATGAACTAATTATAAAAATATATACATATTTCAGTAGTTCAATAATGATAGATTAGTTTTGTAAAAGTTTTTGATAGTAATTCTATTTAATTCAATATCAAAATACGAGGTAAACCTGCATTGATTTTTGGGAAAACTCACGAAGGTTAGATGTTTTTTTTTTGATAATTAATGAGATGTAAAATCAAAATTCTAATACGTTATGTTACAAGACAAACATATTTCTAATGTCATACTAATTAATTTTATCTAATTTATTGAACATTATTTAGAGAATTAGGCGTTTGAAGTTGTGCATATTATCGTTTTTTCCGTAAACTAGCTGCGGTAGAACGATCAGTACAAAAAAAGGAAAATAGTATTTGCAAATATTCTACATTAAATTACAATAGGAAGAATAAATCTACTGTTTACTTGTATTGGAAACAGTCAAAATCTTTTCTAGGGGGGTAAACATCGCGCTCAAAAATTACGATTTTTTGCAAAAAATGTGAAAGGGCTCTTAAAGTACCTCAGATTGTAGGAAGGAGGGAACACGTGCGCGGGCAAAGAATTCCGCTTGCGAATAGTACAACAAAGAAATGAGTCATCAAATATCTTTGTTTTGCGGGAATAGTAGCCACCGTATGTCGGTGACAATCTTAGATTAAAACAAAAGGGTAGATACGGTACGCTCATACTTGCATCAAACAAAAACTGATCCCACGGCAGCGCGAACGAGACGGCGAGATCCGCGTCACTGCATTACCGACCCGAGCGAAACAGCACGTTAAGTTTCAACGGCAGCGCAAACGAGACGGCGAGATCCGCGTCACTGCATTACCGACCCGAGCGAAACAGCACGTTAAGTTTCAACGGCAGCGCGAACGAGACGGCGAGATCCGCGTCACTGCACTACCGACCAATCACGCGACCAGTACTCGACGTCACTACCGAATAAGATTCAAAACAAACAGCATTTTTTATGAAAAAATATATTTTATAGTACTTACGAATTAAAAGTGATGCCGTGGGTTTTATTTTTAGTTCTTGAGCAATTTGAGCACTTTTTAAAAACATACTTAGGCATTGTTTTATCATATAAACACAAAATGTTAGCAATTTTATTTTCTTGTTGGCGTTCACATGTACGTCGTTTACATGTCAAGATGTGACTAAAGCGATTAGGGTCGTGGACCACAATTTGTGCGGATCACTTTTGTGAGGCTAGTGCCGTATCTACCCTTTTTGTTTTAATCTAAGGTGACAACCCGACAACGTAGGCCAGTGCGCGTGGTTCTCTGTAGGATAATAAACCCTACATTACCTTAATATGTAACCTTTGTCAGTTTTCTTGGCTCGCCTCGTTGCTGGTCGCGTATCAAATCGCCTCGCTAGTCGAATCGCCATTTACAAGGTCGATTTTCACCATGCGACCAAAACCGACCAGTTTAAATGGCGAATAATTAATTATGCTTGGGTATAATCAATTACTTACAGCTATAATTCCTTTTCTTCTTTTTCGACTAAGGCTTATTATAAGTACACTAGCAAACCAGTGAACCAAATGTTCACCGATTAAAAAAAAAAAGAAAAAAAAATGTATTTAGTTAATTGAGAACTTCGGAGATTTTGTGTGGTTTCGTTTGAAATTCGTGATTTCTCGAAAACCGGAAGTGCTACGTTACTCAAATCCGGTTTGTAGTCTTATCAGACTATTCTTAACTTATAACTTAAACATTCTCTTTATCTATCTCTTACGGTTTGGCCGCTGAAACAGCACCACAGACGGACGGACGGACGGACTTGTCTAATAGATAAGAGATATTTGACAGGAATGAAGACGATTGATTTTATAAACAACACAATAAACTTGATACTTGATTGTTATTTATAGCATTTTTTTTTATATAAGATTCTCCCTTTTCAGGGAAGGCAAAGGGAACAATGCCCATACAGCCAAGTCTTAAGTTATTTTAATCTTCTTTTTTTACATTAGAATGTTGGTGTGACTCGTTCTAATGTTACATGGAGCCTTTGGAACGAAAAGTATCGAGTTGCCGATAAACCTCTGTGAGGTAGTCAACACTACAATAAGGTTCTCACGTCCTTGGCCGTAATAGCGTATATTTTGAAGATTCCACTAATTGTTTAGTTGCGCAGACGGTTGTAACACAAAATCACACCAAATTTATTTAACAACTAGCTGACCCAGCGAACTTCGTATCGCCATAAAAATATGGGTGGTAGAGGGGTGAAAATTAAGGGTTGTTTGTGTTTTTAATATTACGATACATATTTAACGTAGTTTTTTTTTCTTCGGACGATTTAATAATTATTTTGAACACAAAATCGGTTATTGTGATTAAACCATGATAGCTAGATATATGTACTCGCGGACTTTTTTGTAGGTCTTAATGGGATCTACAAACCCGTAGTACATCATTTTGTTCTATTGTCAATAGTTTTTGCAGCGCACGCAAAAATAGGTTTTCGATTTTACACCTTGTGTTACAAAACAGCAATTTTATTGGGGATCCCTAATTTTGAAAAAAAAAATATGAAAGAATCATTCAAATCGGACCAGTAGTTTCAGAGATTAGCGCGTTCAAACAAACAAACTCTGCAGCTTTATAATATTAGTATAGATATCCACTATGAGCGAATTTAAGAATCTCTTATCTATTAGACAAGTCCGTCCGTCCGTCTGTCTGTGGTGCTGTTTCAGCGGCCAAACCGTAAGAGATAGATAAAGAGAATATTTAAGTTATAAGTTAAGAATAGTCTGATAAGACTACAAACCGGATCTGAGTAACGTAGCACTTCATGTTTTCGAGAAATCACGAATTTCAAACGAAACCACACAAAATCTCCGAAGTTCTCAATTAATTAGGTAAATAGATTTCTTTTTTAAATCAGGTTTTGGTGAACATTTGGTTCACTGGTTTGCTAGTTATTAAACTAAGACGCCAACCGCAATCGATGAAATCCCGCCAAAAACTCTCTTACGTTTATAGCATTTTTTTTTATTTATTGGCAATGAATACATTGTCCTTATGCCTTTATTTATAGCATCATAAGCAGTGTTGGCAGGTCCGATATTAAAAAATCGGTAGCGGATACAGGAAAAAACAGTAGATGTATGGAAAGAGCTGCAAACAGTAGCAGGAGGGGTTTTTTTTTTAATTTTCTCAGAAGTTTTTAATCAAATATATTCCAGCAACAAATGCATTTCCATGACTTCTTCCGCCTCTCAAAACTCGCTTTTTTGTACTTTATAAGGTAACATTCTTAACGAGGAGCTCGATGGCGCGGGTGGTTAGCGCGTTCGGCTGCGATCGTTGAAGTTAAGCAACTTTCGCAGTGGTCGGTCATTGGATGGGTGACCAAAAATCTTCTACCTCGAGTTCCTCCGTGCTTCGGAAGGCACGTTAAGCCGTTGGTCCCGGCTGCATCTGCAGTCGTTAGCACCCGCCAATCCGCACTGGGCCCGAGTGGTGGGTCATGGCCCAATCTCCCTATTCCATCCATAGGGAAGGCCTGTGCCCCAGCAGTGGGGACATTAATAGGCTGATGATGATGTATGATGATGACTCGAGGGACGCCATTTTTTGTAACGTTACAAAAATTTAAAAAAGTTTTTCTAAGAAAAACAGTATATTTATGTACAGAAACAGAAGTACAGGAGACATTTGAGAAAAAACAGGAGATCTCCTGTAAAATCGGGGGACCTGGGGGCCATTCGCCTAACGAAAATGTTTTGGAAAACGCTTACGATTTCATTTTGTTATTTCTAGCCGCCCTGAGGTTTTCAAATGCCTCGCGCTCTTATTTTTTTTTCTTTTGCATTGGTAATAACAATATTAATAAAAGAAAGTAAAGTAAAGAGCGAAACAGCCACTTGCAAATTCATCAAACATGTCGACACAATAGTGTCACAACTTAAGCGCATCAATGGTACCTAACTGCCACATCGACTAAAAGCATAAATACATAGTGGCGGTTTTGGATCTGTATCCAAATGCAGAATCAAAACTGACCATGATCACAATTTAAACGTTAACTTCAATATATATATATATACTACCTGACTCAGCGAACTTCGTACCGCCCTAAAAAATAGGAGTTGTCCAGCGGACAAAATTGTGAATCTAAACCATTCTCAGATCCCCTTGAACACACACAAAAAATTTCATCAAAATCGGTCCAGTCGTTTAAGAGAAGTTCAGTGACATACACACTCACAGAAGAATTATATATATAAAGATACTAGCTGACTCGGCGAACTTCGTACCGCCCAAAAGTAATAATTTGCAATAAATTAAAATTGCGACTATAATTTGAGATTTAAACTATCCTATCTCTCAAGTTGGATCGAACTGCACATGGTGTGCGAATTTTATTATAATCGGTTCAGTGGTTTAGGAGTCCATTGAGGACAAACATTGTGACACGAGATTTATATATATTAAGATTTGTTCCCTTATAAATATACAGAGAACCATATATTTAACATTACACATGAAAAAAAAAATAACAATATTAAAAAAAATGAGCGTGAGGTATTTTTGAAAACCTCCGGTGGTTAAAAATAACAAAATAAAATCGAAAGCGTTAGCGTTTTCCAAAGCATTTCCGTTAGGCGAATGGCCCCCTGGCAGGATGATCACAAGTCAGTCGACCTTTAGGTAGATGCCTACTAATTTTTATCAGTAAAATGATCTTGGGGCGTCAACAAACAGATTAATACTGCAATTTGACGACCTCTGTGGCGGAGTGGTTTGTACGCCGGGTTTCATGGTGTCGCCGACTCGAGAGGTCCCGGGTTCGAATCCCGGTGGGGGCAGATGTTTGTGTGATGAATACGAGCATTTGTACTCCAGTCATGGATGTTTGATATGTATTTCTATATAAATATACTTATACTAGCTGACCCAGCGAACTTCGTACCGCACTAAAAAAATAGGGGTTGTCCAGCGGACAAAATTGTCAATCTAAACCATTCTCAGATCCCCTTGAACACACACAAAAAATTTCATCTAAATCGGTCCAGTCGTTTAAGAGAAATTCAGTGACATACACACTCACAGAAGAATTATATATATAAAGACTAGCGGACCCGACAGACGTTGTCCTGTCTACACGTCTTTGTGAATCTAAACCATTCTCAGATCCCCTTGAACACACCCAAAAAATTTCATCAAAATCGGTCCAGTCGTTTAAGAGAAGTTCAGTGACATACACACTCACAGAAGAATTATATATATAAAGATATGTACTGTATATGTATTCTATCCGTTACCCTAGTATCCCATAACACAAGCCTTACAGTGCTTACTTTGGAGCTAGGCTAATTGGTGTGTGTGTTGAAAATATTTATTATTATATTATTACTAGCGGCCCGCCCTCGCTTCGCTTCGGTGTAGAGCTGAAGCGTAGACTACAGTTTTTGTTCTCAGGCTTGTTTTATACACAATGACATTTTAAAATTGACAAAGTTTCATACAAACTTTCATTCCCTATTTTATCCACTTGGGGGTAGAATTGATCAAAATCCTTTCTTAGCGGATGCCTACGTCATAACATCTACCTGCATGGCAAATTTCAGCCCGATCCGTCCAATGGTTTGGGCTGGGCGTTGATAGATTACTACGTCAGTCAGTCACCTTTGAGTTTTATATATATAGATTATAAAAAAACTGAAGATGGTATATTTATCTTTTCCAAACTTCTATTGACATCACGTCGCTCAATTGTTTTGCCTTCCCAGAATCTCTCCACTAACATTTGAAATTTATGGTATGGTATTAAAGTTCAAATTGACTTTTAAGTATTATTACGAATCGTTTGTATGGGAGTAAAGAAAAGTTTTGTTTTTTGACATTTTCAGGCATTTTTTTTAATTTTTCTCTTCGAAAGAACCATCCTCGTACTTCAAAGAATATTCTAAAAAAAAATCAGCCAAATCGGTCAAGCCGTTTTCATGTTATGTCGTGACAACGGAAAACGGGTTTCATTTTTATATATATAGATTAATACTTTTTAGGTTTACGTGTTCTAGGGATGCCCTATTACTAAGCCTCCCCTGTCCGTCTCTCTATCAGCCTGCTGCATCTTGTGAAATAAGTAGAAACTGCAAAATTTCGGTAAATAAAAAACAAAATGGTTAAATGGTAAGGAACCCTTTGCGTGCGAATTCAAGTTCCATTTGTTTTATATTTAGATTTTTCCGTTGGACGTGCGTGACCGAACATTAATTATGAGCTTCATCGTTGAGTGAGAACTCGCTTAAAAACGTAAAACAATGAAACAGGCTGCTTATAATAATATAGTACAGTAGATCCGTAATTGCAAATGGTGTTATAAATTCCGCATGCTGAAATATGTTTAGAATAGAATAGAATTTTATTAACCCTCATATTACAAATATTACACACTAGCGGGCCGCCCTCGCTTCGCTTCGGTGTAGAGAGTTTGGCTTCGTAGTTCCCAATCCCATACAACTTTTCACCCCCCCTTTTAACCCCTTACAACCCCCTTTTCGCAATAAAAAGTAGCCTATGTCCTTTCTCAGGGTCTAGACCATCTGTATACCAAATTTCATTCAAATCCGTTCAGTAGTTTTGGCGTGAAAGAGTAACAGACAGACAGAGTTACTTTCGCATTTATAATATTAGTCCGGATTACAGATACAAATAAAAAAATCCTCAGGGCTAACCAGGACCCTGCCTCAGCATTAGCTGATGCGACATTGTGTCGCACCAGCGCTGTTATTCTGGCAGGGCCTGTTTAGTGACTCAATAAAAAAGACATTTAAAAAAAAATTATTACTTGAAAGGATGTATGAGCTTAACATCCTTTGCTTTCAATTAACAAAAAAATTAAAATAAAAAAAGTCAATCAAAAACAACTTTTAAACAGCAAGCAAAGCAATGCAAAACAAAGCGAAGCAATTCATTTCAGCCTAAAAATCATTTAAATTCAAAATATACATGATTGATAACGCAACCGCAACCGCCACCCAAAAACTGTTTGAATAACCAAGAGGTAGTTCAAAGCAGCAAAGGTCTAGGTAACTAACCGCCAGCTTACATAAGTCCTCAGTCGTAAAACATTCCTTTGGGTGATGAGTTCTCCCCAAAAAGATCCACTGAAAATCAGAGGTTCTCACCAAAAAGTACTATGTTTTCAATAGTTTCCGAAAAGGACCACCCGACAGCCGAAAACCTGGTAATTTGGGGATTGAAGGGTGTTTAAGGGCTTGCTAATTTTGATTTGATATAATTAACAAATCTAGGGGGGGGAGTATGCTAGTGTTGCCGAACTATCGATATTAAAACTATCGACAGTTTACATCGAAAATCATGGTCCCTATCGATAGACCTATCGATATAATCGATACAACCGATAGTATCGATACTATCGATAGCTCAGAACAAGGCAATACTATCGAATGAGTGCAATACTATAGATATTATCGATACTATTGTAGTTCGTTAATAACAAACTATTGATAGTATCGATACTATCGATAGTGTTGATTTTATCTGCAACAATACTATCGATAGTATCGATACTAGCGATTGTTTTAGACTAAAGTTTGTGATTGACTATAATATTGTTAAACTATCGATAGTATGGTTGCAAATAAAATCGACAGTATCGATACTATCGATAGTATTTAACTCATCCGATAGTATTGGCTTTTTCTGTGCTGTCGATAGTATCGATACTATTGATAGTATTGTTGCAGATAAAATCAACACTATCGATAGTATCGATACTATCGATAGCACAGAAAAATACTTATATATATATATATATATCGGCTTATCGATAGTATCGATACTATTGATAGTATCGATACTATCGATAAGCCGATCGATTGTCATAAGATTGGTTGGCTATCGATAGACTATCGATTAATCATCGATAGTCGACTATCGATCGGCAACACTAGAGTTTGCCAACCCCTTTTATAATGTGTGAAGTTGGCGCAAATCGCGACGCAGTAAATAAAGTTTTGGTGCGCCCGGGGTTTCGCTTTCTGAAACATGCGCAAAGTTGCGCTCATCTGTTACTTCATAACCGCTATAATATTTGAATCCCCCATACTGTATCACAAGGCTCTTCGGCCGCTTACGATAAGGCTGGCCATCTAGACCACTTAGCCATATCATTGTTTGAAATCCCTTTTTATATTAAACAAACTGGTAAATTCCGAATCGGATTCTTTATTATTATAGCAACAATAAGAAAATCCACTCTAAACTACCCTATTTCGGATCACATAATAAGTACTCTGCTGTACTGAAGTGAAGAGGCCGGTAATAATGATCCGTTGTCAATGTAGGTATTCCTTCATTGTGTTCAGCGCTTGAAAACGTTCAGCCTACGTATTGTATTATCAAATCTTCTTCTGTATTGATCTAAATAAACCTTTACATAGGCTTTATAGGTAAAAAAGGAAATATCGGCCATACAATTTTGAAAACTATGGACTAATGAGTCTTGTTTCAAGTGCTATGTACATACGTCCTTAAGTAAATTGGAAAAATACACCAATATCTGCAGCGACTTCTGAAAAGTCTATTCAAAGAGCAACTGAAAGGATTATTTGTATACACCTTCGAATTCATCGGGAAAAATCTATTTGAAATTCTATACAACCTGTTCCAATACGGCATAAAGGACAATGCCCGAGTTATTATGGAGCTCTGCTCTCGCTTTGTCTATGGTTTTGTGTGGAGCGAAAATTGAAATGATATAAACAACTGCCATCATATTTGAGAGCAGGCGATGCAAAAGGAAATTCTTTTCCATTTAGGAAATAGGCTAATTTAAGTAAAATTGTAAGATAAAATATACAAAGTTATGATCGAAATTCAATTCAGTGACTGAATATGTGACCTCATTCATGGCTGCATTATGAAATCACTCAGCAAGCCACTCGACCACTGAAGTCGTTTTGTGGTTTTTGAGAATTTACTCTTCGACGAAGCTAGCGCTTTTATTCACTGTTCAAAACTTACAGCATTTCCTTGTCCAACTTTCACGAGTCGCACCACGAAATGCATTTTGCTATTCAACTTTCGCATATCAGCGTTAAAGTTTATACAGTTTTCCTTGTTTTGCAACTTTCAAAAGCTACTCGCTGTACAATTTAATTTTTAATTCCCATTCACTTTGATCGTTTATGTCTCCTGTACTTTGATGTGATGGGAAAAAGCGGTAAATAAACATTGCCTCCTACGTTGATCAAAACACACGACACGATGTTGTTGTATACGGTAGGGATGTCGAAAGTTGAAAAAAATATCAATATCGGCTTCGATATATCGCGAAAAAAACATCGATATATCGGACCATTTTCCCAAAAATATCGTACAGTAGCTCACGAAATATGACACGCGGAATAATAATGGAACGAAAATTATCTCCCTAAAAATAGACCCTATTTTCGAATGATGAAAATGATTGCAGGGCCTCTCAGGTAAATGATTGCAAGGTCTCTTTCGTTAACAAGACTAGACAACAGATTTACAAATAATAGACAATACTAAATACAGCACAGATCATAGATATGTTGAATATCATTAATCTGAGATCCAGCTACGATTTTTCCAGATACGAATTTAGTTAGATCGTGATACGCCGCTAATAATTAAAAAAATATCGTTTTTGATACGAATTTCGATATTGGTTATTTTGTATCGCTGTATCGATATATCGAATCAAAATATATCGGCAAAAAATATCGATATATCGAACAAAAAATATCGATATATCGATACATCGATATATTTTCAACAAGCCTAGTATACGGCACGATATGTAAACATGTATTACCTCGTCTTAGCTCGAGCTCGCAATTGCGCTTCTAAGCTTGCAGGAATCATTTCAACAGGATGTTGAGGTAAAGAAAAATAGGCACTGTTGTTGTAGGGCTTGGATCCCGGGATGACTCGTCTCGCTCGAAGTCACGAGACATCTTGTTAATTTAGTTGTCTCGGGTCCCGAGACTTTCGGGTCGAGATTCGAGACGAGTTCTTATTTTCAAATCATTGATCAAGTACACAACACATTAAATGCGTAATAATGCAGCGACACCACATTGGCTGTTTTGTGACTTTTGGGTTGTGATTGTGTCTGTGTCACGTCAGTCCCGACAAAGCTGAGGACGCTCTGATTTTTAAAAGCAATTTTTTTTAAATAATAACGACTAGAAGCCGTGTCTTAATCAAAACAAGCGCAGTAAAGCGTGTCGAATTCATTTTCTTGTGTGCGTAAGTTGAATGTATCTACGCACAAAAATACATAATTTTAGTGTTACCATCACCAGTCGCAAACCCATAAATTTCGGAAACGTGATGCTCTATTATGCGATGTCAAAGTATTTATAAGCAGGATGAATATGTATATATAAGCACGATGAATATGCTTATGATTATGTATATGTAACCGGCAATCTAAAGAAAGCCTAAAGCGTGAAGGTCATGTTTGAATTTATTACAACTATTATATTTATTTGCTTAAAAGTGAATCTGTTTGTGATTATAAGAAATAAACATACCAATTATTTAGCCATTAATTAACATTACCTTATATTATTAGGTTTCACCAGAAATTAACTCAATTCAAATTTTATTCTTAAAAGTGTTGAAGTCCCGGGACGTCCCGAGACTTTGGTCGTAGGCTGTCTCGTATCCCGGGACTTTGAAATTGATGAGAATTCCCAAACCCTATTTTTCAGTCTCTCTGTCTCATAATTTAGCTTTCGGATATTAATGAAATATGAAATTTGCATTAACTTAAAAGCTTACGAATAAAGTAGTAACAGTAAGTAACCACAAATCCAGGTATTGTCCATTAAAACAATATTTTATTTTTATACAAAAAAAAGTTGTATTTGCAGCGTAGCAAAATCCTAAATTCCCTAATAGGGAATTATCTAACTAAATAGTCTCTAACTACAACAAAGCCCATTGATACTTATGGAATACTAGCAAACCAGTGAACCAAATGTTCACCAAAACCTGATTTCTCGAAAACCGGAAGTGCTACGTTACTCAAATCCGGTTTGTAGTGTTATCAGACTATTCTTAACTTATAACTTAAATATTCTCTTTATCTATCTCTTACGGTTTGGCCGCTGAAACAGCACCATAGACAGACGGACGGACTTGTCTAATATATAAGAGATTACGAACGAAATATCATATATTCAAATCCATTTTACCTTGTTTTTGCAACAGTACAGATTTATACTAGTAGATATAACGCTATTCGACGCCAATACGCCACTATAAAGCCTTCTGTAGCGGACAGAGGCAAATTGAGTTCTGTAATTTGATTCACTGTTCGATTTCCCATACTTTAAAATTGGACTCCAACAACGTGGAGTTACTGAAATGCGGTTTTAACTAGATCATCGACAAGGTTGCGGCTAACAGATTTTGGTGTGAAATTCAGAGAGGGAAATAGTAATTTTACGCTCATATATTATGAATAAGACAAACACCCAAAAAGCATGTACAATAGGTATTACTTACGATATCTGTAACATACACAGCACATAGAGAGGATAGTCGAATGTCTAATATAGGCCATGGCCATTTGGATTCAAGCTGACAATGCTGAAATTTAGGGGTCGCTGGGGCCTATACACCAGTTAGCTCTTAACATTGATGCAGTTATGTTTGTTTTTAGTGAAATTCGAGTTGTCTTAAATTTCGTAGTTTGAAAGAAGAGGAGAGAAAGAGATTTAGGGCATAACGGATTTACCGCCCGAATTGGAGCGCTCGCCTCTTGGGAAATATCATCTACCTTACAGAAAATTACAGTGAAATAATCTCTTGGTGTTGTGTTTCTGTCGACCAGTTAGAGTCTAGGGTTTCAAGGAATACGAAATGGGGTAAGATATGGGGTATGAACAAGTAAGACGTAACTCAAGCGGGCTTTTACCAAGGTCTGCGTAACGGCTGTTTAGCCGTCCGTTCGCCCGCAGTCGGTAGCAAAAAATTTGTATAGAAGCGCAGCAAGTTAAAACTGCTTACGCAAGGTATGAGTTGCGGCCCGAAACTCTAGCGCTTACCGTTATTGCGCATGAGTAAAAATTAAGATGTCTTGGGGGGAAACGAGGTGCGCGGGTGGGCGTGCATTGCGCCGATTGGCTCTCCAGTCGTAGCCATGCGCAGCTATCCCCTTCGCGTTTTGTGCAGCGCTAGAGTTACGTGCCGCCTGTATAGTAGAGATGGGCGTTTTTAGATATTTGTGGAATGGATGCGCATCGGTATCAGATAAATCGCATCGGATCCGCGCACCGATGCCGGCATCGCATCGATGCCAAGTGAATGTCAGTATCGTAGTATCACTAACTTTTCAGTGCCGGTGGCAAAAATTGGAAATAAATTTTAATTTATCCATAGCATTGTGACATTTTTAGGACATATTTGTTCACCGCTAGCGACATCTTCACCGGCACAGATAAGTGGCACAGTGGCGGCAGATATTTGTGGCACCGTTGCTATAGTAACGTTGACGAAAACTAGATGGCATCAGCATCCAATAACGGCATCTAGTCGCATCGGATGCGCGCATCCAAACCTGGCATCGTTATTCTAAAAGCGCCCACCTCTACTGTATAGTGGCTTGCCATCATTGAATTTATTTTTATTCACTTTTTGGACAACCAACAGCTCACAATCAATAGAAAAATATTCATAGAAAAATTGGCCACCATTTTTCAAAAAGGAGGAGCTTCTCAATTCGACTTTGTTTTTGTTTGTTAATTAAACGATTTATCCGTCTATTTACGGCCGATTTTAAAAAATATTTTTTTAATCGCAAGGGAGTACGTGGTGGACCCATATAAATTTTATCGAGCGTAAATTCGCTAACTCGAAAACACAAAAGTGTAAGTTCCAATAGTAATTATGTGTGACTTTTGAGTGAACACAATCAAACTGAAAACTGACAGATATGAAGAGGTGTTCCTTTTTCATAGTTTCCATATTTCATAAATTTATGCATAATCAATGACGTATAATATGTAGACAGGTTTTACACCAACATTATTGCATTTTAAAATGGCTCTCTCACGTTCATAAAGCAGATTACATCTCGCTCTTAAACCCCTATGTGTCAACGGTGTCAGCAACTGTCAATTTAAGTGATCACTAAATGTGTTTACATTAATTATTTTAAAACTGTACTTAATAATGAAATGACACGTTTTTATTTTCTCTAACAGTTCCCGTGTATTTTGTGTACTATCTTATAACACACATAGAGCTTTTTGTCTGGAAAAACGTAAAATATTTACACGTTGTAGGAAAATGTAACCGCGGCGAGAGAGTGGACCCGACTGAATGCAAATCGGGCAATTACCTGACTTGCGTATTGCCAAATTAGAAGCGTGTTTAACGTATCTATAATATTCAAATATCATAGTGCATAATATAATACTAAGTTAATATAAATATCTCATGAATAAGGAGGATAAATTGATAACAACTAAAGTAAGACAGTAGCTGAATACAATTCACTATTTTAAAATTCATATTGCTTTATAAATAGACATGATGACATTGATACGTTAAAAAGGTTAACTGAAGGAAATTTAATACTGTCACAAGCTGAGATCACAAACAACTTTATTTGATATACCAAAAAGTAAAGCTTAAGGTTTCTGCGGTTTACACGAGTTTCATAAGTTAACGTCAACTTTAATAAGGTTCATAATAGTTCGGCAAATGGGACGAAGACGACGCAAAAGGGGGTAATAAAACAAACTCCAGTCGTCTCTAAAACTAAATCAAAAAATAACAGCGGCGGCGGATGGCGCGGTATTTTCCTAAATAAAAACATCGAGGCATCGACTGCCGCCAACCATTTTCTCCCTAGTTTAAATTTTGTTACTAAGAGATGGGAAGCTTTACTTAACTTATATAAATTATAAGCACGTTTAAACGACAGCGTCACTTTGAGTTTTAGTTGGCGCTTTGCAATTTCAATTAACATTCTTACTTTATTTAAACTTGAAAAACAGTTTGGTCGCTTTGTACCCGAGTTAAGGGTGACATTGCTCGCTCCTCTTGTAATTTTTCACTACTTTTGATTGTAACAAGCGATTTATCTTTATTCATGTATCAGATAGGACGCTCCGAACTCTGTGTGTTACCTACCTACAATTTAAGCCGTGTTCTAAAACTGAGTATTAGGTAGGTAACATAACTTCTAAGGCTTTACGTAAATGAGGCGTCGACGAACGAGCCTCAGCCACTGGCGGCTTATGGCCGCTCTAACGAAGAATTCTATAACGCTCACAAGTGGTCCGTGGAAAAAAATTTGCTGGTACATAGCGGCAAGATAGTGGCTCAGCAGTAAAGGTAAAGTCACCAGCTACTAGGCTTGTTGAAAATATATCGATGTATCGATATATCGATATTTTTTGTTCGATATATTTTGATTCGATATATCGATACATCGATACAAAATAACCAATATCGAACTTCGTATCAAAAACGATAGTTTTTTAATTATTAGCGGCATATCACCATTTAACTAAATTCGTATCTGGAAAAATCGTAACTGGATCTCAGATTAATGATATTCAACATATCTATGGTCTGTGCTGTATTTAGAATTGTCTATGTCATCATTCGAAAATAGAGTCTATTTTTAGGGCGATAAAATTCGTTCCATTATTATTCCGCGTTTCATGTTTCGTGAGCTACTGTACGATATTTTTGGGAAAATTGGTCCGATATATCGATGTTTTTTTGGCGATATATCGAAGCCGATATTGATATTTTTTAAAAGATCGATGTATCGATATATCGATATTTTTTTCAACTTTCGACATCCCTACCAGCTACCTTGTAGTTTACTACAGGGTTAAACCTCGCTTGGTTAAAAGTCACCACGACCACGACCAGTGGGTGCAAAGACCAGATTAACTGATGCCACTAATGATCGAGGTCGTGGTCGTCGAGTGAGTCGTGCGTGACTAGGATTACCATCCATTTCAGTGAGGATTTTTTCAGAATAATACCTGTCTATAGTAAACAAAAAAAAAACTCTAAGCCGGCTAAAGAATCTCTTATCTATTAGACAAGTCCGTCCGTCCGTCCGTCCGTCCGTCCGTGGTGCTGTTTCAGCGGCCAAACCGTAAGAGATAGATATAGAGAATGTTTAAGTTATAAGTTAAGAATAGTCTGATAAGACTACAAACCGGATGTGAGTAACGTAGCACTTTCGGTTTTCGAGAAATCACGTGATTTCTATTTCAAACGAAACCACACAAAATCTCCGAAGTTCTCAATTAATTAAATACTTTTTTTTTGTGAACATTTGGTTCACAGGTTTGCTAGTTCGAATCTAATTCGTTTGTTGAACGTTAACAAATTCGCGCTATCTCGTTTTAACATTAATGCATTGGATGGACCACGCTCACCACGCACCATCAATCGTTTCATCATCACGTTTGGCAGAGTGCAGGTCGCAGATGACCTTTACAGTGTCACCGGGTTTGGTTACGGCGAGATCCTAAGGGGACCTCGAGCCGAGAATTGGCGAGTGCCTCTAGAGGTATTCCAGCTAGATGGCATCTGCCCACGGGGGTAGTTTCCTCTCCGTCTGGAGCCTCTAGACCGTGTCACCGGGTTTGGTTACGGCGAGATCCTAAGGGGACCTCGAGCCGAGAATTGGCGAGTGCCTCTAGAGGTATTCCAGCTAGATGGCATCTACCCACGGGGGTAGTTTCCTCTCCGTCTGGAGCCTCTAGACCGTGTCACCGGGTTTGGTTACGGCGAGATCCTAAGGGGACCTCGAGCCGAGAATTGGCGAGTGCCTCTAGAGGTATTCCAGCTAGATGGCATCTGCCCACGGGGGTAGTTTCCTCTCCGTCTGGAGCCTCTAGACCGTGTCACCGGGTTTGGTTACGGCGAGATCCTAAGGGGACCTCAAGCCGAGAATTGGCGAGTGCCTCTAGAGGTATTCCAGCTAGATGGCATCTGCCCACGGGGGTAGTTTCCTCTCCGTCTGGAGCCTCTAGACCGTGTCACCGGGTTTGGTTACGGCGAGATCCTAAGGGGACCTCAAGCCGAGAATTGGCGAGTGCCTCTAGAGGTATTCCAGCTAGATGGCATCTGCCCACGGGGGTAGTTTCCTCTCCGTCTGGAGCCTCTAGACCGTGTCACCGGGTTTGGTTACGGCGAGATCCTAAGGGGACCTCAAGCCGAGAATTGGCGAGTGCCTCTAGAGGTATTCCAGCTAGATGGTATCTGCCCACGGGGGTAGTTTCCTCTCCGTCTGGAGCCTCTAGACAACTGGAACCTGAGGGGGGCGTGTGGATCATGGTGTGGCTCGTGGTGTGGTGCGTGTCGTGGCTGCGTGAGCGGCGCGCGAAATTCACACATGCCTCTCTTAGCTTTGCGCCGGCCGACGTATATTAAGCTAGCAGACCATGGTCGCAACGCGCACATCTAACCTACTGGGTATTTAGTTGCTAATTAGTTGCTAATTAGTTACACTATTCCCGATTTAATTGCTCAACACCTGTAAAAGATACATGCGATCTGCTAGCTTAAGTCTTAACCTAGCAGACCACAATACTGTATCTTCGGTTCTCGTAAAGATATCGAAGTTCTGCAAACGGCATATTTAGTTGCTAATTAGTTACACTATTCCCGATTTAGTTGCTCAACACCTGTAAAAGATACATGCGATCTGCTAGCTTAAGTCTTAACCTAGCAGACCACAATACTGTATCTTCGGTTCTCGTAAAGATATCGAAGTTCTGCAAACGGCATATTTAGTTGCTAATTAGTTACACTATTCCCGATTTAGTTGCTCAACACCTGTAAAAGATACATGCGATCTGCTAACTTAAGTCTTAACCTAGCAGACCACAATACTATATCTTCGGTTGGTTGGTCTGCTAGCTTAATATACGTCGCCGGCCGCACGCGTGTCTAAACCGTAAAATGCATGTCAAATGCGGCGAATGCCTGTCAGATGGTAACCTTAGGTGTGACACGTGTTTTTGATGTAGACGGTTACCGCAAGACTGGCACGCTAGAAGCGGGCTGTCGTTTATTTCCACTAACCTTCCGCGCGTGGTAGTTTGCGGGCGAGATGATCCATGTTAATGTTATGAGCGCATGAAAAATCCACAAGGATTCTTTCTAACAGCAACAGGCGAGGCGGTGCTTGGCCTTGGCCCCAGCGACCTTAACCCCTCCATTTCTAGAATGAAATTTGATACCTGTCATCATACGTCATCCATTCACGAAATGGCGGCTCAAATCAAAATGGCTTCGGTGCGACAAAAAAAAATATTACGCTGTAGCCAAACTATTAATTATCATTGCGTGAACGAGAATCTCTTATCTATTAGACAAGTCCGTCCGTCTGTCTGTGGTGCTGTTTCAGCGGCCAAACCGTAAGAGATAGATAAAGAGAATATTTAAGTTATAAGTTAAGAATAGTCTGATTAGACTACAAACCGGATTTGAGTAACGTAGCACTTCCGCTTTTCGAGAAATCACGAATTTCAAACGAAACCACACAAAATCTCCGAAGTTCTCAATTAATCAAATACATTTTTTTTAAATCAGGTTTTTTGAACATTTTATTCACTGGTTTGCTAGTTTTCTTTCTAACTAAACTGGAAAGTCAAAACAAAGCTGTAAAAAATTGTGGTTTTTTGACTAAATATTACTTATTTATTGAATAAATATTGCGATCTAACCAACGAACTTACCAAAAAAAGGGTAAATTAAAAAAAACAAAAATTCCGACGGCTAATTACTACTTTAAATAAAAACTGAAATAAAAAAAAGCAAGTCCAATAATCTAATAATTCTGTTGAGTAAGGAACAAAGCCACTTTAACAGTCGGGACTCATTATTGAATAAAGAAAATATAACTAGGAAAAATTCCATGTCATGTCAGTGCATTCGCCCGGATTGCGAAGGGTGCGGGTTCGAGTCCCGTCTGCTGCCTGGTCCGCGCGGATTTTTTTCTAATTATATTTTCTTTAAAAATATCCGTTCTTGAATAGCTATCTATCCTCCTCCATCAAATTTGGCTACAAATCGAGCAGTGCGTGGTGAGCGTTGATGCGCATCTTAAAGAACCTCCTTAACCCTACACCTTGGAAATAAGTCCCGGGAACTGCTCAGAGTTTCTCTCTCTCACATACGATGGACCCGGCACCCTCACGGTGAATCCATGGATTGCTAAGAAGTTCATCTCAGGGCTTGAAACCGGTTTCGAAAATACCGGTAAATAAAGGTTAATACCGGTTTTTAGTAAAGTTTTCGTTCGGAGAGCGTCCGAAATAAAAGCGGTACCGAAAACCTTAATAAACCGGTTTAATCCAGAGCGAAGTTTGTTTTGTTTGAACTTATCTATACAACATGTTAATGCTCAGAGATTGATGCATTTATTGACACGTTTGCAAGCGTCTAGTGAGTCAAGTTATTCATTAATTATCAATGCCGTCAGAAAGAGCGAAACAAAACCCTTTAAAAACCGCTAAATTGATTCAAAACCTATTTGATTTCGCTCTTTAGGTAAACCGGTTTTTTAAGGTTAAGGTAGAGCCAAACCTAAATAAAACGGTCCTAATGTACTTGACACTGATTTAGGTTTGAAAATTAACCGGTATACAAGCCCTGGTTCTTCTCTTTCATTTGCGAGGCGCATAACCATAGTTGAACGTAGTTAGCTGCGCTTCGAACCTACGTGCCTACGCTGTTAACCGCACGCTTCCAAGTTACTCTGGTTACAGCTAGCGAATAGTTTTCCGTAGGCGTCAAAGTCATTTTATACACTGAACTATGCACAATGAACTATTAATTGCAGCGTATAATTAAACACGACCTGTTGTTCGCTTCAACGTGTAATGTTAAGCATGCAGAACGCCGCCAAATAGTACAGTCAGGTTTGTGGTAAAATTTATGCTCGCAGCGCGTTAATTATTCTCAAAATTTACCCGTTTATAAATAAAGGTAACGCGAACAAACGGTTTTTTTTTACGATATCAGAGACTGACACTGAAAAAAGCCGCCCCGCCGTTAATTTAAGCAAATATTAAGTTTCGATGATACAACACGATATTTTTTCACGTGAGTACTGAACGATTCTGGTAGATATCGTTATTAAGGTAAATTCGTGGCTAAAATAACAATATTATTTGACTGTTAATCTACAAAAAGATATAATAATAATAATATATAATAGACTTTGTATTAGCGAAACTAGTTCTACAGTGAACGGGTGCTGTCAGCGGAGATGAGTCTGCTCTTGCTACATTGGGTATTATTAATCGTTGTATTTAACTTTAATCGTACATTTGTTTTTATGCCTAAACAGTAGGACACGACATTCCTAACCTTTTTTTAAATCTGTTTTTTATATTTTTTATTTTATAGTCATAATTGTTTTATCATTTACATTTGTAATGGAAAGTGACTTCATGAGTTATCTCTAATTGAAGTAAATTTTCAAATTGACGACTCTGTATATAATACAAGTAGAAAAAAACAGCCCTTGCTGAGTTTATTGCCGGTTCTTCTCAGTACAAGGTCTCCCGCCGTAGATTTGCGAACCGATGGCGTAGCTTTTCGACATTCACAAGTGCTTGTAACAGTCTAGACTGAATAAACGATATTGAATTCTGAATTGAGTGGATGCAAGGGCAAACAGGTTTTGTTCATATTCTGCTTGTTGTGTCATCATGACTCAGATGGGGTAAGACCCTGTTCTTCGGGGTTTCAGGTTTGCTTCAATCTTCTTTTCACTGTACTGTCACTAATGTAGTCCCTTCGGGTCTGAGAAAGCTGTTGCTAGACTTCAAATGCATTTAGGTGGCGATTTCTCAACACAATATAACGGTCTTGACGGACACTAGTACCTTTTTTTTTATACGCAGGCAAAAAATACTATTTTCAGACGACGGCGCACCCGCAAGCCTTATGAGCCCCAGCAGTGGCTGCCCACTGAGGACCCCGTAACCCTTACGGGCGCTTTACGGCATAATATCCGCTAAAAACCCTGCGAATACCCTGTAAGCTGCTTAGCGCGAACCCGCGGGATCCCCGTTTAGGGATTCTTCTTTAGGACGGACACTAGTGCACCTGAGTATGCCATCACCAGGTCTCCTCCAATGGTTTCTAGTCTCTTCGTACCGACGCTTCGCCTTCTGGACCGTTCATAACGCAACTCGCACCATTCTTGCAGTACGACGCATACTGTTGCCTAGTTCCAGAAAAGTCATGATCCTAGCACATTCTTCAGGTGAAAGAGGCATGATAAATAAGTTTATGTGCTAATTGTCTAACTTAGCTTTTGTACCAAGACTCAACGATCAAGAAAAAAAAATAAAACAAATATTGAAAAAAAAAATGAATGGTATAAATTCAATTTGAAAAGGGTTATTTTTGATTTTAAAGTTTTATTTCAGCCATTTCTTATAAGAAGGTTACCGACTATGAAGTAAAATTTTGTACATAAATACAAAATTTAACTCTTTTTCATGTCCTTTTTGTTTTGAAAGTATATCTTGTGTACTTAAAAAGCTATTGCAATTTTAAAAGTGTGATACTTAGATTAAAGCAGGCCAGTGTAAATATAACTTTTCAACAAAGCTCGAGTAGGCCTCCCATTTACTGATGTTTGATTATTGAAACTGCCCATTAGGCTGGTTTCACAGCTATCCGGGAGACCCGTACGGGCTGTCCGTGCGCGAAAGAGCCGTACGGGTCACGCCCGCAGTGCTCTGAAACGTGGGTTCAGAACGATACGGTTGCTAGCGGGAGACAGTCGGTTAAAAAATGAATACAAACGTTTTAAAAATTATTGGTGTATATTTTATTTGTAAGAGACGACGACGACGGCAGATAAAAAGACTATGGGTACATCCAATCCTCGAAGCGATATGTTTCGAAAGTGCATTTTTCAACTTAAATCATAAACTCAGGGACGATCCGCGCATTTATTTTAATTATTTTCGTTTGTCGATTACTAGTTTTGATGAAATACTAGCAAGGTTGGAGAATAGAATAAATAAATAAATAAATATAAATAAATATTTCCAACACACACACTAATTAGCCTAGCCCCAAAGTAAGCACTGTAAGGCTTGCGTTATGGGATACTAGGGTAACGGATAGAATACTTAAACAGTACATATATAAGTATATTTAATATATAAATACATATTAAACATCCATGACTGGAGTACAAATGCTCGTGTTCAACACACAAACATCTGCCCCCACCAGGATTCGAACTCTCGAGTCGGCGACACCATGAAACCCGGCGTACAAACCACTCGGCCACGGAGGTCGTCATATATAGAATATAACATCAAGATATGTTTCGTCGACTGTACTCCCGGAGCACGAGCGTTCTGGGTCGCTGTGAAACGATGAATGAACTGCGACAAGATCGTGGCAGTATGCGGGCGTTCCGGGCGCGGGACGCGGGTGGCGTTATACAGCCTCTACCCGCAGCTGACCGCGTGCGCACCAATCCGCTTCGCTGTGAAACGCTGTCCTAGCGCCTAATACCCGCCATACACACTACGATACATCGTTACGATTAGACTGTACAGTCCGAACGGTACCGATAAATCGTAGCGTGTATGTTATAAAACTGCACAGTTTCCTATACTAAACGAAATCGTATAAACTGTACCGTTCGAACTGTACAGTCTGATCGTAACGATTTATCGTAGTGTGTATGGCGGGTATAACATGTGCTCCCGCTCCGGGCGCCCGTACTGACAGTCCGTACGGGTCTCCCGGTTAGCTGTGAAACCAGCCTTAGTGGATACGCCCAGACTGCGACAGCCGCTGGTTCGAGTCGTCTCTTGAGTAATCGTCCTCAGCGAAATTTTTATTTATTGGTACATTTCAAAGGATACCATACTGATATTTAGTATCAGTTTCGTCGAAGATTTCAGTAAGGAGAGTTGCAATATCATCGTGTATAATGATTTTAATGTCTTTTTTATTTCAATCTTGCATCTGGCTCATTCCGTTTTAAAAGCATGCGAACCATGCATTTAAAAACATGTTCTAGAATGGTGAACAAATTTCTCAAATACAACTTAAATATCCAACGCGATAAAAGAATACATACTGCATGGAGATACAACAGCTGATTGCTCAATCCGTAAGGGGAATGTGAAAGCGGGTATTTCTTATTTCGCCAGTTGCCGCCTTGGGGAAGTTTCTGATATTCATGATTGCTATTTAAAAAGTTGTATTACTGTGCTCACTAGACCGGGCGGTAATGTGGCGGTATGGCTTAGAAAATAAGGACGGAGTTTTTAAACGAACGAATTGCTGATTCGACTAGTGACGGTACCAAGAGGAATTCCGGTAGACTCCCGTCGCTAAACGGTTTGCTCGCGTTTTTAACATTCTGGCTCCGTTGTTTTGAGATAAAATTCCAGAAATGTTTCTTGCTATTATTGTGTTTTTATTTTACTTGATTCATTCTTTTTTCAGACAATGAATATTTTTATCGTGCGCTTAAGACAGAAAAGTTGGGAATGTTTTATAGCAGATTTAGAATCTAGGGTTACACAACATCCATCATCGAAATCCTATTGTTGCGTTTAAATTAGGTAGGTACTACAATCCGAGCCCAGACCACTTGACTACGCAGTTTGCTATTATTTTAGAAATTATTATTCATCAAATTTCGCCGTACTATTGAACATTTATTATTGATATTTATTGTTAGGCAGTATTATTAGTATATTTATTAATATTTTAAGTAATTCTTTATTATACTAACATACTTATAAGTATACCAAAACATCTTGTTCACCTTTTAAGACGCCTATATGAAGAAGGCACAGCCTCAGTGCGCACAGATGATGTCCTATCAGGTGATTTCCATCCTAGTGCAGGAGTACGCCAGGGATGCATAATATCCCCGCTCTTATTCAACGCCTACACAGAGCTGATAATGCGCATCACTTTGGAGCACTGGACGGACGGAGTAACAATTGGTGGATACAGGATTGCAAACTTACGTTACGCGGATGACACCACCTTATTTGCAACCAGTTCACAACACTTGGATGAGCTACTGTCAAAGATGGAGCGAGTGAGCCGTGAGTTTGGCCTTAAAATTAATCGCAGCAAGACCAAGGTAATGATTGTTGACCGTGCCAGAAATAATTCGCCTGAAGTGACACAAATCGCGAATTGCACTGTGGTCCAATCTTATATCTATCTTGGGGCCCTGATTTCAAACAATGGCGGATGCATCGATGAAATCAAACGACGTATGGGCATCACAAGATCAGCGATGGACAAGATGCGGAAAATATGGAGGAACAGAAACATTACTAAAGCAACAAAGACCAAGCTTGTGAGGACACTTATATTCCCCATATTTCTTTACGCGGCTGAGACGTGGACTTTGCGAGATGTGGAAAGGCAGAAAGTGGACGCTTTGGAAATGTGGTGCTGGAGAAGAATGCTTGGGGTTTCGTGGACCGAGTTTCGCACGAACGTCTCGATACTTCAAGAACTCGGTATCAGGCAGCGTCTATTTTCGACAGTACAATCTCGCATCCTAACATTCTTCGGACACGTTTCTCGGCGTAACAACCTATCCATAGAACGCCTTGTCGTCCAAGGAAAGGTGGAAGGTACTAGACCGCGCGGAAGGTCTCCCACGCGATGGACTGACCAGATCAAGTCAGCCGTTGGAGGTTCACTAAACGAGTGCAGCAGGATGACCTCTAGCAGGCAGCAATGGCGAAACATAGTGAAGCGCATCACATCTGCCCCCTCCAATAATACTACAAGTGCATAGCGATCACGACCGCTCTGTCAAGAGCGTACCGGCTAAGAAGAAGACTTATAAGTAAATCAAATGTAACTAACACTATGGAACCTAGTTCTGAAATAAATTATTTGAATTGATTTGAATTTGAAGTCTAATAGGGATGATGACTAATTTTTTTTGTTTTCGCTTATCAGGTAGATTATCAAAAAGTATTGGACGCGTATTTTTTCTTTTTTCACATAATATAAATATTACAGAGATATATTGATTTGAAAAGTCGCATGACGTCACGTTTTGGTACAATTTTCACTTAAAAGTGACGACGTCACGAGCCCCTACTCCCAAACTTTGACGCGCTATAACTTTGTCATTTTTTGGTTGATTGCCCAAAGAAAAAATACGTGTCCATTATTTTTTGATTATCTAACTGACGGACTAAATAGGATTTCGTTTACTGTACCCCGTCATCACCCCTATTCTGTTTACTATGCTTAATCGGGAACGAAACTGAATCTCAAAATCAATCTATCAACTGAAAAATGTCGTGTACCTTTAGTTACTGAATTAAATGGAATCGACTGGTTCGTAGGTTTAGTATTAGTTAGTCATGGTTTGTATAATCTGAAACTATTTTCTGAGTAACAACTTGGTACTCACCATTGCCATGCGGCTTAGAGACGAATCTACTTAGAGAACTTAGAACTTTTAGAACTTAGAGTCGCGGCACGTAACTCTAGCGCTGAACAAAACGCGGAGGGGATAGCTGCGCATGGGTACGACTGGAGAGCCAATCGGCGCAACGCACGCCCCCCCGCGCACCTAGTTTCCCCCCAAGACATCTTAATTTTTACTCATGCGCAATAATGGTAAGCGCTAGAGTTTCGGGCCGCAACTCATACCTTGCGTAAGCAGTTTTAACTTGCTGCGGGCGAACGGTCGGCTAAACAGCCGTTACGCAGACCTTGGTAAAAGCTCGCTTCCCCCCAAGACATCTTAGGCCCGTATTACAGAATGATAATGTGCTATAAATAGCGACATCCCTTTCTAACTGTACTCAAGTAAAGATCAACACTTAGCTGTCATTCTGTACTAAGGGCCTTAGTGTCGACGCACACGGGCCACCGACCACAACCACAAAACACCGCCACCGGCATAGTTCTTGTAGTTTTCATACATTTTATATGGACTCGCCACACACGGTACGCCGGTGGCCGCCACACGCTACAAATCGTCGTTGCTCGCTCCTTGTGGCCCGCACCGGCCACTTAATGCGCCGATACAAAACACCGTCACACGTAACTCGCGCGATTCCCCACCCCTCTCTCCCTTATCTTAGTTGGCCGCTGTCGCGCGCTTCAGCCACTTTGGTAGCCGCTTCTAGCTTCTCGTGGTGGCGTTTGTGGCTGTGGCGTATGGCCCGTGTGCGGTGACACTTAATGTTTACTTCTGCGCAATAACGGCCAGCGCTAGAGTTTTGAGCCGCTACTTATATCATGTACTACTACTATCTGACGCGTGTTATAATGCGCATTTGCCTATGTTATTTTGTGTTTAAGACAGGCCACGTTAATAGAATTTACTTCAGCCAATATTGAGTAGAGAAATAGCGAAATATCGCATTTGTGGCAAGCGTGCATGATGAAATTCGTTTCATTCGTTCATTATTATTTAATTCGTCACGTTATAACATCAACATATTGGTTTTATAGAATTTAATACCCTGCACGTTTCCTACTACCATTGATCTTTATCCATTTTCACGTATTGTTTGTACGCTATTTACGAGTGACTAATCTGCCCAGATAGAATGAGATTTGAAAGAAACAAAGAGATTTGAAACGGAACGGAAAATATGTACGTTCAGAAGCAGAAAACTACTCAATTCTGAGATGGAAAGCGCGTCATTGACCACCAGGAGCTTAGATGATATCTACTTAAATATTAAAATCAATAAACGTAGGGCGTTTCAGGGGAATCGCTTATCGTTATCTCTACACTAGGAATTTTCCAGAAATCCAGATGTACAACGTACAAGAGAAAAAGTTTGCGGTATGATGTGACAGACTAAAATCACTTAAAGTTGATCTTCGCAATAAGGGCACTCTCGATTCCTTGTTTTTTTTTTTTGTTACAAAAACAACGATAAAACTAAATAAGATGAATAATGAGTGGTTTATCTATACAAAAAAAAATAACATAGTTGCAAAGGATAATAAGCACATTTTAAGTTCAGAGGGATTCCGGCAACAGGATTTATGGAGCAGATTATTTCCCGGGACAACTGTGTGCGCCCTCGGACCCTGGATATCGGCGTTGAAGAATAAAATTACCAAACCGACATGTCTGCGTAGCCAGTATTCAATCTGAAAAGGTTTATTGATTTATTATTATTAAGCTGATCTTGAGGTGCAAAGCTCCGCTAGTGATTCCTGAAATAGGGCCTCGGATCGGATCTGAGGTAATTTGTGCAACCGGCAGAAACTTTGCCTCAGCGGTCGCGACCTTCGGGCCTCTCTTATTTCACACGGTACTCAATTAGCTATGATGCTTTTTTTTTATTTATACCATGTTTTGCTTTTGCGTGCCGTTGGATGAGCTTTTGTAATCCTTTTTATATTTTGAATAGGACAGAGTAAGTGACCCAGCAAGCAAGCAAGCAAATGAAATTAAAAAACTAGAAATCAAAAGTTGAGATGGCGTCGCCATAAAAACCTATGAGCAAACTTCTCGACCACTACAGGTTTGAAATTAGTTGACTGCAATCGCAGTCGTCTTTAGGAATATGTGAAAAATTGGATTGGTAATCTGTGTTCGGTTACGATAAAAAAGAAAAACAATATGTATTTATTTTTAATGTTACCTGCAGCGTTTGTTAACAAAGCGTTTGTTGTGAAAATTTTACTAAAAATTAGGTTTCTATAAACATGAAATCGTATGGCATTAGAGTAACGCTATCCTGTTGAAAACGCAGCCTCGATATCTCTATTATAAAAATGACGATTACGTAGAACGGATCGAGGTTTTTTTTTTTTTACCCTAAGACCAAGAACTGGTAAGCTGCGAGGGGCGTTGCAAACCGAAAATGAAAGATCATCCCTTTCATCTCCTCAATTTATGGGACTGCCAACCTCAGAGGAACAGGATGACGTAAATACGACATTTACATCGAGTTTATGGAAAACCTTAATCAAGACGCCAAACGTGCCACCTATGCAGTCACATAGGCCTATTAGTGAATGTCTTTCTACGGCTTCTAACAGTTGTCGACATATTATCTACCTAACTTCCTTATCCCCAGAGGGAGCCATGTTATTACCTGATCCTACGTTACACCCATACGAAGGCATCATTCAATTAAGCTGGTTCGGTCGGGATGAGGAAATATTAGAGATTTATTTTTTTCACCAAATTGAGTCGCATACTTTTTGTAGCTTTTCAATTTTAGATATGCTCTCAATGTGTGTTCTGCTGAAAGGATTTTTATTTTGGTGTTCGTAGAAGACTAAGCTGGCGGAGCGGGCAGCGCAAGCCATACGGCTTGTTGGGGAGCCTATTTCTAAGAAAACATCACACATCAACATAATGTCACCGCAAAGAACGAGACAACACTAAATTTAATCAAATTCAAAAGGAAATTGAAGTATGGGTTATATAGATCTAGAAACCTTCCCGCTCCTGCCGCCATCAAGCTCGGAACTTGACATACGTAGTGAAATATTGATACAGATGAGATTTGGATATGCGATAGTGCTTACGTTGACGCATTGTCCCAGTAAAATGTCTCTAAAAAGAGATAGGTTTAAAGAATTTGGTATAATGACGGTCGCATCACAATACATTTACGAAAATTTATTACTTGTAAGAAAAAAATTTAATTTGTTTCTTGGGAAAAAAAAAACAGTGATGTTCACACACTCAATACAAGAAACAAAAATAAACTAACTTTACCTGCTACTAGGCTTCACAAAATCAATCATTCATTTAAAGGTCTTTGTGTTCGCTTATACAATAAAGTCCCAAGCAATATCCAAGAGTTAACCATAAATAAATTCAAAGATAGTATAAAAATGCACTTATTAAAAAAGCTTATTACAAAGTGTCTGATTATATTACAGACAAAAATGCTTGGGTTTGAACTGTTCCAATCATTCCAACAGGTTTTCTATATTAAATAAATCATGATTGTATTAACGTTGTGACTTTGTGGAGTTTTTTCGCTCGTTTTTCTCCGCAGCTAAAAATATGTCCAATAACGAGTGGTAGGGCAAAAAAAATGTTTGGACGATTCAAAAGTGTTGTACTTATACATCCAATTTGAATAAAGATATATTGATTTCTGATTTCAGATTTCTCTTTAGCCTTAAAATAGGGCTCATTGAAACTCCTAGAAAGGCGTCCTTGAAAATCGATATAAAATCCAATATTCAAGACGAACAACAACTTTCAATTTGTTATCGTTTCTATAAATAAGGTTGTTATGAAATAAAGCGACTATAATAATCCCTTTTTCGATATTTTTTTGGAAACAATCCTATAAGTTTCTAAATTAATCCTTTATTTGAAGGCGTGAAAAATTATTTATCTCAGCTAATAATAATCCTTTATTTGAAGGCGTGGAAAATTATTTATCTCAGCCAATATAAGGTGGAGCTTTGCAACTGATGTTTTTCCAACTAGGACCTATTTTTCTATCCCGCAGAACTGTAGCAACCAAACATCTATCATTTGGCTCTACAAAAGTGTAAGATCCAATATCCTACATACAATTTTTAGGCTCAAAGTAAATAGAAACTTTCTAAAAAAGTGTCCCCTTTTGACTTGATCAGGAGGCCTACTCTATTCCAACGAAAAACGAAATTTCGATCGAAATTTCGCAAGTTCCTTACTCTGTTTCTATTTCATTTCGAAAATTCGTTCGTCCGAAAATAGTTTGACATTTAAGTTCCCTAAGCCTACTCTAATTCACAAAACTTTTAAACTAAAAGTTGAATTTGACAGATAATTGTTCATAATTTTAACCTCAAGTTGACGAAATGAAAACCTTTTCATTTTCGTTTTGGGATTTTTGTTTAAATTAAACCTAAAATTACTATTTTTAATTAAGGCTGTTTAGCATGAGGAACATTTTTTAGTATGAAAAATATACAAATAAATAAAATTTTTGTTTATTATTGTATTGCCAATACTTCAAAGTGTTACACGACAAATTTAGGTTGACATACATTCGATTGCATCAACTCTACAAATTATTCGGCTAACACTGTCAAAAGAGGTTGTTTTAATGTAATCTAAAATGTTGTCATAAACTAATATTGTTTTGAAGTAAAAAACCTTATCTAAAAAGTGTAGACAAAAAGAACTCTAGTGAGTTCTCATTCCATTCGTTCACGATAATTGTCTTTAACTTTATGTGCGTGTTCGAAGGTGAAATAGAGTAGAGTTACTGGCGAAATTTCGTCTAAAATTCGTTCGTTACCGAAATTTCGTATCGGAGAAAGAGAGTAGAGCTCCAGTTTCCAATTACCGAGTCTGACCGTACAGAGCCGTCCACGTCCGTCCATAGGAAACGCCAATTTCCGCAGACCTATCGTACATTTTCATGAGGAGCTCGATGGCGCAAGTGGTTAGCGCGTTCGGCTGCGATCGTTGAAGTTAAGCAACTTTCGCAGTGGTCGGTCATTGGATGGGTGATCAAAAATTTACTATCTCGAGCTCCTCCGTGCTTCGGAAGGAACGTTAAGCCGTTGGTACCGGCTGCATCTGCAGTCGATAGCACCCACCAATCCGGACTGGGCACGCGTGGTGGGTCATGGCCCAATCTTCCTATTCCATCCGTAGGCAAGGCCTGTGCCCCAGCAGTGAGGACTTTAATAGGCTGAAGATGACGATGATGACCTTTCTTTACCTTTTGTGTTTTTTGTTAAATCTAAATGTCGCCGCACACGGGCCACCGACCACAACCAGAAAACGCCGCCACCGGCATATTTCTTGTAGTTTTCATACATTTTATATGGACTCGCCACACACGGTACGCCGGTGGCCGCCACACGCTACAAATCGTCGTTGCTCGCTTCTTGTGGCCCGCACCGGCCACTTAATGCGCCGATACAAAACGCCGCCACACGTCACTCGCACGATTCCCCACCCCTCTCTCTCTTACCTTAGGCGGCCGCTGTCGCGCGCTTCAGCCACTTTAGTAGCTTCCCGTGGCGGCGTTTGTGGCTGTGGCGTGTGGCCCTTGTGCGGCGACACTAAGTCACTTATATGTAAAAATTAATACTGAATAAAATTTTATTATAATTTTTGTTACTTAATATCAGATGACCCGTCTGGTCGTCTGCCTTCGAGGGCAATTACAGAAAAACCAAAAAGTACAGTTATTTCTTAGTTGATTTTTATTTTATTTGGAATAGCAGTGAGTAAATACTAATAGTTTTTTAAATTTGACAATTGTTTGCAATAAAATTGGAATAAAAATGTCCCCTGTACAATTTTTCTCCGTACTTCTTATTACGAATCAACACAAGTTCATCAAAACATTTGTATATTTTACCCAACGAATAGAACGCAACTATATTCACGATCATAGTTTATTTTTTATTTTCCACCTGTAATTGCTGAAACTTCTGCATTATTGAATTAGAAATTACACTAGCAAACCAGTGAACCAAATGTTCACCAAAACCTGATTTAAAATGAAAAAAAAATGTATTTAATTAATTGAGAACTTCGGAGATTTTGTGTGGTTTCGTTTGAAATTCGTGATTTCTCGAAAACCGGAAGTGCTACGTTACTCAAATCCGGTTTGTAGTCTTATCAGACTGTACGAGCTGTACATACCTACTTGATTGTACATTAAAATGATTTCAAATTGACCCAGATTACTTTCAAGCATACTCATGAAATTGTATTTTTTCTTGCACAATTAGTCACAGAAATAAATTAGTGTTTTTACAACATTCATACGATTACGATAACCTTACCCTTAACAAGCATCAACTTATAACTTAAATATTCTCTTTATCTATCTCTTACGGTTTGGCCGCTGAAACAGCACCACAGACAGACGGACGGACTTGTCTAATAGATAAGAGATTCCGGACAAACAACATTCTCAATATGTGTTAGGTAATTCCCGCCTAGCTAGATGGAACACGCGAGCGCAAATCTGCCTCACTCTTATCAAATCTGAATGCTTCAATCGGGCAAACAATTGAAGCGATCTTATCCATCTTTACAAAGAATCCAGTTTTACGATGTTAACTGTGGCTCGTTTATGGGGGGATTGTTAATTTCAACATGATTGTGAGCGTATGACGCAGTGCGCCCCCAAATCTGTTGATTGCTCGGCTGACCGTGTTCCGAATTTCATGACTGCTCTTTCCGATCGTGCATTTGAAATTCCAAGTTGCTGGCTCTTCATGACGCTTCTATCAGGTAATGAGGGCTATCGCGTATGAATTCGCCGCTAGAGGCGCTAGTGTAGCGTGAGGTCTCCGAAATGTCAAATGTTATTGCTTGTTGGTTGACTACGCGGGTTTATTTCTAATTAAAAAAATGTTGTGAATAATTGGTAACAATTCGGCTTAATTATGGCAAATATGAGTTATGTGGCAATGAATGTCAGTTATTAAAAATTTGAGCTTAGAAAAATGATTATGTTCCCATTTTTTCCGAATAAAACGGAACTGCGCGTCACTGTGGCATGGCCTATTATGTTTAGGATATGGTTCTTTTGTGTTAAAATACGATCTAAATGTAACCTTTGATTTCATGTGCGTATTAATAAACTTTAAAAGTTACAATTTAGGACCTCACTCAACAGTGGCGCCATCTGGTGAGGCAGAAAACGGTAGCCCTCATTGTTTAAATATAAATAAATTGGCTCCGTTTACTTTTTGATGCTGTTTTGCTATTTTTGTTTTTGCCTGATGGTAACCAAAATGGAGGAGCTCGATGGCGCAAGTGGTTGGCGCGTTCGACTGTGATCGTTGAAGTTTAGCAACTTTCGCAGTGGTCGGTCATTGGATGGGTGACTGAAAATTTACTATCTCGAGCTCCTCCGTGCTTCCGAAGGCATGTTAAGCCGTTGGTCCCGGCTGTATCTGCAGCCGTTAGCACCCACCAATCCGCATTGGGCCCGCGTGGTGGGTCACGGCCCAATCTTCCTATTCCATCCATAGGGAAGGCCTGTGCCCCAGCAGTGAGGACATTAATAGGCTGATGATGATGATGAATCTTATGAAACTAAACTAAATTTATCGTTTTAAGTGTTTAAAAGAATCTTTGTCCTTTTACTGCATACAATTTGGAGGAGTATTTAAACGAGATAAAACGCCATTAATAGTCGTAACAGTCTTATCAGAACTACTTTTCTTTGTAGTTTAAATAACACGTTATTTTCAGAATTTCAATCTATTTTAACGTTTCTTTAAAAAGTTCTTTTTTAAGAACTCAAACTCAAACTTAGATTTATTCAGTCTAAGCTGTTACAAGCACTTATGAAGGTCAAGAAGCTACGCTATCGGTTCGCAAAACTACGGCGGGACACCTTGTACTGAGAAGAACCGGCAAGAAACTCAGCAAAGGCTGTTTTTTGGGGTTTACTCCTTAAGAAACAATTTGCATATATAAGGGGCCCGGTATGAGAAAAATGCGAGGAGTAAAATCTATCGATGAATGACATTAATGACCTCGTTACGTGTTTGTGCGCAACCTCATCTGCGCACCTTTAACTTTTAGCCATTGCAACGGATAAAAAACATTAAGTTGTCACAAATGTCAATAAAATAAATAAACTAAAAATAGATAAAATCGGAGCAAAATTAATGAAAACAAATAAATAACAGAACATAGAGAAATGCCGGTAAGTGTCCAGCACTCTGGAATAGTGATTTTCAGTACAGATGGAATTATAATACATATTTAAAAAATGATTACTAGTGTGTGATATTTTTGAAATTGTGTGTTTCCAGAAATACATAATAAAATATATGATGTATATCGCTGAGGTTAGATGATAAAATGTGTGACATGGAACCTATGATAGTCGAAACCATGGGACGATTCCTGAGGTATCTCTACTTGTAACCGACTTCTTCGGACTTGATTTTGTTTTGTGTCTGTTCAAAGACAATCGTTTTAGAGTGTAAACTCCGGTCGTGCGTCGGAGCTGACACACACATTTTTTTTTCTCCCTGTATTGTTATATACCGAGTCGTCAAGTAGAAAAATGACTTCAGAGATACTTCTGAAGTCACCTTCCATTACATCATTTAGCATATAGATATATAGTTACAATAAATTTTATAGTTAACTCTATATTTAGTATACAGGAAGCGGCATTAGATCGGTACCATATTGCTACATTCTCTTATCTATTAGACAAGTCCGTCCGTCTGTCCGTCTGTCTGTGGTGTTGTTTCAGCGGCCAAACCGTAAGAGATAGATAAAGAGAATATTTAATTTAAGAATAGTCTGATAAGACTACAAACCGGATTTGAGTAACGTAGCACTTCCGGTTTTCGAGAAATCACGAATTTCAAACGAAACCACACAAAATCTCCGAAGTTCTCAATTAATTAAATACATTTTTTTTTAAATCAGGTTTTGGTGAACATTTGGTTCACTGGTTTGCTAGTACCATATAACTACTTTCTGTCTATAGAATAAAGTCACTCCCGCTGTCTTTACGCTTAAATTTTTTTAAACTACGCCACTGTTTTAATGCAGTTTTCAGCAATAGATACAGCAGTCCAAGATTAAGTTTATGTTTAACTAGCGGTCTGTCCCGGCCTCACGCGGGTGTATTAAATACTATTGAAACATAATGAATCATCATCCGAATAAAGAACATGAATAAATTAACACAGATTTTAAAAGAAGCCGGACTTAGTTTCTTATCTAATTCTTTTCCATTGCCTTTTGGAAGCCTCGTAGTCACGCCGCGACATACAGACATACGTTTTGACTTTTTGACGAATCACAACAGACTGACAGTGTCTATGAAGATTTAACAGATCGCAACTGACTGACATAATTATTGATTCTATGACGGATCACTACTGACTGATAGAGTTTTGAACAAATCAGAGCAATTCTGCTGAAAACAGGTCGAACATCTAAAATCTACTTAGTCAGGGGCACGGCCACCCTGATTTTTCAGCTGAGCAAAAAGTTTCTAAGTACATAGGTCGAGTATATTGAATCTATTTGCACAATTTCATCATTCTAGCTCAAGCCGTTTCGGCTGTGCGTTGATGAGTCTGTCAGTCAGTCTGACAGTGCAACCTTTTCTCTCTTTATATAAGAGTGTAGATAAGCTTGAGAGCTTTTCATGTCAAGGGCGGATCCAGGGGGGAGAGGGGGGGGGACCAATGGACAGGGGGATTTTATTTAAGTACTTTCAATATTTACCACGACCATATGACCCTCCCCTGGCGCCAAAGCTGGCTATATGACCCTCCTCTGGCGCCAAAGCTTGATCCGACCTTGTTTCATGTAGAGGGTAAGTTCTTGAGTGGAGACCGCGACTCGGTAAACGTAGAGTAGGACGCCCTAAGACAAGATGGGATGATGACATTCGTAGGCTGGCTGGAGTGGGCTGGATGAGAGTAGCACAAAATCGGGAGCAGGGGCGTGCATTAGGGGAGACCTATGTCCAGCAGTGGACGAACATGAGTCGATGATGATGATGATGATAAGCTTGAGAGCAAACCTATAGTCCACGCCGAAGCGAAGCGAGGGCAGGTCGCTGAATGATAATTAATAATTCTAACACACAGCAATTAACCTAGCCCCCTGTTGCTAGATATAAATTAATTTTAGACAACACATGTGATGCAAAGAACTTAAAGAAAAAAAGCGGTCAAGTGCGAGTTGGACTCGTCCATGAAGGGTTCCGTAGCAGCAAGTAACATAATATTAAAGCTCTTGTAGTTCGTTTTAACTTTAATCATAAATAATAATAAATAAATATTTCCAAAACTCACACCAATTAGCCTAGCCCCAAAGTAAGCACTGTAAGGCTTGTGTTATGGGATACTAGGTTAACGGATAGAATACATATATTGTACATATTATTATATAAGCATATTTATATAGAAATACATATTAAACATCCATGACTGGAGTACAAATGCTCGTATTCATCACACAAACATCTGCTCCCACCGGGATTCGAACCCGGGACCTCTCGAGTCGGCGACACCATGAAACCCGGCGTACAAACCACTCGGCCACGGAGGTCGAATCAATGTTTTATAAAGTGTTTTTTTTTTAAATAAGTTATTGATAAGTAATTAGGTACCTAAATGATGGGATTTACTATTGAATGAAAGTTAAATTGCGGATTACGATTTGATTTCGTTCAAACCAATTTTCGGTGGAAGTTTGCATGGTCTTGCACATCATGTATTTTTTTTAAGTTTTATCATGCTCATATTTAAGAAGTTACAGGGGGGCATTTTACCACTTTAGAAGTGGCTCTCGCGTAAACTATTCAGTTTAGATAAAAAAAGATACTAGAAACCTCAGTATTATTTTTGAAGACCTACCCATAGATATACCACACGTGTGAGATTGATGAAAAAAAAATTTAGTTTTCAGTTCTAAGTATGAGGAACCCATAAAATTTATTATATGTTTTTCTATTTTTGTGTGAAAATCTTAATGCGGTTCACAGAATATCTGATCATCTACTTACCAAGTTTTTAACATTATAGTTCTTACAGTTTCGCGGCGAAGTGGCTGTGACATACGGACGGACAGACAGACAGACAGACATGACGAATCCATAATGGTTCCGTTTTTTCCATTTGGATACGGAACCCTGAAAAGAAATAATCGTCACACGCGGCGCTCCACCAAAATAGACCAACCGTATCACATATTACCATCTAAATCGTATTCAATTCTATTTCAGTTAGGCTTGTTGAAAATATATCGATATATCGATATTTTTTGTTCGATATATCGATATTTTTTGCCGATATATTTTGATTCGATATATCGATACATCGATACAAAATAACCAATATCGAAATTCGTATCAAAAACGATATTTTTTTAATTATTAGCGGCATATCACGATCTATCTAAATTCTTATCTGGAAAAATCGTAACTGGATCTCAGATTAATGATATTCAACATATCTATGATCTGTGCTGTATTTAGTATTGTCTATGTCATCATTCAAAAATAGGGTCTATTTTTAGGAAGATAATTTTCGTTCCATTATTATTTCGCGTGTCATATTTCGTGAGCTACTGTACGATATTTTTGGGAAAATTGGTCCGATATATCGATGTTTTTTCGCGATATATCGAAGCCGATATTGATATTTTTTAAAAGATCGATGTATCGATATATCAATATTTTTTTCAACTTTCGACATCCCTAATTTCAGTGAATAAAGTGTTATATTCATTTTGTACGATTAATGCAGACTGTGGGTATTTACTTATGTTCTTGATTTCCAATGACAAAAATATGGTAACCGCGTTCATTTCTTCTTAGATTTCGATTACATTCGATTCGATTTACATAAGCTTGAAAAAAAATATATTACACCGTCCTTTTTTCACGTCGATAATATATTTTTTGTTAGATGAAAAAAAAATACTTTGCATCTATAAATAAATAGGTCTCTTCTTAATTTCAATGATGATGTAAAATTGATTGAGGATCTCGATGGCGCAGGTGGTTAGCGTGTTCGGCTGCGATAGTTGAAGTTAAGCAACTTTCGCAGTGGTCGGTCATTGGATGGGTGACCAAAAATCTTCTATCTCGAGTTTCTCCGTGCTTCGGAAGGCACGTTAAGCCGTTGGTCCCGGTTGCATCTGCAGTCGTTAGCACCCGCCAATCCTCACTGGGCCACGTGGTGGGTCATGGCCCAATCTCCCTATTCCATCCATAGGGAAGGCCTGTGCCCCAGCACCGGGGACATTAATAGGCTGATGATGATGATGATGTTAAATTGAAGTAAACTTTTACTGGAAAGCCATTTTTTCACGTCGGTAGTCCTTGTTGGACGAAAAACATACATCAATAAGTACACGTAAAAACTCATTAAAAAATATCTAAAAACTTTAGTGAAAAGATAGAAACATAATATTATAACTTCTTCGGTACCTACAGCTTGTTACAGAATTCTTCGCGAAGAAGTAATATTTACATTTCTACACGATTTATATATAAGCAAAAGTTGTGATTTCATCCATCTGATAAATTCGATCATTTGAGAAGTCTGTTAGGCTAAGTGACATAGCAGAAAATATATTTATATGCTAAATGCCGTATAGGGCATCCTTGAGATCGAAAATGTGTGGAATAATAATTATTGCCTGCCTCGCATAACCTTACCTTCGATATTCTGTCAACACTCGTAAGGAAAGAGGGGTAGGTCATAGAGAATCTTTCGCTCGAACTAGAGATGACCACAATGAAATAACACAATTTTTGGAGCCATCATCATCAGCGGGACCCCCCGACTAGCTTAACCTGTTTATAGTTAACTAGCGGCCCGCCCTCGCTTCGCTTCGGTGTAGAGCTGAAGTGTAGACTACAGTTTTTGTTCTCAGGCTTGTATTATACACAACGACATTTATCTATGATTCTTCTCTCTTTAAAATTGACAAAGTTTCATAAAAACTTTCATTCCCTATTTCATCCCCTTGGGGGTAGAATTGATCAAAATCCTTTCTTAGCGGATGCCTACGTCATAACATCTACCTGCGTGCCAAATTTCAGCCAAATCCGTCCTGTGGTTTGGGCTGTGCGTTGATAAATCATTATGTCAGTCAGTCACCTTTGAGTTTTATACATATATATAATTAAAAAAATAAATATTTCCAACACTCAAACCAATTAGCCCAATCCCAAAGTAAGCACCGTAAGGCTTGTGTAATGGGATGCTAGGGTAACGGATTGAATACATATACTGTACATATATAAGTATATTTATACAGAAATACATATTAAACATCCATGACTGGAGTACAAATACTCGTGTTCATTACACAAACATCAGCACCCACTGTGATTCGAACCCGGGACCTCTCGTGTCACTGACACCATGAAACCCGGCGTACAAACCACTCGGGCACGCAGGTCGTCAACTACTAAGAGGAAATCTTCCGACACTGCGCTTCCCGGTGCGAGGTCGCCATTCAAGCACCTTGCCCACATCGTCCATGGGTTCTACAAATACAAATATATTTAAAGAAAATATAACTAGAAAAGAATTCCACGCGGACCAGGCAGCAGACGGGACTCGAACCCGCACCCTTCGCAATCCGGGCGAATGCACTGACCAATTATGCTACCGCGGCCCTCACGGACCGCGTCGAAATTCTTTCTAGCTATTCTTAAGCTGCAAGATTTTTTCTTTAGATTTAAACATCAAGCAGTTACATGCTTTAAAAATAATAAAAATTATAAAAAATATATTTATTAAAATTTGCACCATACAGTCAGCTTATAACCAAGGGTCTCGCACTAGATGGTCCTGTATCGTGGGCACCCAATTAATCTAAACATCATTGCAACAGATGAAATAGTATAATTAAAGAATACAGAAAATTATCTTTGGAACTACGTTATAAAGTAATAAAGTGTGGGGTTGTGTGTGTGTATGTGTATATGCTATTTGTATGTAGGACGGTGAGAGACAAGGACTTCGGGTAATGTTATTCCAGTCGTCTTACCAGGTTTTCCGTTATCATGTAAATCATGGATAGTATTGCCAGGTGTCCAGATTTTCAGGGGTCTTGGGATCGTCCCGATTAGTACCTGATCGGCACGCTAAATGTGCCGATTAATCAAAAATGAAAAGGTAATATATGTAAGATTATATTTGCACTAGTAGTTTAAATCGCAATAAATTAAATCAAGACTTAAAATCCGCTTGTTTTTTGTTTGCTGTCCCGATCTGCAACCCTAAATCCCGATTGTTTTGACCTCATGTCCATCCATCAGCCTTTCTCCGTCCACTGCAGGACATAGGCCTCCACCATAGAACGCCACAATGCGCGGTCCTGCGCTATCCGCACCCAGCGGCTCCCAGCACATTTGACGATGTCGTCAGTCCACCTTGTTGGGGGCCGCCCCACGCTGCGTCGTCCGGTACGTGGTCGCCACTCGAGGACCTTTCTTACCCAACAGTTGTCAGATCCTCGAGCGATGTGGCCTGCCCATTGCCACTTCAGCGTGCTAACTCTTCGGGCTATGTCGTACACACCGATCCTTCTACGGATCTCCGTATTTCGGATCTTATCACGTAGGGAAACACCGAGCATAGCCCTCTTCATAGCACGCTGCGCGACTTTGAGTTTGACTGTCTGTCAGACCTCATGTACCGGTTGAAAACAAATCGGACCTGGCAACACTAGTCATGGAAAATAATCTCGAGGTGATATTGCACTTTGCCCGTTTCGTGGTGAGTGATATGGTTCTTCGTACTATGTGTCCCGCCCATTGTCACTTCAGCTTTGCGATCCGTTGAGCTATGTCGGTTATTCTACGTATTTCCTCATTCCTGATTCGATCACGTAGAGAAACACCGAGCATGGCTCTCTCCATGTCGCTCCATCGCTGTGCGACTCTGAGCCTTCTTATGAGGCCCATAGTCAACGACCACGTCGATTATTTTTGGAGTAGGAGATTGGGTTAGGTAAGGTTACAGACAAGGTCCACATGGCTGGAGCGGCACACTCAAGCTATGTTTGTTACTGGAATCCATTCACTTTTAACATCAGGTGACTTAACCTGAGACATAGGTAGCGAGATTCTTGAGTCCGAGGGTTAAATTGCGTCGCTTCTTTAAAAATAATCGTGTCATGAAACGACGAATGTATCTGCACAGGGTAGGGAAATATGCATCAATATCATATCTTCATCCTGTGGTACAGTATGTGTACTTATTAGGTAATATTGTGCGTGTAGCCATGGTCCTACATAATAGTTTGACACACTCTAACTGTGCTTCGCACATTGAAAATAATCTAAAAATCAAATTCACAAACACGTGATAATAAGCAACTAAGTAATGCATAAAAATAGCACAGTTTATCACGCACGCATAGCGATACATTCGCGAGTAAAGTGTGAAAATGTGATGGAAATTCGACATGATTGGTCTAATTTTCATCGCAGTAATATTGTGATAAAAGTGAATTCATAACTTCGCACGTGACGTACTATTCACTGCGTATATTTCGAATGTGCAGGGAGATACAATACTATCATACTCCTTCTATTTAGCATATAAAATAGTTTTGCTTTTGTTTCCTTGAATGCTTTCCCTCAGGATGTCTGTGAACATTTGCTAACTGTCGGTGATGAAGAAAGCTGAAGCGTCTAAGGAATAAAACCAAATGCGATCGACAGACTCTCAGTTGTTTAATCTTTTATAGCATCAAGAAAATGTTTAAACAAGTCTTGAGTGTCTGAATTGTTTCACGGAAGCTTCCGCTTTTGTTTCTGAATATTTCTACTTCGATATATATATGTGCAGCTTCATACCAATCCGCATTTCAAGTTCTATGTATCTAGATTCAAGACAGCGTACATTACAAAATAAAAATGCTTCGCTCACGCCTTTCTGGCATGACCCTAACACCATTGTAGGAGCACCTTGATTTAAAATCTCCTTCATTGGATAATCAAGGTCTCATCAGTACAAATAGTCACATTGCTAATGTTTTTGCTCCTACATAATTTCACTTTTCTTCGCGTCTATAACCGTACGTATTGTGGTCTTGAGTTCAGTTCGAAACCTTCAAAGCTGCAACAAAACGGCTGTTACCACCATTTAAATTTTGCGAATAATCTCGAAATGGATGCGATTAACAACAATGAAAGCAACTCGACTGAAATTAAAAACTACGTAATGTATTCCCAAACTAAGAGATTTCGTCAGCGTCAGCGATTAACCCAGCAGAGCTGTAACGACATATGCTGTAACTTGCTTACGATATTCCATATCATGGCATAAACAGCGTAGGAAGCCTTTTTTCTTTTGTATTATCTATTATACTCAATATTTATTGTATTTGGCGCGATTGTGATTTGTTGTTTGTTTTAATTCTCCTTTTAATGCCATAAAGGTGGGACACGAATACTTCTAGCTGCCATCATCTTTAGCCGCCTGCAAAACCCAAAGTTTTAATGCGCGTTGCGTTGTATACCGTGTTCGGATAACCTTATTCCCATACAAGCAGAACATTACCTAAAGATAGTGTTAAATTGTTGTGGTTTTCTGTGAAGAGAGCTTAATCGAACTTCTCGAAACGGGCGCTCTGCCAAATCGAACTTCTCCAAGCGGCCGCTCTGCCAAATCGAACTATGTACTCCAAGCGGGCGCTCTGCTAAATCGAACTTCTCCAAGCGGGCGCTCTGCTAAATCGGACTTCTCTAAGCGGGCGCTCCGCTAAATCGAACTTCTCCAAGCGGACGCTCTAATTCAATATTGGGTAATACAAACTCTTTTGTTATAATTCACAAAATAAATTAAATCAAGCCAAACTCAAACTTTTTATTTGCAAACTTAGTGTTACATATGGTTCTTAAACATGATACATAGCATATTATGACTTAGACACCTTGTACAGGTACAGGTATAACAAATAATAGATAATTAAACATTTATTATTATTTGATTATAAAATTTTAATATATTCTATTTTGTTTGGAAGATTCAATCATTTCATCATCATTTAACAAAAAATAGACAAAAATATAAATTAAGCTATTCTTCGACACAATAAAAACATTCATCAGTTAAATATATTTTTTTAATTCCCTATGAAATGTAGGCAGTTCTTGCTGATCCCGTACTTCTGATGGTAATTTATTAAATAAGATAAGGGCTGGTGTTTAGCATCTTTATGCGTGAAGAAGGACAACCTTTTTTTTGTATCGAGAGCTATTATTATGTGTCTTGTACACGTATAAATAGGGGTGATGACGGGGTACAGTAAACGAAATTCTATTTAGTCCGTCAGTTAGATGTTCAAAAAATAATGGACACGTATTTTTTCTTTGGGCAATCAACCAAAAAATGACAAAGTTATAGCGCGTCAAAGTTTGGGAGTAGGGGCTCGTGACGTCACTTTTGAGTGAATTTTCACTTAAAAGTGTACCAAAACGTGACATCATGCGACTTTTCAAATCAATATATCTCTGCAATGTTTATATTATGTGAAAAAAGAAAAAATACGTGTCTAATACTTTTTGATAATCTACCTGATAAACGAAGAAAAAAAAAATAATCATCATCCCTAATACAACCAATTATCTAGTGTAGGTTAAGCGATGGTAAAATTAGTAGTTAGTATTGTTTAAAATATGGTCTGCAACTCTGCATATTGTCAATTTGAGTAATGATTCGTACACATTTCTTTTGGAGTATAAACAGCTGCCCCGGCATTAACGCTGTTGCCCCAAAGGATGACTCCATATTTGAGTCAGGAGTATGCATATGCGTAGTATACTGCTAGAGTCTCTACTAATCTAATCTAAAAATCTAAAATCTAATCTAAAGAATCTATCTACGTTTGTGCTACTTTTAATTTTGAATAGCGCATATGTAAATTTTTACAATTTAGATTTAATGTGGTCTATATAACCCTTCCTGTTAATATTTGAGTCTAGTATCAATCCGAGTAGATTAAACGTGTCTACTGAATCTATTTGGATAATATCAAAATTTACGTCAAAATTTAACGGTATGGTTTTCGATTTAAATTCTATCAGTATAGGTTTTTTTATTATTAACTAGCGGCCCGCCCGCGCTTCGCTTCGGTGTAGAGCTGAAGTGTAGACTACAGTTTTTGTTCTCAGGCTTGTATTATACACAATGACATTCATCTATGATTCTTCTTATACCTGCATGCAAAGTCTCAGCCCGATCGGTTTAAAATTGACTAAGTTTCATACAAACTTTCATTCTCTATTTTATCCCCTTGGGGGTAGAATTGACCAAAATCCTTTCTTAGCGGATGCCTACGTCATAACATCTATCTGCATGCCAAATTTCAGCCCGATCCGTCCAGTGGTTTGGGCTGTGCGTTGATAGATTACTATGTCAGGCAGTCAACTTTGAGTTTTATATATGTAGATTTCCAGGTTATGTTCTGTGAGCCAGCGCAATACATTTTCTATTGTACTGTGTATGTCAATATTAGGGTCAGAGTCTTAACTACATTAAATTAAGATAAATATGTGATCAGCAAATAATATTTGATATGTTAAGTCACTGTCTAAAATTTTTGGGAGGTCTCTAATATAGACAATAAATAATATACAGCTCAAAACACTTCCTTATGGAATTGAGCATGTGTGATTTCTTACAGCAGAATTCACTTTTTATATTGTATTCTTTTGTTCGTCGAAACGTTAGATTTGTACAATTTGTTTTCGGTGACTCAGATATGACTTGAAGATTCTTCTACAAAATACTGTACAAAACTTTGTCGTATGTTTTTATCATATCTAATAAAAATCTATATATATATATATATATATATAAAACTCAAAGGTGACTGACAGACATAGTGATCTATCAACGCACAGTCCAAACCACTGGACGGATCGGGCTGAAATTTGGCATGCAGGTAGATGTTATGACGTAGGCATCCGCTAAGAAAGGATTTTGATCAATTCTACCCCCAAAAAAAAAGTTTGTATGATACTTTGTCAATTGTCAATTTTAATCGGGCTAAAACTTTGAATGCAGGTATAAGATGAATGTCATTGTGTATAATACATGCCTGAGAACATAAACTGTAGTCTACAGTACAGTTCTACACCGAAGCGAAGCGAGGGCGGGCCGCTAGTGTCCTAATAAAAGCCTTTAGTTCACGGTACATTTTTTGTCAATTCCTCACAAAAGCAGTGTCATGTTGCCTCGTCATGTCAGCTGCTTGATCCGTATTGACGTTTCGGTAACAAATAACAAGCGAGGCACAATGCAAATGTGCGAGGGTGTGTGGTCGCGGCCCAACATTTCCTCTGTTTACTCACAGCCAACATTGTGCCACGACACGACACACTTTCTTTTTACATAAACATTAAGATAACGGAACTATACCGCTGCCTCTGGATACTAGACTAGTCTAGTACTTGGCATTGTGTCAGGGCCAACGAAAATTCTTGATTACGTAAATACTTATGTGGCTTCGTGTCGTTGTATTGTTGGTACTAAAGATAGATAACAAAAATTGTGTGTGTCAGCTTCGACGCACGACTGGAGTTTACTGCCTAAGTTCGATAGTCTAACCAGACGCAAAAAGAGATTATTTAACTTAAAAAAGATTGATACTGTATGAAAGGGTAAATTAACAAATTAATGAAAATAATATACATATATAAATATATATTTATTCATTTCATATACATTTATTATAACTAATCGACGAAATATTTTACATTAAACTTTTTACAATAGTCAATTTCAGATGTGCATAAATATATCAGAATGTTGTAAAATTATTATCAGACTATTATATTTTTTTTAAATATTAATTAAATCAACATTGTCTTCATTATTAATTACAGTGACAAGTGGTTTATGGTAACTAAAATAAGACACATGGACGTTCGTAGATACGTGGTTCACGAATCTTGAAAATACCTCATCAATGGTTGTACCATACCTCGTTGTCCCCATTGCTCTATCAGAAACAATATCTAAATTCAGTTCAGATTAAAAAAAAATATTAATGTCAATCCGCCATCTTTGTTTGTCAAAGTTGCGCGACATAGGATGCGCACCAAAAACGTAACGAGGTCATTCATCGATAGATTTTACTCCTCACATTTTTATCATACCGGGCCCCTTATATATGCAAATAGATTCTTAAGGAGTAAACTCCAAAAATCAAACGTGAAACTATTTGATGTATACTAAACTAACTATTACTATTAACTATTTGACCCTGGGGATCCGGTGCCCACCATCTTTTCAAATTTATCGCGATAAGATTGGTGGAGACCACTGGAGACCGCTGAGCTGGCGGCTATTTCGCCCAGCGTAGTGTTGCCGAACTATCGATATTAAAACTATCGACAGTTTACATCGAAAATCATGTACCCTATCGATAGGCCTATCGATAGAATCGATACAACCGATAGTATCAATACTATCGATAGCTCAGAACAAGGCAATACTATCGAATGAGTGCAATACTATAGATACTATCGATACTATTGTAGTTCATTAATAACAAACTATTGATAGTATCGATACTATCGATAGTGTTGATTTTATCTGCAACAATACTATCGATAGTATCGATACTAGCGATTGTTTTAGACTAAAGTTTGTGATTGACTATAATACCTGAAAATTGTAAACAATACCATTGCAAATTGTTAAACTATCGATAGTATGGTTGCAAATAAAATCGATAGTATCGATACTATCGATAGTTTGTTATTAACGAACTACAATACTATCGATAGTATCGATAGTATTTAACTCATCCGATAGTATTGGCTTTTTCTGTGCTATCGATAGAATCGATACTATTGATAGTATCGATACTATCGATAAGCCGATCGATTGTCATACGATTGGTTGGCTATCGATAGACTATCGATTAATCATCGATAGTCGACTATCGATCGGCAACACTAGCCCAGCGCATAAGCCTCGCCATTCAGCGGGGAAATGCCGCCAGCGTCCTGGGAACCTTTGTCGACGGGGAAGACTTAGGGCAGCTATTTTTTTAATATTTTTAATTTTTGTCTAGTTTTAGTTTAATGTCTAAATGTAAATTGTTTCTTATTTCATTGATTTGTGATATTTGATGTATTATTTTATGTATCACTCTCGTACATTGCTTAATTTTGCCTGTACACTCACTCTATAGTTTGGTACAAAAATCTACGCGAATTGCCGAATCTCATTGAAATATCAGTTTCTTTCCGTAAAAGTTCACAATCCGTACAAGGGCGGATCCAGCTTTGGCGCCAGGGGGGGTCATATAGCCAGCTTTGCCGCCAGGGGGGGTCATATAGTCGTGGTATATTAAATATTGAAAGTACTTAAATAAAATCCCCCTGGGTTTGGTCCATCTGTACTCAGCCCAGGGGGGGGGGGGTCATGACCCCCATGACCCCCATGACCCCCCCCCCCCTGGATCCGCCCTTGAATCCGTATTTATTTGCTAAGCCTGCCTTAATACCCATCCACTTACTTAACAACAACAAAATAATCATACTTCAATACAACCACAACATTCTTTAATTAATTTTAATATTCCTGTGAAATACTTAAGTTACAAAAGCGGTGGCGTGTATCAAAATTAAATTAAATTACTAATCATCATCATCATCATCAGCCTATTAATGTCCCCACTGCTGGGGCACAGGCCTTCCCTATGGATGGAATAGGGAGATTGGGCCATTGGTGGGTGCTTACGACTACAAATGCAGCCGGGACCAACGGCTTAACGTGCCTTCCGAAGCACGGAGGAGCTCGAGATAGTAAATTTTTGGTCACCCATCCAATGACCGACCACTGCGAAAGTTGCTTAACTTCAACGATCGCAGCCGAACGCGCTAGCCACCTGCGCCATCGAGCTCCTCAAATTACTAATACTCTATAAAATTCACTAATTAATCCGTGTTTAGAATAAAACAATTTTAGACTGCAGTACCTTTAGCACGAAGCAATATCGAATTCGAATAGTTTGCGAGTGCAAAATGTCACTATCAAATTTTAAGTTCTCGCTATGTCCTTTATGGCGCTGCTGTTCAAGTTTCCATACAAAATTTGACATTGACATTTCGCACTCGCAAACTATTCGAATTCGATAATGGTTCGTGCTAGGGGTTATATGACTGGCTACCGTTACCGACTAACTGATCTATCGACGCACTATTATGTTGTAGGCGCGCGCTTAGAAAGGGTTTCCCAAAACTCACCCCCTAAAGGGATGAAACGGGGGTTCAAACTAACGCGAGCGGCCAAAAACTAGTTTGATTGATATATGTATATCTCTTGATGTCTCGACAATTCTTATTTACTCAATTGCAGCCGTCCAATACCGGAATTATCTGTATATACTAGCTGACCCAGCGAACTTCGTACCGCCCTAAAAAAAATAGGGGTTGTCCAGCGGACAAAATTGTGAATCTAAACCATTCTCAGATCCCCTTGAACACACACAAAAAATTTCATCAAAATCGGTCCAGTCGTTTAAGAGAAGTTCAGTGACATACACACTCACGGAAAAATTATATATATAAAGATAAACCTCAAAGGTGACTGACTGACATAGTTATCTATCAACGCTCAGCCCAAACCACTGGACGGATCGGGCTGAAATTTGGCATGCAGGTAGATGTTATGACTTAGGCATCCGCTAAGAAAGGATTTTGATCAATTCTACCCCCAAGCGAAGCGAGGGCGGGCCACTAGTCAGGGTATAATTTGCAATCAAATCAGAAACTCACAATATGACCTCAAAAACTTGAGGAAAGGAGGTAAATTTGTATTTTTTACCTTTATTCCTTTATCTTTATGGTTAAAATCCGCACTCTAAGCCCGCCGACCGACGTCTTGTTTATATATTGATAAAGAATATAGTATGTTACGCCAGAGAGGCGATAAAAAGGAAAGCGGGTGATGTTAGAAGACACAGTGGAGATAGAAACAGTTAATTTTTTTCGTGATTCGGTGGTAGTATGATTTTGTAGTAAGAAATTGCATTTTTCCCGTCATCGAAAAAATAACTCTTCCGACCTTAGCCAGTAAGGACACGGTTCCCAACTTAGGGGTTTTGCCCCCAGATTTAGGGGCTGGAAAGGTTAAAACGGACTTTTTAGGGGCTGGAATTTTTGGGGCTTTTAACAAAACTTGCAAATAAATCGAAAAACAAAGCGTGTGTTTTCTTTCAGTTTTTGCGTAGAATGGAACGCACCACGATATGAAACGACTGAACTGACTGTGTGGCAGATTGTTTCCCAAGGCTGTATGGACTAAAGTTCTTTGCCTTCCACCAATCAAAACAGCTAAATAAGATTTAACAGCCTGTCAGCTCATTTTCGTTTGATTTTCCATTCGGAAAATGTATTTATACAATAAAATAATTTACTGTAACTAAATATGTAACGTTTTAATTTATGAGCAACGAAAGAATTTAGGTAATAAGATAAGTAGGTACATATGAATTTCTATATTTAGGGGATTTTAGGGGAATTTTAAAAATACTTAGGGTAAAATTTTGGTGAGCGTTGGTAACACTGAGTAAGGTATGCAATCAATCATACAGAAAAGTGTAATGTTTGTATGCAGATGGAACTTCCTCAGACATAAAAGATCCAGCAGAAAAGACGCTGTTTTTAGGGAAGGAATTCTGAAAATCTTGTATTGGATTTAACTATTCTATATCATGATTTATTGGTTTGTAGTGTCCAGGTAGGTTTAATGTTGTAATTTTAATAGATTTGTATTATCTGTGTTCACCTACCTTCTAATGTGAGCATAAAAATTCAAATGTAATATTTTAGTCCTTATTTTAATTTTAAAAATTTAGTATTGGTTTGTTATAATATAGATAAAAATGCACTCGGTAATACTTTTTGTTTTGAAATTACCTTCGATGGATGGTAAATTGTGGATATTTTTGTCTCATTTAAATTTTAATTTTCCTCTCTAGTGATAATACAGTTTGTTGTAATTTTATACATTGATGGGAACACTGTTTCATATTATACGGGAATGGGCGTTAATTCTGCAACACAGTTTTTATAAAACTAAAGCAGATTTAACGATTCATAATTTTATGTACATTGCACTTGTTCCAAATAAAGTTATTATTATCTATACTTATAATAAATCTGTAGAGAGGTCAATTCTGTACATGAAATATATTTTCAAAATAACTATCAGGGGGTGATAAGTGATCGATACTGATGCCAAAAATGCAATCAGTAAAATTTTTGTCTGTCTGTCTGTCTGTCTGTTCCTTATAGAAACAAAAACTACTCGACGGATTTTAACGAAACTTGGTACAATTATTCTTCATACTCCTGGGCAGGTTATAGTATACTTTTCATCACGCTACAGTCAATAGGAGCAGAGTAGTGAAGGGAAGTGTTGGGAAAACGGGAGAAGTTACTCCATTTTTAAAGCTTCCGTTGCGTTTGCAGCCTTAATGGTTAAAGTTACATAGAAATCATGAATGACGGAAATATTCTACATAAAATTGTCTAAAAAATATCCCGCAACAGCATATGTCTATCTTTTATGGTTGACTTACAATAACACGTGTAACTCCTGATAGCTTAGCAGTTCGGAGCATTCTGATTATATTTGTTTACTCTTACGTTTATAATACTCTCACTCATCCCTAATTTAAAAAAGTTAACATTATTACCTATTCAATAAAAAAAGAATCATAGAAATCGGTATAGAAACACCAAACTTATACATGAAATAAGTCATCATGAATAAGCCGTCGCACGTGAATACTGAATCATGCTATAAGGATTATTTTTGTGTAACGGTTGCCGCGCTCGACACGGGTCGCGGCGGCGGTAGGTATAAGAAGAATGCGATTGTGTATAATACAGGCCTGAGAACAATAACTATAGTCTACACTTCAGCTCTACACCGAAGCGAAGCGAGGGCGGGCCACTAGTTATTATTATAATTGGCGAAATACGTTCCGCGGGCCATCTCCGGCTCATTTTTCACATGCCCAACCAAGGACCACCCCGCAACCGAACTTGGTACTGTAACGCCCGTTGCGTTACGGCCTCTTTGCTTGTGTGAACTCTTTGCTTTAAGTAATGCCTAGGGCTGGAAGTTATATTACAAAAGTTAATGTCATTAGGATTTTATTTATTTTTTAAGCATTTGAGTTCCTCCGTGCTTCGGAAGGCACGTTAAGCCGTTGGTCCCGGCTGCATCTGCAGTCGTTAGCACCCACCAATCCGCACTGGGCCCGCGTGGTGGGTCATGGCCCAATCTCCCTATTCCATCCATAGGGAAGGCCTGTACCCCAGCAGTGGGGACATTAATAGGCTGATGATGATGATGATGATCCCTCGTTTAGGGCAATCATCTGATGAGCATATACCTACTTACCGCATTTGACAGGCGTTTTGCTATTGCGAATTCGAGCTATTTAGCTTTTAATAAATTGCTGTAATTTTAATTTAGAATTAAAAATCCGGAATTTTGTACAATCGACCGACCTCCGTGGTCGAGTGGTTTGTACGCCGGGTTTCATGGTGTCACCGACACGAGAGGTCCCGGTTTCGAATCCCGCTGGGGGAAAATGTTTGTATGATAAATAAGAGCATTTGTACTCCAGTCATGGATGTTTAATATGTATTTCTATATAAATATACTTATATATGTACAGTATATGTATTTTATCCGTTACCTTAGTATCCCATAACACAAGCCTTACAGTGCTTTCTTTGGGGCTAGGCTAATTGGTGTGAGTGTTGGAAATACTTATTTCTTTATTTATTTAATCTAGACAGATTGCATAGACTGTAACCGTAGACATGCTTACGTTCAATGCTGTTGGTACTACACATTTTTTTTTATTGGCTTGAACAATAATGTGATCTTAAACTAATGACCTGCATCTCCTTTTAAGCTTAAATAGCCTGTGTCAGGAGATACTATTCTGCAGAATTGCGCAAAAATGGTAGCGGTTAAGACAAAATATGTGTCCTACTGTGTGATGTACTGTGTAGCGTCGTGACGCTTACGGATTCGTGAGCAGTTCATTCACACCATAGTGAATGGAATCCCGCGGCCGAACCTCAAACCTGATATGTGTTTGTCATTCCCCCGGGACCATACGTGGGACTCCGCAAATACAAAATCTTCATAGATACAGATATATCATTACTTGCAATTTATATGATAAAGATTATGTTACACTAACTAAAGAGTATGTGCAAATAAAAAATTTCGATAGTAAATTTTGAAATTGATTTTAGAAAACGGCTTTAGTTCGTCCACAAAGGCCTAATTTCCTTGACACGAGGCTACAGCGCCACATGCGTGCTTAGCCTGGATTTCACGTCCAATTTAATTCACAATGTCCCCGGACTGGATTCTCATCATCATCATCATCAGCCTATTAATGTCCCCACTGCTGGGGCACAGGCCTTCCCTATGGATGGAATAGGGAGATTGGGCCATGAGCCACCTGGGCCCAGTGCGGATTGGCGGGTGCTAACGACTGCAGATGCAGCCGGGACCAACGGCTTAACGTGCCTTCCGAAGCACGGAGGAGCTCGAGATAGTAAATTTTTGGTCACCCATCCAATGACCGACCACTGCGAAAGTTGCTTAACTTCAACGATCGCAGCTGAATGCGCTAATCACTTGCGCCATCGAGCTCCTCTGACTGGATTCTAATGGACCAAAATCAAATCACCTCCCGTCAGCGATGCGCGGGTGCGAACGCTATTTGTCTGTCGTAATTAGTGTTACCGTATTTTTCGCATCCAGCGAGCTAGTTACGTGTCAACTTTAATAGATAACACTCGATCCCACTAAAGATATTTGACGTACGCATTAGGCTGCGTTTCCACCAGAGATGTGCGATGGAAATGTGTCGTGCGAGGATGTCTAGCTGTGCTGTGAAAATGTGTGGGGATTTCCACTAAAGCTGTGCGATGAAAATGTGCCTAAGAGGATGTCTAGCTGTGCTGTGAAAATGTGTGGGGATTTCCACCAAAGCTGTGCGATGAAAATGTGCCTACGAGGATGTCTAGCTGTGCTGTGAAAATGTGTGGGGATTTCCACCAAAGCTGTGCGATGAAAATGTGCCCACGAGGATGTCTAGCTGTGCTGTGAAAATGTGTGGGGATTTCTACCAAAGCTGTGCGATGAAAATGTGCCTACGAGGATGTGTAGCGGAGCTGTGAAAATGCGCATTAATTTGTGGTACGAGGATGCGTTGCTTTATCTTCTGCTTCCATTTCTTCATCGCAAATTGTTAAATACAAAAGTATCTTCTTTTTCCAATTATCCATATCTATTTTGTGCACTTCTACTCCCAACAAACTCCGTCTATGGACTGGCTGGTACAGTATGCGCAAACCTCGCAACACATTCTTCTCAACACATATTCCTCGCAACACATCCCTCGTACACATCCTTCGCTTGTTTTGTATGCGCAAAAATTTATGTATTAGGACCACCATGGAAAGTTACATTAAATCTTATTTTTAAACATTATAGTGATACATACAAAATGCAAAATTCTATTGAAGGTAGCCACATCATGCTTAAGAGACAGTACGAACATACCGAATTTTAATTAAATAAACAAACTGAAACCACATGTAAATAATGAAGTTTATGAACTACTAGTGGCCCGCCCTCGCTTTGCTTCGGTGTAGAGCTGTAGTGTAAACATATAGTTTTGTTCTCAGGCTTGTGCTATAAACAATGACTTTATTTATATAATTACACGTGTTATTGTGAGTCAACCACAAAAGATAGACATATGCTGTTGCGGGATATTTTTTAGACAATTTTATGTAGAATATTTCCGTCATACATGATTTCTATATAACTTTAACCATTAAGGCTGCACACGCGACGAAAGCTTAAAAAATGGAGTAACTTCTCCCGTTTTCCCAAAATTTCCCTTCACTACTCTGCTGCTATTGATTGTAGCGTGATGAAAAGTATACTTTAACCTGCCCAGGAGTATGAAAAATAATTGTACCAAGTTTAGTTAAAATCCGTCGAGTAGTTTTTGTTTCTATAAGGAACATACACACAGACAGACAGACAGACAGACAGACAGACAGACAGACAAAAAATTTACTGATTGCATTTTTGGCATCAGTATCGATCACTAATCACCCCCTGATAGTTATTTTTAAAATATATTTAATGTACAGAATTGACCTCTACAGATTTATTATAAGTATATATAGATTAGTGGTTTTGAAATCTAGCTCCGCTGAGCCGTTTCCACCAGAGCTGTGCTGACCGAGGCGAGGTAAATGAAGCGATTCTATTGGTTCTTTACAAACACATCCCTCGCTATGCATCCTCGCATATCTCTGGTGGAAACGCAGCCTTATTCTCTAGCGAATTATCTAAAAAATATGTTGTTGTCTACCACAGGCTTAATTAAGATGAATGTTTGTGCTGAAAATAAAGAATGGACTTTTTTTTCGGTTTAATAGTAGTGACTTCAAATTTATGTTGCAGCTATATAAATTTACGATTTTCAATACCGGAATATTATTACTTAATATATTCTTTTATCGAAAAAAATGGATGCGTGTAACTTATGTACGCGCGTGAGAAGTTATACTTCTTTAGCATCATTAAAAATATTTTTTAATTGCATGCAAATAATTAATAATTACAATAAAATAATAAAAGGACTGGAAAAGGATAGTTAACACAGTCAATTAAGTTCAGTTTTAATTTGAAAAATTAAATAAATATTCAAAATATTCAATTAAAATCACTACTGAATTTAAGTTATTAGTCCATATGTAATTAGCACTTGTAAGTAACTAAAACACGTTGTGTCTATATAGAAACTAGAAACATGTGGATAAATATTATAAATATGAAAACAGTGATCAGAGGCGACGAGCGTGCCAACATTGTTTTTGACAACGCGATCATCTTATGGAGCTCCGTGGATCGTTCAAAGTACCTTTCGAACAGATGTCTAATAATGGTGGATTATTAACCACTTAGTGGTTAATAATCCACCAATGGACACTAACATTCATAACGCGCCCGCGGCCAACTTCATGGTGTTACTATTGTGTTACAGTGATGCGCGCGCATCTTAAAATTTCACTCTCATCATTTTTTCATAACGCGCCCGCGGCTAACTTCATTATGTTACTTTTGAGTTACAGTGATGCGCGCGCATCTTAAAATTTCACTCTCATATTTTTTTCATAACGCGGCTAAAGAAGTATAACTTCAAAAATATCTCTTATATTAATTTTAGAATATACGGTAATCTCTAGGTACTTTCTAAAATGTTGATTCATCATTGTTGTGCAGTGCCACATTAAGAGAGAAACATTACATTGTAGGGTCATAGATCTATTGTTATTCGCGCCGGCTAATTGCCACCACTTAATTAATGGCTAGCGAAATCCCGTTCTATTTGCGGGATTGTTTTCAAACGCGGGATCCCGGCGCTACCAGCTTTTTATTCCCTACACACAAAGATTTGCGGGTCGATGTTTAGACAAGACTCGTAAATGAAAAAAATAAGTCTAAAGTTACAGCGGTGCTATTTTATAAGAACAAACTCACCTTACACAAATTTGTGATTAGAATACAAAGGACACCCGGCATTTTGTGCCAAAGTTGTATACTTTTTTAATTTTTTTATCTGTGTTTCATAATTGGGTAACGTAGTCTGGCAATATTTGTCATCAGCAGCTAGCTGTCAATGTCAAATACGTAGGTTTGTCATCAAAAGGGTTTCTATATCAAAAAATATTAATCATTAAATAACTTCTTTCCACGATTCACTAAAAATAAGGTAAAAGTAGTTTTATGCAGCAAATAATTTTGGCTTTATTTTGAGACCAAATTCAACTGTATACAAGTTTAGCATTTTTTCTATGAAAAGTGCCGGGTCTCCTTTCAAATCCCACCACGGTCGCATCACAATACATATACGAAAATTTTAAGCAATTAACTGCTAGATTGAAAACAATCAAAGTTAGATGTTTAAATCTAAAGAAAAGTTTACTAGAAAAAAATCCATGCGGACCAGGCAGCGGACGGGACTCGAACCCGCATCCTTCGCTATCCGGGCGAATGCACTGACCATTATGCTACCACGGCCCTATTAGCCGCGCAATGCGAAGAGATGGCGCTGCCTTGCAGCTGAAGGCTAGGATAATTTCGACGCAGCTAATAGGGCCGTGGTAGCATAATGGTCAGTGCATTCGCCCGGATAGCGAAGGATGCGGGTTCGAGTCCCGTCCGCTGCCTGGTCCGCGTGGATTTTTTTCTAGTAAACTTTTCATTTAAATGTTGTTTGACAATAACTTGCCTTGGATTTTGCCACCATGTTGGTGAAGTTAGTAGGAGGGTATTTGGCGCGTATGGCTCGCTGAATCGCCTGAAAAACATGTTGCCGACCAAGACTAAAATATCTCTTGCACAGTCCCTTCTTCTTAATAAACTCGAGCGTCTGCAGAATTTATGCATTCGATTCATTTTCGGTCTGCGTAAGTACGACCATATTTCTCATTATCGTTCCCAACTTCAATGGCTACCCATTTCTCGTTGAAGGGACTGTCACATCCTATCACTCCTTTATTCTATCCTCTTTCATCCACACACTCCTCTCTATCTTAAGAAACGTTTCACATTTCACTCTTTTAATCCTGTCCGTGATCTTCGGTCTTTTCATAACCTATCCTTAGTTATCCCACCCCACTCCACTTATTTCGTAGCCAAGTCATTTTATGTAATATCTGTTAAGTAATAATGTAAAATATAATATCTTCATAGAGATAAAGCATTTTTAATACAAAAAAAATGTATTCGTGCTATATTTGGATTGAAGCAAATTGATTCCTGTCGACCTTACTTTAGAAACTATAAGCTGTTGACTTTGCCTTGCCCGTATATTCTTGACATATGTACATTTGTACACCAACATAAGTATCTATTTAAAGAGAATCATCAAATAACTAATCGAAATTTACGCTCAGTTTATAAAAATAAGCTCCATAGGCCTGCTACAAAATTGTCTTTAGCAGCTAAAAACACTTTTAACCCTTCAAACGACAAACAGCAGTGCATTAAAATTTACAATAAATTACCGGACAAGTTCAAAGAACTAAAACTTTTTAAATTAAAAAAAATACTTAAGGATTGGCTTCGCCAAAAACGTTTTTATTGTATCCAAGAGTATTTAGAATATAAGTAGGAATATTCAAATGGTTCCTATACGTACAATATAAATGTGTATACACCTGAAAAGGTAGGATCAAATGGCACTGTACGTTAGCATTAAGACCTGTATTTTCATGTTACTTTGTTCCATACACAATAAATATTTATTGAAGTTATACTTCTTTAGGCGCGTTATGAAAAAATGATGAGAGTGAAATATTAAGATGCGCGCGCATCACTGTAACACAAAATTTTAACAGCATGAAGTTAGTCGCTTTAGCGACCAACTTCATGCGTTACTTTTGTGTTTACCGCACATTAAGAAAATCTACCAACAAAATAGAAATAGAATCTCTATTTAGTGGGTGCTAACGACTGCATTGTGAAGGCCTATCAAAAGTATTTATTAATCTGGAACAACGGAACCAAAGCGCTATTCAGGAGACTACAGCGCCATCTCTTGACCATTGGTGTAGTAGAACCAAAAACCACATCTTTATTTTTTGTAATAAAGTAACAGTTATAGGTATTCATATTTATAATATTTATCCACATGTTTCTAGTTTGTATATTCGGAATACGTGTTTGAGTTTCACACAAGTGCAAATCACATATGTTCTAATAAATTATATTCAGTAGCGATTTTAATTGAATATTTTGATTATTTATTTATTTTTTCAAATTAAAACTGAACTTTATTGACAGTGTCCTTTTCCAGACTTTTTATTAATTTATTGTAATTAATTATTTGCATGCAATAAAAACTAATTTTAAACGATGCCAAAGAAGGATAACTTCTCACGAACCTACATAAGTACACGCACCCATTTTTTATTATTATTATTAAGTTGTGGAACGCTTTGCCTTTGGATATTAAACGTGCACAGGCGAGGGACTCCTTTACTATTAAAATTAAGGAATATTTCCTCAAGCTGGACTCTGCGTGATCTTTTTATCTGTTCATTACTATTTATTGTATTTTATAGCTTCCTTATATACTTACTATATTATATATTCTTATATTTACGTTAATTTATTTATTTTTACAATGCACTAGCCCGCTGTTTCTACTATTATTATGGTATGGTTTCATTTAGCCAAAGGTTGCCTGGTAGAGATTGCTACATTAGCAATAAGGCCACCTTTTGTGTTTTTGTTCCTGTGTTTTATGTTCTCTGTATTGTGTGTAATAGTGCAATAAAGAATAAATCATTCATTCATTCATTCAAAGGTATTTGTGTTCCCTTATACAATAAAGTTCCAAGCAAAATCCAAGAATAAACCATAAATAAATTTAAAGATAGTATAAAAAAGCACTTATTAAAAAAGCTTATTACAAAGTGTCTGATTATATTACAGACAAAAATGCTGGGGTTTGAACTGTTCCAATCATTCCAACAGGTTTTCTATATTAAATAAATCATAATTGTATTGACGTTGTAACAACATAATGATTTGTAAATGTTGTTATTAGTTTAAATTACACTTTTAATGTTGTGGAGTTTTTTTTTCGCTCGTTTTTCTCCGCAGCTAAAAAATAAGTCCATAACGAGTGGCAGGGCAAAAAAAAATTGGACGATTCAAAAGAGTTGTACTATACATCCAATTTGAATAAAGATTATTGATTTCTGATTTCTGATACCGCGGTAAAGTCAGTTTGTCCATACAGAATTGCAAGGCATATTTTACCCGCTTACAATTTAGTTCAGAAATATTTAAAATGTGAAATGTATCTTTTCAACAACTCTTCTTAACTGTAAGATAAGTTTTGTTATCTGGAGAAACGTAGTTTGCAACTCGAACTGGAATAGTGTACCTGGCTTGCAAATTGATAGATCAGTTGCTGGAAGTTAGCCTTGTTATTGTGCTTCTGTAGTTCGACCTAGCGATGCGCGACTACGAATGATTTTACCTTTCGACTAATTCGCAACTAGTGCAACTACTCATTTGGCTATTAGTAATATACTAATGTCATTATTCGAATAACGATTACTAATTAGTAATACTAATGTCAAATTTACAAGAGCGCAACGAATAAGGTTAGGTTATTCATTCGTTCGTTCATCATTTGCCTTAGCTCAGTTAGTTTCCGTAATAAGTATCTCTTATCTATTAGACAAGTCCGTCCGTCTGTCTGTCTGTGGTGCTGTTTCAGCGGCCAAACCGTAAGAGATTGATAAAGAGAATGTTTAAGTTATAAGTTAAGAATAGTCTGATAAGACTACAAACCGGATTTGAGTAACGTAACACTTCCGGTTTTCGAGAAATCAGGTTTTGGTGAACATTTGGTTCACTGGTTTGCTAGTCTCTTATTTATTAGACAAGTCCGTCTGTCTGTGGTGCTGTTTCAGCGGCCAAACCGTAAGAGATTGATAAAGAGAATATCTAAGTTATAAGTTAAGAATAGTCTGATAAGACTACAAACCGGATTTGAGTAACGTAGCACTTCCGGTTTTCGAGAAATCACGAATTTCAAACGAAACCACACAAAATCTCCGAAGTTCTCAATTAATTAAATACATTTTTTTTTGGTGAACATTTGGTTCACTGGTTTGCTAGTTAGTATTATTCGAAATCATGCATCGCTAGTTCGATCCGTGATCTACTCTGCAGTTACTTTGAAACCATGAAGTAATGTAAAGGTTAAACGTGGGTTATCTTTCGGTTTTAACGAGACACGATTTTATAATAAACTAGTGGCCCGCCCTCGCTTCGCTTCCGTGTAGAGCTGTAGTGTAAACTATAGTTTTTGTTCTCAGGCTTGTGCTATAAACAACGACTTTATTTATATAATTACACGTGTTATTGTGAGTCAACCATAAAAGATAGACATATGCTGTTGCGGGATATTTTTTAGACAATTTTATGTAAAATATTTCCGTCATACATGATTTCTATGTAACTTTAACCATTAAGGTTGCACCCGCGACGGAAGCTTAAAAAATGGAGTAACTACTCCCGTTTTCCCAACATTTCCCTTCACTACTCTGCTGCTATTGATTGTAGCGTGATGAAAAGTATACTATAACCTGCCCAGGAGTATGAAGAATAATTGTACCAAGTTTCGTTAAAATCCGTTGAGTAGTTTTTGTTTCTATAAGGAACATACACACAGACAGACAGACAAAAATTTCACTGATTGCATTTTTGGCATCCGTATCGATCACTAATGACCCCCTGATAATTATTTTAAAAATATATTTCATGTACAGAATTGACATCTCTACAGATTTATTATAATCATAGAAGATATAGATGTGAGCACACGTATAGTTTTTGGTTTAAAGTAAATAAATGGAAAATGAACTTCATTTACTAGAAACAAGTCTCGACGGGTTAGATGCACTGATTTTATTTATTTACTAGCCGTGCCCCGCGGTTTCACCCGCGTTTTTCTCGTTTCCGTGGAAATACCGAGATAAAATATTTTATTTTGAACACAAAATCGGTTATTGTGATTAAACCATGATAGCTAGATATATGTTCTCGCGGACTTTTTTGTAGGTCTTAATGGGATCTACAAACCCGTAGTACATCATTTTGTTCTATTGTCAATAGTTATTGCAGCGCACGCAAAAATAGGTTTTCGATTTTACACCTTGTGTTACAAAATAGCAATTTTATTACGGATCTCTAATTTTGAATAAAAAAATATAGCCTATAGCCTTCCTCGATAAATGGACACCCAACACTGAAAGAATCATTCAAATCGGACCAGTAGTTCCAGAGATTGGCGTGTTTAAACAAACAAACAAACTCTGCAGCTTTATAATATTAGTATAGATGGACAATTTAATGAAATATCCGAACGCTTAATAAAAGTCTTTCGAAGGTAGCTCGACAAAGTAAATAAAAAATCATTATTCTGACGACGCATTCCTGCAAAGGCTGTGAAACGTCAATAAATAAATAAAATCAGTGCGTCTAACCCTTTGAAAATTGTTTGTGCGTGAAAACCTAAGAAACAAAAAAAATTTTTATAAGAGTTAGACTGTTTCTATAATTATTGTAAATCTCCATCACGTAGTAATGAAGTTATAACACAATAATCACGAATACAAAAATATATGCTAAACGCTGTGGTGGTAAGAAAGGCTGCTTCTTTTGGGTCAGACAGAGATTTTTTTTTTTACATTAAATAGGCTTACGCTTGACGGCCACGCGACTGATGAAAAGCGACGTAACAGCCTAAGGTGGGACGCACTTGCCTAGAAGAAACCGATTGACTCGCGACTTGAAGAGCCCCAGATTATAGGCACGGTAATAATATCATACAGTATTCTATCTTCATACAAACGGTCGGAAAGCGAGTCATACCTACGCCACTCGAGTTCGATGTGCGCTCGGCGGGCACCCAGTCGCGAATGCGCCGCCGCGCCGCAACGACGACCGAACGGTCTGAATTGTTTTTTATGCAGTTAGCCGTTAGTTAAACGTGCGTTTTGTATTGTAAATATTTGATTTAATTAAGTAGATACCTACATAATTTAGTATGGAAAAGAACAAACGACGATCAATATCGTACAACAGCACAATTGCTGTTTTTGGTTGCTTGAACTCTTCAATAACACACCCAGAGATATCATTTTTTAAATTACCTGAAATATTGGAAAGGTGTCTTACCTTTATAGAAAAAAATTTATATACATATCTACTAGTACGTAATTTGTTTCTAATATTTAGGTATTTCGGTTTTTCCATCCGGCAAAATATCTGGAATAATATATAAATAAGTGGTTAGGATGAAAAAGGAGACAAACGAGTAATCTACCTACACTCGCGTTAAAAACAAAACTACATAAAATACTGTAGGCGGGCGGCCCTACCGCGTGCTAACGCAGCGCTCGGCCGTAGGCGTTTATTTTCAAGGACAGGGCGGAGTCACAATACTGTATAGATAATATTACCGTGTTATAGGTGACTGGAAATAGAGATTCTGGCAAAGAGTTCCACAACCTAGCTGTTCTGACTATATAGGTGGAAGCAAACCGTTTAGCACGAGTTTGTGGGACCTCTATGGTATATCTGTGGCATTTTGCCGTCTCTCTGGTGGTTCTGATTTAGAGATGATTTTAAGATTTCGTATGTGAATAGCGAAACACAAATTCAAAAAAAAAATATCAACACCAACTAAATGGTTTATGTAACTTTTTGTAATTGATAATATAGACAGTAATAAATACATTAAATATAATTTTAGGTTTTTAGTTAACATACGACAGAACAATACGTTTCTATTAAAAATGTTACTGATGCCATCATTAGACACTTGTAAGGCCTTCCTCGGTATACTACTTTACTAAATTTTATTCTAGAGGGCTGGGTTCCTTGAACTAAACTAAAATATACCCATGTTCCGCTTCTCATTCATGGAACAACGGATCAGGTATCCGTCTATCCCACACGATTTAAATAAATATGAAAAATTATGAAATCCAAAATTTGAGTATTATAGTTAATTCGCGGCCCGCCCTCGCTTCGCTTCGGTGTAGAGCTGAAGTGTAGACTACAGTTTTTGTTCTCAGGCTTGTATTATACACAATGAAATTCATCTATGATTCTTCTTATACCTGCATGCAAAGTCTCCGCCCGATCGGTTTAAAATTGACAAAGTTTCATACAAACTTTCATTCCCCTTTTTATCCCCTTGGGGGTTGAATTGATCAAAATCCTTTCTTAGCGGATGCCTACGTCATAACATCTACCCGCATGTCAAATATCAGCCCGAACCGGCCATTGGTTTGGGCTGTGCGTTGATAGATCACTATGTCAGTCAGTCACCTTTGAGTTTTATATATATATAGATTACACGAATTCCACATAATCCATAATTTAATAAACCCCTTAACGCGCCAATAAAACGCATAAATGCCTACTTTTTTATTTAAAATGTTTTATAGAATTGTGCGAAAAAACATTCAACTCTCAGTATCAAACTAGTGTAAGTTGTTACATTCAAAAGATCCTATTAACGGGATCCTTCTACCAATTCTATCTGATTGTCGTCTCAATCCCTTTTCCTGTACCTACCACGTGATCAATACACAAGATTTTTTTTGCGTTGTTCACAATAAACCCTTCCCGTGGAAATAGGACAGGACAATTTGTTCGAATATTTTCGATCGGCTCTAATTAAGCAGGTATATTTATTATTCACCGGTCGCGGCCACTCAAAATAGTAGCGGCTTGATTGATACCCGGTTACTATTTCGACAATAAACGGTTTGACCAGACAGAAATAGAGTTACAGCTTACCATGTCGTCGGCACTAACGACCTCGGCGACCCAAATTCGATGTAGGTACTGTCAAGGCCACGCCGGTGGTAGCAATTTATTTTATTTTATTTTATTAGGGATAACAAACAGTTGTACAATATATGTTAAGTGAAAGGCTTACAATTATGTTATACTTATTGTACAACCAACAACATTATCCACAGATTAATACTAGGATTGTTTTGTTTTATATATATTTCTATTATTCTTTTTCTTTTTATACTAAAAGAAAAATATGTTGTACTAAATACAAATAAGTATCCAGTAGAAAAAAAAGCTTGTCGAGGCGTACCATGGTAATACACATATTATACTTATTTATAGCTAATACACATATTGTGATAAAAGATCATACACTTTGGTCTTGAAAGAAGTGTCTGAGAGCAGGGAAATGTCAATATCAACTGAATTTGAGAATACCTTTATTACTCAGCAATAAAAGTGGCATTCGTTAAACTGTTGTTCAATGTCGCAGCCTTGACTGTACTTCGGTTCAGAATGTAAAGTTCGTTAATCGATCATGGCGGTGTCATCGCTCTTCGCAATTACTGGTACGAACAGACCTCAACGAGCTTCAGGTTCGAAGAAAAAAGAAATGTGTGTGTCAGCTCCGACGCACGACTGGAGTTTACTCCTTAAGTTCGATAGTCTAACCAGACGCAAAACAAGGGCGGATCCAGCTTTGGCGCCAGGGGGGGGGGGGGTCATATAGCCAGCTTTGGCGCCAGGGGGGAGGTCATATAGCCAGCTTTGGCGCCAGGGGGGTCACATAGTCGTGGTATATTAAATATTGAAAGTACTTAAATAAAATTCCCCCTGGGTTTGGTCCATCTGTACCCAGCACAGGGGGGGGTCATGGGTCATGACCCCCCCCCCCCCCCTCTGGATCCGCCCTTGACGCAAAAAGAGTTTATTTAACGTAAAAAAGATTGATACTGTATGAAAGGGTAAATTAACAAATTAATGAAAATAATATACATATATAAATATATATTTATTCATTTCATATACATTTATTATAACTAATCGACAAAATATTTTACATTTCAATCATCATTTCATAGTCAATTTCAGATGTGCATAAATATATCATATGTATCAAAATAGATGGCGCTGTAGTTCGTTGCATCACGCTTGTAAATATGTTTGGAGCTACATATAGGCAAAAAGTCACCTAACTAATAAAGAAATCTATGGTCTAACAAAATACAGTGTAGTTTCAATTTAATTCGTTTGCACCTAAGCTATCGGATTTAAGAGTCATTTTGGCTCGAACAGGATGCGCACCGAAAACGTAACGAGGTCATTCATCGATAGATTTTACTCCTCACATTTTTCTCATACCGGGCCCCTTATATATGCAAATCGATTCTTAAGGAGTAAACTCCAAAAACGAATGTGCGTATGGTGAAACTTCTTTAGCTCCATCTGTATAATATGTGTACAATATATTTATTTATTTATAGGTACATCAACAGCATACCATACAAGACATTCGTAATATATAGAGGATAATTTTACTGTTTACATAATATATTTGCCTACTATAGATATACACAACATATATACCATATCGTTTAACATTAATTAAAATGAAAGGAGAACAAGAACATTATCTTTAACAAATACTGCTATTATTGATTTATTAAGGTTATTTTTATCAAGAATACACAAAAAAAATTGTTAACTACGTCGAATACACACTGGGAGGCTGAAAGTGATGCAATACTTTGTTTCTGAAAATAAAGTAGAATCTAAAGAAAACATAACTAGAAAAAATTCCACGCGGACCAGGCAGCAGACGGGACTCGAACCCGCACCCTTCGCAATCCGGGCGAATGCACTGACCAATTATGCTACCGCGGCCCTTACGGACCGCGTCGAAATTCCTCTAGCCATTCTTAAGCTGCCCGTCTGCTGCCTGGTCCGCGTGGAATTTTTTCTAGTTATATTTTCTTTAGATATAAACATCAAATCGTTGAAAATCGTTGAAAAAAATACTAGGTAAGGTACCAAGGTCAACGATTTTTTTTCGTGTATTCTTGATAAAAATAAGATCATTAACATTTCGTTATACGCGTTGCATATCCTAGCTATGGAATAATGAATACCCAAGTTTGTTTTGTGACTCGGTATATTAAACATTTTGCGTACTTTATAGCGCGGGTATCTACAGGGTACTGCAATTCCAATTTCACCAAGAATATATACATGTATGTACATATACATATTTCATTTACTAGCTATAAGGGAAAGAGAGAAAAAAAATGTGCGTGCGCACTGTAGGGATGTCGAAAGTTGAAAAAAATATCGATATATCGATACATCGATATTTTAAAAAATATCAATATCGGCTTCGATATATCGCGAAAAAAACATCGATATTCGATATATCTTTTCCAAAAATATATTTATGACACGCGGAATAATAATGGAACGAAAATTATCTCCCTAAAAATAGACCCTATTTTCGAATGATGAAAATGATTGCAGGGCCTCTCAGGTGCCATCTTTCGTAAACAAGACTAGACAGTCACACACTTCCACAGAATATATTATGGAAATCAGCACAACCAATGCACCAGCGAAATAGATTTACAAATAATAGACAATACTAAATACAGCACAGATCATAGATATGTTGTATATCATTAATCTGAGATCTAGTTACGATTTTTCCAGAAACGAATTTATTTAGATCGTGATATGCCACTAATAATTAAAAAAATATCGTTTTTGATACGAATTTCGATATTGGTTATTTTGTATCGATGTATCGATATATCGAATCAAAATATATCGGCAAAAAATATCGATATATCGAACAAAAAAAATACGATATATCGATATATTTTCAACAAGCCTAGCGCACTGGTTTCTCTTGCTTATATCCCCCACTCAACTCCCGTTCGCCTCGCCCGTACCCACTTTTCGTAACGCATAACGCATTCGCCAGCCAAGCTACTCCCCAAGTCAAGCGTGCGTAATGAAGTTTCACTTCAGAAATCGAGTTTATGCTCGGTAACTTTTTATTGAGCCGTTAGCATCTGCGTCCCACCTGACAGCCGAGTCACCTCCTTAAAACGAACAGTTTGCTTTATTCATAGGCTCTTAAGAGCACGCCGACACTTCAGCAGGCATGAAGCGACTGTTGACGAGATGATACGATATATAATGCAGCTTTAGTTTCTTGTAAAAGTCAGTCATCCAGTGGCGAGAACTCTTTTAAACTTTGAATGCGTTTTTGTCAGCTGACCGCAATAATGCAATGATGACTACCGTTTTCTGCCTCACCAGATGGCGCCACTGTTGAGTGAGGTCCTAAATTGTAACTTTTAAAGTTTATTAATACGCACATGAAATCAAAGGTTACATTAAGATCGTATTTTAACACAAAAGAACCATATCCTAAACATAATAGGCCATGCCACAGTGACGCGCAATTCCGTTTTATCCGGAAAAAATGGGAACATAATCATTTTTCTAAGCTCAAATTTTTAATAACTGACATTCATTGCCACATAACTCATATTTGCCATAATTAAGCCGAATTGTTACCAATTATTCACAACATTATTTTAATTAGAAATAAACCCGCGTAGTCAACCAACAAGCAATAACATTTGACATTTCGGAGACCTCACGCTACACTAGCGCCTCTAGCGGCGGATTCATACGCGATAGCCCACATTACTCTGACCCTTTGTGCACCTTGACTCCATGTTATAATATAGAGATGAATTGCTTTAAAAACAAAATTACTTCTATCATCGATGTAAGTTAAAACTAAAAATGTATTGCCTTAAACGGAAGTAAGACCTGATGAAATTCATGGCTTCCTAAATACAGTCATATTGGCAAAAACAAATTCAAACTCATTTATTTAGTCTAGGCTGTTACAAGCTCTTGTGAAAGTCAAACGCTACGCCATCGGTTCGTAAATCTACGGCGGGAGACCTTGTACTGAGAAGAACCGGCAAGAAACTCAGCAAGGGCTATTTTTTTCTCCCTGTTTTGTTTCATACAGTGTCGTCAATTGAAAGATGACATCAAAAATTGAATACATGTGTTGATGTCAACTTCCATCACATTAATATTATTAATTAACAAAAGTTAAGTATAGCTAGGTACTATTTTTAAATTTAGAAGTGGCGATTAAACAATTTTCAACCAAATCAGCAAAGTAAAACGACAGTCTATTATGTTAAGCCCAAGGTGACTTATCATTTATGAAATCTTTTACAGTATAGTAACCTTTCTTAAGGAGACATGTTTTTATACACACTTTAAACTTATTAAAAGGTAAATTAATTATTTCTTTCGGTATTTTATTATAGACACACATTTATTCTATAGCGTGCAACAAACCCAAACCTACGTACAGTAGAACTCCAATTATCCGAATTAATGGGGACCGGGACCCATTCGGATAATCAAATATTCGGATAATCGGTTTTATTTTTAAAAAATTGCCATTGGAGAGAATAAAAGCTACGTTTTGATATTGCACTATTTTTTTATTGAATTAAATGAAAGAAACATGAATTTTCGCGGGGGGAAGTCAGTGTAGGCACAACGGCAAGTTAAGACAAGTCAAGTCAAGACTTGACGCGCAAACACTGGCTTCGCGGTGGGAAGAATAATAGCGCACTTAGACTTTTTTTGGCCAATTTTTTGTGATTCGGATAATCGGCTATTCGGATAGTCGGAGTTCGGATAATTGGAGTTCTACTGTAGTTACATTTGTGGCATTCGTAATTAATGCATTACATGCACCATATGCTATGTGCAGCACGACACGAGTTCTCCAGATGACGGGCTCCAATTAAACGGGAATAGTGTTAATAATACCTACGCTTCTAAATATAGCTGAGATGTTACAATTTGCGCGGGGCGAGACGAGTATGCCATACCATGGCGGATGGGAGCCATTTGCGATGTTTCCCGTAAACAAAAGCACTTGAGCGTAGAGCGGCGACGGTTGAATTTCATCCAATTACAGAGTGCACGCAGATTCGCGCTCAGTTTTTTGTGTTGAAACTTTATTTTCGAGCAACTAGAATTTCGAAATAGACGACCTCCGTGGCCGAGTGGTTTGTACGCCGGGTTTCATGGCGTCGCCGACTCGAGAGGTCCCGGGTTCGAATCCCGGTGGGGGCAGATGTTTGTGTGATGAACACGAGCATTTGTACTCTAGTCATGGATGTTTAATGTGTATTTTCTATATAAATATACTAATATATGTAAAGTATATGTATTCTATCCGTGACCCTAGTATCCCATAACACAAGCCTTATAGTGCTTACTTTGGGGCTAGGCTAATTGGTGTGTGTTGGATTTTTTTTTTTTTTTTTTTTTTTAACTAAAAATACTCATTACTGGCGACACATCGTTCGCGCGATTTTTGCAAGAGCATCTGCGCTTCGACCGCTCGTCGCTCCTCCGCCATCTGCCGCGGTTCGCGTCTTATACCGGCCATACACACTACGAGAAATCGTTACGATCAGACTGTACAGTTCGAACGGAACAGTTTATACGATTTCGTTTAGTATAGGAAACTGTGCAGTTTTATAACATACACGCTAAGATTTATCGGTACCGTTCCGACTGTACAGTCTAATCGTAACGATTTCTCGTAGTGTGTATTACCTCTCACTTCTCTATAAAATTATTGAGTTACGTTACGTGGAGCGATTTTTCAAAAGAAAAAGCTGTTTATACCATATTTTATTTTAAACACTTGTGGAGTCACAATCACAACGCACTTTTTGGCTAGCAAATGTTAAAAAAGAAAATATGAACTATTTAAATCTAAAGAAAAGTTTACTAGAAAAAAATCCACGCGGACCAAGCAGCGAACGGGACTCGAACCAGCACCCTTCGCAATCCGGGCGAATGAACTAACCATTATGCTACCACTGCCAAAAGGACATTGGCCGCGTCGAAATTTTCCTAGCCTTAAGCTGCAAAACAGCATCTCTTCGCATTGTAGGTAACCCACAATTCTTTTTTTTCTGGTAAACAAAAAAAATATTTTTTCTAGTAAACTTTTCTTTAGATTTAAACATCTAGCACTTAAATGCTTAAAAATAAATAAAAACATAACTATAATTGCTATTTCTTCTTTCAAATGTTAAATATTTGAAAAAGTATTCATTTGATTTGATTTGAAAGCTCCAGGTACGTCTTTAGACCCGCGGGAGGGAAGAACTAGCCCCGCATTATAAATGGCTTCCCATCGAGTTAGGGCATACTATCCAGGCCAATCTGCCTGATGATGCCCCCAGAGAGAGACGGACAGATTCCTCAACGAGTCGAGTCCAGAACGTCCCGCGGTTCGTGCCAATGCACACAAGGGGAGTTAGTGCAAAGAGGAGGGTCCGAGAGGGCGCTTTCACGGTTGGGGTCTGGGGCAAAGGCTTGCTGATACCCTTCCCCCATCGTGTGAAGATGGAACCGCAGGAGGTGTTTTTAGTGGGTAGTCGCGGCGCGGCGTGAAGTATGCCCCGTGGAGTCCCATTACCCCCACGGTAGGGCACGGTCGTGGGAAGTGCGTAAAGGCATTTTCACCTTAGCCAAAAAAAAAAATGGTACGTCTTTCGTCCGTGGAGCGCCCGTGTGCAACCGTAACCCTAGTGCCTTCCAGCAAGCGCGTGGTCATAATATAAATGGCAGCGGTTATGTTAACGGCGTATGGAGGAGCTCGATGGCGTAAGTGGTTAGCGCGTTCGGCTGCGATCGTTGAAGTTAAGCAACTTTCGAAGTGGTCGGTCATTGGATGGGTGACAAAAAATCTTCCATCTCGCGTTCCACCGTGCTTCGGAAGGCATGCTAAGCCGTTGGTCCCGGCTGCATCTGCAGTCATTAGCACCCGCCAATCCACTCTGGGCCCGCGTGGTGGGTCATGTTCCAATCTCCCTATTCCATCCATAGGGAAGGCCTGTGCCCCGGCAGTGGGGACATTAATAGGCTGATGATGATGTTTACGGCAAATCAGGTTCCACTTTGACATTCCTTGCTAACTTTAACCCGCGCACTTCACTACGAGAGTATTTCACTCTCAGCTTTATGAAATGTTACATCACAGTATATGGGTACACTGTTCTGTTAAATGTACAAACTCCAGTATATACCTACTCATCTTTGAGCTCTAGAAGTCTAGGTTCTTAACACAATCAACCCACGCAGTCATGGCAGGGAAATTTCGACATCCCGTTTAGACGACGCCAAAATTATTTATTCAAATTTCCTAAAAATAGGTAATAACGAATTTGCATAACTCAATATCAACTTGCTCTATTTAGCATTATTTGGGTTAGCATGATCCGTTGTTTGTTGATTTTTGAACTGAAACTTCGCGTTGCGCGTTACGAAAAGTGTGTTCGGGCGAGGCGAACGGGAGTTGAGTTGGGGGATATAAGCAAGAGAAACCAGTTCGCGCGCACATTTCTTTCTCACCTTCTCTTATAGCTAGTAAATGAAATATGTATATGTACATACATGTATATATTGTACACACACACATATATATATACATATATACAGATGGCACAAAAGCACACTCGTTTTTTTTATCTAACATACAGACACGAATACATACAATAATACAGGGCTTGTTTACCGGTTAATTTTCAAACCTAAATCAGTGTCAAGTACATTAGGAGCGTTTTATTTAGGTTTGGCGGTTTTCCTAAAAAGCGAAAACAAATATGTAGGTTTTGAATCAATTTAGCGGTTTTTAAAGGGTTTCATTTCGCTCCTACTGACGGCTGAAATAAATACGCAACTACAAAATAAATAACTTGACTCACTAGACGCTAGCAAACGTGTCAATAAATGCATCAATCGCTGATCATTAACAAGTTGTGACTTGATTAGTTCAAACAAAACAAACTTCAAGCGATGCCGACGCGTGCACGTGTCGCTCTGGATTAAATCGGTTTATTAAGGTTTCAGGTACCGCTTTCATTTCGGACGCGCTCCGAACGAAACCTTTATTAAAAACCGGTATTAACCTTTATTTACCGGTATTTTTGAAACCGGTTTCAAGCCCTGCAATAATATTTTGGCGACCCATCCACTGTTGCTTCACTCTGACGATGGTTTGACGAGAGTATCTATCTCAAGCGGTTCGTGGAGTACAACACTAAGCACATAATGTTCAGCGCATTAATTTTCACAGCGAAAGTTCACTTATTTAATAAGCGGAGCGCAACTTTAGAGAAATGAAAGCTACACAAAGTTTACCGATCTCGAAAAAGAGAATTTAAAACCAACATTTAGTAGCCGCTACTTTGATCAACTAGGGTTAGTTTATTGAAAAGTTTTCGACACTGCGAGTTAGCAAGCACTACTATATATAGTGTTTATCACAATTTTGTCATTTGATGGGTATCATCACGCGAAGTTTAGCGGTTCCATGTCTGTGGTTAGCTTGTGTGGAACTGGTGAAAATGATTTTTTATATTGTCTCGGATCCAGGAGGATGTGGTATCGTAGCCTTTTCAAAATCTAAGTAATGACAATAATAAATACACTGAATGTCACACACATTCAACAACTCGTAGAGGCTTGCCTTCTAAAATTTCATTTATAAAGGTTTTTTTGGCAAATGCCACATTCCTCACTTCTATCTGCGAGACTAGCGTATCACTATATGAATCGTACTTTTGCCTATCGCCTGTGTACAAAACTACTTTAAGACTTCTCTAATGGGTAAAGGATAATATGATTAAATATACGCTTATATTTCTAGAATCACTTGGACACCAACACGCTGGATATGACGAAGAAGGAGCACCGGCACTTGGTCCTGCAAATTGCGCTAAAATGCGCGGACATATCCAACCCGTGCCGCCCCTGGGAGATCAGCCGCAAGTGGAGCCTCAAGGTGTGCGAGGAGTTCTTCCGTCAGGGAGACTACGAGAGGAAACTGAACCTGCCGGTGACAGCCCTCTGCGACAGGCACACCACCTCTATCCCGAAGATACAAACAGGTAGCTAGTAAATAGATGGGGAATTGAAAAAGCCTCAACTTGGCTTAGAATGCATGCATGGTAGTACCTTCTTAGTATAGTTAGAATGGCTGAATCTGATAACGTTTTTAATCATCGTGTTTGTAGTGATAACTATAGAAGGCTGGTTGAATGTTTCAGGATACTGGATGAAAAAAAATACGTGTATTTTTCTATACATTAGCAATAAATCATGAGAAGATTGGATTTATTTTCCTAAAAACCTTTAAAACTAATTTTACCGGAGTATCTTTCTAATATTACAATGTTTTACAGGGTTTTTCAAGTTCGTCGTCACGCCACTGATAACAGAATGGCACAGATTCCTGCAGAACGACCTATCGGCACAAATGCTAAAGAATCTGCTATACAACCAAAGCAAGTGGGAGACACTGGTTGCACAAGAGCTGGCTGAGGAGACGGGCACCGAGATATCCGACGCGGACATGGTGGACGATGATCTAGAGACATGTTCCGGGACCAACATATCTGACAGTTCCGAACTCCTCCTGCCTCTGCGCAGAAGCTCACTTAACCCAGCGAAGCAAGTGCGGCTCAAAGACCAGCTGCGTCGGTTCTCTGTGCCGTTGAACGTGTTCCAAGATTCCAAATACAAGCGGGACAAAGCCAGGGCATTTTCGACAGATCCTCAATGCCAGAGTAGCATGCAGAGCCCTGACGGCAGCGAACACTCCCTGCACTCTCAGCTCAGCGTGAGGGGTCATTGCGAGCACCAACGACCGAATTCCGAGAGGGTGCTGAGCACAGAGAAACTGCTGCCCGACTCCTCCATAGCCTCAATAACAACACCGATTCAAGCTACCCGCTTAAACACGGTTCTGAAGGACGGTTGTACGTGGAAGTTGATTCGCCAACAGACTTTCCCGCCACTGGAGTCAGCCGCGCGCGCCATGCATAACCATCACATGGACACCACCAGCCAAGAAGACTCGATGTACCCGTCTCGATTCCGTTCCGAAGTTTGGATCAGGCCCGACGCCGTGAGAAGGGACGGAGGCTTTAGTAATTTATTCAGGAGGAACGATTCTGATAAGACTGATAACGGTGATGCCTCGCAGAACAGTAATGGTGGCACGGAACCTAAGGAGAAGGAAAACTTGGATCCGTACGTGCGACGGGAGACCTCTGTGGGCAGTCAGCTGCGCGACAATTTGACGGCGATGCATCACAGCGTGCTTAGCACGGAGCAATTGCAGCGTCGCAGGAAGTCCATGCCGGCTGAAACTGTCGCTTACAGTGAGTATAATGCCACAATATTGATGTTATTTTATTTTATAAATCCTCCAACAATAGGGATGATGACTCATTTAAATAATTTAAATTAATTTAATCAGGTATATTATCAAAAAGTATTGGTCACGTATTTTTTCTTTTTTCACATAATATAAACATTGCAAAGATATATTGATTTGAAAAGTCGCATGACGTCACGTTTGAATACACTTATAAGTGAAAATTCACTCAAAAGTGACGTCACGAGCCCCTACTCCCAAACTTTGACGCACTATAACTTTGTAATTTTTTGGTTGATTGCCCAAAGAAAAAATACGTGTCCATTATTTTTTGATCATCTAACTGACGGACTTAATAGAATTTTGTTTACTGTACCCCGTCATCACCCCTATTCGTTGTGTCCGAAAAGGGCGACTAAGTTTGAAAGTATACTTATATTGTAATTTTCCAGCTAATGTAGCTTAGTTGCAATAAAAGATTGACTATTGTCTAAGTTACTAAATATAAGCTTGATGTTCAAGTCACATCTACAGAATCTTAGAGTTTACAAGATAGACTCGTGTCTGATATAGAATCAAAGTTTTTTCGTTTAATGATTTCAGTAATCTAAACGCAGTACGAATTACTTTCGGTTATGAGCACAGTGCCTGAAATGCAGAATGCCACTGCTGTAATAATGCCTAACACGTCATTTTGACTAAAAAGCCTAAAAAACGGCCTAGAATGAAAGATGCCATTTCTCCAATAATACCTAAAACTCTAATTGACTAAGAAGCAGATTGTCTACAATGTATCGTGACTATAATATTTGCTGTCAACCGTCAATTTGAAATCTTTAAATATAAATAAATAAAAAAAAAATGTTTTCTTAAAACAAAAACAAATCTTCTACTCCTTAAAAATAAAAAATACCCTTAAACACTCTTTAAAAATACAAATATTTTTTTAGACTAAGAACTGGGCATAAGACCAAAATAGACTTTCTTATAATTTTCAAGTGCTAGTATCGAATTACAACAACCCTTTACAACAAAACAAGAGTTTCCATAAAAAATTGCACATTAGGCATTAAGAGCCCTTTCACATTTTTTGCAAAAAATCGTAATTTTTGAGCGCCTTATTTACCCCCCTTAGAAGATTTTGACTATTTCCAATAGAAGTTAACAGTAGAATTATTCTTCCTATTGTAAGTTAATGTAGAATATTTGCAAATACTATTTTCCTTTTTTTGTACTGATCGTTCGACTGCAGCTAGTTTACAGAAAAAACGATAATATGCACAACTTCAAACGCCTGAATCTCTCAATAATGTTCAATAAATTAGATCAAATTAATTACTACGACATCAGAAATATGTTTTTGTTGTAAAATAATGTATTAGAATTTTGATTTTCTATCTCATTAATTATCAAAAAAAAAACATCTAACCTCCGTGAGTTTTCCCAATAAAGTATGCAGGTTTGCCTCATATTTTATTATTGAATTAAATAGAATTACTATCAAAATTTTTCATAAAACTAATCTAACATCATTGAACTACTGAAATTTGTTAATTTTTTATAATTAGTTCATTAATAATTATTTTATAAGACTCTAAACATCACCCGTAAAATGCAATATATACTAGTGCAAATCTACCTATGCGCCGATCAGTACGGCAGCGGCGCAACTTTGTAAAAGGACTCTTAAACACCTAGTCCATTTTAGACTCTCCGATTTGAAGACGCTATAATATTTAGGCAATTACATTGTCTACGCATTCATGGGTAGGCAATCTGCTTCCTATTGACGTGTTAGGCATTTTTGCAGCAGTGCCATTTTGCATTTTAGGCAAGGGCGGATCCAGGGGGGGGGGTCATGGGGGTCAGCCCCCCCCCCCCCCCCCCGGGCTGGGTACAGATGGACCAAACCCAGGGGGATTTTATTTAAGTACTTTCAATATTTAATATACCATGACTACATGACCACCCCCTGGCGCCAAAGCTGGCTATATGACCCCCCCCCCCCTGGCGCCAAAGCTGGCTATATGACCCCCCCCCCTGGCGCCAAAGCTGGATCCGCCCTTGATTTTAGGTACTGTTCTCATTACCGATTACTTTGCCTTTCATCATCATCATCATCATCGGCCTATTAATGGATGGAATAGGGAGATTGCGGGCCCAGTACGGATTGGTAGGTGCTGACGACTGCAGATGCAGTCGGGACCAACGCGCTTCACGTGCCTTCCGAAGCACGGAGGAGCTCGAGATAGCAAAACTTTTGCTCACCCATCCAATGACCGACCGCTGCGAAAGTAGCTTAACTTCAACGTGCGCCATCGAGCTCGTCACCTTAAAAGCGGGCGCGACTGTATTTCGTACCGTAACATTGTCCTCGTTGAATCTCAACAGTACCAAAGGAAAAGAAGGTGCGCGAAATGGCTACCGCATTGCCGCAGTTCCTTAGGCGGACTTTGTCCAGCAAAGATTCTTGGACGCGTCGCCGCGGTTCTGCCCCCTCCCCAGTTGCGCCCTCCGAGTTCCGCGGCCTAACCGCCTTGGGGGCACTGCGGCATAGTATCAACGGTGGTCGCAGGAAACCGAACCCCATAACCACCTGCCAGCAATGGCTTGCTAAAGCCACGTACAACGTGCAGGAACGCAGCCAGCAGCTGCCGCGAAGGAGCTCGCTCCCAGTCGAGGTGCTTACAGGTGCTAATGACGCTCGCTTTTTACTCTTAAGCCAGAAACATATTAACGTGTCGTGGCGTGACGTGGCGCATCGGTTTCATACATTTATTGTGGGTTACAGAGAGATAGAGAGGTTAAAGCGTCGACACGACACTATACGTAAATTTGTCTCTAACTATAGTAAACTAGCTGACCCAGCGAACTTCGTACCGCCCTAAAAAATAGGGGTTGTCCAGCGGACAAAATTGTGAATCTAAACCATTCTCAGATCCCCTTGAATACACACAAAAAATTTCATCAAAATCGGTCCAGTCGTTTAAGAGAAGTTCAGTGACATACACACTCACAGAAGAATTATATATATAAAGATGTATGAAACCGATGTGCTTCTGGCGCGCCACGACACGACACGACACGTTAATATGTTTCTGGCTTTACCCTTACATTCATTTGATTTGCGACGCTTCTGTATTTGTGTTTTGTTTTGTGCCAGCACTCGATTTCGACGCTACGCTTGGCTATTCGTGTTTGCTATTCGTGAACTTGACTTCGGTCTGTCTTCTTTCTATCCTTAGGAAGCATGATGAAGACAGACCGTTGGCAAGTTTACAAACAGCAAATACGAATACCCAAATGAAGTGCCGTCATCGCATGGTTATTAATTTTTGCTCATTGTTATTTTGACAGCAGGCCGCCATGTTCGCAAATAGCAAAGACAAATAGCGGTGGGAGGTGCAGGCATTACATCTTTTCTATCTCTGATCATAGCGGATATACACGAGAACATATTGATATGCCGAGTCATCCATAATTAAATAGGGTATTTGACGGTATTAAAAATAAAGTGCCAATTGTTAGCATCTGTGTTTAGAATGAATATTGGCAGGGCTTTTTACTATTTTTAACAAGAAACCCACGAAAAAGATAATAGTTTTCTTATCTATTGTCACGTGACTCAAAACGCTTGGGATTGGCGGAGCCTAAAAAACGTCACACGCAAGTAAACTTCCGGTTAAAGTGACATTACGTTGTATCGTTTGACGTTTTAATAACAGTCGTGTGACGTCACACACTAGTAAGACGCCATATTGTTCAGAAAAACGTTTTCGCGGCAACTTGATTGATTTGGTTATTTTTACTGAAATACACAACAGAATGATGAATATCCACTTTTTACGGACTCCATAAACAACAGTCAATAACGTGAGATCGTTTTCTAAAACTTGTCAAATACTCTATTTTTACATAATTATATATTTATCGTCATCATCGTAAGCCTATTAATGTCCCCACTGCTGGGGCACAGGCCCTCGGCGTCATACACAGGGACAGGGCACAGGACATATATATTAAAGTCACTTTTTTAATCATTTATTGCTAGATGTTTAAATATCTCTTATCTATTAGACAAGTCCGTCCGTCTGTCTGTCTGCGGTGCTGTTTCAGCGGCCAAACCATAAGAGATAGATAAAGAGAATATTTAAGTTATAAGTTAAAAATAGTCTGATAAGACTACAAACCGGATTTGAGTAACGTAGCACTTCCGGTTTTCGAGAAATCACGAATTTCAAACGAAACCACACAAAATCTCCGAAGTTCTCAATTAATTAAATACATTTTTTTTTAAATCAGGTTTTGGTGAACATTTGGTTCACTGGTTTGCTAGTATCATATAATTGTACCAGAATATACCCTATTGAGTGATAATTAAAATTCATAAGCTTCACTCGTGTATATCCATTATGAGAATTGCAAACTATCTAAATGTATGAACCGTATATATAGCGTTGATTTCCTTTCCAATAGTGTGTAGTTTCATTTATTTAATTACTCGGTGATGCAGCGAATGTACATTGAGCGTGTTCTCATAATGGCGTCTATTCTCAAAGTCTGCTAGTGGAATTTCGAATTAACTCGCAACATTTGATGCTTGAGACGAAGCAAATGCAATTTCGTTTGGGAATGCTTGTTTCATTATTATGGAGAAGGCAATAGTTTGTCTGTGAAATATAAATCCGATCTAACTTTTGGTTTTGGTTGTTCATACAATAAAGACCAATTGCAATACAACACAGAATATCTAAAAATAAATTTATCTATTGAAGGCGTTACGTTACAATTATAAATAGAGATATTTTTTTTGTAAATTTCTAAATTGTAATGCAAATTATTTCAAATGCACGTGTCAGATTTTACTAAACGATTAAGTTTACTATTTACTAGCATTTTGAGATTGGACGTCTCTACCGAGCCAGAACTTAGGCCCGTATTATAGAAAGATTCTCAGTAATTGATCTAGTCTTGAGCATAGTTAGAAAGGGATGTCGCTCTATATAGCACATAGCGCCATCCCTTTCTAACTGTGCTCAAGTAAAGATCGAAACTTAGTTATGGTAGGTATACAAATTCCTTACCCAGAACCGACTGCTATATTTTTCTGTCATTGTAGCCCCCTTTCTCGTGTGATGCAGTTCTCCTACTTTGTCAACTATAAGCGATAAAGAAAGCGCTCCACTGACTCGTTTTTCTGAACAGTGTACAGTTGGGCTCGTATTACAGAATGACAACTATATGTTGATCTTTACTTGGGTATAGTTAGAAATTGATGTGGCTATATGCCCTGGGGTAATTATAATAATCATAATAAAAATCATTTATTCAGTTTAGGCTGTTACAAGCACATATGAATGTCTAGAAGCTACGCCATCGGTTCGTAAATCTACGGCGGGAGACCTTGTACCGAGAAGAACCGGCAAGAAACTCAGCAAGGGCTGTTTTTTTCTCCCTGTTTTATCATTTATAGAGTCGTCAAGTCAATTCCCATATAGTATGCTATATATAGCATAATCTATTTCAGACTAGATTAATTACTGAGAAACTTTCTATAATGCTGGCCTAAGTGTCGTATTGGCTCTGCGCCAACTCCTTCAAAATGCAACTCCAGCAGTGCTGTCAAGTTGAAAGCTGAGCTGACGAATTGATGCATTCTACCCGTGCAGTAATGTTTAAACTTATTCGAAGTGCCCTATTTTGCTGTTGAGAATTTTAAGTTGGCGCAAAGCTTGATTTGCTTAGATGGAAGGATGAATTATGCCGATCCACCAATCTTTTATCTATTAGACAAGTCCGTCCGTCCGTCTGTGGTGCTGTTTCAGCGGCCAAACCGTAAGAGATAGATAAAGAGAATATTTAAGTTATAAGTTAAGAATAGTCTGATAAGACTACAAACCGGATTTGAGTAACGTAGCACTTCCGGTTTTCGAGAAATCACGAATTTCAAACGAAACCACACAAAATCTCCGAAGTTCTCAATTAATTAAATACTTTTTTTTGTAAACAGGTTTTGGTGAACATTTGGTTCACTCGTTTGCTAGTGTCTAGTTAATTGCATTAAAACTATCGCTCTGTTTCAGGTATATAATTCGAAGGAGGGCATGCCTTCATCTCACTCCAAGTAATCATGCGATTTAAAGTGGGAATGCTCAAATTTCGATTGTACCCCCACCCCTCGTAGCTTCGAGGGTTGCGTCGAATGCGCCGAATATCGTCACACGATCGTCGCAATTCGACGCACTTCAGGTCAAACCAATTTTGAATAGTTATCGTGTACTGTTAATGGAAGGCGACGGAGATATCAAGACGGTTCGCAGGCGTCAGGTGGAAAGCCAGTCCTGGCCCCTACTTGCTTGGTCTACGAATAATACATATAATAAATGATTAGGTTAATAGTCAATGTTTAGACAATAGATGCAGTTACATACATACATACATATATATAACATATTGACACCCCGTTAAGATGGTGAATTCCCCACGTGTTTACTAACTGTGAATTGTTCCCCGATGTATGTGCACCTCCCGTTGTCTCTATCCACTGATGTGTCCCGACCGTCTCGTTGAATTTAGCTCAATAATAAATATTACCTACGTAGAACTAAATAACATCTCTCATCTTGTGTAATTTACCCTTTTTCTAATAGTAATTTTACACTGTTTGTGGCCCCGACTTTTAACCAATTTTTAACCACTGTATACTTCTTGTAATAATAATAATTACTATAATAAAAACTTTAATATAGTTTAATATAATTGTATTGTATACATTTACATTTAATAAATGACAAAACGCTAGTTTTCATAAATATTCTACCATAGTACAAATTATTTTTATTTTAATATTTTAATTGTGAATTTATTTGGCCTTTTCGATAAAGGATTGCGTTGAATAGATTCTCTCCTTTTAAATAAATGTGAATTAATATAATATGCGATGTACCAATGGGAAAGATTCAAGCGAAAGTTATAAACAAGTTGTTGTTAGCAGCAAAAATAATCTGAGTCTCATAATTATTTAACTTAGTATTCGGATGAAAGTTAAAATAGTCATAGTTTTAAGTATTTACTTACTTGCGGGGAGCCATTGCCGAGTAGTCGCTCTTTTTGAGCGAACGCTGTATTGTGGTACATTGTTTATTTTAAATTTATATTGTTCGTTAATTAAGACAAAAATCACAGTATTAATTGAGTACTAACTTAATTGAGTATAACACGATTGATTTCATAAACGCATAATAATTCATAGATGGATATATTTTTTAAATTTTGTATTATAAGTATTGTTTAGTAAGATTTGTTCATATCCAGTGGCATAGCAGGTCTCTTGTAAAGCTTATGAAGTGATTTCTTCTATTTTACTTATTTTTTTTTATAAACGTAGGTTTGTAAAGACGTAAATTTACGTGCACAGCACACTTTGCGAATGATGATAATATTATGTTAATTAGTAAATTTAAAATTTGATGTTCTTTAATGTGCTGAAATTTTGATCAACAACAGACTCTTTTCAAAAATAATTTCTTGGCGTTTATGAAACGCTTCTCAAAGATATTGTATAAAGTTCCAATGGTACCTAATGACTTTGGCCCTTGTAATATTTGTCATAATAAAAGATTTTTATATTGTGTAATTTGTTTTTCGTTCGTTAGTACTATTTAGTTAGGATGCAGTGCAAAGAAGAGTAGATTTCAATGTCCATAATAGTTAATCTCAAAAATAAAAGAAAAATAAAACAAAAAAAATATATATGTTGCAATTGAAATTTCGCTGTAAATAAATTGCTTGAAACCAAAATGAGAAAATAAAAATAATATAAGATTGCATAACAGAAAAAGATGTCGTAGAAATATTTTAATCACTTTTTATAATAATTACTTAAATGGTACAACAAACACGAAAAAAAAAAATAAAAAAAAAATATTTTCTTGCCCAGGACTGGTGTAACAACAGGTTGATAATGAAAGACACGTAATATATAATATTCAATAAATAATCGCAAATTCTTGATGCTTATCCGTGTAATGTGTCTCCTCTTCTTTGTATTGTAGCAATGTTTAAAGTAAGGTAAGTTTATAGCGAGTACTTGTTCACTTTGATCTAATTGTGTTGTAGGCTTAACACCGTGTTTCTGAACAGATGTAACCAATTCTTGTAACGTCACAAACCCGCTGAATCTAGTCGTTGAATCATCAAGCGATCTGTATAGCTTTACAATAATGAGGAACAATCTGTCCTATATATACCATTGTATGATTCTTACTTGTCTCATTTAAGTTATACAAGTCTTGATCCCAAATAAAAATATTACCAATATTAATGAAAAAAAAAAATTTTTTTTTTTGCTGATCAAACTTCTTTTTATCAAACCAATTATAATAAGCGTGTTGTTTTATTTTATAAATGGTATAATTTATTAATGAGATTTTATCAAATAAGACGAGTAAGAAAATACGCTTTTTATTTTTTTTTCTATTACAAGAAGTCAGTTTGTTGTTTGGGTTTTTGCGTACTTCACAAACATGATGTGCAGTTTTGACCTTTGATCAAACTGAATTCTTGGTAGAATATGGTGACTTACAATTTCTTAAATATCTGAATGTTTTATATGATAAAGGCCTGTCTCCACTGTATTTCTTGATACATTAAAATTTGACTGTGAAATTAGATGATACGCTCAATAGATATACATATATATATATTTAGTATATATATATATATATATACAACACATTCAAAAACAATTCTAAGTGTCGCATTATAAGTTAAAGTAATTAACGAAATCTATGTAAGTACCTACTTAATTTAATAGCGACTTACTGCTCACCAAAATTCGATGAAGTCATAAGCTCAATTTTTGGAAATAGTATTAATTAAACTTCGATGCAGTATATATAATAAAATAAAAAAAAAGAACTGTCATGCAATCGTAGTGCAAATTACTCAATATAATAAAGAAATAAATATATTAAATATCAATGTTATAGACTTTCTTTCTATTCTCTGCTAATAGCAGTTCAATAGATAGAGCCTGAAGTCACATTTCTCCAGATGTCAACTTGCTGCACTGCATTATTCAATATTAAAATAGACGTTATCGTTTTAAATGACGGTTAGCAGTAAATGTTTGTCATTGATGTATTCATAGCCATATACGTGAAGCACCCTACATTATACACAATAATACAATACACAACAAGTTATATAAATTGATAGTAGTGTTTAAATAATCAAATAAATGTTTTAAATAAAACCCGTGTTTAACAAAAAAAAAAAGATTGTAATTGATGTTCATTATACTACAACATTATGCTAGATATACTTAGTTTTGACAATTCCAACATTTTGTCTCAGAATTATATCAATGTTCGTCATTATTAAATTAGCGAGTTGTTAAAATGGAGGTGATTTCACTGATTTGTGTGTTATAGTATTTTACCTCTGAATGTCACAATTATAATGATCTAGAAGAATTAATATTGAATTTACCACCATCAACCCTAATGGCATATTTAAAAGTTTAGGGAACAATGTCAACAAATCTGTCAGTTTCAAATTAAATCTGTGAGTAGATGAAAAAGTTAACTGTTTAATGTAAACTTACGTGGATGTAATAAGTTCGGCGTAGGGCTCGACTCTCAAAATTTAATTTCGATCGAATTTATCACCTTTTCACTATTAAATTGTTCATATGATTTAGTTCTCATTTCTCTTATTTTACAGTAAGAAGTCTTATATGGTTTCCCATATTCTTGCTTATTAATTTGTGTTAATCTGTTTCTCCCTATCAGAAATTGTTTCAGACCCCCCTAGCATTAGCGCCGTGATATGATAATTAACGCTTTTTATCAAGCTCAATTGTCAAAACACTATGAAATTTGACAATATTACGGGATAAAAAGCATGTTAAAATGTAAATTGTGGTGATCATGCTACGGGGACTGAATGAGAAATTCGCTAGTTGGCATGTCAGATTCGAGCTCTACGTCTGTGAGTCATATAATAATCTGTATCAATATATTATATTATGTATGTAAATAATAGTGATGTACCTTTTGGGTCAGAAAGTGGTATGAAACGCTTATTACGAGTAAAATGGTTGGTACAAGATAAGATACTGAGAAGAGACTTCTTATATTTTTTTAGATGACGACAATTGTAACCACTGCTATATTGTATCCTATTCTGTCGTTATATATATATATATATATATATATATATATATATATATATATATATATATATTTATACTTATATATAGTTATCGCTGCGTCTACATCACGCCCGCCTTGGGGAAAAGTCATACGCTTAATTTTTCTCGATTATATATTGCAGATATTGCATATAATTAGCTGTTACCTGACTATAGGTAGGTACATTTGTTACAAGAATTTGTTTCAAACATTAGCCCTTCGATACTTGATTAGCTCTAATGTGAACGAATTTATAATCAATAAATATTCAGCGATGAATTTACGAAATTAGTCTCATGATTGTAAGCTTGATTGAGGGACATATTTTTCGTCCCTATCAAAATTAATGTTTAGGGTATGTCACCACAGTATTGTTATATGAAACTTTATGAAATCACAACATAATACATTTGATCGTACTTATAATATCAAAAGAAAAAAACTATAACGAACTATAAGATCAACCACACATCAAACAGTGTGCTGTGATGGCTGGCAGCTCGTTGTAGACACAGCGATATATACACCTGTCTTTTTCTCACACACGTCGCCTCTAGTGTTGCCGATCGATAGTCGACTATCGATGATTAATCGATAATCTATCGATAGTATCGATACTATCGATAGCACAGAAAAAGGCAATACTATCGGATGAGTTAAATACTATCGGTAGTTTAACAATTTGCAATAGCATTAGTCGATCACAAACTTTAGTCTAAAACAATCGCTAGTATCGATACTATCGATAGTATTGTTGCAGATAAAATCAACAGTATCGATAGTATCGATACTATCAATAGTTTGTTATTAACGAACTACAACAGTATCGATAGTATCTATAGTATTGCACTCATCCGATAGAACTGCCTTGTTCTGAGCTATCGATAGTTTCGATACTATCGGTTGTATCGATTCTATCGATAGGGTATATGATTTTCGATGTAAACTGTCGATAGTTTCAATATCGATAGTTCGGCAACACTAGCCGCCTCCTACTAGCGAATAACAAAGTGCATAACACGAATCCGTATTTTTTACCTAGTCGGAGTGCTTTCAAAGTACATTGTACAGTTTAAGTTAGTGAAATAGTTTTTGTTATTTATTTTTGTTATCCAAAAATTGTTGATTAATTTCGTTTAGCCCAGGCTAAGAGCACATAACGTATTGCACAAGAGAATGTTACTGTAAGATAGTTTTAATACGCTATGAGAGGCAGAATCAAATAATAACAACCAATTAACAAATTAGTTTGGATGCACTCGTACGGGGATACTTGTTTGTGTACGGTTTAGTCGGTGCAAGAGTGATGCCGCCATAATAATTATGTTTCCACATTTAATTATAAGCATATAATCGTGTATTCAGCTTAGGCTGTTACAAGCACTCGTGAATTTCTAGAAGCTACGCCATCGGTTCGTACTGAGAACCGGCAAGAAATTCAGCAAGGGCTGTTTTTTTTTCCACCCTGTTTTATTATTTACAGAGTCGTCAAGTTGAAAAATGACTTCAGAGGTGATTCATGAAGTCACCTTTCATAACATAATACATAATTGTTCAATCATATAAAGATGTAACCTACAGGGTAACGCTAAGGCCCCAATGTCTTTTATTTATTTCTTTTAATTCTGTTTTAAAATAAGTATGAATGAATAGTATTTATATCAATATTGTGTAAGTTATTGGTGTCGATTCCGCCACGATTTTCTAAACTTAAAACTAAATTTAACATCGTCTCTCCTTCTCATTCCGTATAGAGAACGACAAGGATATCCTGTTGTCAAATTTAATTTTAGGATTAAAGCTTCATGCTTGAATCGACACCATTGTTTCTACTTGCGAATGAGTTGTATTCGTGGCGTTTTTAGGCATGTACTATGTATTTATGTAGTGTCAAACTGTGGAATACGATAGTAGGTTATGTCTCGGATATGGGTGGTTGTGGTACCGTCTACAATTCCGATTTTCGTAGCATAAGTGATTTATCTGATTTATTATACTATTGTACAGGTCGCGGCACGTACCTTTAGCGCTGAACAAAATGCGATGGGGATAGCAACGGCTAACTAGAGCCGAGGTCCGAGTCTCAGAGACGCCCTCTAGTTGAGCCGACCCCCTCAGGTTCGAGTGGTCTGGAGGCTCCAGACGGAGAGGAGACCCCCGTAGGGAGATGCCATCCGCGGAATACCTCTAGAGCAGAGGTTCCTATACTTTTTTGTGGGTAGACCCCTACTTACCTTATATTGATTTTTTGTAATTTTTTATCTGGAGCGAAGTTAGTGTAACAAGATGATACAGGTTTATCCAACTTCAAAATGTATTGCGACCACAAAGCGAATATCTTACAACTTACAAAATCTTATAAACATATATATAACTAGCTGACCCAGCGAACTTCGAACCGCCCTAAAAAAATAGGGGTTGTCCAGCGGACAAAATTGTGAATCTAAACCATTCTCAGATCCCCTTGAACACACACAAAAAATTTCATCAAAATCGGTCCAGTCGTTTAAGAGAAGTTCAGTGACATACACACTCACAGAAGAATTATATATATAAAGATATTTTTTATTATTTCATTAGGTACTTTTATAAATAATGTATGTCTTTTTAATAGAAGATAGCATAATGTAAGTAAATAAGTACTAACAGTGAGGTTGAGAACCATTATCGTGGACGCCCATTTTCATTTCATGGACCCCCAAATTTTTTTTTCGCTGACGTAGGTAGACCCCTCGCCGGTCGTCATAGACCCCTAGGAGTCGATATAGACCACTTTGGGAATCACTGCTCTAGAGGCACTCGCTAATTCTCGGCTTGAGGTCTACCTAGGATCTCGCTGTATCCAAACCGGGTGATGCTGTAAAGGTCATCTACGAGCAACAGGCAAACTGCGCATGGGTACGTCTGGAGAGTTAAGCGGCGCAACCCACCTCGTTTCCCCCCAAGATATCTTAATTTTTACTTTGCGCAATGAGGGCTATCGCGTATGAATCCGCCGCTAGAGGCGCTAGTGTAGCGTGAGGTCTCCGAAATGTCAAAGGTTATTGCTTGTTGGTTGACTACGCGGGTTTATTTCTAATTAAAATAATGTTGTGAATAATTGGTAACAATTCGGCTTAATTATGGCAAATATGAGTTATGTGGCAAAAAATGTCAGTTATTAAAAATTTGAGCTTAGAAAAATTATTATGTTCCCATTTTTTCCGAATAAAACGGAACTGCGCGTCACTGTGGCATGGCCTATTATGTTTAGGATATGGTTCTTTTGTGTTAAAATACGATCTAAATGTAACCTTTGATTTCATGTGCGTATTAATAAACTTTAAAACATAAATAAACAATTTAGGACCTCACTCAACAGTGGCGCCATCTGGTGAGGCAGAAAACGGTAGCCCTCATTACGGTCAGCGCTAGAGTTCCGTGCCGCGACTTATAAAGAGTTGTAATTATTGATCGATACATTATGTTGTAACGCACAAAGCGTCACTCTTATACCACCGCGTCTGCTTAAAGCAATGACTGCGGACATCACATTGATACCAAACAAGCCGAATCGTGTGCAACGTTATGTCGTACTTATGTGGTATTATATAATAAATGTTTTTTAATCTCTTTGGTTCGTTTTCATTTATTTTTTCTTTCCATTTGGTTAGTTTTTCGTAGTATGATGAATTTTTCATTGCTTTCCTTTGATTCCCGATTGTTTTGGACCGACTGTTTGATCTATGTACCTCTTTGTAAACGTATTATCTTTAGGGCCTGCGCTGCGTTAAGCGAGAGCACGGAGCAGACGTCCGCTCCGCGTGTTTGTTTCATGCTATTTCTTGGAGCAGCGCTGCGTGAGACGGGTCACCCGTCGCAGTGCTGCTCTAAGAAATGACATAAAGACTGCACGCGGAGCTCACCCGCTTAACGCAACACAGGCCCTTATAATGAGCTTTCCTCCTACGACCATCTATTTATGCTGGCGTGTTACCTTCGAATTTAAATTTTTAATTAGTATTACCTATGTATACAATGGGAATAAGCGTCCCGTTACGACTTATAATGTTTAATTACATTTGGAAGACTGCGATTTGTTTGATATTGATATTCATATAGTCTTACGGGAGCGTGTGAAGTAGTTGTAACATGCCCAGAACACATCAGTGTCTAGATGGATAGTCTTAATATTCTTACTAACTAACATTGTCTCGGTAAGTATATATGTGTAATAAAAAATTGTCGATGAATGTATACTGTGTCTTACCCTTGATTGTGAATAATAAAGTCATTTCCCTTAAATCTTGACAGTTTGATTTATAGTTATGATTTTTGAAGTTATACTTCTTTAGGCGCGTTATGAAAAAATGATGAGTGAAATTTTAAGATGCGCGTGCAGCACTGTAACACAAAATTTTAACAGCATGAAGTTGGTCGCTAAAGCGACCAGACTTACCGCACATTAAGAAAATCTACCAACAAAATAGAAATAGAATCTATATTTAGTGGGTGCTAACGACTGCATTGTGAAGGCCTATCAAAAGTATTTATTAATCTGGAACAACGGAACCAAAGCGCGATAATTAATTATTTGCATGCAATTAAAAACTAATTTTAAACGATGCCAAAGAAGGATATCACGCGCCTACATAAGTACACGCACCCATTTTTTTTAAGCATTTAACTGCTAGATGTTTAAATCCAAAGAAAGGTTTACGTTTGTGGGTTACCTACAATGCGAAGAGATGGCGCTGCCTTGCAGCTTAAGGCTAGGAAAATTTCGACGCGGCTAATAGGGCCGTGGTAGCATTATGGTCAGTGCATTCGCCCGGATAGCGAAGGATGCGGGTTTGAGTCCCGTCCGCTGCTTGGTCCGCGTGGATTTTTTTCTAGTAAACCTTTCTTTAGTTTGATTTATATTGAACTAAATCGTAGACCCCGACTGTCTGCTTGGAATAGTAAGGAATATGCACAACGATATTAAATATCCTAGATACACCAACACGAACAAAATCGTGCCCGAAACCTGTCCAAAAGGTACATTGGACGATACACGGAGCGCCGTAAGACGATCGCGTAGTTAGAAACAATATAAGGCATTATTTAAACATTGAAAGTCACCTTTAATGCATCTTGTATAAGGTCTTAATTTAAATTCATGCGTCAGAGTTACGACAATAGGGGTGATGACGGGGTACAGTAAACGAAATTCTATTTAATCCGTCAGTTAGATGATCAAAAAATAATGGATACGTATTTTTTCTTTGGGCAATCAACCAAAAAATGACAAAGTTATAGCGCGTCAAAGTTTGGGAGTAGGAGCTCGTGACGTCACTTTTTAGTGAATTTTAACTTAAACGTGACGTCATGCGACTTTTCAAATGAATATATCTCTGCAATGTTTATATTATGTGAAAACAGAAAAAATACGTGTCCAACACTCAGACCAAATAAAAAGTAAAGACGGAGTCTGCCGATAAAAGTGAAGCCGATAAAACTACGCCTCGCCGTGTACATACACAGTTACACGCACACACATGCAACGAAACTACGCCTTGGCTTCCCAGTCGAGCTATCCCGGCGCGCGGAGTATGACGTAATAATAAATAATAATACATATTTATTAGAGAAAATGCCGAATTGTGTAGTGAAAACGTATAGAAACCAATCTTCCAAGAATAAAAAACAGAATGGAATCACATTTCATACGTAAATAAAGTTATTAACTAATATTTTCAATTAATCAAAATCAAATTTGAGATTGTCGCTTTGTAAACAAAACCTGAACGAAATGCTGCTATGATTATACGTTACAGTTTTACCCTTTTGTTGGGTAGCGTGAAATATAACGTAACGTTACTTTATCAAATACATTGTGTAGCATACTTTTATATTATTCGAATATTGTAATGCATTGATAAACAATTACACGAAACATCTTTATTATCTTTTTTCTTTATGTGTTCGTATAATTTTTTTGGGATGTTATACTTATACTAATGTATAATAAATTATACGTGTTTTTTTAAGATTTCCTAATCGAGATCAAAATCTAAAAGAGAAGTGGATTGCAGTCATTCGTAAGAGTAGAAATGAACCATTGTGGCCACCAGCTTCCCGCAGCGGGGTTTGTTCAACTCATTTTCAGAGCGACGATTTGTACTACACAACAAAAGGGTTACGTCGTGTAAAACAAAATGCATATCCAAACGTATTTTTTTTACTTAAAAAGTTTGCTTAACTTAATATGGTTAAGTACTTAGATTAATTTATATTTTAAAGATTCCAATAATTCTTCAGTCGTGCAGACGGTTAAAACACAAAATTACACCAATTTTATTTCACAATATTCACTATGAACGAATTAAAGAATAATTAAAATATGACGCTAACCGCACTCCATTAAAACCCCGCCAAAAACTCCAAAGGTTAAGCTTTGTTTTTATTATATATTTTTTAACTAAACTTTTATTAGTGTAACAGTTATTAAACTTATAAATCCTAGGAACCCCAGATCTCCAAATACATTTTATGTATTTTTTTAAATGTAGTTGTAGCTAAATAAGCTATGTTACTAGAGTTGGACGTTTAAACGAGAAGCACCTATTTAAGCATGCATTTATATTTCCTTATTATGTTTATTTGCTAACTGCTTATTGTTTGTCCAAGTCCTATCATGTATCATGTTGTGGTAGAACTACTTGCTCCAGTATCCCTATTTTGACGTACTAAGGCGGAGCCTAAAATGACTCACACGCAAGTAAACTTCCGGTTAAAGTGACATTACATTGTGTCGTTTGACGTTTTAATAACAGTCGTGTGACGTCACATACTAGTAAGACGCCATATTGTCCAAATAAACGTCATTGCGGCAACTTGAAAATGGAGTTTTTGATTTGGTTATTTTTACTGAAATACACAACAGAATGATGAATATCGGACTTTTTACGGACTCCATAAACATAAGTAAATAACGTGAGATCGTTTTCTAAAACTTGTCAAGAACCCTATTGGAGGCACTTGAGAGTCCTCCATTAAATTTAATGCTAGTCAATAACGTTAAAATACGTACCATGATAAAGCTATAATTATTGTTAATTGTAGACTGTGGGGTAAATGTAAATATATGGTAATTTAACCTTGCCAGAATTTAATCCATATTAGTGTTGCCGATCGATAGTCGACTATCGAGGATTAATCGATAGTCTATCGATAGCCGACCAATCGTATGACAATCGATCGGCTTATCGATAGTATCGATACTATCGATAGCACAGAACAAGCCAATACTATCGGATGAGTGAAATACTATCGATACTATCGATAGTATTGTAGGTCGGTAATAACAAATTATCGATAGTATCGATACTGTCGATTTTATTTGCAACTATACTATCGATAGTTTAACAATTTGGAATAGCATTGTTTACAATTTTCAGGTATTATAGTCAATCACAATCAACTATTAGAATTAGCACAGCTCGATAGAAATGTTTATAAAAATATATATATCGGCCTCTAATAGTCCTCAACTACAATACTGTTAAAACATACCTAATACTATTGCAAATTGGTAGACTATCGATAGTCTAAAAAAATCGCTAGTATCGATACTATCGATAGTATTGTTGCAGATAAAATCAACGGTATCGATAGTATCGATACTATCAATAGTTTGTTATTAACGAACTACAATAGTATCGATAGTATCGATAATATTGCACTCATTCGATAGTATTGCCTTGTTCTGTGCTATCGATAGTTTCGATACTATCGATTGTATCGATTCTATCGATAGACCTATCGATAGGGTACATGATTTTCGATGTAAACTGTCGATAGTTTTCATATCGATAGTTCGGCAACACTAATCCATATTAATAAGGGTGGTTTTTGAATAACACACATGTGCAGTTCCTTAATCCTTCACTTTCGTGACCCTACTCCCAAACTTTGACCCGCTATCACTTTGTCATTTATTGGTTGATTGCCCGAAGAAAAAATACGTGTCCATTATTTTTTGATCATCTAACTGACGGACTAAATAGAATTTCGTTTACTGTACCCCGTCATCACCCCTATTGTGGTATTTTTCGCAGGGCTTGTTTACCGGTTAATTTTCAAACCTAAATCAGTGTAGAGTACATTCGGAGCGTTTTATTTAGGTTTGTCTCTACCTTAACCCTAAAAAAAACGGTTTTCTTAAAAAGCGAAATCAAATAGGTTTTGAATCAATTTAGCGGTTTTTAAAGGGTTTCAATCCGCTCTTACTGACGGCATCGATAGTAAATGAATAACTTGAATATCTAGACGCTAGCAAATGTGTCAATAAATGCATCAATCTCTGAGCATTACCAAGTTGTGACTTGATTAGTTCAAACAAAACAAACTTCAAGCGATGCTGACGCGTGCACGTGTCGCTCTGGATTAAACCGGTTTATTAAGGTTTTAGGTACCGCTTTCATTACGGATGCGCGCCGAACGAAACCTTTACTAAAAACCGGTATTAACCTTTATTTACCGGTATTTTCGAAACCGGTTTCAAGTCCTGATTTTTCATATTCTGAGAGAGAAATTCACATATATTAACAACGCCAGCTTTATATTGAATTCGGTATGCGTTCTGCTGCCAAGCTTGTGTTTTTGCTTTCGCTAGCTTTATTCTGCAAATGGCGTTCGCATGGGACTAAGAAAAACAGAGGTTTTCATAAATACGATTTATTTGCATACTACTTACAACTTAAAAAAAAGACAAGTATAGCAGGCAACATATCAAGCGTAACACTATGTCTGTGAAAGTATTCCTTACAGCGAATCACTAGTATATTGACTAACGCATTGCAGTAAAAAAAAATTAACAAAGAAACTTATTTCGTTAATAAAAATAAATTGTTTGTTCCGACCACACATCTGAAATGGAACTTCTTTTCTTAAATAAGCTAGCATTTGGCGGTGCATAAGGCATAGAGGAATGGAGCATGGAGCAGCGCACGTATCACTCATATACAGGATGTTACAAAAATACAAATAAAGCTTGAAGGGCGTTGAAGTTTATCATATAAGGAGTCTTCTCTTATCTTTTTTTTAATATTTGCATGAAGATTAAACTTTTTATAAAATCAGTTATTTTTAATGATTAATAAAAATATCGATCATTTTAAAACACGTCACTAGTTCAAGAATCATTAAAAATAACTGTTTCTATAAAAAGTTAAAACTTCATGCAAATATTTTAAGAAAATTAGAACAGACTCTTTATACGATGTACTTCAACGCCCTTCGAGCTTTATTTTATTTTTGTAACAGCCTGTATATGTATATACATATAAGTGAGTGATACGTATATGTATATATTGCCGCGGGTGAGGCTCGTAGCGTTACCCTCCAACTTTCATGCTCATCGGGAAGAGCTGCGCACGCATCCCACACACACAAATATATATATATATATATATATATATATATATATATATATATATATAGACATGTGACGCATTTCCGTTTCATCTTTTCCATAGGATTATTCCACTTACACACCTTCCGGAAAGAAGTATTACTTCAAAAATATACTATTTAGTCTTGAAATCAAATAAACCATATAACTCAATAATAATGATAAATGCACCATAAATGTATAGTTGTTACAAAAATATGTATTACACCCATTCATTGACATATGGGTTTATTTACTCAACAATTTTGATTCAGTAAAATTTAAATCCAACATTCAGTTATAACATAATTATCAAGAAAGTTAACTTTAAATAAAACATCAACAATTAAGAATGATAAGGGTGGAAATTTAATTTAAGCCGCGACACAGAATCGAAATTTAACAAATTTTATTTTATATCCAAACAGGCATAATAGGGTATTTGACAGTATTAAAAATAAAGTGCCAATTGTTAACATCTATGTTTAGAATGAATATTGGCAGGATTTTTTACTATTTTTACAAAAAAAATATTCATAATTTTACTAAAAACTAACGAAAAAGATAATAGTTTTCTTATCTATTGTCACGTGACAAAAAACGCTTGTGATTGGCGGAGCCTAAAATGACGTCACACGCAAGTAAACTTCCGGTTAAAGTGACATTACATTGTATCGTTTGACGTTTTAATAACAGTCGTATGACGTCACATACTAGTAAGACGCCATATTGTCCAGAGAAACGTTTTCGCGGCAACTTGAAAATGAAGATTTTGATATGATTATTTTTACTGAAATCACACCAGAATGATGAATATCCACTTTTTACGGACTCCATAAACATTAGTGAATAACGTGAGATTGTTTTCTAAAACTTGTGAAATACCCTATTACACCTATTAATTTACCATATATTCATAAACTCATTTATTTGCATACATTAAACAATCATAATAGCACAAAATCCTTATAGATTTATCTGTGCTGCAGAGTCGCTCCACAGCCAGTTACGCCAAATAACTTGCCTGGTTTTCTAAATAATATTTATTTTACAATTTTAACAAAAACAAGATTGAGAATCTTATTTCAAGTAATATAATGCTCAAATTCAGTTGGGGAAATTTGTCAGTTTAGTATAATGGCTCGATGTATGTACATATAATATATACACTGTATTTTATTATCGAAATTTAGCTAACGCTTAAAGATTTTTATTAGAATAAACAAATTGTTTTAGATTTCATGCTCGAATCGAATTCTCTGAACCGAAGCTGTTCAGACGAATGCACTAACCATTTTGATTAGATTTTAGAGGATTTTAGAAAGAAAAATAAATAACAAGTAGAAATTTAATTGACTATATAAGTACTTATTGTATTTTATAAGGTTATTTTCACATTAAAAATAAAAACAAATACTAGAAGAGAATTCACACGCCCTCTAAGGCTTTTTAATATAACGTTAGGAGCATTAACTCCGTTAACGAAGATAACATTTCTAGTAAAAATTTACTAAAACAAGTTTAAATTTAGCCTCAGTTTACAGAACATAAGGCACGATGGATCGCACGCAACACGAAATGCGTGGCACCTAAACAAATATGAAGTCAAAAGCAAATATCAATTCCCACCAGTACAATACAACGCATTGTGTTGTTAACACGCCCCGTGAACATAAAGTTTTTAAACTAAAAAATAAAAACAGTGCCATCTTGTTCGAACATTGTAAAAACTGTTCGCAAAGGCAAAATAGTTCTTTAATTTTGACTTTCATGGTTTCAACTGCCTTTTGTTCTGTAATCCGTACCCTAGCACGAACCAATATCGAATTCGAATAGTTTGCGAGTGCGAGATGTCATCGTCCAACATAAACAGCATTTTAGTTCTCGTTACGTCCGTTAAGGCGTTGCTGTTCAAATTTCCATACAAAATTTGACAATGACACTTTGACAACCACAATCGAATTCGTAACGTTTGCGAGTCCGAAATGTCATTGTCAAATGTGTACTGATTTTTAGTTCTCTTAACGTCCGTTAAGACGTTGCTGATCAAATTTCCATACAAAATTTGACAATGACACTTTGACAACCACAATCGAATTCGTAACGTTTGCGAGTCCGAAATGTCATTGTCAAATGTGTACTGATTTTTAGTTCTCTTAACGTCCGTTAAGACGTTGCTGTTCAAATTTCCATACAAAATTTGACAATGACACTTTGACAACCACAATCGAATTCGTAACGTTTGCGAGTCCGAAATGTCATTGTCAAATGTGTACTGATTTTTAGTTCTCTTAACGTCCGTTAAGGCGTTGCTGTTCAAATTTCCATACAAAATTTGACAACGACACTTCGTACTCGCAAGCTATTCGAATTCGGTACTGGTTCTCGTTCGTGCTAGGGGTACTGAGCATTTAGCAGTTGCGAAACTAACTCACCTTTATGCAAACCGTCTGTAGAGAACAAATTCGCTTAGCAAAGCGTCACGCTGTAATGTGCTGCCATCTATCGTCTACTAGTTTTGTTGCGCCTGAGGTTTCGCCGAGGCAGCGCCAATTTCGCTCGGCTCTTGTTCTGTGGCCGCTTTCTCTAAGTTCCTGAGACTATTTTCGAACTCAATGGGGTCTATTAACTTCTTCCGGGGGAATGGTGGGGGGCCCAATATGGCTTCCACTTGTTGATAGTTGAGCGTCTCCTTCTTCAAAAGTTCTTCGGATAGCTGCGAAAAATGAATGGATACCTTATTGGAAATTAATGAGAGAGAGAAGATTTTTGAAGTGAAACTTCTTTATCGGCGTTGGAAAAAAATTTACCGTCACATTTTTCGGTTACGCGTCACATTTTTCCGTTACGCGCCATCTTTTTTTATATTAATAGTTGATAGATGAATGATCACACTGTCGCCGGCGAGAACTCTCTCTACTCGTTTGTAGCTGAGTGACAATAGTTATTAAAGATAAGACTCGCTCAGCCAAACTCGCATAGCGATACTCGCTCAGCGATTCTCGCTCAGTGATACTAGCTCGGTTAAGCTGGCTTGGCTGTCAAAAGCCGTGCGCGTGCATTTTAACTCAGGACTGCCAATTCGTTTCTAGTTTCTACTCGCTTATCGTTCATCGTCGGAGGTGGAACATGTGCCTTAGATTACTGAGCCGTGTAATCATAACAGTTTCATAGGCAGTAATTTGTATTCATGTCTATGATAATAAAATCCTTTTGTTTAAACTTTATCTAATTTAACTTTATTTAACCAATTTCTGGAAAGTTGCATGTAGATCATTTTTCGAAAAATAAGGTCATAAAGAAGTTTCACTTCTTACGTGTGTACACTAGTACACGCACACATTTTTTTTTGTGAGTGCGTGTGTATGTGTGTGTGAGTTCTTTTGTTTTGTTATGTGAGTTGTCAGAATTATCGGAGGTAGAGCTTTGAAAATTCAAATATTTGATTATTAGTATTCAAATCTAAAGAAAATATAACTAGAAAAAAATCGACGCGGACCAGGCAGCAGACGGAACTCGAACCCGCACCCTACGCAATCAGGGCCCTGACGGCCGCGTCGAAATTCTTCTAGCCATTCTTAAGCTAGGTAACATAATTGGTCAGTGCATTCGCCCGGATTGCGAAGGGTGCGCGTTCGAGTCCCGTCTGCTGCCTGGTCCGCGTGGATTTTTTCCTAGGTATATTTTTTTAGATTTAAACATCAAGCAGTTACATTTTAAAAAATAAAAATTATAACTATTATTATTCATTTAATCATTTAATTGAAAAGTATCTGTATAATTTATGACGATGCTGTATTTAATATTCACAATTATAAAAAAATAAATTGAAGACCACTCACAGCAGCTATTTATTTCAATATGAAAGAAAGTTTGTACTGGGGAACTTAAATAACGTGAATGAAACATTTTTTTAAACGGGTTTTATATGCGTTTTTAGTACTTTTTTACAGAACTTGTTGAGAAACGTCAAGTTGTGAAATTAAAAGTACTCATTAAAAATGCATTTTAAGCCCGATTAAAAACTTGTTTCATCTAACGAGTGGTGTTCGTGACACTTTGAGTATACAATTATATTACAACTAGCAAACCAGTGAACCAAATGTTTTTTTTCAATTTTATAGTTAATATTATATGTAGTATATAGGAAGCGGCATTAGATAGGTACAATATTACTGTTATGAAAAATGACTAATACCCATCAAATAACAAATTACAAGAAACACTATGTCCATGCATTACGATCATTTAGATAATCATCAACTTTATAATAGCCCTTATTCATAAGAGTATTTTTGATCTGAGATTTAAATTTAGTCAGTGGAAGCTCAATCATGACGTCACATAGTATTGCTTTAAAGGTCTAAACAGCTTATCACTGCACTAGGTAAATATACATGAAGCCAGCAAAATGTACGTTCAATTATGACCCTTAGTAGACATGTAGCGAGACAACATGACATCACGCCGTAGTGCTGAGGTTAGGGATGTCGAAAGTTGAAAAAGAAATCGATATATCGATACATCGATCTTTTGAAAAATATCAATATCGGCTTCGATATATCGCGATAAAAACATCGATATATCGGACCAATTTTCCCAAAAATATCGTACAGTATCTCACGAAATATGACACGCGGAATAATAATGGAACGAAAATTATCTCCCTAAAAATAGACCCTATTTTCGAATGATGAAAATGATTGCAGGGCCTCTTTCGTAAACAAGAGTAGACAGTCACGCACTTCACAGAATATAATGGAAATCAGCACAACAAATTCACCAGCGAAACAGGTTTACAAATAATAGACAATACTAAGTATAGTACATTATAGATATTATGTTGAATATCATTAATCTGAGATCCAGTTACGATTTTTCCAGATACGAATTTAGTTAGATCGGGATATGCCGCTAATAATTAAAAAAATATCATTTTTGATACGAATTTCGTTACTGGTTATTTTGTATCGATGTATCGATATATCGAATCAAAATATATCGGCAAAAAATATCGATATATCGAACAAAAAATATCGATATATCGATACGTCGATATATTTTCAACAAGCCTAGCTGAGGTATTGCTGGAATTAGACATACGTCGATGAACTTAATAAAAATATAAATGTTATCAGGGCCCTATTTCATAAAAGTAATATCTTGGTATTTTTCACTTTATTGTAGTAAACTAGCAAACCAGTGAACCAAATGTTCACCAAAACCTGATTTAAAAAAAAAAACAAAAAAAAAATGTATTTAATTAATTGAGAACTTCGGAGATTTTGTGTGGTTTCGTTTGAAATTCGTGATTTCTCGAAAACCGGAAGTGCTACGTTACTGAAATCCGGTTTGTAGTCTTATCAGACTATTCTTAACTTATAACTAAAATATTCTCTTTATCTATCTCTTACGGTTTGGCCGCTGAAACAGCACCACAGACGGACGGACTTGTCTAATAGATAAGAGATGATTTTGAAAGTCATTTGAATTTACTACAGTAAAGCGCTTACCATCTGCGCCAAAGAGCTCCTACTTTCAATATTTCCTAGGCAGTTACAGTTGTAATGGTGTTCTCCTTTCCAAAAGTTTAATGTTATCAAATAAAACTAGTTTTTACGGGTTAATGCACGAAACTTTATTTATTTATTGACGTTTCGCAGCCTTTTCAGGTCTGCATCGTCAGAATAATGATTTTTTATTTAAAATTGTCGAGCTACCTTCGAAAGACTTATATTGAGCGTCCGGTTATTTCATTGGAAGATTTTAAAAATTTTATTGTCTATGTATGAATTGAACGTTGAATTTATTAGTTAATTTAGTTTTTTTTTTTTTTTTTTTAATGTACATTACTTTTTAATTATATATGTACAGAAATAAATAATATTTAAATACAAATTTCCTAAACCTATTTATAAATAACATCCTATTTACAAAATAAAAAATAAGTCACCCCCATCGCCGCCGTCAGGGATGGTGCCCAATAGGCTGGCAGCATTGCCACGTTGAATGGCAAGGCTGATCCGTTGACCAAGATAGCTGCCAGCCTTTTGATCACCAGTAACTTCGGTGAGTCTCTTTGATATTTCCCTAAAAAAGGAACGAGCACTTGGACCCCATGGGCCCATGGTCTCAACACCAAACGGCACAAATATATAGTTCTCATTGAGAGCTGAATATTTGCGCCGTTTAGAGCATTCAGCAGAGTCCGCCGCCGCACCCGCAGCAAGGGAGGTGCTCTCTGTGTGGCACGGAGCAAGCGTATCCGCGCAAGTTGCGTCCCACACAAGAGGGCGACCCTGCTTCCACGGAATGAGCGTCATTCCGTCAGGTCTCTTGCCATCGTCACGAAAGATGCCGCTAGGCTCAAGGACCGCTGGCACGTTGACTGCGACAAGAGCTCTGCGGATGACGTCATTGATGCAGGCGTGGCGGGAGACTCGGCCAGCGCTCATTTGGCATGAAAGACCATGGTGACCCAACTCACCGACGCGAGCACCGCAACGACAACGGTGGGGATGATTCGTCTTGACACCAAGTCGAAGCGATATTGCCAGAGACAGAGTGCTCTTGTCAAGCAAAGTCCCGATACTGGCTGAAGGTAAAGCTTGCAGCCAGTAGCCAGACTCTGCCTGAAAGACCGCTAGTAGTCGAGCACGCTCAGTGGCGTTTTCAGAAGAAGCTAAAAGGTCACTCTGAAAACGCAAACAGAGCGGCTCGTCCCACTGTCTCTGAGAAGATAGAGAGGTTGGTGGATCCACTCCCGGGCATGCCCTAGACCAAGCGTTTCTAGCCTCTGCAAGGTGAGCCAACTCCACTACACCCAAAGACGGGCATAGTATTTTACTAAAGAGCTCGGCTGTACCATATGCAGAAGATAGAAAAGCGGGAAGGGCAATATGGGAAATATGACGAGTACCTAGACCTCCGAAACGAACAGGGAGAGAGGCCTGCTTCCAAGCGTTATCTGAAAATGAACAGTTTAAAATTTTGGAGAGTGTCTCTCTGAGCGAATTGTCAATAATTGCCAGCTGTCCTGGAAAAAGCCAAAAATGAGTGCTTCGTAAAAAATATATAAATTTTGGGGCGAACGCACAAAAACGAATTAAATATAAAGCCATGTGCGGGTTAATTTTCAACATTTTTTCGGAGGAATGCTGGAATTTAGAAATTTGTTCATTAATAAAAATAGGAATAGCATCATCAAAAATCGGGGAACCTAAGAGACGGAGTGATTTATTATCAAGAATTTTGATATTAGGAGCTAAAGCCGAAAATTTTGTGACAATATGTTTTAACTGTTCAGGTGAAAATTTTGATTCTGGAATAAATAGCTCACATTTTGGAAAATTTAAATCAAGGCCAATACTTTTGAATTTATCGATAATGACGTGAAAATCTGAGAGAACCGTTGAAATATCGCCAGCGATAGTTCCGTCGTCAAGGTACCATACATTAAATTTAGAATTTAGCGAATCAATAATGGGTTGTATAGCCAAACTAAAAATAGCGGGCCCAAGAGGATCGCCTTGCTGGCAGCCAACTGATGAATACAAAAGGTATGAATTTATTATTTAATTAACTTAATAAAGTATTTTATTTAAAATTACTGTCTGTAATTTTGAGTTTATTTATTTGACCCTAACTACCGTAAACTACCACCGGTTCCAATATTGGGAGACCTTCCTGAGAAGAACCGGCGAAACAATGTAATCACTTCGTAACGCCAGTCTGTCTAATAGGGTATTTGACAGTGTTAAAAATAAAGTGCCAATTGAGTCGTATAGTATCAAAGGCGGCAAAGTAGGGCGAACCAAATATTTGGCAAATAAAAAAAAACTGTTTGATACTATACGACTCAATTGTTAGCATCTGTGTTTAGAATGAATATTGGCAGGGGTTGTTACAATTTTTACAAAAAAAATTATTCGTAATCTTACTAAAAACTAACGAGAAAGATAATAGTTTTCTTATCTATTGTCACGTGACCTAAAACGCTTGGGATTGGCGGAGCCTAAAATGACGTCACACGCAAGTAAACTTCCGGTTAAAGTGACATTACATTGTATCGTTTGACGTTTTAATAACAGTCGTGTGACGTCACACACTAGTAAGACGCCATATTGTCCAGAGAAACGCTCTCGGGGCAACTTGAAAATGGAGTTTTTGATTTGGTTATTTTTACTGAAATAAACAACAGAATGATGAATATCTACTTTTTACGGACTCCATAAACATTAGTCAATAACGTGAGATCGTTTTGTAAAACTTCTCCTATACCCTATCCTCGGTCCGGAAACAATTATTAAGAGCCCTTTCACATCTTTTGCAATAAATCGCAATTTTTGAGCGCCTCGTTTGCCCCCTTAGAAAAGATTTTGACTACTTCCAATAGAAGTAAACAGTCGATTTGTTCTTCCTATTGAAAATTAATGTAGAATATTTTCAAATACTATTTCCATTTTTTTGTACTGATCGTTCTACCGCAGCTAGTTTACGGAAAAAACGATAATATGCACAACTTAAAACGCCTTAATCTCACAATAATGTTCAATAAATTAGATCAAATATAATTACTACGACACCAGAAATATGTTTTTGTTGCAACATAATGTATTAGAATCTTGATTTTCCATCTCATTAATTATTAAAAAAAACATCTAACCTTCGTGAGTTTCCCCAAAAAATAACGCAGGTTTACCTCGTATTTTGATATTGAATTAAATAGAATTACTATCAAAAACTGTCATAAAACTAATCTACAATCATTGAACTACTGAAATATGTATATAATTTTATAATAATTTCATTAATTATTATTTTATAAGACTCTGAACATCAGGCGTAAAATGCAATATATAGTAGTGCAAATCTAGACGCCGTTCAGTACGGCGCCAGCGCCTTTGGAGGTCGGACCTGTGTCGCTTTGTACCGCACGTGTTCCGAGCGATGCTACGAGTGCATTCATCGTAAAACTGGCTGGATATACTACGACCGCAACAGTTTAATCGTTGACTGTATGTAAGTTTCCACAACCGTATTAAATTTTATTATTATAAGTACCTACCTAGTTATTAATTATCGTTGCTTCAACTAATATTTTTGTTATAAGCTTTTACAATGGAGCGTAAAATTCCTGCTTACCATTGTGTCAAAAAAAGAAAACGAAAGAATGATGCAGCCATAAAGAAAGCTTGTGAAGCAAGGTGAATATGCTTATAACATTTGGTTTTTTATTTTTGTGGTGTCAATGGGTGTTTTAATTGTATAAAAATGGTGATTTGTCCGGACTTTTCAAGTATCATTGGTATAAAATTGTAATCAGTCAAGGGTACTGTACTCAAATGGCCAACGATTTTAACTTACTGACTTAATGGGTATGTCAATCTATCCTTATGTCTATAAAAAAAGCTAGAGTGCGGTAAAATTTTGCATTTCGATCAAGTAAACAAGTATAAGCTCGTGGGCCGCCAAAGTACATATTGGCCCAACATAATAATATATTTAGAATAGAAATCCACAGTTCTATGTATTATAGATGGAAACAAAATTTTAATGGCAACCCCGAAAATATTGAAACTATACCGACCATAAGTTCAATGGATTCGATTGCAACGGAAACTGTAAGTTTTTCATGTTGTTATTGGAAGTAGACAATGAAAAGAGAAATTGAAATTATAATAATAAATTTAATTATATAGGAAAAAAATGCTGTTGGATTGGAAATCGAAGCCGAGGAACAAAGGGAAGCGTCAAACTCTAATTTAAATATTTTATTTGTTTTATACTGACTTAATGGATATTTCACTACACTAGGTACATGGTTTACAATGTTAGCAGTTTGGTTTTTTGTTTTAAACTTAAACTAATGGGATGCATTTCTAGAGCAAAAAAGTTTATATTTAATATTTTATATTTAAACTTCTTTGCTCCATAAGTTCAATTGACAGTAACTTGCTGATTTACGTACCATATCTGTGTCTGGATTGGAAATGTATTTCCAGTATTGCCTATATCTGTTTATATGCGTAGATAGTCGATAAAAGCAGTATTGTAGTTAATTAGATAATCTGTTTTCAGGAGGAGTATATGGTTGATGGAGGACGTGTAATGATACCAGGACATTTTTCACCAGACTGGGTGTTGGACCGTCAAATGTCAACATATCAATATCACCTCAGCTGAAATAAGAACTTATAGAATTGGCAATGAGCGAGGAAATTTCAGATGTTTGTTATTATAAGTATTTTGTTTATTATCGTCATACTTTTATTAAAATTAAATGTATTGTGGCCCTTTGTCACCGTAATAAACCACAAAGAATAATATATTATTATAGATAAATATAATATAACCTTCATTGTAATTTACGAAAAACAAAACATCAATCATCAGTTTCAAAAAGAGACAATCATTGTACGTGATACGTTATACTACCAGACTGCTTCCGGTTATGATAGCATCAGTGATGATAATCTTTGATAACACTGATGAGTAATTAATTGTATAGAGAATAGCAGATTTTATTGAATGTGCTTTACAGCAGCTAGTGATGGAGGAGGTGTGAACTTTCCCAGCTCCGTTTTCACATTATTTATCCTGAAATTACCATACGAGAACTCGCAGCAAAAATTTCATGAGTTAGGTGTGTAAGAGATGAGTTCCTATGAAAGTTAAATGCTTCTGATGGGTTTTGTTTAAATGAATGGAAATTACACGAATACAAAAAAACATGCTTTTTATTTTTTTATCAAATACTCTTACAGATATATTGAAAATACAGAGTGCGAAAACTTTTTTATTAAATGAACTACGAAGGCAAAGACAAACCTGCACTTAGTACAGTTTTACTGAGATATTTGATTATTACCAAACATCAATCATCATTAAAAAAGTCAATACTAAAAATACAAGTATATAAAATATTATTTCTCATTGCCACTCGAAAAAGGGATTTCATTCAGCGATAACAGTGAACAAACTTTTCATTTAATTACTTAGTGAATAAAAAAAATTTGATCAAACAGAAGTTATGCAAATCATACATATAAAGTTACAATAATTAGTAATAATCATAATTAATCTTTATTGTCATTTCCAAAACGCAGCCAATGGGTACTATAAATATATTATTTATTTTCTCACAATAGTAAAAAAACTTAATCCTTGTATCCTTTGCTCCACTCAGGATTCCTATGTAGAATCGTTCGTTGCTACAGTAGGGATCCATCTTAGCACTTTAAATTAACTTTATTTTATATTTGCATTTATTGTATAATCAATAATTGCATATTAAAGTATCAATTTGGTAAAGCGCGCTATACTGAACTTCGGCCGCGTTGATGTCTCGCTCGTGCGACTCGGACACGCTCGCGGTCATATTTACCTAAACTAAGGCGGCGCAATTTTGTAAAAGGGCTGTTAAGGTGCTGCCCATTGGGTTCTAGGTGTTTTGTGGAGACTTGATTCGATGAAGGAATTGTGATATCTACGGACGATGCCTGTGTAATCTGCAGTCTGGAAACAATGACCATATTTTGAAAGATAACGGAAATTCGCCGGCTGTACCCGATCGACGCTTTCTACCTGACGCCTGAAGTTTCCTGAGGAGATGGACTTCCACTAGATTCGGAGCGAATCCCACAAGGCCAGTGACCTTGCCTGGGGCAAGTAAAGGATTTGTTTTCTACGAATAAATCTTGTATTCCGAACCCCCCTAACAAGAGGTCATCCATAAAGTACGTCACACTAATTTCATGTGTGTGTGTGTGTGTGTGTGTGTGTGTGTGTGTGTGTCCCCTCCCTAGTGTGACGTCACATATTTTGCATCTAGAATTAGTAAATTGAAACAGCATGTCCGAAAACCTGTTCCAACATAACAAATTAAAACTGATTTGAAAAATGTTTTGATAAAGGTCAAAATTATTAGATTTTGTAATGTGACGTTACAAAACTTAGGACCCCCTCCCATCCCTTGTCAAACAATGTCACATTTCTTCGACCCCCTTCCTCTCCCTTAACGTATGGCGTACTTTATAGATTACTCCCAACGATATTAAATACCCTAGACCTACACCATGTGCGCTCAAAATGTGTCCCTATCAAGAAGTGCTTGAGCTCCTCTCAAGTTTTTGTCCGTTACAAAGTCAAGATGCCACAGAGCTCCGTGAAAAAATGCGAAGAAAATTCTTATGGTACGAAAAGTGTCGTTTTTTCGGCAGATATCTGTTTGTTATATAAACGCACTTGAAGCAAATTTTGTACTCACTAATACTTACTATTAATTTATCTTATATATAAAATTCTCGTGTCACAATGTTAGTTACCACACTCCTCCGAAACGGCCTGACCGATTTTTATGAAATTTTATATGCATTATTCCATGGGTCTGAGAATCGGCTACTATCTATTTTTCATATCCTTAAGTGATAATGGTTTTTCACCTGTAACGTAATGTTCTGAAACCTACAATGCGCCTTCGCGCCAAAATTCAAACTATTGAGTATTGTAACGTAGTGTTCTCATATGGGTTAGGAGGAATGTTATCCCAGGAAATCAGAAAGAACACTACGTTACACACCCCTAAAACTTTTATGGACAATTTTTTTTTATAATGTGGTATTAAAAAATACATACAACCCTAAATTTTCTCTTCTACCACCTGCCCATATTTTATGGCGGTACGAAGTTCCCCAGCTAGTTTAATATAAAATATTTGTGACATTAAAATGCATGGTCGGTAATACGTCCCCGTATAGCCGTCTCTTTTCCTCGCGGTCCGGACTTCCTATATTGCTAACAGCGCATTCAGAATTGCGCGTAGAATCAAAGAAATAAGGTTTACATTCTTCCGCATATAGCAATAAGACGTAAAATTTTACGAGCTTGCATTTCGAACTGTCGTTGTCGACGCATGCGTTTTAATAACGACCTTATACAGTTTGCATTAAAAGTGACTTTCAATGTTTAAATAACGCCTTATATGGTTTTTGACCACGCGATCATCTTACGGAGCTCCGTGGATCGTACAATGTACCTTTTGGACACGTTTCGGCCACGATTTTGTTCGTATTGTTGTATCTATGGTATTTAATATCGTTGATGACCGCAACAATAGACAAGAAATCTGCAAAATTTGGCGACTAGGGGCGCTGTAATCGCTTGACCCAAAACTTCTATCAAATACATACATATTTATTATAGCTTATATTCATTTTTAAGCTTTTTATTAAACAAATTACAAATTCCGCGTTGTGCAGTTCCTGGTTGTAGTGAGAATACTGCATACTCCAGCATAATAATAGAAAGAGTACCTTTCTACTAGATTAGCTTTTTTTGCGTTGCTTCACCTTTTCAACTCTGTTTTTAGCTGTATTACAGACCATGTTGAATACATTTTCAATACTTATTTTATATTTTTCACAACAAAAGAGCATGTTTAAAATATGACAGATGCAATATTCGGCTGCGGTTAGGGTCAAGCGTTTACAGCGCCATCTATGTCAAGCTTTGCGTATACTTCTCTATTATCTGCTCCTTGATTTAAGATGAAAACGTAGATAGTCAAACAACTTACAGCATTTAGTTTGTCCCTGTTGGTCCTCAATATGTCTTCGGTCCTATAGTAGGCGTCAGCGATGATCTTCCTTGCCTCCAAATCGATCAGATTCTTCAAGGTCCTGCTGAACGGAGATTTTCCGCGCTCCTTTAGATCAGGGAACGAAAGGAGACCCACTTTACTAGACATGCCGTATACGCGAACCTGAAACAGTAATATATACTACTAGCTGACCCGGCGAACTTCGTACCGCCTTAGCGTAGCTTTGATGCACTACTTTATTTTGTATAGCTGACCTATCTTATGTATGAGTACCTATTCAATTTGAACTGGAATCGATGTGGTGTCACAGATTACCACAGATTTTTTGTTTTAAATTGAATGACGTTGACATTCGTTACGTTATATTTTTCAATCTTTCTGAGAGATTTTCTTTATATTTTTTTCCGTAAGAACCTTGTACAGAGTATTAGAAAACTACAAAAAAAAATCAGCCAAATTGGTCTAGCCGTTTTCATGTTATGTCGTGACAACGGAAAACGGGTTTCATTTTTATATATATAGATAGATTAAAAGAATTCTTAATAATAAAGCCTTTTATAATAATAAATAAATATTTCATTTTATTTGACGACCTCCGTGGTCGAGTGGTTTGTACGCCGGGTTTCATGGTGTCGCCGACTCGAGAGGTAACGGGTTCGAATCCTGATGGGGGCAGATGTTTGTGTGATGAATTTGCATTTGCAAACAAGCATTTGTGCTCCAGTCATGGATGTTTAATATGTATTTCTATATAAATATATGTGTACAGTATATGTATTCTATCCGTTACTCCTAGTATCCCATAACACAAGCCTTACAGTGCTTACTTTGGGGCTGGGCTAATTGGTGTGAGTGTTGGAAATATTTATTTATTCCAACACCACACCAATTAGCCTAGCCCCAAAGTAAGCACTGTAAGGCTTGTGTTATGGGATACTAGGGTAACGGATAGAATACATAATAATATACTGTACATATAAATATAAATAAATAAATATTTCCAACACTCACACCAATTAGCCTAGCCCCAAAGTAAGCACTGTAAGGTTTGTGTCATGGGATACATATACTGTACATATATAAGTATATTTCTATAAGTATAATACATATAGAAACACACATGACTGGAGTACAAATGCTCGTATTCATCACACTAACATCTACCCTCACCGGGATTCGAACCCGGGACCTCTCGAGACGATAACACTAGGAAACCCGGCGTACAAACCACTCGGCCACGGAGGTCGTCAATATAATTATATAATAAGGTGTCTAGTTATATTTCAGACAAAAAGGCTTGGGTTTAATTCATATTCATTTATTTATTTCGGACCATTTTACATCCATATTTTACATGTCATATTAAAATTAAATTAAATTAAATTAGAACAAAAATAAAATAATAATAAATAAAAACAACAATAATAATAATAAATAAAAATAAAAATTAAAAATAAAAATTAAAAATAAAAATTAAAAAATAAAAATTATAAAATGTCACACTATATAAAAGAAAGAGGGGATGCACTGACGTGCAAATGCATCCACCTCCTCAATAAAGGGGAATCCCACCGCTCGACCAACACATTCAGGATGCCGTTACCACACCCTCTCAGACGGCTTAATAAGGATGCACTTCTTTTTCGGACAATGGCATAGAAATCGTCTGCATGCGCCTCAGCGAACATGGTAGATGCACTACAAAATCGGGGCAAACCTAACAGAATCCTGAATGCATTATTGTATTGGACGCGCAGTGCGCCGCACGCCCGCTGCGTGAAGTTCAACCACAGGCTGCACGTGTAAAATGATTGACAGTAAGCTTTAAACAGTGTCACCTTCACTGGTACAGTACAGCGTGCAAACCTGCGGGCCAACATGTTACACCGAACTGACAGCGCCCTGCGCTCCCTCTCAACATCAACATTGTCGCATAGGTCATCAGTCACCCAGTGGCCCAGATACTTAAACTGCTTCACCAAGTTCAGTGGTGAACCATAGAGCGTCACTTGAGGTACAGATGAGTAGGTTTTGGCACCAGCCTTGAAAATCATCAGTTCGCTCTTATTAACATTGTATCTGAGCCCATGGGTATCTGCATATTCCTCACAGATACGCAGGAGTTTTCTTAGGGCCGCAATCGATGGAGACAGTAGCACCGTGTCATCGGCATAACTTACATTGTTAATACTAATCCCGTCTACCGAACAACCAACATTGGTACCACTGAGCTCACCGATCAGCCGGTTTATATAAAGGTTGAAAAGGCGGGGCGAGCTCAGCCCTCCCTGCCGCACACCGCACTCCAACAAATACACATCCGACATTGCGCTTCCCCACCTTACAGTATTCTGCTGATTACTGTACCAATACTTAAACAGTGAAGTTACCTCATGTGGCACGCTTGTTTCATTTCGGAGCTTCTGCCATAATTTGTCATAATTTACAAGATCGAAAGCTTTTGATAAATCCAGGTAACAGGCATACACAGGTGTTTTACGAGCAGTGTAATACTGAACAGTCTGCTTAAGACAGAAAATAGCACTCTCTGTAGACAGGCCGGGCCTAAAGCCAAACTGAGCATCATGCAAGTTAACGTGCTTTGCTAGTTGTTGATCAAGCAGACTGTCCAGTACCTTAGCCACTATTGTTGCCAACGAGATAGGCCTGTAATTGGAAACATTCGCGTGATCACCGGACTTATTTTTCACAATAGGCACAACCACTGTGCGCATTAAATTTTCAGGTAAGTAGCTATGACTTATACACAAATTAAAAAGCATAGAAAGTACTCTTGGTAAGTGTACACCTGCATGTCTCAAGTGCTCAATACTCAGGCCATCGTATCCAGGCGATTTACCTCTCTCCATTTTTGCAATGACATTAACAACATCTTTACTTGAGAATCTAACCGTCAAATCCCCTGAAAAAACCTCGTCGTCGAGCATCTGAGACACGCCCCCGAGCGGTGAGACCACCCTAAAGGACTGTTGGAAAACGCAAGCAATATGGCGGGGCTCACATGAACCACCCACATTCACAGGGAGACTCGACCTCGGGTTTAACTTATTTGTGTTTTTCCAAAAACTGGTGAAATCTTTATTAGCGTGATTTTCCGCAATTATATCCATTTTAATTTGTGTAGCATTATTTTGACAATATTTTAACTTATTTTTAAACATTTTTCTAGAATCAGTCATATTTTGAAATATATTACCAGAAATAGGCCTACCGCAAGCTACCCACTTTTGAAAACAAAGTCGAGCCCGCCTGTGAGCGGCCTTAACATGTTTATTCCACCCAGTGACATATTTATGTTTTTTCTTTCTACGTGACTGGCAGCTATTTTTCGCTGCTTTAGATAATATATTTACAATGTCATTATACAAATTATTTAACAATATAGTATGATCTTTGTTTTTACATATTTTGTCAGCACAACTACTAAGTTCTATAGGAAAGTCAATATTTTTGAGATCAGAATTACACAAACTATGATAATTCGATACCTGATTCGAGTCCCTTATCCCCCATGTCACACCACTTTGAGAAGAATTGTTAGAATTAGATTTTACAATCTTGGGTAGGATAATATTTAAATTACATTCAACTAATAGCGGATAGTGGTCAGACCAGTAGGTATCGTATAATACTGACACATTTAATATTAAGGGACGTGCGGCACTCGTCACTACACAATGATCAAGCCAGCGACGACACCCGTGTGCCCCACTCACAAATGTATAAGTAGTTAAAGGTAATAGTTCCAAGTCCACACAAGACCACAATTGATCGGCACAAAATGCACATAGTTCATTACAAAACAGCTCACCTGGATGTGCGTTGAAATCTCCAAGGATTACTACAGATTCAACACTAGCACTTTCGATAATAGCATTCAACTCACTCAGACACTCGGTGAATTCCGTTAGGTTTTCGTTTTTATCAGTAGGCATGTACACTGACGCCACAATGAAGGACCGATCGCTGAGCACTATTTTGACCGCGACGAGACGATCACTACGACAAGGTATCACCGTCACCGCCGAGAACTTCGCAGATCTCCATAGCAAGGCAACGCCTCCGTAAGGCCTCCCCCGTAGCACTCCAGCACTAGTGTCAACAGCTGACTTGCCCGTAAAGGAAAATGCCGGGTCAATGCTTCCCAGGAACGACACATCCTGAGGTAAAAGCCAGGTTTCTTGCAATGCAATTATGTCTGCCGAAAGACAGAGTCTTCTCACACATTCGATTGACCTTGTGACGTTTTTGCAGTTAAAACTTATTAATTTTGTATTACTACTATCCATTAATTTTATTTATAGATTCAATGTCACGATATGATCTCGTAGTGTTTCTACTAAAATCCACAAAACGGCGATATAAAACGCCATTGGGCCAAAAATCATCTTTGAGAAACATTTCAAGGTCACGTCCCGGAACAAATACTTTGAAGGCATTGTAATTTCTTGATAATTTCATGTTCACCTTTTCCACTTGAGTTTCTAAATTACATTGATTTTTAATGTAATTTTTAATGTCACACTCTGTAGTTTCTTTTGATACATTATACAAATAAATGGGTATATTATTCTCGGCTGCTTTGAAATTAAAATTATTATCAACAATAGCTTTTCCAGACTTTCCTACAAAACGATTTCGTAGTCTCCGTCTTTGCACAAGAATCCAATCTTCGTTTGGAACTTGCGTCTTAAACTGACCCCCCGTAACTACATTCGAAAATAATTTCTTCACACTCTCATCGCTATTCTGTTTGTTTTCATGCGCCCGAATTACAATAGTTCCCGCATCCTCAGTAATATTAGTCATGTCGGCGGCGCACGTCGTCGGGAGTGCGGCGGCGGCGACCGCGACGTGACCCAGCTCACTCGGCATAGCTCGGCCGTCAGCTGACAAGCGGTCGGCTATCGTCGATTCGCTCGCAGTCACAGCCGGTGACCCGTTACACACAAAATGCACGGCTGTTGGTATTTTCGTTTTACCCTCCTCAGAAAAAGTGATACGAGATTTTATAGGGCTCGCAGTGGAATGTTTATTGATTATTTTGTTTTCAGTACAAAGTGGTGACAAGCCCATCGGCCCGCTTTCACACTCAAAACTAGGCAAACATGTAGCACCTCTCGTCATATTTACATTTCTTGAAAAATTGTTCACAATCGATGCGGTCTTAAGCGATTCGATGTCAGACCGAAGTTCTTTTAACTGATCCAATGTTGCACACTCTTTAGAAAAACGGTCCAGATCACTCCTCATTCTAACAATATCTTTCAAAATTCGGGTTACATCGACGTGGTCAAATAGCACGGGAGGTAACTTCTGCAGATCTCGCGCCACAAACACCGGAATTTCTTCAGGGTCCGTCTCCTTCAATAAGCAGACAATGTCATCAATATCTCGCTGCGTTTTTCCAAGACGTTTTCTTATCTTTTTGCGCTTCGAGGTCGTTATGGATTCAAATAGCAAGTTTTTGGCATCCAATATTTCACTCTCCGAAAAAGCACTAACACATATTTGGGTGATACCCGGTTCGTCCATCACATCTATTTTATTACAAATGAAAGCTAAAACTTCATTTATCACCAAATTGCAACTTGTACATTTCACGACATTAGAAGCCATTGTTTATAGCAACGACTCACGCACACACGACCGGACGTCAGCGCAAGCGCCGGGCGACTCGAACTTTAAACTGTTCCAAACGTTCCGGCAGACTTCTTCTATAATAGTGTATTCGACAGTGTTCCAATTGTTGGCATCTGTGTTTAGAATGAATATTGGCAGGGGATTTTACTATTTTTACAAAAAAAAATACTACTTGTCTATTGTCACGTGACCCAAAACGCTTGGGATTGGCGGAGCCTAAAATGACTTCACACGCAAGTAAACTTCCGGTTAAAGTGACATAACATTGTATCGTTTGACGTTTTTATAACAGTCGTGTGACGTCACACACTAGTAAGACGCCATATTGTCCAGAGAAACGATTTCGCGGCAACTTGAAAATGGAGTTTTTGATTTGGTTATCTTTACTGAAATACACAACAGAATTATGAATATCCACTTTTTACGAACTCCATAAACATTAGTCAATAACGTGAGATCGTTTTCTAAAACTTGTCAAATACCCTATTATGTAGAATATGATATGATTTTGTATTGACACCTTAACAATATTTACAAAATATAATATTTTGTAAAATATAATATTTTGTAAATATTGCTACGTAATTATTTAACGCTGTGAAGTTTCTTTCGCCAGTTTTTCTCCACAGCTAAATAAATGTCATTAACTGGTGGTAGGAGAAAAAATATGAACGATGCAAAAGAGTTGTATTGTGCATCCAATATGAATAAATATTTTTTGTCTTTTGACTTTTATAGGTAAGTCATTGTTCAATTTGACGAATCTGTGTCCTAACATTCCTAACTAAAGAAAATATTACTAGAAATAATTCCACGCGGACCAGCCAGAAGAAGTGACTCGAACTAGCACCCTCCGCTATCCAGGCGGATGCACTGACCATAATTGTCCGCATCGAATTTTCTCTAGTATTTCTTGAGCTGCAAGGCAGCGCCATCTCTTCGCATTATAGGAAAACACACAATGTTAAATGAATACCTTTACAAGTATAAAACATTTGAAAGAAGAAATAGCAATGGTAGTTTTATGTTTTTTTTAATTGTAGTTATATGCGGGTTCGAGTCCCGACTGCTGCCTGGTCCGCGTGGATTTCTATTCTAGTAAAATTTTCTTTAGATTTAAACATCTAGCAGTTAAATACTAAAAAAATTAAAAAAGCAAAAATTGCTACATTATTTTTCATACAGTCTAATAGCCTGACTAAAGTATGTTACGCAAACGAATTTTGACCAAAAATACACCTTATTCCCACGCAATAACTCTGACTCATTAATTCACTATCTTTTAAAGCACTAATTAAAAAAATGAAAATAAAAAGTTGAGTCGAAACTTAAGGTTATTTTGAAAGATGGGAATTGTCTGTTGTCTGTGGTTGAAAGGTATTGCACCGAAAAGTCTATTCAAAATTCAAGTATTACCAAAATTCACCAATTACAAAAGTTCCAAAAAGAAAAGAAAATTTAAAAGACAATAGGGTATTTGAAAAGTTTTAGAAAACGATCTCACGTTATAGACGAATGTTTATGGAATCCGTAAAAAGATTAGATATTCATCATTCTGTTGTATATTTCAGTAAAAATAACCAAATCAAAAACTCCATTTTCAAGTTGCCGCGAAAACGTTTCTCTGGACAATATGGCGTCTCACTAGTGTGAGACGTCACACGACTGTTATTAAAACGTCAAACGATACAATGTAATGTCACTTTAACCGGAAGTTTACTTGCGTGTGACGTCATTTTAGGCTGCGCCAATCCCAAGCGTTTTGGGTCATGTGACAATAGATAAGAAAACTATTATCTTTTTCGTTAGTTTTTAGTAAAATTATGAATATGTTTTTTTTGTAAAAATAGTAAAAACCCTTGCCAATATTCATTCTAAACACAGATGCTAACAATTGGCACCTTATTTTTAATACTATCAAATACCCTATTGTCTGTAGTCTGTGAAAGGTATTGCACCGAAAAGTCTATTCAAAATTCAACTATTACCAAAATTCACCAATTACCAAAGTTCCAAAAAGAAAAGAAAATTTAAAAGACAATTATTTAACAAAGAGGTAGGTTAGTCCGACGTTAGACAGTTTAGTGATGGGGATTCACAGAGCGCTATCAATTTAGTGAGCCATTGCGTGGGAATTAGGAGTTAAAGTCCCCAGTTAATGTCCCCACTGCTGGGGCACAGGCCTTCCCTATGGATGGCATAGGGAGATTGGGCCATGACCCACCACGCGGGCCCAGTGCGGATTGGTGGGTGCTAACGACTGCAGATGCAGCCGGGACCAACGGCTTAACGTGCCTTCCGAAGCACGGAGGAGCTCGAGATAGTAATTTTTGGCCACCCATCCAATGACCGACCACTGCGGAAATTGCTTAACTTCAACGATCGCAGCCGAACGCTCTAACCACTTGCGCTATCGAGCTATTCAGTCTAGTCTATACACTAAATAAATATAAATATTTTCAACACTCACACCAATTAGCCTAGCCCCAAAGTAAGCACTGTAAGGCTTGTGTTATGGGATGCTAGGGTAACGGATAGAATACATATAAGAATACAGTACATATATAACTATATTCATGTAGAAATACATATTTAACATCCATAACTGGAGTAAAAATGCTCGTATTCATCACACAAACATCTGCCCCCGCCAGGATTCGAACCCGGGACCTCTCGAGTCGGCGACACCATGAAACCCGGCGTAAAAACCACTCGACCACGGAGGCCCGGAGGTCGGCAAAATATAAAATTTATTGTTAACCTAAATAATGTAATGGAAGGTGACTTCAGAAGTATCTCTGAAGTCATTTTTCAACCTGATGAGTCTGTATATATCAACACAGGGAGAAAAAAGCAGCCCTTGCTGAGTTTCTTGCCGGTTCTTCTCAGTACAAGGTCTCCCACCGTAGTTTTGTGAACTGAATAAATGACTTTTCATTTCATTTCATTTACTTTCGGTCTAAATTCGTTTGCAACAGACTATATGAAATGAAATGAAAAGTCATTTATTCAGTCTAGGCTGTTACAAGCACTTGTGAAGGTCAAGAAGGACGGACGGACTTGTGGGCTTCTATTTTATTTATTTAATATAACTACTAGTATTAAAATATTTAATATATTTATTTACACAAACTAAAAACTAATTTAATTTAAACTTTATATACAAACTATAACTATTTACATAACTTTAATATTTACATCACACTAGATACATTACACGGACACATTAACAATAAGTCAAAATCTTTTATAAGTATTCATCAATAAACTTAATTCACTTCATACGATAAATATGCCGGAGAAACGTAACTCGCATAGTGCAATGGAAACGCGCCGTTTGTTCCAGGGATGTTGCAGATGTCGATATTTTCACATCCGCGGATGCGGATGCGGATGCGGAGTTTAGCAGGCTCACATCCGCGGATGCAGATGCGGATGCGGATGTATAAGATATTATGTAAATAAAGTCTATTAATGAAGAATTAAAACAATGACAACGTAATCACACTGGAAAAATAACGAATTTCGTCATAAAACGATAATTTTTCCTACAATAAAACGTATTACCAGCGTAATATAATAGAATTTACCTTGTGATCTTATGGATATTAGTCTTAAATAATATAAAGTTTTCTTGTAAACTCTTCTTATTTACACACTGTATCACAACAAGATTAAAAATACCTATCTATCTTTATGATACGATAAGTAGTTCACTTTCACTTCACAGCGCAAACAAACACGTAATATTTATTCACTTGCAAGAAACAAATGATGCACTAGCTAGAACAAACAAACGTGTCGAATCTTGTCACCAATTTCTTCGCTCCCATTGGTTATTTTCACGTGCGGCCGGCACGAGTCAATCACCGGCCCCGCCCAATTTCTTTCTTGTCGCTACTTGTATAATATTCGCATCCGCATGAACATTCGCATTGATTAATGCGGATGCGGAAGCAGATGCAGATGTCCAAATCAATGCGGATGTTCCGCATTTGCGGATGCAGATGCGAATGTTCGCAACATCCCTGGCTTTGTTCTACGCGCGTAGGTAGTTTCGCGTATCGTGCGAAAACCACCGCCTTTTTGAATGCGTGAACTCCAGTCAATGTCCGACGTTGATGCGCTCAAATCTGTTTACCAGTTGTTGTTACCGATCTCGTTTGTTCGCTTATAATATTTGTTTCTACGTGTTGTATTGTGTTACCGTATTAGCCTTCTGTGTACATCGTGATAATTGTTACGTGTGATAAATTGTGGGATTCCCGAATACATTGGATTACCAAGAAACTGTATGTATCATTAAACAACACCCGTATATACACACGTTTATATCCACAGACTTGTCTTATAGATAAGAGATATGGCGCGAACAGCTCTCTTTTGCAGAACGAAAATACTTTCTATATTAGCAGCTGATATACCTGCGCGTAGGCGATCTTGGTGACTTTCTCCAGGTCATTCTGTGCTCCGCTAGTGATGGAGTTGAACACTATGGCTTCAGCAGCGCGCCCTCCAAGCGCCATACAGATGCGGTCGAACAACTGAAACGCATCATCATCATCATCATCAGCCTATTAAAGTCCCCACTGCTGGGGCACAGGCCTTCCCTATGGATGGAATAGAGAGATTGGGCCATGACCCACCACGCGGGCCCAGTGCGGATTGGTGGGTGCTAACGACTGCAAATGCAGCCGGGACCAACGGCTTAACGTGCGTTGATAGATCACTATGTCAGTCAGTCACCTTTGAGTTTTATATATGTACTAGCTGACCCAGCGAACTTCGTACCGCCCTAAAAAAATAGGGGTTGTCCAGCGGACAAAATTGTGAATCTAAACTATTCTCAGATCCCCTTGAACACACACAAAAAATTTCATCAAAATCGGTCCAGTCGTTTAAGAGAAGTTCAGTGACATACACACTCACAGAAGAATTATATATATAAAGATATCGATTTTCAGCGTTAACTACTGTTGTCCCTATCGCACTGTATTTGCCAATTATCATCATCATCAGCCTATCAATGTCCCCACTGCTGGGGCGCAGGCCTTCCCTATGGATGGAATAGGGAGATTGGGCCATGACCCACCACACGGGCCCAGTGCGGATTGGTGGGTGCTAACGACTGCAGATGCAGCCGGGACCAACGGCTTAATGTGCCTTCCGAAGCACGGAGGAACTCGAGATAGTAAATTTTTGGTCACCCATCCAATGACCGACACATAACACATACAATATGCCAATGGATCATCCGGCAGTTGCCTGATTGAAGCTCTGAAGTTTAAAGTCCACCACAGACGTAGCTATAATATATATATAAATATATCGAGATATATATTATATTATAGCAAACTACCACAGACGGGAGCTATATTATAATATATATTTTTATATATATTGGCAGGCGTTCGGTGAAAAATGGAACATTCAGTCTCATAAAAATCTCTTATCTATTAGACAAGTCCGTCCGTCTGTGGTGCTGTTTCAGCGGCCAAACCGTAAGAGATAGATAAAGAGAATATTTAAGTTATAAGTCAAGAATAGTCTGATAAGACTACAAACCGGATTTGAGTAACGTAGCACTTCCGGTTTTCGAGAAATCAGGAATTTCAAACGAAACCACACAAAATCTCCGGAGTTCTCAATTAATTAAATACATTTTTTTTTTAAATCAGGTTTCGGTGAACATTTGGTTCACTGGTTTGCTAGTAAAAATATATACTAACATGCCAAAATATACCAAGATATATTTGTTGACATATTTTGGTGACGCCATAGAAATATATATTATAGCTGCGTGTGCGGTTACTCGAAAATTTATATTGAAAATATGCTGTAATATGTCTTGCTATGATTCATATTAATATATACTAGCAAACCAGTGAACCAAATGTTCACCCAAAAAAGAAAAAAAAATGTATTTAATTAATTGAGAACTTCGGAGATTTTGTGTGGTTTCGTTTGAAATAGAAATCACGTGATTTCTCGAAAACCGGAAGTGCTACGTTACTCACATCCGGTTTGTAGTCTTATCAGACTATTCTCAACTTATAACTTAAACATTCTCTTTATCTATCTCTTACGGTTTGGCCGCTGAAACAGCACCACGGACGGACGGACGGACTTGTCTATTAGATAAGAGATTATAATAATAATACTGTGGCGGGCTTAAGGTGCCTACACGGTCTGTGCGTAAATCACAATTATTTTGTGGACACAAATAATGTTTCGCTGAACGGCCCATTGAACAGAATGTGTTCATACTTTAACAATATTTGCTCTGATCATGACATGTTTAACTGTAGCTTACTCTCTTTCAAGAATTCTTTGTTAAAAATTGTGCTGAACACTAAAAATTATAAAACTAAAGTTATTCCCCACTCTGCAAAGCCTATATTGATTCAGGTGTATGTGAATTACATTAATACTAGCAAACCAGTGAACCAAATGTTCACCAAAACCTGATTTCTCGAAAACCGGAAGTGCTACGTTACTCACATCCGGTTTGTAGTCTTATCAGACTATTCTCAACTTATAACTTAAACATTCTCTTTATCTATCTCTTACGGTTTGACCGCTGAAACAGCACCACGGACGGACGGACGGACTTGAATCACGTGATTTCTCGAAAACCGGAAGTGCTACGTTACTCACATCCGGTTTGTAGTCTTATCAGACTATTCTCAACTTATAACTTAAACATTCTCTTTATCTATCTCTTACGGTTTGACCGCTGAAACAGCACCACAGACAGATGGACTTGTCTAATAGATAAGAGATTTAACTCTGTTTAATTTTAATTTTTTGTTCGATGTCTATTTATGTATGTAAATGTTGTGCACAATTGTAATTGGGCACAGGCATGCCCATAGTTTTTCATATCTTTTTGTAGGTACTTCTATTGTTTTTTTCTGACTGATGCCTGTTATTGTGCCATTATAAATAAATATAACGGATATAACTTAAATATAACTAGATCGAACTAGAATTCGGCTATCCATTCAGTGGGTAAGCTTTGTTAAACAGAAATCCCAACCAATCCCGTGATCGGCGTGTTGACCGCATTTTTTCGCCCAACTTGATCGCAGTTTGCGCGGAACCACTTTTTCCACCACCACAATCGTTGGCTTTCACATCAAATCTAAGCCTATTATTGTTCCCACTGCTGGGGCACAGGCCTTCCTTATGGATGGAATAGGGAGATTGGGCCGTGACCCACCACGCGGGCCCAGTGCGGATTGGTGGGTGCTAACGTTGGACCAACGGCTTAACGTGCTTTCCGAAGCACGGAGTAGCTTAACGATAGTAAAACTTTGGACACCCATCCATTGACCTATCATCATTCTAATGATTTGATGACCTCCGTGGCCGAGTGGTTTGTACGCCGGGTTTCATGGCTGTCGGCGACTCGAGAGGTCCCGGGTTCAAATCCCGGTGGGGGCAGATGTTTGTGTGATGAATACGAGCATCTGTACTCCAGTCATGGATGTTAAATATGTATTTATATAAATATACTTATATATGTACAGTATGTGTATTCTATCCGTTACCCTAGCATCCCATAACACAAGCCTTATAGTGCTTACTTAGGGGCTATGCTAATTGGTGTGAGTGTCGGAAATATTTATTTATTTATTTAATGATCTTTTAATCTTGTCGTGATTATTTAGAATACTCACCTCTTCCTTAGAATACAGTTTCTGGTCAGACGTAGTGTATTGTGCAAAACCCAGCGCCATATTAGTTCGTGGCACTATAGTGACTTTCAGTAACGCGTCCGTATGTTCTAACAGCCATCCGATGAGCGCATGCCCTGATTCATGATATGCCACTATCTTCTTTTCTGCCGGAGACATAGCATGGCTTCGCTTCTCTGTGCCACCTGAAAAGGTTAAACGAAATGGTTAGTAAAAAATGAATAAAATACTAAATCTAAGGAAAAGTTCTACTAGATAAAATTACACGCGGACCAGGCATCAGGCTCGAAACGGCACCCTCCGGGTCTAAACTTCAAACTATTTTTTTATATTACATATATTCTTAGTTATAGTACATGATCCTGTAAGGGTATTGCAAAATTAAGTTGATTAAAATTATATAATAAATAAGTATTTATAAGTAAAATATTGAATTTAATGCATATTTCATTTTTATTAGCATTTCTTCTCGGTCATTATATTATGTCAATATTTATATTAAATTATTATAATTCAATAGTGAATAGTTTAGATTAAAACAGATAGTTAGTATTTGCTATATTATTGCGTTAAAAATCCATCTAGCAGGGCTTGTTTACCGGTTAACTTTCAAACCTAAAACAGTGTCAAGTACATTAGGAGCGTTTTATTTAGGTTTGGCTCTACCTTAACCTTAAAAAACCGGTTTTCCTTAAAAGCGAAATTAAATAGGTTTCGAATCAATTTAGCGGTTTATAAAGGGTTTCATTTCGCTCTTACTGACGGCGTCGATAATAAATGAATAATTTGCCTCACTAGATGCTAGCAAACGTGTAAATAAATGAATCAATCTCTGAGCATTAACAAGTTGTGACTTGATTAGTTCAAACAAAACAAACTTCAAGCGATGCCGACGCGTGCACGTGTCGCTCTGGATTAAACTGGTTTATTAAGGTTTCAGGTACCGCTTTCATTTCGGACGCGCTCCGAACGAAACCTTTACTAAAAACCGGTATTAACCTTTATTTACCGGTATTTTCGAAACCAATTTCAAGCCCTGTCATCTAGTGAATAGTAAAAAGTGTGTAAAAGTATGATTTTAATAGTTTTAAAATTTATCAAGGTTTTCCTCTTTCTCTACGTATTCTGGTATATTATTATATACTAAAATTGATTTATTATATGGACAATTTTTAAACATTTCTAAAAAATAGTCATCAAACATATTTTAATATTTTTTTAATAACTGTGCATTCATATATTAAATTATTATCTACTTGAAATTTAAATATGTATAATTTATGTACGCCAGCCTAAAGGGGGAAATGAAATTATACTTTATTAAAAGGACATGGTAAAATTTTGTATGAGCGACTGCCCTAGCAATGTATAAATATTGTACTTAGTAATATATAATGCAGAATGGCTGAATATTTATAATTTCTATGAAAAAGGGCTCAGGAACTTTTGATAAAGTCACAATCTTGAAAATTATGAAATCTTCTACGACGTCATTACCTTGCTACATTTGATAAAAGATGTTGCAAATTATTTACAGAGTCATCAATTTCGCATTTTCTTAGAATATTTCTGCACATTTATCTGATTAACACTACTTGAAATTTAAATATGCATCCACAGAATAGAAGCAATATTTAATTAGATTTTTAAAGTTTTTTTTTTACATTAGTCTCTCCTTTTTATTTTATATAGGGAACTCCAACAGTGTATCCTTACACTGTTGACAAATTTAAGAGCCCTTTTACAAAATTGCGGCCCTGCCGTACTGATCGGCGCGTAGGTAGATTTGCACTAGTATATATTGCATTTTACGGGTGATGTTTCGAGTCTTATAAAATAAATTATTAATGAAGTAATTATAAATATATCTACATATTTCAGTAGTTTAATGATGGTAGATTAGTTTTATGAAAGTATTTGATAGTAATTATATTTAATTCAATATCAAAATACGATGTAAACCTGCATTATTTTTTGGGAAAACTCACGGAGGTAAGATGTTTTTTTTTTTAAGATAATTAATGAGATAGAAAATCCAAATTCAAATACATTATGTTACAACAAAAACATATTTCTGATGTCGTAGTAATTAATTTGATCTAATTTATTGAACATTATTTAGAGATTCAGGCGTTTGAAGTTGTGCATATTATCGTTTTTTCTGTAAACTAGCTGCGGTAGAACGATCAGTACAAAAAAAGGAAAATAGTATTTGCAAATATTCTACATTAACTTACAATAGGAAGAATAAATCTACTGTTTACTTCTATTGGAAATAGTCAAAATCTTTTCTAAGGGGGGTAAACGAGGTTCTCAAAAATTACGATTTTTTGCAAAAAATGTGAAAGGGCTCTTAAGTTAAGGTTTTGAAGAAGAATGCCAGAATCTTAATTTGTTATCAAGTTGCTTCTGTGACCCCTGTTCCCGGTAGTCAGTACTACAGTACTACAGCACTACGCACTCACCTACCACCCGTTCGATGGCGTACTCCAGGTCTCCTGCTCTCACTAGGCTCTGCTTATAACGAGCGGCATGCAAAGCTGCCTCGTTGCATACGTTTGCTATGTCTGCGCCGCTAAACCCGGGCGTTAAGTACGCCAGCCTAAAGGGGGAAATGAAATTATACTTTATTGAAAGGACATGGTAAAATTTTGTATGAGCGACTGCCCTAGCAATATAAAAATTTTGTACTTAGTAATATATAATGCAGAATGGCTGAATATTTATAATTTCTATGAAAAAGGGCTCAGGAACTTTTGATAAAGTCACAATCTTGAAAATTATGAAATCTTCTACGACGTCATTACCTTGCTACTTTTGATAAAAGATGTTACAAATTATTTACAGAGTCATCAATTTCGCATTTTCTTAGAATATTTCTGCACATTTATCTGATTAACACTTCAAAAAAGCATTTTTAAAAGTAAAAATAAATACAAATAATTTGTTGTTGCCGGGCTGACATGAAATCTGTGGAGTTTTATTTTGTTCATTTGTAAAAATCAAAGCATTAATTATCATTCAGCCTTCTCTAAGGCCTGATCAGAAAAATAAAATCTATTATTTTAGGCCTTCAGTGATTTGTTATTATAAAAATAAGGGACAAATATGTCATAGCTTTTGGGAGTTTTGAATTAATATTGTTTATTTGGATATACCGACAGAAATATTTTTAGTATACATTTATTGTTCATTTATTTAAGTAAAACGGAACATTTTCCTTTTGAAACAGACATGAAGTCAATTTTTATACTTTTAAATATTTGATTATTCACGAAAGTTGTATGAGAATTATAAACACGTGATAATTAATAAAAAAATATTATAAAATTATGGGCTAGTGCTAAATAATTATACACGTTAAGGGCAGTTTCTTAGCCATGTCCTTTATTTACTTATAGAAAGCTGTTTTGAATCGGCCAATATTTTTCCCTACCACCCATTCCATTCAGGACATATTTGAGCTGATAAGAAAAATTGTCATAATAAAAATAAAAAAGGGGTTTTAAGTGGGAGAAACAAAATTGTGTTTTAAAGCAATATGGATAGGACGAAATAAGATATAAGAGCCTAGAAGGGCATTTAACTATTAATCGCGAGGGGGGTTGAATCAAAATCCAAACCCGCTTTGGGTTGTCTATATATTGAAATTTCTAACTATTTGCCAATAATTTTCTTGAATTTGGAAGCTAGGTCCCATGATCATCATCAATTGATGTCCATAAATATGGGTAAACTAAATACCAAAACAATAGGGAAAAATGAAAAAAGCGTCAACCATGTTGAACGAAAAAAGTTTTAAATTGCAACTCCATGAGCGGCACTACTTCACCGAACTCCTGAGCATGAAGCACAAATATAAACGATTGATCTCCATAAATGTGGGCAAACAAAATGCCAAAATCGAACGTCAAAAATGTTGAACGAAAGAATTCAATTTAATTCCAACGCGTACAATGAAATTTGGGGACTCATTTCTTTGTCGCACTATCCGTAAATAGAATGCTCTGCCCGCTCACGTGTTCCCTCCCTCTTACAACCTGGGATCCTTTAAAAGAGGCGTGAAGAAGCAACATGCAGGCCGGCAGGGTGAGGATGGCTGGTGTGGCAGGTAGAACTGCTGCACCAGCTATCTTCGCGTCATTTTTGACGTTTGATTTTGGCATTAGAGAACACACAAGACTAGGAAAACTGAGCAAGAAAATGAGTAAGGGTCTTTCATTGGCCGGATAGAGCGGAATCATGGGAGAAAAACTTGGCTCTCGTCAGAGCTAGCGTTCAAGTAAATTACTAAATATTATTAATAATATTATATTGAAGTAGCTGCTCGCCCTCGCTTCGCTTCGGTGTAGAGCTGAAGTGTAGACTACAGTTTTTGTTATCAGGCTTGTATTATACACAATGACATTCATCTATGATTCTTGCATGCAAAGTCTCAGCCCGATCGGTTTAAAATTGACAAAGTTTCATACAAACTTTCATTCCCTATTTTATCCCCTTGGGGATAGAATTGATCAAAATCCTTTCTTAACGGATGCCTACGTCATAACATCTACCTGCATGCCAAATTTCAGCCCGATCCGTCCATTGGTTTGGGCTGTGCGTTGATAGATCACTATATCACGAACGCTGCCGAACGCGGAGACCGATTGTGCCTCTTTGTCGCTCGTTGCGCGCTCTCGCTTGCACTTCAAGCCTTAAATGGAACGCCTCAGAGCGAGGTAACGCCGGTTGAGTCATGTTTTTTCGTGCGCGCAGCCGGCTCCATCGAATTATAAGACGTCACGTCAAAATGTAATTCACAAAACTAGTTGAGTTAACCGATGAATAGCTAAACTTTGTTTACTAATAAAAAAATGGGTGCGTGTACTTATGTAGGCGCGTGAGAAGTTATCCTTCTTTGGCATCGTTTAAAATTAGTTTTTAATTGCATGCAAATAATTAATTACAATAAATTAATAAAAAGTCTGGAAAAGGACACAGTCAATAAAGTTCAGTTTTAATTTGAAAAAATAAATAAATAATCAAAATATTCAATTAAAATCGCTACTGAATATAATTTATTAGAACATATGTGATTTGCACTTGTATGAAATTCAAACACGTATTCCGAATATACAAACTAGAAACATGTGGATAAATATTATAAATATGAATACCTATAACTGTTACTTTATTACAAAAAATAAAGATGTGATTTTTGGTTCTACTACACCAATGGTCAAGAGATGGCGCTGTAGTCTCCTGAATCGCGTTTTGGTTCCGTTGTTCCAGATTAATAAATACTTTTGATAGGCCTTCACAATGCAGTCGTTAGCACCCACTAAATAGAGATTCTATTTCTATTTTGTTGGTAGATTTTCTTAATGTGCGGTAAACACAAAAATAACGCATGAAGTTGGTCGCTAAAGCGACCAACTTCATGCTGTTAAAATTTTGTGTTACAGTGATGCGCGCGCATTTTAAAATTTCACTCTCATCATTTTTTCATAACGCGCCTAAAGAAGTATAACTTCAATAAATTTCAGTCACTCATAGGTCAACTGTTCTGTTCTTTTTCATATAAAACTCAAAGGTGACTGACTGACTGACAGTCAGTCACCTTTGAGTTTTATATATATAGATAACTTTTTAGCTAACAGTTACATCACTTTTTTGTTATTCATATTGGTTTTTGAGCTTGCTAATAAATAGCACAAATTATTTGTAGTTAGGCCAACTCTATGTAAAGAATCACCTTAAGTATGTTTGTTACATTGTTATGTTACAGATTACCAAAATCGAATTTGCCAGCTTATAACAAAATGGTTTAGTAGTTTTTAACTTAACACGATTAACTGAAATGATAACATGAAAAAGAACAGAACAGTTGACCTATGAGTGACTGAAATTCATTTATTAGTAAACAAAGTTGAGCTATTCATCGGTTAACTCAACTAGTTTTGTAAATTACTTTTTGACGTGACAACGTCTTATAATTCGATGGAGCCGGCTTCAAGTTACCTCGCTCTGAGGCGTTCCATTTAAGGCTTTAAGTGCAAGCAAGAGCGCGCAACGAGCGACAAAGAGGCACAATCGGCCTCCGCGTTAAGCAGCGTTCGACATCTGCCTCTCTCCTACTTGAGTGAGCGATGCGTCCGCGTGGACAGCTGCTATACAATAATACATTTACATGTTTTCGTCACGTATGAAGTGCAGTGAAAAGTGAATATGGTGTCAATTGTTTATAGCAACTATAATTGCGGCGATAGAGGTAATCATATCACACATGTTTAAAAGTTGTAAAACAATTGCTCAAAAAACATTCATACTTGTAAAAACTATGTACATTGTAAAAAAATGTAGTCACGTTCAACTATCGTCAGTAAACCGACTTTACAGTTAACCGATTTTTTCTTTCAAATCTAGACCAGTGAACCAATAAATAAGAGAGTGGCAATAAATGGAAAACTTTAAAAAGAATATGGATTAAATTTTGACAAAACAAAGCTTGAAAAAGAAACATTTGGGGTAAACTGGGGATAAGGTTTTGTATGGTTTGGACATAGTGTTTCTTGTAATTTGTTATTTGATGGGTATGAGTCAGTTTTTGTAACAGTAATATGGTACCTATCTAGTGCCGCTTCCTATATACTAAATATAAAATTATTATTGGTACTGTATATATCTATATCCTAAATAATGTAATGGAAGGTGACTTCAGAAGTATCTCTGAAGTCATTTTTGAACTTGACGACTCTGTATACATATCAATACAGGGAGAGAAAAGCAGTCCTTGCTGAGTTTCTCACCGGTTCTTCTCATTACAAGGTCTCCCGCCGTAGTTTTGCGAACCGATAGCGTAGCTTCTTGACCTTCACAAGTGCTTGTAACAGCCTAGACTGAATAAATGACTTTTCATTTCATTTCATTTTCATTTCATGTATGACGAATCCGTGGATATCAACAAACAACTTTAGTACTATACCTTTTCACGTAGTGCGGTGGCAATTCTTCGAGCACGATACTTTTGAGATGGCGCTGAAATATCTCCTCTCTCTCTTGCAGGGTCGGCAAGTCGATCAGAATGTGTCTGTCGAATCTGCCGGGCCGTAGCAGAGCCTAGAAAATAAATAAATAAATATTTCTAACACTCACACCAATTACCCTAGTCCCAAAGTAAGCACTGTAAGGCTTATGTTATGGGATACTAGGGTAATGGATGGAATACATATACTGTACATATATAATGATACTAGCTGACCCAGCGAACTTCGTACCGCCCTAAAAAAATAGGGGTTGTCCAGCGGACAAAATTGTGAATCTAAACCATTCTCAGATCTCCTTGAACACACACAAAAAATTTCATCAAAATCGGTCCAGTCGTTTAAGAGAAGTTCAGTGACATACACACTCACAGAAGAATTATATATATAAAGACTAGCTGACTCGGCGAACTTCGTACCGCCCAAAAGTAATAAAAAAAAAAAAATAAAAAAACATTGTCCAGCGGACAAAATTGTGAATCTAAACCATTCTCAGATCCCCTTGAACACACACAAAAAATTTCATCAAAATCGGTCCATTTGTTTAAGAGAAGTTCAGTGACATACACACTCACAGAAGAATTATATATATAAAGATACTAGCTGACTCGGCGAACTTCGTACCGCCCAAAAGTAATAATTTGCAATAAATTAAAATTGCGACTATAATTTGAGTTTTAAACTATCCTATCTCTCAAGTTGGATCGAACTGCATATGGTGTGCGAATTTTATTATAATCGGTTCAGTGGTTTAGGAGTTCATTGAGGGCAAACATTGTGACACGAGATTTATATATATTAAGATAATGATATGTATATAGAAATACATATTAAACATCCATGGCTGGAGTAAAAATGCTCGTATTCATCACACAAACATCTGTCCTCACCGGGATTTGAACCCGGGGCCTCTCTAGTCGGCGACATCATGAAACCCGACGCATTAACTACTCGGCCACGAAGGTCGCCATATAGATAGGTCCGACAAATGACTCCACCTCATCTAATGTTAAGTGACGGTGAAGTCCAGTAGTTCTACCTGCTGCACCAGCTATCCTCACTTAGCCGGACACCATGTTGCTTCTTCACGCCTCTTTTAAAGAAATAAGATCTATAATAAAACTAGTTTTTACGGGTTAATGCACGAAACTTTATTTATTTATTGACGTTTCTGAAAGAAAGCCTCTCTTGATTTTGTTTCGCCGGTTCTTCTCAGGAAGGTCTCCCAATTTTGGAACCGGTGATAGTTGACGGTAGTTAGGGTCAAATAAATAAACTCAAAATTACAAACAAGAATTTTAAATAAAATACTTTATTAAGTAAATTAAATAATAACTTCATACATAGACAATAAAATTTTAAAAATCTTCCAATGAAATAACCGAACGCTCAATATAAGTCTTTCGAAGGTAGCTCGACAATTTTAAATAAAAAATCATTATTCTGACGATGCAGACCTGAAAAGGCTGCGTAACGTCAATAAATAAATAAAGTTTCGTGCATTAACCCGTAAAAACTAGTTTTGTTTAATGAGTGATGTGCGTGAAAACCTAAGAAACAAATATAATAAGATCTATTATTGGGTTTAATCCTAGACATCGGGATTGTCATGAGCGTACCTTGTCAAGCACATCGGCTCTGTTAGTGGAGGCCAGTACGACGACCCCCTCCTTGGTCTTCATGCCGTCCATCTCCACCAGCAGTTGGTTGAGGGTCTGTTCCCCCTCCCCCCCTCCGGGGCCCCAGGACGAGGCCCCTGAGGACCTGGCCCGCCCCACCGCGTCCATTTCGTCTATGTATATGATGCAGGGCGCACGAGACGCGGCCTCTTTGAAAAGGTCCCTGAACAATATTAATATTTGAATAGATAATATTGAGAGGAGCTCGATGGCGCAAGTGGTTAGCGCGTTCGCCTGCGATCGTTGAAATTAAGCAACTTTCGCAGTGGTCGGTCATTGGATGGGTGACCAAAAATTACTATCTCGAGCACCTCCGTGCTTCGGAAGGGCACGTTAAGCCGTTGGTCTTAACTTGGCATCTGCAGTCGTTAGCACCCTCCAATCTGCACTGGGCCCGCGTGGTGGGTCTTGGCCCAATCTCCCTATTCCATCCATAGGGAAGGCCTGTGCCCCAGCAGTGGGGACATTAATAGGCAAGAGTACAGAGAGACTGCTGTTTTGAACGTCAGACAGGTCTACATTCTCAAGGTGTTCACACTAGGTCACCGGAATGCACTTAGTTCCCCTGCCTACACTAACCCGACACGAAAGAGAATTTTTCGTATACCTCTAACCTATGTCAAAACCGCATTTGCACGATCACATCTCGCCTTCAAACAACCCTTCATCTACAACTTCATCATCATCATCATCAGCCTATTATTGTCCCCACTGCTGGGGCACAGGCCGTCCCTATGGATGGAATAGGGAGATTGGGCCATGACCCACCACGCGGGCCTAGTGCGGATTGGTGGGTGTTAACGACTGCAAATGCAGCCGGGACCAACGGCTTAACGTGGCTTCCGAAGCACGGAGGAGCTCGAGATAGTAAATTTTTGGTCACCCATCCAATGACCGACCACTGCGAAAGTTGCTTAACTTCAACGATCGCAGCCGAACGCGCTAGCCACCTGCGCCATCGAGCTCCTCTTACAACAACTTAGTAACTCGTGAATTTGATGTAAACACTAGCACTATAGCTCACGCTAAGTCCAAGGTCCTAAAATGGCTTTTAACACTGTCATATACGGTAACAGAAAATCTTTTAAAAATCACCCAGTAACAGTCATGGATGCCCAAATACACATAATGCATGCACACACACACACACACACTCACCACACACACACACACACACACACACACACACTCACCACACACACACCCACACACCCACCCACACACACATAAAACACAGACGCACTTAATTGCATGAATATAAATTACTAATAAAAAAGTTTTATATAATTTAAGCGCTAGTGAAAATCGTAATTTTGTTTATTTATTTATTTCGTCCGGTCGCCACAATACAGGCATGTCCTAGTGTGGAAGCCGTAGGTAACGTTATAATAATTTCAATGTTGTAAACTTAAAATTGTTTAATATCATTGTAAACATTATTTTCAATACATTCATCATCATCAGCCTATTAATGTCCCCACTGGCCTTCCCTATGGATGGAATAGGGAGATTGGGCCATGACCCACCACGCGGACCCAGTGCGGATTGGTGGGTGCTAACGACTGCAAATGCAGCCGGGACCAACGGCTTAACGTGCCTTCCGAAGCACGGAGGAGCTTGAGATAGCAAATTTTTGGTCACCCATCCAATGACCGACCACTGGGAAAGTTGCTTAACTTCAACGTTTGCAGCCGAACGCGCTAACCACCTGCGCCATCGAGCTCCTCCTCCTCAATAAATTATTATTATTAAATCGAATCTAATTCTATCGTTATTTAAGCAAAAAACTAACCGTACTCTAGCCGCTCCTAGACCTCCTATCATCTCGATGAACTCGGACCCGTTCATTGATAGGAATGGCACGTTCGCTTCCGTGGCCACTGCCTTCGCTAACAATGTTTTGCCGCAACCAGGCGGCCCCAATAATAGAGCTCCTTTCGGTACCTGCGTTAGCCACATACCAAATCATTATAAATAATAAATAAATAATAATAAATATTTCCAACACTCACACCAATTAGCCTAGCCCCCAAAGTAAGCACTGTAGGGCTTGTGTTATGGGTTGCTAGGGTAACGGATAGAATACATATACTGTACATATATAAGTATATTTATATAGATAAACATATTAAACATCCATGACTGGAGTACAAATGCTCGTATTCATCACACAAAAATCTGCCCCCACCTTGATTCGAACCCGGGACCTCTCGAGTTGGCGACACCATTAAACCTGGCGTACAAACCACTCGGCCACGGAGGTCATTATAATTTTTATTTTGTAAGCATTTTGCTGCTTGATGTTTTAATCTAAAGAAAATGTTAGTAGAAAAAAAACCACGCGGACCAGGCAGCAGACGGGACTCGAACCCGCACACATTATCTATCCGGGCGAATGCACTGAACATTATGCTACCGCGGCCCGGACGGTTGTGTCGAATTCTTTCTAGCCTTTCTTAAGCTGCAAGGCAGCGCCATCTCTTCGCATTGTAGGTAACCCACAATATCAAATGAATACCTTTACAAGTATTAAACATTTAGAAAGAAGAAATAGCAATTATAGTTACGAGTATAATTTTTATTTTTTAAGCATGTAACTGCTCGACGTTTTTCATTATAACTTGTTGTAGTATTCTTCAAAACGTATTCCTTCCACCTTATGACAAAGCATTGACTACAGTGAAACTTAGTCTAAAAATGATGCTGTCATTTATTTTGCTATAAAGAAGACTGAGACAGCATTAGGTTTAAACCAAGACTAACTTTAATCCACGTTTTGGGGTAAGGCGGCTCGTATCCAAGATGTATGAGATTTTAAGTTATCTTTCATGAAATTAATTAACATTAGTGATTGATTGTAAACTGACTAATAACATTATTTTCTGAAAGCAACCAGTACCCTAGCACTAACTAATATCGAATTCAAATAGTTTGAGACCGCGAAATGTCAGACAAATTTTGTATGGATACTTGAACAGCTGCGCCAAAACGTACGTAACGAGAACTAAAATTCAGTACATATTTGACAATGACATTTCGTATTCGCAAACGCAACGAATTCGATATTTGTTCGTGTTATGGGTACAGAAGTTGGTAGAGATCATTTTGCGAATTCTATGCCTTACCTACCAATATGGCTTGATAGTGCAAAAACAACGAAATATCTTTGGGCCAACATTCTATTCTCAAACAAAACTTATCAGTAAAAATATTTATGTACTCAAACAAAAAAATAACTCAACATAAAAATTACACATGAATGGTAAATGAACACAACCCTTTGATTTGTCTGTTTCGCCGGCACTTCACTTTGCTGTTTATAAACTTGACAACAGTCTGTCCTTATCATGTTATAGTTAACATGATAAGGCCATTCTATTTTTTTTTAATTTATTTAAAGCATTGGCCTCCAGGGCCACTAGCTTAAACATAAACAACTTGCTTAGTGAAAATAAGATATGAACAACAGGAATTAGCAAAAATAAAACAGGGAAATCTAACATAATCAACTACAGTCCATCAAATCTAAGAAGTACCGTTTGACAGTTCTGACAAATTGAATAATAGGGATGGGTTTTAAAAATTCGATTACTATGATATCTGAATTTTAAGAGATCGATTATTATAATATCCGATTTTTAAGAGATCAATGACCATAAGATCCGAAATTTAAGATAATATTTCTCTGTACTCTTTTCCTATATTTTTAAGAGATCGATTACTATAATATCCGATTTTTAAGAGATCAATGACCATAAGATCCGAAATTTAAGATAATATTTCTCTGTACTCTTAATAAGTTATTGTAAAAGGTTGTTTATTGGTAAATTTAGGTTTTACTAGTAATCTGAGGATAGAATACCGAAAAAATCTTAAGGTTCTAAAGGTCGAAATCGAAGCATTTAAATAAAAGTAATGTTTAGGATATTTTTTTATTCACTGGAAGTACTGGAATCATTGTCGTCCTCGTCATCATCGTCATTTAAATTAATGACTAGTTGATTATCCATGAAATCATCGAATTTTACGTCTCTGTCGAAGTCGTCCATTATTATTTTCTTTGTTTTTTCTACTACTTTTGACCAATTTTCTTGTGTAACTTGCGCACATGCTTCCTTTAATAAGCCTTCCATTTTCTTGACACTGAAGGGTGGTTTTGTGTTGTGTCTTGCTGCATAACCTGTAAAACAATTATATAATTATTAGGTGGGAGACTTTGACTATTTTTTAAATTATAAAAGCTAGAGGCACTCGTGTTATGTGGCTACAAAATGTGTTAAGCTAATCTTGCAATATTTTGTTAGGTAATGTACAATTTACACAACTGCGAAGAAGAAGGGTAATGTTTTATAGTATTACTGTACTTAACGGAAAATCTCAATTCACAATATATTTCAGCTTATTAAGAACAAGTTTCTGTTAATAATATAATCAAGTACAAAAAAATATTATTATATTATACCTTTAACTTGGGCCCAAATCAGTTCAATGGCATTATATTGGCAATGGTACGGAGGAAGTCGTATGACTTTGTGCCCGTATTCTTCGGCTAATTGGTCAATAGCATAAGTCGGTCTTGATGGTTTATGCAATTTCACTAAATGTAACAATTCAGCTTTTAATAGTGACATGTCGGCTTCCACTCCTTTTCTTTGCAGCCATGCCACCAAATCTGCTTTCTTATTGGCTGATGTTGGTGCTTTATCAATTTGCACAGAGTGGTATGGGGCATTATCCATTATAATTGTGCTGTTAGGAGGGATATTCGTTAGTAAATTTAAGAACCACTCTTGGAACCTTTCCGCGTCCATTTCTTCATGATACTCTTTTGTGCTTTTAGATTGGAAAGCTAATAATGAATTCTCCACGAAACCTGCAGACGCTGATCCAGCATGGCATATAATGAGGCGTCCACCTTTCCCTATCGGCACTTTCGAGCACGAAGCTTCAGAATCATCTGTCCATGTTTTCGGCACAGAGTGGTTGGAATTTAGCCATGTTTCGTCCAAAAATATTACATTATCCCAGTTTATAATTTGTTTTACTTCGCGCAGGAATGTTAGTCGCTGCATAATTATGTCATGTCGCTCCATAACAATTTTTCGTTTGTCAACTTTTTTGTATCTGAAGCCAATTCCTGTTATTATCGTTCTCAACGACTCTATGCTTCCCTTGTACAGCCCGGCATCTTCTAAAGTTGCACATAACTTTGCCAATGTTGGAAATTCGCCTCTTGTAAAATAACCATAGATATGGTTTCTAATAGCATGGCTATCGAAGTCATCGATACCTGTCACAGGTTTAGTTCTTTTCCTTTTTTTCGGCGTGTGAAGTACGTTACTGTCACTCCCCGAAGGCCCATATTTTTCGCTTAATATTTTGCCGACGGTGCGGCTACCAATACAGAGAGCTTCACCGACGCGATCCCGAACTTGTGTAACTGGCAGTAGAGCTCCACCATTTTGACATTCACGCTCAAAATACTCGTGTAATTTCACCACCAATTCACGAGCCTGGCTGTTCAAAGTACGTCCTCTTTTCGACATTATTAATAAACACTTGCTTAGTTCAGAGTCCAGAAAAGTAATAGCCAAGTCACAAATTGTAAAACACAAACGAGAAAGTAGGTACGCGCACAGTCAGCTTCCAAGATGGCGAGAGACTGCTGACGCGGGCGAGGGGGACCGCGTGCGATTGTGGTCGGCAGTGTTGTCTGATAAAAAAAAAATTTTTTCTGGAGCTATTTCGCCTATATAGATTTGTTTGAAAATAATTAAATTAAATTATTTTAGGGTACCTATGTATTAAATGCATTATGCGATCGAGCAGTAACGTGAAATTATACAAAAATTAAATTGCGCTCTACCCCTAAACATTACGTCGAAAATTCGCTTTCTGGCCGTGGTCTGACATTGGCCATAAGCGCTTCTAGCGCTTACAACATCGTAATCTGAGTAGATTATGGACCGAGGCATCAAATTTGATCATTTTGTCATCTGTCATGTATTTTTACAAAGTCGTTAATTGATAATTTGAAAGTAATAAATTCGATTTTCCGAATAATGTACACGATTTTTTCGTACACAATTGATTCCGAAGAGTCGCAACACTACGAGCAGTGACCTAACTATGTGACTTTGCAATGAGGTCAAGAATAGAACTATTAGAACTTATTTATTGTGTAAATATTGTTTATTTTGCATTGTTTGAAAGTTTTCAATTAAATTTAGATATTAAGAATTGTACATTTTTAGATCCAATAATAAAACCTTTATAAATTCATTGTTTTACGAAAAAGGTTATCGAATTTGAATAAGTTACGCTTAAACAAAGTTATATCTGTTTGAAAAAAAAATGGTTGCCTGTAAAGTCGGTTTTACGGGCGAAAATTTTACGTGACAACGTCTTTTTCTCGGTAGAATATTTATTGATATGAATATAATTAAATTGCACAATAGGAACAAGGAATTGAATGAAAATAAGAATTGCACAAATTTTAACTATAGAAATATATTTTGTTTACTAAAACATTGTACATGTAAACTTAAACTTAACACGAGAGACTCATCGTAACGTTACCGAGCGTTACACTTTTTCATAAGTGACTCCCAGCCGCAACCTAATTTAAGACGTTGTCACGTCAAAACATGAAACGTCAAACGGTACTTCTTAAATTTGATGGACTGTAATTACTTAATAATAACTTAATATAAAATAAAACTTAAAGAAACAGAATTTTAAACATATTCATAACAATCGCAAGGGACCAAATGTTTTAATGATAAAATCATAAATAATGCTATACAGTTCTCTAAATCTTAACAAATGTTTAACATTTTGAGGGAAATCATTTATCTCTATCAAATCTTTACAAGAGCATATAAAAAGAAGTCGTTGAATATTAAAATACTTGCAATCAAAGTACAAATGTTGAAGATCACAGTTTGGATGTTAACAATATTTACAAATTGAGTTAACGCTCAGTTTAAGGCGATAAAGATGACATGGAAATTTACAGTGACCTATTCTTAATCTCCCTGGCCATTCTATTATGATCTTTTTGACAGATCGATCCAAGTAAAAATAGTGTCACCCTATCACATAACTCATTCGATTTAAAGCTATAATTTATTTTATACTGGAACATTGTTTAATCGATTATAAGTATCAAAATATCATTAGATTTATTATTTTACCTAGTATATTGCCTTTGACAATATACAATAGAATGAACTCATCATTAATTGTTCCGATTATTTGTAATCTGTGGCACAATCGTAGTAATCATTATGTGTGGCACATCACTAAGTGGGCGGTACCCATCCATGAAGTTCAATATTATTTGTATGACATTTTAACGTAAACAATACAAAATTACATGAGCGTCGATCTGTCAAAAAGATAATAATAGAATGGACAGACTATAATAACACGAATAGCCAAGAAAAGTGCGGGTATTATCAAAATCAAAAATCATTTATTCAATCTAGGCTGTTACAAGCACTTGTGAAGGACAAGAAGCTACGCCATCGGTTCGCAAAACTACGGCGGGAGACCTTGTACTGAGCAGAACCGGCAGGAAACTCAGCAAGGGCAATCTAGTTGAAAAATGACTTCAGAGATACTTCTGAAGTCACCTTCCAATACATCATTTAGATTTTTTTAAGTCTCCTTTTAACCTGTGATCTGTCTTGTCGACATTAAGCAGGATTTTATGAATTTGGAATAAAAGATGTAGCGCATGGTACATGATCCAATGATATGCCCCTCTATTTTGACTTTTTTCTGTGTTTGTGTCAGAGAAGATCTTGAAGAGCACGCCTCTTTTGTCTCTTAAAATGTGTAGTTTAGTTTCTTTTCCATCAAAGTTCTTGCTAATTGGTTAGAATGATTTTTTATTCTTTTGGAATAGGAAAGTAAAGAGTCCTACCATTTAGAATATAGATATACTCGTATAGTTACAGACGAATTTGAAATCCTTGGTAAGAAGAGACCATATGCTACTCACCTTCGCCCCCAAGCTCTTGTAGTGTTCAGGCCTCTTCAGATAATCCACAAATTCCATCACCTCGATCTTGGCCTCCCGTAGTCCAGCCACATCTTCAAATTTAACTCCTTTGCCTTGGCCACTCATCGAGTCTACTAGGGTGAATTTTGCCCGACTCAGTTGACTCTGAAATATCATTATCCCTTTTAAATACCACAAACTGATGAAATAAATAAAGGAATAGTGCTGAAATGAGGGCTGTCGCGTATAAATCCGCCGCTTTAGACGCTTCTGTAGCGTGAGGTCTCCGAAATGTCAAATATCATTTAAATAATGTTGTGAATAATTAGCAATTACTCAAATTAATGATGGCAACTATGCCAACATCATTACAGGTCAATGAATGTTAGTGCTTTGAGACAGTTTTATGTGACGGAAAATTATGTTCACCTTTTTACCGAACAAAGCAGAACTGTGCATGGCTGATATATTTAGGCTAAGCTTCTATTGTATTAAATATGATTTAAATGTGGACTTTGTTTTCTCAAGCGTATTAAAAAGCTTTAAAAGCCACACTTCGGAACCTCATTCAACAGTGGCGCCATCTGGTGAGACAATAAATGGTAGCCCTCATTGCAAATAATTGAAAGTGACCGCAGACAGTAAGAATACTTACGAAACCTCCTAGGTTTATGTTCATTTTCATTGATTTAGTAGAGTACAAGAATGACAGTATGAGGGCTCCGATGAGAAGTGTCGTTATGACTTTACCTGCCACACTGCCATTTCTGTCGTATATTACACGGACACCTAGAAAATTATAAATATGAAAATTATGTATATAAATATTAAATATGTTATCATTATTTATAATTTGTATTTTATACCTTCTTTAACACCTAATGACTTCTCCACATCACGAAGTTTCTCTTCAAAGCGATGTATATCTCCAATATTCATATGGTATACTCTATGTGTTGACTGTAATTATTAACAATGTTTTACTCTTTTGCAAAACAAATTCGTGTGGTTTTAAACATGTTCAAAAATTGCTAACATACTACAGAATTTGACCACTTTGCACATGCACAAGCACACAAAGACTAGTTTAATAAGCTAAGAAAATATATAGGATAATACTTTAAAGATTGACTGAATATTCTTGAATGATTAATCTGTAACTGATACAAAAATTAATGTCACTCGCTCCATGGGTTAGGTCAGGGTAGGCAATAAAGCAAGTTATTGTATTGCACGTGTCCACAGGTTTAGTTTAGTTTTTCAGGGCAGTTTTTCGCACTTAGTCCTGGTTATTGGACCATTGTGCGTGTCTCGAAACATTTCCGTTCACTTCCAGCCAGCCAAAGTTAGTCTAGAAGGAAAGCAGACTTGGCAGACTGCTGCAAGCTTCCGGAAGCGAATTTGGCGACTGGAGAATGACTTCTCGTTGGTCGGCCACACTCCTGCATTCCATGATTACATGCTGTGGCGTTTCTTCTGCCTCCATGCATCCTCTGCATAGGGGGCTGTCTGTTACTCCTATTGTATATAGGTGTTTGTGTATGGTGTATGTATGTATATACTAATATATTATATAGTTAACAGCGATTTACACCACCGTCTCTCCCACTTCCTTCTAATCCTCTCCATCCAAAGGTTGCCTGGAAGAGATCGCTTTAAGCGATAAGGCCGCCCATTGCATCACGTGTACTAGATGGTTTTGTACTTAATGTTCAATGTTTTTTTTGTGGTGTACAATAAAGAGTTTTTGTATTGTATTGTGTTTGTTTAAGTGTGTCTACAGGTTATGGACCCTGCTTACCATCAGGCATAAGCATATTTGCCACCCTTTTACCTTAAATAGAATGACGATTTGACAGCAAGGAGAGCATGGTATAAACCTAAAAATAAAAGATATCTTTACCCTTTTGCCTTTGATAACTGCACCTTCGTGAAGTATGATGGTTACCACTTCCATATCTGGTCTAACAATCAATTCCTCAACTTCACCTTTTGACAACATTGAATACACAAACTCGTTCCATGACACGTATCTTATAAGCTGGAATAAAACAGATCTATTACAGGACTGTAAATTATTAAATAGGTACTTCAAACACATTCAACATCAATATACACACTAACATTTAACAACAATTTCAAAAATTATACATATTTGCATTTCAATGAAAAAAAAATATCACAATTAGTTACTCAGATACTAAACGATGTATTAATTAATTAAACCCTTTGGCAATCTGATACTTGACACAAAAACTGAAAACTATATAATATATAAAACTCAAAGGTTGACCGACTGTCTGACATAGTGATCTATCAACGTACAGCCCAAACCACTGGACAGATTGGGCTGAAATTTGGCATGAAGGTAGATGTTATGACGTAGGCATCCGCTAAGAAAGTATTTTGATCAATTGTACCCCCAAGGGGATAAAATACCGAAGCGAAGCGTGGGCGGGCCACTAGTCTATTATATAATTAAATATTGTACATATTACTATACTTAGACTATAATATAGACTTGATTACATTTTACTCTATTTGATACTGACATTCTTTGATTTTAATATTACATACTTCATTTTGCGTGTTGTCTCCTGGTACCAATATAGAACTGGCTATAACCAATATACTAGTTGTTAACATCCAAAAAGCAGCTTTGAGCAGAAGCGAGGCCATGTCTCCTGCATCTTCTTTTTTCTTGTCCTTTTTATCTTTATCACCCTGTAACAAGAATATAACTTATTTGTAACTATTAAAAATCTTTATCTAGGAAACAGAAACAGCATTCAATTAAAGGCCTCTTTGAAATCCTATGAGGTTGAATTTTCAATGATCATAATTATGAAAATAGACATAGGTATGAATAATCTTCATAATTCACATCCAAAAAGAATTTATTCAGTCTAGGCCGTTACAAGCAATTGTGAAGGTCTAGATGCTATTCCATCTGTTCACAAATCTGCAGCGGTACACTTTTGTCACTCAAACTCAGCATAGGGTGTTTTTTCTCTGTTTGGCTTCAAGTTGGAAAATAATATCAGAGATTATTCATAAAGTCACCTTCCATTACATGATTAAGAATATATAATAGATAAAAGAATTAAGCATTACATTTTTAGTACAAGAAGTAGCTTCAGATAACCCATTATTGTTATGAAAATTGTCAAAAATTACATTAAAAATACAAGAAAGGTGTATAATGTCCCTGCATTACAATCGATTAGATAATCATGAAATTTGTAATTGCTCTTACTCATAAGAGTATTCTTGATCTGCAATTTAAATTTGGTCAGAGCTGAAAGCTGATCCATTGTACATTTAGAAAAATCTTTATAGTTTTTACAATGTTTATTTATATTTTAAACTATTGGATTTTACTTAATTTACTTGAAAAGTTTTCTTGGTAAAGTTAATAGTTGTTATTATAATTTATACTCTGTCAAATCATACTAACTTACCTTATCATCTGTCTGTTGATTAAAATACGGCGATGTTGTGTGTAAGCTTCGAGTATAAACATTTTGGGATAATAATGTTTTAAGAGCTGGTAGATTTGATCTCGTTAACAATGAGTATGCAGCTTTGTATTCAGTATTGAAATGTCGTAACAACTGTAAAATTTTAGAAATAATTGTTATTGTTAATAAAGCATGGTCACATTTAAATGAGTGTAGATAACAACGATTAAATTACTGTTTCAATACTGCCATTTAATCTTCATAAATTTTATCGGAAATACTTACTGGGTGTTTTGATTTTTTTGTCACATTATGCAATACAGAAAATGATCTACAGAAACCTAAAAAATCATAGCTGCAATATTTGTTTATTTGCTTCTCAGTTACCGAGCGATATTTATCAAAATGTAACTTTGATTGTATTTTTGATGCACACAGTGTAGGTAGCTTTTTTATTGACAACATTTTTAATATTTTATTAATAGTATCATAATTTACAGTGACATCGTAATAAATTTAAAAATTTTAGCGTAAAAAATAACCAAGATTGAGGTTATTTATTTTTCGTTTGTTGTCAATGTCAAACTGTCAACTTAGTATCACATTTTTTTGTAATATTCTCCATTAGCCAAAGCAAAGGTTATTTAACCCATTCAGTCTAGTTCTTAGTATGTTTTTCCCTTCTTTAAAATATGGTGCAGGTGGATCAGATTTAATGTGTCTTAGTATTTGGTGGTACCGCATCAGGCTATGATAAGCTTCTGTTAGGTAGTCAACACTTTAATTGAGTTCAAGCGTTCAATTGACCAAAATAACAACTTGACGCCGAAGATTTCACTAATTCTTTAGTAATAAGTAATATAGACTTTTGTAACAAAATCACAACACTTAATTATATCATTGTATCCACTACAAAAGAATATATTGAGAATAAGAAATAAAAGGAGGAGGAGGAAGAATCACGTCAAAAATTCCTTTTCTTTTAGTTCTGTAAAAAAAGCCTTGAGCCTTTAGTTGCACAAAGCTCATCTGTATGTCACCTAAGTGACACGCAGATCAGAATGATATTTGATTTCTTAATGCTTCTAACGAAAATTTCAAATGATTTTATAAACAGTGCGGATTCTTCTCTACAGGTTTGTAAACTTTTTGTCGATTAATTATAACGAGTCGTCATCTTCATCAGCCGTTGTTGTGCATAGGCCTACCCCAAGGATCTGTTCACTGATCGGGTTAGCGCATAGGTCCTATACCACTGGCAGTCAGCGGCTTCCCAAGTTCCCGCGACCTTTACAAACATAATGGACGACAACTTCGAGTCAAAGGTACGTACTGGGTATTCGATATGATTTTCGTCGTATCCATGTTCTCAGATCATGCTCAGATCTTCCAAGATCTCAGCCATAAGTAGTACCAACGTCATCAGTGAAGTGAAGACATGAAAGGTCCTTGTCAACATTAATGGCATCAACATGCCTCGTCCGTTCCACTTCCGAAGTTCGAAAATGGTGATCTAAATACTCGTTATATGTCAGTCCGATTACAGAACTAGAGCTCTTATCCTTTCCAACTTGAGACAGGGAAGTTTGATCTGATTAGAGCTCTCGTGCTGTAATCGGACAAACATATTTTTTGAAAATATAACTGGGTATTTATCAAGTAGAAATACATAGACCACTGTTTTCGGGAAATTTTCATGGGTGCCAGGTCAGGTCTTAAGATGAGTGACTGCTGATTTCGGCTCCTGCCTGTCCGCAAGCTGACTTCTACTCCTTTCCTTACCACTTAAAGCTCTTCTTAAGGCTAACATTTGGACGCGTTACAATTCTGATTTTGAATAAATCTGTTTCTGATACCGTTGTCAAATTCTTCAGATAGTTGATCTGACCGCTGACACTGGGACAGTTAAGTGTACTAATCACGCTCTTCCAGCAGCACTGGAATTTATCGTCTCCTATCACTTCATCAACCAGTCCATGTCAGAGAGCGGTACCTGTAGTGCTCTCCCTTGAGGCGATTAATGGGGATACTCATTTTTACAGAAGAATAAAGATGTATAAGTTGCTAATATTATAGTCACAAAGTAAGAATTAAGTTTGGACATGCAGGCAATTGATATTCACCAGCGAAACTTACCGGGGTTTGAAAAATGTTACCTTGGACTTAGGTACATGACTTTAAAATATCCTCAACATTTTTAGGACGTACTGAGGGTAGGTGTGGGTATTGTATCACGAATAAAATATTTCAATAAATAAAATTTATTATTAAATTTTAATATTTATTGCCAAAATATAAAAGTTATCTCTGACATCTATCTATCTATCTATCTTAATATATAAAACTCAAAGGTGACTGACTGACGGACATAGTGATCCATCAACGCACAGCACAAACCACTGGACGGATCGGGCTGAAATTTGGCATGTAGGTATATATTATGACGTAGGCATCCGCTAAGAAACGATTTTGATCAATTCTACCCCCAAGGGGATAAAATAGGGAATGAAAGTTTGTATGAAACTTTGTCAATTTTAAAACGATCGGGCTGAGACTTTCATGCAGGTATAAGAAGAATCATAGATCATGATGTCATTGTGTATAATTTGTATTATGTTTTTGTTCTCAGGCTTGTGCCTGAGAACAAAAACTGTAGTCTACACTTCAGCTGTACACCGAAGCGAAGCGAGGGCGGGCCGCTAGTGTTCATATTAAATCGAAGACCGAATAAGAAGAAGAAGGTCGAGAAAGAAGAAATATTTTTTGTCTGTTTGTCTGTATATGATGACATATGTCCAAGATAAATTCCGGTAGCTTTGTGGGAGAACCCGGTAGCTTTGTGGGAGAAGTATCGCCATCACCTGTCTGAAGATTTTCTACGAGCTTTGAGTCGTGCTACTGGAGACAAAGTCAAAGTAACTGATGAACGCGTGCTGAACACCTGAGACAGGTGTCTCAGTTCACTTCAAGACGTGGTCATTTCTATCGGCGGCAATCCACTCGTCGAATTTGGCTTACCAGCTCCCCAATCATCACCGCATCAAGGCCGTGGAAATCGGGAGTGTTATACTCCTGAGACAATTTACGATCCGGGCGAAATGACCACCATACGAATTGACCACGTCTCTTTGTTATCTTCAGAGCAAAAACTAATTTATGACACCGGGCAAAACCAGGGTTAAATATTTCTCTTCGATGCTCCTGGTGGAACAGGAAAAACATTTTTTACCACTGGCATAATTGCAGAGGTCAGGAGGCAAGGCAAAATTGCCATTGCTGTAGCGTCATCGGGAATCGCTGCCACACCACTTTCGGGTGGCAAGACAACACATGCCATGTTTAAATAAAATTCCCATTGATTTAAAGAGCGCTGAAACGCCTGTTTGTGGTGTGTCACGTAACTGTGATAAGGGACACGTGCTCAAGGATTGCTCTCTGATCATATGAGATGAGTGTACGATGGCCAATAGGAAGGCAGTTGAGACCGTAGGCAGAACCCTGCAGGACATCCGCAGGAACGAACATTTGATGGGTGGTGTGACAGTTCTGTTCAGTGGCGATTTCCGACAAATGCTTCCCGTGGTAACGCGGGGATCGAGGGCTGATGAGGTGAATGCTTCGTCGAAACGTTGAAACGATCTTCGTTGTGGTCCCGAGCTCGTGCACTGCGCTTGACCATTAATATGAGACCTCGGCTCGGCAGCAATGCACGTGCTCATGAATTCTCCGATGTCCTTCTATGTCTTGGCGAAGGCACTCTACGAGAGGAAAGAGGTGGACAGGTGGTGCATCCAGAGTCTCTCGGTAGAGTTGTATCGAGCTTAGAAGAACTCATTCGCTTTGTGTACGGGGACATCAGTCGTATACCGCACCAGCAGAATTCTTGGGTGTGTGAGCGGGTGGGTCATTTTGACTCCCTAAAATGATCAAGCTGCAGCAATTAACGAATGAATTCTCCCTGTCAGCAAGTGGACTTCCAGCTCATACCATCAAGCTAAAGGTCGGTGTCCCGATTATGCTTCTTCGGAACCTATCTCCTCCGAAGCTGTGTAACGGGACCCGCCTTAAAATCATCTCGCTCCACAGATACACCATTGAGGCGGAAATTCATACGGGTTGTGGCGTCGGCGAGGCAGTATTTATACCACGCATTCCCCTCATACCTCATAACTTCCCGTTCCAGTTTAAGCGCGTACAGTTCCCCGTGAGTGTTTGCTTCGCGATGACAAACAAATGTAAAAAAGTATTACCACTAATGACGTGGTATATATTGTCGCCAGCAGTGTTTCCGGACCAATACGACCCAAAAACCTTCAAAAAAAGAGCGTACTCCTTCCTTAAAGGCCGGCATCGCATTTGTGATACTCCTGGTGTTGCAAGTGGCCATGGGCGACGGTGATCACTTACCATCAGGTGAGCCGTCTACTCGTATGGTAAAATTTCTTTTACATATATCTAATTTACAAGGAGGAAATCGTTGAGAGCCAATCCTCGAATTTTGCAATTTTTATAAGCAATTTTCAGCGTTAACCACTGTTGTCCCTATCGCACGGTATTTGCCAATACTGATTTGCAAATACCGCAAGACAGCAATAGTTTTTTCAAATACCTACTCATCATTTTCATCATTAATGTCCCCACTGCTGGGGCACAGGTCTTCCCTATGTATGCGGATTGGTGGGTGCTAATGACTGCAGATGCAGCCGGGACCAACGACTTAACGTTCCTTCCGAAGCACGGAGGAGCTCGAGATAGTAAATTTTTGGTCACCCATCCAATGACCGACCACAGCGAAAGTTGCTTAACTATAACGATCGCAGCCGAACGCGCTAACCACTTGCGCCATCGAGCTCCTCTAACTCCTCTTATACCTACTCGTATTTCTCAAAAGTCTTTTAGCTCGCGTCCGCTCTTAACCTTGCCCCAGGGAATACAAAGCTTCTTTTACCCGACTATCATGCTATCTTCTGCCTTTTTTAATACAGAAGTGTTTGTAGTTAGAGCAGTTAGGTAAACGTCCAATATACTAATTAAAATTTACCAAAGTCGTCGTCGTTCGTCGAACTATGCTCGGATCAGGTTACAACCAGAAGGCGTTAATTTTTTAATGAGTACAAAACGCTGTGCAGTTTATTAAAACTTTGTTTCTCACTGAATATTTATGCTTCAAAGGAAAGGAAGTAACGCCACGGGCATTGCACTTAACAGCTATCTGGTAAACGCAAGGATTTCAAGGAAGCTGTTTAGAGATCGTTTGTAAGAGGATATTTTCTTAGGTATTACCATAGGTATTCAGGGCTTGTTTACCGGTTAATTTTCAAACCTAAATCAGTATCAAGTACATTAGGAGCGTTTTATTTAGGTTTGGCTCTACATTAACCTTAAAATAAGCGATTTTTCTAAAAAGCGAAATCAAATAGCTTTTGAAACAATTTAGCGGTTTTAAAGGGTTTCATTTCGCTCTTACTGACGGCATCGCCTTCGCCCCCAACAAACATTATGGCTGCAAATAGAGCTTACTTTAGAGCCTTAAGTGTAATGAAGGTAGAGTAGTAGCTGCAAGTATAGATTATAACCACAAAAGTGTGTTAGTAATAAAATTTAACGCTTATAGTGACAGAGTAAGTTTATAAGAGCGATGTTTGAGTGGTAAACGCGTAGAGCAGAAATTTTTATCCCTAAAATAAAGACCAAGGCTTCTGTGTTATAGCTTTGAGCGAATCTTACGACTATATGATCCATATAAGAAATTAACGTTTACTATTAACTTCTAAAGTTCTAAGCAAGCTACCACAAACTCTTTCGGATCGCTGATAGTTGCAAAAAGGGGGAATCAACGCTACTAGCTCTACAATGGTGTTCATTAAATCTTTTACATCACAAAACTCCTAAAGGGATACAAAACTCCCTTGTTTAATTTGGGGCTGAATAGTAAAGATACTTCTCCCTATTAATAGAACTTGTAGTGTCAAGTATAGCCTCCATATTATTTAAGGTTCAATTATTGAGTTCGTTACCACTTTAGTACCTCTAATTGGTCACGTGTGCGTCATGTAAGCATAAAAGTGGGAGTCTTGCTTGTAGATGAGGGTTTCGTATGTATAATGAAAATAATATCACAGCTGCAACTTTTGATATTTCCGAAGAGGACCGATGTAGTCATTGAGTAGTGATGATGAGGATGATCATAATACTTGACATAATTGAATATGTTTGTAGTTGCAAATGAGGATGAAAATCGAGAAGAAATTACGATATCATCAGGAGATATCCAGTTTAAACTTGTGTGTATTGAACATGAAACTTTTCTTTACTTCTTTCCTTTACTTCACACTGTGTAACATTTTAAATTAAACGCAAGTAATGTATGTCAATTTGTTTTTATTTCTCGTGCACAATCATCTTGTTATTCTATAACTAACAATATTAAAATAAAAATTGAGATCAGAAATTATTTACATTATAATACAACAATAATTAAATGCGAATCAGGTACTTTTTACTGGAATAGTGACATTTAACATAACGTATTTATTCATATAGTTAGTTCTTGGTTTTTGTAATTAAAGTTTTCCATTATAATTATAGTACTTTTAGCTTCTACAACAAGAACGTTTAATATATGATGGTCAGGTACTAAAATAATATACTCATTGTTTTAATTAGCTTAAGAAAAAGAGCATTTGGATCATGATTAGGTTCTTCAATTAATGTGATTAATAATATATAAAATAACATCCTTATTGATAATTTTAGAAAAAAAAAGTTAAACTAATGTTTTATTAAAAATAGATCCTTTTATCTGCTATAAATAGGAACATGTAAGTTACTTAGCAGTGAAAGCTTATGTATAACATATATTTAGGTTCTTAACTACTTCTAAACAATACATCTTTTAATAGAAAATAAGAAAAGATATTAGTACTTACCTATAATAGGTGCTATTTGGTAGTTATGATTCTATATAGCTAGTATTTATTTAAGAAATTAGTTTTTCTATTCAAAGACCTTTGTTTACATTTAGATTAGAACACAAAGAACTACTAAACATTTACCCCCTTATTAATAATCATGGACTTAAGGTAATCGTGATTTAAAACTGATGCTAACTCTCTCTTACATTTAGCAAATGAAAGGGACAGCATCAGTTTTAAACTATGACTAATTTTAGTCCACGCTTATTAATAAGGGGATTATTAGGGTTATAGCAACAACTAGCTTAAAGTAAACAATTATATTTTTTTTATGTCTTGGTAACAAAAATATATAACTTAATGGATAGGCTAGGTACTGTAACGTCCTTGACGTTATAACCTCCTTGTTTAGGTAAACTCTTTGCTTTTGCAATGCCTACGGTTGGCAGTTATATTAAAAAGTTAATGTCATGATTTTAAGATTTGAAATAAGGAATCGTCTGAAGGTTCCATTCTAGATTAGATCTTCAGGCACCAAGAACTTCCTCTCGTATTTAGATAAAATTTCTTTATATTCGCCTGAATGATAAAAAGAAATAAATAATTTATCTCTACCAGTATCGTTTAATTAATAAGCACGTCCCCAGGTTCTATCCATTCTGGGTAGAACTCTATATGGTGGACGCGCCGCGTTAGCTTCAAGTACCGCGAGTGAAAAATAATTTTAAATCAAGAAAGAAGTAGTTTTATGAAGATGGAGACCAGGACCACATTCGACGGAAAAGGTGATGTAACCGATTTCTTTCGTCAATTTAATATCATCGTCGCTATCAATAATTTCAACGAGGATACAAAAAGAGTTGTGTTGTCGGCATATTTAAGTGGACCTGCATTGTTATTTTATAAAAATATTAATGAGTCTTGTGAGAATTTTCAGATTCTAGAAAAGAAAATTTGTGAGGAATTTCCATCATCGATAAATGCGTTGGAAAAATTTTTCTCACGAAGACAAGGCTTGTCAGAAGAACCATTGACCTTTTTTTATGTATTGGATGAGCTGGCCACAAAAGCGGGAGCTGTCATCGATGACAAATGCTTCATTAGACAGTTCTTGAAAAATGCGAATTTAAATACAAAAAATCTTTTCGCATTTCAGTTATACAGTGATAAAACACATTTGAGAAATGTTTTACGACAAGCGCAGGACATTTTTGAGGACGAAAGCGTCGAAATTGGTTGGAATCTGCCGATCCAACCATCGTTTGCTCACTTCGAGGCGACGAAAATTTCGCCTATATTAAGGCATGAAGAAGAACAAGAGAAGGAGATCAACTTCATTTCCTCCCAAAGTGTCCCTTCTCATCCCATTGTCCCTCCCGAACACATGATTCCCCGCACTTTTTGTTCCAGTAACAAGAACAAAAAGAAGCTTAAATCAAAGAAGAAGAAGCATCCAAAGAAAATTTTTCATGAAGAAAATGTTATGACGATGGCTGATGGACAAGATGTTCATTCCCAACCGTCAGAAAACAACAATCAATATACAAGTGAGTCCAAACCATTAATTAATATAACGTGTCGTGATAAGAAGTTTGTAGGGCTCATTGATAGTGGTGCTGCAGTGTCTGTGGTGTCGAAGGACACAGTTAATAGAATTCATCAACGAATTGATGAAAGCGATATGAAGTTGAAAGCTGTCGATGGTAAAGAATTGTCTGTTATAGGGAAAGTTAACCTTAAATTATTGATAGACAATGTGTTATTCATTCACGATTTTCTTGTGGTAGAAAATATTAGGCATAACCTCATCTTAGGACAGGATTTCTTTCTTCGAAATAATGCGATAATAGATTTTTGTAACGAACAATTAATAATCAAACATATTAAGTGCAAGTTTAAAAGACAATGTATACAAATGAATAACGAAAGTAATAGTGATAATTCGGTATATGATGAAAATTTATATTATGCCGAATAGGTTGATAGTATTATAATGTTGTGTTACTAATGAGATTTTATTTCAGTTTATTGTTTATATGAATGTTTTAAAGCAATGGTGGTATGTAAATAAGCTTCAATACAATAGTCATTTTAGAATTTTATTTCAAAAGCATATTAAATATAACTTTGTCATTATATTAGAAATTTTTTTTTCAATATACATATTATAAGGAACTTTTACACATTTTGTTTATGACAGATCAATGGGTAGTTTCATTAAAGTATTTTCATTTCTTTTAATTGTTAGCTTTAGTGTAATTTGTTGAGTAGATGGATTATTGATATGGTAATAACCATAAGAATGATAGGTAACAGGTTCGATTCTCTGTTCAACTTGGAATTATTCAATTGACTTTGAATATGATCATAGATAGGATTAATTCAGTATTAGGATAGAATATATATAGTTAATAATGTATAATAGGATAATATAAGTCCATAAAGAAAATTCCCTTATTATAAAAAAGGAAGCGGGTTCGATTCCCTGTAAGGTTAAAAAAAAAAAAAAAATGAATAATAATGTTATACTTTGAAAATTTACCCAACTATGGAAAAGAGGCTATAAAGATTTATCATAAATGTTTTCTTGAATATTAACTTACCCGACTGAAGAAAAATGGTGTAAAGAATTTTACTAATATTTTCTTGATTGTTTTATGTACTACCACATGATGCGGACTTCCCGAGAGAGAGCAGGCTGGCGCTCATGCAGACGTCAGCGATACTGACGATGATCCACCCTGAAGATGATGGAGACACCCTCTACGAATTCGCGTCGTTTTCGTTTCAATTAGGTCGCGTCGCGTTCGTCAAAATCGTCACTTGTAGTAGTTTGACTTGGGGGTAGGGAACCCTTAGTATTCCATGGGAATTGGGTTTAATCTTGTTTGATGCTAGATGTCCTTACCCAAAATTTCTATTACGTTTGCGCATCATGGGTGTCTAATAAAGTACAAGACAATAAAGTGGTGGACCACGTCTGTATCTTTATTAAAGATGTACGAAAGTAAACATTATTTATAAATTCTTTTAGGTTTTGCTCAAATCCAGTTAATGTTTACGAATCTTAGAAAATAGTTTGAATTTCGTTTCGTACATCTACTTAGTATGGGAAGTAATGAAGTTTCAAAATATAAATTTTCTTGATATTTAATGGTTTAATAAATGGGATAGGGTAAAGTTTTGCTGATAGATGGGATAAAATAAAAATTGCTTGGGTAATTTAAGGTATAGCTAGGGTTAGTTTTGTTTTTTTGTTTTTGCCGACTGATGTCGATGTAAAGTAAAGTAAAGTTAAGGTTAGGAGGGAGATGTACGAGGGATTTTGTTAAGGTTTTGCTCCCGTAAAGTCTTTGCAATAAAACTTTGCAAACAGTTAGGGTTCTTTTCCCGTAAAGTTTTTTTTTGCAAGTTTTGCAAACTTATTGTGAGGGCTAGTCTGTAGTAAAGGCCACCTCCCAGTTGTATTTATGTCCTTAAGCAGGTAGGGATTTTAGATAGGACTGTCGAACCCTCTCGATGTAGTAGGTAGGAAAAAAAAATTTTGTTCGGTCATCTGGTATGACAAAACAATTTTTTTTTTAGAGGTGCCGGAGGGATGTAACGTCCTTGACGTTATAACCTCCTTGTTTAGGTAAACTCTTTGCTTTTGCAATGCCTACGGTTGGCAGTTATATTAAAAAGTTAATGTCATGATTTTAAGATTTGAAATAAGGAATCGTCTGAAGGTTCCATTCTAGATTAGATCTTCAGGCACCAAGAACTTCCTCTCGTATTTAGATAAAATTTCTTTATATTCGCCTGAATGATAAAAAGAAATAAATAATTTATCTCTACCAGTATCGTTTAATTAATAAGCACGTCCCCAGGTTCTATCCATTCTGGGTAGAACTCTATAGTACCCACTAAGTTAACGATTAAAAAAAATGAACAATTATATTGGTTATTGTGTATTGCTAATAATGAAAGAGATTAGCAATAAAAATAATCATAGAAAATATAAATAAATTAAAAAAATAGCATAGGGACTCTTCTTCTACTTCGAATGAATCGTCACTTGGGGCTAGTTCCATGGAATCACTTCTGATTCCAGGTATCTTGCTGGATTGATTGTCAGCACTATTTTTAGCAGTTGCCGCGAATGCCACCATATTTACTTTCAGAACTGTAAAAATAAATTAGCTGATAATAATTGAAAAGCGTATAATATTATGTTGTATTTTACTATTTGACTTGATCTCAAGAGGAACTCTAAATTTTTATCATGGCGCCAAAAATGTTGTATATAAGTGATACATTAACATAAGTCACTGTATTTATTTCCAAGTAATTCTATACTTTTAAGAATTTTTTATTACTTTTATATAATCAAATATATGTGTACTAGTCATGCATAAGCTAAGTAGTAGTGGTTTTGGGAAATGACCACGGATCCCCAAATTTATGCACCCACCATTTTTAGATTAAAAAAATAATTGAAAACAGTTAAACGTACCAAACGAAAACATAATACAATGAAGGTATTTATTTTTCTAGAGTTCTAATACCAGAGCTACGACACTTTTAAGTCAATAGGCAAAGTTTTGTTACATATTTAGCTGTAAACAAATGTTTTGCTCCATGTGAAGCAAAAAAAAAAATTATATAAATACGCCAATAAACAGCGGGCGCTTCAATTATTTGCTAATAATATATACACATACTAGCGGACCCGACAGACGTTGTCCTGTCTAGTATGGTAGCGCCGTCTGTCGGATCCAATGTAAAACATTCCAAAATCAACAACTACTAATAAATTAAAAATTAATTAAAAAAACATTGTCCAGCGGACAATATTGTAAATCTAAACCATTCTCAGATCCCTTTGAACACACACAAAAAATTTCATCAAAATCGGTCCAGTCGTTTAAGAGAAGTTCAGTGACATACACACTCACAGAAGAATTATATATATAAAGATTCACAGTTTACTTACCTTCGCAATGAAAATCCGCTTCAGCTTCCACTAACAATGAGTTAAAATTTTAGCACTCAACTCCGCCATTTATTTAAGTAAACACATAATGATTTTCTCATCTTGACATTTAACAACGTTCAAATAATTACACCGCAGTCGACTATGAAAAAAGTAACAAATTATATTCTTAGACGCTAAAATTTCCTAATGTAGATCTATACTGCAAGTCAAGGCGTTACGATTTACCTTAGTACCACCCTCCAACCGCTCAAACAGTAAGAAAGATACTTCATAGATCTACTTTAACTCTGACGGAGTTTATATTCATTCATTTGCTCCTAAATAGCGCTCAAAGCGTCAGTAAGCAGCATATAGCTCTACCATACCGCTTGAGGAGTCACTGGTCACTTAAATACTACTCTTACAGCGCCTTAAGTCTCAGTTAGCGCTACTGTACATACACAATTGCTCTACCATATCTCTTAAATTCATTATCTTATTCTATTGTATCGCCAAAGTGGAACCTAAGACTATAAGAACTTGTGCCCATTCCAGGGGTATAGTATAGTTATGGCTCGCTATAACTCCCATGTAATAGCACATATTGATGACCTTAGGATCTGTTTAACTCATTTCTATATCTGTTGTAACTCTTAATTTAGCGCCTAATGTTAGTTCGTTTCAATTCAAAGGACACCCGGCATTTTGTGCCAAAGTTGTATACTTTTTTAATTTTTTTATCTGTGTTTCATAATTGGGTAACGTAGTCTGGCAATATTTGTCATCAGCAGCTAGCTGTCAATGTCAAATACGTAGGTTTGTCATCAAAAGGGTTTCTATATCAAAAAATATTAATCATTAAATAACTTCTATCCACGATTCACTAAAAATAAGGCAAAAGTAGTTTTATGTAGCAAATAATTTTGGCTTTATTTTGAGACCAAATTCAACTGTATACAAGTTTAGCATTTTTTCTATGAAAAGTGCCGGGTCTCCTTTATAATGATTTTATGTCAGTTTCTTTCTAACTACAGAGCAATTGAGTGAAGTACTGTGTCAGTACATAACTACAAAATGAATAACTTGATTCGCTAGACGCTAGCAAACGTGTCAATAAATACATCAATCTCTGAGCATTAACAAGTTGTGACTTGATTAGTTCAAACAAAACAAACTTCAAGCGATGCCGACGCGTGCACGTGTCGCTCTGTATTAAACCGATTTATTATGGTTTATTACGCTTTCATTTCGGACGCGCTCCGAACGAAACCTTTACAAAAAACCGGTATTAACCTTTATTTACCGGTATTTTAGAAACCGGTTACAAGCCGTGTAGGTATGACATAAACAGGGTTGCCAGTTTCCCCGATGTTACAGGAGTTCTTCTATTTTCTAAATTTCTCCTGTTTTTCTTTGAATACCATATTATTTGTAAATTGCATGTTGAGTTGCGTTTTCCGCCATTAAGAATGAAGGTAACCTACCTTCGTCCTTAATAAAATAAATGTTATTGTCTATAATACGAGCTTTGAGGGCGGCAGAAGCCATATCTTGATTTTATTTACCAATTCTAAGGTGGGGGAGGGGGGGGAGATTTGCAAATCGGAAAAGGAAAATGAGTAACGCCTCCCGAGTTTTAAAAATCGGACCTGTTGCCGCAACACTGTTCATAGAACTCATTAGTTTATTTTTTAAAACAAGGCAACATTGCAATTTATATGAATTACAGACTTTGCGTATAACCTAAAGAAAAGTTTTACTAGAAAAAAAAATCCACGCGGACGAGGCAGCGGACGGGACTCGAACCCGCACCCTTCGCAATCCGGGCGAATGCACTGACCAATTATGCTACCACGGCCCTGATGGCTGCGTCGAAATTTTCCTAGCATTAAGCTGCAATGCATTGCGTATAATCTTTGAGTTCATGAACACTAAAACAATCCATGAAAGTATTACAAAAACATAGAAGTCATTAATACCGAGCGTTATATTTACAACATTTACAATTGAGCTCCAATCGAAAAAGTAACATATCCCCTAGGGTTACTAGGTAGGTATAGGCTTAGGGCACTGTTTATTGCATCCGGTCACAGGGCAGGTAGAAATGTACAGTGGGGTGTCCCGCATACCTTCTTCTCGCTCCCCCAGTGGTTGAAGAATGCGTAAGGCATTTCCCAGACACAAAAAAAACGGTAGGTATAACCGTAAGCATAATCATTTATTCAGTTTAGGCTGTTATAAGCACTCATGAATGTCTAGAAGCTACGCCATCGGTTCGTAAATCTACGGCGGGAGACCTTGTACTGAGAAGAACCGGCAAGAAACTCAGCAAGCTTTAGTAGCAGCAAATCGAAATGAACCACGAAAGGCTACTGACCGATGTTTTGGAGTATTGAAAATATGAGTGACAGATCTCTTTGGATATTTGAACTTAGCCAGAGTCTTATCAAGTTTAGCAGCGAGGTATCCCGGTCTACCGGTGTTGAGTATTCCGAACAACATGGACGCTAAATGAGATTTTCTTCGAGCCTCCATTTTTAACATTTTAGCGTTATTTAAAAATGGTGTATCATGTGTTCGTGGTGGTATGCGGAAACAAAACCGTGCACATGCATTCTGCACCCTTTGAATCAACTTGGCTGTTCTTGCGAGCATACATGGACCGTAAACTGTATCACAATCATTTAGTTTAGATAACATTAGTGATTCACACAAGTAAATTCTGAGCTTCTCTTTCAGGTATGACCTTATTCTGTATAGAAGCTTTAGCTTTTAAAAACAGTTCCGAACACTTTCAGCGATATGAGTTTAGAAATTCAACCGGCTGTCCATGGTGACCCCTAGGCTCTTGGCTTTATCCACACGCTCAATATTTGTCCCTTCCATATTAATATTCAAAGTCACTCCATCAAACTTTTTTATATTTTTCCTGCTGCCAATCAGTAAAAAAATTGATTTTAGAGGATTCAGAGCAAGGCAATTGGACCTGGACCAGGATAATATTCTATTTATGTCACTATTTATTTTATCTACAGCAATGGTAGATTCTTGTGGATCAAATGACAGGTATAACTGAATATCATCGGCGTAAAGATGATACTTGCAATTATCAACACATTTTGTGAGGTCAGCACTGTAGATGATAAAAAGGATGGGCCCAAATATAGAGCCCTGTGGCACGCCTCTTGTCACCAGGTGTATATTGGAGGATGATTCACGAAGTCACTTTTCATTACATAATGATTAAATATACATTAATTGTTTACCTGCATTTTGATTGCGGTGTCATACAGTATAAATACAAATAGTGTTATTTATATTAAGTGTGACTAAACATTAACCTCAATATATCAATATTAAGGAAGTTAGGGCAGACTCATCTCCGCTGGCAGCACCCGTTCACGAGCATGACGCATGAACTAGCCGTCGCTTCGCTCAACCATATTTTAGGGAACGTAACGACCCGCCTTACACGACACCGCCGAAGAGACTATTAAGAGAGCATGACTACCCATAACTACCCATACTAACTACAAAATATTTACTTAAATTAAGGTCATTTACCTGCAGGACACCGCAAACAATTACATAAACAAAGCAATGGAGAAATCACGACCACGCCGTTTTGTCAATCAAATATTCTTAAACAGTCTGATAATCTTCCTTAAGTTATCAACTTTATAAACAGCTTTCAAATTTAATTATAGTATATATCTTATAGAAATACCTGTTGAAATGGTTGGAACAGTTCATACCCAAGCATTTTTGTCTGTAATATAATCAGACACTTTATAATAAGCATTCATAACAAGTGATTTATAATGGTCGATTTAAATTTAGTCAGGCTTAACTCTTAAATATTGCTTGGGACTTTATTGTGAAAGCGCTTATTACATATTGTAAAGGTTTTTAAGAATTCCTGGATATTTATAGACGCATACTTGTTTGTCCCCTAAAAAAGATCGCTTACAATTGTACCGAGGTATTAAAATCCCGGGTTATATAAGTCCCCCGCATACCCTACGTTTTTTTACGGTCATATAGTACTTGTTCTTGTTAATAAAACACCACAGACGTGTATAAACAAGAATTATTTAATTCTGTTCTTCGGAAAACAATTTTTTTTAGTGTGTATGTTGTTGGTCGCCGGTGACCTATACAGCGTCACTGGGTTAGGGACACGATATAGAATAGAAAGTATCGATACTGTACTCATGAGTAGTATCGGAAAAAAAGTATCGATACTTCAAAGTATCGAGTACATTTCATAGGACCTTATAAGCAATGTAGATACTCTTAAAAACGTGTAATGTTAATATAATCAACTGCAAAACTAAACGTAAATTACTCAAGTACGTAAGTCTCAGGACACACTAGATTGCTTCTGCTTCCAATTATATCAACGCAATCGAATGTTTTAGAAATTTTGCTTATGATTCCACTAGATGGCGTTGCCATCAATATAAGGCGCTTGTCCAAATTTTCAAAGGTATCGATACTTTTATTAGTTTAGTTATTTAGTTGAAGTATCGAAAACCAAGTATCGAGTACAAAAGTATCGATATCGAAAGGAAAAGTACTCGATGCCACAAAGTATCGATACTTTTTTCGTGTCCCTACACCGGGTTTGGTGGCGGCGAGATCCTAAGGGGACCTTGAGCGGAGAATTGGCGAGTGCCTCTAAAGGTATTCCAGGCGGATGGCATCTCGCCACGGGGGAGTCTCGACCCTGTGGGCTCGGCTGAACTAGAGGGCGTCTCTGAGCGGACCTCGACCCCAGCTAGCCGTTGTCGTGGGTGGTGGGGAAAACACCCAGGGGGCCAATCGCCTAACTGGATTGCTTTGGAAAACGCTATCGCTTACGATTTCATTTTGTTATTTCTAGCCGCCTGAGGTTCTCAAATGCCTCGCGCTCTTTTTTTTTCTTTTGCATTGGTAATAACAATGTTAAAGAAAATGAGCGTGAGAATGAGAATTAGAAAACTACAAAAAAAAAATCAGCCAAATCGGTCAAGCCGTTTTCATGTTATGTCGTGACAACGGAAAACGGGTTTCATTTTTATATATATAGACTAGCTGACCCAGCGAACTTCGTACCGCCCTAAAAAATTAGGGGTTGTCCAGCGGACAAAATTGTGAATCTAAACCATTCTCAGATCCCCTTGAACACACACAAAAAAATTCATCAAAATCGGTCCAGTCGTTTAAGAGAAGTTCAGTGACATACACACTCACAGAAGAATTATATATATAAAGACTAGCTGACCCAGCGAACTTCGTACCGCCCTAAAAAATTAGGGGTTGTCCAGCGGACAAAATTGTGAATCTAAACCATTCTCAGATCCCCTTGAACACACACAAAAAATTTCATCAAAATCGGTCCAGTCGTTTAAGACAAGTTCAGTGACATACACACTCACAGAAGAATTATATATATAAAGATAGATGAGTAATTAAGGCCTATGGTACTATCTAATAAGAATAGGCGCATAATTTTATTGCTGAGCAGAATACGAGCCAACTCCAACACCATCCCAATGAATGTAGCTAACAAATTGGATAGTTGCTTTCTCAAGCATTTTATTGTGTGCGGGTGATATTTGCTTTCATTTTAGAATATAACTAGCAAACCAGTGAACCAAATGTTCACCAAAACCTGATTAAAAAAATAAATTTAATTAATTGAGAACTTCGGAGATTTTGTGTGGTTTCGTTTGAAATTCGTGATTTCTCGAAAACCGGAAGTGCTACGTTACTCAAATCCGGTTTGTAGTCTTATCAGACTATTCTTAACTTATAACTTAAATATTCTCTTTATCTATCTCTTACGGTTTGGCCGCTGAAACAGCACCACAGACAGACGGACGTACTTGTCTAATAGATAAGAGATATAATTTCACAGTAATATCTTTTTATCAATTGAATGATTTACTATACACATAATTATTATTATACGTGATTTTATAGAATTAAATGAAATTTAATACCATATTAATACCTATTTTAATTTATTGTAGTTAAGTAATATAAATTCTGAATTGTTATAGTCAGTTATAGTAGTTATTAGCGTTTTTATGTAATCAAAGATGGCACTCTCCCTCTGTAATTGATTGTTGTGCCCGACAGGGTCCATGATTGAGCAAATTTTTTAACATCTTCTATACATTATGGAAAACAATAAAACATTGAGTATTGAAATTATTAGTCTACGAGACATATACTACTAACATAGAATAAGTCTACTAACAAATATGGATCACAGTTGTCTGAAATAAATGAATTACACATATTATTAAAGGGCTCTGAGCGCATAGCTCATTCAATTAGATGCCTTGGCCTATGTCTATCTATGTGATAAATGAGGTGATGTAATCGCCGCTATATTGCAGTCTATATAGTAAAATCATGATAGACTAGTTATAATTAAAATAAAACTAGTTTTTACGGGTTAATGCACGAAACTTTATTTATTTATTGACGTTTCGTAGCCTTTACAAGCTTCGTCGTCAGAACAAAATTAAAAAAAAAAGAAAAAAAAAGTTTTATTCTGACGACAAAGCCTGTAAAGGCTACGAAACGTCAATAAATAAATAAAGTTTCGTGCATTAACCCGTAAAAACTAGTTTTATTTAATGAGTGATGTGCGTGAAAACCTAAGAAACAAATATAATTAAAATTCCTGTGCGATGAATACTAGTGTGTCTAGAATTTAGATAGGTTGCGTTGTTTTTGTTGTGAAAGTACTGATTTTTAAAACTCCTCTGGCTCATAAAATAGGTTACTTTATTGATGACTAGCGGCCCGCCCTCGCTTCGCTTCGGTGTAGAGCTGAAGTGTAGACTACAGTTTGTGTTCTCAGGCTTGTATAATACACAATGACATTCATCTATGATTCTTCTTATACCTGCGTGCAAAGTCTCAGCGCGATCGGTTTAAAATTGACAAAGTTTCACACAAACTTTCATTCCCTATTTTATCCCCTTGGGGGTTGATAAAATCCTTTCTTAGCGGATGCCTACGTCATTACATCTACCTGCATGCCAAATTTCAGCCCGATCCGTCCAGTGGTTTGGGCTGTGCATTGATAGATCACTATGTCAGTTTACCTTTGAGTTTTATATATATAGATTTGAAGTTTTTTCCTAATGGCAATTAATCATCGAGTCTCTCATTGGTTGTGACCTGTTCGCCTGAGGTTCATAGCAGACAAATACCAGTACCGACATAGCTTGTGGTACGCGACCATTCTGATCGGTGTTCGCAACAGGTTCCTGATCTTATATCCGATAAACAGTCAAAGCAATGTATATTATTAAATCAATCAAATTCAAATTCAAAATTTCAAATTCAAATAATTTTTATTGCGAATACAGGTAATATTGTGTTGTGTTCAAGTATACAAATTATATTATGTTCAGCCATATTCTGTCTTGTTCACCTGCAATGTTATTACATTTAGTTCACTATTAATTACATTATTCTAACAATGTCAATTAAGTACTTATATTAATCTAAAAAGAAATTATAATTTGATAAATGAGATGTCTAAGTCACATTTTGAAAGTAATAATAATAATAATGGATATATACAAAAACCTTACCATAATGTCAAATTAGAATACATGTCAAAATGAAGATAATTCCAAATTAAATTATAGGTCAATCGTCATAAATGACGTTTAATTTCGTATTTTGTTTTGCAAGTTCCCTTCGTTAATTGTAGGGATGATGACTATTTTTTTTTCTTCGTTAATCAGGTAGATTATCAAAAAGTATTGGACACGTATTTTTTCTTTTTTCACATAATATAAACATTGCAGAGATATATTGATTTGAAAAGTCGCATTACGTCACGTATTGGTACAATTTTCACTTATAAGTGACGTCACGAGCCCCTACTCCCAAACTTTGACGCGCTATAACTTTGTCATTTTTTGGTTGATTGCCCAAAGAAAAAATACGTGTCCATTATTTTTTTTAAATCTAACTGACGGACTAAATAGAATTTCGTTTACTGTACCTCGTCATCACCCCTAATTTTTAGCGTGTGAAAGTTTATTGCATATTGAATGATCTCATAGTTTCGTTAAATATCTGAAGCGAATTATTTCAATATCTTTTCAAATTCACCTCAAATTAATGAACCATTATTTTAAGGCTGATGTTTATAGATATTTTTTAGCATGTAACTGCTTCATGTTTAAATCTAAAGAAAATGTAATTAGAAAGCTAAGCTTAAGAATGGCTAGAGGAATTTCAGGGCCGCGGTAGCATAATTGGTCAGTGCATTCGCCCGGATAGCGAAGGGTGCGGGTTCAAGTCCCGTCTGCTGATGTTTATGTTTTCGAAGGTGAATTTGAATGTGAAGATGAGCCGAATTTCAACAAGGGCTTAGAATTTGAGTTGAGGCACTTTGAGTTAAGCCACTATATGATGTCCAAAAGTAAATGACCTCCGGTTTTAATATTTGTTTGAAAAACAAATTCTCTTCCATTTTCACCACCATCCACCATCAGCCCATTAATATCCCCACTGCTGGGGCACAGGCCTTCCCTATGGATGGAATAGGGAGATTGGGCCATGACCCACCACGCGGGCCCAGTGCGGATTGGCGGGTGCTAACGATTGCTGATGCAGCCGGGACCAATGGCTTAACTTGCCTTCCAAAACATGGAGGATCTCGAAATAGAAGATTTTTGGTCACCCATCCAATGACCGACCACTGCGAAAGTTGCTTAACTTCAACGATCGCAATCAAACGCGCTAACCACCTGCGCTATCGAGCTCCTCTCTTCCATATGAGAGTTTTATTTTTTTGATATTTGCAAATTTGCCCATTTAGAACAAAATGGGTCAAGGAGAAAATCTAATGTGCAAATTTAAGCTTTTGATGACCTCTAGTTTTTGTAGATGAGCGCTTTGGTCCATAATTGAGATCAGGAGCGAAGACGATTAAAAAATGTAGACATTAAACAAAAGTATTTTTTCCAGAAATGAATGAAAGAATCGCCGCAGCAACCACTTTCTCCACTGTTTGGAAAATGCAGGAGTGGATTTTCTAACACAGAAATTGAATGTAAAAAGTAAAAAAGATCTTTATTCAAATTGGATGCACATCATCATCATCATCAGCCTATTAATGTCCCCACTGCTGGGGCACAGGCCTTCCCTATGGATGGAATAGGGAGATTGGGCCATGACCCACCACGCAAGCCCAGTGCGGATTGGTAAGAACCAACAATCATGAAATATTATTTTCTAGGTTTGAAATCGCAAGTAAATGACTGTAAAAACAAAAATGATTGACGGACACTTCTGAGAACTTAAATTATTAGGAAAACAAAAATTTTTTTGAGGTTATGTTTAATATTCAATGAAACATAGGTCAACCTACGAACTTAGTATGAACTCAGTATGAATTGAATTAATATTACAACTAATTCATTTTATTCGGTGCGATTTTAAAGAATAACTATTAGGAAGAACTTGGTTAGAATAAAATAAAAACTGTAGTTTTGCTTCTTATTATTTATTGGCTATTTTTCACATAATTGTATCATATTGTATATTGGATTTATTTGTTTTACACATGTGTATTGTGCAGCGTGAATGTGTATCAGGTGTTCTTGAATAATTTGGCAGTATGATCCTCTCAGAATGTTGTGGCACAGGTTCACTAGCACTTGGTAATAAGGTTTCAATTCAATTCATTTATTGCAGACCATAATGGAGATACAAAGGTGGTAACATATAGACAAAAGTGCATTATGGACCCTGTAGTGTAGGGTATCGCAATTGCAAGAGGAGAGGATGTCTTATTCATAATTCCTTATTGTGATATAATTTGTTATATCCAATGAATTAAAACCCATAAAAATTATTTATTCATACTACTCCAATAAGATATTGTATAATTAGATTTATGATTTATGTACAATTATTAATTATGTAAGTATTGTATTATATCTTTTTATAATAAAAATAATATTGTATTTGTTACATTTATTCCATAGTAGTTTTATCATTTAGGTATTCCTGGAGGCTATAATAGCATTTATTCAATAACATTAACTTAATTTTTTTAATAAAAACATTGTAATTTTCTTCATTTTTTAAATTTTCAGGTAATTTATTATAGATTGTTATAGACATATTATAAGTGCTCGATGAGCATAATTTAAGGCGAGTAGTTGGAACCATTAGGTTTTTCTTGTGTCTCGATGTATATTTTGAAGGAATGTTTTCTCTTCTAGTAAAAAAAATTGAGTATTTTTTTACAAATTTACAAATCTCAAATATATAAATGCTTGGTAAAGAGAGAATTTCATATTTTTGGAAGTAAGGTTTACAACTTTCAGTTTGGTTAATATTAACAATAATACGAATAAGTTTCTTTTGTAGTGTAAATAAAGAGGATACGTCCGTACTGTTCCCCCACAAGATGATTCCATAGGTAAACCAGGCATTGGCATAAGCATAATATGTGATAAGAGCAGTCTTTAGATCTGTTGTTTTTTTGACCTCTCGAAGTGCATATGTAAAGCTAGATAATTTATTTTTTAACATCTGGATGTGAGATTTCCAATTTAAGTTAGTGTCTATAGTTATACCCAGTAATGAAAAATCATTCACACATTCGATATTTTTGTTTTGAAAACTATAACAGAATTTTAGCGGTAATTTTTGACGCGGGTGAAAGGTTATTAATTTAGTTTTATCAAAGTTTATTCTAAGGTTATGTTTGTTTAACCAGTTAAAAGTCTGGGTCATTATTAAATTTAATTTGGTTTGTAAGTTGTTGTTGTTTTTACAAGATGTGAGAAGAGAAATATCGTCCGCAAAGAGGACACACGGTTCCTCTATTGTTTTAGGGAGGTCATTGATATAAATTAGAAAAAGGAGACATCCGATGACGCTCCCCTGAGGAATGGAAGCGTTTATAGTTTTACTTTCAGAGAGAACCTTTATTATTTCTTTGTGTATATGATCAAAATATTCTATTTCAACAAATTGCTGACGGTTTTGCAAATAACTTTTAAACCAATTGTGCGCTGTTCCGCGAATGCCTATTCCGTATAATTTATTAAGTAGTATTTTATGATTAACACTATCATATGCTTTCGACAAATCCAAGGTCTCTGCTCTTTGGTAACATCGATGGCATATTAGAGAGCCGACATAGTAATAGTTAAATTAAAGGAAAAACAATCGCAAATAAATACACACAACAGGTAATTTGAAACGAGAATTTTCCGTAGATAAAAAGTACTCTTTGATGAGAATGCACGAATGCCACAGATTACTATGAATACAGATTGCCTGCACCTCAACCACAGAGTAACGAGTTTATGCCGGCCCTTCACTTGATAACAGTATGTCCTTGTCATGCTTAATAAGGAATGAAAAGGACAGACTGATGTCAGGTTTTTAAATAGCAAATACAAATAGCTAAGTGAAGTGCCGGCATTAGGAATAAAGAGTGTTTTGTTTGCAGCGCTGTCATAGATTATACACATAAGGTATTTATTGTCTCAGATTATTTATTAACTTTTTAATTTGGCTTACTTAACTGGAAGTGTCCGTCACAATCTAAATACTGATAATTATCGCAAAAAATATACTAAGAATTATCATAAATGCCAAATTGGTGTTGGTTCTTAGGCCAATTTTACCATTGTCCTTTAGATCACAGACTAAAAACCGTAACAGTAATTATGCTGCCATCTAGTGAATATTCTTTGTATCACTTTAAGACCACTCTGGTTCTATCTAAATGACCAATTTGAACTGGAAAAAATCATAAACTAAATATTGTAAAAAAATTAAATAGGTCACTATGGTGAAAAACTATAAAAAGAAAGAAAAAAAACTAAAAAAAAAATGAAAAAAATGAGTTAGGCCACAATGGTTCTTATGGCCTCATTATCGTCCTATGATTTTGCAGATGCGCATTGGTTTTTTGAGGAGGTTGATCATACTAGATACCTAATTTTGGAGGGCTCTTCTAATGCTGCTGATAAAGCCAGTCAGGAGAGCTTGCAGCACTGCATTCTCGTATTGGTAGTTTTCCAATTACAGAGCATAATGCGACTCAGTGGCGCACAATGCTGAATTATGCTGGTGCTTAATTGGAACGTGAATTAGTTTTCAAATGCACCAGCAGAGTGCGCTAAGTTCAGTGTTGAAAAAAAATATCAATGTTTGTACCTTCATCCATACTGGAACAATGAACCTTAACTTAAGAACCTCAAAAAATATAATGTAATAACTAAAACTAAAAAACCTTAAAATATATAATAAATAAAATACATTATTAAAAGGAGTCCCTTTAGGCAGGGTTCCAAAGATACTGGCAGCGTTCCCCCTTTAGACCAGGGTCGATAATTTTAAAAATGGTGAAAAGTGAAAAAAATTATAGTAGGATGAAACCCATTAGAACAGGTAGAGAATATAACAAAAATGAAAGGAAAAATAAATTACGGGCGATCTGAGGTCAAGAAGGGGGAGGGGGTGAGTTTTTAAGGGTAAAAATGGTTAATCTCGATTTCCGGTAAAACTGCAAGTCCTATGAACAAAAGTTAAATGGCAAAGTTGTAGGTAATAAAAAGATCTACAACTTTTGTAGCGACACTTTTTTCACATAACCTCAAAATTTATGTGAAAACCAAAAAATTTGGTGAAAACTTACCTTTGTATGTCCTAAACATACAGTAATTTTTTGGATTTAAAACATTCATTTTTTCACCTTATTTTGACTTAATATCGAAAAAGCACCCTTATTTTCAATCGAAAATTCTCACGTCAAAATATCTGCTTTTTTTAAAAAGTTGGGGTGTTTTTTGTTTGTTGAAATCTCTACTTTCTGATGGTATAAAAAATATATACACTACTATGGTAAATGTTCTCAGAAACTGCAAATTAATAATGAAAAAAACTCCAATCCGTAATTTTTGGTCTCAAAAATTATCGACCCTGGTCTACTTTGAATAGCTAGATTAATTCTTTGTCCGAGGTAGCTGCCAGCTCTTCGGTCTCCTGTGACGTCGACCAACCTTTTTGCTATTTCCATATATTCATACTTATAATTATTTTTTAACACAGATTCAATTAACTATGATTATTTAAAAAAAAACTACAATGAAACGAAAGCTTTGAAAAAAATTCAACAATAAATATTACTAACGATATTAAATAAATCATTTCGATCGAATCCGAATTGCCCTACTCTCAACTCACCGCTTTTCCTTTTGCCTAGTTTCGCGTTAAAGTCTCCCATAACCACAGTGAAGTGAGTTTTGAATGAGCGGATGGCTTTCGAGATATCCTCGTAGAGAGCCTCCACCACATCGTCGGGGTGCGTCGAGGTCGGCGCGTAGACCTGGATAACCTTCAGCGAATACCGCTTGGTTATTCTGAGGATCAGGTACGCTACCCGACTCGACACACTCTCAATCCTCTCCACGTTGGCTACGAGAGACTTACGAACGATAAACGAACAAGTCGTCGCCTTCCCTGTGATAGAGCAAGTTTCCAGACCGGAGGGTTATCGTGTCCTCCCCTTGTCTTCGGACTTCTGACAACCCTACAATGTCCCATCGAATCTTGCTCAATTCTTCTTCCAGCTCGGCAATCCTCTCGTCAGTCCTGAGCGTGCGAATGTTGTGTGTTACCAGGGCCAGAGTCTGTTTTATTTGGTGGCCGGAGATTCTTAGCACCCCGTACGCCGCCGTTACTAGGCCCGCCACCGTGAGCCGGAATAGCGGGGTCGCTGTGACTCGGTGCCGTTGTGTTAATGCCTTTGTTCATTTGGGGGGTTATTGCCATAATCGCCACGCTTGGCAGACGGGTTGGCGATCGCAGTAGATGTAATGTTACTCAGGAGAACGCTGCTGCCCGTTCTCCTGGTGATCCCTTAGTCGCCTTTTACGACACCCAGGGGAAGAGATGGGGAGGTGCAATATTCTATGCCGGCACCCCACGGCCGATCATCATGAAACTTGGCAATTATATGTAGATTAGATGACAATACAATATTATGGTACCATTGAGCTGGTCTGATGATGGGACTGGAAGGTGGCTGATGGAACCTTGGACTGCCTACTAGTAAACATATCAAGTTTGGGCTCATTTGATTCGTTTCTCGACGACCTTCGTGGCCGAGTGGTTTGTACGCCGGGTTTCATGGTGTCGCCGACTCGAGAGGTCCCGGGTTCGAATTCCGGTGGGGGCAGATGTCTGTGTGATGAATACGAGCATTTGTACTCCAGTCATGGATGTTTAATATGTATTTCTATATAAATATACTTATATATGTACAGTATATGTATTCTATCCCTTACCCTGGTAACCCATAACACAAGCCTTACAGTGCTTACTATGGGGCTAGGCTAATTGGTGTGAGTGTTGGAAATATTTATTTATTTATATTTATATGTACAGTATATTATTATGTATTCTATCCGTTACCCTAGTATCCCATAACACAAGCCTTACAGTGCTTACTTTGGAGCTAGGCTAATTGGTGTGAGTGTTGGAAATATTTATTTATTTTCTTTCCAAATAGAACGCCGGTGCAGCGTCGAGTACCCGTAAACAATGTGATTATTGCTTCGAGTGTCCGAAATTTAGTATTCTTTATCGTGTACCCGAATACAGGCTAACGACCAAGTCTAATTGAGCCATTGACTATATAATCTGGAAGTCTTTGAACTAGGTTATTGTCGTGGATTTCTGACGATGAGAGGAAAGCTAAGGAGAATATTCGTTCGAGAGACAATCTCTTATCTATTAGACAAGTCCGTCCGTCCGTCTGTCTGTGGTGCTGTTTCAGCGGCCAAACCGTAAGAGAGAGATAAAGAGAATATATAAGTTATAAGTTAAGAATAGTCTGATAAGACTACAAACCGGATTTGAGTAACGTAGCACTTCCGGTTTTCGAGAAATCACTAATTTCAAACGAAACCACACAAAATCTCCGAAGTTCTCAATTAATTAAATACATTTTTTTTTAAATCAGCTTTTGGTGAACATTTGGTTCACTGGTTTGCTAGTAAGATATATATATAATAAACGAAGTGGTTACTTTCTCTATGATAGACAAGACAATGACAGACAGAAGTAATGTCAGTCGAAAAAATATATTTTAATTATATAGGCAAAGATTTGAATCGTAAATAAGTTGATTGCTTACCTATAATTATGATTACAAAAACAGTGAAATCATTTATCTATTGTGTTTTTGTGTGGTTTATTTAATAATTTTATTAAAATGTGAATTAATAAAGTGTAAGTACCTACGTACTTTTTACACATAGATGAGCATAATTTTAAATTCATCATAAAAATGCTTCAGAAACACGAGGAAACGAGTGACATTTCGAAAAAGAAAGTTAAATATTTATGACTCGGGGAAAACATGGATATACTGTACTTCCAGGGCCCAAAAGTAAAAACTTCACAGTTTTGTTGGTTGTAATTTCGCATTTTTGTTGTTAAAAAGGTTTCTGTTAACCACATTATTTTTATGCTCTATTGGGATGCAAAACCCTAGGTCACCCCTGGGTGATCATCATGAAACTTGGCAATTATATGTAGATTAGATGACAACTAGCAAACCAGTGAACCAAATGTTCACCAAAAAAAAAAAATAATTAATTGAGAACTTCGGAGATTTTGTGTGGTTTCGTTAGAAATAGAAATCACGCGATTTCTCGAAAACCGGAAGTGCTACGTTACTCACATCCGGTTTGTAGTCTTATCAGACTATTCTCAACTTATAACTTAAACATTCTCTTTATCTATCTCTTACGGTTTGGCCGCTGAAACAGCACCACGGACGGACGGACGGACTTGTCTAATAGATAAGAGATACAATATTATGGTACCATTGAGCTGGTCTGATGATGGGACTGGAAGGTGGCTGATGGAACCTTGGACTGCCTACTAGTAAACATATCAAGTTTGGGCTCATTTGATTCGTTTCTCGACGACCTTCGTGGCGTGGTTGGTCCTGACCAACAAGCGGGAGACAAGTTTTGAATAATTATCTAACTACTTCGTTAAACATTTACTATATTTTTACAGTATATCGTGGGAGATAATATAGAATTAAATCATCTTCATCTATATCTATAAAACTCAAAGGTGACTGACTGACATAGTGATCTATCAACGCACAGTCCAAACCACTGGACAGATCGGGCTGAAATTTGGCATGCATGTAGATGTTATGGCGTAGGTATCCGCTAAGAATTTAGATCCATTCTACCCCCAAGGGGATAAAATAGGGAATGAAAGTTTGTATGAAACTTTGTCAATTTTAAACCGATCGGGTTGAGTCTTTGCATGCAGGTATAAGAAGGATCATAGATGAATGTCATTGTGTATAATAATACAGGCCTGAGAACAAGAACTGTAGTCTACACTTCAGCTCTTCACCGAAGCGAAGTGAGGGCGGGCCGCTAGTGGACCAATATAAAGGTAAGTACTTTTAAATCTTCATGATCAGCATATTAATGTCCCCATTGCTGGGGCACAGATCTTCGATAAGGATGGAATAGGAAGAATGGGCCGTGGCCGTGACTAACCACGCGGGCCCAGTGCGGATTGGTGGGTGCTAACGACTGCAGATGCAGCCGGGCCCAACGGCTTAACGTGCCTTCCGAAGGACGGAGGAGCGAGAGATAATAAGTTTTTGGTCACCCATCCAAAGACCGACCATTGCGAAAGTTGCTTTAACTTCAATGATCGCAGACCGAACGCACTATCCACCGGCGCCATCGAGCTCCTCTTCTTTGTAATGAATTTTTATTTTTATATATTTTGACAACAAATGGTTATTTACGACCTCCGTGGCCGAGTGGTTTATACGCCGGGTTTCATGGTGTCGCCGGCTCGAGAGGTCCCGGGTTCGAATCCCGGTGGGGGCAGATGTTTGTGTGATGAATACGAGCATTTGTACTCCATTCATGGATACTGAATATGTATTTCTATACTTATAGTATAAATATACTTATAGTATACTAGCTGACCCAGCGAACTTCGTACCGCCATAAAAAACATAGGGGTTGGTGGTAGAAAGTTGAAAATTTAGGGATGTATGTATTTTTGTATGATGTATCATAAAAAATTAAAAAAAAAAAATTTAAAACGGTTTTACTACCACATTTTTTTCAGTTCGGTCAGCTAGTGTTCGTAAAGATTGCTAGGCAGGACTGGCCCACAGTTTATAATAAACTACAATGTCACAATAATCCAGTAATGCAGCCCCGTCGCTCTGCCACCCCCCTGGACTTAACCACAGTTTAGTATAATATACGACAATAATCCAGTGTTGGTATAATGCCACAATAATTTGGGGTTGCACCCCCGTCGCTCTGTCACCCCCTGTTAAGTACTCACCTTGTTATCATGTCTAGCTTAAGTTTACAGCAGATGACAGGCGTTCCTGGTCGACAGCTCGGTATAACGTCACAAATATCCAGATTTCGTGTAATGTCACAATATTCCAGTGCTGCACCCTCGTAGCTGTGTCACCCCCTACATACGCACCTTATTATCATGTCCCGCTAGCGTTCGTAAAGGATGCTAGGCAGGACTGGCCCACAGTTTAGAATAAACTACAATGTCACAATAATTTCAGTGATGCACCCTCGTCGCTCTACCACTCCCTATAACTTCACACATATTCAGTGTTGGTGTAATATCACAATATTTCAGTGATACACCCCCGTCGCTCTGCCACCTCCTGATAAGTACTCACCTTGTAATCATAATCATGTCTCACAGGCGTTACTGGTCCACAGCTTGATATAACTTCACAAATATCCAGTGTTGGTGTAATATCACAATATTTCAGTGATGCACCCTCGTCGCTCTGCCACCTCCTGATAAGTACTCACCTTGCAATCATAATCATGTCTCACAGGCGTTACTGGTCCACAGCTTGATATAACTTCACAAATATCCAATGTTGGTGTAATATTACAATATTTCAGTGATGCACCCTCGTCGCTCTACCACCCCCTATAACTTCACACATATTCAGTGTTGGTGTAATATAACAATATTTCAGTGATGCACCCTTGTCGCTCTACCACCCCCTATAACTTCACACATATTCACTGTTGGTGTAGTATCACAATATTTCAGTGATGCACCCTCGTCGCTCTACCACTCCCTTTAACTTCACACATATTCACTGTTTGTGTAGTATCACAATATTTCAGTGATGCACCCTCGTCGCTCTACCACTCCCTTTAAGTTCACACATATTACGTGAGTATAATACGCCGCACAGCTTACAATAGTTTACTATAGCAAAAAGTGTCGTGACAACTTTTCGTAAGATTTTTTCCGTCTAGCCCCCTTTCACAACGCGCGATAAGGAACTTCGTTCCAAAAAATATTTAATCTTGTGGTTCATGCATATACAGGCTGTAAAAAAACCTATGACAAAGACTTAAACTATGCATTCTGTACACCCAAACAAGTCATATTACAAAATATTATACATGGGAAAAATTTGTATTTTTAAGTTAAAAAAATACATTTTTTCCCCGTACGCAATGTATAGCGTGGCGCGCTACTGTGACGCTACGCAAAGATTGTGCCTGTGTGTGCGTGTGTGTAAGTGCGTTGATAAAAAAGTTTCTAAATAACGTTTTGAAAATATTAATGTATAAATCTTGAAAAAAAAAATTTTGCCTTTGACCTTCAATATCTCCATAACATAAATTTTCCAGGTATGGTCCAGAAGAAAAAAAATGATCGTCATGATGTGGAAAATACGTGGCCTTCGACTTCGTTATTGGTTTTTTTACACCTTGTATCTCTTATCTATTAGACAAGTCCGTCCGTCCGTCCGTCCGTGGTGCTGTTTCAGCGGTCAAACCGTAAGAGATAGATAAAGAGAATGTTTAAATTATAAGTTAAGAATAGTTTGATAAGACTACAAACCGGATTTGAGTAACGTAGCACTTCCGGTTTTCGAGAAATAACGTGATTTCTATTTCAAACGAAAGCACACAAAATCTCCGAAGCTCTCAATTAATTAAATACATTTTTTTTTTTGGTGAATATTTGGTTCACTGGTTTGCTAGTGTAAATATTAATAGACCAAGCACTGCCCAAAGCTCATTACAGTTACCTATAGTAGTAAAAAGAGCGTGAACATAGTCAAATCACGTCAAGGCACGTGTATTCATTTAATGCTAAACAATTTATTGACATAAGAAATTAAACAACTTATAACAAAAACAGAAATTTTCATAAACACTATTTTTTCATCAATCAACCATCCATAAATAAACCATTTAGTTTTCTTTTTAAACTATCAATAGATGGATGACAAAGATCCAATTCATTTCATCCAAAGTTCCAAAGTTTATAACAAAGAGTTCTCTTGTTATAAACTTTGTTGGAACGACAAATATAAGAATTACGTGTTTGTATAATGGCGAAAAAACAAGTATTGTTATAAATATATATTTATCTAATGTATTCACTTACTATTTAGTTTACTGTTGAAAATTCCTGTAAATATCTGTTGTTGAAAACAATAAATTTTCAATTTAACTTCACGATATGCACTCAAATTCAACTACGCTGTCCCGTACAGAGCAAAGTTTGTGTCGCTACGATTCAATGACAGCTAACTCTGGATATGTCTACCTAACTAAGTTATTAGGTATAATAGAATATAAAGCATGCAGAATTCCGGTCACGTATATTGAAGCTCGTGGTACGTTCACAAATATTTTCCCTTATCGGAATTAACCCCACATTCACAATGTTTTCAAGTTCTGTTTCCATGCTCTGTCACTGTTGCTCGTTTTAAATTTATAAAGACAAAACAGGGATGATGACTAATTTTTTTTTCTTCGTTTATCAGTTAGATTATCAAAAAGTATTGGACACGTACTTTTTCTTTTTTCACATAATATAAACATTGCAGAGATATATATTGATTTGAAAAGTCGCATGACGTCACGTTTGAGTACACTTATAAGTGAAAATTCACTTAAAAGTGACGTCACGAGCCCCTACTCCCAAACTTTGACGCGCTATGACTTTGTCATTTTTTGGTTGATTGCCCAAAGAAAAAATACGTGTCCATTATTTTTTGATCATCTAACTGACGGACTAAATAGAATTTCATTTACTGTACCCCGTCATCACCCCTATTGTAAATACAAAAAATGATCTTTTGAAATTCGATCACCCAGAAACCTTATTTTACTAAACCATATTTTTTTTCTACTATGTTAAGCAAATGAAATTACTCTGATTATTTCTAATTATTTCATGTGAAATCCAATGCCCGTAGCTTAAACACCGCGATTATGATTTAACATATTTTTATTATGCTCATTGTCGAAGTACTCTGGCAGTCAGACGGGATAAAAATCTGATACCTATAATTATTTCCATATCGCGGTGCTCATACGACAAAGGCAACTGTAAAGCCAGAGCTGACGCAGCAGAAAAATACGTCATTCCAGCCATATTAATGGCGCTTTTTAACGACCGGTTTCTTACCGGGTTTAGGCACGGTTTCTCGCCGGGTCTAGGCACGGGTCTACCTAAGCCTGTGCTGGCTAAGCTGTACGCGAGTACGGTTTGTACATTTGTACCCATCCCAAACCGTTGCTAGCGTCCGTTTCTTTACCAACCGTAGACATGGTTTCAACCTTATCCCTCCATCATCTTTTCTTCAGAGGATCACGCGCGCTGACCTACGTTGCCACCGATTTACTGTGGCCACTATTCCTACACGAACAAAGAAAGGACAATGTTAAAATTGGCCTAAGAACCAACACCAATTTGGCATTTATGATAATTCTTAGTATATTTTTTGCGATAATTATCAGTATTTAGATTGTGACGGACACTTCCAGTTAAATAAGCTAAATTAAAAAGTTAAAAAATAATCTGAGACAATAAATACCATTTTATGTGTATAATCTATGGCAGCGCTGCAAACAAAACACTCTTTCTTCCTAATGCCGGCACTTCACTTGGCTATTCGTATTTGCTATTTTGAAACATGACATCAGTCTGTCCTTTTCATTCCTTATTAAGCATGACAAGGACAAACTGTTGTCAAGTGAAGGGCCGGCATAAAACTGTTACTCTGTGGTTGTGGTGCATGCAGTTTGCATTCGTAGTAATCTGTGGCATTCATGCATTCCAAAGAGTAGTATAATAACCGGAAAGTGCATTCTCGTTTCGGATTACCTGTTGTGTGTGTATATTTGCGATTGTTTTTCCTTTAATTTAACTATTTCGGCTATCTAATATGCCATCGATGTAACCAAAAAGCAGAGCCCTTATTACCAAGTGCTAGTGAACCTGTGCTACAACATCCTGAGAGGATCATACTGCTAAATTATTCAAGAACACCTGATACACATTCACGCTGCATATTTACACAATATACATGTGATATACAAATAAATACAATAAACAATATGATACAATTATGTGAAAAATAGTCAATATATAAGAAGCAAAACTACAGTTTTTGTTTTATTCATGATTTCTACCAAACCAAGTTTTTCATAATAGTTATTCTTTAAAATCGCACCGAATAAAATGAATTAGTTGTAATATTAATTAATTCACTTCATACTGAGTTCATACTAAATTCATAGGTTATATGTTTATTTATACCTATGTTTCATTGAATATTAAACATAACCTCAAAAAAGTTTTAGTTTTCCTAATAATTTAAGTTCTCTGAAAGTGTCCGTCAATAATCTTTGTTTTTACAGTCATTTACTTACGATTTTGAACCTAGAAAATAATATTTCATGATTGTTGGTTCTTAGGCTAACTATGTATGGACGCTGAACAATGTCCTTTGGTGACTCGTTTCTTTGTCGTACTATTCGTAAGTGGAATTCTTTGCCCGCTCACGTGTTCCCTCCTTGCTGCAATCTGGTGTCTTTTAAGAGAGGCGTGAAGAAGCATTTTTGCAGGCTGGCAAGGTAAGGATGGTTGATGTGGTAGTTTATAACTGCTGTACCATCTATCTTTGCGTTAGGACTTTATCACCACTTAACATCAGGTGGGTTAGAGTCATTTGCTTACCTATCTTTAAGGAAAAAAATCCGTGCCTAGAACCGGGTAGACTCCATCTTGTTAAAAAGCGCCCTAACCCTACCCCACGAAGCTCTAGATACCTAACTCGCCGACACAAATAAAATACCACGTAATTCTTAAACAAAACTATGAACAACTCGTAGATTGCGCGTAAATTTGCAACCATACTACAATCTGTTGTTCGCGGTTCTAGTCCAGAAAATCATCATCATCATCAGCCTATTAATGTCCCCACTGCTGGGGCATAGGCCTTCCCTATGGATGGAATAGGAAGACTGGGCCATGAACCACCTCGCGGGCTCAGTGCGGATTGTTGAGTGCCAACGACAGCAGTTGCACCGGGACCAACGGCTGATGCCTTCCGAAGCACGGAGCTCGAGATAGTACATTTTTGGTCACCCATCCAATGAGCGACCACTGAGAAAGTTGCTTGACTAAATAAAACAAGTTTCAACGGGACTATCCTGCAAAGGATGCAAATGTCAATAAATTAATATAATCAGTGCATTTGACTCGTTGAAATCTGAATTTAGGTTATTCACCTAATAAAAAAAAAAGTTGCTTAACTTCAACAATGCAGCTGAAAGCGCTAACCACTTGCGCCATCGCGCTCCTCAACAGCAGTGCTGACCTTTAATTGAATGAGTTACTTATTAACAAGTTTATTATGTGCGTCATTATATTTTTCTTGCTGCGTACTTAAACTTTTTTGCGACATCTTTTATTTCTATTGTATCGAAATGGCAACACCATTTCGCCATCAGAAATCCACGTGCGGTCACGTGGCGCCATCGAGCTCCTCAACAGCAGTGCTGACCTTTAATTGAATGAGTTATTTATAAATAAGTTTATTACGCACGTCATTATACTTTTCTTTTAAACCTTTTTTTAAACATCCATTATTTCTATTGTATCGAAATGGCAACACCATTTCGCCATCAGAAATCCACGTCACGTGGATTCCTTGAAAAGATGTTTATTTTTCTTTCCCGGAAACCATAATGAATGGTGCTTTCGTCTCCTATTGTCTCACAATAGCAGGCGAAACTTCACCGTAAACATTCTCAGTAAAATGAGAAGCCATGAAAATCTCTCCGACTTCTTTAGAACTAAAAATTTTATTCAATTGAAATGCTTATTTCAAATTTACGGTAGGTAAGGGAAAAAAGTACAGACCTACCTTACGGTGGCATTTAAAAAACATGAAATGCTTGTGAAATTTTACAGAGGGACTGAAAGCAACTCAATCACAATTATATTTTTTTACGCCATCTAAACTATATGTCATAGTAGTGAAATCCTGTTTATTAAATTATCACAAGTTAGCAAAGGCCTTACAGATGTCAATAAATGAAGAGTTTTCGTTTATTTCCTCGTCTCGGTTCAAAAGTTTATAATAATATACTCGTCACAAATATCTAAAAAACTAAAACTAAGTATATCTAGAAAAAAATCCACGCGGACCAGGCAGCAGACGGGACTCGAACCCGCACCCTTCGCAATCCGGGCGAATGCACTGACCAATTATGCTACCACGGCCCTCACGGACTGCGTCGAAATTCTTCTAGCCATTCTTAAGCTGCAAGGCAGCGCCATCTCTTCGCATTATAGGTAACCCACAACGTCAAATGAATACTTTTACAAGTATTAAATATTTGAAAGAAGAAATAACAATTATAGTTATAATTTTTATTATTTTAAAGCATGGAACTGCTTGATGTTTAAATCTAAAGAAAATATATCTAGAAACAATTCGGGTCAGGGTTCGAGTCCCGTCTGCTGCCTGGTCCGCGTGGATTTTTTTCTAGATATATTTTCTTTAGATTTAAACATCAAGCAGTTACATGCTTTAAAATAATAAAAATTATAACTAAAACTAAGTACTTAAATAATTTATTATTTATGTATGATGTATATAAAAACTAATATTATCCTGAAGACCTGAATTACCTGAGCGAACAGGCGACATCAGTTTCTTCAATTCTTTACTATTTCCAAAGCGACCGATTTGAACCACTCGACACTGACCCAGTCCAGTTACAAACAAACACCAAATAAATCTTCAACCAAAAGCGATACAGTGGTACTGTTCAATAGCCGCCCGGTTAATTAAACGCCCGTAAAAACGACGGCTTTCCGTAATTACGTAAATGTTGAGAGAAAAAAATGCTGCGTGGATTAAAAATAAACCGAAGCCATCGCGACGGCGCGAGCGCACACATTCGGGAGTTTCGCGAGACGTTCGCGCCCAGAAATACGTGTGTGTTCTGAAAATATTCGAGTAAGTGCGATCAGCTGGCGAATATTATGTGGTGTAAACAAATGACATAGCGGTGCTTCGCTCTCGGCAAAGGTATACCGTCTCTCATCGGCACTTCCAGTATTCATGTTCGCGGGCGGGGGAGCTGGTTTCCAGAAGCAGTCCAAGCCACCTTGGGAGAACACCAACGCGAATTCTAACGCCGAAGTCACACCGAGTTGGTGAGTAACTGCTTCTATGCCGAAATGACATTACGCAGTTCGCGAGTACTGCTCTGACTGGCCAATACAACTTTTTTGTTTATTCATTTGCTTTAAACTTCTTATGTAAACACACGTATTATTCATGTCCTCAAACAAGCTACGAACATTCGTTGACAGATTCTTGAATGAATAATTGTAGTGAGCGTAATAAATATGTTTCCGATTATTTAAAATATAATCCTTAAATTGCTCACGAACAATTCGTGCCGAATTCTGCTTCGACAGAAATATGTTACGATTAATGACTGTAATAAATGGAACTATTAATAACAGTAAAATCAGATATGTTCAAAGAGACATCGCATCGGAATGTTGAATAATTTTGTTTGATACGTAATATTATTTAAATAAACAATTGGAGAAACAAACAGCGTATGGGCAAATGAGGCTAATTTCTTCCTGGCGTGTAGTTTATTTACATAGTAAACGTATGATTTCATTTTCTTCAGTATGCTTTAAAGTAATTTTATCACGGAGCTATAAGTCTTCTAACTTTTGTCCAACACTGAGGTCCGTATTACAGAATGACAACTAAATGTTCATCTTTACTTGAGTACAGTTTGAAAGGGATTTCGCTATGTTATATATAGCGACATCCCTTTATAACTATGCTCAAGACTAGATCAATCATTGAGAATCTTTCTATAATACAGGTCTAAGAGTATGATCATTTTAAATTTTTGTACTCATCTATGTCACAACATAATATAGGTTGTGCTTATATCATGATTGGGTAGGTAAATGAACAAAACTGTTCTTCATTACGTGAACAGTTTTGTTGAAGAAAGTTTTAACTTAACTTTGTAAACTGGAGGACGTTTTGCGGCTATTGGATACTATTAAACGTATTTCTTTGTCAAACTAACATGTCGCCTTGCGAGTAAAGACTTCATAGAACTAAGTACCGATGTGAAAATGGATTCCTTTAAAATTGAAAATGAGTAACCCTTTGAAATATCCGCAAGTTATTGTTTCTTGGCTTGTTTCACACGTGCTAAAAATGATATTGATTCTTTGGCTGCATTACCGAGATAATGTGGGTGTGGTTGCATTATCACAAGTGGTTGAGATGTGGTTGCGTAGTGTACATACAGACAAACTCCGTCATAGGAACTCTTTGCACAACCGCATATTAAGCCACTCAACGCGACAGGTTGCGGATAAGGTTTTTCATACATTTTGTATATAATATACTCAATGAACAAATTCAATTGCAAAATAACTGTAACATCTCTACTAAAAACTTGGAATTATGATAAAACTGAGACATTCCTGGAGGGCTAGGTGTTTGAATATTATATGTTTAAATAAACATTATTATCTTTTGCATTTTGGTGTTATATAGGTATCTCAGTAGAACCACTTTCAACAATATACTCTTCGTTCAGACACAAATACACGCGCACACACACTTACACGTACACTCACACACTCATACACCCACATACAAGCATGCATAAGCACAGGCAAACAAATCGACTAAAAGAAATATTGTAAAAAAAATTTTTTTTTTGCTACTTTTTAGATTTTATATCATTATTATTAAAATATTAAGGTGATCAATAATTCAATGTACCATGTCTTTTAGTACGGAGAGCGGGAATTTCTAATACAAGTATATATTTACTTAAAAGAAATTCCCAATGTCTGTATCTGTATCGGAAATTATTGTATCAAATAAACAAATTGTTTGTTAATTTGTTTGTTTGTTTGTATAGTATTGGAGCAAACTGAGCATTCGAGTGGCCGCATTTGAGCCACAAGCTAGGGGAGTTGCTTAAGCTACAACTACTTGTGGTAACGTTTTGTTGCTCGCATTGTGCGCTCTATCGGCAACAGTAGCTGTTGAGACTAAGCACATCCCAATTTAATACGCATAAGTAAGTCTCAGCAAAATAAGCAACAGCAACGAAGTCAATAGTCTATCTCGTTCTACCCCTGCAAGCTCTCGACAGGAATTCAGCCAAGAGTGGCGGCCACTGGTGCCCGCCACTAAGTGTCGCCGCACACGGGCCACACGCCACAGCCACAAACGCCGCTACGAGAAGCTAGAAGCGGCTACTAAAGCGGCTGAAGCGAGCGACAGCGGCCGACTAAGGTAAGGGAGAGAGGGGTGGCGAATCGCGCGAGTGACGTGTGGCGGCGTTTTGTATGGGCGCATTAAGTGGCCGATGCGGGCCACAATAAGCGAGCAACGACGATTTGTAGCGTGGGCGGCCACCGGCGTACCGAGAGGGCGAGTCCATATAAAATGTATGAAAACTACAAGAAATATGCCGGTGGCGGCGTTTTGTGGTTGTGGTCGGTGGCCCGTGTGCGGCGACACTAAGCCATTTGTTGCTGCGGTCGATGGCTGCGTCTAATGGCTTGACTGAGCCACTCGTGGTCGCGTTTAGTGGCCGCGACTAGCGGTTTACTGTGCGGGTGCGCTAAAACCTGACTTACCAAAATAAAAGCAATAAAAGTTAGTGCTGTTTAACTGTTTGTACGGGGGAGAATATTCTTATAAACGGGCGTTCCATTTCAAGCAGGAAATGCGGTAAAAAAAAGTTTGTTTAACAGGCGTCAACAGCAACGTCATTAACTAAGCTATAAGTACTTAATATTTCAGGTTATGAAGGAACGGTAGCACTTTTTCAGCATCTTCAAAAACTTCATACCTAACTTCTAAACAGAATAGTTGACTTGCAATACTTTTACTATCACTTAATACACTTTAAGTGAGGCGTGAAGAAGCATTTTTGCAGGCCGGCAAGGTAAGGATGGTTGATGTAGCAGTTTGTAACTGCTGTACCAGCTATCTTCGCGTTTGGACTTTATCACCACTTAACATCAGGTGGGGTAGAGTCATTTGCCTACCTCGCTATAAAAAAAAAACTTTACCAATCATCTATAAAGTTAGCGGCTGGGTCACATACTTAAATTTCCATCTCGAGTTCCTCCGTACTTCGGAAGGCACGTTAAGCCGTTGGTTCCGGTTGCATCTGCAGTCATTATCACCAGCCAATCCGCACTGGGCCCAATCTCCTTATTCCATCCATAGGGAAGGCCAGTGCCTCAGCAGTGGGGTCATTAATAGGCGGATGATGATGATGTGAGCTGAGCTGGCAGCTACCTCGGACAAAGAATTACTCTAGCTATTCAAAGGGGGAACGCTGCCAGTATCTTCGGAACCTTGCCTAAAGGGACTCCTTTTAGTAATATATTTTAGTTATTATATTATATTTTTTTAGGTTTTTAGTTTAAGGTTCATTGTTCCTGTATATGTTAATGTATATATATATATATATATATATAATATTTAAACGATTGTGATATGAGTATTAAATTATTATCAAAAAAATGGGTGCGTATATTTATGTAGGCGCGTGAGAAGTTATCCTTCTTTGGCATCGTTTAAAATTAGTTTTTAATTGCATGCAAATAATTAATTACAATAAATTAATAAAAAGTCTGGAAAAGGACACAGTCGCAGGTCGCTAAAGCGACCAACTTCATGCTGTTAATTTTTGTGTTACAGTGATGCGCGCGCATCTTAAAATTTCACTTTCATCATTTTTTCATAACGCGCCTAAAGAAGTATAACTTCAAAAAGTGAATAATACAAAAATATACACAACAGGCAAAAATAAAATTTGTTTAATTGAGTGTTCTTGCCTCCGACGCTACGCTACCCAGTAATTCTTCGCAGTAGGCGAATCACCACAACACTTTTATACAAGATGAATGACATTTGAAGTATATCGAGCAAATCACGGTTCTTCCCATCTTCCACTTTCTTAACTGGGTGAAATGTCAAGTTCAGAGTTGAGTTCTTATAAAAGGGTTAGCTTTTAAAATAACTCATTTCACTTACATTTATTTTGTGAAATAATAAATGAAATGAAAAGTTATTTATTCAGTGTAGGCTGTTACAAGCACTTGTGAAGGTCAGAAGCTACGCCACCGGTTCGCAAAACTACGGCGGGAGACCTTGTACTGAGAAGAACCGGCAAGAAACTCAGCAAGGGCTGCTTTTTTCTCCCTGTATTGATATATACAGAGTCGTCAAGTTCAAAACTGACTTCAGAGATACTTCTGAAGTCACCTTCCATTACATCATTTAGGACATAGATTTATATAGTTACAATAAATTTTATATTCAGTATTTAGGAAGCGGCATTAGATAGGTACCATATTAATGTTATAAAAACTGACTAATACCCATCAAATAACAAATTACAAGAAACACTATGTCCATGCATTACGATCATTTAGATAATCATTAACTTTATAATGGCCCTTATTCCTAAGAGAATTCTTGATCTGAGATTTAAATTTGGTTAGTGGAAGCTCAATCAGATCTTGGGGAACTTTGTTAAACAATGCAATACTACATCCCAGAAATGAACCTCTTGATTTTTGGAGTCTGTAACATTGAACGGCAAGCTTGTTCTTAAATCTCGTGTTAAAGTTATGGGTTTGACTTTTTTTTGCAAATGCGTCGTAGTTTTTTCTTACATATATTATATTTTCATAAATGTATTGCGATGCCAGTGTTAAAATATTAATTTCTTTAGAATTTTCTTGCCTTTAAATGATATATGGCGCGAACAGCTCTCTTTTGCAGTACGAAGATACTTTCTATATTAGCAGCTGAGCCCCACAACAAAAGGCCATATGACATAACGCTATGAAAGTAACCAAAGTAAATCAATCTTGCCGTTTCCACATCAGTCAGGGGTCTTATTTTTTTAACAGCGAAAGCCGAAGCGATGCGAGTCTAAAGTAATAGCCAGAAACTTTGTAGAATCCACTAACTCTACAGGCTGGTCATTTATTTGTGGTACATTCATGTCTTAGTCTCACTTAATTCCTAATTTCCATTAGCCGTACTGTTGGCCATTCCGTTATCTCCTCTGTGTCCTCGGTTGTAAGGGGGACTTTTTTTATTGTAAGCGTTATTTTTAAGCCCTCGTGTGCGTAACTCGATGCAGTTGAAAGCGATTTGTTTAAAGTCTGCGCAGACGAGGGACATTTGGCAGCGGACTTTTTTGTCCGCCAATATGGAACGCTTACAAATGCATCGAATAACGCATGTGATGGATTACAAAACAGTCCCTTGAACAATTGAGGACACCAGGAGACCGGCCTGGACAAAAGTACGCGGGAATCCCCGAAAAAATAGAACTCATCATGTGACCAGTAGGTACCGTTAGAACGAACTAATATCGAATACTAATAGTTGAATTAGATTTTTTTTATAGGTCAAATGTGAACACATTTTTAGTTCTCGTTACGTCAGTTGTGGCGTTTCTGTTCAAGTCATCATCATCATCATCATCAGCCTCTTAATGTCCCACTGCTGGGGCACAGGCCTTCCCTATGGATGGAATAGGGAGATTTGGCCTTGACCCACAACTCGGGCCCAGTGCGGATTGGCGGGTGCTAACGACTGCAGGTGCAACCGGGACCAACGGCTTAACGTGCCTTCTGAAGCACGGTGGAACTCGAGATAGAATTTTTTTGTCACCCATCCAATGACCGACCACTGCGACTCTGTACAAGTATTTACACAAAATTTGACAATGACATTTCGGACTCACAAACTACTCGAATTCGATATTGGTGAAAAGCACACAGCAAACTTTAATACACGTGTCGCGCTCAATCTGATTTAAAGGGATACGCTGTTTTAAAACGGTTTTATTTTTCTGATACTTCATGTTTATTTATTTATTACAGCAAATCTACAATACTATCTTATATCTAGTTACATTTATCATATTTTCTTATACTAATGCCAATTACAGTTATCGTAACATATTACCTGACGTAATATTTTTGGGTCTATCTATCTATATAGTTCTTTCAAAGATGTTTGCAACAATAATTTCATTTTTGTCTATATGTTCAATTCAATTCAATTTATTGCACTCATGTGGTTACATCGATGGTTACAAAATGCTTATAGTACCTAACATGAACCCTGTATCGCAATATACAGTACAGTTAAAGGTAAAAATTACAAAAGAATTTAATTAATAAACAATTATGTATATAAGGAACCTAATTTGTATTAAATCACTTATATCTCATATTATGCATAAATGTCATCTGATTCCATTAGTTTAACAATATAACTTACTCAATTGATCTTATTAACAGTAGAAATATAATAGAAATGGAAATTCACTTATAAAATTAAATTAAATTTGTCAGTAATTAAAATTAACAAATATGTCAATAATAATAAAATAATATGTCAATTAACATGACTATAATATACTAGGTTTGTATTTTAAAAAAATCGCCTCATTAATATTATTTTGTTGTAAAGTGTTCATTTATATGTTTATTAATAAAGATATCACACAACATGTTTTTAAAATAAAATGAATACAATGTATAATAATAACGAAGCAATAAAATATACATACAATCCCCAAACTTGTCTTATTATTAAGCCAAATTTGTATAATCAATACAATGCTATTTCCCCGGTCATTCATTAGTTAGGAGCTTTACAATGGATTGCTTAAAAGTACGTTTTGTCCCTATAAATGGAAAATGTCAAAAGAATAGGAAAATATCATGTTAATTACAATGGAACATAATCTCAGAATATTTGCTGCCTTAACGTATTTTTAATAATTCTTATTTCTAATTTCTCTTTTTAAATAAAACTAGTTTTCTACGGGTTAATGCACGAAACTTTATTTATTTATTGACGTTTCGTAGCCTTTACAGGCTACGTCGTCAGAATCAAATTTTATTTAATTTTGTCGAGCTACCTTCGAAAGACTTTTTATTGAGATTTCATTGTTCGATTTTTAAATTTTTTTATTGTCTATGTATGAATTTTTTACTTAATTTAGTTAATAAAGTACTTTATTTAAAATTCTTTTTGTAATTTTGAGTTTATTTTTTTGACCCTAACTACCGTAAACTACCACCGGTTCCAAAATTGGGAGACCTTCCTGAGAAGAACCGGCGAAACAAACTCAATAGAGGCTTTCTATCTCCTTCTTATGTTAAATTATTCTCTTTTTTCTTAATTCTAATTTCTCTAATTTCGAAACAGCAAATGTCCGCACATCGTTGTGCGCTAAGTCCGTGACAAAGGTGAAAAAAACTTCCACATTTGTCACATCTCGTCTATGCAGGCCTTTAGACGGACAAAAAAGTCCGTTTTGTCCCTCGTCTGCGTAAAGTCTAGAATAAAAAGCTTTACTATTAGGTAATTATGCATCTCTTATCTATTAGACAAGTCCGTCCGTCCGTCTGTCTGTGGTGCTGTTTCAGCGGCCAAACCGGAAGAGATAGATAAAGAAAATATTTAAGTTATAAGTTAAGAATAGTCTGATAAGACTACAAACCGGATTTGAGTAACGTAGCACTTCCGGTTTTCGAGAAATCACGAATTTCAAACGAAACCACACAAAATCTTCGAAGTTCTCAATTAATTTTTTTTTTTTTTAAATCAGGTTTTGGTGAACATTTGGTTCACTGGTTTGCTAGTATGTTATAATCTACAGTTACTAGTGTTACGCTAGTTTTTTTTTGGTTTTTTATTCTTAACGTTATAGGTTTTAATATAATAATATTTAAGTATTTAACAAGAATAAAATGATACTTAACATTTTTTTTTTGTTTTAGGGACTTTTTGAACCAAAATGTCCATACCAGCCCCATCGTAACCTGACCATACAATTTACTTAAAGTTATTTAATTACATAACTATTACATAAAATTTTTGCTGCCACATTGCAAAGCACACCAGCCTCCTCCGATAGGGGGTTGGCTAGGATGCCCTGCAATATGCCAGACAATACAAAGACAGACAAAACAAGACAAAGACAATGTCAGTCTCAAACTCCCACACTAGGACATGTCCTGTATCTCTGGAGACAGTGGCTCCTCCCAGATAAGTAAACTCAATAGCGTACATCACTATAACTTAATGTTATGATTTAAAAAACTATTTTTCTAACTCCTAAATAGCAAGGGTGTTCCACCTGCAATTTCTTATTGTTTGCGCAATCTGTCATTCCTAAATTATACAGTGTGTCCTAAATTTTCAGCCTTCTACTATCCTCTCCTATTTTTATGGTGGTACGAAGTTAGCTGGGTCAGCTATAGTACACCTCAAATAAACCTATAATATACTTAAACTTTCATCAATCAGGAAGCAAAACACCTTCCTGATGTTTATGAAGGTTTACTTAAATTTCGATACTAAGTAATTTTTTTTTTTTTTTTTTTTTTTTTGTGACGAGGGGAGATGCAGTTACGCACCATACCGTGACGCTGACTAGGCGCACGGCGTGTGTGGGACTCGCCGCCACGGGAAACAGTGCCGACCCTACTCAAGCAGAACCAGTGCGGAAGGCCACACTGATCCTACTCCACTAAAACCCCCCGGTACCCTCCTACGCCCATATGGGGGCGTCTTGGGACTAAATAATTACCTATGTAACTAACCATAATATGGATGTATCCTTGTCCGGAATTAATGTTTATTATTATAACTAATTACGAAACACGCGAGTAAAACAATTGAAAACGAAGTGTTTAATGAAAATATTAATTTGTACCGACTTGTTATCACTGGTATCTTATTAGGGCGCTTGTTAACGGCCCGTTTTTACCCGGGACGGTGCCGGGAAGCTTATTCTTGAGCACGGTTTGTGTGTTTGTATCATAGAGCAACGGGACCGACGCTAATATTAAGAAGGTATTACTGTAAAACTATAAATTAAATCGTATTTATTTGTACTCCAGTACCTCACGCTCATTTTTTTAATATTGTTATTACCAATGCAAAAGAAAAAGAAAGAGCGCGAGGCATTTGAAAACCTCAGGTGGCTAGAAATAACAAAATAAAATCGTAAGCGTTAGCGTTTCCCAAAGCATTTCCGTTAGGCGATTGGCCCCCTGTGCCTACACAGGGATATACGTATTATTAATCAAATACCAGTTAAGTGAAACTATTGTCAATTTAACAGCAAAACGAGCCTACTCACTACCTTCCCGTCCGAATACTGCCGGTCAACAAGCGATCTTTTGGACCAATCGCAAGACGATTACCACGTATTCCACTAAATAAATTGTCGTTGTTTCGCCTCGAGATTGAAACTAAGCCCGCCGCGTGACATGTACTTGAACGAATAAAGGTATACTAGACTTTGAATATTTTAGCACAGTTTATTCATGATCTAATAGAATAACTCTTTATGTATTTAAAAAAGTATATATTGATGTATAATAACCTTGAGCGTAAAACAAAATTCACTATAATATAGCAAGAGTCGCGCGTGTGACACGTAAAAATCTAGTGAAATTACAGCGTTTTTCAGTTTTAAATGGATATTTAACCAATTTCTTTAATTAAATATTATTTTTTATCAATGGGCCTCAACACTACAATAGTTAAGTAAAGTTTGGAGTGGTACTTTATTCAAGTTGGTCTGTATCTCCAGTTAATATTTCAAAGTGACCCTTAAAATCATGGGTCCCAGGAATCACCCAGATGAAACTTAAGATTTTTTGTTAACAGATTTTAAATTTGAACTAGCGAGTCGATTGTCAAACAAGTCCGACGATTGATTTTAAACAAAATTAATATGAATTTTGTGTTTAAATGTGCTTAAATAGAAATAATATGTTAATAATTCTAATTATATATAAAATTTTACACTATCCTATTGTAAGTATAATATTCCAAATATGTTTTACAGCCGATTACATAACATTTTGGCATTTTTGATCTCTAACATACACTCGCGCGAATTGACTCAGTCTAGTGAAATATCCGACGCACAGATTTGGTGCTCGACCAACAGAAAATCGACAGAGGGGAAAGCTATTGTGAGAACTCACCTCCTGGCCGCGTTGTTCTATGGTTTGTACCGACCACATACCGTCGCTGGCGCTGGTGTCGTCAAAGAACCTTCATAGTGTCTCATACTAAGCTCATACTATAAGTCGCGGCACGAAAATCTAGCGCTCTCTGTTATTGCGTAGAAGTAAAAATTAAGATGTCTTGCAGAGAAACGAGCATTTTCGTTTGTTCCGGGCTTTCTGTCCACCTCAGAGGTTTCGGGTTCGTGTCCTGTATACGTACGGGACGGCCTTTGGGGTCCTACCCCCCTCCCCGTTTTCACGCGTCGCCCTCGGCGCGGTCAAGCCCACCGGGTGAGACCCATGAGGGAGGCCCAGTGAGCGACCTGCGAGCGGGCGACGGACTTAGCGTGAGGGGGTAGGATCTTGAGCGGGGATAGTTTGTTTTCTTCTTTTTTCGGCCTGCCCGAATTTTTTGATAGAATCCGCGAACAGGGAGCCATTCGCCTAACGGAAATGCTATTGAAAACGCTAATGCTTACAAAAATGAGCGTGAGTTATTTGAAAACCTTCGGCGGTCAGAAATAAAAAAATTAAAATCGAAAGCGTTAGCGTTTTCCAAAGAAAACTGGAGCAGCTTGTTTATTGCGTCATCTGTTATTAGCGGCGTTTCTTGGATTTTTTCGTTTTCATTGCTGGCTGTTGGTGTGGCGGGAGTCCTGTCGGTCGACTTGTTCGAACGGCGGCGTTTTTGGCTTGTGTGCGAGGAGCATTCGCGGGGGCCATTAGGGTGGCCGGCGCGTGCTCGCTTACCTCGCTTCGCTGTAGTAGTGGTCCGGCGGGCGGGCGGCCTGTTCTAGCCACTGTTGTTGCACGTCGATTACTCGCCTCGCGTTGGAGCGCGGGGCACGAGCTATGGTTCGTAGTGTGCGGTCCCTTACAGTTCGCGCACGTCGTTGGTTGCGTGAGCGGGCGGGGGCAGACGGCGGCGGCGTGCGGGTCACAGGCAGGCGGGCGGTGACAGCCTTGGCTGGAGTGGTGGTACCCCTGACAGCGGTGACACTGCGCAGAGGCCTTCCTCCCTCTCCAAGTTTCAATCAGGATCCCTTTCATGTTCAGGAGCTCACTCACCATAAAGATGGCTGGGATGGTGTCGGGGGTCTGTTTAAGCTCGGCGAAGTACAGGCTTCCGTAGCGGCCTGCTTGCGGCCGGATCTGCGTGGCATACACGACCGTAAAGCCCTTTTCTCCAAGGGCCTCGGCGATGTCTTGCGGTGTTGTGTCCATGGGTAGCCCTCTGATTCCGATCTTGAGGGGAGGGAGGGGGCGAGCGTGCGAGTACCAGCTCACTCCCTTGAGATTGGATAGGTAGGTGATAATGGTGCGCCTCTCGTGGTCGTCTATCGGTAAAAAACGCACACCCGTGCCAAACGGGCGCGCGCTTGGAGGTCGTCCGAGCTTGCCGTGCAGGGCGCGCATGTGAGTCGGCCAGTCAGGCATTTGCTCGACCACAATCGGCGGGAATTTGCGTTCCCGCCGGGCTGCGGAAGCATCGCTGGAGGCCGGTTGCGCGGTCGGCACGGCGTTGGATGGTGCGGCGGTAGGTGTAGCTTTTTTGACTACAGTTGGGGTAGACACGGCGTTGGATGGTGCGGCGGTAGGTGTAGTTTTTTTGACTACAGTTGGGGTAGGCACGGATTTTCTCACTACCTGTGCATAGCTTACCGACTGTTGTTGTTCCTGGGGGGCGGGGGCGATTTCTCGCCTGGGCGGTTTAGGGGTTGGTACCTGAGCTGGTAATGATGTCTGTTGGGATGCGAGCAAGTCACCGCTGCTGCGAGACCGGAGAAGGCGCGGAGCGCGCGTCTGTACCGCGCGGTGGCGTCTCTCCGGGTTTGGTGATGGCTTCTTCTGGATAGGTTTCATGTTGATGAAGCGAGGTGGCGGGAGCGTGAGTGGCAGCAAGTTGACAGTCTAACTAGACTCGACAAAGTCCCAGTCCCCGGGGTGGTAGTCCGTTGTTGCGCTCTCCTCACACTCGAGTAGGCGGGCTCATATCCAGTTCATGAGCCTGCCGGATAGTAGGCGGGAATCGATGAGACAGTTTTTCTCCTGTGCCGATCTTATTGGCGTTGAAGCGGGCCGTGGAGTGGGCTATACCTTAGTCCACTGACGGGTCGGGATATTTCGGTGTCGGTTGATCTTCTTAGATGTCGGGAGATCGGGGCTACGGCTGCGCGATTCTGGCCGAGCTGTGCCTTGCGGCGCGCTCAATGCCTGCGGCTCGGTGCGGGGCAGTCTTCGCTGGCACAGAGTGGTGCCGTAATCTCGCGGAGCAAAAACACAAGTTTGTGACCGGAGAGCTTCTTAGATGTCGGGAGATCGGGGCTACGGCTGCGCGATCCTGGCCGAGCTGAGCCTTGCGGCGCGCTCAATGCCTGCGGCTCGGTGCGGGGTAGTCTTCGCTGGCACAGAGTGGTGCCAGTTAATCTCGCGGAGCAAAAACACAAGTTTGTGACCGGAGAGCTTCTTAGATGTCGGGAGATCGGGGCTACGGCTGCGCGATCCTGGCCGAGCTGAGCCTTGCGGCGCGCTCAATGCCTGCGGCTCGGTGCGGGGCAGTCTTCGCTGGCACAGAGTGGTGCCGTAATCTCGCGGAGCAAAAACACAACTTTGTGACCGGAGAGCTTCTTAGATGTCGGGAGATCGGGGCTACGGCTGCGCGATCCTGGCCGAGCTGAGCCTTGCGGCGCGCTCAATGCCTACGGCTCGGTGCGGGGCAGTCTTCGCTGGCACAGAGTGGTGCCAGTTAATCTCGCGGAGCAAAAACACAAGTTTGTGACCGGAGAGCTTGAGGATGCGTTAGGATCTGAGCGCGGCGGCGGAGTGCGAAACGAGATGCCTTGGTTAACGAGGTGAGTGGGTGGGCGTGCGTTGCGACAGTCCTTCCAGTCGTAGACATGCGCAGCTAGCCCTTCCGGGTTTTGTAAAGCGCTAGGGTTGCGTGCCGCGTGACCTGTGACTGACGACCGGGCGTAGAAAAGTTACAAAGCCGTGATTAAAACCGGGTAGAAATCGTCACGTTAACAAACACCCTTAGTGTCTTTTATGTCAGACTGGGAGTGGAAGAAAAATATGTATTGATCATTATGTGGATAAATATAAAAAAAAATGTAATATAAATCGGGGAAATAAATATATGTTTTTGTTGCAGACTTTATCATAATATAATGTATACATACTACTCACATACGCACACACACACATGCGCAAACTGACATCCACACACACGTCAAGTATACTAACTTAAACCCCCTTCTTAATAAGCGAGGAATAAGATTAGACTAGTTACACCATGTTTTATTCATATCACTCAAGTGCGATTTGTGATTCAATGAACAGACACAAAACATAGAGTAACTAATCCAAGCTTAGTCTTTGTTTATTGCTAAGGAGGATGAAGTCCTCAGATCATTGTCTAGGTGTAATATTTTCCGTAAACAATGGGGCGGTGACATATTCTCCCACGAACGACGACATGATAATTTAATTCATCTAAGATTTTTGTAAACTCTTATTGTCATATGTGGTGAGAAATCATCATCATCATCATCAGCCTATTAATGTCCCCACTGCTGGGGCACAGCCCTTCCCTATGGATGGAATAGGGAGATTGGGCCATGACCCACCACGCGGGCCCAGTGCGGATTGATGGGTGCTAACGACTCCAGATGCAGCCGGAACCAACGGCTTAACGTGCCTTCCGAAGCACGGAGGAGCTCGAGATAGTAAATTTTTGGTCACCCATCCAATGACCGACCACTGTGAAAGTTGTTTAACTTCAACGATCGCAGGCGAACGCGCTAACCACTTGCACTATCAAGCTCCGCGAGTGAGAAATAAAGTTATTTTATTATTATCATGCATAAAAGATACACTGTCTGAAAAAATATATATATTACTAGCTGACTCGGCGAACTTCGTACCGCCCAAAAGTAATAATTTGCAATAAATTAAAATTGCGACTATAATTTGAGATTTAAACTATCCTATCTCTCAAGTTGGATCGAACTGCACATGGTGTGCGAATTTTATTATAATCGGTTCAGTGGTTTAGGAGTCCATTGAGGACAAACATTGTGACACGAGATTTATATATATTAAGATGATTTATAACTAATGCATCTTCGATACTTCGCCAATCTCATATGATAAGGGGCAATAAAGGAAAAAGCTAAACTAAATAAAATTAAAAGAAACTTACTTTAAGGGACTTTAATAGGCTGATGGTGATGAAATGATGATGAAAATATCAGAGAAAGGAAATCAATCGAAATTCCGTGTTCAATTAATACAGAAACACATCTGCTGACGCCAAAAAAATTACACAAACCACGAAATATTTCATCCCCTTTTCACAACATTTTAACAGACAAAAAAATAGTAGATAATAAAATCCATTCAGTATTTTTTAGTTGAAAGAGTAACAAAGATCCATACAAAACGTAAGATTGAAATTAAAAGCGCAAGTGGTTAATATACAACTTTAAGCGTTGTAGATCCTAAACAATCGTAAAAAATGAAAAATGGTATTAGGAACCTAAACATGATTTTCGATTATCTAGACAGTGATACCCCACTCGACATATTTTGTCAACAAATTTTTACAATACGGCGCCTAATTTTGCCCATATTGAATTTTGATTACTATCATATCTGTAGTAGCACTCCCATGATTGAGACGAATCGATTGATGTATGAATCATCAAAATCGGTCCAGGCGTTTGGTCACTAGTGTGCCACAAAGGAACAAACATACATATATAGACTGTTAAACACTATACCCTGTCTGCGCGTCGCGCTTCGCGCTCTTGCATTGCGCAGCCGGGTAAAAAGAAACAAATAAGATATTCAGCTTTATAATATTAGTACAGACTAGCAAACCAGTGAACCAAATGTTCACCAAAACCTGATTTAAAAAAAAAAACAAAATGTATTTAATTAATTGAGAACTTCGGAGATTTTGTGTGGTTTCGTTTGAAATGCGTGATTTTCGAAAACCGGAAGTGCTACGTTACTCAAATCCGGTTTGTAGTCTTATCAGACTATTCTTAACTTATAACTTAAATATTCTCTTTATCTATCTCTTACGGTTTGGCCGCTGAAACAGCACCACAGACGGTCGGACTTGTCTAATAGATAAGAGATTCTTAAGGTTTAAACAGTCTCCAACTTTATTTGTGGTATAATTCTAAGTATTTAGTCTAAGCTTAGTAGTGTCGTCGTCGATCTTTGATACTTCGCCAATCTCATACGATAAGGGGTAATAAAGGAAAACGTTCATCATCAGCCTATTAATGTCCCCACTGCTGGGGCACAGGCCTTCCCTATGGATGGAATAGGGACATTGGGCCATGACCCATCACGCTGGCCCAGTGCGGATTGGTGGGTGCTAACGACTGCAGATGCAGCCGGGACCAACGGCTTAACGTGCCTTCCGAAGCACGGAGGAGCTCGAGATTAATTTTTGGTCACCCATCCAATGACCGACCACTGCGAAAGTTGCTTAACTTCAGCGATCGCAGTCAAACGCGCTAACCACTTGCGCCATCGAGCTCCTAAAACAGTGTCCAACTTTATTTGTGGTACAATTCTAAGTATTTAGCTTAAGCTTAGTAGTGTCGTCGTCGATACTTCGCCAATCCCATACGATAAGGGGCAATAAAAGAAAAAGTTAAATGAAATAAAATATTAATATACCTCTTTTGTATGGAATCCACAGTATAATACATACATTAATGCTATTGTACGAATTCAACGCAAATTTGTAAAGTACTTAGAAAACAGAATCTCTTATCTATTAGACAAGTCCGTCCGTCCGTCTGCCTGTGGTGCTGTCTTCAGCGGCCAAACCGTAAGAGATAGATATAATAAAGAGAATGTTTAAGTTATAAGTTAAGAATAGTCTGATAAGACTACAAACCGGATTTGAGTAACGGAGCACTTCAAATCACGAATTTCAAACGAAACCACACAAAATCTCCGAAGTTCTCAATTAATTAAATACATTTCTTTTTTTTTAATCAGGTTTTAGTGAACATTTGGTTCACTGGTTTGCTAGTTAATGTTAACTTGATTATTAATGATTGTGAAGCAAAGTCACAGGTTACATCCTTGCAACATCGCAGAACTGTTAGAGATCAATTATTTCTTTACAAACTTATTAACGACCTTGTAGATTCGCCATTGCTTTTGCAGAGGATTGGTTTCCGTTGTCCAAATAGAACTAGGTCTGACAACACGTTTGTAATACAATTCAGCAGGACCAAGTTTGCTGCAAATAGTTTCATTTCTAGAGAACTTCACAGCTTTAATAAATAATTCAGGGGATTGGATATACATATTTTGCCTTTCTTACAATCAATTTAGAAATGAATGCTATAAGGTCGTTTTACCCTAACACTTATATAGTAGTTATTTTCTTACCATAAATTTTGATTATATAGTTTATTCTATTCACATAACTCTAAATATTGTACGTAATTTAAAGTAAATTGCGTAAGTGTATGAATGTTTCAGTCTGTGGAAACTTAACTGAATTATGAAAGAGTAATAAGTGTTACTTATTAATTGAATTGTATAAAACTGTATGTTTCCCAAATGAAAATAAATAAATAAATAAAATTAAATGAAATTATACTTTATTCAGGAGCTCGATGGCGCAAGTGGTAAGCGCGATCAGCTGCGATCGTTGAAGTTAAGCAACTTTCGCAGTGGTCGGTCAGTGGATGGCTGACCAAAAATTTACTATCTCGAGTTCCTCCGTGCTTTGGAAGGCATGTTAAGCCGTTGGTCCCGGCTGCATCTGCAGTCGTTAGAACCCACCAATCCGCACTGGGCCCGCGTGGTGGGTCATGGCCCAATCTCCCTATTCCATCCATAGGGAAGGCCTGTGCCCCAGCAGTGGGGAAATTAATAGGCTGATGATGATGATGATGCGAACAGAGAGAATATAACATATTTTAGTTTCATACATAGAAAACTATTGATAATAACTTTATTAAATAAAATATATATAATATATAAACTAACCCCTTGAATAATAATAAACCTATCACATGCATTTTTACTGCCATATTCAGTATTTACATTCCAGCACATACACGCATATGCACCATACACACAAACGCATCACACATCCCCACACGCACGCAAACATACACAGACACACTAACACACACATCACACACACTCACACACCATACACTGCACACACACTTACACACTACAAACACAGGTGTAATTAGTATAATTTAAATTATAGTTTTCGCTGTATTATTAATTTATCAAGACCGGAATGTAGGAGCGGTCTTCTTCTAATACAGGTTACTTAAAACAAGGAAACCCACAACATGTAAACTTTAATGTAGAAGAATAATAAAGATTTTTGTATTTTATATTTGTACTAGTGGCCCGCCGTAGTATATTACACGCACAATGTATTTAAGGTACTTAATTGGATAAGGATTAATGCTGTATTGCTTAAAATCGCTTGTTCGTAAATAAGCCATTATTTTCTCGTAATAAGTAATTGAAAAATGGTTATTGTGGGTTATACCAAAGAGATAGGCATATACCATCGGGGACTTTTTTGTAGGCCTTTTTAAGGTGTACAATACTGTAGTACATTATTTTGATCTATCTCGTAGGGTTCAGCCAGCGTTCACAATGTAAGCGCAAAAAAATATGTTTATTTACGACCTTACATTAAAAACCTCTAAAATTATCAGTGTTTCTCTACTATATTATGCATGTATTATGCATATAAACCTTCCTCTTGAATCACTCTATCTATTAAAAAAAACCGCATCAAAATCCGTTGCGTAGTTTCAAAGATTTAAGCATACAAAGGGACATAGGGACAGAGAAAGCGACTTTGTTTTATACTATGTAGTGATTTGTATTAAGTTTCTCTAGTTAAAAGTCTTAAAGTTAAACAAAAGAGAAGAGGGGCCTAAATCGAATCTCGCGCAAACTCGGCGTTTTCTAATTTTATAATTATTATTGGGTGAGAGGGTCATAGTAAAACTGATTTGATATATACCTAGTGGCTCGTGTTATAATTGTATGACATACGCTGGCGGTATGCCAGCCGTGTCCAGTCAGACTCGTCTGGCACTCTACCGACACTCCTGCCCAGTGCCGGATTTAGGATTGTGGAGGCCCCGGGCCGCTTAGGATTTGTATTCTTGTTAACCCATCGAAATGTTGTTATTTCTTAAGCTGTTGTGGAGGCCCCTGGGCCACAGCCCCACCTGCCCTGCCTTAAATTCGGCCCTGCGGACAAGTAACACCCCACTCAGCCATTAAGCGATTGGGTTACTCCCTCAAGATGGGTAGTGAATTGGAAGTGTTAATTTATCAGGGCCATTTGAGATTTTGATATTTCACTGATTGCCTGATTGGAGTGAACAAATATAGATCAATGATTTCTGTTATTTAAGATTAATAATATAATCAAATAATCATGTATGTTAGATGTACAAAGTACTGTAGGCTGTAGGTAAAGGTAAAAGAGCAAAAAAAAATATCAAAGGAAATGATGTTTACTAGTGTTTACTAGTTGGAATTTGAAAGATTTTTTTCCGAAGTCTCTATTGTGGGGGCCCCCCGTTTGTGGAGGCCCCGGGGCTTTCGCCGCGGTTGCCCTCCCCTAAATCCGGCAGTGCTCCTGCCTTTACGATTCTCGCATTTGTTTATGTGTACAGTAGATTCTGTAAAAATAAGCTGTCTTTGCGCTCTCGTAATGTGGAGATAAAGAGACTATTAGCACGCTAAGGATGGAATAAACAATGATAATTTAAAGCAATAATTACTTAGTGACTGATGTAGCGTACAGAGGCTGGAAGCACAGAGCGCACTTATGGAGTCCCTTTTTTTTATACGCAGGCAAAAAACACTATTTACAGACGACGGTGCCTTTAAGAGGCCTGTAAGAGACCTCACACCTGGCTCCCGCCTCACGAGCCCCAGCAGTGGCTGCCCACTGAGGACCCCGTAACCCTTACGAGCGCTTTACGGCATAATATCCGCTAAAAGCCCTGCGAATACCCTCTAAGCTGCTTAGCGCGAAGCCGCGGGGTCCCCGTTTAGGGATTCTTCCGCGTCTCCGCACCTAGCAGCCTCCCGGCCTTGCCGGGGCTCCAGGGGTCTCCAGGGGTATCGCAGGGACCACGCAGATGAGCGCAGGATGGCCCGCGCGTGGACTTATGGAGTCTCTGCACTTAAAATAATAAAAATAAATAATTGTCTCTTAGTTATGATTTTATTTATTTTTAAGCATTTAACTGCTAGATGTTTAAATCTAAAGAAAAGTTTACTAGAAAAAAATCCACGCGGACCAGGCAGCGGACGGGACTCGAACCCGCATCCTTCGCAATCCGGGCGAATGCACTGACCATTATGCTACCACGGCCCTATTAGCCGCGTCGAAATTTTCCTAGCGTTAAGCTGCAAGGCAGCGCCATCTCTTCGCATTGTAGGTAACCCACAATGTCAAATGAATACTTTTTCAAGTATTAAACATTTGAAAGAAGAAATAGCAATTTTTTCTGCAAAATTTTTTCTAGTAAACTTTTCTTTAGATTTAAACATCTAGCAGTTAAATACTTAAAAATAAATAAAATCATATACTATAATTGCTATTTCTTCTTTCAAATGTTTAATACTTGCATGTGCAATCGCCCGGATTGCGAAGGATGCGGGCTCGAGTCCCGTCCGCCGCCTGGTCCGCGTGGTTTTTTTTTTCTAGTAAACTTTTCTTTAGATTTAGATTGTCTCTTAGGTTTTCACACACATCACTCATTAAATTAAAAAAAGTTTCAACGGGTTAGATGCCACTGTTTTTATTTGTTTATTGACAAACATGTAGTTTACAAATTCAATCAAACTTGTTGGATAAACAAAGTATGTTTAGCGAATAGTGATTTATTTATACTTGTGAAGATACTAGTTGTCTATGCATTGTAAACGAAACAATGTTTTAACAGTCACAACAAGTATTACTATTATACCTGTAACTAGATTTTTGGTGTAGACGGGGGATAAGACTTTGTTCAAGTAGGTAACTAAGTTTCTAAGATATCAGGTCAAACTAAAGGCCTGTTGTTTGATATAAAGTCGAATGTGACTTTGGTTATAAGAAGTAATATAATATGACGATAAGTCAATGTTACGTCATATACATAATAGTAAAATCTGTCAAATTACGACACGCACGCTTAAAGGAATACTGGAGCTCTACTCTCTTTCTCTAAAACGAAATTTCGGCAACGAACGAATTTTAAACGAAATTTCGCCAGTGACTCTACTCTATTTCATCTTTGCTTTGAACACGCACATAAAGTTCGGAATCACAGACAATTACCGTGAACGAATGGAATGAGTTATATTTGTGAGTTCTTTTGGTCTACACTATTTAAATAACGTTTTTTACTTCAAAACAATATTACTTTATGACAACATTTTTGATTACATTAAAACAACCTCTTTTGACAGTATTAACCGACTAATTTGTAGTTGTTGAGTTGATGTAATCGAATGTATGTCAACTTAAATTTGTCGTGTAACACTTTGAAGTATTGGCAATACAATAATAAACAAAAAATTGATTTATTTGTAAATTTTTCATACTAAAAAATGTTCCTCACGCGAAGCAGCCTTAATTAGAAATACTGTAGTAGTAATTTTAGGGTTAAATTAAACAAAAATCTCAAAATGAAAAGGTAACACTTATCATTTCGTCAATTTGAGGTTAAAATTTCGAACAATTATCTGGCAAATTCAACTTTTAGTTTCAAAGTTTTGTGAATTAGAGCAGGCTTAGAGAATTTAAATGTCAAACTATTTTCGGACGAACGAATTTTCGAAATGAAGTAGACAGAGTAAGGAACGTGCGAAATTTAGATCGAAATTTCGTTTTTCGTTGAAATAGAGTAGGCCTCCGGACCTGTTAGTACTTAGTTCAACGTTGAATAACGTACAATATTGAGGTGTTTGCACATTTTTCTGTTTACTAGGTATGTGTCTAATTTTAAAGTAAGGTGTTAATGACAGCAATATTTACGAAGCTATGTGAATATAGATGGCTTTAGGACAACTTTTTGTCTGTATGTCGTAAGTACTAATAGGTCAGTATTAATTTAAGCGTGCGAAATATTTGCTTTTACTAAGGTATTTTAGCTACAGTAAAAACTATAAGAAAACTATATATCAAATAACGCTGCCGTCCCAGTGAAGAATACAGTAAGATCTTCGGCATTGTTTTGCGAAAATAAAACTAACTATAACTTAAGAAAATATAACTAGAAAAAATTCCACGCGGACCAGGCAGCAGAAAAAAAAAATGTGTAAAAATACTTGTAAAAGTATTCATTTGACATTGTGGGTTACCTATAATGCGAAGAGATGGCGCTGCCTTGCAGCTTAAGAATGGCTAGAAGAATTTCGACGCGGTCCGTGAGGGCCGCGGTAGCATAATTGGTCAGTGCATTCGCCCGGATTGCGAAGAGTGAGGGTTCGAGTCCCGTCTGCTGCCTGGTCCGCGTAGAATTTTTTCTAGTTATATTTTCTTTAGATTTAAACATCAAGCAGTTTCATGCTTTAAAAATAATAAAATTTATAACTATAACTTTAAAAGGTAAAACTTTGAACAGCCATTTTCTCGGAGTTACGTCGAAGCTCTGCTGTATCCCTAGCACGAACCATTATCGGATTCGAATAGTTTGCGAGTGCGAAATGTCAATGCCAAATTTTATATGGAAACTTAAACAGCAGTGCCACAAAGTATGTAACGAGAACTAAAAATCAGTACACATTTGACAATATTATTTCGGACTTGCAAACGTTACGAATTCGATATTGGTTCTGCGGCGTTATACCCTGAAGGGGTAGGCCCTGGGAGTGTAGCAATAATAATTGAAATAACTTTGATTTTATATTACCTATATTTTATTAGAAATCAGGCGAATATAATAATGAGGGCTATCGCGTCTGAAACCGCTGCTAGAGGCGCTTGTGTTGCGTGAGGTCTCCGAAATGTCAAATGTTATAGCTTGCGGGTTGACTACGCGGTTTTTTTCTAATTAAAATAATAGTTGTGAATATTTGGTAATAAATCAGACTTATTATGGCAAATATGAGTTACGTGACAATGATTGTCAGTTATTTAAAAGCAGAGCTAAGAAAAAATATTGTCCTTCTTTTTTCCGAACAAAACGGGACTGCGCAACACTGTGGCATGTGCGATTATGTTTAAGATACGATTCTTTTGTATTAAAATGTAAATTTTGATATCACGAGCGTGTTTACTAACTTTAAAAGTTACACTTCAGGACCTCACTCAACAGTGGCGCCATCTGGTGAGACAAAAAACGATAGCCCTCATTGAGAGCTTAATCTATCAACGTATGGTTTGGTGTCTGAAGTCTATCTCCTGGAATCTTCCTATCAAACGACAGAAGATTCCCAATTTCAAATCTTTAAAAATCATGACATTACCTTTTTAATATAACTGCCAGCCGTAGGCATTACATGAACAAAGAGTTTACACAAACAAGGAGGCTGTAACGCAACGGACGTTACATTACTGGGGGTACTGATGAGCCACTTATTAATAAACAAGTATAAGCTTGGATCACAATACATTTACGAAAATTTATTACTTGTAAGAAAAAATATTAATTTGTTTCTTAAAAACAGTGATGTTCACACACTTAACACAAGAAACAAAAATAAACTAACTTTACCTGCTACTAGGCTTCACAAAATCGATAATGCATTTAAAGGTCTTTGTGTTCGCTTATACAATAAAGTCCCAAGCAATATCCAAGAGTTAAGCATAAATAAATTCAAAGATAGTATAAAAAAAGCACTTATTAAAAAAGCTTATTACAAAGTGTCTGATTATATTACAGACAAAAATGCTTGGGTTTGAATTGTTCCAATCATTCCAACAGGTGTTCTATATTAAATAAATCATGATTGTATTGACGTTGTAACAACATAATGATTTGTAAATGTTGTTACATTATGCTTTTAATGTTGTGGAGTTTTTTTTTCGCTCGTTTTTCTCCGCAGCTAAAAAATATGTTCAATAACGAGTGGTAGGGAAAAAAATGTTTGGACGATTCAAAAGTGTTGTACTATACATCCAATTTGAATAAAGATATATTGATTTCTGATTTCTGATTAGTTACTCCATGTTTTGTCCCTGTTCAATGAATGACAAAGGGCATTTGAGTGATATGAAAAAAAAAATGTAAATGAAAAATATTTATTCTGTAACCAAATTAAATTAACATAAAAGTTATTGAAGCACACTTTTAGGTAAACATACACCTGTATTTGCCTCGCTCTTTAGTACATCACAAATTGTTTACAAAAAATATACATACATATCTCAAACTAATTAATAAAAGAAAACTAAATAATAAATAACAAAAATCATGTAAAAACCCACTATTAAGCCTAATCTCATACGCCAACTTACATATAAGTTTTTCCACCTCGTCATATAAAAGATTCGAAAGCCATTAAGTTACTTGTTTCTTTAGCTCACATTTTGTTAATGAACAAATGTTTATCAGTCTATTAACCCTATTATATATCAACTAGCAAACCAGTGAACCAAATGTTCACAAAAAAAAAGTATTTAATTAATTGAGAACTTCGGAGATTTTGTGTGGTTTCGTTTGAAATAGAAATCACGTGATTTCTCGAAAACCGGAAGTGCTACGTTACTCACATCTGGTTTGTAGTCTTATCAGACTATTCTCAACTTATAACTCAAACATTCTCTATATCTATCTCTTACGGTTTGGCCGCTGAAACAGCACCACGGACGGACGGACGGACTTGTCTATTAGATAAGAGATGATGATTGTATTTTATACTAGTGTCTAGCAAAAGCAGTTTTAGTGATAGGTTTGATGTCAACATATTTTCTCCTCTTATTGCGATTTGGATCAAAAGAAACAGTCTTATGTTTCTCCATTAATAAATGTAATATATAAAGCCTTCTAACACTTAGGAGTTTACACAAAAAGTACAATTTTTCTGTTGGAAATCTGTAGGGTTGATTGTACATCTACCTTTAATAGTGGTCATTGGCCACGTTCTAACTCTAAAAATTTAATTTTAGAGGCACCGCCCCATATTGGTATACAATATGTCAGGACTGTTTGGGCAAGGGCAGTGATATGAACAAAACAAGGCGTAACTAGTCTGAGCCTATTCCTCGTTTATTAAAAGGGAGGTAGGAGAGCAGGAGCTCTATTCTATTTCAACGAAAAACGAAATTTCAATCGAAATTTCGCACGTTCCTTACTCTGTTTCGTTTTCATTTCGATAATTCGTTTGTCCGAAAATAGTTTGACAATTAAATTCTCCAAGCCTACTCTTATTCACAAAACTTTCGAAAGAAAAGGTGAATTTGACAGATAATTGTTCTAAATTTGAACCTCAAATTGACGAAATGATAAGTGTTACCTTTTAATTTTCGTTTTGAGATTTTTGTTTTAATTAAGCCTAAAATGCTTGCAAGAGTATTTTCAAGAGAATCAAGGCTGCTTAGCTCGAGAGACATTTTTAGTATTATGTAAAATTAACAAATAACCATTTTTTTATTATTTATTGTAATTCCAATACTTCAAAGTATTAAACGACAAATTTAGATTGGCACACAATAGCTTCTATCAACTCTACAAATTAGTTGGCTAACACTGTCAAAGAATGTTCTTTCAATGTCATCAAAAAATTGCCGTAAACAACCTATAAGTATTGTTTCCAAGTAAAAAAACGTAATCTTAAAAGTAGAGATACAAGGAACTCACAAACATGACTCATTCCATTCGTTCACGAAAACTGTTTGTGGTTCCGAAGTTTATATGCCTGTTCGAAAATGAAATAGAGTAGAGTCAATGGCGAAATTTCGTTTAAAATTCGTTCCTAACCGAAATTTTGTTTCGGAGAAAGAGAGTTAAGTTCCAGAACGGGAAAAAACCTCTTCAATGATGACATGTGTCTTTAACTTTCAACGAAATAAAAGATAGATAAATAGATGGCACCACTGCTGCTTTGCATGTTTGTTGAGAGAACAATGAAACGCTTTTCTGAGGTGCAAGGTTTGCTGAGTGTTTTCTGCCTCTCAACAGATGGCGCTTGGCTACGTATTCAAATAAAGTTATGTAGCTGCTCCACCATACATTACGCTTTTATTTTATTTATTCATTTATTTATTAAGGATCACCAGTGAATGATACAAAGAATAATTAACATCTAACACAATTTCACAAAACAAGAAACAGTGTACATTCTATTTAAGGCGAGCACAACTCATATACTGAATGTATATGAGCAGACATGATTTTTAAAAATTACATTATTCATCTTAATTAATAAAAACATAGTCAAAATTGAATTTACATAAATATACTAAACGTGAAGTATATACATGACATTGATTAAATTAAATTGAAATACATTAAATTGATTAAATTAAATTTAAAAACATTGCATTTATACAATTAAATTGAAATACATATTAAGCTTCATTGTGTTATATTTTCCTTTATTGTGTATAAAAGGAAAATGGTATTTATTTATTTTAAGGTGTATGATGGGGAGTACCATCAGCTGGTTATATAGCCATTCAGCTTGCAATCGTGAAAGTTTAGCAACTTTAGAAATTGATAGGTCAATGGATGGGTGACAAAAATTTTATAATAATAATAATAATTTATTGCATAAAAATATGGTATAAAAGGTGTTTGATCATTTTCATGTCTCACATATTTTACTGTTAAACAGCATGCAACAGTTTTTAAATCAACTTAAAATTAAAGTGTAATGCTTGTCAGCTTATCAATATCATGCCAAGATCATTTTATACTCAATATTATACAATGTCAATAAATATAAAATTATCCATTAAAATGTAAAAAATAAATGTCCAATGTTAAAAATTTGTTTTCTCACAATGTTCCAATAATCAATAATAATCATACAATGGTGTCGATTCTTAATAAAATAATAATCAAAAAGTAAAATAGTAAATGCACCAATATTTGCTTTTAGGATCCTCCAGTAATCAGTATCGTACAATGTCAAACAAATTAAATAAATCATCAAAATATATAATATCTCCAGCTCCTCCGTGTTTCGGAAGCCACGTTAAGCCGTTGGTCCGTGCTGCATCTGCAGTAGTTGGCACCCACTAATCCGGACAGGACCAGCCTACCCTACCCTATTCCATCAATTGGGAAGACCTGTGCCTCGCTGTTGGGACTTTAATAGGCTGATGGTGATGAAAGATGATGAAAATATCGGAGAAAAGAAATCAATCGAAATTCCGTCTTGACTATAAACTAATACAGAAACACATCTACTGACGCCAAAAAAATTCACACAAACCACGAAATATTTTATCCCGTTTTCGCAACATTTTAACCGACAAAAAAATAGAAGATAAAGAGAAACAAACAAGATCTTCAGCGTTATAATCTTATCTAATATATAAAATTCTCGTGTCGCGGTGTTTGTGGTTAAACTCCTCCGAAACGGCTTTCCCGATTCTCATGAAATTTTGTGTGCATATTGGGTAGGTCTGAGAATCGAACAACATCTATTTTTCATCCCCCTAAATGTTAAGGGTAATCCACCCCTAATTTTTTTTTTTCAATTTTAGAAATTTTGTTTTTTTATTTTTTTTTATGATACAGCATTAGTACATATTAATATATATAACCCCATTTTCAACCCTTTACAATCAACCCCTATTTTTTTATGGCGGTACAAAGTTCGCTGGGTCAGCTAGTCTTATATATAAAATTCTCGTTTCACAATGTTAGTTACCATACTCCTCCGAAACGGCTTGACCGATTTTTACGAAATTTTATATGCATACTAGCGGCCCGCCCTCGCTTCGCTTCGGTGTAGAGCTGAAGTGTAGACTACAGTTTTTTTCTCAGGCTTGTATTTTACACAATGACATTCATCTATGAGTCTTCTTATACCTGCATGCAAAGTCTCAGCCCGATCGGTTTTAAATTGACAAAGTTTTGATACAAACTTTCATTCCCTATTTTATCCCCTTGGGGGTAGAATTGATGAGATAAAATTCCAAAAAAAAATTTTGGTGTGGATTACCCTTAACATTTAGGGGGATGAAAAATATATATTGTCCGATTCTCAGACCTACCCAATATGCACACAAAATTTCATGAGAATCGGGAAAGCCGTTTCGGAGGAGTTTAACCACAAACACCGCGACACGAGAATTTTATATATTAGATTATTATTTTATATATTATACTTATATATGTACAGTGTATGTATTCTATCCGTTACCCTAGCATCCCATAACACAAGCCTTACAGTGCTTACTTTGGGGCTAGGCTAATTGGTGTGAGTGTTGGAAATATTTATTATTATTATTATTATTTGTGGTACAATCTCTTATCTATTAGACAAGTCAGTCCGTCCGTCTGTCTGTGGTGCTGTTTCAGCGGCCAAATCGTAAGAGTAGATAAAGAGAATATTTAAGTTATAAGTTAAGAATAGTCTGATAAGACTACAAACCGGATTTGAGTAACGTAGCACTTCCGGTTTTCGAGAAATCACGAATTTCAAACGACACCACACAAAATCTCCGAAGTTCTCAATTAATTAAATACATTTTTTTTAAATCAGGTTTTGGTGAACATTTGGTTCACTGGTTTGCTAGTTCTGACTATTAAGTCCAAGCTTAGTAGCGTCGTGGACTCATGGTATCCGGTTAATTGGCATTTCGGCACGATGCAAAACACTGTTATGTATTCTGTAATAAGCAGTCAGGGCCTTCGTAGAACCCACCTACGTCATAGAACGTGCCGTAACATGACGTGACCGAAGGACGTGCGGGATATCGGAGCCGGTGCACTGCGGTAAAATAATTGTGTGTCGAGCTTCAGTGATCAATCACTAAAGCAGCCTTTCCAATTTCCAATTTTTTTTTTTTTTTTTTATTGTTTAGGGACTTTTGGACCTAAATGTCCATACCAGCCCAACGTAACCTGACCATACAATTTTCTTAAAATTATAACTTACCTATTATAAATAATTTTTTTGCTGCCATATTGCAAAGCCCACCAGCCTCCTCCGATAGGGGGTTAGCTAGGATGCCCTGCAATATGCCAGTTTCAAACTTATTAATTTTAAGGATTATTATTGGCACAGTTCGTGAAAGCAAAGCACCTTAGGCCCATTTCAAAGAGCATTTCTCAGTAAGAAATCTAGTTTAAAAAGTAGTTTCAAAATGAGATTTAATTTTACAACGTTTTTGACGTGAAAGCTTCTTTAGCGGCTTGTACACTTTTTTTGTAATGGGTAAAAACTGTTAAACTCGCGTCAGGACACGTGGCCTGATCGCGTCAGGACACGTGGCCTGATCGCGTCCAGGACACGTGACCTAATCGAAAATTATTAAGAAGAAAACAATAAAATTGGAAAGGTTGTTGACAAAAAGGTTGTTTCAATATATTGGAAGAAACATAGTAATATTTTATTTTGTCGTATTATAATAATAAGTCTTAAATAAGGACGTCCAGCTGGCAGCTTTATTGCGAAGAAAATGCATTTTTTTACAATAGATGTCGCTAGGTGCCCTTAATTTATACTGATAATTAAAGCAATTCGTGCAAAATTATTCCCTAACCATTCCAAAATATCAAAAATGCACAACGTTAATATTCAAGTTTTCACTTCTGCCGGCACTCCCGGCAACCCGTCGTTATTTTGAAACATAAACATTGATCGAAAAGTAATAGGGATGATGACTAATTTTTTTTTCTTCTTTTATCAGGTAGATTATCAAAAAGTCTTGGACACGTATTTTTTCTTTTTTCACATAATATAAACATTGCAGAGATATATTGATTTGAAAAGTCGCATGACGTCACGTTTGAGTACACTTATAAGGGAAAATTCACTCAAAAGTGACGTCACGAGCCCCTACTCCCAAACTTTGACGCGCTATAACTTTGTCATTTTTTGGTTGATTGCCCAAAGAAAAAATACGTGTCCATTATTTTTTGATCATCTAACTGACGGACTAAATAGAATTTCGTTTACTGTACCCTGTCATCACTCAGAAGGACACGTCAAAATCTTCACTCAAGCAAAGATTTGATTACTTAAGTATGGTCGACACCATTCTTAAGAAGAGAATACGCGTTATCACGCGACTTTATGAAGTTTGACATACTGCTAAGTTTATAATTTCTATTATTTTAAAGCATGTAACTGCTTGATGTTTAAATCTAAAGAAAATCTAACTAGAAAAAATTCCAAATACTGCTATGTTCTTTATTTTTAAAGTGTAATTGAAAAAATATTTAACCGATAGACAAATTTAATCGGATTTCAAAACGATATTTGATTCTAATTTAGCTGATTTGCTCTTAAAACGGGACCTTTATTATATAATAACTTTTGAAAGGTAATAAGTTACTTGATATGGCATTTTAGACTTTAGTGAAAAAAGTGTGACAAAATCTTGAAATCTCTTATCTATTAGACAAGTCCGTCTATCTGTGGTGCTGTTTCAGCGGCCAAACCGTAAGAGATAGATAAAGAGAATATCTCTTATCTATTAGACAAGTCCGTCCGTCTGTCTGTGGTGCTGTTTCAGCGGCCAAACCGTAAGAGACAGATAAAGAGAATGTTTAAGTTATAAGTTAAGAATAGTCTGATAAGACTACAAACCGCATTTGAGTAACGTAGCACTTCCGGTTTTCGAGAAATCAGGTTTTGGTGAACATTTGGTACACTGGTTTGCTAGTTAGATTCTTTATCACACTTTTTTGGTGAACACATCTCTCAATCACACTTTAACTGGTATTTGCTGACCGCGATCGTACCTATTGGATTCATTTTGAAATTTGCCTACTTCATTTGGAATGTTGATTGAATTCCAGTCATTACAGATCGCCCGTCTCGCGGTCAAATCCAGTATGCGGAGCTTAGAAGCGCTTACGACAAATATGGCATGCTGTAACGTACTCCTAGATAGACGACCTCCGTGGCCGAGTGGTTTGTACGCCGGGTTTCATGGCGTCGCCGACTCAAGAGGTCCCGGGTTCGAATCCCGGTGAGGGCAGATGTTTGTGTGATGAACACGTGCATTTGTACTCCATGGATGTTTAATATGTATTTCTATATAAATATACTTATATATGTAAAGTATATGTATTCTTTCCGTTACCCTAGTATCCCATAACACAAGCCTTATAGTGCTTACTTTGGGGCTAGGCTAAATGGTGTAGGATAAACTCAAAACTCAAACCCATTTATTCAGTCTAGGCTGTTACAAGCTCTTGTGAAAGTCAAACGCTACGCCATCATCGGTTCGTAAATCTACGGCGGGAGACCTTGTACTGAGAAGAACCAGCAAGAAACTCAGCAAGGGCTATTTTTTTCTCCCTGTTTTGTTTCATACAGTGTCGTCAATTGAAAGATGACATCAAAAATTGAATACATGTGTTGATGTCAACTTGCATCACATTAATATTATTAATTAACAAAAGTTAAGTATAGCTATATATATAGTATACACAATCGATAGATTAATATCACAACAGTTTATAATCAACGAAACGAATGAAACACACGTGACAAAGATATCATGAGATAAAAAGGGAAGACTAATTTTGTAAACTATAAAAAATATATACACACATGGAAGAAAATCATTGCGCTGACTCAACAACGAACAGGGGGCCAATCGCCTAACGGAAATTCTTTGGGAAACGCTGACGCTTACGATTTTATATTGTTATTTCTAGCCGCCTGAGGCTTTCGAATACCTCACGGTCATTTTTTTTAATATTGTTATTACCAATGCAAAAGAAAAAGAAAGAGCGCGAGGCATTTGAATACCTCAGGCGGCTAGAAATAACAAAATAAAATCGTAAGCGTTAGCGTTTTCCAAAGCATTTCCGTTAGGCGATTGGCCCCCAGGTCAATGGATATATATATTTTTAAAATGAACTGCTAGATGTATGTCTAATTAATTATTTTCGTCCATAAATGAAGTAGTTTAATGTATAATTGAGGAGCTTGAGGAGTTCGATGGCGCCAGTGGTTAGCGCGTGTTTGGGACCAAGGGTCAGCAAAAGTCCTTGGCGAATTGGGATTCGTTGAAATGATAGAACTTCGTACTTGAACTAATGTATTCTTAAAATAAACATAACAAATCAAACAGAATCTTGAACTGGTACTTAAACCATAGTGCGAGTAACAATTGCTACAGCGCCATCTTGCTTCTTATAAAAGAGCTATATGAACTTGAACGGTCGTTGAAGTTGAGCAACTTTCGCAGTGGTCGGTCATTGGATGTGTGACCAAAAATTTACTATCTCGAGCTCCTCCGTGCTTCGGAAGGCACGTCAAGCCGTTGGTCCCGGCTGCATCTGCAGTCGTTAGCACCCACCAACCCGCACTGGGCCCGCGTGGTGGGTCATGGCCCAATCTCCCTAATCCATCCATAGGGAAGGCCTGTGCCCCAGCAGGGGGGACATTAAAAGGCTGATGATGATGATATGTATAATTGTAGAGTTTAGATTTTTGATTTGAATTCGTTTTTTTTTTCAATTATTATAGGCAGTCTGGATTTCAAGATATTCTACTTTGAACTTTTTTAGGTTATGTTATAGCAAATAGTACAAAAATCAATTTTAAATGTATATTCAAGAGTATTTTTAGCTCAAATAGAAGATACTTTGAACAGAAAAAAACATTAATATTACAGACTAGTGGCCCGCCTTCGCTTCGCTTCGGTGTAGAGCTGTAGTGTGTATAGTTATTGTTCTCAGGCTTGTGCGTAAACAATGACTTTATTTATATAATTACACGTGCTATTGTGAGTCAACCATTAAAGATAAACATATGCTGTGGCAGGATATTTTTTAGCCAATTTTATGTAGAATATTTCCGTCATACGTGATTTCTATGTAACTTTAACCATTAAGGCTGCACACGCGACGGAAGCTTAAAAAATGGGGTAACTTCTCCCGTTTTCCCAACATTTCCCTTCACTACTCTGCTGCTATTGATTGTAGCGTGATGAAAAGTATACTATAACCTGCCCAGGAGTATGAAGTATAATTGTACCAAGTTTCGTTAACATCCGTCTAGTAGTTTTTGTTTCTATAAGGAACATACACACAGACAGACAGACAGACAGACAAAAATTTTACTAATTGCATTTTTGGCATCAGTATCGACCACTAATCACTTCCTGATAGTTATTTTGAAAATATATTTCATGTACAGAATTGACCTCTCTACAGATTTATTATAAGTTTAGATGATGCTTGTACAATGGTACTAATAGGATATATCTGTACATTTTCTACCATTAATGGTACTAGTGGGATAAACCAGTGCCATTTGTACCACCAATGGTACTGCCTGATAGTACAGGTCCTGTGGTCCTTAGGTTTTTTTGTGTAATTGACTAGGTAATCCTTTTCCCTCAATTTAGGTTAACAATGGAAATATTCTGAAATTACTCTCAAAAACGTAAACTACATTTAAATAAAACTAGTTTTTCACTGGTTAATGCACGAAACTTTATTTATTTATTGACGTTTCGCAGTCCGACGACGGATCAGCCTGTAAAGGTTGCGAAACGTCAATAAACAAATAAAGTTTCGTGCATTAACCCGTTAAAACTAGTTTTATTTGATGAGTGATGTGCGTGAAAACCTAAGGAACTTTGGATACTACATTTGATAGCTACAGCTGTAATTTTTATTTATGTTTACGGTATGTTTATATTTGTGGAGACCGCGTCTAGGCAAACGTAGTGTAGGACGTCCTCAGGCACGATGGAGTGATGATTTGCGCAAGGTGGCTGGCAGGAGCTGGGTGCGAGTAGCCCAAGATCGATCTGAGTGGCGTGCAATTGGAGAGGCCTATGTCCAGCAGTGAACTAGGATAGGCTGTTGATGATGATTATATTTATATCCTAATCAAGTTGTAAAGAACAAGAAAAGGAAAACTACTATCTGACGAGCTCCATGGCCGAGTGGTTTGAACGCCGGGTTTCATGGCTGTCGCCGACTCGAGAGGTCTCGGGTTCGAATCCCGGTGGGGGCAGATGTTTGTGTGATGAATACGAGCATTTGTACACCATGGATGTTTAATATCTTTATATATATAATTCTTCTGTGAGTGTGTATGTCACTGAACTTCTCTTAAACGACTGGACCGATTTTGATGAAATTTTTTGTGTGTGTTCAAGGGGATCTGAGAATGGTTTAGATTCACAATTTTGTCCGCTGGACAACCCCTATTTTTTTTAGGGCGGTACGAAGTTCGCTGGGTCAGCTAGTCTATATATATAAATACTAGCGGACCCGACAGACGTTGTCCTGTCTACACGTCTTTGTGAATCTAAACCATTCTCAGATCCCCTTGAACACACACAAAAAATTTCATCAAAATCGGTCCAGTCGTTTAAGAGAAGTTCAGTGACATACACACTCATAGAAGAATTATATATATAAAGATACTTATATATCTACAGTATATGTATTCTATCCGTTACCCTAGTATCCCATAACACAAGCCTTATAGTGCTTACTTTGGGGCTAGGCTAATGGGTGTGAGTGTCGGAAATATTTATTTATTTATTTATCTTTTCTGGTCTTCTGAGATACAGGATGCTGCCTAGTTCGGTTACCAGTCTCTCCACAATCTTGTCATTAAGACAGTTAATTAATTCAATAAGTTTGTATTTTTTTGTGCATGGGATTGTGAGGAGAAGAAATAGAGCATAAACTTAAAATCTTTAATTTAGATAACCATGCCAGAATAAATCCTATTGTAGATCAAGTAACAAACACAATTGGAAACATTTGTAATGTTGGCTGTATCCTCATCAGTCTATTAATGTCCCCACTGGTGGGGTACAGGCCTTTCCTATCGATGGCATAGGGAGATTGGCCCATGACCCACCACGCTGGCCCTGTGCGAATTGGCGGGTGCTACCAACTGATTCAGCCATGACCAACGGCTTAACGTGCCTTCCGAAGCACGGAGGAGCTCGAGATAGTAAATTTTTGGTCACCCATCCAATGACCGACCACTGCGAAAGTTGCTTAACTTCAACGATCGCAGCCAACCACTTGCGCCATCGAGCTTCACAACAACAGTGCTGACCTTTAATTGAACGAGTAACTTATTACCAACTTCATTAGGTACCTACGTCATTATATTTTTCTTGAAGCATACTGAAACCTTTTTTTAAACATCTTTTATTTCCATTGTACCGAAATAGCAACCCCATTTCGCCATCAGGAAATCACGTGGAGTCACGTGGATTCCTTGAAAGGCCGTCGAGCTCCCCCACTTTACTTTAGATTACAATGCCAGAATAAAATTAGTACCAATGTAGATCAAGTAACAAATATGACTGGAAACATTTTGTAATGTTGCCTGTATATTGTTAACGTGTTAGCAAGCTCAGAAATTACTGCCTCCTCTTTTTTGCATAACTCGTTCGCCTACCAGGTATTTCAAACCAGATTAACTTTTGTATTACTAACCTAAAACACGAGCGACCTTGCGTGTGCCTGCAAGTGGTGACGTCATTCAACCCTTCATATGCACGACACGGCAACAGGAAACTCGGTGCGGGCACGTAGTTCCGTAGTACATTTTTTATTGAAATTCATCTCTTTTTTTTTAATAATTAGACATTTAAAGAACACAAACTTAAAAACTATACAGCTTAACCTTATTAGATAAATAATTTACATAATAAAAAATATTCATCCCCAGCACCGCTGTCAGGGATGATGCCCAATAGGCTGGCAGCATTGCCGCGTTGGATGGCAAGGCTGATCCGTACACCATGCCTTCGGTGAGCCTCTTTGACATTTCCTTAAAAAGGGAACGAGCGCTAGGACCCCATGGGCTCATAGTCTCTACACCATCCATCCATCCATCAGCCTTTCTCCATCCACTGCTGGACATAGGCCTCCCCCATAGAACGCCACAATGCGCGGTCCTGCGCTATCCGCATCCAGCGGCTCCCAGCACATTTGACGATGTCGTCAGTCCACTTTGTTGGGGGCCGCCCCACGCTGCGTCGTCCGGTACGTGGTGGCCGCTCGAGGACCTTTCTTACCCAACGGTTGTCAGATCCTCGAGCGATGTGGCCTGCCCATTGCCACTTCAGTGTGCTAACTCTTCGGGCTATGTCGTACACACCGGTCCTTCTACGGATCTCCGTATTTCGGATCTTATCACGTAGGGAAACACCGAGCATAGCCCTCTCCATAGCACGACTCTGAGTTTTGTTATGAGGCCGACATTCAGAGACTACACCAAATGGCGCAAATAAGTAGTTCTCATTGAAAACTGAAGATTTGCGTCGCTTGGAACACTCGGCAAAGGCCGCGCCGCAGCTAGGGAGATACTGGCTGTATGACACGGATCAAGCCTATCCATTTAGCATGAGAGGCCATGGTGCCCCAGCTCTCCGACGCGAGTACCGCAACGACAGGTATGGGGATGATTAGTCTTGACGCCAACTCAAGCAAATTCCACGGCAAATAATGGCTGAAGGTAAAGCTTGCAGCCAGTAACCAGACTCAGTTATAAAATACTTGTGATCCCACTGAGATTTACTCAGTTGGACTTTCTTTTTACACAATAAAATATTGCCAGTGTCACTCATGCTACGGCCACAGTCAGACCATTTTCCACACCAAGTCCGGCCAAGCCATTGCCACATTTCAGCACACGGTCAGAAATGTGACTATTGCTTGCTTAGTGTCGCCGCACACGGGCCACACGCGACAGCCACTAACGCCGCTACGAGAAGCTAGAAGCGGCTGCAAAGGTAGCTGAAGTGCGCGACAGTCACTTGTCGCTCTGGCATTTGGACTCTGACGAAAAAGGTTTGAAGGTGTGGAATCGCGCGAGTGGCGTGTGTCGGCGTTTTATGTCGCCGCACACGGGCCACCGACCGCAACCACAAAACGCCGCCACCGGCATATTTCTTGCAGTTTTCATACGTTTTATATGGACTCACCACACATAGTACGCCGGTGGCCGCCACATGCTACAAATCGTTGTTGCTCGCTTCTTGTGGCGAGTCCATATAAAATGTATGAAAACTACAGGAAATATGCTGGTGGCGGCGTTTTGTAGTTGTGGCCGGTGGCCCGTGTACGGCGACCCTCAGATGCGTTGTGAAAACGGCAACTCTACGCGTTATGTCGATAGTGTGGTGTGGCCCTGCATCATTGATAACTAAGTATTCGAATTTTGATCTTTCAAAATTTGAATAAGTACTACATATATCATTTCGTGGAGCTCGATGGCGCAGGTGGCTAGCGCTTTTGGCTGCGATCGTTGAAATTAAGCAACTTTCGTAATGGTCGATCATTGGATGGGTGACTTAATATCTTCTATCTCGAGTTCCTCCGTGCTTCGGAGGCACGATAAGCCCTTGGTCCCGGCTGCATTTGCAGACGTTAGCACCCGCCAAACTGCACTGGGCCCGCGTGTGCCCCAGCAGTGGGGACCAATTATTAAGATCTTAGTGCATAATAATTCCTACACATTCGTATTGTTTTTGTCCGCCGCAACCCTAAAATTTTGTATGCATAATGGTTGTAACCAAGTCACTGGGACAACAGTATTGATCTTTCGCTATTTTTATTCTGACAGATTTTAATTTTTTTATTTTAATGATAGGCCACACGCTCACCTGTATTAAACAATGCGAACATGATAACAATGAACGGACTATGCATGTTTTCTTGTTCGAAATATTTTTGAAGCCATCTCTTGACCATTGGTGTAGTAGAACCAAAAACCACATCTTTATTTTTTGTAATAAAGTAACAGTTATAGGTATTCATATTTATAATATTTATCCACATGTTTCTAGTTTGTATATTCGGAATACGTGTTTGAGTTTCATACAAGTGCAAATCACATATGTTCTAATAAATTATATTCAGTAGCGATTTTAATTGAATATTTTGATTATTTATTTATTTTTTCAAATTAAAACTGAACTTTATTGACTGTGTCCTTTTCCAGACTTTTTATTAATTTATTGTAATTAATTATTTGCATGCAATTAAAAACTAATTTTAAACGATGCCAAAGAAGGATAACTTCTCACGCGCCTACATAAGTACACGCACCCATTTTTTAAAAGTTAGAACTTTTCAAGTAGAAATTGTATATATTCTAGCTCAGATCTTATTACTGTCGCATTTAAGCTATATTTGTATAACGGGTATAAATCCAGTGAACATTTCGTTCGTTACTGACTTAAAAGATCCCCTAGAAACATTCATGACGCACTCTGTATATTTTTTTGAAAATTGCTCGCGTCAGATGTGTCGATTTTAGGTTTACAATAGATTACTTATTGTAAGAAAAAATATTAATTTGTTTCTTAAAAACAGTGATGTTCACACACTTAATACAAGAAACTAAAATAAACTAACTTTACCTGCTACTAGGCTTCACAAAATCCATAATTCATTTAAAGGTCTTTGTGTTCGCTTATACAATAATGTCCCAAGCAATATCCAAGAGTTAAGCATAAATAAATTCAAAGATACTATAAAAAAAGCTTATTACAAAGTGTCTGATTATATTACAGACAAAAATACTGGGTTTGAACTGTTCCAATCATTCCAACAGGTTCTCTATATTAAATAAATCATGATTGTGTTGCCGTTGTAACAACATAATGATTTGTAAATGTTGTTACATTATGCTTTTAATGTTGTGGAGTTTTTTTTCGCTCGTTTTTCTTCGTAGCTAAAAAATATGTCCAAAAACGAGTGGTAGGGAAAAAAATGTTTGGATGATTCAAAAGTGTTGTACTATACATCTAATTTGAATAAAGATATATTGATTTCTGATTTCGGATTTCTGGTCGCGGGACGTAACTCTAGCGCTGAACAAAACGCAGAGGGGATAGCTGCGCATGACTACGACTGGAGAGCCAATCGGCGCAAGGCATGCCCACCCGCGCACTTCGTTTTCCCCCAAGACATCTTAATTTTTACTTCTGTGCAATAAGGCGCTTTGCAGACGACGGGGCGGGGCGGGTCGGTCAATTTCGCCGCGAACGATAGCACAAAGTGAATCCAATATTACAAACGCACACAGAGGGCAAAAAGACCGCGCCTTGGATGCCCGGCGGGCAGTGGTGGCGCGGTATGTCCGCCGTGGATCATACAAACCAGTTTATATGCAGTAACGCAGACGGCGCGGGGCGGTCAGCTCAGTCCGCGCCACTCGCTTTTTAGTGATGGACTATTCACTAGAACGTACGTCCTGAACTAACCGCCTCTGCCCGTCGTGTGCTTTGTGTACGCGGCGCGTGCAGCCGCAGACATCGACGGGCAGACGTGGTCTTTATTGCTTCGCGGACAAAATGCCCGCCCCGCCCCGTCGTCTGCAAAACGCCTAACGGTCTGCGCTGGACTTCGAGCCACGAATTATACATTTTTGAGTTGTGAGTCTCGTAATTTCGGTCGAGTAATTTAAGCTGCATTAGGTTTCATAGTAAAGTACCGTTCCCTGCCGACTTTTTTTGCGTTGTGGTGTGACTCAAACAGGACTTTTCTATGAAACAAAATGCAGCTTAAATTACACAACTGAAATTTCGCGACTTAGAACTCAGAAAATTGGATTCGTTTGGCTTCCCCTAAGTCGAGAGGTTAGCTTACTGAATTGGGCTAAGAGATACTTTAATTAATAGGCGAGTCATAATAGCACACATTTTTAGAATTTTAGGTCATAACCTCTAATTTTTGCTGTTATAATTATACTCTATTTAACTTCCGCTGTGACAAAAGCTACACAAATAATAAAAATGTTTTTTAATAAGACGAATTTGAAACGCATTTAAAATCACAGTTTGAGAACATTGATATTAAAAAGACCGTATACTGAAGCTATTCCCAAACTTTGAATGCATTATAATACTACAAAATTAAATAGTAGTGAAAAAGCAAACAATTTACTTTAAAATATAAAATTTTGTAATCAAAGTTTACACCGGTTATATTAACTCTCGATAATTTTTTTTTAGAAACATTGGTTTATTTATTTGAGGCAGTTGAAGAGACTATAGGTAGACAAAGTGGAGAAAAAAAATATTTTTGAAAAAAAAAACAACATTAATAATATTCAGCCTCCCTCATCTAGCTGGCCTCTTTTTAAGCACATCAAAAATCAAAATTCAACATCGTTTATTCAGTCTAGGCCATCGGTCCGCAAATGTACGGCGGGAGACCTTGTACTGGGAAGAACCGGCAAGAAACTCAGCAAGGGCTGTTTTCTCTCCCTATATTATATTCAGATTAGTCAAATTGAAAAATGACTTCAATATGAGATAAACCATGAAATCACTTTCAATTACAAAATGTCAATGACGGCAGAAGCATGTGCGCGGGCCAAGAATTTATTATACTTATAACTACTAAATAATTTCTATATCTACACATTCTTTGATAATTTCAATTAAATGTTAATTTTCTGCAAATCTGCTTAAACAGCCCGACAGATAGACAGACGGACAGTAGAGGCTTAGTAATAGGGTTCCGTATCACTGCCTCAGCAGTGGGGACTTTAATAGGCTGATGATGATAATGATGTGTCAGAATTTCGGTACGAACACCCAAAAATTAAAAATCAACAAGTTTTCGAAACTAACCTAATACCTATTTGAAATCATTTCATAAGATTTATGAACACATTACAACAGCAATCCGTCCAAGGCTCATTGGAATCGATTGATTGTTAGTACTCAATCTGCTAATTAGCCTTTTATACCGCAAGGGCTGGCAGTGGGACCGCTTTTGTTCCATCACAATATTGTTTGCCGTTGAATGAACAAAGTACAGAATAACAACGATACAAGAAAAATTGCCAATAATATTTGCTAAAGGGGAATTCAAAAAGAGTCAATTTGCTTAAGTTCCTTCTTAGGATATTTTTTGACGACCTCCGTGGTCGAGTGGTTTGTACGCCGGGTTTCATGGTGTCGCCGACTCGAGAGGTCCCGGGTTCAAATCCCGGTGGGGGCAGTTCAAATCCCGGTGGGGGCAGATGTTTGTGTGATGAATACGAGCATTTGTACTCCAGTCATGGATGTTTCATATGTATTTCTATACAAATATACTTATATATGTACTGTATATGTATTCTATCCGTTACCCTAGTATCCTATAACACAAGCCTTACGGTGCTTACTTTGGGGCTAGGCTAATAATTGGTGTGAGTGTTGGTAATATTTATTTATATTTATTTTTATAGATACTATAGTTTCTTTTTTCAATTATACTTTCTCTTCTATTATACGGTGTCAGGTTTAAGTACGCGCTTTGCAATATCAATACGTACACCAGCAATGGAATTCGTTTCTAAACGGGCTTAGGGCATCTCATTATTTATTGAACAACTTCATCGCTTTTATATTAACACAAAACTGGAAATAGATCAGACGGGTCGCGTGTCCCCACTGGCATTTTGAATAATGTATTATGTAATACTAGCAAACCAGTGAACCAAATGTTCTCCAATTAAAAAAAAAATGTATTTAATTAATTGAGAACTTCGGAGATTTTGTGTGGTTTCGTTTGAAATTCGTGATTTCTCGAAAAGCGGAAGTGCTACGTTACTCAAATCCGGTTTGTAGTCTTATCAGACTATTCTTAACTTATAACTTAAACATTCTCTTTATCTATCTCTTACGGTTTGGCCGCTGAAACAGCACTACAGACAGACGGACTTGTCTAATAGATAAGAGATAACGAGAAAAAATTTCACGCTGACCTGGCAGCAGACGGGACTCGAACCCGCACCCTTCGCAAACCGGCCGAATGCACTGACCAATTATGCTACCGCGGCCCTGACGGCCGCGTCGAAATTCTTCTAGACATTCTTAAGCTGCAAGGCAGCCATCTCTTCGCATTGTAGGTAACCCACAATGTCAACTGAATACTTTTACAAGTATAAAACATTTGAAAGAAGAAATAACTATTATACTCGTAGTTATACTAGCAAACCAGTGAACCAAATGTTCACCAAAACCTGATTTCTCGAAAACCGGAAGTGCTACGTTACTCAAATCCGGTTTGTAGTCTTATCAGACTATTCTTAACTTATAACTTAAACATTCTCTTTATCTATCTCTTACGGTTTGGCCGCTGAAACAGCACCACAGACGGACGGACGGACGGACTTGTCTAATAGATAAGAGATGTGTAGGGGGCCGTTCAAGTATTATGTGAGCAGATTTATTACAATTATTCACCCCCTCCTCCCCCTCGTCAGCAAAAGTAAGCAAAGCTCTTACCCCTCCGCTCATCCTTACGTAAGCATTGGTACCTATATGCATTTTTCCTTTAATGTATTCTGTTTTTTTTTATTGATTCATGAGCTTTCATGAGCTTCATGAGCAGCAGTACTTGAACAGCCCCTAGGTAACCTTAATTATTATAAAATAAATTAAAAAAATAGGTGCGTGAGAAGTTATCCTTCTTTGGCATCGTTTAAAATTAGTTTTTAATTCAGTCAATAAAGTTCAGTTTTAATTTGAACACAGTCAATAAAGTTCAGTTTTAATTTGAAAAAATAAATAAATAATCAAAATATTCAATTAAAATCGCTACTGAATATAATTTTTTAGAACATATGTGATTTGCACTTGTATGAAACTCAAACACGTATTCCGAATATACCAAACTAGAAACATGTGGATAAATATTATAAATATGAATACCTATAACTGTTACTTTATTACAAAAAGTAAAGATGTGGTTTTTGGTTCTACTACACCAATGGTCAAGAGATGGCGCTGTAGTCTCCTGAATCGCGCTTTGGTTCCGTTGTTCCAGATTAATAAATACTTTTTGTTACTTTATTACAAAAAATAAAGATGTGGTTTTTGGTTCTACTACACCAATGGTCAAGAGATGGCGCTGTAGTCACCTGAATCGCGCTATGGTTCCGTTGTTCCAGATTAATAAATACTTTTGATAGGCCTTCACAATGCAGTCGTTAGCACCCACAAAATAGAGATTCCATTTCTATTTTGTTGGTAGATTTTCTTATAAGTCGCTAAAGCGACCAACTTCATGCTGTTACTTTTGTGTTTACCGCACATTAAGAAAATCTACCAACAAAATAGAAATGGAATCTCTATTTTGTGGGTGCTAACGACTGCATTGTGAAGGCCTATCAAAGGTATTTATTAATCTGGAACAACGGAACCAAAGCGCGATTCAGGAGACTACAGCGCCATCTCTTGACCATTGGTGTAGTAGAACCAAAAACCACATCTTTATTTTTTGTAATAAAGTAACAAAAAGTATTTATTAATCTGGAACAACGGAACCAAAGCGCGATTCAGGAGACTACAGCGCCATCTCTTGACCATTGGTGTAGTAGAACCAAAAACCACATCTTTACTTTTTGTAATAAAGTAACAGTTATAGGTATTCATATTTATAATATTTATCCACATGTTTCTAGTTTGTATATTCGGAATACGTGTTTGAGTTTCATACAAGTGCAAATCACATATGTTCTAATAAATTATATTCAGTAGCGATTTTAATTGAATATTTTGATTATTTATTTATTTTTTCTAATTAAAACTGAACTTTATTGACGGTGTCCTTTTCCAGACTTTTTATTAATTTATTGTAATTAATTATTTGCATGCAATTAAAAACTAATTTTAAACGATGCCAAAGAAGGATAACTTCTCACGCGCCTACATAAGTACACGCACCCATTTTTTTTTAATAAAACATGAGCTATAAATCACTATTTTCTGATAATTTATTTACTTAATATTTTATTTTAAATAAATGATATAATTATGGTTTAAAACGTGATATAAAACTTTATCTCAAAATCATTTTTTCCTATAATTAGGTAGGCTATTTATTCCACCATTTTGTTTTGATTTTTATTGGTGCTGTCACATAGATTAAGACAATATAAGTCACTTTAATCTTAAAGGCTATCCCTTAGTGCAACAATTAGGTTACATCTCAACTCAATTTAAAAAACCATTATCATAACGTTACTGAAATAGTGAAATAATATAATTATTCATTGACATTGGTATTATAAATAAACATGGTGATATCCAAAGAAAAGTTTACTAGTAAAAATCCACGCGGACCAGGCAGCGGTTAAACATCTAGCAGTTAAATGCTTAAAAATAAATAAAAACATAACTATAATTGCTATTTCTTCTTTCAAATGTTTAATACTTGAAAAAGTATTCATTTGACACTGTGGATTACCTACAATGCGAAGAAATGGCGCTGCCTTGCAGCTTAAGGCTAGGAAAATTTCGACGCGGCTAATAGGGTCGTGGTAGCATAATGGTCAGTGCATTCGCCCGGATAGCGAAGGGTCCGGGTTCGAGTTCCGTCCGCTGCCTGGTCCGCGTGGTTTTTTTTTCTAGTAAACTTTTCTTTAGATTTAAACATCTAGCAGTTAAATGCTTAAAAATAAATAAAAACATGGTGATATCCAGTTTTACTGGCTTTAATATTCAAGAATAAATTCTAAATTATTCGAAATTTCTAGAATATGACTTTGAGGTGGCAAAATTCTTACAACCTGGGATCCTAAGAAGCGTGAAGAAGCAACATGCAGGCCGACAAGGGGAGGATGACTGGTCTGGGAAGTAGAACTGCTGTACCAGCTATATTTTTCTGGTCTTCACCATCTCTTAACATCAGGTGGGGTGGAGTCGTTTGTCGGAACTATCCATAAAAAAAACTTTTCTGGGTTTGAACAAATCATCATCATCATCAGCCTATTAATATCCCCACTGTTGGGGCACAGGCCTTCCCTATGGATGGAATAGGGAGATTGGACCATGACCCACCACGCGGGCCCAGTGCGGATTGGTGGGTGCTAACGACTGCAGATGCAACCGGGACCAACGGCTTAACGTGCCTTACGAAGCACGGAGGAACTCGAGATTGAAGATTTTTGGTTACCCATCCAATGACCGACCACTGCGAAAGTTGCTTAACATCAACCATCGCAGCCGAACGCGCTAACCGGGTGCGCCATCGAGCTCCTGTTTGAACAAATATTGCAACAAAATAAATTTTATAGAACAATACAGTCAATAGTATTAAATTACAAACAATGACATGTACAAATACAATTTTTACCGATTGTTGGCTTTATTAATATGTACTACGAAAAACTTTCAAAAACTCCGCATGATATAATAATTCTTGGTTGGGACACGGCCGAAAATCCCAGCCGTGACATTCTGTCAGAACAAACTCACATAATACCGCGGAATCCTCATGTGATTTGAAATATGAACACAAATTTGAGTACAAATTTTGAATCCAAGGTGAAAAGTGAGTTCGATCCTATAGAATAGCACCGTCTTAAACCAAAATAAATGGTCTATTATACAGAGTATCACAAAAATACAATAAAATCTTGAAGTGCGTTGAAGTACATCATATAATGAGTCTTCTCTAATTTTCTTAAAATTTTTGCATGAACTTTTAACTTTTTATAAAAACAGTTATTTTTAATGATTTATAAAAATATCGATCATCTTAAGACACGTCACTAGTTCGAGGATCATTAAAAATAACTGTTTTTATGAAAAGTTAAAACTTCAGGCAAATATTTTTAAAAAATTAGAGAGGACTCCTTGTATGATGTACTCCAACGCCCTTCAAGCTTTATTTATTTGTATTTTTGTAACACCCTGTATATTCTAAAACATTTAAAAAGTAAAAAATATAGTTGTTAAATACCTAAACAAATTAAAATTCACAATGAAAGGGAACTGATTTTGTCGCCATACTAACTTTTAATATACGAAAGTGTGATTTGCGGTCACGTTTTTATCAGATTCAGCTGTCGATAAATTGGACGACAGCCGGCCAGCGATTGCAATCGAATCGAGAACGTGGGTATCGATAGCGATATGCCGTCAAATTAATCACGCCACGAGTGGAGAGTTCAGCAAAGCGGTTATGTAAAACTAGCCGTGCCCCACGGTTACACCCGCGTTTTTCTCGTTTCCGTGGAAATACCGAGATAAAATATATAGGTACCAACTCTTAACATCTTACACACGTGATAACTTTTAAACGAAATATCCGATTGAGATGAAACAAAAAGTATTTTACTTCTACATAAATACTCTTGATAACATAATGCTTAATTTCGATAAAGATTAATATTACGATACATATTTAACGTAGTTTTGTTTTTCTTCAGACGATTTAATAATTATTTTGAACACAAAATCGGTTATTGTGATTAAACCATGATAGCTAGATATATATTCTTACGGACTTTTTTGTAGGTCTTAATAGGATCTACAAACCCGTAGTACATCATTTTGTTCTATTGTCAATAGTTTTTGCAGCGCACGCAAAAATAGGTTTTTGATTTTACACCTTGTGTTACAAAATATCAATTTTATTAAGGTTCCCTAATTTTGAAAAAATATAGCCTTCCTCAATAAATTGACTACCCAGCACTGAAAGAATCATTCAAATCGGACCAGTAGTTCCAGAGATTAGCGCGTTCAAACAAACAAACAAACAAATAAACTCTGCAGCTTTATAATATTAGTATAGATAAAATCTCGCTTCCGAATTTGATAGCTTCAATTCTACTAATATCACAAATCTAAAAGTTTTGTAAAGGAGATTGCTCAAATTGGCTCAAATGCACAAAAAATATTGACATATACGGTAATTCTTGGCGTAATTTATACTTTATTTTACAGTCATTAGATTTTAACGGACACCTTTGTATAATATATTCATTTTAAAAAGGACTTTTAATTTTACCGGTTTGGAAAACATACGAATTATTTTTAATGGTTATGGGTGTAGTAACATTCAGCCAAAGACTGATTGAAGTTGTTTATATAACATCAAAACAAATCTATTTTGTAAAATCGATAAAATTAAACTTTTTTTTTATTACACTGTGGTATTAATACCCACAACTATATTATAATTTTTACTACATGCAAATGTGCTAAGACAAATATTATAAATGGTAGGCGACATCATAAAGTCTATTGCCATACATTTTTCGCCAAACACCTCCACAAACACATTATAAGGTGTGATACAAAATTTAAAATATGGTTATAATATAAACATAACAAAAATAATAAGCTTTCTTTAGTTAACGAGAATTCAAAAATTCTCTCTAATCTGTGGCTCATTCACAAATATCACATAGTTTCTGTCAAAGAGTACCACCTATAACCGGAAATGCATAGATGATACCTGATTTTAAGAGTTACTCTAATGCATTAACTTTAAAAACAGGCAACTATCTAATTCTACATGCTTTATATATCTGAATCTAATACATAATTTCGGTACTTGGTTTGATTTCCCTAGTTTGCTATATAACTTTTTTGTTTTTTATTATTTTAATACCTATGTACCTATTTGCAAAAATAACCTCAAAATCATTCAGTGTACATGGTTTATAGAAGTTCTCAGGGGTGTCCGTCAATAATATTCGGTTCTACAGTAATTTATATATAATTTCGAATCTAGGAAACAATTTTTCATGGCTATTGTTTATTAGGCCAAACTTGTACGGAAGCTGAGCAATCTCCTTTGTGTTTGTATATTTGTTACTGAATCACGTAAAAACAGCTGAATGAATACAGTGTTAACTCTATATAACGACACCAAAGGGACTGTACATTTTATGGCGTTATAGAATTGTCGTTAAATGGAAAGAAGAAAAATCAGAATTATGAAAAGAAAAAGTTTATTTCAAGCTAGTAGTTATGTACATAAAAAAACATCTTATTTGAACGCTATTGCGTATATTCTGTTATTTTTGTCTGACGTCTTTTGCTGCACCAGTAATTTTATTGTATTATATTTTTTTTAATCGTGGTCAACAATAGTCTACACGTGCAATCCCAATTTGTAAACGAAAGAAAGAATTTCTTAGAAAGTTTGGTATCCATGATGGCGGCAGTCGAGTTTATTACGGGCTAGGATAATTAAGCGGCAAAAGAACGTGCACAGCTGCGCGATTTTCACTAATTTTGGCAACTTAAAAGGTACTTTTTATTACTTAATTGTTGTCGTTATTGAGAGTAGGTTTGTTGAAAATATATCGATGTATCGATATTTTTTGTTCGATATATCGATATTTTTTGCCGATATATTTTGATTCGATATATCGATACATCGATACAAAATAACCAATATCGAAATTCGTATCAAAATCGATATTTTTTTAATTATTAGCGGCAACATATCTATGATCTCTGCTGTATTTAGTATTGTCTATTATTTGTAAATCTGTTTCGCTGGTGAATTGGTTGTGATGATTTCCATTTTATTCTGTGAAGTGTGTGACTGTCTAGTCTTGTTTACGAAAGAGACCCTGCAATCATTTACCTGAGAGGCCCTGCAATCATTTTCATCATTCGAAAATAGGGTCTATTTTTAGGGAGATAATTTTCGTTCCATCATTATTCCGCGTGTCATATTTCATGAGATACTGCACGATATTTTTGGGAAAATTGGTCCGATATATCGATATATCGATGTTTTTTTCGCGATATATCGAAGCCGATATTGATATTTTTTAAAAGATCGATGTATCGATATATCGATATTTTTTTCAACTTTCAACATCCCTAATTGAGAGTGGGTGTAATGCTATATGGAGTTTATCATTGTATGGAAAACAAACTAAAACAACCAAGGAAGAGTGATTTCGACGCTTTAGGGAATTTGTCGTTAAATCGAGTGACGTTATATGGAGTTTACACTGTATTTATTTACACTCTCCAATAGGATTTGCTCTAGCGATGCGCTACTTCGAATAATACTAATACTTATCATTCGACTCCACAAACCATTCGACTAAGTCGACTGCGCTTTATATCATACGACTGGAGACGAAAGTATCGGTCTCCGTTTTTGTGACGGAATATTTCAAGAGGGGTCACAGAAACTGTGACACAGCGTGACAATAGGGGGGGAGGGGGTCGGAAAAAGCTGATTTTAGCGTGACGTATTTTATGAACGGCCCCATAGCCAAATTAGTAGTTACGAATTAGTCGAAAGGTAAAATCATTCTTAGTCGCGCATCGCTAATTTGCCCCCCTAGCATGAGCACGGTGATATGATATAACTAGTCTGACCATAAATACTGTTACATAAACACTATTCTTTTTTTTTCAACTATTTAATAATTTTGAATTTGGAACGCGTATTTATTATTTTAAAAACTTCTTTTTTTTTTTTTTTTTTAGTTCTATTCTTCTCTATTGAGAAAGGCAAAGGCATAGCCATGCAGCCATCGTCTTATTTTTGTATTAATCTTCCTTTTTTTACATTAGAATGTGGGTGTGACGCATTCTAATGCTTCTCGGAGTGTTTGGCACGAAATATATCGAGTTGGCTTTTTCGATAAGCTTCTGTGAGGTAGTCAATACTACAATAAAATTCTCACGTCCACTTGACCGGAATAGCGTATATTTTTAAAATCTTCTTTCGATTTACACTTGACATTGGCTAAACGCACAAACCGTGCAAAGCCATATAGAAAAAAAATAACTACTTTCGATTTTGCGCCATTTCACATATTTTTTCGTGTTTATTAATATTATTTCTATTACTTATATAATTGATGTAAGATGTTAATATATATCTCTTATCTATTAGACAAGTCCGTCCGTCTGTCTGTGGTGCTGTTTCAGCGGCCAAACCGTAAGAGATAGATAAAGAGAATATTTAAGTTATAAGTTAAGAATAGTCTGATAAGACTACAAAACGGATTTGAGTAACGTAGCACTTCCGGTTTTCGAGAAATCAGGTTTTGGTGAACATTTGGTTCACTGGTTTGCTAGTTGTAAGATAATTTAAGTTTCGGTTTTGGACATTATTTATTTTATGTTTTAATTGTTTTTTTATTTTATACATGTAAACTGTAAATATGCTTTGTAGATGACTGGTGACTTATACCTCAAAGTAGCCTACATCCTATAATTAACGAAGTTGTTATGTCCTGCACTCCGGTTCATCCGTAGTTTGTAGTACATACCGTACCAGATACTAATTTAATTTTGCATAATATTGAGGAAAATTGGTTGGCAGTTGAGTTTATTGTGCGAGTTTCATCATGTGAGAACTAATTTAGCTTACATTCTCGATAGTGTTGCCGATCGATAGTCGACTATCGATGATTAATCGATAGTCTATCGATAGCCAACCAATCGTATGACAATCGATCGGATTATCGATAGTATCGATACTATTGATAGTATCGATACTATCGATGGCACAGAAAAAGCCAATACTATCGGATGAGTTAAATACTATCGATACTATCGAAATTTGTTAAACTATCGATAGTATGGTTGCAAATAAAATCGACAGTATCGATACTATCGATAGTTTGTTATTAACGAACTACAATACTATCGATAGTATCGATACTATTTATTTATTTATTTTATTTATTTATTAATTAAGGACAGCCAACAAAACAAACACTAAATAAAAATACAACTGAGAAAGCAATAAAGAAAACAATTCTTAGTGCTGCCTTACTTAAAGGCTGCCACTGCATGCGTAAAAAATTTGCTTACGAAGTAGACTTACGAAACAAAAATAAGAGAATCTAGTACAAACACTTCAAAACTATAAAACTAAATATTAGATACATATTAATATCCATTCTGACATCATACTCCAGACCCAAAAACAGATCCAACACCAGTCCCTCACTTGCACTCTGTATTGAGAATGACAAGGATACACTGTCGCCTAATCCAAGTCTAGGCCTAGAGAACGCTGCCAAAATCGACGCCGTTGTGGCGGTATGCTTAACAATAATATGATTGATCTATGTGGGTACAAAGGAGTCTAAAAGAGCAGACTTAAATTTGCGAAGAGAAGAAGACATGTCTATATCACTGTGTTTGGATGAAGCGGCCAGCGTACGTGATAGTGTGTTATATTGTGACTGAAGTCTATTAATGGTACAAAAATGACCAAGGTTAGTTCTGGAAGCCCCTGCTCGGAAAGGTGCATAACTTGAAGGTCGAGCTGATTTATATGGGATATTAAAGTTAATCTGCGCTAACAAGTGTGAGCGCTCTAAGTGACCGTTTAGTAATTTGAAAAAGAAAATGTGATCATACATTTTACGTCGATTTTCGAGACCGTTAAGCTTAAAGTGAATCAAACGCGATCTGTATGTGGGTAGTTGTTTGGACAAGTAGTGTTTATAAGTTAAGTGCCCCAAGAACCTTTTTAATACGGATTCAATACGTTGTTTATGAACCTCGTAATACGGTGTCCAAATCACACTGCAGTATTCTAAGCCAGATCTAACCAAGGTGTTGAAAACTGCTATTTTAGAGAACCTAAAAGCTTAAAGCTCTTTTTAGTAATTTTGTCTATATGTATATGAAAACGAAGTTTTTGATCCATGAATACACCCAAATCACGAATAACGTCCACTTCTCCGATAATATCATTATTTATTTTATAGGTATTAAAGTAAGGAGATTTTCTGCGAGAGAAGTGTATAAAGCTACATTTTGAAACGTTGAGTTTCATGGAATTTACTTTGCACCAGGAAGAGAAACGGTTGAGATCTTCCTGAAGGAGTATAGGATCATTAACATTATTAATTAACTTGACGATTTTTAGGTCATCTGCATATAAGTGTATTTTAGAATTCAGAAAGCAGGAAGCGACGTCATTAATGAACGCGTTAAAGAATAAAGGTCCCAAGTGTGATCCTTGTGGGACTCCAGAGGCTATCAAAAATGACGAAGATATGAAACCATTCAATACTACTCTGGAGGATCGTTGAGACAGGTATGATTCACACCAGTTGAGAAGGTTACCGAAGAAATAGAAGGAAATACTATCAATAGTTTGTTATTAACGAAGTACAATAGTATCGACAGTATCGATAGTATTGCACTCATCCGATAGTATTGCCTTGTTCTGAGCTATCGATAATATCGATAGGCCTATCGATAGGGTACATGATTTTCGATGTAAACTGTCGATAGTTTTAATATCGATAGTTCGGCAACACTAATTCTCGATAAGTTCATGCAGGTCGCTGTTGCGCGTTCATTTTGTATTAGCTACGTGGTTTAGTTATTATGCTTTCATCATTGCTAAGACCTTATAAGATGGTTGAAGCACCGAAAATGTTCATGCTGCTCTTCTCCGGATCTAATCAGACTTAGATGCAGAGAATAATAGCTAGATTTTTTACAATCTTTTAATTAAACGTGCACTGTTTAACATTATTTAAAAGGAGATTAATCAGCTTCCATACATTACAATAATCGTGAAAAATTGTTTCCTAGATTCGAAATTATATATATGAATTACTGTAGTAACGAATATGATTGACGGATACCCCTGAGAACTTCTATAAACCATGTACACTGAATGATTTTGAGGTTATGTTTGCAAATAGGTACATAGGTATTAAAATAATAAAAAACAAATAATACATAACTTATTTGTTTTTATATGTAAACTAGGGAAATCAAGCCAAGTACTAAAATTATGTATTATATTCAGGTATATAGAGCATTGCCTGTTTTTAAAGTTAATGTACAAGAGTAACTTTTAAAATCAGATATCATCTATGCATTTCCGCTTATAATAAGGTATATAGAAAATGATAATATAGTTGTAGATATTTTTAACCACAGTGTAATAATTTTAATTTTTATTTTATCGATTTTTACAAAATAGGTTTGTTTTGATGTTATATAAATAATTTCGATCAGTCTTTGGCTGAATGTTACTACACCCATATGATAGCCATTAAAAATGATTCGTATTTTTTCCAAGCCGGTAAAATTAAAAGTCCTTTTTAAAATGAATATTATTATACAAAGGTGTCCGTTAAAATCTAATGACTGTAAAATAAAGTATAAATTACGCCAAGAATTATCGTATGTGTCAATATTTTTTGTACATTTGGGCCAATTTGAGTAATCTCCTTTGTAAAGCATTTTCGGCGACTTCTTTATGTCAGTTTTAAGTATTGTTGTTTTGTACTATTGTGTAGAGTAGAGTTGAAAGTGTTGCTGTTGAAGTACAGTCAGCCACATATCAATTTACCGCACACTGTCAAGTTTTATCAATGGATTGTGAATATTAAATCTTGTAAGTATTGTAGCTCAAAGTCAGTTTCGGGGAACTAGACTAGCTGTGGCTGCCCGGACGTGGCTGGTTTTTTTATTTCTTTGGTTTTTACTCGCACCAATCGTTTAATAAAACCTCTTTAAACTGGTATAATCGAGGAGCTCTATGGCGCAAGTGGTTAGCGCGTTCGGCTGCGGTCGTTGAAGTTAAGCAACTTTCGCAGTGGTCGGTCATTGGATGGGTGACCAAAAATTTACTATCTCGAGCTCCTCCGTTCTTCGGAAGGCACGTTAAGCCGTTGGTCCCGGCTGCATCTGCAGTCGTTAGCACCCACCAATCCGCACTGGGCCCGCGTGGTGGGTCATGGCCCAATCTCCCTATTCCATCCATAGGGAAGGCCTGTGGCCCAGCAGTGGGGACATTAATAGGCTGGTGATGAAACTGGTATAAAAATGAGATTATTTAGTTATGGAGGTGGTCACAAAACTGGACTTGTTGCATTCAAGAAAGTCCGCCGTAATAGATCGCTCATAAATTGCGGAACATACATGGGGTATTGCCGGATACCCCCAGGTGGAGGAATCTTAAAAAAAATTGTTGACCAGTTGGACCATCCTGTATATTGTGAGCCCCAAGAAGCTGTTAGAACTTACCTCAAAACGCTTTCTTAAAATTTACGACTTCAACTTGCGTTCTTATCGACAACGCCGGAACCGAAAGAATTTTTTGACGACAAATGTAATTAATTTTTAAAGTTGACATTTTCATTATTATTATTATTATTGCTTATTGACATTGTTAAATCTAGTTTATAAAATTGAATTGTTTGTTGTGTAAAAATTAAATTATTATTATTGTTGTTTATTGAAATTGTTAAATCTATTTTATAAAATATAATTGTTGTGTAAAAATGAAATGTGAACTAAGTATTATAATATAATTATTTAACAAGCCCTCTGTCTTGATATTTGCTATGCCCTTGCAGGGCGTCACATATTTACTTTACATAAATTAATGTACCACCATGAATGTTATGTGACATGCAATAAATGAATAAATAAATAAACCTTACATTTACTTGACTCATTTATTTTCAAACCGTAAAATAACGAATTGAGGAGCAGGCGAACAAAACGGTATAATTACGGATATGGTTTTGACCATAATAATATTTTATTTATACAGCCCGGAGGTTTTGGGCCAGCTGAATTTGAATTTCAACTTATGTCAATCAAAACCGCCTAAAACAGTGTTAAAATTACTAAATTAAAAATCACGCCAAAAGCTCACTGTAGGTAGGTCATTCAGTTTTTACTGCTCCTGGGGTATTTGAGAGTATTAAAAATAAAGTGCCAATTGTAAGTATCTGTGTTTAGAATGAATATTGACAGGGGATTTTACTATTTTTACAAAAAAAAATCATAATTTTACTAAAAACCAAAGATAAAGATAATAGTTTTCTTATCTATTGTCACGCGCTGTCCGCATCATTTGCGTTTGGACTTTATTACCACTTAACATCAGGTGGGGTAGAGTCATTTGCCTATCGTAATATATAAAAAAAGACCCTAAACGCTTGGCATTGGCGGAGCCTAAAATGAAGTAAACAAGTAAACTTCCAGTTAAAGTGACATTACATTGTATCGTTTGACGTTTTAATAACAGTCGTGTGACGTCACACACTAGTAAGACGCCATATTGTCCAGAGAAACGTTTTCGCGGCAACTTGAAAATGGAGTTATTGATTTGGTTATTTTTACTAAAATACACAACAGAATGATGAATATCCACTTTTTACGGACTCCATACACATTAGTCAATAACGTGAGATCGTTTTCTAAAACTTGTCAAATACCCTATTATACCGTTTTGTTCGCCAGCTACTCAATTGTAATACACTCATTGAAATAAATGCTGTATATGATGGATAGACAAAATAATAATATTCTTATACGTCTAATAAATCTCTAACATGAAGAACACGCCAGATTGCAATCAACCGAGTGTAGGGAGGTATTAAATACGGTCATTTCGTATTTTTCATGGTCAAGGCCAGGGCGTTGGAAATGGTGTGGTGGAACAGTGACCTTGATACTTTTATGTTCATGATTACAATTACATGGCACAAAACGTTATCTACTATATAAAAATAAGTCGGGTTTTCCTTCCTGACGCTATAACTCCAGAACGCACGAACCGATTTCCACGGTTTTGCATTCGTTCGAAAGGTCTCGGGCTCCGTGAGGTTTATAGCAAAGAAAATTCAGGAACAATTTAAAAAAAATCGTTTTCTTTTAATCACAAAACGAAATGTTACATAAAACGAAGCTATCTGGTGGCGAAACGGAGTTCGCTGGGTTTGCTAGTTTTAAATATAAAAGTGGGTTACAATTTTAATAACCTTACCCCACAGGTGGAAGTTCGTGAGTGAATTAACAAAGCTTTTTGTTTTTTAATGTATTGTGTAGTTTGAATTTAGTCGGACAGGCATATGAAGGCGGATTCTTATAGGAGAAAACGAAATCAAGACGAAGCTAAGCGAGAACAGATAATTTATATGAATTTAAAAGTTAAATTAAGTTAAAACGAGTGTGCTTATGACCACACGACTGAAGTGAAATTTCTATAGCTCCATCCGTATATATATATATATATATGCACATATATACGTATAACTATAACAGAAAGAGGGAAAGAAAATGTGCGCGCGCACTGCTTTCTCTTGTTTATATCCCCCACTCAACTCCCGTTTGCCACGCCCGAACACACTTTTCGTAACGCGTAACGCATTCGCCAGCTTAACCCCCAAGTCAAGCATGCGTAAAGAAGTTTGGCATCAAAAAAGCTTTTTGATTTTTAATGTATTGTGTAGTTTGAATTTAGTCAGATAGGCCTTCGAAGGCGGATTCTTAAGACATCGAGCCAAGAGTATATAGAGTACAGATGAAATGAAATGAAAAGTCATTTATTCAGTCTAGTCTGTTACAAGCACTTGTGAAGGTCAGAAGCTACGCCATCGGTTCGCAAAACTACGGCGGGAGACCTTGTACTGAGAAGAACCGGCAAGAAACTCAGCAGGGGCTGCTTTTTGCTCCCTGTATTGATATAATATACAGAGTCGTCAAGTTGAAAAATGACTTAAGAGATACTTCTGAAGTCACCTTCCATTACATCATTTAGGATATAGATATATACAGTTACAATAAATTTTATTTTCAGTATATAGGAAGCGGCATTAGATAGGTACCATATTACTGTTACAAAAACTGACTAATACCCATCAAATAACAAATTACAAGAAACACTATGTCCATGCATTACGATCTTTTAGATAATCATTAACTTTATAATAGCCCTTATTCATAAGAGAATTCTTGATCTGAGATTTAAATTTGCTTAGTGGAAGCTCAATCAGATCTTGGGGAACTTTGTTAAACAATGCAATACTACAACCCAGAAATGAACCTCTTGATTTTTGAAGTCTGAAACATGGAACGGCAAGCTTGTTCTTAAATCTCGTGTCAAAGTTATGGGTTTGATAATTTATCTGATAGGAAACTGAAATAAAAAACCAAGAATAGATTTGCACAGGTCATTTTAAACGTAACGTTTCGGCACACGTCGATCGGCGACCAAACTTCAAGAGCCCTGTGTAGGAAACATCCGACAGTTTGGCCCTATATGGACCTTATCTTTTATCTACTATACATACCGACCTATGCATAGAATAAAGTTACATATGAAAATGTTACCAAATTGCTTTTATTGTACTTTTAGGCGAAACGGACGCATATATTTTACTGGTAAAAACATTTATTCTAAAACTTATAAAACTTTGAAGATAACAAAAAGAATAAAGGTAGGTAAGAATAGGTGATTTTTGTTTCCGAAGAATATAGAGCTCTTGGAGCACAACAACCTTTTGGATAGGCAAGAACGCAGCCTGCACGGCTTCAATTTTGTTATAAACTGAGAATTTTTACTAAATGTTTGATTCTATTTTTCTTGTTTGATTGATTTTGCCCAATCTTTGCCATATTATCATAATGTGACGCGACAGAAAATATAAATTGCGTAAAACAAAGTTATATCTACACATAATTTGACACGTTTCCCAAGCATAAGGTCTGATATGCATATGTAACATAAAGATGTCCGTAGTAAATTGTCACATAATCACATAAGAAACTCTTAAATAACGAAATATAAGCCGTAAATGTAGTTTTTTTTAAACAATAAATGCGTCATAATTTGCTTCTTAATGCTTTATATGATTAGTAAAAAAATTCAAATGATAGAAAAATACCAATACAAGTTACAGCATATTTTACATTTTACAAACTTAAAATCGCTCTACTGTAAAGTTGTGATTATGCAGAAGTACCTTATTCTATGGATAGGTCGATGCATTGCTTGCGCTCTGGTACTAATGTATACGCAACATAATCCACCAATAAGCCTTCCATCTGCTAATGCAAGCAATCTCGCATCAATACACTGTTTGCAGAATTCAAACTTGGCACTCAGATTCGGAACTATCACCTATAAGTCTGTCCATTCTATTATTATCTTTTTGACAGATCGACGCCCATGAAATTTTGTATTGTTTACGTTAAAATCGAGCCGTTACCGCCAAATTATCGTAATTACGATAATACGATAATTTGGCGGTAACGGCTCGAAATGTAATACAAATATTATTGTACTTCATGGACGGATACCGCCCACTTAGTGATGTGCAACACATGATGATTACTGAGATTGTGCCACAGATTACAAATTATCGGTAGAAATAAATGAGTACAACCAAATTGTATGGTTGAAACCAACTAATGTAAATATTAACATTATATAAATGTCTTCTTAGTTTATTTTTAATTTATTCAGAAGTATCAGATTCTTCATACAATCTGGACTCATCGTCAGATGTGTCCTTCGTATTAATGATGAGTTCATTCTGTTGTATATTGTCAAAGGCAATATACTAGGTAAAATAATAAATCTAATGAGATTTTGTAATAATTTATTAAACACCAGTATTTTTGATAGCTAAAATAATTTCGATACTTATAATCGATTAAACAATGTTCTATCATAAAACGATTCTAGCTTTAAATCGAATGAGTTATGTGATAGGGCGTCACTATTTTTACTTCGATCGATCTGTCAAAAAGATAATAATAGAATGGACAGACTATAAGAAAACACGTTTCCAAAATGATGGAAATTTTTCAGAACTTTTCTGAAGAGATATGCAGAAAATTATCTGTCTTGCAGTCAAAAATTGAAGACGTAAGGAGCAAAATACCTAACTAAGGGAATCAGTGGATTTCAACGTTGCAAAGTATAAAGAAATTTTTCTTTAACTAAATATGTAACAAATAAAACAAGAAAGGGAAGGCGATTATGATACAATACAGAGTCTAATAAGAGAACATTGAACAGCTCAAACGATAAATGTGAAGTGGGAATAAAAAAATTGTAACGGTCCATCAAAAAGTGAATAAATACATTAACTTGGGAAACAGTCAAATCAACCATTCAGTTTTTAGAAGTTAAAGAAGTATTTTATGCTTACAAAAGCACAAAAATTGTTACGATTTCCGTACCGTATAACAACCGATTTAGGGCGACTTTTTTAAAGTTCGAGGTTGACCCAAACTTCGTAATATTTAAAACTCTCTCAACCTCTTACATTTTCTTGCCCGATAACACTCTTTTCTCAATCGATATTTTCACATTCATCATTAAATTCCTTTTCCGTAGTAAGTAACCCTTATTAAGTATTATACCTAAATTCTGAAATATATACGTGAAAACTTTACGGTGTATCTTCATGCATTTTTGCCTTGCCAGCAAATTGGTTCTGGTTCTCTAAAATCGAAATATGATGCGGGCGCCAACAACGCCACACGTGTCTATATCTATGATATAAAGCTAAAAAAACTCCAAGATATTAAATCTTTTCTAACTTTAAATTCAAATAATTCAACATATATGTACCTACCGAAAATGAGTCGTGATTTAATTCTTGCTTTATCAGTTTACATGAAAAAATAAAAAAATATGAAGATACAGACTTCACTCGTTGCGAGTCACTCGAATTTATTAGTTTAAAACTAGCAAACCAGTGAACCAAATGTTCACCAAAACCTGATTAAAAAAAAAATGTATTTAATTAATTAAGAACTTCGGAGATTTTGTGTGGTTTCGTTTGAAATTCGTGATTTCTCGAAAACCGGAAGTGCTACCTCAAATCCGGTTTGTAGTCTTATCAGACTATTCTTAACTTATAACTTAAATATTCTCTTTATCTATCTCTTACGGTTTGGCCGCTGAAAAAGCACCACAGACAGACGGACGGACGGACTTGTCTAATAGATAAGAGATATTATTAGATTGTATGTATTCCCTTTTCAATATTTCTTGAACTACAAAGGGAGATTTCACGTTTTACCAATATCTAATAATATAATGTACATTATGATCCTATTACGTAAATATGCCACGATACAACAAGAAAATATTTATTCATAATTTTATGACCTACAAAAGTTCGCAAGAATTTCCAACAGTCCTTTACCCATTCGGGAATTATGAGCCATTTTCTTCGGGGTGTTAAAAAGTCAAACGATTAATTAGATAAGTACATACTTCATTACATGACTCATGTAATGCATAGCAATAACCAATAAAGCTAAAGTAAGTAGTTAGGCGGTCCCAATAGAGGTTGTGTCAGCCGCAGAACTTGGTTTGAACTAAAACGGCGATCTAATAGTACTTTCTTGCTCCACGTACAAGCGGATATCGCCAGATTAAACTCTGTAGCATTAAAACAAAGGCGGGAATTGCCATAAATAGAGGCGAATTCGAAGGTAGCAAAAACACGAGGCGGTCAGAGAAATAAAAGAGACTTTGTATAAGTAAATAATACAGTTACGAACTCAGAGTTTCTCAATTTAAAAGAAAAAGTTGAATACAATAGGCATAATAGTTGCTAAATGAATTCGAGGAATTGAAAACATATAAAATCCAGCACAGTGACGCACTCAGAGTGTTTCTCAATATAAAAGAAAAAGTTGAGTATTGTTGCTAAATGAATTCGAGGAATTGAAAACATATAAAAACTTTAAGAACTGTTTGTAAAAACGGAAAAACAGTTAATAAAATATGGTTTCTGATTTCGTAAAGGTCAAGAGCTGAAGAAAGCTGTGTTGAAATTTTTTATGAACGTACAACACATCTTTGGATTTGGATGATATTAAGCGATAAGAGGTCTGTCCGAAACAAATATAATAAGAATGTCTAAAATATTGTTATCCTAAAGCAAAGACTTGACATAATTATGATGTACCGACTGACTGAGCATAAATAATCCTACTTCCTACTAATATTATAAATGAATAGTTTTGTATGTGATTTACTCAATGACGTAAAATCTCCAGAACGGATTTGGATGAAATTTGGCCTTTATTCTCATTTGTTCGATTCATTAGTTCGATCGTCGAACTAGTGAGATTTTTTTTTCTCATTAGTTCGATCGTCGAACTACTGAGATTTTATTGTTCTCATTTGTTCGACCGTCGTCAATATTGCATCCATAAACATTTATAAAAATCACTATTTAGAAAAAAAAGTACCAGGAAACCATACATAACTAAGAGGTTCTGGTAATGAAAATGGATGAATAAAGAAAATAAGTTCGACGACGGTCGAACAAATGAGAACAATAAAATCTCAGTAGTTCGACGATCGAACTAATGAGAAAAAAAAATCTCACTAGTTCGACGATCGAACTAATGTATCGAACAAATGAGAATAAAGGAAATTTGGCACACATATAGTTAATGACCTGGATTGAGACAATCAATCAATTATTTATTTGCAAATACAGGTGATACAAAGGTGTTAAATTATAATACGTTAGAAGCTTAATCATATTTTACCACAAGGCTAAACAAAAATATGCTCTTTGTTTACCATCCAATCACGGGGCGCTGTCTGCGATTAATATTTGTCTTTCACAAGCATGTAGGCTTTCGATTCCGATAAAAGGTTCCTGAGAACGTCCGATATTTGATGCACTGCACAAACGTTTGTGTGGTTGGAAGAAAAATTCCCGCAGGAGTGATTGAACATTTGGACAGGGAATATCCATTCATTCAGTTGCGTTTTCTGCGAATATCTGGTCAGGCAACTGAAAAGGTATATCAATTTTAACTTTAAGTAGTTGTGAAGTTAGCAACGATCACAATTATGCATAATTATCTATTCACAGCTAGGTGAGTACCTATCCTGCGCACACTTGGTTTTGTTTACTGAGCCCAGTGCCGGATTTAGGATTGTGAAGGCCCCGGGCCACTTAGGATTTGTATTCTTGTTAACCCATCGAAATGTTGTTATTTCTTAAGCTGTTGTGGAGGCTCCTGGGCCACAGCCTCACCTGCCCTGCCTTAAATTGGGCCCTGCGGGCAAGTACCACCCCATTAAGCGATTGGGGTACTCCCTCAAGATGGGTAGTGAATTGGAAGTGCTTATCAAGGCCATTTGAGATTTTGATATTTCACTGATTGCCTGATTGTAGTGAACAAATATAGATCAATGATTTCTGTTATTTAAGATTAATATAATCAAATAATCATGTATGTTATATGTACAAAGTACTGTAGGCTGTAGGTAAAGGTAAAAGAGCAAAAAAAAATATCAAAGGAAAAGATGTTTACTACCTAGTGTTTACTAGTTGGAATTTGAAAGTTTTTTTTTTCAAGTCTCTATTGTGGGGGCCCCCCGTTTGTGGAGGCCCCGGGGCTTTCGCCCCGGTTGCCCTCCCCTAAATCCGGCAGTGACTGAGCCGCAACTCGCACTAATTTCGCAGCTGTTATGGTCACTCCTCATTATACCGGAACTGCCAATCTGCATGCTCACAATAAAATTTATCAATACAAATCCGTAACGATAATCAATGAGGACAAGTCTGATGATGAGAGACAAAATGAGGAGCTCGATGGCGCAAGTGGTTAGCGCGTTCGGCTGAGATCGTTGAAGTTAAGCAACTTTCACAGTGTCGGTCAATGGATGGGTGACCAAAAATTACTATCTCGAGCTTCTCCGTGCTTCGGAAGGCACGTTAAGCTGTTGGTCATGGCCTAATCTCCCTATTCCATCCATAGGGAAGGCCCGTGCTCCAGCAGTGGGGACATTAATAGGCTGATGATAATGATGATGAATGATAATCATGCCGCCATCTTGGTTGTTCCCCTTTATTGGTTTAAGAATGACGTCACCCAACTAACCGTGCATTTTCATCCAAAGTGAAAAGTGTGTACAAAATTTTCAGCTCAGTTCATCTCAACCAGAGATCAAAATATCGGTTATTTTAATTTTTCGCAGATATTTTTAGGTCATGTGAAAAAAGTTTGCCTAAATACAAAGTTGTAGAGCCTATTAATCACCTACAACTTTGTCATTAAAAATGTTTCGACAGGTATCCCGAAAATTGCGATAAACCTAGACTTCAAAACGCGCGTAATTTATTTTTTCTCTATTTTTCAATACTAGCAAACCAGTGAACCAAATGTTCACGAAAACCTGATTTAAAAAAAAAGGTATTTAATTAATTGAGAACTTCGGAGATTTTGTGTGGTTTCGTTTGAAATTCGTGATTTCTCGAAAACCGGATGTGCTACGTTACTCAAATCCGGTTTGTAGTCTTATCAGACTAATCTTAACTTCTAACTTAAACATTCTCTTTATCTATCTCTTACGGTTTGGCCGCTGAAACAGCACCACAGACGGACGGACGGACGGACTTGTCTAATAGATAAGAGATGTTTTCTTCCTTTTGGTATGGGTTTCATCCTGTTCCGATTTTTTTGCTCACTATCAAAATTATCGGCCCTGGCGTATAATTACTTTTTATTTATTTAATTCTAGACCAAAATCCACAGCATTTTCTTAATGTAATACAGGTTTTACAATATACTTTATCTTAATGCCAATTACGGATTTTCATTTTTAGTTATAGCATAATAGTTTAGAAAACCCTCTACCAAACAATGGCGAGATGTGTGCAATACGCGCGCGCCATTGTATATGTGTGTGTGTATGTGTGTGATTGTGTGTATACATGTGTAAGTGTTTCATTTTTGTTTGTATATTACCAATCAACCAACAGCCCTAAAAGTTGTTTTTTAAAAGATGCTTTACTTTTGCAAGTAAATATGTCAACAGCCGTGAATTTCTTCTTGTATGTACTTTGCGATCGAAAAACAACTGAGTTTTGTGCATAGTTTGTGCGACATGTATAACATCGATGTTCGCAGACAATGCACGGGGCAATTGATTCACAAGCTTTTCTTTGGTTTTCCCTGGCTGAGTAATTCAATACCGTTGAAAAGTGTTCGCGTTAAGTTTCCATTTTTTAAACTGATGACGAGGTAATTATATGATATATAACTTAGTCTACGACTTTTATACGTTTTACACACATCAATCTAAAAATGCTTTTAATAAAATCATACCCATATCGTTTCCTTTTAAAAGAATTTCATAATAATATAAATAAATAAATAAATATTTCCAACACACACACCAATTAGCCTAGCCCCAAAGTAAGCACTATAAGGCTTGTATATGGTATACTAGGGTAACGGATAGAATACATATACTGTACATATATAAGTATATTTATATAGAAATACATATTAAACGTCCATGACTGGAGTACAAATGCCCGTATTCATCACACAAACATCTGCCCCCACCGGGATTCGAACCCGGGACCTCTCGAGTCGTCTACACCATGAAACCCGGCGTACAAACCACTCAATTTAAATTATATATGATTTCAATGATTTCAGTAGGTATAAGGGGCCGTGTTTTGAAGAACCAATAATTTTATGTCGTATTGTTTATTCAAAATAGTTCATGAAGTCAAAGCAACGATTAAACACATAATCGAATCGATAAAGGATCAGAGTCGTATCTGACGATAATGACAAAGAACTAGGGATGTCGAAAGTTGAAAAAAATATCGATATATCGATACATCGATCTTTTAAAAAATATCAATATCGGCTTCGATATATCGCGAAAAAAACATCGATATATTGGACCAATTTTCCAAAAAATATCGTACAGTAGCTCACGAAATATGACACGCGGAATAATAATGGTACGAAAATTATCTCCCTAAAAATAGACCCTATTTTCAAATGATGACATAGACAATACTAAATACAGCACAGATCATAGATATGATATCATTAATCTGAGATCCAGTTACGATTTTTCCAGAGACGAATTTAGTTAGATCGTGATATGCCGCTAATAATTAAAAAAATATCGTTTTTGATACGAATTTCGATATTGGTTATTTTGTATCGATGTATCGATATATCGAATCAAAATATATCGCAAAAAATATCGATATATCGAACAAAAAATATCGATATATCGATACATCGATATATTTTCAACAAGCCTACAAAGAACATGTCGAACACACCTCAGTACCCCTAGCACGAACCATTATCGAATTCGAATAGTTTGCAAACCGAAATGTCAATGTCAAATTGTGTATGGAAACTGGAACAGCAGCGGCACAAAGGACGCAACGAGAACTAAAAATCAGTACAGAAATCAGAAATCAATATATCTTTATTCAAATTGGATGTATACTACAACACTTTTGAATCGTCCAAACATTTTTTTCCCTACCACTCGTTATTGGACATATTTTTTAGCTGCGGAGAAAAACGAGCGAAAAATCTCCACAACATTAAAAGAATAATGTAACAACATTTACAAATCTTTATGTTGTTACAACGTCAATACAATCATGATTTATTTAATATAGAAAACCTGTTGGAATGATTGGAACAGTACAAACCCACGCATTTTTGTCTGTAATATAATCAGACACTTTGTAATAAGCTTTTTTAATAAGTGCTTTTTTTATACTATCTTTGAATTTATTTATGCTTAACTCTTGGATATTGCTTGGGACTTTATTGTATAAGCAAACACAAATACCTTTAAATGAATTATTGATTTTGTGAAGCCTAGTAGCAGGTAAAGTTAGTTTATTTTTGTTTCTTGTATTAAGTGTGTGAACATCACTGTTTTTAAGAAACAAATTAATATTTTTTCTTACAAGTAATAAATTTTCGTAACACATTTGACAATGACATTTCGGACTCGCAAACGATATGAATTCCAGTTCTGTATTAACAAGCTCGATGGATTCACTTTAAAATGAAATTAAAGTATCGCACGAATGATCTGCTTTCAAACGACCTGTTGCGTTCAGTCAATACTGTTGCGCGAAGCTCTGGCTAAGCCGTTAACTCCGCGCCCGCTTACGCTTGTCACTGTGCTGTGGTCGTACCATTTCAGCTGCACGGATAGGGCTGCAACATTTTATTTATGTATTTATTGAAGTTATACTTCTTTAGGCGCGTTATGAAAAAATGATGAGAGTGAAATTTTAAGATGCGCGCGCATCACTGTAACACAAAATTTTAACAGCATGCAGCAGCAGCATGTCGCTAAAGCGACCAACTTCATCCGTTACTTTTGTGTTTACCGCACATTAAGAAAATCTACCAACAAAATAGAAATAGAATCTCTATTTAGTGGGTGCTAACGACTGCATTGTGAGGGCCTATCAAAAGTATTTATTAATCTGGAACAACGGAACCAAAGCGCGATTCAGGAGACTACAGCGCCATCTCTTGACCATTGGTGTAGTAGAACCAAAAACCACATCTTTATTTTTTGTAATAAAGTAACAGTTATAGGTATTCATATTTATAATATTTATCCACATGTTTCTAGTTTGTATATTCGGAATACGTGTTTGAGTTTCATACAAGTGCAAATCACATATGTTCTAATAAATTATATTCAGTAGCGATTTTAATTGAATATTTTGATTATTTATTTATTTTTTCAAATTAAAACTGAACTTTATTGCCTGTGTCCTTTTCCAGACTCTTTATTAATTTATTGTAATTAATTATTTGCATGCAATTAAAAACTAATTTTAAACGATGCCAAAGAAGGATAACTTCTCACGCGCCTACATAAGGACACGCACCCATTTTTTATATATATATTTTTATTTTATTTTTTTTTATTGTTTTTTTTATGTTATAGGGGGCATACGAGCAGACGGCTCACCTGATGGTAAGTGATCACCGTCGCCCATGGACACTTGCAACACCAGGAGTATCACAAATGCGATGCCGGCCTTTAAGGAAGGAGTACGCTCTTTTTTTGAAGGTTCTTAGGTCGTATTGGTCCGGAAACACTGCTGGCGACAACATATTCCACAGTTTTTTTTTTTTAGTTTTTTTTAAGTACAGCTAACAAAACAAACACCAAATAAAAATATAAACTGAGAAAGAAATAAAGAAAACAATTCTTAGTGCTGCCTTACTTAAAGGCTGCCACTGCATGCGTAAAAAATTTACTTACGATGTAGACTTGCGATGAACAAAATAAGGGAATCTAGTACAATCACTTCTAGTTCAAAACTACAAAACTAAATATTAGGTACATATTCATATCCATTCTGACATCACTCCCCAGATCCAAAAACAGATCTAACACCAGTCCCTCACTCGCACTCTGTATTCTTGTCAAAAATATGGAATAAGTATTTACGTACTATATTCCATTTATCAGCACCAGTGATGATAATTTGGAATTCGCAAAATATTAGACCCATATATCAGCACCACGTTTTTTAACAATATGTCACTATAACCTCAAATTTTTCTTTTCAAACTATCCTCATAAACTATCTAAGAAATCAGATAAATCAAAAGTATTAATATAAAATATTTAAAAGATCTATTAAAGTATTAAATGTAAATACGTGAACTTACCGTCGATCTCTAAGAACAGGCAAAAATAAGACGAGCTGCAGGACACAAACGTATTTTTACAATTTTTTATTGCCATTTTGATTTGGGAAGTATGGTATTGCCAGGGATAGGATTCCAAAAACAACAATTTATTTATTTTTTAAAGTGGACACCCAAATTATTTAGTGAAAACCTTATTATTTTACTATTTATTCAGAGCGCTGATTATTTGGTGCAGTGCTAGCATTTGGATCAGTCACCCTATTACGCTAATCAATTGTTTGAAAAATAAATGACAAGGATACACTGCCGCCTAATCCAAGTCTAGGTCTAGAGAAGGCTGTCAGAATCGACGCCGTTGTGGTGGTATGCTTAACAATAATATGATTTGAATAATATGAATTTCTTTCTCTATTTAATAAAATTTGTTTATCCATACAAGTACTTCCATTTCAAACATATGTCAAATAAATAAATAAAACGTTTCTTTATTTTAAATTGTAATACATTTTAGTTAACACATTATTTTAGCAGTGTTGAAAGTATTAACAATAGGAATTAGGTTGGAGCGTTGATAGAGTCTGTACGGAAAGAGAATGGGATTTAGATTGGAGGGCGCTGTAGTGCTTTTCTACCGTAATTGTAAGGTTTTACCCCTTTTAGACATGATTAAATACCGCAAGAAATCACAACAACAAAGAAATCCGTATCATTACAAAATTTTGAAGTTTTACAGATTTTGATTGCCAAATAAAAATCTTAATGTTAGTTCCGTTTTTCGCCACGCCCATTCTCTTTCCGCACAGACTCTATCTGCACTAGTTTAAAAACGGTATTGCAGATACCGGCGTAACGATACAACCTCGTGTGAATTATTTAATTTTTATCTATAACGAGATCGGTGATCAAAGAAATTTGTAATAAATATAAATTTTTCTTCCCCCAAATGAGAATATTGTTTCTTTTTTTTGTAATTTTAATAGTTTTTTTTTGTAAATATCACTTTAGTAAGAAAAAATATGAATATATTTCTTATAAACAGTGATGTTCACACAATACAAGAAACAATAATAAACTAACTTTACCTGCTACTAGGCTTCACAAAATTAATAATTCATTTAAATGTTTATGATTTTATTTATTTTTTAAGCAATTAACTGCTAGATGTTTAAATCTAAAGAAAAGTTTACTAGAAAAAAATCCACGCGGACCAGGCAGCGGACGGGACTCGAACCCGCACCCTTCGCTATCCGGGCGAATGCACTGACCATTATGCTACCACAGCCCTATTCGCCGCGTCGAAATTTTCCTAGCCTTAAGCTGCAAGGCAGCGCCATCTCTTCGCATTGTAGGTAGCCCACAATCCGCTGCCTGGTCCGCGTGGATTTTTTTCTAGTAAACTTTTCTTTAGATTTAAACATCTAGCAGTTAAATGCTTAAAAATAAATTAAAACATAATCACTTTCGTTGTTTAGTTTAATGAAATCAGAATAGTAGCATACTCATTGAAAAACTATTTCAATATCCTAATAATGGCGACGCCCACACTGAGCTTCCATGTTCATATGATTTTCTATGCTTTTCCTTGAAAATTTCTAATTAAATTCGAAAAGTACATGACAATCCTTTTAGTTATTTTTGGTAACAACATGAATAGAACCTTGTATTTGAATTGAAATATTTACTTGTTGCGGTCTTCCAGCGTAAACATTGGACTAAAAGAGCTTTTGTCCAAAGCTCAAGTTCGTAGTAATTTACCGTTGAGCGACGCCATTGAACAACCACATTCACACTGCGGGGTTTAAATATTTAATTTGGATAGAATGATCGTTACAAAGAACAGATGGCATAGACAGAGTTAAAGAAATGCTATTTGTTACTAGCAAATCAGTGAGCCAAATGTTCACCAAAACCTGATTTAAAAAATGTATTTAATTAATTGAGAACATCGGAGATTTTGTGTGGTTTCGTTTGAAATTCGTGATTTCTCGAAAACCGGAAGTGCTACGTTACTCAAATCCGGTTTGTAGTCTTATCAGACTATTCTTAACTTTTAATTTAAACATTCTCTTTATCTATCTCTTACGGTTTGGCCGCTGAAACAGCACCACAGACAGACGGACGGACTTGTCTTATAGATAAGAGATTTAAAAATTAAACTGGCACTTTTTTTAAATGCATTTGTGGAGAAGACCGAGTGACACCTCGACGCTACTTACTTGAAACATGATTATATGAATGATCACTTTATTCATCATCAGCCTATAAATGTCCCCACTACTGGGGCACAGGCCTTACCTACCGATGGAATAGGGAGATGGGGCCATGACCCACCACGCGGGTCCAGTGCGGATTGGCGGGTGCTAACGACTGCAGATGCAGCCGGGACCAACGGCTTAACGTACCTTCCGAAGCCCGGAGGAACTCAAGATAGTAAATTTTTGGTCACCCTTCCAATGACCGACCACTGCGAAAGTTGCTTAACTTCAACGATCGCAGCCGAATGCGCTAACCACTTGCGCCATCGAAATCCTCAAGTACTACGAAGGAACTAAAAAAATATATTTTGACCAATTTATAAAAATATGAAAAAATTACAATTGTGTTTATTTCTAAGTAGGTATTGCCTAAGTTCGATGTTAGAAGGGAAGTGGGTGAAAAATCGTATGATTGCGGAATCGAGGACGGCGGTTTGACGTCACTCGGGGCACGTTGAGTTCACGCTGCGCCTCGTGCGGCTGCATTGAATGAGGACATCGTTGCTATATTGTGTCGAAATAATTTTTTCGTACCACTTGCTCAAAAATGTGACATTCTATGCCGCAAAAAGCGAACATAACAATAGTCATTTTTAATCTGTTAAAAACAGGGAAAGAAAATTGTACTGAATTTCATTCATCCTCCAGGGGGAGAATGTGATTTAAATTTGGAATACTTACCGAAATTTATACTGAAGTACATCTGTGTTTACACCATTGAGTTTGTATATGCAGTTATGATTATTAAATAAAAATTACGAAAACCGACGAGGCCGTATTTAATTGGACCAATGTTTTGAATGTTAACTTTTACTTTTGTTTGTCATTATTTTTAATTAATACTTATCTCATATTATTGTTGTGTTAATTTTTTCGCAAATGGTACGTAAAGTAGAGTATTTTCCTCGGTGATAAAGCTGCCTGTCTTAGGGTGCGGCCAGAGTGCACTCAGATTCAGATTCAGATTCCGAAAACAAGCGCGAGAAATAAACAGTGTAGTCGAAGGGTGCGACCAGAGTGCACTCAGATTCAGATTCAGATTCAGACTCAGAAAACAAAGCGCGAGAAAAAGCAGGCAACCTGCTTAGATTACACTGTTTATTTCTCGCGCTTTTTTTCGGAATCTGAATCTGAATCTGAATCTGAGTGCACTCTGGCCGCACCCTTTGTCTTGGGTGAACTTAAATCCCTCGCTACACTCAGGACTTGCGCCATCGAGCTCCTCAATTCACTTCATTGTACACCATGAAATTTTAAATTACAGTTAATTAGGACTATTACATAATTGTAAAAACGGCGGCGTTATCGCTAAGAAGCAATTTCTTCCAGGCAAGTAGGTTAACTGATTTGTTTCAAAGAGAGTGGAAAGTAGATGGTGTCATTTAAAGTGAAATTACCTTTTTTTTTTATATGATTAGGTAGGCAAATGACTCTACCCCACCTGATGTTAAGTGGTGATAAAGTCCAAACGCGAAGATAGCTGGTACAGCAGTTATAAACTGTTACACCAACCATCCTCACCTTGCCGGCCCGCAAAAATGCTTCTTCACGCCTCTCTTAAAGGACCCCAGATTATAGGAAGGAGGGAACACGTGCGCGGGCATAGAATTCCACTTACGAATAGTACGACAAAGAAATGAGTCGCCAAATTTCTTTGTTCGTGTAGGAATAGTGGCCACAGTAAGTCGGTGGCAACGTAGGCCAGCGCGCGTGGTCCTCTGAAGAAAAGGTGATGGAGGGATAAGCGAGAATAGCTCCTCAGAACACTCGCCGTGGTATAGTCGGTAGAATGCGCTTAATGATGCCACATCGCGGTGTAATTGTAGAGACTCGAGTTTCTTAGTTACCTCTTCATCGCCAATGATGCGGGCAGCGCGCCGCTGCAACCTATCCAAGGCATCGAGTAAGTACTTAGCGGAGCCATCCCAGAGGTGCGAGCAATATTCCACGCAGGACCGCACTTGCGTTTTGTACAACAAATAATAAAATATATAAACATAATATATCTATATATAAACACAGTAACATTGTAATTATAATTACTTTAGATGATGTGACGACTCGCTAAAGTGTCAAGTAATATTTAGAGATGGAAAAAACTGCTTATTTTTTAAAAGCGTTTAAACGTTGTGCTTTTTAAAATAAGCGCGCTTGAAAAAAAGCTTTTTCGTTTAAACGCTTATTGGCTTAAACGTTCAAAAGCATGCGTAAAAAGCGCGACGTTGTGTTGTGTTTTCGTTTATATCGTTTAAAAAAGCGTGAAAAGTTTACTGTCGTTTTTAATGTGTTCAAGTGTTTTATTGCGTTTTTGTTCTTATTAATGAAATCTTTATTAAAAAGTTTACAATCTTAAATATTTTATATGCACATTAAATCAATACACGAAACGCATTAACACAAGCAAGCATGCAAATACACCGTACAACAAACACGCGCTCTTACCCCGTCACAGTGACAAGCGTACTGCTTTTCGACTTCGTTTAATCAAACGCTTTTAAACGAAAAAAGCGTTGGTTATCCGACCAAATTTTAAAAAAGTGCAATTTCTTACGTCGCATTATAATCATTCGCAAGCTGTATTAACCGGCTCACGAAAGATGGCACGCCGACGCGGCGCTGTAGTTGCGCGTTCTATGGCTGATATGCTGTGAAATATTTAGTTCCAAGGAATTCCGCGTACCCATTTTTCGATACTGTAGTGGACTAGAAGGATCGAAGTATGTAGTTTCCTGGCAAAGTCACAGATGGCGGGATTAGCACTTTTTAAGTAAAAAAAATATTTGCGCTTTTTTAAGTGAAAAGCTTATAACGCTTATACTTAAAAGCATGCTTACAAGCTTAATATTTTAAGCTCGCTTAATTAAGCGCTTATCGTTTAAATGCCCACCGCTAGTAATATTCCTTCAACATTTTTTTTCACTCAGATATTTATTCAAAAAATATTTCCCTGTATCATGTATATAATTGTAATATTTTGTTCCCATAACCTCTGTTCAACAAAGTAAACCTCAACCCATTTATTCACCTCTGTATCAACCCTAGTACCTCCGACCATGGCCCACTTGACTTGCTTTACGTCACTAAGTCAATACGCCCCGCATGCAAATTTTGCTGTAACTTGGATTTGAAATTTTTATATATATATTTTTATATATGATATAGGTAAATAAAATGTTATTACTGTTATATTATAACTAGCAAACCAGTGAACCAAATGTTCACCAAAACCTGATTTAAAAAAAAAGTGTATTTAATTAATTGAGAACTTCGGAGATTTTGTGTGGTTTCGTTGGAAATTCGTGATTTCTCGAAAACCGGAAGTGCTACGTTACTCAAATCCGGTTTGTAGTCTTATCAGACTATTCTCTTTATCTATCTCTTACGGTTGGCCGCTGAAACAGCACCACAGACAGACGGACGGACGGACTTGTCTAATAGATAAGAGATGTTCCGAAATTTTGTTACCCTTGAGGTAAAGAATAACAGGTTGAGTTATTTTTCAAAGAATAGTTACTAGTTTTTCCGGTCAAGGATGTTTAAGCCGTTGTTGTAGCAGCATTGTGACTTACTCGTAAATCCAAAGGATTACATCGAATAGGGGAGACCGGGGCAAGACGAAGCTCGGGGCAAGACGGGAAGTGTGCTTTTGTGTGTGATTGGTGAACGCAACAGAGCTTAACACAGTGCCATTCGCTCGATGTTCAGCCGCGTCGCACGAGGCCGGCGGGTGCGTATGTGTTTTGGCTGCGTGGCGAGAAAATATAGTTTTTGGGAGGATTTTTACGACGTTTTCTGTTTTGAATCGATGTGCACCAAGGTAGGTATCAGTACTATTGCATTATCTTACCGCATTTCTCTTAAGTATCCCATCCTGCCCCGGTCTCCCCTACATGCTCGGAGTCTTGAACAAGGTGCGGCGTTTTTTCACGCCGAGCAACTGTGCTTGTTGTATAAGCCTCAGGTGCGGTCTTGCGTAGAATATTGCTCAAACCTTTGGGATGGCTCCGCCAAGTACTTGCTCTATGCTTTGGATACGTTACAGCGGCGCGCGATCCGCATCATAGGCGATGAGGAGGTGACTAAACACTTCGAGCCTCTTCAATTACGCCGTGACGGGGCGTCACTAAGCGCGTTCTTTCGTCTGTACCACGGCGAGTGTTCTGAGGAGTTATTCTCTCTTATTCCACCTTCCCCTTTCCTTCGGAGGATCACGCGCGCTGGCCTACCTTGTCACTGTCTAACTGTGGCCATAATTCCAACGCGAACAAAAAAATTTGGTGTCACATTTCTTTGTCGCGCTATCCGTAAATGGAATGTTCTGCCCGCTCACGTGTTCCCTCCTTCTTACAACCATATATAAAAAAGAAATGAATATAACTATAAAAAATTCCACGCGGACTGGGCAGCAGACGGGACTCGAACCCGCACCCTTCGCAATCCGGGCGAATGCACTAACCAACGCACGCACTGCACGTAAGCGCCGCGGTAGCATAATTGGTCAGTGCATTCGCCCGGATTGCGAAGGGTGCGGGTTCGAGTCCTGTCTGCTGTCCGGTCCGCGTGGAATTTTTTATAGTTATATTTTCTTTAGATTTAAACATAAAGCAGTTATATGCTTTAAAAAAAAATATATAACTATAATTGCTATTTCTTCTTTCAAATGTTTAATACTTGTAAAAGTATTCATTTGACATTGTGGGTTACCTATAATGCGAAGAGATGGCGCTGCCTTGCAGCTTAAGAATGGCTAGAGGAATTTCGACGAGGTCCGTAAGGGCCGCGGTAGCATAATTGGTCAGTGCATTCGCCCGGATTGCGAAAGGTGCGGGTTCGAATCCCGTCTGCTGCCCGGTCCGCGTGGAATTTTTTCTAGTTATATTTTCTTTAGATTTAAACATCAACCAGTTACATGCTTTAAAAAAAAATATATAAGAAATGAATAACTACTTCGCGTCTGGACTTCACCGTCACTTAATATCAGGTGGGGTGGAGTCATTTGTCGGACCTATCTATATAAAAAGAGCGTCTGCAGTCTTTAGCACCCATCAATGCGCATATTCAACCAATAAATGTTTTTCTTTCTTTCTTTCTTTCTTTCTTTCTTTCTTTCTTTCTTTCTTTCTTTCTTATTCCCCCCATCTTATCTAAAAAAGCATGTGACCCAGCAATAGTCTATTGATGATGAAAGTTAACGAGATATTTTCTTTTTCATACAATACAGAATACTTAAATGGTGTCGTGTGAGGCGGGTCGTTGCGTTCCCTAAAATATGGTTGAGCGAAGCGATGGCTGGTTCATGCGTCATGCTCGTGAACGGTAGGACACGTCATTCCTAAACTTTGCTAAACCACATTTTATTTTTATATTATTTGAATTTTTTTGTTTGTAATGAAAAGTGACTCAATGAGTTGAAGAATGACTCATATTGAAGTCATTTTTCAATTGGACGACTCTGTATATAATACGGGGAGAAAAAAACAGCCCTTGCTGAGTTTCTTGCCGGTTCTTCCCAGTACAAGGTCTCCCGCCGTAGATTTGCGAACCGATGGCGTAGCTTTTCGACATTCACATGTGCTTGTAACATTCATGGTCACTAACATTATAGCTATTAACGGGATTGTTACCATGTACCTTGTTTACTCCGTGATCATGGCGCTTGCAACAGTGCCGAAATATCGGAGACTCATAAAAAACAAGGTACATGGTAACAATCCCGTTAATAGTGCTTGTAACAGCCTAGACTGAATAAACGATATTGAATTTTGATTTTTTTTGAATTTTGAATTGCATCCCGTTATTGTCATAATAGTGTTAAATTGAATAGTTGCAAAGATGGCCGGTGCGCCAGGAAAGTATGCCATTTCAGCCATCCTTATTTTGGCGGCCTGATTCACATCACTAAAATATATTATAACGTACCTTATATAAATATAATATATTTTTTATTTTGTAAGTTGTATACTATTTTAGTAGTTAATTCTGATTTTAAGCTTTTTATACAATAATTAGTTTGAATAAATAATAATAAAAATAATAAGTATTTCCAACACTCACACCAATTAGCCTAGCCCCAAAGTAAGTACTGTAAGGCTTGTGTTATGGGATGCTAGGGTAACGGTTAAGAATACATATACAGTACATACATAAGTATATTTTTATAGAAATATACATATTAAACATCCATGACTGGAGTACAAATGCTCGTGTTCATCACACAAACATCTGGCCCCACCGGGATTCGAGTCCGGGACCTCTCGAGTCGGCGACACTATGAAACCCGGCGTACAAACCACTCGGCCACGGAGGTCGTCGATCTTTAGTAATTTTCAAATTAATATCTCTTATCTATTAGACAAGTCCGTCTGTCTGTGGTGCTGTTTCAGCGGCCAAACCGTAAGAGATAGATAAAGAGAATATTTAAATTATAAGTTAAGAATAGTCTGATAAGACTACAAACCGGATTTGAGTATCGTAGCACTTCTGGTTTTCGAGAAATCACGTATTTCAAACGAAACCACACAAAATCTCCGAAGTTCTCAATTAATTAAATACATTTTTTTTTTAAATCAGGTTTTGGTGAACATTTGGTTCACTGGTTTGCTAGTGTAAATATAATTAAACTTACCTAGTAAACACACATAGTTTTATTTGCCTTCAATAACTTCCCCAGACCAAACGCTCCAACACTTCCGGGAAATTCGCCCCGACTGCCCTCCCGTTCTTATGTACCTTACTTGGCAAAGGCGCTTTGAGTCTCAAATCGCAACTATTATCAAAGAGAAATAGCATTTAGTTATCTTCCGCTCGTATACAGCTCCCAGAATCGGAAACGCAATGTAATCGCCTTGCCTCGGGGCGAGCTTTTCCGAGTTATTTTAGGCGATTATGTTTCGATTCCGATTAGCGAGCGTTGCAGTACAGAGTTTCACACAGAGAATACAACTGACCGGCTCGAGTTCAGAAATCAGAAATCACTATATCTTTATTCAAATTGGACGTATTGATGATGTATTTGATGTAATTTTTGAGCGCCTCGTTTACCCTCTTAGAAAAGATTTTGACTGTTTCAAATAGAATTAAACAGTAGATATATTCTTTCTATTGTAAGTTAATGTAGAATATATGCAAATACTATTTTACTATTTTTGTACTGATCTTTCTACCACAGCTAGTTTACGGAAAAGACGATGATATGTAAGAAAGAAATCAGAAATCAATATATCTTTATTCAAATTGGATGTATAGTACAACACTTTTGAATCGTCCAAACATTTTTTTTCCCTACCACTCGTTATTGGATATATTTTTTAGCTGCGGAGAAAAACGAGCGAAAAAAACTCCACAACATTAGAAGCATAATGTAACAACATTTACAAATCATTATGTTGTTACAACGTCAATACAATCATGATTTATTTAATATAGAAAACCTGTTGGAATGATTGGAACAGTTCAAACCCAAGCATTTTTGTCTGTAATATAATAAGACACTTTGTAATAAGCTTTTTTTATACTATCTTTGAATTTATTTATGCTTAACTCTTGGATATTGCTTGGGACTTTATTGCCAGTTGATATGTCTGCTTCAATGCTTCTGTCGGTGTGTAACACCCCTCGTTTCCATCAAGAAACAAGTCGTACACTAGTTTTAAACAAAACTTGTAGGAAACTTGTTGTTTATACTGCATAAACAAATATGTTACAAGTATAAATCACTCACTCACTCAATCACATTGAGGAGCTCGATGACGCAAGTGGTTAGCGCGTTCGGCTGCGATCGTTGAACTTAAGCAACTTTCGCAGTGGTCGGTCATCGGATGGGTGACCAAAAATTTCTATCACGAGTTCCTCCGTGCTTCGGAAGGCACGTTGAGCCGTTGGTCCCGGTTGCATCTGCAGTCGTTAGCACCCACCAATCCGCACTGGGCCCGCGTGGTGGGTCATGGCCCAATCTCCCTATTATATCCATAGGGAAGGCCTGTGCCCCAGCAGTGGGGACATTAATAGGCTGATGATGATGATGATAAATCACTTATTTACAACGCATATTTTGTTTATCCAAGAAGTTGGATGCAAGTATTTTATACTACATAATTACATTTATTTATTATATACAGGGTGTAAAAAAACCTTTGATGAAGTCGAAGGCCACGTATTATCCACATCATGAGGATATTTTTTTTCTTCTGTACCATATCTGGGAAATTTATGGTTATGGAGATATCGATGGTCAAAGTCAAATTTTTTTTTCAAGATTCTTACAAATAAATTATTAGTTTTAACTGTTTTATAAAAACAATTAATTTTAATGATCCTCGAACTAGTGATGTGTCTTATAATGATCGATATTTTTATTAATCATTAAAAATAACTATTTTTATAGAAAGTTAAAACTTCATGCAAATATTTTAAGAAAATTAGAGAAGACTCGTTATATGATGTACTTCAACGCACTTCAAGCTTTATTTGTATTTTTGTAACACTCTGTATAAGTGTGAACAAAAAATTAAGATTGTATAAAATTTGTTAAATACATGCATATTTGTATCTTGTTGTACAAGAAGGGTTAGCTTCCCAAGACGTTACTGAGTAGTGCATGGGTCCAGGAACTCTATTTTGGACTCGCTCGCCTGACATAGTATCGTCGAATTCGACTTAAGCCACTTTCGACTTCCAAGTCGCATGATACTGATTTTCCGTATTTTTGAATCGCTTACATTTCAAACGATTTAATACAAAATATTTATTTTTGTTATTAGTTAATTTCACGGCAAAAGATAAACAAGCAGTCATTACCGCTGTGAAAAATAAACGTATAATTCTCAATAATTGGTAATTTAGTCTTTTGCCTTTTTTGTTAGAAAAGGTCAGAACGTCGCAACAAATCGTCCTCCTATCTGTATTTTAAAAATATCTGATATAAATTCGACAATTATTCTACCATTCGATTTCGATGGAGATCATTCGCCAATGCGCAACGAGTGGTCATAATCATAATCAAAATCATTTATTCAGTATAGGCTGTTACAAGTACTCATGAATGTCTAGAAGCTATGCCATCGGTTAGTAAATCTACGGCGGGAGACCTTGTACTGAGAAGAACCGGCAAGAAACTCTGCAAGGGTTGTTTTTTTCTCCCTTTCTTATTATTTACAGAGTCGTCAAATTGAAAAATGACTTCAGAGATGATTCATGAAGTCACCTTTCATTACATAATGATTAAATATACATTAATTGTTTACCTGCATTTTGATTGCTGTGTCATACAGTATAAATACAAATAGTGTTATTTATATTAAGTGTGACTAAACATTAACTTCAATATTAAGGAAGTTAGGGCAGACTCATCTCCACTGGCAGCACCCGTTCACGAGCATGACGCATGAACCAGCCATCACTTCGCTCAACCAAATTTTAGAAACTATAAAGGTCGAGACCGCTCGTAGTAGGAGATCCGAACCTACATCGACCTTCACCGAGCTGATAATAAAATGAAACATATTTTATCATGACTTTAGTATATTGCAAAATATATTAAAATTGAGTTGCCAAAAAAAATCCTGGACAGACTATTTTTAATTATTTTTTAAAAAATGATTAAAAAAAATTAGTTGCAACATCAAGATAATAAGAAAATGCTGTCCTGCCTTAAATTATAAAACGTATAGAATGTACAGCCGTTGGGTAAAGTAACTGGTATCGACATATCTGTTTATACCTGGCAACCCACTGGTTCGCCGAGGTAAATATTAGACATCCCAATGGCTGCACATTTTATATTTTTTATACTGATTTTAGGACATCATTTTCTTATTATCTTGATGTTGCAGCATTTAATTAAAAATACAGTTTTTTTTTAAATTAATTATAAATGATCTGTCCAGGACTTTTTCAGGCAACCCATTTTTAATATATTTTCTAATATGCTAAATTCATGATAAAATATTTTTCATTCCATTATCAGCTCGGTGAAGGTCGATGTAGGTTCGGATCTTAGACCATCGTAGACGTCGTGCGATTCAAAAATACGGAGTTTATTTTGTCGAATCAAAATTAGTATAATTCGAGCGCTCGACGCAAGGCGTTCAAAAATAGCAGAGCTCCAGGGGGCCAATCGCCTAACGGAAATGCTTTGGAAAACGCTAACGCTTACGATTTTATTTTGTTATTTCTAGCCGCCTAAGGTATTCAAATGCCACGCGCTCTTTCTTTTTCTTTTGCATTGGTAATAACAATATTAAAACAAATGAGCATGAGGTATTCGAAAACCTCAGGCGGTTAGAAATAACAATATAAAATCGTAAGCGTTAGCGTTTTCCAAAGCATTTCCGTTAGGCGATTGGCCACCAGGTAAGACAACGCGAGCGATCAGACGGGCCTTTAGCGTGTAGCGTTTTTTTGCATATAAAAATACTAAAGAGGTATTTATAATACTCCGTTTAAAATCAGCAAGAAACATCTCTTGGTTCGAGAACGGTACCGATATCGCCTCAAATAAAAATCAATACACAAAATTGTGGAGCTCGATGGCGCAAGTGGTTAGCGCGTTCCGCTGCGATCGTTGAATTTAAGCAACTTTCGCAGTGGTCGGTCATTGGATGGGTGACCGAAAATTTACTGTCTCGAGCTCCTCCGTGCTTCGGAAGGCACGTTAAGCCGTCGGTCCCGGCTGCATCTGCAGTCGTTAGGACCCACCAACCCATACTGGGTCCGTGTGGTGGGTCATGGCCCAACCTCCCTATTCCATCCATAGGGAAGGCATGTGCCCCAGCAGTGGGGACATTAATAGGCTGATGATGTGATGATGTGACACAAAATTGGAGTGGGTAATTGAAAAGAAATATATAAATATCTCTTTAAAGCTTGCTTTTTGTAATTGTTAAAGTTAAGCAATGGTTATCAGATGGGTGACCTAAATTGGTTTTCCTTGAGCTCTTTACAAGGAAAACGATAGGTCTTTGGTCCTAGCTGCATCTGTCAAATTTGACATTTACATCTTGTTTGCGATATTAGAAAATTTGGACAGTCAATGCTTCTGTTTAAGTAAAGAGGTGACCAACTTTATGGCTTGTGGTGAAATCCAGTTTCTCCACGGAGACCACAGAAAGTCCAGTCCACAGGTGTGTACTACGAACTTATTACTTGTGTCGTATCGAATAATAGTTGAGGTTTATTCTACTTATTACTGCAGCCTTTTGTGTCGCGTGGTAAAGAAATTCTGACTTATTTATAATTTTTATTATTTTAAAGCATGTAAGTAACTGCTTGATGTTTAAATCTAAAGAAAATATAACTAGAAAAAAATCCACGCGGACCAGGCAGCAGACGAGACTCGAACCCGCCCTTTATTCTCATTTGTTCGATTCATTAGTTCGATCGTCGAACTAGTGGGATTTTTTTTCCTCATTTGTTCGATCGTCGTCGAACTTATTTTTTTTATTTATCCATTTTCATTACCAGAACCTCTTTGTTATGTATGTTCATTTTGGAAAACGTACCAGGAGACGTTACTACACTGGAACTTCTAACGCCAAAATCCTGCAGTAAAAAGTAAAATGACCTTTGAATCGTTGGGAGTCATACTTGCAAGCAATGATACACAGTAGAGAACAGGACTCTGCACCCCCATGTTTTGATCGCGTGTAATTTTCAAGGCCCATTATGCCTTTATGCGATCCCACAGTGCCTAAAGACGAAAGTCTTCAATCAGTGCGTCCTACCTGTGATGACATACGGAGCCGAAACGTGGACACTGACGGTACGGCTGGTCCACAGGTTCAAAGTCGCTCAGCGCGCTGTGGAAAGGGCTATGCTCGGCGTTTTTCTGAAGGATCACATCAGCCCACCGGATTAGCAAGTTGAAGTGGCAGTGGGCTGGCCATATTTGCCGAAGACCCAATAACCGTTGGGGTAGACGAGTTTTGGAGTGGAGACCGCGTCTAGGCAAACGTAGTGTAGGACGTCCTCAGGCACGATGGAGTGACGATTTGCGCAAGGTGGCTGGCAGGAGCTGGATGCGAGTAGCCCAAGATCGATCGGAGTGGCGTGCAATTGGAGAGGCCTATGTCCAGCAGTGGACTAGGATAGGCTGTTGATGATTGATGATGATGATATGCCTTTAGGCTAACTCATATTTTTGCTCTCAAGCATTAAAAAATATTTTCTTCCGATTATAATGTAAATACCTCTGTAAAGTTGTTCTAAATCGATCGTAGTTCCATTGTTATATTTCCTTCGAATGGCGTATAACTTAATTTTCATTTCTACATTATAATCAGTGTGAAAATTCCGTTTCCAAAAGCTGAGCATTTTGGGGCGGCCTTCAAACGTTTGGCCTAGACTTGTACTTGACACGCTAGCGCTGTGGCCTGCCAGCAGGAAGCGGCTGTGACGTCACCGAATGAGGTCAAGGACACTACTTGTGGAATGCCTAAGCGCCCATTGTACCAACTTGATCGAATTGTTTTGTGCCAGCTTTACGCCTGATTGCAAGGGTAATTTGAAATGATAACTCCCACTATAAAATTATCTAGTATGAGGAAGTATTTTAAGTATTTTCACGTATCTCCATAACTCCAGACCTGACTAAATTAGGTGATTTTTTTTTATTCAATCTTGCTTATTGATTGATTGCCAATTGATTGCTGATCTTACTTTAAGAAATACTAGTGGCCCTCCCTCGCTTCGTTTCGGTGTAGAGCTGAAGTGTAGACTATAGTTTTTGTTCTCAGGCTTGTATTATACACAGTGATATTCTTCTAATACAATAGGCACGCGCCGCCAGGTAGCGTCGGAACCGCTATGTCCATGCATTTTAAAATCTGTAATATCTTCGAAAATATTCATTTTAATTACATGCGCTAAAGCACAATGTCTTTAAGGTACTTAATTGGATAAGGATGAATGTTATATTGCTGAAAATGGCTTCGTAAATAATCTATTATTTCTCGTAAAAAGTATAGGATAAAAAATAGTTATTGTGGGTTCTCCCTAAGAGATAGACATATACCATCGCGGACTTTTTTGTAGACCTTTTTAAGATGTACAATACTGTAGTACATTATTTTGATCTATCTCGTAGGGTTCAGCCAGCGTTTGCAATGTAAGCGCAAAAAATGTGTTTATTTACGACGTAACATTGAAAACGTCTAAAATCATCAGTGTTTCTATATTAAGCATGTATTATACATATAAACCTTCCTCTTGAATCACTCTATCTATTAAAAAATCCGTTACGTAGTTTTAAAGATCTAAGCATACATAGGGACATAGGGACAGACAGCGTGAACTTTGCTTTATACTATGTAGTGAAGTATAAATTTTACACACGTAGCGTAGTCATTCTAACGTTACTTTTTCGATAACAGTTGCGTAAATGTGTCTTCGATTATATCCGTCGATACGTTAATGTGGTCGTCTAGAGCAAAGCTCGCACTCCGCATACAGGACAGCTTCTTACTCTCTACCAGCTGGATGATAAATTGCTGTTCACATGTTGTAATGTCACATGTTTACAGTAAAACTATTGAGTCATATCGTATGTGAGTACGGACCATTAGTGTAGAGTTAATATGTTTGTTACTTCTTCACGTCTAAACGGCTGGACGGATATGGACGAAATTTGGCACACATATGGTTTATTACCTGGATTAAGACCTAGGATACTTTTTATCCCGAAAAAACATTAGGTTCCTGAGGGTTTTCAGAAAACTTAATGCGGACGTAGTCGTAGGCGGCTGCTAGTCACAAATTATAGTGAAAATGTATGTTATTTGTTTCTGTTATTCGTCTTTCCTTGATAATTTTTTATGTATGCGCTAATAAAAAAATAATATAAAAATACATCTCTTATCTATTAGACAAGTCCGTCCGTCCGTCCGTCTGTCTGTGGTGCTGTTTCAGCGGCCAAACCGTAAGAGCTAGATAAAGAGAATGTTTAAGTTATAAGTTAAGAATAGTCTGATAAGACTACAAACCGGATTTGAGTAACGTAGCACTTCCGGTTTTCGAGAAATCACGAATTTCAAACGAAACCACACAAAATCTCCGAAGTTCTCAATTAATTAATTACATTTTTTTTTAAATGTATTTAATTAATTGAGAAACAGCACCACAGACGGACGGACTTGTCTAATAGATAAGAGATGAGGAGCTCGATGGCGCAGGTGGCTAGCGCGTTCGGCTGCGATCGTTGAAGTTAAGCAACTTTCGCAGTGGTCGGTCATTCGATGGGTGATAAAAAATTTACTATCTCGAGCTCCTCCGCGCTTCGTAAGGCGCGTTAAGCCGTTGGTCCCGGTTGCATTTGCAGTCGTTAGCACCCACCAATCCGCACTGGGCCCGCGTGGTGGGTCATGGCCCAATCTCCCTGTTCCTTCCATAAGGAAGGCCCGTGTCCCAGCAGTAGGGATATTAATAGGCTGATGATGATGATTATGATGATAATAATATCGACGTCGTCACAATTATAGAAACCTTTGCCTACAAAAACATGACTACGAGCAAACAAAACAAATAGGTATGGATTTACCAACAGCAACAATTTAGAAATATGTTTTGATTTTTTAAGCATTTAACTACTAAATAGTTAAAAGTAAAGAAAATTTTCCTAGAAAAAATTCCCTGCGGCCAAAGCAGCAGACGGGACTCGAGTCCGCATCACTATGCTACCGGCCCTAACGAACAATGTAGAACTTGTATTTTGAACGACAAAATTACTATAATTTCGGTTATTATTACAATGAGGGCTATCGCGTATGAATCCGCCGCTAGAGGCGCTAGTGTAGCGTGAGGTCTCCGAAATGTCAAATGTTATTGCTTGTTGGTTGTCTACGCGGGTTTATTTCTTATTAAAATAATGTTGTGAATAATTAGTAACAATTCGGCTTCATTATGGCAAATATGAGTTATGTGGCAATGAATGTCAGTTATTAAAAATTTGAGCTTAGAAAAATGATTACGTTCCCATTTTTTCCGAATAAAACGGAACTGGGCGTCACTGTGGCATGGCCTATTATGTTTAGGATATGGTTCTTTTGTGTTAAAATACGATCTAAATGTAACCTTTGATTTCATGTGCGTATTAATAAACTTTAAAAGTTACAATTTAGGACCTCACTCAACAGTGGCGCCATCTGGTGAGACAGAAAACGGTAGCCCTCATTACAAGCAATTTTTCCAAAGTTGTCCTTTGCGGGTTGTTTATTTATTATTATTAATAAACTACGTAAGCAAAACTCATAACTTCTGTTTTAAATGTAAAACTTAATTCTGTACCCCTAGCGCGAACCAATATCGAATTCTTATATATATATATATATATATATTGATTTCTGAATACATTTTCTTTATTTTAGCATCATAAGATATTTACATCTCTTTTCCGCCATTCTACCATGAACCCCTTTTTATGATGGAAGGAAGTTTGCTGGACCAGCTAGTCATATAAAAGGTTGATATATTTTTCAAAGGGTTCATTTATTAAAGACATTTATTTTATAACAGGTTTTTAATATTAAGCAAAATTTTTATTGTTAAAAAAATGAAGCTCTTATGAAGGTGTAACTGTAATAGGGTATTTGACAGTATTAAAAATAAAGTGCCAATTGTTAGGAGGAGATTTTACTATTTTTACAGAAAAAATATTCATAATTTAACTAAAAACTCACGATAAAGATAATAGTTTTCTTGTCTATTGTCACGTGACCCAAAACGCTTTGGATTGGTGGAGCCTAAAATGACGTCACACGCAAGTAAACTTCCGGTTAAAGTGACATTTGATTGTATGGTTTGACGTTTTAATGACAGTCGTGTGACGTCACACACCAGTTAGCCTCCATATTGTCCAGAGATACGTTTTCGGTGACAACTTGAAAATAGAGTTTTTGAATTAGTTTTTTTACCGAAATACACAATATAATGATGAATATCCACTTTTTATGGACTTTATAAACATTAGTGAATAACTTGAGATCGTTTTCTAAAACTTGTCAGATACCCTATTCACGCTACACATTTATGTGTGATTTTTTAACAATAATTATTACTTTCCTTTCGCTCTCTTTAGGCGGGAGCTTACGTTTCATCAGAACACTTTTGAATTCTGGACTCTCTCCTCTTTCCTATTCTATAATGACAGAAAGACAGAAGACACCTACAAAATTTTGAACATTGTAGTACAGAAGCACGTTTGTGTCTCAGTTCTAGAGATTGCACTTCGGAGAGTGTGCTTTCGAACTTGCCCGACCTTAATACCACCTTCGCCGTTCCATTATCGACGCCCCATATGCAGTGCCTATGTTGTGAATATTCCATGAAACGCTTCACATCGACTTTTACAGCCCCAGACTGAAACTATTTACCTGGCTTGGGTCTTCCCCGATGACTGCATATAGAGCACTCAAGTGTGTTTATAATAGGGGTGATGACGGGGTACAGTAAACGAAATTCTATTTAGTCCGTCAGTTAGATGATCAAAAAATAATGGACACGGATTTTTTCTTTGGGCAATCAACCAAAAAATTACAAAGTTATAGCGCGTCAAAGTTTGGGAGTAGGGGCTCGTGACGTCACTTTTAAGTGAAAATTGTACCAAAACGTGACGTCATGCGCCTTTGCGACAAATCAATATATCTCTGCAATGTTTATATTATGTGAAAAAAGAAAAAATACGTGTCCAATACTTTATGATAATCTACCTGATAAACGAAGAAAATAAAATAGTCATCGTCCCTATTCATGAGAATGAATAAGTACGTAAATAGAGAGACAATTAAATTTAGCCACAAAATCTTACAGCTATTTAAATAGATATGAGTATATACAATGTACTATATTTTATTATTATTTTAAACATTAAAGTGCTAGATTTACAAACATAAAAAAGTTGTAACTAAAAGAAAACTAAAGAAAATATAAATAGAAAAAATTCCACGCGGACCAGGCAGCAGACGGGACTTGAACCCGCACCCTTCGCAATCCGGGCGAATGCACTGACCAATTATGCTACCGCGGCCCTCACGCACCGCGTCGAAATTCTTCTAGCCATTCTTAAGCTGCAAGGCAGCGCCATCTCTTCGCATTATAGGTAACCCACAATTCGCCCGGATTGCGAAGGGTGCGGGTTCAAGTCCCGTCTGCTGCCTGGTCCGCGTGGAATTTTTTGAAGTTATACTTCTTTAGTCACGTTATGAAAAAATTATGAGAGTGAAATTTTAAGATGCGCGCGCATCACTGTAACACAAAAGTAACATAATGAAGTTAGCCGCGGGCGCGTTATGAAAAAATGATGAGAGTGAAATTTTAAGATGCGCGCGCAACACTGTTACAGAAAAGTAACATGAAGTCGGCCGCTAAACCGCACATTACTCGTAAGTCTCGAAAAAAAGCTTCCAACAAAATAGTAATAGGATCTCTTAGTCGCACATGTTGGGACGCTCGTCGCCTCTGATCACTGTTTTCATATTTATAATATTTATCCACATGTTTCTAGTTTCTATATTCTTAACACGTGTTATAATGTTATACAAATGTGAAATTTATATGTGCTAATAAATTTTATTCAGTAGTGATTTTAAATTGAATATTTTGATTATTTATTAAATTTTTCAAATTAAAACTGAACTTTATTGACTGCGTTGACTATCCTTTTCCAATCCTTTTATTATCTTATTGTAATTAATTATCTGCATGCAATTAAAAACTATTTTTTAATAATTCCAAAAAGAAGTATAACTTCTCACGCGCGTACTTAAGTACACGCACCCATATTTTTTTCTAGTTATATTTTTTTAGATTTAAACATCAAGCAGTTACATGCTTTAAAATAATAAAAATTATAACTAAAAGAAAACTAATTTAATTTCAAAGGCATCAGTTTAAGTTACGAGTAGATCCATGATGTAACGATCGGTTTGATGTGGAAAAACTTTACCATAAAGATTTCTTCCGCTGTACCTACCTGTTCTGACGATATTCACTCAAACGGGCAACCCTGCCCCCCGTTTATTATTCATGGCGTGAACGCCGCAGCGGCCCTGTACTGTAATGAGGCGACCGGTGTTGCCAGCACTAACATTACTTACTGCCAGATTCGATTTCTGAAACTATAATTGTAAGTGGAAATTCAAGAGCGGAATATGCCGAAGCCACCACGTTGGTCTTAGCACCCAATAACTACTAGAATTTTCTTTTTAAAAGCAAACGACAAAGATAACTTTCACAGAACTAAGATCAAGCCGTGCGGGTGACGTAGCTTCTGTTGAATATCAAAAGATTTTTCTTAACTATTATGATCAAAAATTTATTCACTAAATAAAGGACAATGGGCAAAACGCACCCAGCCCCGCCAACAATGTAATTAGTATGAATCGATAGATCTATGAAAAACTAGCCTTTTTTATTATGACACCGAAAATAAATATCCTGGGAGTCAAAAGATATGACACATGGGCATATTTAAGTAGCTGAATAAATTCATTTTGTATTATTAGTAATCATAATAATATGCCATATCGTACTATACAACCAGATATAAAACAAAGCCTGTCGACCATCCTGCGCTTGCTCTTACTGAGACATTTTAAAACGGTTTACGGATGCTGAAGGACTTGCATTTGCAAATAGTCAACTCGTCTTACTTCGTTGTGATTGGGCGCTCCCTGCTACTTGATTAATTTTTATCTAACACGCTTTGGATATTAGTTCGGTTGTTTCATTGTTCGATTTTTAAAGTTTTATTGTCTATGTATGAATTTATTATTAAATTTACTTAATAAAGTATTTTATTTAAATTCTTTTTTGTAATTTTGAGATTATTTATTTGAGACCTTTCTGAGAAGAACCGGCGAAACAAACTCAAGAGAGGCTTTCTATCTCCTTCTTATGTTAAATTGTGCAGACAAAAAGAACTAATAGTATCTGATGGTCTTGCAGTGTGTGCTCGGGGTTGGGATTTTATCTCATTCAAGGAACGAACCGCCGCTCAGCTGCAAGGATCTGTGGTTATCAAATCTAATGTAATAGTTTGGTCCCCCTAATGCATTTTCACACACTGCAGACTTATTTTCGTCATAAATAAATAAAGTTTCGTGCATTAACCCGTAAAAACTAGTTTTATTATATTTTTTTTGTTTTATACATTGTGTATTTCCATGTTCCTACTCGAAAACAACAAGCCTAGACTATTTCTTATAAAATAAAAGATTAAACTATCTACCCTATCTACTCTATGTTATACTAATTATACTCCAAAATTCTTATAACTACCGTTAGTTATTTCTATAGTTACAATTAAATAGGTAGGTATAATCTAATGGTCCCGACTCCGGCACGAGTTCCAAAACTCAAAACAATTTAGGAGACCGTATATCCCTATTATGTTCCCTAGGGAATGAAAATCAATCAGAAATCAGAAATCAATATATTTTTATTCAAATTGGATGTATAGTACAACTCTTTTGAATCGTCCAAAAATTTTTTTTTCCCTACCACTCGTTATGGACATATTTTTTAGCTGCGGAGAAAAACGAGCGAAAAAAACTCCACAACATTAAAAGTCTAATGTAACAACATTTACAAATCATTATGTTGTTACAACGTCAATACAATTATGATTTATTTAATATAGAAAACCTGTTGGAATGATTGAAACAGTTCAAACCCAAGCATTTTTGTCTGTAATATAATCAGACACTTTGTAATAAGCTTTTTTAATAAGTGTTTTTTTTATAATATCTTTAAATTTATTTATGGCTAACTCTTAGATATTGCTTGGGACTTTATTGTATAAGCGAACACAAAGACCTTTAAATGAATTATTAATTTTGTGAAGCCTAGTAGCAGGTAAAGTTAGTTTATTTTTGTTTCTTGTATTAATTGTGTGAACATCACTGTTTTTAAGAAACAAATTAATATTTTTTCTTACAAGTAATAAATTTTCATATATGTATTGTGATGCGACCGTCATTATTCCAAATTCTTTAAACTTATCTCTTAATGATTCTTTAATTTTAAGATTATAAATTGTTCGAATAGCTCTCTTCTGCAGCACAAAAATAGTTTGAATGTCGGCGGCATCAAAAGGAGAACTCACCTCCAAAAACAAGTATTGTTGTTTGTTTGTATTGACTTTGCCATAAATTTTATAGTCTTGATCAACTGACTTAAAATGGAAACTACATAATCATAAGCCTAATAATGTGCCCACTGCTGGGGCACAAGTCTTCCCTAATGGATGGAATATTGAGATTGAGCCGCGACCCACCACGCGGGCCCAGTGCGAATTGGCGAGTGCTAACGATGGCAGATGCAGCTGGGACCAACGCCTTAGCATGCCTTCCGAAGCATGGAGGAACTCGAGTTAGAAGATTTTTGGTCACTCATCCAATGACCGACCATTGCAGACTTTGGTTAATTTCAACGATCGCTACCGAACGCGCTAGCCACTTGCGCTATCGGAATCTTCATGTAAAATACTTAAAAGACGTTAACAGGGTATTTGACAAGTTTAAGAAAACGAACTCACGTCATTGACTAATGTTTATGGAGTCCGTAAAAAGTGGTCATTCATCATTCTGTTGTGTATTTCAGTAAAAATAACCAAATCAAAAACTCCATTTTCAAGTTGCCGCGAATACGTTTCTCTGGACAATATGGCGTCTTACTAGTGTGTGACGTCACACGACTGTTATTAAAACGTCAAACGATACAATGTAATGCCACTTTAACCGGAAGTTTACTTGCGTGTGACATAATTTTAGGCTCCGCCAATCCCGAGCGTTTTGGATCACGTGACAATAGATAAGAAAACTATTATCTTTTTCGTTAGTTTTTTGTAAAATTATGAGTATTTTTTATGTAAAAATAGTAAAACCCTGCCAATATTCATTCTAAACACAGATACTAACAATTGGCACTTTATTTTTAGCACTGTCAAATATCCCATTACAAAAAGGGGATCAAACACGAAAAAATGTGGAATACCCATATAGTTGGTAACACTGAAGGCGACTTTAGTTTTTGTTGACACTTTCGTACGGCGACGCTGGATTATTTTCAAAAGCCCAGAGACATTGTAGCTTCCCTCAATTTAGTAGACTTCTTTATTGAGTTTCCGCTAATGAGCAAAACTGGTGTTGCCGTGGACATCAGATAAATGTGTAAGTATTTTCAAAAGAAGCTTGTATTTAAATGATTATTTATGTATTTATATAAAACTCAAAGGTGACTGACTGACATAGTGATCTATCAACGCACAGCCTAAACCACTGGACGGATCGGGCTGAAATTTGGCATGCAGGTAGATGTTATGACGTAGACATCCGCTAAGAAAGGATTTTGATCAATTCTACCCCCAAGGGGAAAAAATAGGGAATGAAAGTTTGTATGAAACTTTGTCAAATTTAAACCGATCGGGCTGGGACTTTGCATGCAGGTATAAGAAGAATCATAGATGAATGTCATTGTGTATAATACAAGCCTGAGAACAAAAACTGTAGTCTACACTTCAGCTCTACACCGAAGCGAAGCGAGGGCGGGCCGCTAGTAAATAAATAAGTTTCAACGGTATAGATGCACTGATCTATTTATTTATTGGCGTTTCGCATCCTTTTCAGGATGCGTCGTCAGTAACGGCATCTCTTTAGGAAATTCAGCGATGTTAGTTTCCTTGCACGCTTTGTCTTCAAGCCTTCCAATCGAAATTTAGAATACTGGGAAAGTAGATACTTAACTGTTTAATATTATTGTTAATAAAATTAGTTTGCCAATAATGGGTCTGGTACGTAAGGGGTTCTCTGAACTTACGACCGTATTAGGCAGTGTTCTCCCCTTTTAAATAATTATAGAGCATGATAGACTGTCGTGATTGTTCTGTGATTGGGCAAATATTTGTGTTGTGTAGTAAATTCCGTATGTAGAATATGTAAAAAGAAAAACTGTTTACTGTTTAGCGCATGATGAGGCCATCTTTAAGTACAGTTATATTATATCCTAATACGTAAGCATATGTGTAAGTTTGTTTGTATTAATATAGCTGTGTTGATGGTCCATAAATAAATAAATAAATAAATCGGCGGATTTTATTAGCAGTTTCCAGCCTGTACTGGTTAACATATTTGTTTCTTAGGTTTTAAATAAAAAACAAGTTTTAACGATATAGATGCACAGATTTATTTATTTATTTATCATCAACAAGTTTCAACAGCGCTTTACACAATATAATCTAACTATATAGTGGCCCGCCCTCGCTTCGTTTCGGGGTAGAATTGATCAAAATCCTTTCTTAGCAGATGCCTACGTCATAACATCTACCTGCATGCCAAATTTCAGCCCGACCCTTCCAGTGGTTTGGACTGTGCGTTGATAGATCACTCAAGTCACCTTTGACAATATAAATTTTTAAACGGTACTTTAGCCAATTACAAAAACTCACTTTGTATTCTATTCAAAAATTAAAATGATAACGTAGGGTAGAAATCAAAAATGAACAATAACGTAAAAGAAATACCAACAAAGATTCAAATTAATTTTGCGATAAATATAAATACCTCTATATAAATCAAAATTATGAATGTAGCATGATAACTAAATTTGTGTAAATGAGTGTGTGTGTGTGTGTGTGTGTGTGTGTGTGTGTGTGTGTGTGTATGTATGTAAATGTAAAAAATATCGTAAAACAGCGAAATGCATGAGCCGGAGCCAGTGTGTGTAGTCAGTTGTGCATATTACGTGTAGGTATCTTATCACATTTTTCATAGTTTATATGGCGGCAATATTAAAAAGTGTAAGTTTAGGAAACCAGAAATTAATAATTGATTCAATAAATGCAATATGTCAATGAAATAATGAGTCTGAAATAATAATGTCTTTTCAACAATCACCAGAATAATAAATAGATTGTATTGATAAATAATAATATTGTACTAATCACCTAACTGACTAAATGAGAAATAATAATAATAATCACTCGAATTATTGCATTACTATTAATTTATTTATTTACGTTTCGCACAAATAAATCAGTGCATTTATATAATTGAAACTTGTTTTGTGAAAACCTAAGAAACCAATAAATGATTGAAGTAATAATTTATAAAAGAATAATAATTGCAGGCATATGTTACTGTATACGCATAATTCTAAAGAAAATCCCTTTTATTTGCTACTCAATCATTAAAGTGCACAAAATTACTACTCCACCGTATTCGACAGGAGCTCGATGGCGCAAGTGGTTAGCGCTTTCGGCTGCGATCGTTGAAGTTAAGCAACTTTCGCAATGGTCGGTAATTGGATGGGTGACCAAAAAATTTACTATCTCGAGCTCCTCTGTGCTTCGGAAGGCACGTTAAGCCGTTGGTCCCGGCTGCATCTGCAGTCGTTAGCACCCACCAATCCGCACTGGGCCCGCGTGGTGGGTCATGGCCCAATCTCCCTATTCCATCCATAGGGAAGGCCTGTGCTCCAGCACTGGGGACATAAATAGGCTGATGATGATGATGATGTATTCGATTTAGATTCGAGTGTTAGTGTACCTATGGAGAATTGTCATCAAAACTAAACAAATGTAAGTAGTTAATGCAAAATCCTACCTCAGTCGGTTTACAACATCTGCTTTCTAAATCTGTTGCAAAGGATGAAACTGAAAATTGCAAAGTAAATGAAAGCTGTTAAAAGTACATTAGTCCATTAGTTCTAAATGTACTCAATCGTTTTATTCTTTTCGTTGAGAAACACATGATATTTAGATTAAGAGCCCTTTTACAAAATTGCGCCGGTGCCGTACTGATCGGCGCGTAGGTAGATTTGCACTAGTAATATTGCATTTTTCGGGTGATGTTTCGAGTCTTATAAAATAAATATTAATCAACTTATTATAAAAATATATACATATTTCAGTATTTCAATGATGTTAGATTAGTTTCTTGAAAGTTTTTGATAGTACTCGTAATTCTAATAAATTCAATATCAAAATACGAGGTAAACCTGCATTATTTTTTTGGAAAACTCACGGAGGTTAGATGCCTTTTTTTGATAATTAATGAGATGGAAAATCAAAATTCCAATACATTATGTTACAACAAAAACATATTTTTGATGTCTTAGTAATTAATTTGATCTAATTTATTAAACATTATTTAGAGATTCAGGCGTTAGGAGTTGTGCAGAAGAAAGAAAACCGCGGATCTGTGGGGCAATTCCGTTGATATTTCTAAATCGGTAATTGAAACAATAGCTCCTATTCTAGCTTGCATATTTAATAATTGTGTTGACTGTGGTGTTTTTCCTGACCTCATGAAATACAGTAAAATAACTCCTTTGCATAAAACGGGAAGTACATCAGACCCCACAAACTTTAGACCAATTTCTGTGCTACCCACCTTTAGTAAAATTTTCGAAAAAATCATGTTAGATCAAATGCAATCACATTTTAATAAATATAATATACTTCACTGTAAACAATTTGGTTTTACACGAGGTCGTTCAACAACCGATGCCGGTGTTGAACTTATACAACAAATTTTTGACGCCTGGGAGAACTCGCAGAACGCTCTAGGTGTGTTTTGCGACTTGTCCAAGGCTTTTGATTGCGTTTTTCATGAAACATTACTCAGGAAACTCCACCACTATGGATTTAGAGATACTGATCTGCATCTTATTGCGTCATACTTGATGGATAGGATTCAGAGGGTTGACATTAATGGCAATAAGTCTGCGGGTTCGCCGGTTAAAATGGGTGTTCCGCAGGGCTCAATCCTTGGTCCTTTCTTATTTTTAATTTATATTAATGACTTGCTTTGCTATGTTAGAGATAAGCATGAGATAGTATTGTTCGCGGATGATACATCACTTTTATTTAAACTCAAACGTAAGGAAACAGGTATTGACGACGTGAACAGTTGTATCTCTAAGGTAGTCCACTGGTTTAATGTTAATAATTTATTAGTAAATGAAGGAAAAACGAAATGTATGAAATTTGTATTACCTAATGTAAAACAGGTAAAAACCAGTGTGAATGTAAACATTAGGAATATGGGCCTTGTAGACACCACAGTATTCTTAAGGATTACTTTTGTTTCTAAGCTTCAATGGGGCCCACATGTTGATAAATTGTCAAATAGGCTTAGCTCTGCAGCATATGCCGTAATGAAGATACGACAGTTAACGGATGTAGATACGGCCAGATTAGTGTACTTTAGTTATTTCCATAGTGTAATGTCGTACGGAATTTTATTGTGGGGAAACGCCGCCGACATTCAAACTATTTTTGTGCTGCACAAGAGAGCTATTCGATCAATTTATAATCTTAAAGTTAAGGATTCCTTAAGAGATAGGTTTAAAGAATTTGGTATAATGACGGTCGCATCACAATACATTTACGAAAATTTATTACTTGTAAGAAAAAATATTAATTTGTTTCTTAAAAACAGTGATGTTCACACACTTAATACAAGAAACAAAAATAAACTAACTTTACCTGCTACTAGGCTTCACAAAATCAATAATTCATTTAAAGGTCTTTGTGTTCGCTTATACAATAAAGTCCCAAGCAATATCCAAGAGTTAAGCATAAATAAATTCAAAGATAGTATAAAAAAAGCACTTATTAAAAAAGCTTATTACAAAGTGTCTGATTATGTTACAGACAAAAATGCTTGGGTTTAATCTTAATAAAGTTCCAATCATTCCAACAGGTTTTATATATTAAATAAATCATGATTGTATTGACGTTGTAACAACATAATGATTTGTAAATGTTGTTACATTATGCTTTTAATGTTGTGGAGTTTTTTCGTTCGTTTTTCTCCGCAGCTAAAAAATATGTCCTTTATCGAGTGGTAGGGAAAAAAATGTTTGGACGATTCACAAGTGTTGTACTATACATCCAATTTGAATAAAGATATATTGATTTCTGATTTCTTTCTTGCATATTATCGTCTTTTCCGTAAACTTGCTGTGGTAGAACGATCAGTACAAAAAGAGTAAAATAGTATTTGCATATATTCTACATTAACTTACAAAAGAAAGAATATATCTACTGTTTAATTCTATTTGAAACAGTCAAAATCTTTTCTAAGAGGGTAAACGAGGCGCTCAAAAATTACGGTTTTTTGCAAATAATGTGAAAGGGCTCTTAAATCGAAAATGTTTTGCGAATAAGAGGAATTGTTAAAATGATGTTCTGTGAATATCATATTTATGAACGGACGGTTCGAGTGCTTTTCGCATAAATAAAAAAAAGATTGATGTTTAGCTTAACGGGTGGTTACCATGTTCGTGGAAGTTAAGCAACTTTCACAATGGTCGGTTATTGGATGGGTGACCAAAAATTTACGATCGCGAGCTAAGATGAAATAACGTGGCCCTCGTAGACAAAATTTAGCTAAAAAACTACTAAAACATTGAAGTTGCTAGAGAATATTTAAGTTATAAGTTAAGAATAGTCTGATAAGACTACAAACCGGATTTGAGTAACGTAGCACTTCCGGTTTTCGAGAAATCAGGTTTTGGTGAACATTTGGTTCACTGGTTTGCTAGTAAACTATAATTGTAACACTTGAACCAAGTCATAAAAAAACTTAATAAGTACAGTCATCACAAAATAATAGACCTGTTTTGACATTTGTAACTGGTGATGTAACCATACGATTCGGTACACGATAATCAATACAAGCTTGTATGAGTATTTGATTGATTTAATTATGTATTGTAAAGAGCATTGGATTTAAGTTCTGATTAGAAAATTTAATACCACCACAATTAATTTTTGAGCCGCGAGTGCCGTATTTTTCCATTTTGTTTTTATCTAACTTTCGTGATGACTTCAGCTATTATATATTTGGAATTTTAACTAAAATATATTATATAGATAATGAATAATTGATATTGTCCGTGTCTTAAATCCGTACTTAATCTGGAAAAAAGCGTCGCGATCCTCTTTAGCACGACATCGCCTCCCACGCGTTCTCTTCCGAGCATCCAATTATTTGACCGGGTCATCCCCTGGGAGGACCGGGTCATCCCCTGGGAGGACCGGGTCCTTGGGAGTCACGTTAAATAACCAATTGACGTTTGCACCGCATCTCAAGATAGCTCGTGATCGCGCAGCATTCATTCGCGGCAGGCATTCAATACCTTAAATAAAACTAGTTTATACGGGTTAATGCACGAAACTTTATTTATTTATTGACGTTTCGCAGCCTTTTCAGGTCTGCATCGTCAGAATATCATTATATCATTATTCTGACGATGCAGACCCGAAAAGGCTGCGAAACGTCAATAAATAAATAAAGTTTCGTGCATTAACCCGTAAAAACTAGTTTTATTTAATGAGTGATGTGCGTGAAAACCTAAGAAACAAATATTCAATACCTTATAGGGAAGCGTAGTAAAATGTCACTTAGGCATAAGTTGACAATCTACAAAACATGCATCCGCCCTATTATGACCAAGGCGAGTGTTTGCTTCGATGACGAAATTACACGCGCCAACGCACTTCCGATTCCTTCCACACAGGCCACAAACACCACCACTATTCAGCATTAGGCAGACACCGCACCCATAGGATAAAAGTGCGAAGACCCGGTCTACACACGACAACGGCTAACTAGAGCTGAGGTCCGAGTCGCAGAGAGGCCCTCTAGTTGAGCCGACCAGCTCAATTCAATTCAATTCAATTTATTTGCATTAAATAGGGTACAATTATTGGTGTTACATTTCATCTAAATTGTCTCTTAACCTATTTAGTCATATAAAGATAACATGCAAATTTTTCTATTAAATCTACTATATAAAAATAAGTCGGGTTTTCCTTCCTGACGCTATAACTCCAGAACGCACGAACCGATTTCCACGGTTTTGCATTCGTTGGAAAGGTCTCGGGCTCCGTGAGGTTTATAGCAAAGAAAATTCAGGAAAAATTTCAAAAAAAAATCTTTTAATCACCAAACGAAATGTTATATAAAACGAAGCCATCTGATGGCGAAACGGAGTTCGCCTGGTTTGCTAGTTACCTATATTAATTACCTATATAAATGTCAATAATTCTTATTATAATATTTTAATTATTCGATGTCATCAATTTATCATGTCCATAATTATCTGAATGTCATAATTAGAATGGTCTTGTAAAGAATCAGAGTTAAATGTTATATTAAAACCCATTAAGCATGTCTTTAACCCATGCATCAAATCCTACCATAATTCATGAACTCAACCATACTGTAAAACGAGTTTTCATTAAACCACTTACGAAGTTTTGACTTGAACTTGTTAAAGGTTTGGCTTTTAATTTCTTCTGGAATTTGATTATAAATTTTAATTGCCATCGCCGGTGCATTTGTTTGGAATCGCTTTGTTTTCGGAACTATGTCCATTTTTATTTTATTAGGATACCTCAGACTTCGATCTGTTACATCTTTTGCGACTGTATACAAATGTATTTTTAATGGACATTTCGATTTAATTTATTTTTTATTTTTTTATTGATGTATAGATTAATGTATTGATTCTTTTATTATGATGATTATGATTTTATTGAATTTAAAATGATAACAAATTTTCGTATGCTGTTGAGCATGTCATGAAGGCACATTTATATAAATTTTAAAAACTTATTGTTACCGATGACAACGAATAAATGATTTGATTGATTGATTGATGGTAGTGCTGCTTTACAAAAGTTGCTACTTCGAGAATGTACAAAGAAGTCAAAGTTAAAATATTTAGGTCCTTAAAATATGTTCTACAAGAAACATCTCAGGTTCGAGTGGACTGCCATCCGCCTGAAATACCTCAGAAGGCACTTGCCAATTCTCGGTTTGAGGTCCACTAAGGATCTCGCCGTCCTCAAACCCGGTAATGCTGTAAATAAAGGTCGTCTGCGACCAATAGCATACACACTCAAAAAAAAATCCTTACTGCTGAGCTCGATGGTGCTGGTGTTCGGCTTGATCGTCATGGAAATTGGTTTTGTCCCCATATTTAGTGGCTAGGAGGGTTAAATCGGATTTTTTAGGGGCTGGAATTTTTAGTGGTTCTTTTAGGGGCTTTTATCAAAACTTGCAATTAAATCGAAAAACAAAGCGTGTCTTTTCTTTCATTTTTGCGTAGAATGCAACGCACCACGATATGAAACGACTGAACTGACTGTGTGGCGGGTTGTTTCCTAAGGCTGTATGGACTAAAGTTAAAAAACAGCTAAATAAGATTTAACAGCCTGTCAGCTCATTTTCGTTTGATTTTCCATTCAGAAAATGTATTGATTCAATAAAATAATTTACTGTAACTAAATATGTAACGTTTTAATTTATGAGCAACGAAAGAATTTAGGTAATAAGATAAGTAGGTACATATAAATTTCTATATTTAGGGGATTTTAGGGGAATTTAAAAAATACTTAGGGTAAAATTTTGGTAAGGGTTGGTAACACTGAAATTGAGCAAATGTTGCAGTAGCCGGTCCTTGGATGGGTGGAAGAACTGTGTTCTAGTTTATATAGTTTTTAATTTTTAATGGAAAAAACCGAGCCCTCATAAGATCACTTTGTTTTCCGCTCGTCCGTCCGGCCGTATGTCAAGACCCGTTTTCTCAGGAACGTGTGGAGGTAATAAACTGGAATGTATACCAAATACGCAGGTCTACGGTCCCTTGGAGCTGTGAAAAAATCTAATTTCTAAGCCATTCATTACTTGTGTGATTTCAGTAACAAACGAATTACATATATCAAATCCATGTAATATCTATTAGTAGATTATTAACCAAGGGGATAAAGCAGTGTCTTCTGTCGCGGGTGACGATTTAAATCGCGAGCGTAACGAAGGACTCGAGGTTTATTCCGGGATTTAAGACGAGTCCTGAGTGTAGCGAGGGATTTAAGTTCACCCAAGACTAAGACAGCTTTATCACCGAGGAAAATACTCTACTTTACGTACCATTTGCGAAAAAATTAACACAACAACAATATGAGATAAGTGTTAATTAAAAATAATGACAATTAAAAGTAAAAGTTAACATTCAAAACATTGGTCCAATTAAATACGGCCTCGTCGGTTTTCGTAATTTTATTTAATAATCATAACTGCATATACAAACTCAATGGTGTAAACACAGATGTAGTTCAGTATAAATTTCGGTAAGTATTCCAAATTTAAATCACATTCTCCCCCTGGAGGATGAATGAAATTCAGTACAATTTTCTTTCCCTGTTGTTAACAGATTAAAAATGACTATTGTTATGTTCGCTTTTTGCGGCATAGAATGTCACATTTTTGAGCAAGTGGTACGAAAAAATTATTTCGACACAATATAGCAACGATGTCCTCATTCAATGCAGCCGCACGAGGCGCAGCGTGAACTAAACGTGCCCCGAGTGACGTCAAACCGCCGTCCTCGATTCCGCAATCATACGATTTTTCACCCACTTCTTTCTAACAGCGAACTTAGGCAATATCTACTTAGAAATAAACACAATTGTAATTCTTTCATATTTTTATTAAATTGGTTAAAATATTTTTTTTTTAGTTCCTTCGTAGTACTTGAGGATTTCGATGGCGCAAGTGGTTGGTGAGTTTGTCTGCGATCGTTGAAATTAAGCAACTTTCGCAGTGGTCGGTTATTGGATGGGTGACCAAAAATTACTATCTCGAACTTCTCCGTGCTTCGGAAGGCACGTTAAGCCGTTGGTCCCGGCTGCATATGCAGTCGTTAGCACCCACCAATCCGCACTGAAAACTTATCTACGTCTTTAGAACGTTGAAACATTTGGCTGACCGTCGGGTGATCAAGATGGTGTATTTTGCTCTCTGCCAGTCCCTGACAGAATATTGTATCACGTCATGCGAAAACACTTCTCCTTGAAGTGGAGAGGACTCAGTGATGCATTCTACAGGTGGCAGCTGGTTTTTTTTTTATGTTATAGGGGGCATACGAGCAAACGGCTCACCTGATGGTAAGTGATCACCGTCGCCCATGGACACTTGCAACACCAGGAGTATCACAAATGCGATGCCGGCCTTTAAGGAAGGAGTACGCTCTTTTTTTGAAGGTTCTTGGGTCGTATTGGTCCGGAAACACTGCTGGCGACAACATATTCCACAGTTTTGTCGTACGTGGTAAAAAATTTCGACAAAAACGCACGGTTGTGGATAGCCACGCATCAAGATGATGGGGATGAAATTTTTGTCGCGATGTACGATGGCGAAATGCAGCAGCTGGAATTAATCCGAACAATTCCTCAGAACACTCCCCGTGATAAATGAGATAGAAGATGCAGAGCGAAGCTACATCCTTACGCAAAGCCAAAGGATCAAGCTGATCGGAAAGGTCCTGGTCGACGATTCGAGCCGCTCGGCGCTGGATGCGATCCAAAGAGAGAAGCTGGTACTGGTTTACCCATTCGTCATTCCACGGAAAATCTGTATCGAGTCTGGGATGTGCTCACGGTCAGGCAAACGCTAATACTCCGCACCACTCTAAGGATGCATTCCCATCTGGAATTTGACCTGCAGACCTTAAAAAATAGGCGAAAAAAGGGCTTAATATGTTCAACACGGTCACTTAATACGGCAGCTTCTTATAACTTCTACTGCTTTTTAGGGTATCTCTTATCTATTAGACAAGTCCTTCCGTCCGTCTGTCTGTGGTGCTGTTTCAGCGGCCAAACCGTAAGAGATAGATAAAGAGAATATTTAAGTTATAAGTTAAGAATAGTCTGATAAGACTACAAACCGGATTTGAGTAACGTAGCACTTCCGGTTTTCGAGAAATCACGTGATTTCTATTTCAAACGAAACCACACAAAATCTCCGAAGTTCTCAATTAATTAAATACATTTTTTTTTTATTGCTGAACATTTGGTTCACTGGTTTGCTAGTTTTATATATAACAAGCTAAATGGGTTACTTAACATCTATCCTCTTTCTAAAACAGTATGCCTGACGGCAGTATAATAATAATAATAATATGTCCCTATAGTCCTCTCCACAACAGGCGTCATTCCAAATCACCTTCTCCATAGCCTTAAATTAATAAATCTAAAAGAAACCCTCTATATCACCCTCCAAAAAGCTGCAATTTTAAATACATGTCGCATTGTCAGAAAGTTCTTGCAAATAGATGAAAACGAAATAGGTTCTCCTCACAACAGTACAACATAATCTAACACAACACATGCTGCACTTACTTGGTTTCGTCCCGTAATTGTAGTAAAAACCAGCCAAACAGCTGAGAAGAAAAACACTCAACAAATAATAATAATAATAATAATTTATTGGCACCAAAAAATTATTTTTGTTCACAGAATTTTATAAAATCTTACAATAATAGAAGGATCAATCAAAAATACATCTGCACCTGAACTAGGAGACCTGTATCTCAGGTGCAGCGCTCTTTATAAAAAATACAAGCTGTTTTATATACACAACGCATACAGACATATTTTCCAGAGAAGTAACAAAATAATAAGTTTATAGTGTAGCGAGAGCGAGATAATAAATGAATAGCAACGTAGCAAACGAAACGGTAGGATACTACACCGAAACTGAACCGGTCAGGAACTTAGATTAAAACAAAAAGGGTAGATACGGTACGCTCAGACTTGCATCAAACAAAAACTGATCCCACGGCAGCGCGAACGGGACGGCGAGATCCGGGTCACTGCATTACCGACCCGAGCGAAACAGCACGTTAAGTTTCAACGGCAGCGCGAACGAGACGGCGAGATCCGCGTCACTGCACTACCGACCAATCACGCGACCAGTACTCCACGTCACTACCGAATAAGATTCAAAACAAACAACATTTTTTATGGAAAATTATATTTTATAGTACTTACGAATGAAAAGTGATGCCGTGGGTTTTATTTTTAGTTCTTGAGCAATTTGAGCACTTTTAAAAAACATACTTAGGCATTGTTTTTTCATATAAACACAAAATATTATCAATATTTATTTTTGGCGTTCACATGTACGTCGTTTGCATGTCAAGTTGTGACTAAAGCGATTAGGGTCGTGGACCACAATTTGTGCGGATCACTTTTGTGAGGCTAGTGCCGTATCTACCCTTTTTGTTTTAATCTAAGGTCAGGAAGTGGTTCACCGTAAACAATCTGTACAGATTCGGTACAGAAACGAAAACAAAACTATCCGGTGAGAAAGGTGCCTTACAACAACTAGATTATTAAAACTAATGTAGATAATATTAAGCGCTCGACTCGAAGTAAATAAGATACAACGGATGTTAAAATCTATGTATACGGAATGCAGACAGCAGAGTTTGGGATATGACAGCTCAATTGTTACCTTAACATTGTAAGCAATTTGCGAGCGATTGTTGTGGAATTGAATATGAATACTCCTCGACTCCAACGGCCGTACTCAGACACGTCAAGTCAACTTCATGTAATTTAAATTGATGTGTTGTCTGACTCTATTGTTTCAGTTTGGTGGTTATAAGTAGCCATGCTTTCTTAAAAATCTCTTCAGTGGTGAAGTGTAAGACGGAGCCTTTAAAAATATGGTGTTGAGCTAAGCGATGATTGCGACGGGTGCAAAGTAAATAAAGTCAACTACAAATTCCGTTTTTCTTTTTGAAGTGAAACTTCTTTATCGGCGTTGGAAAAAAAATTACCGTCACATTTTTCGGTTACGCGTCACATTTTTCCGTTACGCGCCATCTTTTTTTATATTAATAGTTGATAGCTGAATGATCACACTGTCGCCGGCGAGAACTCTCTCTACTCGTTTGTAGCTGAGTGACTCAGCGATTCTCGCTCAGCGATACTCGCTCAGCGATACTAGCTCAGCGATACTCGCTCAGCTATACTCGCTCGGTTAAGCTGGCTTGGCTGTCAAAAGCCGTGCGCGTGCATTTTAACTCAGGACTGCCAATTCGTTTCTAGTTTCTACTCGCTTATCGTTCATCGTCGGAGGTGGAACATGTGCCTTAGATTACTGAGCCGTGTAATCATAACAGTTTCATAGGCAGTAATTTGTATTCATTTCTATGATAATAAAATCCTTTTGTTTAAACTTTATCTAATTTAACTTTATTTAACCAATTTCTGGAAAGTTGCATGTAGATCATTTTTCGAAAAATAAGGCCATAAAGAAGTTTCACTTCTTACGTGTGTACACTAGTACACGCACACATTTTTTTTTAATATCATTTTCATACTAATCAAACAAGACGCCACAACCTGACATATTTTGTTTTGCAGATTTCACTTTATTTCAATCAATTTTCGAACGTATAAAAAGCCCTCTACGCATGTTTTTGCAATTAGTACGAAGTCAATGCGACCAAGTAAAGTTGGTCGTTTCAACGCGGGGCGTGAGGCGGGCTCCGAGCGCGCGCAAAATGACATCAGGCAGTTGACTCACTTGTCACCGGCGCGCGCGTACCTTTAGGTTAAGAAAAGTTTTTTTCTTTAACGGCAGCAATTTCGAGGTGTTATTCTATTCTCCATTTGCATTAATCTTTACAAATTCAAAATGAATAAAGAACGACGCAAACAGCAATTAGGAAGAATAAGAAAATAACTGGACATCAAGGAAACGGATGGGGTTTTAAAACTAAAAAAATATAAAAGCCGTGATACTGGGGCTGCTATGTATAACTATACGGACCGACGTTATGTATGTATACGGATGGTATGTATAACTAGACGGAGTATACACGACCAACTGGTAGTTGGCTCAGTTAGCATTTTTTAAAGTACGATGTAAGAAAAGCTATTTACAAAATCTCGTAAATTTTTAAGAAATTAGCTAAACTAGCTTAATATACAAATATATAAGAGTATAAATAGATTATGATAAATTTTTCAGAACTATTGGTCCACTCATTAGAAAAATAACATACATTTTCGATCTTTTCGCTTTCCTGTGAAGTTGCTATTTTGCAGATGTCTGTTTTTACTTTGCACCCGTCGACTGGTTCATGTGTCATGCTCATGAACGGGCGCTGCCAGCGGGGATGAGTCTGCTCTATACTGCTTTACTATTGAGAACCACAGAGGACCTATTATACTTTATACTAGTGGCCCGCCCTCGCTTCGCTTCGGTGTAGAGCTGTAGTGTAAACTACAGTTTTTGTTCTCAGGCTTGTGCTATAAACAATGACTTTATTTATATAATTACACGTGTTATTGTGAGTCAACCATAAAAGATAGACATATGCTGTTGCAGGATATTTTTTAGACAATTTTATGTAGAATATTTCCGTTATACATGATTTCTATGTAACTTTAACCATTAAGGATGCACACGCGACGGAAGCTTAAAAAATGGAGTAACTTCTCCCGTTTTCCCAAAATTTCCCTTCACTACTCTGCTGCTATTGATTGTAGCGTGATGAAAAGTATACTATAACCTGCCCAGGAGAATGAAGAATAATTGTACCAAGTTTCGTTAAAATTCGTCGAGTAGTTTTTGTTTCTATAAGGAACTATACACAGACAGACAGACAGACAGCCAAAAATGTTACTGATTGCATTTTTGGCATCAGAATCGATCACTAATCACCCCCTGATAGTTATTTTGAAAATATATTTCATGTACAGAATTGACCTCTCTACAGATTTATTATAAGTATAGATAAACACTGTTTGTATTTATACTGTATGACGCAGCAATGAAAATGTGAGTGGACGCTGTATTGGTAGCGACACTTCTGTTACTTCTTCTTACTTACGTACTTCTGTAAAATGCTGGTGAGTTTCTTGCACTTATTTATCTCATCAGATAAAAGATGTCCTGAATGGTGTGGCAGGAAATGATATTGGACGATTTAAAAGACTTTTTTTTGAATAATAATAAAACTTTAATTTGAATAAAGTATGATTTCATTTCATTTCTTTGCTATAACAAAGAAAGTCACGCGCCTGGCACTTCTCCCACCGCCAACGATGAACGGAAAGCGAGTAGAGCTAGAAACTAGTAGAGCAGCGGGGAGCGAGTGTGTAGTTCTGATAGTTTTATCGCTGGATAAGTAAACGGAGCCGAGTGGTAAACACGCCAGGTTACAAGGTGTCACCTACTCGAGAGGTCCCAGGTTCGAATCCTGGTGAGGGCAAATGTTAGTATGATGAATACGAGCATTTGTACCTTATTCGTGGATGTTAATATATATATATATATATATATATATATATACTAGCTGACCCAGCGAACTTCGTACCGCCCTAAAAAATAGGGGTTGTCCAGCGGACAAAATTGTGAATCTAAACCATTCTCAGATCCCCTTGAACACACACAAAAAATTTCATCAAAATCGGTCCAGTCGTTTAAGAGAAGTTCAGTGACATACACACTCACAGCAGAATTATATATATAAAGATATTTAAAATATACTTACCCTACTTTACCCTAGCATCCCGTGACACAAGCTTTACAGTGCTTACTTTGGGGCTAGACTAGATGGTGTGAGTGTTAGAAATATTTATATAAATGTGCGAGAACGACGGGCGATTAATCGCGCCACTCGCTCGTGGAGACAATCCTAAACAAAATAAACGCAGGTGCGTTTTATAAAAGCAAACATAGCTGAGCTGAGAAGTAAGCGAGTATTACCTTATCTATTAGACAAGTCCGTCTGTCTGTCTGTGGTGCTGTTTCAGCGGCCAAACCGTAAGAGATAGATAAAGAGAATATTTAAGTTATAAGTTAAGAATAGTCTGATAAGACTACAAACCGGATTTGAGTAACGTAGCACTTCCGGTTTTCGAGAAATCACGAATTTCAAACAAAACCACACAAAATCTCCGAAGTTCTCAAATAATTAAATACATTTTTTTTTATCAGGTTTTGGTGAACATTTGGTTCACTGGTTTGCTAGTATTCAATAACTCTTGTCATTCAGCGAATACGTCTTACAAAAAGTCATCCTATCCTGACCAGACCAGACAACTACCAGAAATATTTATACACCAAATAATAAAGACCGAATCCGTTGTTAAGGTCAATTCGATGTAGACACTTAATTGATAATTTAAGCATATTTGTCGGCTTAATTGTTCCCAAGTTTCAATCGCGGGCGTCGGAATATAACAGCGAAACAGCAGTTGTGGAAATTCTTGACTTCAATTAAAATATAGATTGAACTGGAACCGCGTAGCCGCAGACGGATGTTATTGTTGGTCGGTGTTTTTTTTTAAATATTGAATTGCAAATAAAATGTCTATAAAGTTTCATATAGAATAGAATATATTTTATTAATAAAAAATAATAAAAGGAATAATAGAAACTTAAATAAATTTAGATTACCGATATCGGAAATGAAATTAGTAGCATCTAGCCCCCATATAATGATGATTAAAATATATAACCATGTCCCTAACTATTTAAAAAACCTATAACACACCGACACAATTTATCAAACATTGAAAAACCTTTCTTATTGCCAAGTGTTATTATGACTTAAATGAATTTTTCGATGACAAATCACCCAGCCAATGGAATGCTTCAGACTCTTAAGAATTTAATTTATAATGAATGTATTTAAATGAAGAATAAATAACAATATTTTAATGAATTTATGGTGTCGATTCTAGCATGATTCTCTAAACTTTTTCATTATGTATTGGGAATGATAAGGATACACTGTCGTCAAATTTAGGTTTGGGTTGGAGAGTCATCCTAGAATTGACACCAAACACCAATGTATGTAAAGAATGATTAAAACTTAGTTTATAAATTATATTATGCAATTGTATAATAATATATTTTAAATAGATTATAACCCTCTAAAGTTGCTGTGCCCTTGCAGGGCGTCACATAGTTACTGTATTTGTTATGTACCACCTTATTGACGTGACAACGTCTTAAATTAGGTTGCGGCTGGGAGTCACTTATGAAAAAGTGTAACGCTCGGTAACGTTACGATGAGTCTCTCGTGTTAAGTTTAAGTTTACATGTACAATGTTTTAGTAAACAAAATATATTTCTATAGTTAAAATTTGTGCAATTCTTATTTTCATTCAATTCCTTGTTCCTATTGTGCAATTTAATTATATTCATATCAATAAATATTCTACCGAGAAAAAGACGTTGTCACGTAAAATCTTCGCCCGTAAAACCGACTTTACAGGCAACCATTTTTTTTTGTGAATGTGATATGCAATGAATGAATAAATAAATAAATAAATCCTCATATTACAGATATTACACATTTTACAGATATAAATTCAGAAAACACAGGGCTAACCAGGGCTCTGCCTCAGCATTAGCTGATGCGTTTCACCAGAGCTGTTATTTTACTTCTATATGGCTTCGCACGGTTTGTGAATTTAGCCAATGTTAAGTGTTAAAATGTTTACAAATTCTATAGCACTCGTGGTCAAAGTAATAAATCAAGTCAAAGTAAGTGGCAGTCAAGTCAATCCCCCTTTCCCTGTTTCAGTATATGTGTGGGGATTTACTGGAACCTCCCCGTGGACTTCTTGAGGGAACGTCGAAAGACACTTTCCGCTATTTTGTTTCACTTGCCAACACTTGTAAAGTTGCCGAACACTTAGTGGTCAATAATCCACCATTATTAGACACTAACATCCGCCACAACACAATTTTTAACAAGAAAAACAAAACTATCTAAAGTGGCGCTTCACGATCCCGCCAAAAAGTCCCAAAGCCTGTTTAGTGACACAAAAAACATGTTAATTTTTTTTTATTACTTGAAAGGATGTATGGACTTAGCATCCTTTGCTTTCAAGTACCAAAAAATAAAAATAAATAAAAGTCAAACAAAACAGCAAAAACACAATAGATAAATCAGCAAGCATAGCAATGCAAAAATAAAACAAGCAATTCTTTTAATTATGAGTTTAATAATTTAAAAAAGGAGGAGCTCGATGGCGCCGTTGGTAAGCGGTGTGATCGTTGAAGTTAAGCAACTTTGCTAGTGGTCGGTCATTGGATGGGTGACCAAAAATCTTCTATCTCGCGTTCCTCCGTGTTTCGGAAGCCACGTTAAGCCGTTGTTCCCGGCTGCAGTTGCAGTCGTTAGCACCCTGGGCCTGCGTGGTGGGCCACTTCCGAATCTCCCTATTCCATCCATAGGGAAGGCCTGTGCCCCAGCAGTGGGGACTTTAATAGGCTCATGAAGAATTAAAAAAAAAAGAAATTGAAAAAGATTTCTGCTGTTTTGTGGACTTAATAGTAAAAAAAATTATAACCTTGATAAATATAGGTGCATTTATCATACTTTTTTGTTCATCATCAGCCTATTAATGTCCCCACTGCTGGGGCACAGGCCTTCCCTATGGATGGGATAGAGAGATTGGGCCATGACCCACCACGCGGGCCCAGTGCGGATTGGTGGACTACAGATGCAACCGGGACCAACGGCTTAACGTGCCTTCCGAAGCATGGAGGAGCTCGAGATAGGAAAGTTTTGGTCACCCATCCAATAACCGACCACCGCGAAAGTTGCTTAACTTCAACGATCGCAGCCGAACGCGCTAACCACTTGCGCCATCGAGTTCCTCTTATTAAGTCTTATACAAGCTTATATCAAGCGGTTTAACTATTAAATTATTAGAAATAAGTTTTAATCCCGACAAAGTGTGTATCTGTTGCAATCTGTTGCTGCAATAGGTATAGGGACTTGAGATGCCCTTTATGTGAATGTAACACAGACTAATGGTTAGGTTAGGTTAGGTTAGGTTAGGTTAGAGCATTGGTTGGAGCAATCACTCAAGCAATTCTCTTGGTAGGTAGGTTGATGTTCCTAAAATATAAATACTTAGAAAACAGTTTTTTCTCAGATCGGTGATGCTTGGTACTAATATTGCATTGGTGTCGCGTTTGTAAACAATTTTTGAAGTTATACTTCTTTAGCCGCGTTATGAAAAAATTATGAGAGTGAAATTTTAAGATGCGCGCGCATCACTGTAACGCAAAAGTAACATAATGAAGTTAGCCGCGGGCGCGTTATGAAAAAATGATGAGAGTGAAATTTTAAGATGCGCGCGCAACACTGTAACAGAAAAGTAACACCATGAAGTCGGCCGCTAAACCGCACATTACTCGTAAGTCTCGAAAAAAAGCTTCCAACAAAATAGTAATAGGATCTCTTAGTCGCACATGTTGGAACGCTCGTCGCCTCTGATCACTGTTTTCATATTTATAATATTTATCCACATGTTTCTAGTTTCTATATTCTTAACACGTGTTATAATGTTATTCAAATGCGAAATTTATATGTGCTAATAAATTTTATTCAGTAGTGATTTAAAATGAATATTTTGATTATTTATTAAATTTTTCAAATTAAAACTGAACTTTATTGACTGCGTTGACTATCCTTTTCCAATCCTTTTATTATCTTATTGTAATTAATTATCTGCATGCAATTAAAATCTATTTTTTAATAAATTCAAAAAGAAGTATAACTTCTCACGCACGTACTTAAGTACACGCACCCATATTTTTTATAACAAATATTCACTAAAAAGACATCCGTGGCCGAGTGGTGTGTCGCCGACTTGAGAGGGTTCGAATCCCGGTGGGGGCAGATGATTGTGTGATGAATACTATCATTAGTACTCCAGTCATGGATGTTTAATATGTATTTATATGTCATCATCATCATCATCAACAGCCTATCTTAGTCCACTGCTGGACATAGGCCTCTCTAAATGCACACCACTCAGATCGATCTTGGGCTACTCGCACCCAGCTCCTGCCAGCCACCTTGCGCAAATCGTCACTCCATCGTGCCCGAGGACGTCCTAAACTACGTTTGCCTAGACGCGGTCTCCACTCCAGAACTCGTGGTTATTGGTTCTTCGGCAAATATGGCCAGCCCACTACAACTTCAACTTGCTAATCCGGTGGGCTATGTCGATAACTCTGGTTATAAATATACCTATATAATGTAAAGTATGTGTATTCTATCCGTTACCCTAGTATCCCATAATACAAGCCTTTATTTTTTTTAACAATCTTCTTTATTTAGAGGCTTTTAAAGATATATATAAAGATACGCCAGCCCCATCATATCCTAACATTATAAATTACAAAATTAATATAAAACTACCACGATTCATTGTTGCAAAATATATATATATATATATATATATATATATATATATATATATATATATATATATATATATAAGGCTTTTGAATATATCCGACTGCGTTTCTGCCAATATTGTTGCGAATATCCCTACACCGAACAAGTTTATATTATGTTTTTGCAATAATGACATTGTCTTATAGTTATACTTAGTACACTCTACAAGCATGAGCTGAACGTCATCGACTGTACCACAAATTTCACAAATGGGAGAATATAATTTTTCATGAGGAAACCATATTTCCTGGATGTCATGGAATACAAGCCTTACATTGCTTACTTTGAACTAGGCTAATTGGTGTCAGTGCTGGGAATATTTATTATTTACTAAAATTCGACTGCAGCGCCAATGAGGGCTATCGCTTATGAATCCGCCGCTAGAGGCGCTAGTGTAGCGTGAGGTCTCCGAAATGTCAAATGTTATTGCTTGTTGGTTGACTACGCGGGTTTATTTCTAATTAAAATAATGTTGTGAATAATTGGTAACAATTCGGCTTAATTATGGCAAATATGAGTTATGTGGCAATGAATGTCAGTTATTAAAAATTTGAGCTTAGAAAAATGATTTTGATCCCATTTTTTTCGTATAAAACGGAACTGCGCGTCACTGTAGCATGGCCTATTATGTTTAGGATATGGTTCTTTTGTGTTAAAATACGATCTAAATGTAACCTTTGATTTCATGTGCGTATTAATAAACTTTAAAAGTTACAATTTAGGACCTCACTCAACAGTGGCGCCATCTGGTGAGGCAGAAAACGGTAGCCCTCATTATATATAAGCTTTCTTAAATTTCCAAATTTTCTTCGAAGTATTAGAAAATTTAAAAGACGGATGTAACCGTTAAAGTAGTTCTCAAGTTATCGCGTGTCCAAGATTTTTTTTTCTAAGTGTGTATACTTGTGGTCGCAGATGACCTTTACAGCGTCACCGGGTTTGGGGACGGCGAGATCCTAAGGGGACCTCAAGCCGAGAATTGGCGAGTGCCTCTGGAGGTATTCCAGGCAGATAGCATCTCCCCACGGGGGGGAGTCTCCTCTCGTCCGCTCCGTCTGGAGCCTCTAGACCACTCGAACCTGAGGGAGTCGGCTTAACGGCTTAGCCGTTGTCGTGGGGGGCGGGGAAGACCAAGAGAAATGGGGATCTTTGTATATTTAAAGACAAGCCGCCCGCGACCACGCCCGCGTTAAAGTCTTAATTTTTCGGGTAAATATATAGCCTACTAGCTGACCCGGCGAACTTCGTACCGCCTTAGCGTAGCTTTGATGCACTACTTTATTTTGTGTAGCTGACCTATGTTATGTATGAGTACCTATTCAATTTGAACTGGAATCTATAATATCCTCCATATAAAAATGAATCCTTATTTCCCCGGTCTCGCCATACCTGAGGACTTTACTAATTTTTATTAAATAAAAAATTTATAAAAAAATTTAAAAAAAAAATTCAAAAAAAATTTTTTTTCCGTAAGAACCTTGTACAGAGTATTAGAAAACTACAAAAAAAAATCAGCCAAATCGGTTGAGCCGTTTTCATGTTATGTCGTGACAACGGAAAACGAGTTTCATTTTTATATATATAGATGACACTCACAAATAGCGTGGCTTTCTATTGAAAAAGAGTATTCTAAATCGTTTCAGTAGATCCAGAGATCACCTACTACAACTTTACAAACTTTACTTCTTACAATATTTGTGAACATTATGATCACCTCATATGAGGAACTCGTTGGCGCAGGTGGTTATCGGATTCGGCTTCGATCATTGAAGCTAAGCAACTTTCGCAGTGGTTGGTCGTTGGATAGGTGACCAATAATTTACTATCTCGAGCTCCTCCGTGCTTCGGAAGGCATGTAAGCTGTTGGTCCCGGCTGCATCTGCAGTCGTCATGGCCTAATCTACCTATTACATTCATAGTGAAGCCCTGTACCCCACCAGTGGGGTCATTAATAGGCTGATGATGATGACGACGATCTCCGTGGCGCGAGTGCCATGTAGGGTCCCGCTTGCAATTGCTATAAGTATTAGAAATATTTATTATTGTTATAATTTTTATTATTTTAAAGCATGTAACTGCTTGATGTTTAAATCTAAAGAAAATATAACTAGAAAAAAATCCACGCGGACCAGGCAGCAGACGGGACTCGAACCCGCACCCTTCGCAATCCGGGCGAATGCACTGACCAATTATGCTACCGCGGCCCTCACGGACCGCGTCGAAATTCTTCTAGCCATCTTAAGCTGCAAATCTGCCATTATTTTTACAGAGTCATTTAAGGTATAAAGATTGACTCTTAATAATTGCAACTACACACATCAAAAGTGTCTAGGGATCAACATATATTTTTGCAATAACTTTTCTCCTGATTGATATTAATTAAAATTTTCTTTAAGGATTCATCAAATAAAGTGTTTTCGTTTGTCACAGTAACGATAAACCAAGTCACCTTTGCATTAATAAAGAAATTTGCCATTTTCCTAATAAAGGGATTTTTGACATTTGAACCACTAACACAAAAGTTCGAAAAAAAGACTGAAATAACAGTTTTCTCTAAAATTTTATTGGGTAACTTAAACAATTAATAATCCGTATTTCTACCGCGAACACTAACAACACAAGAACATCGGTTTGGCATACTCAAAATGAGTTCATCCAAATCACGCTGTGGAATGGCCGCCCATGTTCGTTGCAACAACAAAAAAAGGTCTTCTTGCGACTGGATACCCTCCATATTCGGCAGAGCTCTTTTCTGTAGCATATCCCATGCATGCTCAATCGGGTTCAAGTCTGGCGACTGAGCAGGCCAGGGCAGGACATTGATGTTAGCTGCGGCGAGAGTCTGTCTTACAACTCTTGCGGTGTGCGGTCGTGCATTATCATGCATTAACTGAAATAAGGGACCGATTTGCACTTGTAGAGGAACGATGACGTCTGATACAATCGTCTCAGCATAAATTTGAGCGTTGAGGTTGCCTCTGATCCAAATCAACTCAGTTCTTCCGCCGATCCAAATACCCGCCCATACCATGATGGTTCCACCACTATAAGGATGGACTTCCTGGCAGGATTTTAATCGCTGTTGGCGTCCAGGGGTTCTCCAGTGTCGTATACGTCTTGTATCCGGTCTCATACCAAAACGAGACTCATCAGAAAAGCACAGGAAACGCCATTGTTCTTCTGCCCAATTTCTGTGTTCAAGAGCCCATTGATATCGAATCCTACGATTGTGCATTGCTATAGGTGGTACCCGTAGCGGTCTTCGGGAATGAAGGTTCACTTCATGCAAGCGGTTTCTGACTGTTTGGTCGCTAATTAAGTTCCCTGAAGAGTGATGAAGCCTCACGGCTAACATCATGGCGGTTATTGTTGGAGCTCTTCGAGTTAAGATTTGAATGTATCGGTCTTGTCTCCGTGTGGTGCAGCGATACCGTCCTCCATGGCGCTCAGCCACGGTACCAGTGCTTCGGTATCGTGTCCAAAGTCGACTGATAACACTCTGACTTGTATTCAGAGCTAAAGCCACAGTACGTTGCCGGGAACCAGCTTCTATCATTCCCACGGCTCTGAGCATTTCTTCCCTGCTTAAATGACGTCGCCGCTCCATAATAACGTTGGTTTTAATCAGTAGTAGGGAAACAGTAGCACTAATAATGTCTTCAATGCGTTGTATGTTTTTATAGGGAAAATATTGACAGCTGATTTTCATCTTTTACTCGAATTTGATTCACAGTTCCTGATTCAAATTATGAAATGCACCAAAAAGGATCCATATAAATTTATAAAATCATAAATTTATTACAAAGCCACATCTTAATCTCAAGAAATCCGCATAAAAATGCTTGATCCCTAGACACTTTTGATGTGTGTATATGGGCAATCATGGCTCAACCTGGAGCTATTCAACACACTAATTAGCATTATTAATTACAACGTCACTGAATCGGATAGCCTAATAAGCTAGCGGATTACTAGCCCTGCGTAAACGTATTAAATATTAACTAGCAAACCAGTGAACCAAATGTTCACCAAAACCCGATTAAAAAAGTGTATTTAATTAATTGAGAGCTTCGGAGATTTTGTGTGGTTTCGTTTGAAATTATTTAGTTAATAAAAAAAAAATTAAAAAAAATAACCTTTAAATAGTTAATTAAAATTGTGATCATTACAAAATAGAAATCACGTGTATTCTCGAAAACCGGAAGTGCTACGTTACTCAAATCCGGTTTGTAGTCTTATCAGACTATTCTTAACTTATAACTTAAATATTCTCTTTATCTATGTCTTACGGTTTGCCCGCTGACACAGCACCACAGACAGACGGACGGACGGACTTGTCTAATAGATAACAGTACAGTGAGCAGTATTTCATTAAACATTTCCTGAATCCTGAGATTAATAAGTTATTCATAATATCGCAATTAGCATCATTTCACAACTGCTGCTGGTGGATTAGGCGTGAGCGTGTATACCTAATGTACTACTACGGGGGTGTCTGGCCACGATATCTCAGGATGCAAGAACCATTACGAAGCCACAGAGGATCTACCACCAGATTGTGTGCACCGACCACACACCCACACAGATGCAAGGCAGCGCCACCTCTTCGCATTGTAGGTAACCCACAATGTCAATTAAAAAGTTTATCTCTCAGAAAAATCAACTTGCATGAATCACATTTAAGCGCACCTAGCGACATCTATTCTAAAAAAAATGCATTTTCTTCGCAATAAAGCTGCCACCTGGACGTCCTAGATAGAGATAGTCCAATATATTGAAAGTCAACAGACTTTTCAATTTTATTTGCTTTCGTCTTACGAATTTTCGATTAGGTCACGTGTCCTGACGCGATCAGGCCACGTGTCCTGACGCGAGTTTAACATTTTTTACCCATTACAAAAAAAGTGTACAAAGCCGCTAAAGAAGTTTTCACTTCAAAAATATCTTTTATTGTTTAACCACACTTGTGTAACATGTCATATAATAATGTTATATGACATTTTTGTTAGATAGACTGGATGCAAAAAGATACTATCATTCTTTTAGCCTTTAGAATTACGTGGATTAGTTTACTGATTTGCTTACATAAAACTGCAGAGAGAAAAAGCAGCCCTTGCTAAGTTTCTTGCCGGTTCTTCTCAGTACAAAGTATCCCGCCTTAGTTTTGCGAAGCGATGGCGTAGCTACTCGGCCTTCACAAGTGCTTTTAACAGCCTAGACTAAATGAATTATTTTTGAGTTTGATTTCTGTTGTCTCAGAGAAGGGGACTTTCTCCCGGAATAGATCGTCTTACCTCTAGTTTCTAACGTCATTAGGCATTGGATTTCCAACTAAATTGTAGGTTTTGTCCGCGGGGCGTATTAAGTAAACAAGATAGAGTTTAGACTTACAAACTGCTTACTCAGCTCATTGCTGGCATCATAATTATAACTTGACGTTTCATTGTACTACATTTTTGTGTGTATATTTGCGTTAACTTTTTTTTTCTATATGGCTTCGCATGGTTCGTGCATTTAGCCAATGTCAAGTGTAAAATGTTTACAAATTCTATATCACTCGTGGTCAAAATATTAGTCAAGTCAAAGTAAGTGGCAGTCAAGTCAATCCCCCTTTCCCTGTTTCGGTAAATGTGTGGGGATTTACTGGAACCTCCCCGTGGACTTCTTGAGGGAACGTCGAAAGACACTTTCCGCTATTTTGTTTCACTTGCCAACACTTGTGCATGTTTCCGAACACTTAGTGGTTAATAATCCACCATTATTAGACACTAACATCCGCCACAACACAATTTTTAACAAGCAAAACGAAACTGCTAAAGGTTAACTTGTTTAGCATAATAGATTCATTTTGACACATTTGATGTTCTGACACACTATAATAGGTAACATTATCTTTTATGGTGTGACAGAAGCGCATAAACCAATAATACATATAATAAAGTCCTAAACATTTAAAGGTATTTCATTATTAAGTCTGGGTGGCTAAGATATTAATAATATTTATTTAAGGCAAACATACTTATATGTCTAAAGTTTAACCTGTATTATGTACCACCTCTCACCACCAATTCGGTCACACTATTCATGTTATAATATTTAAACGCGTAAAAGTTTCCTCGTGTAAAGCCGGGGTGGATCACTAGTCTTACATAATGTCGATTAGTAATTATATTAGATTACTCAGATATTCTGAACTCGGCTCAATACTCGCCATTCCGGTCGTCCTTGGCTTGTTTGTGGGTCACGGCACGGCGGCGGGTCAACTTTGGAAACAAAGTTTTGAATAATTGTGCTTCACCCTTCCGAGCACAGCACTCATCTAATAAGCCGCTCTTGAACAGCTGCACTAGACAAATAATGGAAGAATTATGAAGCTTTATTTTTAATTTGGAGGGTTTTGATTGATTTGGATTGAGATCGTTGAAGTTAAGCAACTTTCGCAGTGGTCAGTCATTGGATGGTTAGCCAAAAAACTTCTATCTCGAGTTCCTTCGTGCTTCGGACAGCACGTTAAACCATTGGTCCCGGATGCATCTGCAGTCTTTAGCACCCGCCAATCCGCACTGGGCTCCCGTGGTGGGCCATTAATAGGCTGATTTTGATGATAATGATGATTTTCAATTTGTCAAAAACATCATTGATTATCCATACTGATGGGGCCTATCTCTATACATGGGATCGCAGGGGGAGAATGGTTAATAACCCACCATGCGGATACAGTGCTAATTGTTACTCACAATTTTAGTACTCCAAAAAAGTTTACAGAAGCAATCGAGAATCAACTTAACTGCTTTCCAAAGCACAGAAGCGCTTCGGCCATTATAAACTTAACAACCCACCATGCGGATCCAGTGCGGATTGGTACTCACTATTTTACTATTCGCAAACCATTACAGAAGCAGTAAGGATTCAGCTTAACTGCCTTCCAAAGCACAGAAGCGCTTCGGCCATTATAAACTTAACAACCCACCATGCGGATCCAGTGCGGATTGGTACTCACTATTTTACTATTCGCAAACGATTACAGAAGCAGTAAGGATTCAGCTTAACTGCCTTCCAAAGCACAGAAGCGCTTCGGCCATTATAAACTTAACAACCCACCATGCGGATCCAGTGCGGATTGGTACTCACTATTTTACTTTTCCCAAACGATTACAGAAGCAGTAAGGATTCAGTTTAACTGCCTTCCAAAGCACAGAAGCGCTTCGGCCATTATAAACTTAACAACCCACCATGCGGATCCAGTGCGGATTGGAACTCACTATTTTACTATTCGCAAACGATTACAGAAGCAGTAAGGATTCAGTTTAACTGCCTTCCAAAGCACAGAAGCGCTTCGGCCATTATAAACTTAACAACCCACCATGCGGATCCAGTGCGGATTGGTACTCACTATTTTACTATTCGCAAACGATTACAGAAGCAGTAAGGATTCAGTTTAACTGCCTTCCAAAGCACAGAAGCGCTTCGGCCATTATAAACTTAACAACCCACCATGCGGATCCAGTGCGGATTGGTACTCACTATTTTACTATTCGCAAACGATTACAGAAGCAGTAAGGATTCAGTATAACTGCCTTCCAAAGCACAGAAGCGCTTCGACTATTATAAACTTTACCGGACTGCTAACTGAAAAGCTTGAAAAGTTTTTTTCCTCCATGCTAAAAGTTATATACAAACATTTAATATTTGCTACAAAAAAAATTGATTTTTCCGTCACAACCTTGAAAGTTTGGGTGGGTAGCTGGATGGGCAGCTAGACGGGTGACCACTGACGACGGCAACTGTGAACTTGGTGTAAGGCTGGGGATACACATGCCAGTAAATCGGGAAAGTAACTGGCATAAAAGTAACTGGCATAAAAGTAACTGGCATGAAAGTAACTGGAATGAAAGTAACTGGCATGAAAGTAACTGGCATGAAAGTAACTGGAATGAAAGTAACTGCCATGAAAGTAACTGGCATGAAAGTTACTGGCATGTACGAGTAACTGGCACACTGCGGATACATTTGCAAGTGAAACTGGCATGCAAGTTGTGCCATTTCATGCCAGTATTACCATCACCTATTCTTGCGCGCCAAATATGGATAACAATCGAATTGAATTAAACAAAATCGTGTCGTTACTAGCATTTAATTTAGATTTAATTCTTCTTGTATTTTACTGTATGCACGTATGGCACGTATGGCACGTGCTATTTTGTTTTTGTAAAGCGAGCTAGTCGGCTTCCAAAGACATTCGTATTCTCTGTACAAATGAATGAACTGTATAGTTCCCTCATCTCCCCGTGTCCGCCATGTTGAATACATCAAACCAAAAAAAAAACTTGAAAAAACCTTAACCTCTTAGCAGGACTGACTTGTAAGCAGGCCCCCTCGTCCCCTCCCTCACCGGGCATGCAAGTAAATCAAATATTGTGCTAGCTGCATGCATGTCAGTATGCCAGTATTACAGGCATGCCAGTTAGCGTATACACATGACAGTAGCTGGCACGTGCAAGGAGCTGGTATGCTAGTGTGCAAGCTACGGGCACGTCTATACCACGGCGAGTGTTCTGAGGAGTTATTCTCCCTTATCCCTCCATCACCTTTTCTTCACAGGACCACGCGCGCTGGCCTACGTTGCCACCGATTTATTGTGGCCACTATTCCTACACGAACAAAGAAATTTGGCGACTCATTCCTTTGTCGTACTATTCGTAAGTGGAATTCTTTACCCGCGCAAGTGTTCGCTCCTTTCTATAATCTGGGGTCCTTTAAGAGAGGCGTGAAGAAGCATTTTTGCAGGCCGGCAAGGTGAGGATGATTGGTGTAGCAGTTTATAACTGCTGTACCAGCTATCTTCGCGTTTGGACTTTATTACCACTTAACATCAGGTGGGGTAGAGTCATATGCCTACCTTAATATATATATAAAAAAAAAATGTGCGGAGCATCCCCAGCTTATGAGCGGACGCGAGCTGAGAAGCATTTGAGAAATTGGTATTTGAAAAAACTATTGCTGTCGGACATTAAATTTCATGCGATAGGGACAACAGATGCTAACGCTGAAAATTGCGTATAAAAATTGCAAAAGCCGTGGTTTGGCTCTCGAAGATTTCCTCCTTGAAAATTAGATTAATGTAAAAGGAATTTTACCTATAGAATAGGGATGATGACTAATTTTTTTTTCTTTGTTTATCAGGTAGATTATCAAAAAGTATTGGTTTTACAATTAAACAAGTACAATTTTCACTCAAAAGTGACGTCTCGAGCCCCTACTCCCAAACTTTGACGCTCTATAACTTTGTCATTTTTTGGTTGATTGCCGAAAGAAAAAATACGTGTCCATTATTTTTTGATCATCTAACTGACGGACTAAATAGAATTTCGTTTACTGTACCCCGTCATCACCCCTAAGGCTTCTATGTTTTGCTTACTTGGTAACGGTGTAAGATCCGAACCTACATCGACCTTTACGGAGCTGATAATAGAATGAAACATATTTTGTTATGAATGAAACATATTAGAAAATATATTTATATTGTAGATGATGTAATGGAAAGTGACTTCAGACGTATTTCTGAAGTAATTTTTCAACTTGACGACACTGTATATAACAATACAGGGAGAAAAAAACAGCCCTTGCTGAGTTTCTTGCCGGTTCTTCTCAGTACAAGGTCTCCCGCCGTAGTTTTGCGAACCGATGGCGTAGCTTCTTGACCTTCACAAGTGCTTGTAGCCTAGACTGAATAAATGACATTTCATTTCATTTCATATTAAAAATGGGTTGCCTGAAAAATTCCTGGATAGATTATTTTATTTACTTTAAAAAAAAACACGCTGTCCAGGCAGCAGAAGGGACTCAAGCCCGCACCCTTCACTATCCGGGCAAACGCACTGACCAATTATGCTACCGCGACCCTGATGGCCGCGTCGAAATTCCTCTAGCCATTCTTAAGCTGCAAGGCAGCTTTTTCTAGTTATATTTTCTTTAGATTTAAACATCAAGCAGTTACATGCTTAAAAAATAAGAATTATATTTTTTTTTACTAAATGTTGCAACATCAAGTTAATAAGAAAATGATTTCCTAAAAACAGTATGTAACTTAAAAAAGGTGCAGCCGTTGGGTTGTCAATTACACTGTGACAAAAAAAAATCAAAAACATTGATTTAAATAGCTGATTTCTGTCAATTTGGGTAGTACTACTATTTTTGTATTTAAATTCAAAATACAGGTGACTAAACAAGTTTATATTTGATTTGAGGAGATTTGAGGATATGAGGAGCTCGATGGCGCAGGTGGCTAGCGCGTTCGGCTGCGATCGTTGAAGTTAAGCAACTTTCGCAGTGGTCGGTCATTGGATGGGTGACCAAAAATTTACTATCTCGAGCTCCTCCGTGCTTCGGAAGGCACGTTAAGCCGTTGGTCCCGGCTGCATTTGCAGTCGTTAGCACCCACCAATCCGCACTGGGCCCGCGTGGTGGGTCATGGCCCAATCTCCCTATTCCATCCATAGGGAAGGCCTTTGCCCCAGCAGTGGGGACATTCATAGGCTGATGATATTTGATTTGAAACTTTTATACTGTCTTATTTCATTTATGAAATTAAAATTATATTAACTTTGAAAAGGTACGTGTAACAAGAAATTCATTCATATATTCGTGTTCAGTAGGCCCAAATTGACAGAAATCAGCTATTTAAATCAATGTTATTAAAAACATTATTTTTTTGTCACACAGTGATTATTTACCTGGCCGAACTACTGGGTTGCCAGGGATAAACAGGTATGTCGAACCAGTTACGTTACCAAACGTTCTGCACATTCTATATGTACTGTACTAGCAAACCAGTGAACCAAATGTTCACCAACACCTGATTAAAAAAAAAATGTATTTAATTAATTGAGAACTTCGGAGATTTTGTGTGGTTTCATTTAAAATTCGTGATTTATCGAAAACCGGAAGTGCTACGTTACTCAAATCCGGTTTGTAGTCTTATCAGACTATTCTTAACTTATAACTTAAATATTCTCTTTATCTATCTCTTACGGTTTGGCCGCTGAAACAGCACCACAGACGGACGGACGGACGGACTTGTCTAATAGATAAGAGATTATACTTTGAGACAGGACAACATTTATTTATTATCTTGATGTAGCAACATATTTTTTTTAAATCATTTTTTAAAAATAATTAAATATAGTCTGTCCAGGATTTTTTTAGGCAACCCAATTTTAATATATTTTGTAATACTGCCCCTACAGTGGAGACATTAATAGGCTAGTGATAATATTTTTAATTTCGTTTCACACGAGTGTTCCAAGAAAATCATGTTTGCTTGTTTATACTTATATTATATTTACCCATAACTTTAACACGAGATTTAAGAACAAGCTTGCCGTTCCATGTTTCAGACTCCAAAAATCAAGAGGTTCATTTCTGGGTTGTAGTATTGCATTGTTTAACAAAGTTCCCCAAGATCTGATTGAGCTTCCACTAACCAAAAAATCTCAGATCAAGAATTCTCTTATGAATAAGGGCTATTATAAAGTTAATGATTATCTTAAACATCGTAATGCATGGACATAGTGTTTCCTATATACTAAATATAAAATTATTATTGTAACTGTATATATCTATATCCTAAATGATGTAATGGAAGGTGACTTCAGAAGTATCTCTAAAGTCATTTTTCAACTTGACGACTCTGTATATATCAATACAGGGAGAAAAAAGCAGCCCTTGCTGAGTTTCTTGCCGGTTCTTCTCAGTACAAGGTCTCCCGCCGTAGTTTTGCGAACCGATGCGTAGCTTCTGACCTTCACAAGTGCTTGTAACAGCCTAGACTGAATAAATGACTTTTCATTTCATTTCATTTCATATCTAAGTGAAAACTCCTTATATTTATTTATAATATGTTTAGACTTCGTTTTAACAGCTAGACTAAACCCTTTCTGAGTGTAATTATCAAATGAACTTTTCGATATTCATCTTTGAAGGGGTAATTCTGGGAAAAGTTTGTTTTACTGTTTTGGATTACACTTAATGCCTCGGCTTTGTTTTGTTAGGATCGAAAGAGATGGACTGTTTTTAAAAACATGAGAAAACAATATACGTAGCTTTAATGCCTTAAGTATTTTATCACTACAAAACGTAGGTATTTGATGAATATCTGATAAACGAAACCAAATATATGAAATTGTAGTCGCTTAACGTGCCTTCCGAAGTACGGAGGAGCTCGAGATAGTAAATTTTTGGTTACCCATCCAATGACCGACCACTGCGAAAGTTGCTTAACTTCGACGATCGCAGCTGAACGCGCTAACCACTTGCGCCATCGAGCGACGATTGGCACGAGTAGCTGCTTCTTCATGTGTCTCTAATGCAAGCTGATTAGCCATAAACTGGGCATGCTCTCGCCGTCGAGAAGTTGCTTCATAAGGTATTTGATTGGATCACTGTGTGGCCATAGGCTGTGCGTTTTCTTGACGCGGAAAAGCTGCCTCATCAGTTGTCTCTGATGCACGCTGAGAAGCTATGCGGATAGGATTTTCCAGACGCCGAGCATCAGCTTGCGCAGAAGTTTCTCCAGTTCTGACTTCTGTCTGACGTGTTGCTTGGTCACGTCTGCGCTGTTCAGTATCATAAGTAGATTCTTACTGTCTTGCAATTTTCATAGATGAAGCTCTTTGTGAGCTCTGTGAACGATTTGGTTTACAATTGTAAGTCATAATTAGATACACAAAAAAATTATGACAATATCGTTGTCCTAGAAATATGTATGAAATATTAATCTATCAAAATAGCTTTGACTCGAATGTCAAAAAATATGTACCTACTTAAACAAAATTGATTTGCATCGATTTTCCCATCGAAATAAGATATTTTCCCGCAGTAAAATGTAGCCTATGTCTTCATGTCATCCAGGGTATCAGCTAACTCCACACCAAATTTTATTAAAATCGTTCCAGCCGTTTAGACGTGAAGAAGTAACAAACATACATACTGACATACACACAAAATTTCGCCTTTATAATATTAGTGTGCTTATCTGCTCATTATTAAATACACATACCGGGATGAACATTAATTACTTGGAAATATCAGTTGTTAAATAGTAATAATTTATAAAGCTCTTTGTTGTGGTTTTATGTGGGCACTTGCCCAATAATTCGCTTGAAAATGTCAAAACAGACAAGTTTAATAACAGTATAAGTATTACTAGAAAAAATATCCACGCGGACCAGGCAGCGGACGGGACTCGAACCCGCATCCTTCGCTATCCGGGCGAATGCACTGACCATTATGCTACCACGGCCCTATTCGCCGCGTCGAAATTTTTCCTAGCCTTAAGCTGCAAGGCAGCGCCATCTCTTCGCATTGTAGGTAACCCACATTTTTTTCTAGTAAACTTTTCTTTAGATTTAAACATCTAGCAGTTAAATGCTTAAAAAATAAATTTAAAAAAAGCATAACTATAATTGCTATTTCTTCTTTCAAATGTTTAATACTTGAAAAAGTATTCATTTGACATTGTGGGTTACCTACAATGCGAAGAGATGGCGCTGCCTTGCAGCTTAAGGCTAGGAAAAATTTCGACGCGGCGAATAGGGCCGTGGTAGCATAATGGTCAGTGCATTCGCCCGGATAGCGAAGGATGCGGGTTCGAGTCCCGTCCGCTGCCTGGTCCGCGTGGATATTTTTTCTAGTAAACTTTTCTTTAGATTTAAACAGTATAAGTATTATTAAGTAAAGATATTTGTAATTTGACCTTTATTTCAACGCAATAGATCATGCTATCGATGAATTTGGAACAGCGGGTAGTTAGTTTTTCGAAATCGCTTTAAAAATTGTAAATGTACATAAACTCTTTTGATTTCTTGTCATTATTCAAAACGTGTGTAAATTTATAAAATTGTAATCCTGAGTCTATGGGCAAATCTCCAAATAAGTTAATGTCAAAACTAGCAAACCAGTGAACCAAATGTTCACCAAAACCAGATTTAAAAAAAAAATGTATTTAATTAATTGAGAACTTTGGAGATTTTGTGTGGTTTCGTTTGAAATTCGTGATTTCTCGAAAACCGGAAGTGCTACGTTACTCAAATCCGGTTTGTAGTCTTATCAGACTATTCTTAACTTATAACTTAAATATTCTCTTTATCTATCTCTTACGGTTTGGCCGCTGAAACAGCAGCACAGACAGACAGACGGACGGACTTGTCTAATAGATAAGAGATTATTTCACAGCGAGGCGGCTGAATCAGTCACGTTAAATATGACTTATCAGAAAATTACAAGTTTGTTTACGTGGCTACGTTCATTGAAGCTAAAATCAACCTGATTGTATTGATATGGTTGTAAGAAAATAAGCTTATGGTGGGTCAGGAATCAATTTTGCTGATAGTACATACCTATTATGACGACTGCGTTATATTAGGAAATGAAATTTCACCATGTTTAGAATTAGAAATGCGATCGAAGCAAACAAATGTTATCTTGCAATTCGATAATAATACACAGTTCTCAATTTTCGAATTCTTCTTTCAGGAAATTCATTAAAACTCGTGCAAATGGGAAATCCTGAAAACAAAAAACCGATGTACAGAATCATTTTTAAGGATCCCTACCTCAAAAGAAAATCTTGACCATAAAAATGAGGTATAATACAAATACAAAATACAAAAATCGATTCTCAGACCTACTGATTATGCATATGAAATTCGGAGGAGTATGGTATAGTATTGTGACACGAGAATTCTATGTATGAGATTATTGCCGATCATTCATGTTCGATTTTACCTCGGCGGCTGTGCCGGTTAATGCCGGCCCAATTGTGTGTGTAGCTACCTTCATGAAAGTTGATAACCCAAAAGGGATGAGAATGTATATAAATGAGTTTAAAACACGAATGCCACTTTTGGCGCCAAAGTTAAGCGGCGGTTGTGTTAAGTAAAATAAAAGGGATAAAAAAAAGTATTTTGATATAAGAATCGACTATTACTCCCGGGCCCAAGACACTTCGAGACAATTGTGCCTAAAATAAAATAAAATGTTTTTTCGAAATGAAACTTCTTTTCGGGGGGGGGGGGGGGGGGGTGTAAATGAAAAAATCCTATAAAAAAGATGAAACGGAAATGCGTCACATTGTTACACGACTATTTATATATGTATATAAATATATACGTGTGTGTGTGTGTACAATTAGCACGAAAGTTGGAAAGTAACTCGGCGAAGGCTGAAACGATACGAGCGTCACACGCGACAATATATATACATACTAGCGGCCCGCCCTCCCTTCGCTTCGGTGTAGAGCTGAAGTGTAGACTACAGTTTTTGTTCTCAGGCTTGTATTATACACAATGACATTCATCTATGATTCTTCTTATACTTGCATGCAAAGTCTCAGCCAGATCGGTTTAAAATTGACAAAGTTTCATACAAATTTTCATTCCCTATTTTATCCCCTTGGGGGTAGAATTGATCAAAATCCTTTCTTAGCGGATGCCTACGTCATAACATCTACATGCATGCCAAATTTCAACCCGATCCGTCCAGTGGTTTGGGCTGTGCGTTGATAGATCACTATGTCAGTCAGTCACCTTTGAGTTTTATATATATAGTCAAATCGAGTAAAATTCACAGTCCATGTACTGCTACTGTGCTACTGGTGCTACGCCGGATCGCTACAAGATGCTACGGTGCTACGGTGATGTAACACTTTCGAGTTGTTCGCTAATTTCCCTCTTAATTTTCTGTCGAACAAGTGAATGCTTAGTCTGGCGTCTGAGAATGCTAGCGTTTCAGTATTTCATACGGTTCGACAAAGTAAACTAGGGTGGGAAATGAAAAACATCCGCTCTTGCCCTCCACGCTCGTTCTCTCCGAAATAAACTTACATTTTTTATTAACAATGTTACGCAATGCGTCCGATGTTATAACGCACGCCGAAAGGACACTCGTAAACTAGATGAAGCGTTCTCGCGCCCTTGAGACGGCGCGTCCCAATGAACGTGGCATTCGCAGCCTCCGGGTGGGCTGTCGAGCATCAGTACAACACGCCGGTGGTTGACCATAAGATGAATAATAAGGTAAAGACGCGGGCCCTCCTCGCAGTCGCAGGTGCGGGGGGTGGGTGGCTGGTGGCGGCGTATATCCTCGCGGCAGGCTCGCGGTTCGCCATTCGCGCGGCAGCCGTCGTCGCGTCAACACGCCGCGCCCGTGCCAGGCCCCGAGCGCCCGGTACGCTGACGTTACGTAATCATATTTACTCGACATCTGTTGAGTGCGACACAGCCCAGCCGCGACACGCTTACACCGCTGACCATTTCGCGCGCACGTCATGACTACATCAGCGATCGCCGGCACTGATGCCGTCGCCATGACTACCATCTTGCACTCCGCCGGCGATACTTAAAATCATGAATCCAAGACTATCACATACCGACTGCCAGATTATATCCTGCCAAAATTAGTTTTAAGCCGTAGGAATAAGTAGTTTCGTAACGCTTAGCGCTTCCGGGACGGTGACGCGATTCAACCTATCCTAGGGACTATCGACGTACGACAGCGCGGATTGACTGCCAATTGCTCTTATCACTGCCACTGCCGCTTTAATACGATTAATGCTTAACACTGCCAAGCTGAACCCTCCACTATTGTAAGTTAGGTAACTCGTGTAAAGCGAGTTGTATTTTTTAACGGTGCCGGTCAACAGTCTGTCGTGAAGCTGCCACCCGCCGCGGAATTACCGTCTGACGACGCGTCGCTCATCACCAAGATTCGCGACAACATCAGCTGGTGGGTACTGTGGTGGCGTCAACGCCATCTTCGGATGGGCGCACCGCAGACCCCTAAGAATATTGATGAAGACGATGAGTGCGTGCCGCGGCTGGCCGTAGTCGACGAAGTCCGCGAAGACCGCAAGCTGGAGCGACGACGCGGAGGTAGTGCCCCACGCCGGCGGGGGCTGGAGAACGAGCTTGAAGGCGAGCGCCGGCGGCCTCGGCGAAAGCCTAGGAAAAGGTCAGTAACTAACATCCCACACACACACATGTGACAAACAAAACACGAACGATTTTAATTTTCGAATTCAATTCATGATAAAATACCAACTTTAAAAAATAAAATATTTAGAATACTGGGAAAGTAGATACTAAACTGTTTAATATTGTTGTTAATAAAATTAGTTTGCCAATAATGGGTCTGGTACGTAAGGGGTTCTCTGAACTTACGACCGTATTGGGCAGTGTTCTCCCCTTTTAAATAATTATAGAGCATGATAGACTGTCGTGATTGTTCTGTGTTTGGGCAAATATTTGTGTTGTGTAGTAAATTCCGTATGTAGAAAATGTAAAGAGAAAAACTGTTTAGCGCATGATGAGGCCATCTTTAATTACAGTTATATTATATCCTAATACGTGTAAGCATATGTGTAAGTTTGTTTGTATTAATATAGCTGTGTTGATGGTCCATAAATAAATAAATTCAAACCAGAAATGGTGATCTCCGCGCGCCGCCGGCGAGAATTAATTCCGTAAGCAATTCAGTTCTGCGGGCATTTTGACATTGAGCATTTTTAACGTAGAAAACCAACGAGTACAAAAGCTCACCTTGAAAGTAAGTTGTTTGCGAAACTGTTGCTGCCGCATCGCGCGATCGATCCCGAACCTGTCGCTTTTCCGCACCTAAAGTTTTTTCGAAAGTTTTTTGTTTTTTGCCATAATATTACTCGAATTTATCGCGACCTACCATCTTTGTCTCCTCTCGGCATTGACACGCAAACCTCACTGACCCACTAATGGCTAGCGTTATTCACAGTCACGATTACGGCGAACCGACAAGCTTTATGTCGTCTTGTTTTAAAGTATACGCGCAAAACTTTTGTGTAATCCGAAAGTTCGTTGTTTTAATTAAACACGGTATGTAAGCACTTGGAAAGTTTGACGAAAGTCTCACAGTGAACTTTCTATCGATTTCATTTGAAATTCTTTGACCTCAGTTCTTTTAATTTTATTCGTATCTATTAACGAAATAACACAATTTTCATAGTGTTTAGCAACAAACAGTTTTGTAAGTAACATTAAAAAATACGCAATAGGAATTTCTTTGTCTTTTGTGTAAGTATACAAGTATTTGATCCGCCTGCAATACCAAGGCCAACTTAGCATAAAGACACTTAATGCGATCTTGAACGCCAATGAGGGCTATCGTTTTTTGTCTCACCAGATGGCGCCACTGTTGAGTGAGGTCCTGAAGTGTAACTTTTAAAGTCAGTAAACACGCTCGTGATATCAAAGTTTACATTTTAATACAAAAGAATCGTATCTTAAACATAATCGCCCATGCCACAGTGTTGCGCAGCCCCGTTTTGTTCGGAAAAAAGAAGGACAATATTTTTTCTTAGCTCCGCTTTTAAATAACTGACAATCATTGACACGTAACTCATATTTGCCATAATAAGTCTGATTTATTACCAAATATTCACAACTATTATTTTAATTAGAAAAAAACCGCGTAGTCAACCCGCAAGCTATAACATTTGACATTTCGGAGACCTCACGCAACACAAGCGCCTCTAGCGGTGGTTTCAGACGCGATAGCCCTCATTAATCCCCTGCCCAGTGTTGCTTTGTAAACCGTACTCGCCGACAGGAACACAACAGCACCATAAAGTATTCAAATTGCTGATCAACCTCAAGTATGCTTGTATGGCATGTCACTACATACTTTTCTTTCCAAATAACAGATTCAAAAACGAAAATAGCACTAACCACCGTAACGATGCGCTTCTTTATAGGAAAAGCTGACCAAGTGCGAGTGAAAATGAAAATGGTTTTTTAAAATGAAAATGCTTTTTGAAAATGAAAATGGTTTTTGAAAATGAAAATGGTTTTTGAAAATGAAAATGGTTTTTGAAAATGAAAATGGTTTTTGAAAATGAAAATGGTTTTTGAATATGAAAATGGTTTTTATTTCCCAAAGAGTCAGTTTACAGTATAAGTTGAGACAACCCAGAAAGTAATAATTAATACTTGTGTTGGGATACCTCGCTCTTAGCCTAGTGCAGTTAACAAATTTTGGGCACATAACAACTAATTTCTTAAAGTATCAGGTGTATTTGTATAAGTGTATGAATGTATGTGTGTGTGTGAGATAGAGAGAAAGTGCGTGAATGTGTGTACAGTTGTATATATATTTCATTTCCAGTAGGACCATTATGTTTGTTATTATTATTAGTTTAATTTGTTTTCTCTTTTCCGAGCGGCAAATAAATACTATATATTTGCCGCTCGGAAAAGAGAGCCGGTCTAGTGTACCTCTCTACCTTACACGAGATTACAGTAAAATGGTAGGTAGTGTTACCTTGTGGTGGTAGTGTGTTTTGGTAAGGTTTCAGGGCTCCACGGGGTAGGGGATAGAAAGAAAGAAAGAAGAAAGAAAGAAAGAAGAAAGAAAGAAAAAGGAAAGAAAGAAAGACGAAAGAAAGAAAAAAGAAATAAAGAAAAAAATCATTTATTGGTTACACAGCACAGGTAGCTACATTAAAAACAAAACAGAATAGAAAAAAAATATAACCACAAATAAAACAAGAAAACTAAATTCAGGTGCCGCTGTGCAGGGCCAACAGGTCGCTATCTCAGCTATGCTACTGTGTATATATTACTACTACTGGGTATACTTTCGCAATACCACAGCAGCGTTGATTTTCAGCCAGCGCCTAGTGATGTCCGAAACGCCAAACGAGTAATTTTAAATAAAAGAATAAAAAAAAACCTCATATAATAAATTTTGTTTTATAAATAAAATAAAATAATGATAATACTTTAAATTAAAATACACTACATTTATGGCAGAACTACATTTTCCCGCCGCGCCGTACCGCGACACGGCTGCAACGCACCAGAGAACTACTAATCAGGTTATCTTCATAGGTCAGGGAAGTTAACGGTCGTAGTGATATTTTAGCCTATATACTCTTTGGGTTATGGTGGTCGCATACCATCAGACGGACCATATATCAGACGGACCATATGCTTGATGGTAAGCTATTATAGCGAAAGACGCTTGGGATACCTATGGATGCTATCTAACCGTCGCTTTCCCTGAAGCGTATGAAAGCCTCAAAAAAATATTAGGCCGTGAGTTGATATTAGAGCCTAAATCTTAGTTCACCGAAATTAGAATACACTGCATTCATTTTAGGTGGCACCTATTCCGTTAATAAGGATAAAAAGATTTGCTCCGTTGGGATATCGAATAAGCTTTTAAAAATACCAATCGGTCGACATAAATTTAGCCTCGACACGATACATGTTAACTTCTCAAATTTGAAACAAATTTAAATACACTGCAATAATTTTAGGTGGCACCTATTATTACCTTAATAAGTATGAAAAGAATTGCTCCGTTGGGATATCGAATAAACTTTTAAAAATACCAATCGGTCGACATAAATTAAGACACGACACGATACATGTTAACTTCTCAAATTTGAAACAAAGTTGAATACACTGCAATAATTTTAGGTGGCACCTATTCCCTTAATAAGGCTGAAAAGATTTGCTCCGTTAGGATATCGAATAAGCTTTTAAAAATACCAATCGGTCGACATAAATTTAGCCTCGACACGATACATGTTAACTTCTCAAATTTGAAACAAAGTTGAAATACACTGCAATAATTTTAGGTAGCACCTATTCCCTTAATAAGGATGAAAAGAATTGCTCCGTTGGGATATCGAATAAGCTTCAGAAATACCAATCGGTCGACAAACATTTAGCCTCGACACGATACATGTAAACAAAGTTTTTCGTAAAATAATATCTCTGCTGGAGTTCTGAGTTTGAACGACAACTTTGAAGTTTTAAAATAAGCTGTATTATTATGCTGAATTTAGAATGAAGATGCAATGAAGATGTATTTACGATATTTTTTTTAATTCTTCTGTAATGGCGCCGCTTTGTTTCAGTGTAGACATAAGTTTTTTAGTCGAGCCTCTATGATTACGTTAAATCTTTCGTGAAAACTCGACATTTAATGCAATTATACTATAAATTATTAAAAATTTTGTGAAAATATTATTTGCTTGTTACTAAATTTGATGGTGATCATCTCCACTCCATTAGAAAGAATGAATTTTAAAGCGCATTTCCATTAACTCGAAACTAAGATTTTTTTTCTACAGACAATAAATAATATCAGTGTTTTCCAAAAATCTACCCCTAAGAGGGTAAAAAGGGGATGAAAGTTTATATGAAAAATCATATTTTTTAAGTAAGTCGACTCAAGAGTTAGAGCGACAAACAAAAGGATTTCGTACTCTTAAGAGACTACCGAGATATTGCAGCGCGTCGGGCATGTTTTTCGATGCTCGTATATCGGACTTTTATGCTGTTATGAGAAAGCGTATAGCCTCTTTTTGGTCAAGAATATGTGTTTCTGATAACAGTATAATTAAAACCATATGCAAAGGACTAAATAATCCTATATTTAAATACTGGATATCAGTGCACCAGAGCGAAAACAGCAAATGACGTAGGTAATCTTTAACTACCTGTTTTAATTGTTTTATTTTTCTTTTATGATTTTATTTATTTTTACTTTATATATATATATATACACACATCAAAAGTGTCTAGGGATCAAGCATTTTTATGCGGATTTCTTGAGATTGAGATGTGGCTTTGTAATAAATTTATGATTTTATAAATTTATATGGATCCTTTTTGGTGCATTTCATAATTTGAATCAGGAACTGTGAATCAAATTCGAGTAAAAGATGAAAATCAGCTGTCAATATTTTCCCTATAAAAACATACAACGCATTGAAGACATTATTAGTGCTACTGTTTCCCTACTACTGATTAAAACCAACGTTATTATGGAGCGGCGACGTCATTTAAGCAGGGAAGAAATGCTCAGAGCCGTGGGAATGATAGAAGCTGATTCCCGGCAACGTACTGTGGCTTTAGCTCTGAATACAAGTCAGAGTGTTATCAGTCGACTTTGGACACGATACCGAAGCACTGGTACCGTGGCTGAGCGCCATGGAGGACGGTATCGCTGCACCACACGGAGACAAGACCGATACATTCAAATCTTAACTCGAAGAGCTCCAACAATAACCGCCATGATGTTAGCCGTGAGGCTTCATCACTCTTCAGGGAACTTAATTAGCGACCAAACAGTCAGAAACCGCTTGCATGAAGTGAACCTTCATTCCCGAAGACCGCTACGGGTACCACCTATAGCAATGCACAATCGTAGGATTCGATATCAATGGGCTCTTGAACACAGAAATTGGGCAGAAGAACAATGGCGTTTCGTGTGCTTTTCTGATGAGTCTCGTTTTGGTATGAGACCGGATACAAGACGTATACGACACTGGAGAACCCCTGGACGCCAACAGCGATTAAAATCCTGCCAGGAAGTCCATCCTTATAGTGGTGGAACCATCATGGTATGGGCGGGTATTTGGATCGGCGGAAGAACTGAGTTGATTTGGATCAGAGGCAACCTCAACGCTCAAATTTATGCTGAGACGATTGTATCAGACGTCATCGTTCCTCTACAAGTGCAAATCGGTCCCTTATTTCAGTTAATGCATGATAATGCACGACCGCACACCGCAAGAGTTGTAAGACAGACTCTCGCCGCAGCTAATATCAATGTCCTGCCCTGGCCTGCTCAGTCGCCAGACTTGAACCCGATTGAGCATGCATGGGATATGCTACAGCGAAGAGCTCTGCCGAATATGGAGGGTATCCAGTCGCAAGAAGACCTTTTTTTGTTGTTGCAACGAACATGGGCGGCCATTCCACAGCGTGATTTGGATGAACTCATTTTGAGTATGCCAAACCGATGTTCTTGTGTTGTTAGTGTTCGCGGTAGAAATACGGATTATTAATTGTTTAAGTTACCCAATAAAATTTTAGAGAAAACTGTTATTTCAGTCTTTTTTTCGAACTTTTGTGTTAGTGGTTCAAATGTCAAAAATCCCTTTATTAGGAAAATGGCAAATTTCTTTATTAATGCAAAGGTGACTTGGTTTATCGTTACTGTGACAAACGAAAACACTTTATTTGATGAATCCTTAAAGAAAATTTTAATTAATATCAATCAGGAGAAAAGTTATTGCAAAAATATATGTTGATCCCTAGACACTTTTGATGTGTGTATATATATATTCTATTGTAATTTGAATGCGACATTTTTATTGGGTTTTATATGCCTTTAATAAACAATTATTATTATTATAAAACATTAGTTAAGCTACCCGGTCACATAGACATATTTATCACCAATGGTGGATTAAGAAGATGCCTTTTCTAAGCAGTTTGATGGCGCTGTGTTTAGCGCGACAGGTCTCTGATTATGAAACTAAGCAAGTTAAGCAGTAAGCGGTCATTGGATGGGTGCTCAATTTCTTTTTTCATTCTTTCTTATAAATCTTCTAATTGTAGTTGCAATGACTCGACCGCAATTCCTCAGCTTCACGAACTAACTTTGTAAGATAGTACCTACCGAATTCTCGCCCGCACCTGGAGGCCTACTCTATTTCAACGAAAAACGAAATTTCGATCGAAATTTCGCACGTTCCTTACTCTGTTTCTATTTCTTTTCGAAAATTCGTTCGCCCGAAAATAGTTTGACATTTAAATTCTCTAAGCCTACTCTAATTCACAAAACTTTTGAACTAAAAGTTGAATTTGACAGATAATTGTTCGAAATTTTAACCTCTAATTGACGAAATGAAAACTGTTACCTTTTCATTTTCGTTTTGAGATTTTTGTTTTAATTAAGCCTAAAATGCTTGCAAGACTATTTTTAATCAAGGCTGCTTAGCTGGAGAAACATTTTTGGCATGTAAAATTAACAAATAAACCATATATTCTGTAATTCTAATACTTCAAAGTATTAAACGATAAATTTATGTTGGCATAAAATAGATTGTATCAACTCTACAAATTAGTCGGCTAACACTGTCAAAGAAGGTTCTTTCAATGTAATCAAAAATGTTGTCAATAAAATAATATTGTTTTGAAGTAAAAAACATTATCTAAATAGTGTAGACAAAAAGAACTCACAAACATAACTCATTCCATTCGTTCACGATAATTGTCAGAGATTCAGAACTTTATGTGCGTGTTCGAAGATGAAATAGAGTAGAGTCACTGGCAAAATTTCGTTTAAAATTCGTTCGGTGCCGAAATTTCGTTTCGGAGAAAGAGAGTAGAGCTCCTGTCCCGTTTTTTATACGGTTCCCCTCTGTTATTTTATGTGCTTACAGCGAATAACAATGACAAAGAACATAGCCGTCGTCGGAGTCCAGACGGTTTGGTGGAAAGCTGTAATCGTACCATTAATCTGGGGAATAGTTGCTACCATCTTTTATCAGTAGAAGTAGTCGTACAACATTGTGCGTCCTTGAGACAGCCGCGTAACACTGGGTCAAGGCCGGCAGTGTGAGCACATGAGTAAAGAGCAGAAGGGAAATTTCGTACAATTGCGCCTGTGTGAGTGAGCACTGCCGCCTGTCGGGTGCGCAGAGAAATGTTTCTATTGATAGGCCACCAGTAGCGCTATTTAAGAAAGAAAGAAAGAAAGATTATTAACCACTTAGTGGTTAATAATCCACCATCATTAGACATCTGTTCGAAAGGTACTTTGAACGATCCACGGAGCTCCATAAGATGATCGCGTTGTCAAAAACAATGTTGGCACGCTCGTCGCTTCTGATCACTGTTTTCATATTTATAATATTTATCCACATGTTTCTAGTTTCTATATAGACACAACGTGTTTTAGTTACTTACAAGTGCTAATTACATATGGACTAATAACTTAAATTCAGTAGTGATTTTAATTGAATATTTTGAATATTTATTTAATTTTTCAAATTAAAACTGAACTTAATTGACTGTGTTAACTATCCTTTTCCAGTCCTTTTATTATTTTATTGTAATTATTAATTATTTGCATGCAATTAAAAAATATTTTTAATGATGCTAAAGAAGTATAACTTCTCACGCGCGTACATAAGTTACACGCATCCATTTTTTTTGTTATATTGTATATTTTTTGTGTAATAATAATAATAATTTATTTTCCTTTACAATAGCCTTCTTAATAATATATCGATTGGAGTCTCCATTTAAGCAAATATTGCCTGTGTTTGGAGGCTCCGCTCTTCCTTAACTAATAATGTGATTTACAAACTCCAGTATGGTTACAGTAAATGAAAAAATGAACATGCAAAAAACAAAAAGAAAGAATGAACGAAAATAAAATAAAATGAAACAAAACAATAAACAGACGATCTACGCTGAAAATAATTTTAAATCCCATTAAAAGGACTTAAAGCTAAGCAAAAGTATTTGCAATTAAGAAAGGTAACGCAGATGTTGTGTGCCATGTGTGCGTGTGTGTTTGTGTCTTTATGTGTGTATGTGTGTGTGTAATCACACCAATTTTATACATTATTTTATGTCAGCCTTAAAAAAATAGATTATACAAAACAAATACAATAACAGAAAAAAGACCAACTAGGTCCCTGCCTCAGCATAGTGCCCCAGCGACGCCAGGGCCGCTGCGTCGCTGATATTCTGGCGGGGCCTAAGTTTGACGAGGCTTGGCTATTTGTGATTCGCTTGCCAGATACTGATTTACCGTATTTGAATCATTCGTCTCCAGGGCTATTTTTAATTCGAAATATGCCATTTTTATCGTTTCACGCAAGAAAAATTTAATCCAGTAATTACCACAATGAAAATGGAACGTAAAACTATAATATAATTAATTATCTTTTGCCTTTTTTTGTTAGAAATGTTCAAATCGTCACAACGAACCGTCATCTTGTATGTATTTCAAAAAAGCATGAAGGACAATGGGCAAAACGCACCCAGCTCCGCCAACAATATAATTAGTATGAATCGATAGATCTATGAAAAACTAGCATTTTTATTATGAAACCGAAAATAAATATCCTGGGAGTCAAAAGATATGACACCGTAAAAAATATCTTGGTCATTTGCCTCCACAATTCGCAACAGAATGGTGATTCTTTTTTTCATTGAATTTTCTGTATCGGATGAAAATAAATAGAAATCAAGTGTCTGATCCAAAGGGAGCGATTCAAAAATTGAGCTCCAGTGCTCAGGCACTACGCTCTGCATTAAGTATTGCCTCTGTACGTTCATTACTCATGTAGTATGGGCATAAACGGAACTTCGATTCGCTGTTAACGCCAGCTAGCGACTTGATTACGAGAAATTAGGTAAGCTTTTTTGACCACCAATGAATTCTGATTTATTTTTATGAAAGCGTTTTCAGAAATTAATTATTTCTGATATTTTCTCGCTCGCTAAACTTGTTAAGACACATTTTTGGGATGTAAAGTGTGTAAGTAAGTTTATTTTTAAAGTGAGGTAAAGACGAAAACTATTTTTTATGACTGTGTGTAAGATCGTTTCATATAAGTAAAAGAATTGAAGTTATAACTAATAGTTTATCAATATTGTATCTCTTAAATAATATAAAACTAGTTTTAACGTGCATTAACGCACGAACTTTATTTATTTATTGACGTTTCGCAGTCTTTCAGGTTTGCATCGTCAGAATAATGTTTTTTTTTTTATTTACTTTGTCGAGCTACCTTCGAGAGACTTTTATTGAGCGTTCGGATATTTCCTTGGAAGATTTTTAAAACTTTATTGTCTATGTATGAACTTATTAGTTAATTTAGTTAATAAAGTACTTTATTTAAAATTCTTTTTTGTAATTTTGAGTTTATTTATTTGATCCTAACCTAACTACCATCGGTTCAAAAATTGGGAGACCTTTCTGAGAAGAACCGGCGAAACAAACTCAGAGAGGCTTTCTATCTTTTCTTTCGAACCTAAAAAACAAATATCTTAAATAAAAATTAAGAAAATAAAAAACAAAAAAAAAATACCAATAAATAAAAAAAAATATCCACCAGTCAAATTTAAGCTTTTTAAATTCAAATCGCTAATATTTATATTTTTTTAAAGAAGATAATTTCACGCTTTTTATGTCTGCAACCCTAATTTTTTTACATCCGCTGTCAATGGCAAACTGATGGCCTTTCGATGCACTATACTGAATTACACGCAATTTGTAAATTAAAATGCTACGTTTATTTTTGTTATTGGAGATTTAAATGACATTTGATGGGATACGTCCGATAAAATTTTGTTAGGCTTTTGCTACACATACAATGCAGTCTATGTGAGATGCATGTCAGATTGCGTGGATTTTTTTGTAGTGAAATTTTCTTTAGATTTATTTATTTATATCACATTGCTCATGTACATTTTTTATTATAAGGTCTTACATACTTAATAGAGAGTGGTACATGACCCCGTTGGGGTGTTGCAACAAACTTAAGCTTAACATAAAATACATTAATTTCACTTAATTGTTGATCATATTAAATCACATCAGGTCCAACCAAATTTAAACAAAATCAATCCATTTAAAAAATTAATCAAGTAAATTTATATCATATCATGTCATCATAATCATATCATATCATATAATAGTCAAATCAAAATCATATCGTATCAAGTTAAATCAAATCAAATAAACAGGTTAAGCATAATTAAGTTAAATTAAATTAAATTTATTTTTCATTCATAAATTCATCAACAGAATAATATGCTTTTTTTATAAGATGCTGCTTCAATTTATTCTTAAATATGTTTATGTTAGATTCTGTTTTAATAATAACGGGAATTTTATTATATATCAATATGGATCGGTATAATGGTCCATTTTTATACATCTCCAGTTTAGGTTCGGGAGGAATCAGATTAAATTGGCGGCAAGGATTATTATTTCTGCTAATATGATATTGTGCACAATGTCACGATTAGCACTGACCAATACCGCCGCGTTATAAATAGATATATGGATTGTTTTGATTATTATTTAAAATCAAATTTATTCCTCTTATCTTTTTCCACGACACTGTATTTTTTTGGGATTTACTAGCATCACCCGACACCTTTGCCTTTTCATTTTCTATTGTCATTGGAATATTTAATAATTTTTCTATTTAAATAAACTTTATTACTAAAAATACACAAGAATGTTACAAAAGGCGGACTTAACGCTAATAGCATTCTCTCCCTACTTTCAGGATTTTATTTCGTTATATAGGTAATAATGAAACATGCAAGTTGCACCTTTATTTGTTATAATGAAGCGCAATAAAAACACACAAAAAAATCCAAGTAAGTAACGCCGCACACGGTCCACCAACCCCAAAACGCCGCCACTGGTATATTTCCTGTAGTTTTCATACATTTTATATGGACTCGCCACACACGGTACGCCGGTGGCCGCCACATGCTACAAACGTCGTTGCTCGCTTCTTGTGGCCCGCACCGGCCTCTTAATGCTTCGATACAAAACGCCGCCACACGTCACTCGCGCGATTCCCCACCCCTCTCTCCCTTCCCTTAGTCGGCCGCTGTCGCGCGCTTCAGCCACTTTAGAAGCCGCTTCTAGCTTCTCGTGGCGGCGTTTGTGGCTGTGGCGTGTGGCCCGTGTGTGGCGATACTTACACTTTTGATTTATTGTTACAGTTAATAACTGCGCTCGTAAACAGCACAGCATTAAGCATCGTTAAAGCTAATAAGTGTGAGCATGAGTACGGGAAATTAATAAAACGTTTCCTTCCTCGACCCAATGAGCTTCTACACGACTTCACGTCAAAGTAATCCCGATTATAATATTGTGTAACCAAAAGTGACGTTAAAGGACATTGGGCAAAAATGTATGAACGCTGCACCCACGTCCGCCACGGCTTAAACTACATTTGTTTGAAAGGTATTATAGTCAAGAACATCTGTGCCAAAGCGCATCAAATTCCATCCCGGGGGTCTTTAGTTATTTAAAGTTAAATATGTACAAGTACTATAACGAACGAACATTAATGAAACAAGGGAATTAATTTAGTTAGTTAGTTCGACCCTACAAAGGGTGCTCAGGAATCATGTTAGTACTTCACAAGGTGCAAGGGTAGAGTAAATCCAAAAATCTACGCAGGGGTTAATTTTAAACATTCTGTTGGTTATAGTAAATTGTCTTCTATGTAAAATGGAACGACCACATATTACACAAACTTGTCCACGCTTCGGAGAACACATGATTCCAGTTCATCCATACTAATTGACAAAACCGATAATCGTGTTCCAATATCCAAAGCGTGTTAGATAAAAATCAATCAAGTAGCAGGGAGCGCCCAATCACAACGAAGTAAGACGAGTCTACTATTTGCAACTGCAAGTCCTTCAGCATCCATAAACCGTTTTGAAATGTCTCAGTAAGAGCAAGCGCAGGATGGTCGGCAGGCTTTATCGTATATCTGGTTGTATAGTATGATATGGCATATTATTATGATTAAAATGAAGGTACTATAAAATGAATTTATTCAGCTACTTAAATATGCCCTGTGTCATATCTATTGACTACCAAGAAGAAGTAGGGGGGCCGCGGCCCGATTGATGTTGGTCGGGCATCGTATATATGGAGTGTTTAGCTCCGAATTTCTCTTGCGCGATGTAGGCTTCCATACGTTGTGAACGCAGCGCCTGTAGCGCCATCTCTTAAGGAGGCGAGTGACTATTTACTCTATGTTCATTATATGAGGGGCATGTAGATGTCGCCGCGACATAACTATTACTATACAGCACGGCGCATTGGTATTTTTTTAAGATATGAACTGTTAAAGCATTCCCTAAACGCATAATGGAATACCATTACGAGTTTAGGCTACCGATTTCGTTATACGTATAAGTGTACCTACAAATAGCATAGTTTCGTGACGTCTTGTATCTTTTATTATGTTAAGTAGTAATATGACGAACAAGCGTAAGGGAATATTGAATAGAGTTGGGTACGGTATAGTTAATTTTCTTCTCGAATTAGAACTGTTGCAAAAAAATAAAAAAATGGGTGCGTGTACTTATGTAGGCGCGTGAGAAGTTATCCTTCTTTGGCATCGTTTAAAATTAGTTTTTAATTGCATGCAAATAATTAATAATTACAATAAAATAATAAAAGGACTGGAAAAGGATAGTTAACACAGTCAATTAAGTTCAGTTTTAATTTGAAAAATTAAATAAATATTCAAAATATTCAATTAAAATCACTACTGAATTTAAGTCATTAGTCCATATGTAATTAGCACTTGTAAGTAACTAAAACACGTTGTGTCTATATAGAAACTAGAAACATGTGGATAAATATTATAAATATGAAAACAGTGATCAGAGGCGACGAGCGTGCCAACATTGTTTTTGACAACGCGATCATCTTATGGAGCTCCGTGGATCGTTCAAAGTACCTTTCGAACAGATGTCTAATAATGGTGGATTATTAACCGCTAAGTGGTTAATAATCCACCATTATTAGACACTAACATTCATAACGCGCCTGCGGCCAACTTCATGGTGTTACTATTGTGTTACAGTGATGCGCGCGCATCTCGAAATTTCACTCACATGATTTTTTCATAACGCGCCCGCGGCTAACTTCATGCTGTTACTTTTGGGTTACAGTGATGCGCGCGCATCTAAAAATTTCACTCTCATCATTTTTTCATAACGCGCCTAAAGAAGTATTACTTCAAAAATAAAAAAACGACGAGTTGCACTCCGGTAGTGCCGGCAGAAGTGAAAACTTGAATATTAACGTTGTGAATTTTTGATATTTTGGAATGGTTAGGGAATAGTTTTGCACGAATATCTTTAATTATCAGCATAAAAGTACTATTATTTATGTGGTAGAATACAATATTTATTTATTGCGCTATCATACATAAACATGACAATTTATATTACATTAAAAAGTTTTATCTCTCAGAATTTCTCATTTAAGCGCACCTAGCGACATCTATTATAAAAAAATGCATTTTCTTCGCAATAAACATGACATATTTATTGGTGTTAACGAGGGTTAAATGAAACATGTAGCAAAAACGGACAAAAGTATCAAAAATATGTAACTTTAATCTAACTTAAACTTAATCTTAGTGAATAAATAAAATCTAAATGTGTGCTGGGACACATCTTAATCATCATTAGCCTATTCATGTGCCCACTGCTGGAGCACAGGCCTTCCCTGTGGTTGAAATGGGGAGATTGGGCCCTAACTCACCACGCGGGCCCAGTGCGGATTGGTGCTTGCTAACGACTGCAGATGCAGCCGGGACCAACGGCTTAGCGTGCCTTCCGAAGCACAAAGGAACTCGAGACAGAAGATTTTTGGTCACCCATCCAATGACCGACCACTGCGAAAGTTGCTTAACTTCAACCATCGCAGCCGCGCTATCCACCCGCGCCATCGAGCTGGGACACATAGTAGAAGTGAAATTTCAGCGGACATTACAATACAATTCAATACAATAGAAAACTCTTTATTTTTACACCACATAAAACATAAAACATGAAGTACATAATTAAAGAATACAGTGTAATAATGGGCGGTCTTATCGCTAAGAGCGATCTTTTCCAGACAACCTTAGGATGGAGAGGACAGGAAAGAAGCTGGAGAGACGGCGGTGTAATTGACTACAAAACAATATAAAATCTTTCTAACAAATATAATCGAAATAAGTATATAAAACAATACATATAATTATATATCTACAAGAATACATATATAGTCATTTAAATAAATATATATATATACATACATTAATATAAATATATACACATTACATTTGTTCGCGGCTGCCGTCTCTTACTGCGCGATATATCGCCAACGTCGACTACGCCTCCGTAACGCTTTTTGAAGTAAAACTTCTTTACGCACGTGTGATTTGGGGGGTAAGCTGGCGAATGCGTTACGCGTTACGAAAAGTGTGTTCGGGCAAGGCGAACTAGAGTTGAATGGGGGATAAAAGCAAGAGAAAGAAGTGCGCGCGCACATTTTCTTCCTCTCTCTCTCTTATAGCTAGTAAGTGAAATATGTATATGTACATACATGTATATATTGAACACACACATTTACATACAGATGGAGCTAATGAAGTTTCACTTCAGTCGTGTGGTCATAAGCACACTCGATTTTTTCGTTCAAAATTCAAAAAAATCAATAATTCAAAAAATTCAATATCGTTTATTCAGTATAAGCTGTTAAAAGCACTTGTGAATGTCGAAAAGCTACGCCATCGGTTCGCAAATCTACGGCGGGAGACCTTGTACTGAGAAGAACCGGCAAGAAACTCAGCAAGGGCTGTTTTTTTTCTCCCTGTATTATATACAGAGTCGTCAAATTGAAAAATGACTTCAATATGAGGTAACTCATAAAGTCATTTTCCATTACAAATGCATCGAAATCGTGACAGCCGAATCCTAATATGGATGTGCCATATAGAAGTTTTACTTCAAAATTATTCCATTTGGGAGTTTCCGTTGCGTGTGATGCGTGAACGATAAAAATTATAAACGACAAATATTGCCGCTTCCTATATACTAAATATAACATTGGTTGTAACTATATATCTATACCCTAAATAATGTAATGGAAAGTGACTTCAGAAGTATGTCTGAAGTCATTTTTCAACTTGACGACTTTGTATATATCAGAATACAGGGAGAAAAAAGCAGCCCTTGCTGAGTTTCTTGCCGGTTCTTCTCAGTACAAGGTCTCCCGCCGTAGTTTTGCGAACCGATGGCGTAGCTTCTTGACTTTCACAAGTGCTTGTAACAGCCTAGACTGAATAAATGACTTTTCATTTCATTTCATATTATGTATGACGAACTTGTTCCCCTTTAAAAGTTCTGTAAAAAAGTCTGCGACAGCATATCTCTATCTTTTGTCGACGCCTTCGTGGCCGAGTGGTTTGTACGCCGAGTTTCAAGGAGTAGCCTACTTGAGAGGGCCCGAGTTCGAAACCCGGTGGGGGCAGATGTTGGTATAATGAATTGTCCAGTCTAGTCATGGATGTTTAATTATGTATTTCTAATCAAATAAACTAGATATGTATCAGTATATGTATTCTGTCCGTTACCCTCGTATCCCATAAGAAAAGCCTACAGTGCTTACTTTGGGGCTAAGCTAATGGAGGTGATGACGGGGTACAGTAACCGAAATTCTATTTAGTCCGTCAGTTAGATGATCAAAAAATAATGGACACATATTTTTTGTTTGGGCAATCAACCAAAAAATGACAAAGTTATAGCGCGTCAAAGTTTGGGAGTAGGGGCTCGTGACGTCACTTTTGAGTGAATTTTCACTTATAAGTGTACTCAAACGTGACGTCATGCGACTTTTCTAATCAATATATCTCTGCAATGTTTATGTTATGTGAAAAAAGAAAAAATACGTGACCAATACTTTTTGGTAATCTACCTGATAAACGAAGAATAAAAATAGTCATCATCCCTATTGGTGTGAGTGTTGGAAATATTTATTCTAAGAGTGACCCAGTATAACCTTTTCCCTCAAATTAATGCGGGTGAAACTGCATTGCACTTCTAGTAAATTATCGTATCGTGGGATTCAAGCTCGCTGGCAAGATAGGACGGATGGACAGACGGACGGACGAAAGGCGGGCGCTTATATTAGGCTTAATATAGGTTCCCTCGATTACCTACGGAACTCTAAGAAAAGCAGGTCAATATTGAGGCATCTTTCGACACATCGAGAATAGCATCATTTGGAAACTGGGACAGAGTTCTCATTAGCAGAGTGATTTTATGTCGACCTAATAGTTGTATGCATCACTGGTTGAACCTTATTTTAGAGCTGCCTATAATACCTTAACAGCTTCCAAAATTAAGAAACTATGATATGTACGGACCACACATCTGAAGTAACACTTCTTTTCTTAAATAACCTAACATTAGGCGGTGTATAAGGCATAGGAGAATGGCGTTTGTAGCGTTTCAGCCTTCGAGTTACCCTCCAACTGTCATGCTCGCCGAGCTGCGCACCCCCCCCTCCCTTCCCTACACACACACACATATACGGGGTTCATCATCATCATCATCATCAGCCTATTAATGTCCCCACTGCTGGGGCACAGGCGTTCCCTATTGATGGAATAAGGAATTTGGGCCATGACCCACCACGCGTGCCCAGTGCGGATTGGCGGGTGCTAACGACTGTAGATGCAGCCGGGACCAACGGCTTAACGTGCCTTCCGAAGCACGGAGGAGCTCGAGATAGTAAATTTTTGGTCACCCATCCAATGACCGACCACTGCGAAAGTTGCTTAATTTCAACGATCGCAGCCGAACGCGCTAACCACTTGCGCCATCGAGCTCCTCAGACGGTGTTGTAAGTGGAAAAATCCTATAGAAAAGATGAGACAATGCGTCACGAGCTTCACATAACTATATATATATATATATATATATATATATATATATATATATATATATATATATATATATGTATGTATGTACATATACATCTTTCATTTACTAGCTATAAAAGAAAGAGAGAAAGAAAAAGAGCTCGATAGCGCAAGTGGTTAGCGCGTTCGACTGCGATCGTAAAGTTAAGCATCTTTCGTCATTGGATGGGTGAAAAAAAAAATTTTTTTCTGGAGTTTTTCCTTGCTTTGAAAGGTACGTTAAGTACGTTGGTCCCGGCTACATCTGCAGTCGTTAACACCCACCTATCCGCACTGGGTCCGCGTGGTGAGTCATGTCGTGGCCCAATCTCATATAGATTAAAGTAGGTGGATTTTTTAAAAAATAACCCAGACCGATTGAAAATCCCGTCTGTTTTCATTATTTAATACAAAAACATCATCATTAAGAAGTAAAATTAATTTTAAAAAGTTCCCATATCATACCGCGCGCCTTCTACAACAATACCCATTTACAGTATTAATGAAAAAAATCACAGATCTCGTGCTCAACACGACTTGACAGGGCATTGAAAATGAATCTATCTAAATAAAACTAGTTTTTACGGGTTAATGCACGAAACTTTATTTATTTATTGACGTTTCGTAGCCTTTACAGGCTTCGTCGTCAGAATAAAACTTTTATTTAATTTGTCGAGCTACCTTCGAAAGACTTTTGTATACCACCAGCTTGGGAACGTATTATACAGGAGATAAAATCCCAACCCCGAGAACACACTGCAAGACCATCAGATACTATTAGTTCTTTTTGTTGGCATAATTTAACATAAGAAGGAGATAGAAAGCCTCTCTTGAGTTGGTTTCGCCGGTTCTTCTCAGGAAGGTCTCCCAATTTTGGAACCGGTGGTAGTTTACGGTAGTTAGGGTCAAATAAATAAACTCAAAATTACAAACAAGAATTTTAAATAAAATACTTTATTAAGTAAATTAAATAATAAATTCATACATAGACAATAAAACTTAAAAATCGAACAATGAAATTAACCAAACGCTCAAAAAATAAAAGTCTTTCGAAGGTAGCTCGACAAATTAAATAAAAGTTTTATTCTGACAACGAAGCCTGTAAAGGCTACGAAACGTCAATAAATAAATAAAGTTTCGTGCATTAACCCGTAAAAACTAGTTTTATTTAATGAGTGATGTGCGTGAAAACCTAAGAAACAAATATGAATCTATCTATTAATATATTATTAAAAAAAAAATTGTTTTTCGAAACAAATAACAATTAAAAGCAACTTTTCCAATTTTTTTAGCATCATCTCAAAGCTCTTCGAATTCCCCGTCTTTTGAGCACTCATACGTCCTCGTGGCCCTAAACCTCGGGGTATCACGGGCGAGCCGCACTTTCAGCGAAAATGGGGGCCTACTGAAGCGAACGAAAAATCCTTCAATAGGGATGATGACTAATTTTTGAAGTTATACTTCTTTAGGCGCGTTATGAAAAAATGATGAGAGTGAAATTTTTAGATGCGCGCGCATCACTGTAACCCAAAAGTAACAGCATGAAGTTGGCCGCGGGCGCGTTATGAAAAAATCATGTGAGTGAAATTTCGAGATGCGCGCGCATCACTGTAACACAATAGTAAAACACCATGAAGTTGGCCGCGGACGCGTTATTTGTGTGATAAAAGATATTTAAACAAGGCAGACTTGAAATTTCATATAGAAAGAATTCATTTACATATAAAACCTAATAAGGTAAAATAAATTTTACTTTACCGACCGCTTCGCGCGTTAGCTTTGGTTTTTTTAGTATCCCACAAGAACCTTACATTTTTCTGGGGTAATATAAAGTATCCTGCCGCCCTTAGGTCATAAACTATATGTATACCAAATCTTATCCAAATCTGTTCAGTACCTAGTTTTTGCGTGATTAAGTAACAAAGATACTTGTTTTCGCATTTATAATATTAGATGGATTTATAAAATAAGAACAAAGCTGTCTGAGTTTTTAATTAATACAAGGTAAAGTTGCGTAGGGTCAGAGCCTGATAATTTCTTACTTTATAGGCTATGACTAAAGTGGTTTTATATTGTTTTACAGCTTAAGACAAACAAGGGAAAGAAGAAGAAGAAACAATACCTTGGTCTTGGATCAAGTATAGCGCAATCATAGGTGCCTCAATAATAGCTATAAACTAAAGTCAAGGCTGTATGGATGAAGTTTTCCAAGCTTTCCACATTTTAACAAAAATAGAAAATTAATAAAAACAGCGAACATTAATAATAATAAATAGCGTTATGAATGTTAGTGTATAATAATGGTGGATTATTAACCACTTAGTGGTTAATAATCCACCATTATTAGACATCTGTTCGAAAGGTACTTTGAACGATCCACGGAGCTCCATAAGATGATCGCGTTGTCAAAAACAATGTTGGCACGCTCGTCGCCTCTGATCACTGTTTTCATATTTATAATATTTATCCACATGTTTTTAGTTTCTATATAGACACAACGTGTTTTAGTTACTTACAAGTGCTAATTACATATGGACTAATAACTTAAATTTTTCAATTTTAAAAGAAAATCTTGCAAGTTTACGATACATTACATTAATAAATCGGTTGGAAAAGAATCACTCATATACGTGTGTTATTGACCATTCGCCTAGTTGATCCTTTGTAGCGTGGTAATGGCTTATGACAGGGTTGGATTCATTCATCGGCTCTGCAGTTGATTATTGTTAGTAAAGGCCTACGCAGACCGGGACGGCATGGCAAGGGATTTAAATTTTTACTAATGGAAATTCAACCGTACTGTTACAGAAATACGACATAAATTGCTATGCTTTAAAATGATGCCGCGGCATTGAAAGGGATTTTATCGCACGACATTAAAAGACGTGCCAAAGGCTCCCGTGGCGGGATGCCATGGCATACTGCGGTAGGCAACGGCATGCCACGGACTCCGGCGCTCGTAGTGATATACTACGGGGTGCGGCGGCGGGGGTAGAGAAGCGGGGAATTCACCCTTATATTCACTTTCTTTCCATAGATTATCAACCCAAAATCTTCTTCTATCCCTATTATTAGCCTATGCACCTACTTCTTCATCTGCAATAATCGATATCAACACCAAATCTCAATCTACCATTTTAAAACTGAGGCACACCAACACTCGACCAAACGCAACTGGAGACTAAAAGTGTATCGAGCAGTAGTGGCATGCCGTGGCATAGTGCTGGAATGCCGCGGTATCTAAGCGGCCAGTGTGCGCTGACTCACGGCCAAATCCCTTGCCATGCCGTCCCGGTCTGCGTAAGCCTTTATGTTCTGAATATGGGGCAATTAGTTAATGAACTCGCTATGATAGATATTGTGGCGGCGACATCTTTATACATATTACAACGGATGTAAGAAATCATTACTCACCATCCTCAAGAGATGGCGTTACCTGCACTGCGATCAATATTAGTATGGAAGCCTACATCGCGCAAATGAAATTCGGAAGCTAACTCTTCATATATACGATGCCCGACCAACATCAGTTGGGCCGCGGCCCCCGAGCTACCATCACCCAGCTCGGAGGAAGATCTTCCCCTTTGGCCTTCCTACAAGATAAAGGCAAAAGATGTGATATTCATTTATTTATCATTGGAGCCTACATTTTAATCCCAGTTTAATGTAAAATGTTGTCGCTCTGTTGAATTTTTCCTATTTTCTTTGTTATGTAAGCACGTGACGCCCATAATCATGTAGTCCTTTAATTGTATATATATGTAAATATATATATATATATGTATATATATATATATGAATCGTTCAATAGGGATGATGACTAATTTTTTTTTTCAGGTACTTTATTAAAAAGTTTTGGACACGTATTTTTTTTTCACATAATATAAACATTGCAGAGGTATATTGATTTGAAAAGTCGCATGACGTTACGTTTTGGTACACTTTTAAGTGAAAATTCACTAAAAAGTGACGTCACGAGCCCCTACTCCCAAACTTTGACGCGCTATAACTTTGTCATTTTTTGGTTGATTGCCCAAAGAAAAAATACGTGTCCATTATTTTTTGATCATCTAACTGACGGACTAAATAGAATTTCGTTTACTGTACCCCGTCATCACCCCTATTGTATAGATGTATATAAATGTATGTTTGTCTAAAACCTTATAGTACCGTAATTATGAATGTGTGAATATCACAAAATCATGTGGGGTGAACTAATGAGAACTCAAACGGAAAATCTATTATTTGTTATTGGGTAATAGGTATTTTCCGATATTTTCTTTGTTATATTTACCTTTTCAACCAGTAGCTGTAAAGAATAAGACACGTGGTTCACTGTCAGCGATTAGAGAGAAGCTAATACGTACGCGTTGCTCTGTTTCTTTCTCGAACTAACGGCTGGCATATAGTAAAATAGTTTATAGTTTGCAGATTTTTGACTAGCAATAAAAAAAAGAAGGCCATCTTGTATGTGTCGCATGTCTCTCTGGCTGTTTATAAACGATTATGACTTAAATATAAAGTTTTTAGTTAAAATATTTGTGATAACTTTTGTGGACAAAAATACTATTCTATGTATTAAACTTATTTATTTAATAAGAAACTGTGTGTACAACATAAGAAAATATCGTATATGAAAAGACCAATGACCATTGAGCGATTGAGCAGTAATTTAAAAGAGGTGGCGCTGTAGTGCACAGCCACAGATAATATTATGCATTAAACAAGGCGTGAAATTTAAACATACATTTTACTTTAACACTCTTCCTAAATTCAAGCCTTATAAGAAAAATGAATTACAAACAATGAGAGTTACTGACTATTTACATATTTTATACCTGACAGTGACAATTAAGTAACAAACTTTGACATTCCAATATTATGTTTCATGAATTTAAATTTATCTTTAGACAATGCTTTTGTAAAAATATTAGCAAATTGGTTAGAACTGTGTACATAATTTAAACTTATTATCTTATTATGATATTTCTCTTTAACAAAATTGTACTTAACATCAATGTGTTTACATTTCTTATGGAATTCACTATTCTTAATAACATTTATAGTGCTCTGATTATCAATGTTTATACACACAGAGTTCTGCTTGTATTCACAGATATCGCAAAGTAGCTGTCTTAACCAAGTAGCTTCTTTGGTGGCTGCACATACAGCCATGAATTCTGATTCGGTAGTTGGTAATGCCACTGTTTGCTGTCGCTGTGTAGACCATGTGACAGCAGCTCCATTTTTGAGAAAAACATATCCAGTTGTTGATCTCCTGGTCTCTATGTCATTTGCGAAATCAGCATCACTATATCCAATTAAATCAGTATTCGCTTGCTCAAATATATAGTTTAAACCGTAATCTTTAGTTTCTTTCAGATATCTTAATATCTTCATTACAGCATTCCAGTGTGAGTCATCATAAGAATGTAAGTATCGACTGACCTGACTAACAGCAAACATTATATCGGGTCTGCTTACAGTAGCCGCATGTATTAGAGATCCGACTGCTTCTCGATATGGATGATCCTTCTTCGGCTTATCAGCATCTACTTTTTGGAGTTTTACATGAGGATCAGCAGGAATACTGTTGGAATTTGCATTTTGCATGTTAAATTTCTTTAATAATAAGTTGATATAATTTGTTTGATGAATGCTAATACCATTGTCATGTGTTTAATTTGCATACCAATAAAGTTTGTTAAATGAGGACATACTTTTAGATCAAAATTAGATTGAAGATCGTTGATCACTTCCATAATCACTGATTTATCTCTACAGAGCAATAATCCATCATCAACATATAGACATAGTAGCATTTGAGCCCTTTTATTTGTGCAGTATACACACATTGATCTGCATTACTTTTCTCAAATCCAAGCCCTTTTAAGGCTGAATCAAATTTATGATTCCAGCACCTGGGTGCTTGCTTTAATCCATATAGAGATTTAACTAGTTTACATACCATGTTTGGTTTGCAGTCCAGTCCCTCAGGTGGCGTCATCAATATGTTCTCATTCAGTTGCCCATACAAGAAGCCTGTGGTGAAATCAAATTGGATGATCTCCAATTTCTCTTAGGCTGCAACAGATATTAGTAATCGAATAGAGTCATACCTGACGGTTGGTGAAAAGGTTTCATCATAATCAATCCCTTCCTGTTGTGCATATCCTTTAACACACAGTCGAGCTTTATATCGAGGACCTGTTGTGTCATCTTTTATTCGGAATACCCATTTGCTTCTAATTAGTTTGGTATTCGGAGGCTTTTCTATCAATGTCCAAGTTCTATTCTGATGATGAGCTTTAAGTTCTTTTCTTATTGATGTCATCCATTTTTCTGAATCAGGTGATGCAATTGCTTCACTGTAATTGAATGGAACAGTAACATCTTCATTATAACACAAGTAGCTTTGTTCATCATTCAGTTTTGCAGCTAATTCTCTGTTTCTGGGTCTCAAAGTGATGTTTGATGGAGGAGGTGTCTCAAATGTTTGGTTTGGTGAGTACTCACTACTTGATGAGGTATTTATTTCAGAGGAATAATCTGTGTTTGTAGTTTGTGACATTTCATTTGGTTCAGAAGATAAATCATTCATAGAACTGTCCATCGTCAACTCTACCGGAACATAATTTCTCTTTACAGTTGATTCTAGGAACACTGCATCTTTACTTTTTGACGTGACAACGTCTTAAATTAGGTTGCGGCTGGGAGTCACTTATGAAAAAGTGTAACGCTCGGTAACGTTACGATGAGTCTCTCGTGTTAAGTTTAAGTTTACATGTACAATGTTTTAGTAAACAAAATATATTTCTATAGTTAAAATTTGTGCAATTCTTATTTTCATTCAATTCCTTGTTCCTATTGTGCAATTTAATTATATTCATATCAATAAATATTCTACCGAGAAAAAGACGTTGTCACGTAAAATCTTCGCCCGTAAAACCGACTTTACAGGCAACCATTTTTATTACTATTCTAGAACCTGGTAATAAAAATCTGTAGCCTTTTGTGTGATCACAATATCCTATAAATACAGCATTTTTAGCCTTGGGATCCCATTTTTTCCTCTTTTCCTTGGGAAGATGAATCATAGCTTCGCATCCAAATACTTTTAAATGATGTATATTTGGTTTCTTTCCTGTCCATATTTCTTCTGGAGTCTTATATTTCAGTGATCTTGTTGGTGACCTGTTGGTGAGATAAGCAGCAGTGTGTATGGCCTCCGCCCAGTACATTTTAGGTAAGTTGGCATTAATTAAGAGACACTTTGCTTTCTCTACTAATGTTCGGTTCATGCGTTCTGCCACCCCATTTTGTTGAGGAGTGTATGGAGTAGTGGTTTGATGTATTATTCCATTACTTTTAAGAAACTCTGAGAAGCTAGAGTTGACATATTCAAGGTCATTATCCGAGCGTAAATATTTGATGTGACATTCTAACTGTTTTTCCACTTGGTTTTTGAACTCTTTGAATTTTTCTAGAGCTTCTGACTTTTTATGTAAAAAATATACAAATACCTTTTTAGAATAATCATCAATAAACGTCATGAAATAATTTGCACCTCCTAGAGATCTGGTCTCCATTGGACCACAGATATCTGAATGCACTAATTCTAATAATTTTGTAGTTTTAGATTCACTATATTTAAATGGTAATCATTTTTGTTTCCCCTCTAAGCATGTTATACAAGTTAATTTATTATCCTTCTTAGATATTTTCACACCATTAGTGTTTTCTACTAATTTAGTCAAATCTTGAAAATTCAAATGGCCCATGCGTTGATGCCATATATAAACATCCTGTTCATCAACATCTGATATGTATGCATGTTCACTTTTTACATTTAACCGGTACATATTGTTGATTAAACTGGCAGAAGCAACAATCATATTGTTTTTATTCATTATAACATAGCCTTTGCTGTTAAATTTTACTTGACCTCCATTTTTGATGATCTGACTAACAGATAGTAGGTTTGTGGCCAGCTCTGGCACATAAAGTACATTTTGGAATAATATTTCATTGTACTGACCTTTATCATTGCATGTGTTTAAAACCAACTGTCCTGAACTGTGAACTGATAATAACTTGACATTTGCTACCTTTATTGTTTTTATGACAGATGTTTTTTCATTTTTCAGCATGTTGTTGCATTTGGTCATATGCATTGACGCACCAGAGTCAATAAACCATGAGTCACCACCGCAGTTTTCAGAGGCTATGAAATCAGCAGCATAGCTTGAACTTTGTGGTTTCTTCTGTTTTGTTTTTGACTTGCACTGAGCACCCACATGCCCATATTTATTACAATTAAAGCACCAAGATCCCTTGTTGAATGGTTTATTATGGTATCCTTTGCTTCTATGATTTACTGAAAATGCATTCGAGTTAATCTCAGTCATTCTGACATCTTGTAAAATTTTGGCTTTAACGGAGTCTGCACTTATTGTCATGCCTGAACTTTCTATGGCAATGATCATAGGTTTATAACTTTCTGGAAGACCGGAGAGGAGTAGTGTGCCTAACCACTCATCGTCTACTTTGAAGCCAATATTACGGAGCTTGTGAGCTGTGGTCATTATTTTGCTTACAAATTCTTCTACATTGCTGCACCCATCTAGATTAGTTGTACATAGATCTCGTAGCAGTCCCACGCGACGTGTCAGTCCCGAGTCATCAAAGGCGCTTGCCAATTTGTTCCAAACTTCTTTTGCGGAGCTTGCCTCCTGTATCTGGACGTAGTTCACTGAGTCCACTAATAAGATAATTTTTGACTTTGCTTTCAGGTCGCGTTTTGGATCAACAGAGTCGCTAGTTTCCGATTCGATACAATCCCATAGCTCCTCATGCTCGAGGTAGGTTTTAACTGCGAATCTCCAGGTGTTGTAGTTCTCCCGACCGGTTAGTTTCTCAATCACGGCTAGTGAGTTGTTTGACATTTTCAACGTATATTTTGTTGGACTGAGTCTTATTTTTCTGAAAAGAAAAAAATGTTCACGTGCACTAACTTTCAGGTTAGTTTTTGCCGGTTCGTATCACGTTCGTATTACTGACTAGTTGTGTCCACATCAATAACTTTAATCACGGACCTCTGTTACCATGATAACTTTTGTGGACAAAAATACTATTCTATGTATTAAACTTATTTATTTAATAAGAAACTGTGTGTACAACATAAGAAAATATGGTATATGAAAAGACCAATGACCATTGAGCGATTGAGCAGTAATTTAAAAGAGGTGGCGCTGTAGTGCACAACCACAGATAATATTATGCATTATACAAGGCGTGAAATTTAAACATACATTTTACTTTAACAATTTGTTTCTTAGATTTTCACGCACATAAACAAAACAAATTTCAACGGGTTAGATTAACTGATTTGATTGTAAAAAGAAAAACAATATTCTGACCACGCATTCCTGCAAAGGCTGTGAAATGTCAATAAATAAATAAAATCAGTGCATCTGACTGAAACTGTTTTATTTTTAAGTTTAAGCGTCTGCCATCTCGTTGCCAGGCATAGCATTGCAGCTCCTTGGACACACACACACACACTTCATAAAGTTATCATGTGACAAATTCTTAAAAATCCTTTTATATGGGTATTCAATTTTTAAAATTAAATGTAATAATTACGGACATTTAATAACGCCGGCGCCGTTAGTATCTAATGTGTACATAATGAGTTTCTGTAATTGGCCTTAAGATTGTATAAATAATAAATTAATAAATAAATATTTCTAACACTCACACCAATTAGCCTAGCCAGCTCACGCAGCTCAGCAGCAACAGCCGCTCAGCTAAGCTGTTTCTATTGGTCCTTTACAAAAACATTCCTTGGTAAGCGTTTCCACCAGAGTTCTGCTGCGATATTAGGGGTAGCCTAAGAAGGAGATAAAAGAGAACATATGTTTATTTGTTAAACGATAGAACAGTTGTTAGCTTATTTCCTGCTCGTTGGGCGGCGCGGCGGTGGGCGGCAGCCTTAGGGTGATAAAATATAACATCCTCGGGTAACGAGTAATCGTTTGGGCTGTAGGCATCTCGACCTTAATAAACTTCTCCCATAAATTTTGCTCTTAAAAGACATCGGAATTCACTTATTCTCCAATACAGCAAATTGGCACGTATCACCGGTTATTGCCTAACGTTATTTATCAGTTATGCACAATATAATAATGATCAGGTGGTTTTAATAAAACATGGTGAATAAACCTTATGCGTCAAGAGTTAATTTCAAATGAAATTATTGCAGACGAAGCATGAAGTGTACAGACATGCTAAATCAATTTTAAGGCAGATTTTTACTGCAATTGTCTTTCACAGACATGCAAGCGTATAGGTAGGTACTTGATTATTGTTAGGTGAAAGCTTTTATGGGAAAAGTTTCTACAATTGTCTGAACAATTGTAGGACCTAACCCTTTTGTTGAAATGAAATGAAATGAAAAGTCATTTATTGAGTCTAGGCTGTTACAAGCACTTGTGAAGGTCAGAAGCTACGCCATCGGTTCGCAAAACTACGGCGGGAGACCTTGTATTGAGAAGAACCGGCAAGGAACTCAGCAAGGGCTGCTTTTTTCTCCCTGTATTGATATATACAGAGTCGTCACGTTGAAAAATGACTTAAGAGATACTTCTGAAGTCACCTTCCATTACATCATTTAGGATATAGATATAAACAGTTACAATAATAATTTTATATTAAGTATATATAGGAAGCGGCATTAGATAGGTACCATAATACTGTTACAAAAACTGACTAATACCCATCAAATAACAAATTACAAGAAACACTATGTCCATGCATTACGATCTTTAAGATAATAATTAACTTTATAATAGCCCTTATTCATAAGAGAATTCTTGATCTGAGATTTAAATTTGCTTAGTGGAAGCTCAATCAGATCTTGGGGAACTTTGTTAAACAATGCAATACTACAACCCAGAAATGAACCTCTTGATTTTTGGAGTCTGAAACATGGAACGGCAAGCCTGTTCTTAAATCTCGTGTTAAAGTTATGGGCTTAGTTCATCAACGGGTATCGTAAGGTTTATTATGACGAAAATTGCAATATACTTCACGTACATATTAATCTATATTTCTAATAACCTTTGTCTCGACTCAAAACCGTATTGTGCACTTTTTCAAATTTACTAAAGACTAGTGGCCCGCCCTCGCTTCCCTTCGGTGTAGAGCTGTAGTGTAAACTATAGTTTTTCTCAGGCTTGTGCTATAAACAATGATTTTATTTATATAATTACACGTGTTATTGTGAGTCAACCACAAAAGATAGACATATGCTGTTGCGGGATATTTTTTAGACAATTTAATGTAGAATATTTCCGTCATACATGATTTCTATGTAACTTTAACCATTAAGGCTGCACACGCGACGGAAGCTTAAAAAATGGAGTAACTTCTCCCGTTTTCCCAACATTTCCCTTCACTACTCTGCTGCTATTGATTGTAGCGTGATGAAAAGTATATTATAACCTGCCCAGGAGTATAAAGAATAATTGTACCAAGTTTAGTTAAAATCCGTTGAGTAGTTTTTGTTCCTATAAAAAACATACACACAGACAGACAGACAGACAGACAGACAAAAAATTTACTGATTGCATTTTTGGCATCAGTATCGATCACTAATCACCCCCTGATAGTTATTTTGAAAATATATTTCATGTACAGAATTGACCTCCCTACAGATTTATTATAAGTAGTATAGATAATAAGGTACGTATTAACCAAGGCTGATAGTAAATCTTCCTTATATAGAAAATCCTATTAAGAATTCGTCACGCAGAAGAAAAATTCACTGATTCGATAGGCGGAATCGTTTTTTTTTCTTTATATTTAATGTCAGCGTTCATCATTGGAATACAGCAATCGTTGTTCGCAACAAAGGGCTCGGTTATAATGTTCCGATTTGATCGGTGTGGTAAGGCGAATTCATATTTATGCTGTGGTAACAATTCGGTCGAACTGATTTGTGGTCAGTTTTCCGTTTGTATATTTATTTTCTACACAAAGGCGAGACAAATTACTTTAAGCCGCCTAATTTTAGGGAAAAGGTCAGATGCGGTAGTGTGCTGGTAATCTTCACACCTTGAAGACATAGAGGACGACCTTGGCCGAGTGGTTTGTACGCCGGGTTTCATGGTGTCGCCGACTCGAGAGGTCCCGGGTTCGAATCTCGGTGGAAGCAGATGTTTGTGTGATGAACACGAGCATTTGTACTCCAGTCATGGATGTTTAATATGTATTTCTATATAAATTTACTTATACATGTACTGTATATGTATTCTATCCGTTACCCTAGTATCCCATAACACAAGCCTTACAGTGCTTACTTTGGGGCTAGGCTAATTGGTGTGAGTGTTGGAAATATTTATTCATTATTTATAGAGGAATGAGGCCGACGGCGACGCAGCCAGGAGGGGAATGGCCATAGGGACACAATACTATCAGTAGTATTATTTCAGATCATTCTGCCACTTTTTGCGGGAGGAGGGTGCAATATGCAGTCTAACATAATTTCGCAAAAATCGAAATTGTAATTACGACACTCACACATAAAAAACGACAACACTTAATCGTGCATAGGTGAAATTTAAGTACCCTTAGTACGAGTTTTACAATTACGAAAACTATGATAGTTTTCGTGAGCTCGCACCGTATTAAGAGTACTTGATTTTATTGTTTCCGTTTCAATACAAATAAACAGTGTTTAAATTTTATCATTAAATCATTCGTTTCTTATTAAATTTTAAGTGTATTTGATTACTTTTCACCAAAATGGACATTGAAACATGATTTACAATTACGAAAACTATGATAGTTTCTGTGAGCTCAAACTCGTACTAAGGGTAAAGATTTTTTATTGACAGGCGAGTCGACTGTTTTGTCAAACAAGTCCGAAGATTCAATTTCTATATAATAATTTATTTTCTGTTTAAAAGCGATTACATAGAAATAACATGTTAATAATTCTACTTACATATATACGAGCATGAAATGTTACACCAGCCTTTTAAGCCATTAAAATCCAAATTACTGAACAATTTGGATTTTAATGGCTTAAAATTGGTGAACCACTTTATATACACTTAATGGCGCAAGGTGTTTAGCACATTCAGTTTTTAGTCTTTAGTTTAGTTAAGTAGCTTTCGTAGTGACTGTTTATGGGATGGGTGATCGAAAATTGACTATCTCTACTACTTTTGCAGTCGTTAGCACCCATCAATCCGTATGGGATTTAGTGGGTCATAGCTTTATCTCCCTATTCCAACCACAATGAAAGCTTTCGCTTCAGCAGTGGGGACATTAGGAGTTGGTGATGATAATGAAAAATGGTGCATGTCATGTTAAAATAGTTATTTACGTGACTTGTTTTATAATGAGGGTTATAGTAACACATAAGTGTTTTAATACCTTATGAACAGTTGTTCATGTAAACAAAGTCTTGTCTGCAAATACGACGAAATACAACGAAATATTCGAATAAAGAAATGAAAGATGGTTTTATAAAGACGTACTCTATATAAACGCACATACAAAGAAATAAAAATAAAACTCTTTACAGTACTGCTATTTGCTGCTGTATCATAAAATAACTTTTGAATAATTATAGTAATACTTTTATTTTTTAATTTATTAAATTGGGCTATGACATTAGGCTGAATGTAAAAAAAGAGTTGAACGCATTCGAAATTAATTTCTTGTGCTAACCATACAATTTTCTGCCAATCGTGTTTCGTTTTTGGGGTTTCAGAAAAGGTTTGCAAAACACATTTTTTTGTTACTTTTTTTCATTTCCATTGTTCCTATAAGTAAGGAACAATGGAAATGAAAAAAGTAACTAAAGATAAAGTAGTGTATTCAACTGCATACAATTCAGGTATTAACAATACTCTAGTCAACATATTATCGCATTAAACAGACTCGTGTTTTAATACCCTTTCTCATACATGACAGTCTGATAAGTAAGCCTTTGTTGGCACGGAAAAGCGAAAAAGTGCATTTATCAAATTTAGTAATACCCAAATTGAGTTTTATAATTGTTTCTTTTTTAACTATTGACATTGGATGTTATAATGTTGGCAATAAGCTGTTTCAGATTCTATTTATATATATTGTCTAATATATTTTCTAATATACTTTTTTCTACTATATTGTCGCCAGCAGTGTTTCCGGACCAATACGACCCAAAAACCTTCAAAAAAAGAGCGTACTCCTTCCTTAAAGGCCGGCATCGCATTTGTGATACTTCTGGTGTTGCAAATGTCCATGGGCGACGGTGATCACTTACCATCAGGTGAGCCGTCTGCTCGTATGCCCCCTATTACAAAAAAAAACAAATATATATTAAGCGAGTATTTAAGTCAATGCAATCTTCCCGGCATCGGTTCTACGGATGCCTCCCCTGGACCGAATCTGTCGCGGTAACCTCCACTCAAGCTCTGGTAAAACGCTGGCTGACCACGAGTCCCGCGAGAAGTAATTCACGGGGTTTTATCAGCAGAATGGTGATAACTAACCAGGCGGGCGTCAGGCGCCCTATAAGTCTCGGCACGAAACTCTTTTGTTGTTTTGTTCAGTGCTAGAGTTACGTGCGGGAGGACCAAATCAGGAAAAAAATCAGCCCTTTCTGAGTTTCTTGCTGGTTCGAGAAAGAGGTCAACCGACGAATCCAACTCGGATGGGCAGCGTTCGGGAAGCTAAGGCACATCCTCACGGCTAAAATTCCCCAGTGCCTGAAAAGAAGGGTCTATGAACAGTGTGTGTTACCAGTGATGACTTATGGGACTGAGACGTGGTCTCTAAATGTCGGCCTCATAACAAAACTCAGAGTCCCGCAGTGTGCTATGGAGAGGGCTATGCTCGGTGTTTCCCTATCCGAAATACGGAGATCCGAAAAAGGACTATTGTACCGGTGTGTACGACGTAGCCCGAAGAGTTAGCACGCTGAAGTGGCAATGGGCAGGCCACATCGCTCGAGGATCTGACAACCGTTGGGTAAGAAAGGTCCTCGAGTGGCGACCACGTACCGGACGACGCAGCGTGGGGCAGCCCCCAACAAGGTGGACTGACGACATCGTCAAATGTGCTGGGAGCCGCTGGATGCGGATAGCGCAGGACCGCGCATTGTTTCGTTCTATGGGGGAGGCCTATGTCCAGCAATGGACGGAGAATGGCTGATGGATGGATGGATGAGAGTTACGTGCCGTGACCTGTACCACTATTAGAGTCGATGGAAGTCCCGATATCCTCGGTCGCAACTTACGAATAATCTGAATCATTATGTCACATCCAGTGTAGTCTTATTCTAGCCCAGGCAACGAATGCTCAAAAACAGGTATAGAGGGAAATGCTTGGAACACAATTTTTGACTTCGTAACTTTGTTAGGACTAGTTAGGAGATAAACATATCAAAAGTCCCCGCCCGTAGCCCTAAAGCCGGGGAGAAGGGGGGGGATTGAAAGTCCCATTTTTAGGTTTTTCGCATATATCTCGGAAACTTTGCATCCTAGCGACATGAGACTTTAACAAAAGTAAAAGCTGATTAAATTTGCTACAAGTCTTATTCAGTCAAGTTTTTTGATATCTTGTATAGTTTTCGAGATATCAGCTCTTGAAAGTCTGTAATTATGGAAAAAAAAATTGCCACCACTTCCTGGGAATGCTGTTTTACTGCTCCCTCGGTGGGAGGAAGACAAGAGATATCAGGCTTGATGGTGGCCACTGATTTCAAGAATGACTTGTACCTGTAGGCATTGAGGGAAATCTCTTTCGCTGGAGCTCCATACCACCTTAAGATGCAGGTTTCACCTGCCTTTTGTACTTGAGCGGTGGTGGAGAAAAGGTGTGAAAAGATCGCTGCTGCTTTCTGGATTTCTGGTGACTTGATAATGTCTCTGGTCTCTGGGAAGGGAGGAAATCTCTCAAACCAATCGGTGAGCTTGGCAATGTCAGCTCCGTCCTTGTTTTGGCGGGCTTGTCTGAAATCTGCATGCTGCTCACTGGTGGAACCAACAACCCTACGGCCGGCATTGTTGAAGAGTTATCCGGTCAAATAGAGCAAAAATGTGAAGCATTTTTTTTTCCATAATTACAGACTTTTAAGAGCGGATATCTCGAAAACTATACAACATATCAAAAAACTTGACTGAATAAGACTTGTAGCAAATTTAATCAGCTTTCACTTTTGTCAAAGTTTCATGTCGCTAGGATGCAAAGTTTCCGAGATATATGCGAAAAACCTAAAAATGGGACCTTCAATCCCCCCCTTCCCCCGGCTTAAGGGCTACGGGCGGGGACTTTTGATATGTTTACCTCCTAACTAGTCCTAACAAAGTTATGAAGTCAAAAATTGTGTTCTAAGCATTTCCCTCTATACCTTTTAGTTGCCTGGACTATTCTTCTTTTATTCCATTATCAAAATCGACAAATTTTTAATCTATTATTTTTTCTAAACGATGTAAAGGACGATGACTTTACAATTGTCTCTGAAGTAATTTTTCAACTTAAGAACTCTGCATATGCAATAATACAGGGAGAAAAACAAACAGCCCTTTCTGAGTTTCTTGCTGGTTCTTCTCAGTATAAGGTCTGTTAGATAGACTAGACGCAAAAATATACTATCATTCGTTTAGCCTTTAGAATTACGTGGATTAATTTACGGATATGCTTACATAAAAATGCAGAGAGAAAAAACAGCCCTCGCTAAGTTTCTTGCCGGTTCTTCTCAGTACAAGGTCTCCCGCCGTAGGTTTCCGAACCGATGGTGTAGCTTCTCGACTTTCACAAGTGTTTGTAACAACCTAGAGCCCTAGATTGAATACATGATTTTTGATTTGATTTGATTTTATATCTCTTGAGATCTAGGAGCGTTTAACGCTCCGAAATATTAATGTATGAGATTTCTTATAAGGTATATTAAGTAGGTAAACTTCTGTTATAAAATCTGGATAATAATGCGGCTTTATACAGAATGTTACAAAAATACAAATAAATCTTGAAGGGCGTTAAAGTAAATCATTTAAGGAGTCTTCTCTAATTTTCTTAAAATTTTTGCATGAAGTTTTAACTTTTTATAAAAACAGTTATTTTTAATGATCCTCGAACTAGTGACGTGTCTGAAAACGATCGATATTTTTATTAATCATTAAAAATAACTGTTTTTATAAAAAGTTAAAACTTCATGCAAATATTTTAAGAAAATTAGTGAAGACTCCTTATATGATGTACTTCAACGCCCTTCAAGCTTTAGTTGTATTTTTGTAACACCCTGTATATACACAAATGTTAGTATAACTCAGTTTGCAACTGTGATTTATTCTCAATGCAACATGTTGGAAATCAAACATTTTCGAGAATCTGTTCGTCGTATCGTGATAATTGACAGCGCAGCTGTAGGCCATATAAAGGTCAGCTAACCATGTATAATTCAGTTTAAGGCTCTATATAGACTGTGGCTGAACTGTAGGTTTATTTTTTTCCTTTTAAAACCGGGGCGGCGGCTTTTTTTGCGGTCTCTGTGAGATTAGAGTGTTGCTAGGTATTTTAGATTTTCCATTGAAATTGGAAACAAAAAATCTACGTGAATCTACAATTAATACATAACAAGGTACTGAGGAGCTCCAGCCAGAATGGATAGAACCTGGGGACGTAGCGATTAATTAAAACAACTTGACGATGGTTATTATTTTATATTAGATTTCAGGCGAATATAATTATTTTTTCTAACTACGAGAGGTTTGCTTGGTGCCTGAAGATCTTCTCTTGTATGGAACCTTCTATCAAAAGACAGACGATTCCTTATTTCAAATCTTAAAATCAGGACATTAACTTTTTAATATAACTGCCAACCGTAGGCATTGCAAAAGCAAAGAGTTTACCTAAACAAGGAGGCTGCAACGTCACGGACGTTACAGTACCTAGGTAGTCAATTTCAAAGATGAAGTTATCTATTAGTTTTTAGTTATTTCCATAGTGTAATGTCGTACGGAATTTTATTGTGGGGAAACGCCGCCGGCATTGAAACTATTTTTGTGCTACAGAAGAGAGCTATTCGATCAATTTATAATCTTACAGTTGAAGAATCCTTTAGAGATATGTTTAAAGAATTTGTCATAATGACGGTAGCATCTTATATATATAAAACTCAAAGGTGACTGACTGACATAGTGATCTATCAACGCACAGCCCAAACCACTGGACGGATCGGGCTGAAATTTGGCATGCAGGTAGATGTTATGACGTAGGCATCCGTTAAAAAAGGATTTTGATCAATTCTACCCCCAAGGGGATAAAATAGTCATCAAGTAGTTGTCATATATATTGTGACTAGCGGCCCGCCCTCGCTTCGCTTCAGTGTAGAGCTGAGTTGTAGACTACAGTTTTTTTTCTCAGGCTTGTATTATACACAATGACATTCATCTATGATTCTTTTTATACCTGAATGCAAAGTCTCAGCCCGATCGGTTAAAAATTGACAAAGTTTCATACAAACTTTCATTCCCTATTTTATCCCCTTGGGGGTAGAATTGATCAAAATCCTTTCTTATCGGATGCCTACGTCATAACATCTACCTGCATGCCAAATTTCAGCCCGATCCGTCCAGTGGATTGGGCTGTGCGTTGATAGATCACTATGTCAGTCAGTCACCTTTGAGTTTTATATATATAATATAAAGATTTATTACTTGTCAGAAAAAACTGACCGTACAGCCCTTAAAGAGCAAGTCGATTTCTGCTTGCAGTTAACATGCAATTCCCTACGTCGGCGTCGTAAAAGGCTTTCTATTAAAATAGCTTGTTTGTGTGTCGTCCGCTAGTGACCGCGCAATTTCGATGCAGTTTTGACATGACTCAATTACCTTATATTATTACACATTGTACGACATTAGCCTATTTATATCCCCACTGCTGGGGAATAGGCCTTCCCTATGGGTGGAATAGGGAGATTCGGCCATGACCCACCCACCACTCGGACCCAGTGCGGATTGGTGGGTGCTAACGACTGCAGATGCAGCTAAACGTGCCTTCCGAACGTGTTAAGCAGGACAAACATTTTACCGCGCCATTATTTTTCATCCGGGTATGATACTATATTCACCCTTCGCAATCCGGGCGAATGCACTAACCAATTATGCTACCGCGGCCCTCACGGACCGCGTCGAAATTCTTCTAGCCATTCTTAAGTTGCAAGGCAGTGCCATCTCTTCGCATTATAGGTAACCCACAATACCTGGCCCGGTTGGTTTTATTTATAGCTATATTTTCTTTAGATTTAAACATCAAGCAGTTACATGCTTTAAAATAATAAAAAATATAACCTTAGAAAATGTTGTTTAATCCTAGAATCAACAAGATATATAGGTACTAGTAAACCAGTGAACCAAATATTCACTAAAACTTGATTTAAAAAAAAAATGTATTTAATTAATTGAGAACTTCGGAGATTTTGTGTGGTTTCGTTTGAAAATCGTGATTTCTCGAAAACCGGAAATACTACGTTACTAAAATCCGGTTTGTAGTCTTATCAGACTATTCTTAACTTATAACTTAAATATTCTCTTTATCTATCTCTTACGGTTTGGCCGCTGAAACAGCACCACAGACAGACGGACGGACGGACTTGTCTAATAGATAAGAGATTTTTGCTTTTGATTAGCTCGATGGCACAGTCGTTAGCACCCACCAATCCGCACTGGGCCCGCGTGGTGGGTCATGGCCCAATCTCCATATTTCATCCATAGCGAAGGCCTGTGCCCCAGAAGTGGGGACATTAATAGGCTGATGATGATGATGATGATGAACGGTAGCGGCATCAGATAGGTACCATATTACCGTTATAAAACCGTTCTAAAAATTACTCATACCCATCAAATAATAAAATAGAAGAAACACAATAATGAACGGCTCGAGTTGATAAGGTGAAGATCTCTCCCTGAGTTTATATGTCTGCTACAACTTTTACGCCGCATTTTTTTTTCTTTTTTAGTTACCATAATGTTTTATTTTGTCACAACGTTGCATTTTCTATAATAATAATAATAATAATATTTATTTAACAATAGTAAATAATACATGAACATTAATTTTACAATAAGCACCTTACCAATGACATTTTTAAAACAGTGTAAGTCTCAAACTCCCAAACTAGGACATGTCCTGTATCTCAGGAGTCAGTGGCTCATCCCAGATAAGTAAACTCAATCTCAATAGCGTACATCTTAAGAACTTAATGTTATGAATTTAATGCAAATTAATCTGTATGTGTTTGTGTGCGTGTGTGTGTATGTGTGTGTGCGTGTGTGAGTGTCCGCGTTTGTGCGTGTGGGTGTGTGTGCGTGTGTGTGTGAGTGTATGCGTTTGTGCGTGTGGGTGTGTGTTCATGCGCGTGGGTCCGTGTACAAATTATATTTTAGCCCGTTTTCGGGTGCATGAAAGGCATTATTCGAATTCGGGCACCCAAACCAATATTTACACTGGTATATTTTTTTGAGTATGTATGCTGTTGGTCGCAGATGACCTTTTGGGGACGGCGGATCCTAAGGCGCTTTGCAGACGACGGGGCGGGGCGGGCCGGTCAATTTCGCCGTGAACGATAGCACAAAGTGAATCCTATATTACAAACGCACACAGAGGGCAAAAAGACCGCATGTCCGCGGCTGCCCGCCGTGGATCATACAAACCAGTTTATATGCAGTTACGCAGACGGCGGCGCGGGGTGGTCAGCTCAGTCCGCGCCACGCGCTTTTTAGTGATGGACTATTCACTAGAACGAACGTCCTGAACTGACTGCCTCTGTCCGTCGTGTGCTTTGTGTACGCGGCGCGGGTAGCCGCAGACATCGACGGGCAGACGCGGTTTTTATTGCTTCGCGGACAAAATGCCCGCCCCGCCCCATCGTCTGCAAAACGCCTAAAGGGACCTCAAGCCGAGAATTGACGAGTCAAGAATTGGCGAGTATTTCTGTATGTAACCGCAAGGTAGCAGGTACTTTTTCTCCTTACCTACCGTTGATTTGCAAAAAGTATTATGTTTGATTCAAATCTTTTAGGCGCAAAGAAGTTCTGAAGAACTTCATGGCTTTTTCTTTTAGCCCTGAGCAAGTTTACGGTGAAAGGTTTCTGGGGGAAAAATAAACAGCTTTTCAAGGAGTCCACGTGACCGTGGATTCCTGATGGCGAAATGCCGTTGCTATTTCGATACAATGGAAATAAAAGATGTTTTTGAAAAAGTTTTAGAACTCGCCAAGAAAAATCGCCAAGAATATAATGACGTACCTAATGAACTTGTTAATAAGAAACTCATTAATAAGAAACTCATTCTATTAAAGGTCAGCATTGAGTTGTGGAGCTCGATGGCGCAAGTGGTTAGCGCGTTCGGTTGCGATCGTTGAAGCTAAGCAACTTTCGCAGTGGTCGGCCACCACATGTGCCGGATAGCGACCACCGGTACTTAGTTTCGTATAGTCATAGCTTAACTACAATGTTTGAGATTAATATTTTGGAAATGTAAATAAAAGAAACAAAAAAATAATAAATAAATAAAAAATAAAAAAATACCTTTGAAATTCTTATAGCGTGTGTTACAAAAAAAGGAAAAAAATCTTTGCGTTAATACAAAATTCGTAAGTTGAGTAAAGGCTAGGGATGGACAATACCAAGTCAATTTGAAAGTTTAATTTCATTTCTAACCGCAATTGTGTGTTGAGCGTTTATTGAATTCGCCTAAGTAAAATGTCAATGAAATAAATTTATTGAGAAAAAATCTATGAAAACATAATAAAATTAAAAGTTCCTTTTTTATTAGAGACGTTTTATAAATAAAAAAACCAGGAGCTCGATACACTAAATTTTTGGTCACCCATGGCTATACAATACATACTTTGTGAGCCTTCTCCTGTATTACCTTTTATTGTAATAATATATCTAGAAAGAGGAAGTTAGTACACTAAGGTTGCTTTCCAATTACAGCATTATGGCGCATTATGCGGCATAATGCTTAACGTTGAGTTTTCCAACTACAGCAACGCTTCGCACAATTGAGCACTCTCAAAAGTGATGCTTTCGTGTGATGCGTGCAATCGTACCAACTTAGAGACAGAAAATTAACAAGTGTTTTTTCTTTAAGTTGGCATTGATCGAAATGTTTTATTTATATGTTATCGTTAGTAATATTATTTATTGTTGAAAAATTATTAAAGCTTTCGTTTCATTAAATAGTTTTTTTTAAATAATCAAAGTTCATTCAAACTGTTAAAAAATAAATATAAGTATGGATGAAGGTACAAACATTGACTTTTTTTTCAACACTGAACTTAGCGCACTCTGCTGGTGCATTTGAAAACTAATTCACGTTCCAATTAAGCATCAGCATAATTCAGCATGGTGCGGCACTGAGTCGCATTATGCTCTGTAATTGGAAAACAACCTAAGTTTATAGTATAGGTGGTTATGGGTAGTCATGCTCTCTTAAAAGGTAATACAAAGTTTGTATTGTATATCTATAGAGCGTTAGGTTAAGGTACTGACTCGCTGAACACTATCTATTTACGAATATGAACATCTAGTGAATCAAAACAGAAAATTAAGTGCGCAAAAACCTGTGTAAAGCTGCTATGATTTTTTATTGGGAACTCTTGTCAGTAATGTAAATGTCCCGTTGAGGGAATATTGAACTTTTACCGGGATGGAAGAGTTTAAAAAAACAGTTGATTATTAATTGAGAACCGAGGAGCTAGATGGCGCCGCTGGTTAGTGTTGGACCAAAAATCTTCTATCTCGAGTTACTCCGTGCTTCGGAAGGCACGTTAAGCCATTGGCCCTGGATGTATCTGTAATCTACAGCACGCGCCAATCCGCCATTGTGCTGGGTCATGGCTCAATCTCCCTATTCCATCCATAGGGAAGGCCTGTGCCCCAGCAGTCGGGACTTAGAATAGGCTGACAATGATGTTATTAATATTAAAATAACAGATATTTACGGTGTAAAACGTGTAAGTAAGTACGTGTAAGTATACGCAGTGTAACGTGAATTTAGCAGCCCAGTAAGTACGTGTAAGTGTAAACAGTGTAGCGTGAATTTTGCAGTCCTAAGGTTCATTCTTGAGACTGTCGACTTTTGAAAATAAGATCTTGTGAATCTTCATTTAAAGGAAGAGTATCAGCTTTGTCGACAATAGGGGTGATGACGGAGTACAGTAAACGAAATTCCATTTAGTCCGTCAGTTAGATGATCAAAAAATAATGGACACGTATTTTTTCTTTGGGCAATCAACCAAAAAATGACAGAGTTATAGCGCGTCAAAGTTTGGGAGTAGGGGCTCGTGACGACGTCACTTTTGAGTGAATTATCTATACTTATAATAAATCTGTAGAGAGGTCAATTCTGTACATGAAATATATTTTCAAAATAACTATCAGGGGGTGATTAGTGGTCGATACTGATGCCAAAAATGCAATCAGTAAAATTTTGTCTGTCTGTCTGTCTGTCAGTCTGTGTGTATGTTCCTTATAGAAACAAAAACTACTCGACGGATGTTAACGAAACTTGGTACAATTATTCTTCATACTCCTGGGCAGGTTATAGTATACTTTTCATCACGCTACAATCAATAGCAGCAGAGTAGTGAAGGGAAATGTTGGGAAAACGGGAGAAGTTACTCCATTTTTTAAGCTTCCGTCGCGTGTGCAGCCTTAATGGTTAAAGTTACATAGAAATCATGTATGACGGAAATATTCTACATAAAATTGTCTAAAAAATATCCCGCAACAGCATATGTCTATCTTTTATGGTTGACTCACAATAACACGTGTAATTATATAAATAAAGTCATTGTTTATAGCACAAGCCTGAGAACAAAAACTATAGTTTACACTACAGCTCTACACCGAAGCGAAGCGAGGGCGGGCCACTAGTCACTTATAAGTGTACTCAAACTGGACGCCACGCGACTTTTCAAATCAATATATCTCTGCAATGTTCATATTGTGTGAAAAAAGAAAAAATACGTGTCCAATACTATTTGATAATCTACCTGATAAACGAAGAAAAAATTAGTCATCATCCCTATTTGTCAAAAACCATTTCACCGACATGCTTTTTTTACAATCTCAAGTTTGAAATTGGTTCTAATTGAATGTTGTTTATTTAGGGTTTTCTGATGAAGCGGTTACGGTACAATCAACAATAGGTCAAGTTAAACAAAGCTTAGAAAGGAGACCCGGCACTTTTCATAGAAAAAACGCTAAACTTGTATACAGTTGAATTTGGTCTCAAAATAAAGCCAAAATTATTTGTACTTTTGCCTTATTTTTAGTGAATCGTGGATAGAAGTTATTTAATGATTAATATTTTTTGATATAGAAACCCTTTTGATGACAAACCTACGTATTTGACATTGACAGCTAGCTGCTGATGACAAATATTGCCAGACTACGTTACCCAATTATGAAACACAGATAAAAAAATTAAAAAAGTATACAACTTTGGCACAAAACGCCGGGTGTCCTTTCTCCTAGAAGCAGAAAATGGTAAATCTACGTATTTTCTTTACGTTAACCAAATAAGTATGTTGTAGAGGATACGTCCATTATACAATGGCGACAAGCCGTAATTGCGGTAATTTAACTTAATTAGAACAGAACGTAATAATAATGTATAAATAATTTATTCCCGACGACTATTAATGTCCCCACTACTGGGGCACAGCCCTTCCCTATGGATGGAGTAGGGAGATTGCGCCATGGCCCACCACGCGGGCCCAGTGCGGATTGGCGGGTGCTAACAACTGCAGATGCAGCCGGGGCCAACGGTTTAACGTGCCTTCCGAAGCACGGAGGAACTCGAGATAGAAGATTTTTGGTCACCCATCCAATGACCGACCACTGCGAAAGTTGCTTAACTTCAACGATCGCAGCCGAACGCGCTAACCACCTGCGCCATCGAGCTCCTCAGTAGATTTTCTTTATGTCAACCATATAGGTACGTTGTAGAAGATACATCCATTGAACAATGGTGATATGCCGCAATTGCGGTAATTTAACTTAATTAGAACAGAACGTAATAATAATGTATAAATAATTTATTTCCGACGACTATTAATGTCCCGGCAGGCCTTTTCTAGGGATGGAATAGGGAGATTGCGGGCCCAGTGCGGATTGGCGGGTGCTAACGAATGCAGATTCCGCCGGGACCAACGACTTAACGTGCCTTCCGAAGCACGGAGGAACTCGAGATAGAAGATTTTTGGTCACCCATCCAATGACCGACCACAATGATGACACATACACACACAAGCGCCCCACAGCGATGCGAAACGGCTACAAGAGCCGGCTCAAAGTTGCCGATTCAACTTTGCCAAGTTGCAAAGTTGAATCGTATTTTATTGAATTGACATAAATTTAATTTTAAATAAAATAAAGGTATTTAGATAATATAAATATATGCGTACAATATATACATGTATGTACATATACATATTTCATTTAAAAGCTATAAGAGAAAGAGTGAAAGTACTGCTTTCTCTTGCTTATATCCCCCACTCAACTCCCGTTCGCACCGCCCGAACACACTTTTCGTAACGCGTAACGTTTCCACTATTCGCCAGCTTACCCCCCAAGTCAAGCGTACGTAAAGAAGTTTCACTTCAAAAACTTTTGGATGACACACAACAACAATGTAACGACGACAATCGGTTGAATTAATATTAGTTAGGTTAGGTTAGGTTTTTTTTTTTTTTTTTTAGAAAGATAGCTAATAGATACTATTACTAATTTCAGTGCTAATTACTACACTGAAATTAATAAATACAAATATTATAATGATATGGTTTAAATATTTCAAATTGTTGAAGTGGTAGGTATTATTCTGAGTGAATTGGAATATATGAGATATATATATAAACATATTAATATGTATGGAAATTTAGGTGAACGCAGATTTAAAGAAAAGCCAGATTAGAGTCATGTTCTTCTAACCTAACCTTTTGTGTATATTATATTTGTTTGTTTACAGTTGTATATTCTTTAAAACACTTATTTTATATTTAATTGTATAATTATGTAAATATGTAGATTGTAAATTAAAAATAAATTGTAAAATAATAATTATAATAATATGTAAAAATTAACATGTATAAAATTGATTATGTATTGTTGAATTTTTTAAGGTCATTTATAATATAATTTAGATGTTTAAGAAATGCTGTTAGTGTTTCCTTTTTACTAGCAATATTCACGTAATCTCTTTTATCGAGGTTGTTTATTCTACATTTCATTTCAAATTCATATCTGATCGTGGTATATCTCGGACAATGATGTAATGGTGGTTAGGTTAGGTTAGGTTAGGTTAGGGCACGATGAAAGGGCACTAATCCTTATGTTAAGCAGCATACGAATATTCGCCTCCAATTCCTCCTACACAGGCCACAAACACCAACACTACACAGCTAGCAAACGTTCACTCTAGCTTAGCATTAGGCAGACACCGCACCCGTAGGATAAGAGTGCGAAGACCCGGTCTACACACGACACGCTATACCAGGTACAGGTTTCATGATTGTTGGTTCTTAGGCTAACTATGTATGGACGCTGAACAATGTCCTTTAGTAAGTAACGCACTTGACCTGTTTTTTTATAAGACGTGGCGTGGAATTAGAGGTAATTTGATGAGGTGGGGTGAGGACCCCACCTGATATTAAGTGTAAATGGAGCCCAGTCACTAAGATAGCTGAGGCGGAAGAGAAGTGTGCCGCCCAATCCATCCGCACCTTGCTAGCCTGCACTCAGACACTATCTCGTGGAGTCTTCCTGGAAACCAAAGTACCAGAAAAACACAATACCATCAAAAGATAGTGTTATTTTACTATGGTCTTCTCTAAGGTGGAAGTCCCAGACCGGCACTCCACTTAGAGTAGAAAATCCCGTTTTCCACGTTTCGTTGGTATGGACTCTGTCATTTTTCAATGCATATTATGCCCGTTAAGATATCGAATAATATATTTATAATATTTTTTTTATACTCCTTTTTGAAGTAAGGTAAAAAACCTGGGCGTCTTTCCCCGCCCCCCACGACAACGGCTAACTAGAGCCGAGGTCCGAGTCCAGAGACGCCCTCTAGTTGAGCCGACTTCCTCAGTTTCGAGTCGTCTGGAGGCTCCAGACGGAGAGGAGACTCCCCCCGTGGGGTGACGCCATCCGGCTGGAATACCTCCAGAGGCACTCGCCAATTCTCGGCTTGAGGTCCCCTTAGGATCTCGCCGTCCCCAAACCCGGTGACGCTGTAAAGATCATCTGCGACGCATACGAATAGGAACAGTCTAGCGCGTCACATAAAGACTGACGTAAAACCCATCCCCCGTTGACAGGCGCGGCAACACTGATAGCTGACGCGTTACATCATTTTCTTTCACTTAAAGGCGCCAATCGAGGTAATTAAAACGCTCGAAAATTTGAAAGCGTGGCTCAATTATAACCGAAATATTAATGAAATGAAATGAAATGTCATTTATTCAGTCTAGGCTGTTACAAGCACTTGTGAAGGTCAAGAAGCTACGCCATCGGTTCGCAAAACTACGGCGGGAGACCTTGTACTGAGAAGAACCGGCAAGAAACTCAGCAAGGGCTGTTTTTTTCATCCATACACAGAGTCGTCAAGTTGAAAAATGATTTCAGAAATACGTCTGAAGTCACTTTCCATTACATCATTTAGAATATAAATATACTAGCAAACCGGTGAACCAAATGTTCACCAAAACCTGATTTCTCGAAAACCGGAAGTGCTACGTTACTCAAATCCGGTTTGTAGTCTTATCAGACTATTCTTAACTTATAACTTAAATATTCTCTTTATCTATCTCTTACGGTTTGGCCGCTGAAACAGCACCACAGACGGACGGACGGACTTGTCTAATAGATAAGAGATTCGTGCCAAATTTGAAGTAAATCCATGCAGTACTTTTTGAGTTTATCCCGGACATACATACAGACAAACAGACAAAAATTCTAAAAACTATATTTTTGCTTCGGCATCGGTTGTAGATCACACCCCAAGTATTTTTAAAAAAATATTCAATGTACAGTTTTGACTTCCTACCATTTTATTATATGTATAGATATGAGCCGTGTGCGTGAAAATTAAAAAAAAACAAATATGTATATTGTTTATTAAAGTTATAGCAATAGGTACAAGTATATTTGACGACCTCCGTGGCCGAGTGGTTTGTACGCCGGGTTTCATGGTGTCGCCGACTCGAGAGGTCCCGGGTTCTAATCCCGGTGGGGGCAGATGTTTGTGTGATGAATACGAACATTTTTACTCCAGTCATGGATGTTTAATATGTAACTCTATATAAATATACTTAAATATGTACAGTATATGTATTCTATCCGTTACCCTAGTATCCTATAACACATGCCTTATAGTGCTTACTTTGGGACTAGGCTAATTGGTGTGAGTGTTGGCAATATTTATTATTTATATTGCAAATGAGGTGCCGCGATAAATTCTCTAACCAATGAACACAAACAGTTACTTAAACCGTGTAACTAAGAATGCTTAACCGCTGATAAGTCTTAATTAAGCTAACCCGAAAAGTTTCCGGTTCGCAGTTAACTAGCTTACTGGTTAAAGAGCATTCACCGTTCAGGAGTGCAATCGTCGGTATTGCTATCATCATATCATCATCATCATATCAGCCGTACTACGCCCACTGCTGGACATAGGCCTCCCCCAAGGATCTCCACAACGATCGGTCCTGCGCTGCCCGCATCCAGCGTTTTCCCACGACCTTCACCAGATCGTCGGTCCACCTTGTAGCGGGTCTTCCCACTGAGCGTCGTCCAGCACGCGGTCGCCATTCGAAAACCTTTCCGCCCCAACGGCCATCGGTTCTCCTCGCTATGTGTCCCGCCCACTGCCACTTCAGCTGGGCTATTCTTCGAGCTATGTCGGTGACTTTACTTCTCCTACGGATCTCGTCATTTCTGACTCGATCACGTAGGGAAACACCAAGCATAGCTCTCTCCATTGCCCGCTGGGCGACCTTGAGCCGTCCTATGAGACCCATAGTAAACGACCACGCCTCACTGCCATAGGTCATCACTGGCAACACACACTGGTTAAAGACTTTCGTCTTAAGGCACTGAGGTATTTGGGACGCGAAGATGTATTGCTATGGCTATCGCTATTGCTTACGATTTCATTTTGTTATTTATGACCGCCGAAGGTTTTCATATACCTCTCTCTTATTTTCTTTAATATTGTAAATACCAATGCAAATGAAAAAAAGACAGCGAGGCATCGGAAAACCTCAGGCTGTCAGAATTAAAAAACTGAACGGGTAAACGATAGCCATAGCCATAGCAATACCGTAAGGAATGGGAGAATATGAGAATGGGCTATTCAAAGTCAAGAGGTTTTATTAGTAATTTAAATAACTGTCGTGTAATATAATCTTCTTTATCGTTTTTTCGAATATCTTTGCTCAAGTTATGTTAACCAGGTGCTATTTTTGCTCCGAATTTGAGCCATTGTGCAAAGTTAATACGATATTTATTAACCACTAGCGGCCCGCCCTCGCTTCGCTTCGGTGTAGAGCTGAAGTGTAGACTACAGCTTTTGTTCTTAGGCTTGTATTATACACAATGACATTCATCTATGATTCTTCTTATACCTGCATGCAAAGTTTCAGCCCGATCGGTTAAAAATGGACAAAGTTTCATACAAACTTTCATTCCCTATTTTATCCCCTTGGGGGTAGAATTGATCAAAATCCTTTCTTAGCGGATGCCTACGTCATAACATCTACTTGCATTCCAAATTTCAGCCCGATCCGTCCAGTGGTTTGGGCTGTGCGTTGATAGATCACTATGTCAGTTAGTCACCTTTGAGTTTTATATATATAGATAGATTGAGCCGAGTTAATACTATATTGATCCCAAAAAATAAATTTTTGTTAACTCTTTTTCAGTTGTTTAATCATCATGCCAAAAAACTGACTTTTCATTTTGGCGAAATAAGTTGTTTTCGTATATCTGTATTTTAAATTTAAATAAATAAAATAAAATCAGTTCCGCACTTGTTTTAGCCGCGGAGAAGAACTAGCGAAATAGATTCGTCAACATTCATGAAATAACGATATCACTCAGCGCTGTCTTTAAACTGTCAAGACACGTTGTTAAATCAACTGTCCGTTGCAAAAACGGGGCACTTCACCATCGATCGTCAAATTATGCTTACAACCTTACAATTACAGTTTCGATCTATACAATAATTCAGGATAATTGGACCGTTTGCAAAGTAACACCATAATGACGGCTAAGGCTTTATTCAAATCGTGTTATTAGACGGAAAGGTTTTTTAACCAAACTTTAAATTAGGGCTCTTAACTGATTTCGAAAATACCGGTAAATAAAGGTTAATACCGGTCTTTAGTAAAGGTTTCGTTCGGAGCGTGTCCGAAATGAAAGCGGTACCTAAAACCTTAATAAACCGGTTTAATCCAGAGCGACACGTGCACACGTCGGCATCGCTTGAAGTTTGTTTTGTTTGAACTAATCAAGTCACAACTTGTTAATGCTCAGAGATTGAAGCATTTATTGACACGTTTGCTAGCATCTAGTGAGTCAAGTTATTCATTTTGCACTTGTGTACTGACTAACTACTTCACTCACTCGCTCTGTAGTTGGAAAGAAACTGACATAAAATCATTATAAATTTGAATTGAAAAGCGAAAGAGTGAAGTAAGAGCGAAATGAAACCCTATAAAAACCGCTAAATTGAATCAAAACTTATTTGATTTCGCTTTTTAGGAAAACCGGTTTTTTAAGGTTAAGGTAGAGCCAAACCTAAATAAAACGCTTCTAATGTACTTGATACTGATTTAGGTTTGAAAATTAACCGGTAAACAAGTCCTGCTTTAAATTGATTACAGTTAAGTTTCAAAATAAACTAGATTAACAGTTAGGTATGTATACAACGAAAATTCTTTTTGAAGTTAAACTTCTTTACGCTATCTTGACTTGGGGAGTATGCTGGCGAACGCGTTACGAAAAGTGTAATCGGGCGAGGCGGGAGTTGAGTGGGGGATATAAGCAAGAGAAAGCAGTGCGCGCGCACATTTTCTTTCCCTTATAGCTAGTAAATGAAATATTTATGTATACATACATGTTTAGATTGTACATATATATACAGGGCGTCCCACGGGTACCTCACACGGAGGGAAAGTATATTAAATATTGAAGATAGGATATTTTACCGAAAGGAGACATCATTTTATTTTTAATTATAACTAGGACTGCATTCACAGTTTTTTTTTAAATCGCCTGCTAAAATGGGGAATCAAACTCGTGAAATTTCGAAAAAAAAAAACACGACAAGTTTTATGATAGCCATCGAAAGAGTTAATCATAACAATTATTTTTTACTAAATAACATTGCATTTTTAATGAAAGGAATGCGTTATTACGTGATAAAAATAATAAAGTGATGGAGGAGGGACTCCGTACTCCGTGTGAGGTAGCCGTGGGACGCCCTGTATATATACATTCATATATATATACAGACGAAGCTAAAGAAGTTTCATATTTGTTTCTTAGGTTTTCACGCACATCACTCATTAAATAAAACTAGTTTTTACGGGTTAATGCACGAAACTTTATTTATTTATTGACGTTTCGTAGCCTTTACAGGCTTCGTCGTCAGAATAAAACTTTTATTTAATTTGTCGAGCTGCCTTCGAAAAAAAAAAGTCTTTCGAAGGTAGCTCGACAAATTAAATAAAAGTCTTCACTTCAGTCTTGTGGTCATAAGCACAATCATTTTTTTTTTGTTTCGATTACTGAATTATTTTCCGTTACGTAACCAACTTCAGATCACAAAATAGACAGTTTTGTGTTCGTTCGGGTAATGTAAACCTCTAGATGATAAAAGCGTTGTGGCAATTTTATTGTATTTGTAGGATTTACTCAAATACGTATTTATGACGTCAGTAAGAATGGAAGATACAGTAATGACCTCATAAAAGTTTTAACAGTTACAAAGTTAAAGTAAGCATGTACTACAAATGGTCGTGAGATCAAAAGAATACTGCTATAGTTAAATAAATAATTCCATTAACTGCAACCGACAAATATTAATTTATTTACAGTTAAAGGATGATGGCACATCCATTGAAAGTTAAGATATTATCTAACTCGTTCTATAACTTATTCCTCGTCTGCTAACCCAGGACGGGACACTGTGCAATAGATAATAAAAAATGGGTGCGTGTACTTATGTAGGCGCGTGAGAAGTTATCCTTCTTTGGCATCGTTTAAAATTAGTTTTTAATTGCATGCAAATAATTAATTATAATAATTAATAAAAAGTCTGGAAAAGGACACAGTCAATAAAGTTCAGTTCTAATTTGAAAAAATAAATAAATAATCAAAATATTCAATTAAAATCGCTACTGAATATAATTTATTAGAACATATGTGATTTGCACTTGTATGAAACTCAAACACGTATTCCGAATATACAAACTAGAAACATGTGGATAAATATTATAAATATGAATACCTATAACTGTTACTTTATTACAAAAAATAAAGATGTGGTTTTTGGTTCGACTACACCAATGGTCAAGAGATGGCGCTGTAGTCTCCTGAATCGCGCTTTGGTTCCGTTGTTCCAGATTAATAAATACTTTTGATAGGCCTTCACAATGCAGTCGTTAGCACCCACTAAATTTCACTCTCATCATTTTTTCATAACGCGCCTAAAGAAGTATAACTTCAATAAATAAACAAAATATTTCCCACGGCTCATTTAACGCGTGTCGGAACGAGTTCACCGAACAATTTGCGAGTCAAGACTTCATTACCCGGCAATTAATCTTCGCGTATGGGAGGCGGAGAGAGGGAGACAAAACTCGAAAGCGAGATTACGTAGACGGTTGCCGCCGTGAAAAAGTTACTAAGTTTCAGACGGTACGCGACGCTGATCCGGCATGATGGACGCGCCGCGCAGCAGTGCTGCCAACCCAAATTTTAGAAAATTAGTAGATTATGTGCCAAATGTTGGTAGAAGTTGGTAGAATGTAAAATGCAAAGTTGGTAGATCTACCACCTCAATTTAGAAGATTTTTTAAGATTAAAAATGCAATCAATGCGATGCAGAGCACACTTCAGATCACACCTACATGGTTTGCAATAAAAATATCCGTCACCCTCAGTAATTTCTTGAAGCCAACCTGCAAATTCCATGCCTTTCTCCCATAATTTCGAATATTTTTGGTCATACCTTTTTCTAGGTTTTCGTGGCGGAGTTCCTAACGTAGAACTATGTGCATCGCTTTCGCTGCTGTCAGAATCCATTATATAAATAAATGCACGCAACATAGAACAAACAGCAATCAGCACCGTTAATGCGCAGTTATTTAGTTTTTACAATAAAACAGGAGCAAAGATTCAACATTGATTACGCAACAAACCAACCGGGAATAGGCCACAGTAGGAATAGTAAAATATGGGCGCGAAATTGTGCGAACGCCGAACTCATGACGAACTGTTGCTGACGTTTTTGAAGTGAAACTTCTTTATCGGCGTTGGAAAAAAATTTACCCTCACATTTTTCGGTTACGCGTCACATTTTTCGGTTACGCGTCACATTTTTCCGTTACGCGCCATCTTTTTTTATATTAATAGTTGATAGCTGAATGATCACACTGTCGCCGGCGAGAACTCTCTCTACTCGTTTGTAGCTGAGTGACAATAGTTATTAAAGATAAGACTCGCTCAGCAAAACTCGCATAGCGATACTCGCTCAGCGATACTCGCTCAGCGATATTCGCTCAGCGATACTCGCCCAGCGATACTCGCTCAGCGATTCTCGCTCAGTGATACTCGCTCATCAATACTAGCTCAGCGATACTCGCTCAGCTATACTCGCTCGGTTAAGCTGGCTTGGCTGTCAAAAGCCGTGCGCCTGCATTTTAACTCAGGACTGCCAATTCGTTTCTAGTTTCTACTCGCTTATCGTTCATCGTCGGAGGTGGAACATGTGCCTTAGATTACTGAGCCGTGTAATCATAACAGTTTCATAGGCAGTAATTTGTATTCATGTCTATGATAATAAAATCCTTTTGTTTAAACTTTATCTAAGTTAACTTTATTTAACCAATTCCTGGAAAGTTGCATGTAGATCATTTTTCGAAAAATAAGGCCATAAAGAAGTTTCACTTCTTACGTGTGTGTGTACGCACACATTTTTTTTGTGGTTTATGGCCTGGACTCTGTGTATGCTTGACGCATCGTTGCGTGGCTCACGCAATACATCGCAACGTCGCTCGTCGATATAAAAATAATTCAAAGTGATGATATGTCAAACTAATTAAAAAAAATAGGTAGTTTTTAGGTCTAGGATGGTAGATAGGTAGACTGAAGTGAAAATTGGTAGATCTACCAAAAAGTTGGTAGATATGACAGCACTGCCGCGCAGTGAGAAGCGACCAGGGTGACCAGGTCTACCGATAGTATAGTACCCTTAGTACGAGTTTGAGCTCACGAAAACTATCATAGTTTTCGTAATTGTAAATTATGTTGATCGGGTTGAGTCTTTGCATGCAGGTATAAGAAGAATCATAGATGAATGTCATTGTGTATAATACAAGCCTGAGAACAAAAACTGTAGTCTATACTTCAGCTCTACACCGAAGCGAAGCGAGGGCGGGCCGCTAGTACAATATAATTTTGCTCAATCTATGCTCCCATGCCTTCCTTTTTTCGATAACTTGTATTTCAAAGAGAATAGAAGCCTTCAAAAATGCCAAAAATAAACAAATTTTTATCACCACTAAAGACGTCTAGTGTGGAGATTTAATAAACATTTACAAAAAAAATCAAAACATAGAGGCATAGTACCTATATAACTACTTTTTATTCTATTTATATATGTTATGGGCCAAGTGATTAATGCGGGCAGTATTCATAATGCCTGGGCAGTATGAATGATGCCCAGCCATATCGAGCCAAGTGATTAATTACAATCTAAACTCACCTATTTATCATATTGCCCGGCCATTATTAATAATGCCCGACGGCTCGTGGTCCATGTTATAAGTCAGTGTTTGAGATAGCTTGAATTTATCGCTTGGGCCGGGCAGTTATTATAAATAATCATAATGCCCGGGCAATGAGACAAATGTATTGATTATAATCACATTGCCCGCTCTGATCGGGCATTATTCATATTGCCTAGGCATTATGAATAACGACCGATTAAACACTTAGCCCATAACACATATAAATTACTTTTACATATGTTTGAGGAAATCGGCGAGAGCCAAACCTCGAATTTTGCAATTTTTATACGCAATTTTCAGCGTTAACCACTGTTGTCCCCATCTTACAGCAAAAGGTTTTTTCAAATACCTATTTCTCAAATGTCTCTCAGCTAGCTTCCGATGTTAAGTAACTTTAGTAATGTTTTTATTTATTTTTAAGCATTTAACTGCTAGATGTTTAAATCTAAAGAAAGTTTACTAGTAAAAAAAAATTCACGCGGACCAGGCAGCTCACGGGACTCAGTATTCATTCATTCATTTGACATTGTGGGTTACCTACAATGCGAAGAGATGGCGCTGCCTTGCAGCTTAAGGCTAGGAAAATTTCGACGCGGCCAATAGGGCCGTGGTAGCATAATGGTCCCGTCCGCTGCCTTGTCCGCGTGGATTTTTTTCTAGTAAACTTTTCTTTAGATTAAACTTTAGGAAGTCTGACTTATTTTCACATTATAAAGCCTGCGGGCCGTAAACATAATTTTGTCTCCACCAATTGTGGAATGTGGCGTGAGCTAGGCTTGTTGAAAATATATCGATGTATCGATATATCGATATTTTTTGTTAGATATATCGATATTTTTTGCCGATATATTTTGATTCGATATATCGATACATCGTTACAAAATAACCAATATCAAAATTCGTATCAAAAACGATATTTTTTTAATTATTAGCGGCATATCACGATCTAACTAAATTCGTATCTAGAAAAATCGTAACTGGATCTCAGATTAATGATATACAACATATCTGTGCTGTATTTAGTACTGTCTATGTCATCATTCGAAAATAGGGTCTATTATTAGGGAGATAATTTTCGTTCCATTATTATTCCGCGTGTCATATTTCGTGAGCTACTGTACTATATTTTTGGGAAAATTGAAAAAAAAAAAATTGGTCCGATATATCGATATATCGATGTTTATTTTCGCGATATATCGAAGCCGATATTGATATTTTTTAAAAGATCGATGTATCGATATATCGATATTTTTCAACTTTCGACGTCCCTAGCGTGAGCTCTGACTGCTGGCACTAAAAGGGATCTTGTTGCAAAGTGGCCAGTCCCTCGGAGCAGTCAACTTTAATTCCCACAAGCGCCAATGACAGTAACAAACTTATTTTAGGCATCATCCTATTGGGAATACTGGGGAGCAAATTAGGGGTTTGCAAATATACGCGTCCATAGAGTAATAAGAAGACCCGCTAATTATTGTTATATAATTAACTAGTGGCCCGCCCTCGCTTCGCTTCGGTGTAGAGCTGTAGTGTAGACTATAGTTTTTGTTGTCAGGCTTGTATTATACACAATGACATTCTTCTAATACCTAATTACAATAGGCACGTGCCGCCAAGCCCGCCCGGTAGCGTCGGAACCGCTATGTCCCTTCATTTTAAATCTGTAGTATCTTCGAAAATATTCACTTAAATCATACGGTGTAAAGGGCCATATAGATCTATATTAAATGAACAATGTATTCAAGGTATTTAATTGGTTAAGGATTAATGCTGTATTGGTTAAAATCGCTTCGAAAATTAGCCATTATTTGTCGTAAAAAGTAAATGACAAAAAAAAGTTATTGTGGGTTATCCATAAGAGATAGACATATACCATCACGGACTTTTCTGTAGACCTTTTCATTGTGTACAATACTTAGTACATTACTTTGATAAAACTCGTAAGGTTCAGCCTGCGTTTGCAATGTAAGCGGAAAAAATGTAATTATTTACGACATCACATTAGAAACCTCAAAAATAACAGTACTTCTCCACTATTTAATGGATGTTATTATACATATAAACCTTACTCTTGAATCACTCTATCTATTAAAAAAAACCGCATCAAAATCCGTTGCGTAGTTTCAAAGATTTAAGCATACAACGGGACAAAGGGACATAGGGACAGAGAAAGCGACTTTGTTTTATATTATGTAGTGATGTGTATCTGCCTGTCTGTATAAGTGCTAGGCCGCACTACGGCGAAACCGCCGCGGTTTTATACCGCGTAGTTTTGTGAATCATGGAAACTAATGCAAGTTGCCGCATGAGCGGTTTTTTCCCGCGGCTGATTTTAAAACCGTGATTTGTTACAGAATGGCTCGCGGGTAAAAACCGCGCCAAAATTTGTAGTCCATACAATATATTTACGAAATTTGTGACGACGTTTCCTTTTTCTATTTCTTAGTATTAAAGCAACAATACATACAGATCTCTTGAAATCCATCCTCGAACTGTGATAAATCGTGTCTAGTTTCGCGGTTTTTAATCGTAGTGTGTGTGCTTCGGGCGGTTTCGCGGTTTTGCGGTTTACCGCTTGCGGGGAAAAACCGTAATGCGGCCTAGCACTTACTTAGATGTTTATACCCTGGACTGGCTTTGGCTAATTTAAGCATGCGGATAACACGAACCTTGGACCGTTTTATTATGATAATAAGACTTGAAGGTTACGAAATAGGGGTGAAAAGTTACTGCTACGATTTTGTTATTATAATGTTTGATCGAATTTAAGAGGCAGAACGTCCTGTAGACATTGTTGGATAGAGAAATTATGTACAAGCGAAAATTGTGAACTACCTTAATATTGTAATCTATATATATAAAAGTCAAAGGTGACTGACTGACATAGTGATCTATCAACGCACAGCCCAAACCACTGGACGGATCGGGCTGAAATTTGGCATGCAGGTACATGTTATGACGTAGGCATCCGCTAAGAAAGGATTTTGATCAATTCTACCCCCAAAGGGGATAAAATAGGGAATGAAAATTTGTATGAAACTTTGTTAATTTTAAACCGATCGGGCTGAGACTTTGCATGCAGGTATAAGAAGAATCATAGATGAAAGTCATTGTGTATAATACAAGCCTGAGAACAAAAACTGTAGTCTACACTTCAGCTCTACATCGAAGCGAAGCGAGGGCGGGCCGCTAGTTATAACTATTCTGGAAAAGGAACATTCTCTGTAGTGAGAAAAAAATAGTTATTCGCGATACAAAAAGATTCACTCACAATATTTTTATATATGACCTTAGAAAGTAAGTTACTTTTACAGTTATAGTTATTACAGTTATAGTATTTACTGTGTCCATCAGAATGAAACGAAAAAAGAAACATCTAAAAAAATTACGCCATCCCACTCAAAATCTGTGTCCTGACAAATCGTTAAATATGAAATTAGATTTGTCTATAAGCTTGTCCTCAATAAATCATTCTTCGGTACATTTAAACTATAATTTCAGCTGGCCTCAATTAATCTTGCACCGGTGATTAACTACTATTTGGTTTACGTAACCGAAGTTAGCGGGGCGGCTTTGAATTGATTCGGAAAGACCTTACGGTGACGTAAGACCTCAGCTCAAGGCTCTGTATTCGACCGCCCGAGCAAGGACACGCGTTTATATCTAAGCGGACCTAGATCGCATAGCATGTCTGACGAATCGTACTTGAGTGCTATTTTAAGCGATAGGATTTCAGCATTTTATATAATAAAAAAAAATATTTCCAACACTTAGCCTAGCCCCAAAGTAAGCACTGTAAGGCTTGTGTTATGGGGTACTAGGGTAACGGATAGAATACATATACTGTACATATATTCGTATTCATCACACAAACATCTGCCCCCACCGGGTTTCGAACCCGGGACCTCTGGAGTATGCGAAACCATGAAACCCGGCGTATAAACCACTCGGCTACGGAGGTCGCCTGTAAACACTGTTACTAACTAATCTATTCATCTTCTACACAAGCGTTAAAATCTCGCCCGCTTCCGCCACTTTAGTAGCCGCTTCTAGCTTCTCGTGGCGGCGTTTGTGGCTGTGGCGTGTGGCCCGTGTGCGCCGACACTAAATGTTTGAATCTATAGAAAATTTTACTAGAAAAACCGTCCAATACTTTTTCCTACCATCCGTTCAGGACATCTTTTAACTGATGACAAGAATGGGCGCAAGAAACTCATCGGGATTTAACAGTAGTAACAAACAACATTTGTAAATACATCACGTCGCTACCAATACAACGTCCACTCACATTTTGATTGCTGTGTCATGTTGATGCACACAGCATAAATACAAACAGTGCTCATATTAGGTATAACTAGCAAACCAGTGAACCAAATGTTCACCAAAACCTGATTTAAATAAAAAATGTATTTCATTAATTGAGAACTTCGGCGATTTTGTGTGGTTTCGTTTGAAATTCGTGATTTCTCGAAAACCGGAAGTGCTACGTTACTCAAATCCGGTTATGTAGTCTTATCAGACTATTCTTAACTTAAAACTTAAATATTCTCTTTATCTATATCTTACGGTTTGGCCGCTGAAACAGCACCACAGACAGACGGGCTTGTCTAATAGATAAGAGACTAGCAAACCAGTGAACCAAATATTCACCAAAACCTGATTTCTCGAAAACCGGAAGTGCTACGTTACTCAAATCCGGTTTGTAGTCTTATCAGACTATGATTAACTTATAACTTAAATATTCTCTTTATCTATCTCTTACGGTTTGGCCGCTGAAACAGCACCACAGACAGACGGACGGACTTGTCTAATAGATAAGAGATATGAGTAGATAGCATCTTAAGAGTAACGCAGTATTGAGCAGACTCATCCCCGCTGGCAGCACATTAGTACGAGTTTTACAATTACGAAAACTATGATAGTTCTCGTGAGCTCGCACTCGTACTAAGGGTACTGATTTTATTGTTTTCGTTTGAATACAAATAAACAGTGTTAAAATTCTATCATTAAATCATTTGCGTCTTGTTAAATTTTAAGTATATTTGGTTAATTTTCACCAATATGGACATAGAAACATAATTTACATTTACGAAAACTACATATGATAGTTTTCGTGAGCTCAAACTCATACTAAGGGTTATCTTGTTTTGTATATCGTTGAAAAGCGTTTGACTATAATGCTGTGTCAAATTCCTTTTTATATAAATCATAATCTTTATTTGCTAAAAACACGGTATATAGGTATTACATAACGGTTTGAGCACGTGTTTTGCCATTTTAAAAAAAACATGCAAATACATAATATGGAACTAATAAAAAAAGAGATTAATTAATTATAACATTTTTCTGTAGAATTATGAATGTCAGAGTTACCTCATATTATGTCAATAAAATATACAATGTCAACATATTAATATTACAAGATTTCTAAATGTAAGATATAAAAAAAATTAAAAAGATACATTTATCATAATTATTATAGGATAAGTTACAACATGTCATTAATTTTTATAATTGAAAAAACTTTTAAATGCATAAAAATTGTTTTCATTTAGCCATTTATATAATTTATTTTTAAACATGTTCATATTTAGCATTTATATGTCGGGAGGGATTTTATTATAGATCTCGACACAAAGGCATAAGCAACTTTTCCTATATTTGTCAGACCTTGGGACCTCTCTTCCGAATGTTTATATTAGTAACCACCACAGGTCTGATTACCTACATTAATTCTACTTTCTAATTAAGCTGCTTTTAAAGATTTTTTAAAAAGTTTAACTGCTACATGTTTAAAAAATAAAGATGTGGTTTTTGGTTCTACTACACCAATGGTCAAGAGATGGCGCTGTAGTCTCCTGAATCGCGCTTTGGTTCCGTTGTTCCAGATTAATAAACACTTTTGATATTATAAATATGAATACCTCTAACTGTTACTTTATTACAAAAAATAAAGATGTGGTTTTTGGTTCTACTACACCAATGGTCAAGAGATGGCGCTGTAGTCTCCTGAATCGCGCTTTGGTTCCGTAACGGATTTATTAATCTGGAACAACGGAACTTCCGTTGTTCCAGATTAATAAATACTTTTGATAGGCCTTCACAATGCAGTCGTTAGCACCCACTAAATAGAGATTCTATTTCTATTTTGTTGGTAGATTTTCTTAATGTGCGGTAAACACAAAAGTAACGCATGAAGTTGGTTTTTTGGCTAAAGCGACCAACTTCATGCTGTTAAAATTTTGTGTTACAGTGATGCGCGCGCATCTTAAAATTTCACTCTCATCATTTTTTCATAACGCGCCTAAAGAAGTATAACTTCAACATAAAGAAAATCTTACTAGAAAAAAATCCACGTCTACCGGGCAGCGGACGGGACTCGAACCCTCACCCTGAACGTTTTGCTACCGCAGCCCTGATGGTCGTATCAAATTCTTTCTAGCCTTTCTAAAGCTGCAAGGCAGTGCCATCTCTTCACTTTCAACCCACAATGTAGATTCAAACATCGAGCAGTTCCATCCTTAAAAAATAGAAATTATAAAAAAAGTAGTTGAGGTATATTTAAACTCGGAAAGGCTTCTTTGTTATCTTTATATATATAATTCTTCTGTGAGTGTGTATGTCACTGAACTTCTCTTAAACGACTGGACCGATTTTGATGAATTTTTTTGTGTGTGTTCAAGGGGATCTGAGAATGGTTTAGATTCACAATTTTGTCCGCTGGACAACCCCTATTTTTTTAGGGCGGTACGAAGTTCGCTGGGTCAGCTATATGTTATATAAATTTGCTATATAAACATAAAACAATTATAAACATTGCCGCGATTGTATGTAGAAAGAATCAGCGGCAGCTACTATAAACACTGACAGTTAAATTTTGTATGAAATCACATTACCGTACTTCTGCGTGATTTAAAATTGTTATAACTTACGATAGAGTGCACCGATTTGAATAAAATAAAGACTCAATGTTACCCAAAGATACACTCTTTAAACATGTTATCAATCTAATGCATTAATCATTGGCCTACGTTGCCACCGACTTACTGTGGCCACTATTCCTACACGAACAAAGAAATTTGGTGACTCATTTCTTTGTCGTACTATTCGTAAGTGGAATTCTTTACCCGCGCAAGTGTTCCCTCCTTCCTATAATCTGGGGTTCTTTAAGAGAGGCGTGAAGAAGCATTTTTGCAGGCCGGCAAGGTGAGGATGATTGGTGTAGCAGTTTATAACTGCTGTACCAGCTATCTTCGCGTTTGGACTTTATTACCACTTAACATCAGGTGGGGTAGAGTCATTTGCCTACCTTCATATAAAAAAAAAATCAGCAGTTTCGGTTTGATGCGCGTACAAATATACAGACAAACAGAAAAAAAAGAATTCTGTTATACTACTTATTCTAAGACTTCCAAACATTCTTTTTGCAATTCCATTCAATGTACAGACATGTGAAACTTACATTCTTACTTTATATCGAACAAAAATCAAAGCTAAAAAAAAAGACACTGTGAAAGTGTGCAAAAGTTGAGAACGTCCAACTTTTCCACAATATTTACGGGATAATATCAAAAGAGTATTATCAACATGCAGGGGCTGAATGTTCGCACTTTGCGCCTCCCCATAATGTTCCACTCATGGCACCCCCGTCCACCGCCAGCCCCGTCACAACATGAACTTTATCCCGTTTACATTAAAGTTCATATCGCTTGGCGGAACGCCAACCTGTGTTTTGTGTACAATTTTTTACGTGACGCCTTCAACAGACCGCACTGTGAATGAAAAAAGCTTGTTATAAAACTAAAAAGTTATAGTTTTAAGACAAACTGGCATCAAACAGTGTATCAAGGCTCCCCTTGATTTAAATAGATAACATCTTTTCTCAGTTGTTTTTATCTACAATACTTAAAATACATATATAATAAATACATTTATTTTATTTGTTTCTTAGGTTTTCACGCACATCACTCATTAAATAAAACTAGTTTTTACGGGTTAATGCACGAAACATTTATTTTAACTAGATCAGATAGCAGATTTATTTAAAAGCAAAACTCGTTAAATAAAACAAGTTTCAACGGATTAGATGCACTGATTTTATTTATTTATTGTAGTTTACAGTAGTTAGGGTCAAATAAAACGCCCTTAGCGCATATAATAAAATTCCTTGTCCAATAACAAGTAATGAGAATATCCTCAGTTTCAAGCATATATTAAAGAATTTCTTAGTTGACAAATGCTACTAAACAATTAAGGATTTTTTATCTGACAAAACAATTTTAACAATGACATTTTGAGTACCACTTGACATTTTCATATTTATATATATCTTTATATATATAATTCTTCTGTGAGTGTGTATGTCACTGAACTTCTCTTAAACGACTGGACCGATTTTGATGAAATTTTTTGTGTGTGTTCAAGGGGATCTGAGAATGGTTGGAATGGAATATATATATATATATATAAAAATTGTGAATCTAAACCATTCTCAGATCCCCTTGAACACACACAAAAAATTTCATCAAAATCGGTCCAGTCGTTTAAGAGAAGTTCAGTGACATACACACTCACAGAAGAATTATATATATAAAGATATATAATATTTGTGACATAGACTTGGTATTGACAAGTTATATGAAGTGAATAAATAGATATCGAAATTAACTTAATTGACATTTATAATAATATTAATTTTAAATTGAGACATCTAATGTTATTGTGTAATTGTACGCCTTATGGCAGGACATAGCTGAACTGTATGCACTGATGTATCACCCCATTATTGTAACTATGCTCTACAATAAATGAATTATTATTATTAAATAAACTCAAAATTATAAAAAAGAATTAAATAAAGTACTTTATTAATTAAATTAGCTAATAGATTCATACATGGACAATAAAGTTTTAAAAAAACCTGCCAATGAAATATCCGAATACTCAATAAAAGTCTTTCGAAGGTAGCTCGACAAAGTAAATAATAGAAAAAAAAAATGTAATAAATGCGGCGACGCATTTATGCAAAAGATGCAAAACGTCAATAAATAAATAAAATATGTGTATCTAACCCGTTGAAACTTGTTTTAATTAAGAAATAATGTTTATATCCTGTATCCTTAGCTAATGTCTGATACTATGCGATTCAACTACGAATAGGACTGACTGGGCGCCATATTGTGACGGGATAGGTTTTTTAATTCAAACCGGTAAGGTAGAGTGAGCAAAGAAGTTTTTCTTTAAAAAAAACTTATTTACCAAGATTATGTGAGATTTTTTTTTATTAATATTTATTTATCGGGACTGAGTGAGAAAAAACATTAATCAGAATCTAGCTCTTTTTAACCGCTCATCTCTGTACTGCCATCGGAGTAGTCATTATCATCGTCATCATCATCGCTGATGCTTTCGGTTATTAAAACAAAAGATCGATTATTGTAGGTTTTATAACGACAACTTTATTTAAAATAAAAACGATCTTTATTTTACCTGTGTTAATAATAAATCTAAATTTCTTATATTTCCTTTTTCCAGTAGTCATTTTCTATAAGTTTTATATGATGTATTTTCTTCTTTTGTTTACAAACGTCTGGTACTATTCTAAGATTAGCTCAGTGCTAAAAGAAGTGTTCCAAGTTTTTTTTGCAAACCGTACTTTTCAAGCGGCATTTGACAGATGAAGGTCATTGGCTTTCCTATTCTTATTTGAATCATCGTCATCAACTAATATTTTAAATGTGAATTTTTGAGTGCTTTTTATGCAAAAACTACAAAAAAGGATTTATATGAAACTTGGTACGCATATAGTTTATGCCTTGGATTTGACCCTGACCTTGACCTTGTTAAAAAACTCCAATCCCACAGTAAAACTATGTACAACCATGTCGACGAACAATCTCTTATCTATTAGACAAGTCCGTCCGTCCATCCGTCTGTGGTGCTGTTTCAGCGGCCAAACCATAAGAGATAGATCAAGAGAATGTTTAAGTTATAAGTTAAGAATAGTCTGATAAGACTACAAACCGGATTTGAGTAACGTAGCACTTCCGGTTTTCGAGAAATCACGAATTTCAAACGAAACCACACAAAATCTCCGAAGTTCTCAATTAATTCAATACATTTTTTTTTTAAATCAGGTTTTGGTGAACATTTGGTTCACTGGTTTGCTAGTGTAGTTTATTTTGGTACTTCAGTTACAGTACCCTTACCACGAAACATAATCGAGATGCTTACTGTCAAATGTGTACTGATTTTTTTCCTTACGTCCGTTATGGCGCTCCTGTTCAATTTTCCATGCAAGATTTGACAATGACATTTCGGACTCGCAAACTATTCCATTTCGAAAATGGTTCGTGCTAAGAGTACAGTACCCCTAGCAAGAACCATAATCAAATTCGAATAGTTAGAAAACCGAAATGTCAATGTCAAATTTTGTATGGAAACTTGAACAGCAGCGGCACAAAGTACGTAACGAGAACTAGAAATCAGTGCAAATTTGATAATGACATTTCGGACTCGCAAACGATACGAATTCGATATTGGACCGTGCTAAGCTTACAGTACCCTTAGTACGAACCAATATCGAATTCGAATAGCTTGCGAGTGTGAAACGTCATTGTCAAATGTGTACTGATTTTAAGTTCTCGTTACGTCCGTTATGGCGTTCCTGTCCAATTTTCCATACAAAATTTGGCAATGACATTTCGCACTCGCAAACTATTCGAATTCGATAATGGTAGGGGTACCACGACCTCCGTGGCCGAGTGGTTTATACTCCGGGTTTCATGGCGTCGCCGACTCGAGAGGTCCCGGGTTCGAATCCCGGTGGGGGCAGATGTTTGTGTGATGAATACGAGCATTTGTACTCCAGTCATGGATGTTTAATATGTATTTCATATAAATATACTTATATATGTACAATATATGTATTCTATCCGTTACCCTAGTATCCCATAACACAAGCCTTTACAGTGCTTACTTTGGGGCTAGGCTAACTGGTGTGAGTGTTGGAAATATTTATTTATTTATTTATTTATTTACTGCTTACCACTTGAGTAACGTAATTCAAGAGTCTTTTCAACCAAGCTATGATCAACGAGGGATTAATCTTTAATGGCGGAACATCAGATCCCATTCCAACATCCATTGAGAAACGGACATTTGTAATCCACTATTAAGCCTTCAACCAAGCCTGAGTTCTGAAATAGATATTCATTTTACCCTAGCTACATTTAACCGTTTTATTTCAACTAGTTCAATAATAGGGATGATGACTATATTTCTTTTTCCTTCGTTCATCAGGTAGATTATCAAAAAGTATTGGACACGTATTTTTTCTTTTTTCACATAATACAAACATTGCAGAGATGTATTGATTTGAAAAGTCGCATGACGTCACGTTTTGGTACAATTTTCACTTAAACGTGACGTCACGAGTCCCTACTCCCAAACTTTGACGCGCTTTATCTTTAACGTTTTTTGGTTGATTGCCCAAATAAAAAATTCGTGTCCTTTATTTTTTGATCATCTAACTGACGGACTAAATAGAATTTTGTTTACTTAACCCCGTCATAATGCCTATTATTATTGCACGATATCGGATCATTATACACCATGAACAGAATAGCAAACAAAATCATCGCACGGCCAGTACGGATAAGTTAGTAGATGTAGCTTGAAACCATCAATTTTTAATTATTCCAGACCTATACTTATGTAATATGTATATATCTCTTATCTATTAGACGAGTCCGTCTGTCCGTGGTGCTGTTTCAGCGGCCAAACTGTAAGAGATAGATAAAGAGAATATTTAAGTTATAAGTTAAGAATAGTCTGATAAGACTACAAACCGGATTTGAGTAACGTAGCACTTCCGGTTTTCGAGAAATCACGAATTTCAAACGAAACCACACAAAATCTCCGAAGTTCTCAATTAATTAAATACATTTTTTTTAAAATCAGGTTTTGGTGAACATTTGGTTCACTGGTTTGCTAGTACATATGTAATATGTATAGGCCAGGAATGGGAATATGTATAGGTCATTCCAGACCTACGCACTGACCATTATGCATTATTTTAAAGACCCAACATGGTCCACTGATGAAAAACTCATACCTGATTTCCAACCAGAATCGCTACGGCAAATCGTCTACAAGTTACCGAAACAATACATATTTCGGAAAGTGATTAATGTATAGAACGACGTCGTTCAACGGTTTGCTTTATAAATATGAATTTCACCTATTAATCATGATCGCAAGAGCCTGCGTTGGCTGCCTTATGTTGCACGCCCCTCACACTATATTCGGAAAATATTTCTCTTCGGCCGTAGGGCTAACATCGCAGAGCTATCCGCTCCTATAAATTTATGGCCCAAATTACTTTCAGAGATACAACTCGGCGTAATGTACCCACAAAACGCATGATACGAGTATTTCAAATTTCTAATTTCAAATTCTTTATTTGCCATTAAGGGTGGGGTGGGTACATTGAAATGTTCATGTTAACAAAGATATAAAAGTAGCTTTAAGCCTATTTAGCCATATGAGTACAGCATGCAAAAGGAATATTTCCATTTATATTTCTAAGAAAACAATAACAAAATAAAAATACAATTTCATTAAAAAATGGGTGCGTGTACTTATGTAGGCGCGTGAGAAGTTATCCTTCTTTGGCATCGTTTAAAATTAGTTTTTAATTGCATGCAAATAATTAATTACAATAAATTAATAAAAAGTCCGGAAAAGGACACAGTCAATAAAGTTCAGTTTTAATTTGAAAAAATAAATAAATAATCAAAATATTCAATTAAAATCGCTACTGAATATAATTTATTAGAACATATGTGATTTGCACTTGTATGAAACTCAAACACGTATTCCGAATATACAAACTAGAAACGTTTAGGTCTAGGTCGCTTTAGCGGCCAACTTCATGCTGTTACTTTTTGTGTTACAGTGATGCGCGCGCATCTTAAAATTATACTCTCATCATTTTTTCATAACGTGCCTAAAGAAGTATAACTTCAATAAATCCGTAATAAGATAGAAAAAAAAATTGTATACATTATATTCACTAGGATAATAATAAAAACTAATCAATTCATTTAATAAGAATAATATTATGTATGTCATTTATAATTTAAATATTCGTCAATTGAATAGAAAACTTTTTCCAGTAGCCATTTTCGTAATAATTTGAGAAACATGTCAAATGGGAGTTTTTTTATGTCATGTGGTATTTTATTGTATATTTACATTACACATTGCGTAACAATTTTTTAGGAAACGCTTGGTCTACGGATTTGTGTCAAGAACAAGTTTGTGGGGATATCTCAGACTTTTGGTAGTCACTTGTTTTGATTGTAAGAACAAATGGCCGTTGCTTCTAACAAACTTCGCAATTTCCAGCACATAAAGACAAGTAAGAGTCATAATTCTTAAGTTTTGGAAATACGGTTTACATGATATGTCTGGTTTGATGCCACATAGTGCTCTTATGCATCTTTTTTGAGCAATAAAAACTTTTGTTATTGTACCATAGTAAGTCGAGATTAATTTAATAACATACTGATCAGTACACTCCATGTGTTAATATTTACATAAACAGAAGGGTGAGATACTCAAAGTTTTTTTTGCTATAATAATAGCACATTGCAACTTTTTTTTTTTGTCTCTTTTAGAGTCTGCGCAGAAAGAGAATGGGATTTAGATTGGAGGGCGCTGTAGTGCTTTTCTACCGTATTTGTAAGGTTTTACCCCTTTTAGACACGATTAAATACAAAAAACCGCAAGAAATCAAAACAACAAACAAATCCGTATCAATACAAAACTTTGACGTTTTACAGATTGCTGGGTTTGATTGCCAAATAAAAATCTTAATGTTAGTTCCGTTTTTCGCCACGACCATTCTCTTTCCGCACAGACTCTAGCATTTTTTGACGTGACAACGTCTTAAATTAGGTTGCGGCTGGGAGTCACTTATGAAAAAGTGTAACGCTCGGTAACGTTACGATGAGTCTCGTAGCATGCTGGAACCCCGTAGCCGTGTAGCAAGTTTGCTACGAATCGTCGTAGCGTGGTTGCATGCTACGATGGTATTCACAAGCACAATGCATTGTAATATGTTTTTTTGACGTATTATATATATTTCTATAGTTAAAATTTGTGCAATTCTTATTTTCATTCAATTCCTTGTTCCTATTGTGCAATTTAATTATATTCATATCAATAAATATTCTACCGAGAAAAAGACGTTGTCACGTAAAATCTTCGCCCGTAAAACCGACTTTACAGGCAACCATTTTTTTTTTTTTTTTTATGTTTTTAGGTTATTTTATTTATTTTTTTATGATTGAACATTAAATAATACTTACAATCCAAATGTTCGACATCACATGTTTTTATTTACCGTTCGACCACCAACCCCTATTTTTATGGCGGTACGAGTTAGCTAGTGGATATACAAATTTCATTTACTTTGGTCCATTGAATCAACATTGCTATTGTATGCTGTTAAGCATGTCATGGATGCCTCCATGACATGCGTTTATATAAATTTTAAAGAGTTATTGTTAACGATGACAAAGAATAAATTATTTCATTGATTGATTGAAAAAAAAATCGAGTTCAACTTGCACTTGACTGATTTTTTATATTTACTGTTGTAATCAAAGAGCTGCTGCGTTTTAGATATGTTTAAATAAATATAATAATAATAAAATGAAATAAAAACAAAAATATTTTATTAAATCGAAGATATCAAAATGTGAAGCAGGTATAGTATAAACGTTATTTTGTCCATTACGATCAGCCTATTAATGTCCCCACTGCTAGGGCACAGGCCTTCGCTATGGATGGAATAGGGAGATTAGGCCATGACCCACCACGCGGGCCCAGTGCGGATTGGCGGGTGCTAACGACTGCAGATGCAGCCGGGACCAACGGCTTACCGTGCCTTCCGAAGCACGGAGGAACTCGAGATAGAAGATTTTTGGTCACCCATCTATTGACCGACCACTGCGAAAGTTGCTTAACTTCAACAATTTCAGCCGAACGAGCTAACCACCTACGTCATCGAGCTCCTCTGTAATTGACTAAGTATTCAGTTGTAACTGTGGTATTTCATAATAGGTTTATCTCAGGTAAACAAGTTTATGTAGGACTTTTAAAAAAGTTCTTATTAATAAATAAAAAATAAAAATAAAATAATGAATAAAAAAAATGGTTGCCTGTAAAGTCGGTTTTACGGGCGAAGATTTTACGTGACAACGTCTTTTTCTCGGTAGAATATTTATTGATATGAATATAATTAAATTGCACAATAGGAACAAGGAATTGAATGAAAATAAGAATTGCACAAATTTTAACTATAGAAATATATTTTGTTTACTAAAACATTGTACATGTAAACTTAAACTTAACACGAGAGACTCATCGTAACGTTACCGAGCGTTACACTTTTTCATAAGTGACTCCCAGCCGCAACCTAATTTAAGACGTTGTCACGTCAAAAAATTATAAAGTGTCTGATTATATTTCAGACAAAAATGCTTGGGTTTAAACTGTTCCAAAGGTTCCGACAGTCTTTTTGTATGATTGTGATAAAAATGAAATGATTTTGTATTGACACCGTAACAATGTATTTTTTTGTAAATATTGTTATTGTTACATAATTATTTAACGCTGTGAAGTTTTTTTCGCCAGTTTTTCTCCTCAGCTAAAAAAATGTCCTTAACTTGTGGTAGGGAAAAAATATGGACGATTCAAAAGAGTTGTATTTTACACTAGCGGCCCGCCCTCGCTTCGCTTCGGTGTAGAGCTGAAGTGTAGACTACAGTTTTTGTTCTCAGGCTTGTATTATACAAAATGACATTCATCTATGATTCTTCTTATACCTGCATGCAAAGTCTCAGTCAGATCGGTTTAAAATTGACAAAGTTTCATACAAACTTTCACTGCCTATTTTATCCCCTTGGGGGTAGAATTGATCAAAATCCTTTCTTAGCGGATGCTTACGTCATAACATCTACCTGCATGCTAAATTTCAGCCCGATCCGTCCAGTGGTTTGGGCTGTGCGTTGATAGATCACTATGTCAGTCAGTCACCTTTGAGTTTTATATATATAGATATATATACTTGACTGAGGAAAAACAGAGAAACAGTATGATTAATGGTAGTTGAATTTACTAAGAGGAATTGAAAATGAACTAGGTAATATACCAAAAACTTACAGATACAAATGTATTATATTTTAGAAATATTTTTGAAAAAATATTATTCTCTTTTCTAACACTCACATCAATTTATCCTAGCTCCAAAGTAAGCACTGTAAGGCTTGTGTTATGGAATGCTAGGGTAACCGATAAAACACATATACTGATACTTAAATAAGTATATTTTATCTATCTTTATATATATAATTCTTCTGTGAGTGTGTATGTCACTGAACTTCTCTTAAACGACTGGACCGTTTTTGATGAAATTTTTTGTGTGTGTTCAAAGGGATCTGAGAATGGTTTAGATTCACAATTTTGTTCGATTTTTTTAGGGCGGCACGAAGTTCGCTGGGTCAGCTAGTAAATATATATAAACATACATGTCTAAGGTACAAATGCTCGTATTCATCATACTAACATTTCCCCACAGTGATTCGAACCCGCGATATCTGAGTCGGCGACATCTTGAAACCCGACACAAACCACATGGCCACGGAGGTCGTTTTAGAACGATAGGTATCATTTTAACAAGCTTTTAGGCCTCGGCGTTGTTGTAAATGAGTAATTAACAGTTAGAGCTCGCAAAAAGGTATGGAATGTGTGGAAAAATCCAGATTATTTAAGGCATGGTATGGCTAGCTTTCCGGCATCGACTTTAACAAGACCAGCGAGAAACTAAATAAAATTATGTTCCATTTTATAATGATTGTTAGGTGCTCGATGGCGCGGGTGGTTATCGGCTGCGATCGTTGAAACTAAGCAACTTTCGCATTGGTCGGTCATTGGATGGGTGACCGAAAAATCTTGAGTTCCTCCGTGCTTTGGAAGGCACGGTAAGTAAGTTGGTCCCGGCTGCATTGGCAGTCGTTAACACCCGCCAATCCGCACTGGGCCCGCGTGGTGGGTCATACAGACTTAGTCAATTTCCACGAGTATCTGGCACAACCTTTTTTTTTATTTTTTATTTTTTGTGACGAGGGGAAATGCAGTTACGCACCATACCGTGACGCTGACTAGGCGCAAGGCGTGTGTGGGACTCGCCGGCACGGGAAACAGTGCCGACCCTACTCAAGCAGGACCAGTGCGGAAGGCCACACTGATCCTACTCCACTAAAACCCCCCGATACCCTCCTACGCCCATATGGGGGCGTCTCAGGATCGACGCACCTTAGCGTGCGCCACTTCACTGGGACGCCCCCGGATCTGCCACAGCCTACATAAAATAACCTTTTTATATTACATAAAAAACCTTTTTTTATGTAATATTGAAGTAAGATGATATATCTCTGAAAACTGCACAATGGTTACGTAGAAAGCACCTGGAAACAACGATATTAATTTGGATACTACTGATGACGTAACAATAGGGTATTTGACAGTGTTAAAAATAAAGTGCCAATTGTTGGCATCTGTGTTTAGAATGAATATTGGCAGGGGTTTTTACTATTTTTACAAAAAATGTATTCATAATTTTACTAAAAACTAACGAAAAAGATAATAGTTTTCTTATCTATTGTCACGTGACTCAAAACGCTTGGGATGGGCGGAGCCTAAAATGACGTCACACGCAAGTAAACTTCCGGTTACAGTGACATTACAAGTATCGTTTGACGTTTCAATAACAGCCGTGTGACGTCACACACTAGTAAGACGCCATTTTGCCCAGAGAAACGTTTTCGCGGCAACTTGAAAATGGAGTTTTTTATTTGGTTATTTTTACTGAAATACACAACAGAATGATGAATATCCACTTTTTACGAACTCCATAAACATTAATCAATAACGTGAGATCATTTTCTAAAATTTGTCAAATACCCTATTAGATACAATAAAATCTGTTAGTATAGCTCGTCATTACAATTAAATTAATTGGTGGTTTTAATACCCTTCTAAAATAATACTTAATTACCTTAATAGGCATTGAGGAGCTCGATGGCGCAAGTGGTTAGCGCGTTCGGCTGCGATCGTTGAAGTTAAGCAACTTTCGCAGTGGTCGGTCATTGGATGGGTGACCAAAAAATTTACTTATACGAGCTCCTCCGTGCTTCGGAAGGCACGTTAAGCCGTTGGTCCCGGCTGCATCTGCAGTCGTTAGCACCCGCCAATCCGCACTGGGCCCGCGTGGTGGGTCATGGCCTAATCTCCCTATTCCATCCATAGGGAAGGCCTGTGCCTCAGCAGTGGGGACATTAATAGGCTGATGATGACCTTAATAGGCTGATGATTACTGATTCATTATTCGTAAGTCAAATGCGGCTAAAAGCACATCCCATAGTGAGACCGGCCTATTGGTACCATGGCCATACACAAAATGCAAAATTATCTAAACCAATGTAGGTACTTACATATAAATTACTTTACTTTAGTGCCAATATTAAACCTAAATATTGCGAGGTTTCGTGTCAAAGCCTAACTTCGAGGCACAGATTCGCGATATTGCCTGTGTTTATAACGTAAGCTCTAATAGGAAAAATCCTTGCTAATTTTAAACGAGTTGAGTGACCTACTGAACGCAAAACCTAATTTTGATATCGTCAGATCTTATGAAAGCATACACTTTAAATAAAAGTTAATTATAAAAAAAGTTAATATTATTAACTGCAGTAGTGTTTAAGCCAAACTTTTTTTTTAGTCTAATGAGGGCTCCCGTTTTCTGCCTCACCAGATGGCGCCACTGTTGAGTGAGGTCCTAAATTGTAACTTTTAAAGTTTATTAATACGCACATGAAATCAAAGGTTACATTTAGATCGTATTTTAACACAAAAGAACCATATCCTAAACATAATAGGCCATGCCACAGTGACGCGCTGTTCCGTTTTATTCGGAAAAAATGGGAACATAATCATTTTTCTAAGCTCAAATTTTTAATAACTGACATTCATTGCCACATAACTCATATTTGCCATAATTAAGCCGAATTGTTACCAATTATTCACAACATTATTTTAATAAGAAATAAACCCGCGTAGTCAACCAACAAGCAATAACATTTGACATTTCGGAGACCTCACGCTACACTAGCGCCTCTAGCGGCGGATTCATACGCGATAGCCCTCATTGGTTACTGATGAAATAGAGATTCTAAATACTAAAGCATTACTTCTCAGCGCACTTTGCGACCTTCTTCTAACCTATCTCTTGAAATTCCAAGTCATTCTACTGATTTCTTTTCTTATTTCTTCTCTGTGCAATATTAACGTCTATGGAACTCATTGCCAGAAACTATTCGAAGGGCTCGCACTCTGAACTCGTTTAGGGATCATGTTCGTTATTATATTTATCCTGTTAACGCCATCTATCCTTCGAAGAGAGAAGCTGCAATTGGTCCATCATCATCGTCCATTCATACATTCATTTCGTACCCATTCGTTACTACATTCACTCATTTTGATTTATATAGATTCACTCTCCCTCTTGCATTCGAATTCAAAAAAAACAACGTACGCACGCACATAATTTTAATAGATCTGTATTTTACTATGAATAATATTCTATAATCTGAATATCCGATTTTTATTGAGAAATCCACATATAGAAGACATTAAGCTATCGAACATATCCCAACAGTGATGTAAAAAAAATCCTTCATCCTCTCTCTTTCTTTCCTTAGATATATCTGTTTTCCTGTCATTAATATTATTATTATTATTATTTTCTATAACACCCCTTCTTTTCTCCTTCATATTTATTTATCTTTCTATTATGGGTTGCCTGAAAGAGATTGCTGCCTAGCAACAAGGCCGCCTATATTGTGTACGTTCTATCTATCATGTTTTTTTAATTTACTTGTGTGTCTTGTATGTACGTGTATTTGTTAATTATGAATTACTGGCAATAAAACTGGATTTGTTTTATTCATTTGTTTTTATTATATTGAAGAGCACAAACGTAAAGTTACAGTAATGTCACCGGAAGGAACAAGTAATACAGTGTTGCCATAGAAATAAAATATATAAAAGTATACCATACTTAACAGTATTATAATAAAGAATATTATTATTTATCCTATTTATTCATTTTAATATAACAGTTAGGTTTTTTATAAAATCGTTATTAAAGTTGTACAAAAACGTAAATACAAAAATAAATATCATATAAAAAATCTAACCTAGAAGGCCACCAGCAGTGGGACTAGGTCCAAGCTACCGGTGGTTAGGGTCGTAGAGAGAGAAACCGCCTGACGATTCGCGCTGTGTCCAGGAGTACTGCCTTTTGCATCTGCCCCTTGACCCAACCATCTAGCGAGAGGCTTTTTAGGTATTGGTCGAGACTCATCGCTATGAGACCGTTCACACTGACGGCTATAGGGACAATGATATTATTATTATTACAAGCAAACCAGTGAACCAAATGTTCACCAAAACCTGATTTAAAAAAAAATGTATTTAATTAATTGAGAACTTCGGAGATTTTGTGTGGTTTCGTTTGAAATTCGTGATTTCTCGAAAACCGGAAGTGCTACGTTACTCAAATCCGGTTTGTAGTCTTATCAGACTATTCTTAACTTATAACTTAAACATTCTCTTTATCTATCTCTTACGGTTTGGCCGCTGAAACAGCACCACAGACAGACGGACGGACGGACTTGTCTAATAGATAAGAGATTAAAAGGCGTAAGAGCATATTAACGTATTTTCAACCGATGAAAAAATAACAAGAGGTTGTCCATTCCATTCGTATATTATTTTTTTATATTTACAGAATAATCCAATTTTGATATTTTTTTAATGGAATCAAAGATACTTCGAAGTTAGTTCTATATAAATTTAGAATAAAAAATTAAAAATGGGTGCGTGTACTTATGTAGGCGCGTGAGAAGTTATCCTTCTTTGGGATCGTTTAAAATTAGTTTTTAATTGCATGCAAATAATTAATTACAATAAATTAATAAAAAGTCTGGAAAAGGACACAGTCAATAAAGTTCAGTTTTAATTTGAAAAAATAAATAAATAATCAAAATATTCAATTAAAATCGCTACTGAATATAATTTATTAGAACATAATTATGTGATTTGCACTTGTATGAAACTCAAACACGTATTCCGAATATACAAACTAGAAACATGTGGATAAATATTATAAATATGAATACCTATAACTGTTACTTTATGACAAAAAATAAAGATGTGGTTTTTGGTTCTACTACACATTGGTGTAGTAGAACTCTTGACCATTGGGTCAAGAGATGGCGCTGTAGTCTCCTGAATCGCGCTTTGGTTCCGTTGTTCCAGATTAATAAATACTTTTGATATTATAAACATGAATACCTATAACTGTTACTTTATTAAAAAAAATAAAGATGTGGTTTTTGGTTCTACTACACCAATGGTCATGAGATGGCGCTGTAGTCTCCTGAATCGCGCTTTGGTTCCGTTGTTCCAGATTAATAAATACTTTTGATAGGCCTTCACAATGCATTCGTTAGCACCCACTAAATAGAGATTCTATATCTATTTTGTTGGTAGATTTTCTTAATGTGCGGTAAACACAAAAATTTTGCGTTACAGTGATGCGCGCGCATCTTAAAATTTCACTCTCATCATTTTTTCATAACGCGCCTAAAGAAGTATAACTTCAAAAAACTTTTTTTATACGGTAGCTCTCCTACATGTAAATGGTGATTTTTTTTCATCGTCTAGCTCATCGTTTGGGGTATCGTTGAATAGGTCTTTTAAAACGGCTTAGAAAGTACTGAGACTATTATTACTACATCAATTGACGAATCCGTTTGTAAAATATTAAATTACAAATTTTTCTTCGAGTAGGTCGCTCCGCCCCTATAAAAGCTAAAGCTCTATTGCTAAGCTAAACTACTGATATATTGCTTTTCGTGAACTTTAAAAGAAAATCATGAAGGTTAAGATAGATCAGTAAGTTTAAGAAGAACCTTGCACTTACTCCCTTTCATATACTTGTTCATTTTGTTTTGAAAATTGTTTCTTACTATTTTGGGACTTTTCTTTGCACTTATTGTTAGTAAATTCGTTGATTGTCTATTGTTACATATTTGACATTATGTGATGGAAGTTGACCTCAACACATGTTTGCAAGTTTGATGTCAACTTTCGATTGGACGACACTGTATGAAATAAAACAGGGAGAAAAAAGCAGCCCTTGCTGAGTTTCTTGCCGGTTCTTCTCAGTACAAGGTCTCCCGCCTTAGATTTGCGAACCGATGGCGTAGCTTTTCGACATTCACAAGTGCATTCACAACAGCCTAGACTGAATAAACGATGTTGAATTTTGATTTTTTTTTTAATTTTCAGAATAATAAAGGACAATGGGCAAAACACACCCAGCTCCGCCAACAATGCAAATAGCATCAATGGATAGATCTATGGAAAACTAGCCTTTTTTATTATGACACCGTAAAAAAATATCCTGGTAGTCAAAAGATATGACACCGTAAAAATATCTTGGTAGTCAAAAGATATGACACATGGGCATATTTAATTACCTAACTAAATTTATTTTGTAGTACCTTCATTTTATATTATTAGTAACCATAATAATATGCCATATCGTACTATACAACCAGATATATGACAAAGCCTGCCGACCATCCTGCGCTTGCTCTTACTGACACACCTCAAAACGGTTTACGGGGGTTGAAGGATTTGCAGTTGCAAATAGTCGACTGATTTTTTTTGATTTTTATCTAACACGCTTTGGACATTGGTTTACGATTATCGGTTTTGTCAATTAGTATGGATGAACTGGAATCATGTTTTCTCCGAAGTGTGGACAAGTTTGTGTGATTTTTGGTCGCTCCGCTTTACATAGAAGACAATTTACTATAAAGAACAGAATGTTTGAAAAATCCCCAACCCATGTGGATTTTTGGATTTACTCTAGCGCGGCAGAATAACATGAGGGGCACCCTTGAACCTTGTGAAGTACTCCCATAATACCTGAGCTCCAATGATATGTGGGGTCGAACTAACTAACTAAATTAATTCCCTTGTTTCATTAATGTTCGTTCGCTATAGTACTTGTACCTATTTAACTTAAAATAACTAAAGACCCCCGGGATGGAATTTAATGCGCTTTGGCACAGATGATCATGACTATAATACCTTTTTAACAAATGTAATTTAAGCCGTGGCGGACGTGGGTGCAGCGTCCATATATTTTTGTCCTTTGCATGAAGAATTTGCACCAAGACGTCCATTCGAAACTTTTTCCGGATACGGAACGAAGTTACCTCCCAGGATTGTAATAAACGAGCTTCCACTGGACTGGAACAATACTGTTATAGAAGTTTCAGTTCATCATCATCAGCCTATTAATGTCCCCACTGCTGAGGCACAGGCCTTCCCTATGGATGGAATAGGGACAATCTCCCTATGACCGTCATGACCCACTACGCGGGCCCAGTGCGGATTGGTGGGGCTCACGACTACAGATGCAACCGGGACCAACGGCTTAACGTGCCTTCCGAAGCACGGAGGAGCTCGAGATAGTAAATTTTTGGTCACCCATGCAATGACCGACGACTGCGAAAGTTGCTTAACTTCAACGATCGCAGCCGATCGCGCTAACCTTTGGCGCCATAAAGATACATCACAAAACCTTGAAAAAAACTCACGTTAAAAATTCATTGACATTAAAATAACATTTATCCACTAAAACTTTCGTCAGTATTCTTTTAAATGTATTTATAATTATTATAATATTTAAGGGTGTCAGGTAACTTATTATATATCTACTTTGGGGAGCCATTTCTACAACACTTTTTTTTTCATAAGAGATATTCTACACATGTTTCTTCAAATTTGAGGTTTCCGAGGGCAAAGGCCGAGCATATGAGTCTGTTCTCTTAGTTTAAAAAGATTTGGAATATTTTTTGCACGAAAACGCAGCACTCACATATACACCGTGTTCCTGAGGATCTACATAAACTACAATAATACTTCTATAGCTCTTGTTGAACATATTGTACAAAGAAAGTAGTAGTTTAAATAGCATAGTTTTTAAGTTAGTGGTAATTTAAGTTTAACCAACTTAATGTGTTGTTCAGTGACAATGAGTCTTTATCTGTGAGATGTAGCCACTTTGTGCAACCAAAAATATCAAACTATCAACTCTTTGTCAATGGTCATTAAGTCATAGTTTCAAAAGTCCAAATTTTAAAAAACGTTGTTGACGTCAAGAAAATTTTAAACAAAGTTTATGTGGACATGTGAACCAAGGTTTCAAATGCGACGTTGCCAGCTCAGGTAAAAAGTAATTCATATTAGATAAATTACATCTAATCATTTAGTTTGTTAGAAAATAAAAAATGAAAATAAAATTGGAATTCACAAAAGTGTGCATAGTAAAAAAATGGATGCGTGTAACTTATGTACGCGCGTGAGAAGTTATACTTCTTTAGCATCATTAAAAATATTAATAATTACAATAAAATAATAAAAGGACTGGAAAAGGATAGTTAACACAGTCAATTAAGTTCAGTTTTAATTTGAAAAATTAAATAAATATTCAAAATATTCAATTAAAATCACTACTGAATTTAAGTTATTAGTCCATATGTAATTAGCACTTGTAAGTAACTAAAACACGTTGTGTCTATATAGAAACTAGAAACATGTGGATAAATATTATAAATATGAAAACAGTGATCAGAGGCGACGAGCGTGCCAACATTGTTTTTGACAACGCGATCATCTTATGGAGCTCCGTGGATCGTTCAAAGTACCTTTCGAACAGATGTCTAATAATGGTGGATTATTAACCACTAAGAGGTTAATAATCCACCATTATTAGACACTAACATTCATAACGCGCCCGCGGCCAACTTCATGGTGTTACTATTGTGTTACAGTGATGCGCGCGCATCTCGAAATTTCACTCACATCATTTTTTCATAACGCGCCCGCGGCTAACTTCATTATGTGACTTTTGTGTTACAGTGATGCGCGCGCATCTTAAAATTTCACTCTCATAATTTTTTCATAACGCGGCTAAAGAAGTATAACTTCAAAAATGATCAATTTATAGTCTGAATAACATGCCAAAGTTAGTGTATAACCACAGGAACACGGTGTATAGAGACATGGCAACGACAACCGCTTTACGGATCTAAAATATGGCACACAGCTATTGGAGACCTTTAATCCACAAATAGCTCTCACACAATTGTTTTTGAGCTCTTAACAATATCTTAAATATAAAGTTCTCGTGTCACAATGTTAGTTACCATACTCCTCCGAAACGGCTTGGCCGATTTCTATGAAATTTTATTTGTATATTCAGTAGGTCTGAGAATCGGCTACTATCTATTTTTCATACCCCTAAGTGATAAGGACACACCTACCTTTTATATATATATATATATATATATATATATATATATATATATATATATATATATATATATATATATGATGTGGCATTAAATAATACATGCAGCCCTAAATTTTCATCCTTCTACCACTTATATTTTTATGGCGATACGACGTTCGCTGGGTCAGCTAGTTTCCTAGGGCCTAGAATATTCCACTGTATCGCAGAGTTGAAGTTCGCAGTTTTAAAAGCTAGTCCGTCCGTCCGTCCGTCTGTGGTGCTGTTTCAGCGGCCAAACCGTAAGAGATAGATAAAGAGAATGTTTAAGTTATAAGTTAAGAATAGTCTGATAAGACTACAAACCGGATTTGAGTAACGTAGCACTTCCGCTTTTACCACCGGTTAAACCACACAAAATCTCCGAAGTTCTCAATTAATTAAATACATTTTTTTTTAAATCAGGTTTTGGTGAACATTTGGTTCACTGGTTTGCTAGTAACATCTACACAAATAAGTTTAAAACAATCCTTTTCAATAGCAGAAGGTGTCAGGTTGCCTATATTCCCATGTGAAATGTAAATTCAGTGCAAATTTTAATTTATTCATTAAAGAGCATGTGCGCCCGTTACTATTTTCATTGGATTTTCATACAATTTTTTAATTAAGTTTTTGCAAGGAAATTTAACCCATTTATGGTTTTTAAAGTGGTACTTTCATTTTATCGCCACAAACTTTCGTTCACCTTTAGCAAAGTTATGCGTCTTACTTTTTAAATTGTTATTAAAAAATCAGACTTTATCGGACGGTATAGTTGATTAATATACACACATCAAAAGTGTCTAGGGATCAAGCATTTTTATGCGGATTTCTTGAGATTGAGATGTGGCTTTGTAATAAATTTATGATTTTATAAATTTATATGGATCCTTTTTGGTGCATTTCATAATTTGAATCAGGAAATGTGAATCAAATTCGAGTAAAAGATGAAAATCAGCTGTCAATATTTTCCCTATAAAAACATACAACGCATTGAAGACATTATTAGTGCTACTGTTTCCCTACTACTGATTAAAACCAACGTTATTATGGAGCGGCGACGTCATTTAAGCAGGGAAGAAATGCTCAGAGCCGTGGGAATGATAGAAGCTGGTTCCCGGCAACGTACTGTGGCTTTAGCTCTGAATACAAGTCAGAGTGTTATCAGTCGACTTTGGACACGATACCGAAGCACTGGTACCGTGGCTGAGCGCCATGGAGGACGGTATCGCTGCACCACACGGAGACAAGACCGATACATTCAAATCTTAACTCGAAGAGCTCCAACAATAACCGCCATGATGTTAGCCGTGAGGCTTCATCACTCTTCAGGGAACTTAATTAGCGACCAAACAGTCAGAAACCGCTTGCATGAAGTGAACCTTCATTCCCGAAGACCGCTACGGGTACCACCTATAGCAATGCACAATCGTAGGATTCGATATCAATGGGCTCTTGAACACAGAAATTGGGCAGAAGAACAATGGCGTTTCGTGTGCTTTTCTGATGAGTCTCGTTTTGGTATGAGACCGGATACAAGACGTATACGACACTGGAGAACCCCTGGACGCCAACAGCGATTAAAATCCTGCCAGGAAGTCCATCCTTATAGTGGTGGAACCATCATGGTATGGGCGGGTATTTGGATCGGCGGAAGAACTGAGTTGATTTGGATCAGAGGCAACCTCAACGCTCAAATTTATGCTGAGACGATTGTATCAGACGTCATCGTTCCTCTACAAGTGCAAATCGGTCCCTTATTTCAGTTAATGCATGATAATGCACGACCGCACACCGCAAGAGTTGTAAGACAGACTCTCGCCGCAGCTAACATCAATGTCCTGCCCTGGCCTGCTCAGTCGCCAGACTTGAACCCGATTGAGCATGCATGGGATATGCTACAGAGAAGAGCTCTGCCGAATATGGAGGGTATCCAGTCGCAAGAAGACCTTTTTTTGTTGTTGCAACGAACATGGGCGGCCATTCCACAGCGTGATTTGGATGAACTCATTTTGAGTATGCCAAACCGATGTTCTTGTGTTGTTAGTGTTCGCGGTAGAAATACGGATTATTAATTGTTTAAGTTACCCAATAAAATTTTAGAGAAAACTGTTATTTCAGTCTTTTTTTCGAACTTTTGTGTTAGTGGTTCAAATGTCAAAAATCCCTTTTATTAGGAAAATGGCAAATTTCTTTATTAATGCAAAGGTGACTTGGTTTATCGTTACTGTGACAAACGAAAACACTTTATTTGATGAATCCTTAAAGAAAATTTTAATTAATATCAATCAGGAGAAAAGTTATTGCAAAAATATATGTTGATCCCTAGACACTTTTGATGTGTGTATAATAAGCATCAGTGAGTCAGTGGCCTGCCACGCTTGAGCGACCCCGCTTCGATTCCCAGCTGAGGAAGGACTTCCCTAAATTGTCCATAATCAATAAGGTCATCATCATCATCATCAGCCTATTAATGTCCCCACTACTGGGGCACAGGCCTTCCCTATGGATGGAATAGGGAGATTGGGCCATGACCCACCACGCGGGCCGAGTGCGGATTGGTGGGTGCTAACGACTGCAGATGCAGCCGGGACCAACGACTTAACGTGCCTTCCGAAGCACGGAGGGGCTCGAGATAGTAATTTTTGGTCAACCATCCAATGACCGACCACTGCGAAAGTTGCTTAAGTTCAACGATCGCAGCCGAACGCGCTAACCACTTGCGCCATCGAGCTCCTCTCATCAATAAGGTATTTGACAAGTTTTAGAAAACGATCTCACGTTATTGACTAATGTTTATGGAGTCCGTAAAAAGTAGATATTCATCATTCTATTGTGTATTTCAGTAAAAACAACCAAATCAAAAACTCCATTTTCATGTTGCCGCGAATACGTTTCTCTGGACAATGGCGTCTTACTAGTGTGTGACGTCACACGACTGTTATTAAAACGTCAAACGATACAATGTAATGTCACTTTAACCGGTAGTTTACTTGCGTGTGACATCATTTTAGGCTGCGCCAATCCCAAGCATTTTGGGTCACGTGACAATAGATAAGAAAACTATTATCTTTTTCAAGGGTTTTTAGTAAAATTATGAATATTTTTTTTGTAAAAGTAGTAAAAACCTCCGTCGACATTTATTCTAAACACAGATGCTAACAATTGGCACTTTATTTTTAATACTGTCTAATACCCTATTTAGCGGTTTGCGCATGAAAATTTACTAACAAAACAAAGTCACTCTCGCATTTATATGTAAATATTATCTGCTAGTCAAATATAAGTAATTTTTGCTTATGTTTTTATTTATTTTTAAGCATTTAACTGCTATACTTGCAGCTTAAGGCTAGGAAAATTTCGACGCGGCGAATAGGGCCGTGGTAGCATAATGGTCAGTGCATTCGCCCGGATTGCGAAGGGTGCGGGTTCGAGTCCCGTCCGCTGCCTGGTCCGCGTGGATTTTTTTCTAGTAAACTTTTCTTTAAATTTTGCTTACTTTGAATTTCAGTACGCATCATTTTCTCAAATAAAATTCAATGTAACTGAAAAAATACCACATAAATTTTTAAAAGTTGAAACATTTCCCTTTTTATGTGAGGAAGCCTTTTCAATCACATTGAAATGTTTATTCAGTCAACTAACAAGTTTTATTTTTCAACTCTGCAAAGGCATACACTGTTCCGCCATCGCAGTGAGGTTTTCCATAGCATTTTATTTTAAAGGCTTCATTACCGAGAAACCGCTCTTTGAAAAAGTTGCGGCTACTCATTTCGGTTCCTGACCTGAGGTTCTGAGGTTTCCACAAAGTATTTTCTGTAGAATTCTCAGGTAATTTTAGAGTCTTAAGACTGGCAAAATAGGGATGATGACTAGTTTTTTTTTCTTCGTTTATCAGGTAGATTATCAAAAAGTATTGGACACGTATTTTTTCTTTTTTCACATAATATAAACATTGCAGAAATATATTGATTTGAAAAGTCGCATGACGTCACGTTTGAGTACACTTCTAGGGGAAAATTCACTCAAAAGTGACGTCACGAGCCCCTACTCCCAAACTTTGACGCGCTATAACTTTGTCATTTTTTGTTTGATTGCCCAAAGAAAAAATACGTGTTCATTATTTTTTGATCATCTAACTGACGGACTAAATAGATTTTCGTTTACTGTACCCCGTCATCACCCCTATTCCTACCAGGCAAGATAAGGCCAAGAGCGATATCTTTTTACGCCATTAAGCAACGAGCTTAATACTTTGATGTATATAAAAATGTAATAAGTTACTTAAGTCTTGCTTTCATCATCATCATCATCAGCCTATTAACGTCACCACTGCTGGGGCACAGGCCTTCCCTATGGATGGAATAGGGAGATTGGGCCATGAACCATGGCCACGAAATTGAACCAACGGCTCAACGTGTCTTCCGAAGCACGGAGGAGCTCGAAATAGTAAATTTTTGGTCACCCATCCAATGGTCAACTATCGCAGCCGAACGCACTAACCACTTGCGCCATCGAGCTCCTCAAAGTCCTGCTTTACATACCTGTATTAGATAAATAACTATATTTCAAATATATTGACAAAGAATATCTGATTGTGATGCAATTTGCTACAATTAAGCCCTTGCCAAGAAATATGTATTAATAATTATAATTCAATTCAATAAGGCGCAGTTTTTTATACTTTCCTACATTAAGGGTATCAAATGAAAAGATTTGCTGAGAATATGAGATTTTTGAAGTCATCGATTATGACCAGTGATAACTAAAAATTAAAAAATAAATTCAACGTAAATAAACTTTTTAAAAACAAGCTTTTATTTAAATGCACTAAAAAGAAAAAAAGAAAATTTTCCTTTAAAACTTTTACTGTAGCGTCGTTACACAATTTACATAATACTAGCAAACCAGTGAACCGAATGTTCACCAAAACCTGATTTAAAAAAACAAAAAGAAAATGTATTTAATTAATTGAGAACTTCGGAGATTTTGTGTGGTTTCGTTTGAAATTCGTGATTTCTCGAAAACCGGAAGTGCTACGTTACTCAAATCCGGTTTGTAGTCTTATCAGACTATTCTTAACTTATAACTTAAACATTCTCTTTATCTATCTCTTACGGTTTGGCCGCTGTAACAGCACCACAGACAGACGGACGGACGGACGGACTTGGCAGAGATGTATAAAAGCTAGACTATCTTACTGAGTATTGTTGCATTGTGATGCCTTTTGAAATAGTTAATTGATGAAGTTACTGCTTTTATTGTATGTACTTATTTTGATGTGTTGTTCATCTTTAAAGGAGATTGGTCAAATTGGCCTAAATGCAAATAAAATATTGACATATACAGTAATTCTTGGCGTAATTTATACTTTATTTTACAGTCATTAGATTTTAACGGCCACCTTTAAATAATATATTAATTTTAAAAAAGGACTTCTATTTTTACCGGTTTGAAAAACATACGAATCATTTTTATTGGCTATGGGTGTAGTAACATTCACAAAGACTGATCGAGGTTGTTTATATAACATCAAAACAAATCTATTTTGTAAAGATTGATAAAATATATTTTTTTTTATTACACGGGTGGTATTAATATCCACAACTTTATTATTATTTTTACTACATGCAAATGTGCTAAGACAATTAATATAGATGGTAGGCGACATCATAAAGTCTATTGCCGTACATTTTTTGCCAAACACCTAAATAAACACATTATAAGGTGTGATACACTAAAAATCTAAAATATGGTTATAATAAAAACATAACAAAAATAATGAAGCTGCTGAAGATATGGCTGTATAACCTACAGCTCTTAGCTTTCTTTGATTAACGAGAGTTTAAAAATTCTCTCTAATCTGTGGCTCATTCACAATCATCACACAGTTTCTGTTCGTGTTTTTAAAAACATGCACATATCTGTTATTTTACATGCTCTATATACCTGAATCTAATACATAATATCGGTACTTGGCTTGATTGCCCTATTTTCTTATATAAGTTATTTGGTTTTTATTATTCTAATACCCATGTGCCTATTTGCAAACATAACCTCAAAATCATTCAGTGTATATGGTTTATAGAAGTTCTCAGGAGTGGCCGTCGATAATATTCGTTTCTACGGTAATTTATATATAATTTCGAATGTAGGAAACAATTTTTCATGGTTATTGGTTTTTAGGCCAAACATGTATGGAAGCTGAGCAATCTCCTTTTTTATACTTAGCCTTTATGTAACTATGTTATAAAAATGTTATATGTTTGTAATTGTATAAACAAAAACTGTCTTCATTTGGTCCTGAGCTTAATCCTAATAAAAATTCATTAGGTGAAACATGTAATTGGTGAACAGATACTTGCATAGTTTTTAGTTATAGTTATATACTTTAACTAGTGGCCCGCCCTCGCTTCGCTTCGGTGTAGAGCTGTAGTGTTGGCTATAGTGTTTGTTCTCAGGCTTGTATTATACACAATGACATTCTTCTAATACCTAATTACAATAGGCACGCGCCGCCGAGCTCCCTGCCCGGGAGCGTCGAAACCACTATGTCCCTGCATTTTAAATCTGTAATATCTTCGAAATTATTAATTTAAATTACATGCGTTAAAGGGCCAAATTGGTCTATATTAAATGCACAATATATTAAAGATACTTAATTGGATAAGTATGAATGTTTTAATGCTGAAAATCGCTTCGTAAATAATCTATCATTTCTCGTAAAAAGTATAGGATAAAAAATGGTTATTGTGGGTTATCCTTAAGAGATAGACATACCATCGCGGACTTTTTTGTAGATCTTTTTAAGGTGTACAATACTGTAGTACATTATTTTTATCTATCTCGTAGGGTTCAGCCAACGTTTGCAATGTAACCGCAAATAATGTGTTTATTTACGACCTTACATTAAAAACCTCTAAAATTATCAGTGTTTCTCTACTATATTATGCATGTATTATGCATATAAACCTTACTCTTGAATCACTCTATCTATTAAAAGAACCGCATCAAAATCCGTTGCGTAGTTTCAAAGATTTAAGCATACAAAGGGACATAGGGACAGAGAAAGCGACTTTGTTTTATACTATGTAGTGATAATAAAAATTTAATAAAAAATATTAACTGAATTTTGCGAATACAAATATTGTTATACGAATCATAGCATTACCACGTTAAACATAGGTTGCTTTAAAAAAATGCTGTGTGCTTCTACCAGAATATTGTCAAATTTAACTGTTATATTTTTAAGTTATATTTTTTTGTAAAAAGCGAATTACGATCAAATGTATTTTAACAACAAAAATGAAATGTTCAAATATCCAACTCACACTTTCCCTTTAAATGCACTATTAAGTTCAGTCTGTATAAAGAAAAACTTACTATTTCATACAATGACATGGCATTTATAGACTATTTTGCTAGAGCGATAAATGAAGCGTTTCACAAACATTATTTACTGTCTCCATTAACTGACATCGACAGTTATTTTATGGGAACCTTGACAGAACTTGTAATTAATAGCAGTAACTTCGATCTGCTGTCTATTTGTAAAGACAGGGACAACACGAATAGATTTGGTGATAAATTTACCGGACTATTCGTATGTTTTTTTTTGAGTGTGTATGCTGTTGGTCTCAGATGACCTTTACAGCGTCATCGGGTTTGAGGACAGCGAGATCCTAAGGGGACCTCAAGCCGAGAATTCGTTAGTGTTTCTAAAGGTATTCCAGGTTGAAGACGTGCAGGCAGACCAAGCTCATTTTTTATGGGTGAACGCTGCCCTCTCCAAAACTCTTCTACAGCTAAGCAAACCTACACTGCGCATGGTAACAGGTGCTATTACCAGACATGTACACTTTAACAGACATCTTTTTAACTTAGGTGTCACGGACAGCCCCCTATGCAGAGGATGCATGGAGGCAGAAGAAACAGCTACTCACGTTCTGCTGGAATGCAATGGAGTGGCCGAATACCGGGTAAAATACCGGGAAACCTTCAAGAGGCAGTCACCAATGTGAAGCCCCTGGGGGCGTGCTGGAGTGATTCCGGCTATACACCCTCCTAACGCAAAACAGGCGCCACAAGGACGTCGACTTGCGGAAACGCCCGTTGGAAGAAGAAGAAGAAGAAGGAGGTATTCCAGGCAGATGACATCTCCCCACGGGGGGAGTCTTCTCTCCGTCTGGAGCCTCTAGACCACTCGAATCTCAGGGGGTCGGCTCAACTAGAAGGCATCTCTGAGACTCGGACCTTGGCTCCAGTTAGCCGTTGTCTTTGGGGGCGGGAAAAAACGCCCAGGTACTGTACCTAGTACAGCGTGTCGTATGTAGACCGGGTCTTTGCACTCTAATCTTACGGGTGAGGTGTCTGCCTAATGCTAAGCTAGTTTGCAAGTCTGCTAGCTGTGTCGTGTTGGTGTTTGTAGCCTTTTTTTTTTGGTACGCTGGGGAAATGCATTGAATTGCATACCACATGGTGGTTATGTGGGGGCTCTCCTCCCCAGAAGGGGGAGGCCTACCCACTAAAACCCCAGCGATGACCGCCATCAGGCATTGTATGGGGCCTCAGGATCGAGTATCGCATCTGAGGACTCGCAGCCTTTGTTCCCCTGCTTCCTCCACCCTCCTACGACGACACCCCCCGGACATGCGGGGATGTCGTCCTTCCCAGGTCGCTCCCATGAGCACAAGCTCCGTCGTGCTCAGCAGCGACCCGCGGCGGCACATCAGGCCATTATCTGGCCCGACACCGCCTTCTTCGAGCGGGATCGGCCATCTCCCGATCCCGCTCGGCGGCCTCCTTCTGGAGCATCACCGCTTCACAGAAGGAGGCCGCAGCCTTCCAACCTCCCTCATCCGCAAGCGTTGCCACAATCAATGCTGGCGGAGACAGATCCTGCCCGATTTCTTCGACCAAGACTCGACGTTCGGAGTCCCAAGCGGGACAATCCGCCAGCGTATGCTGGGCCGAGTCTAGTTCGGATACACAGTGGTGACATCGTGCCGTGTCCTCCCTCCCTATTCGACTCAGATACTCACCGAAACAACCATGTCCGGTGAGTACCTGAGTCAATGGTGTTTGTGGCCTATATGTTAGGATTCGGAGGCGACTGTTCGTATGAGAAGTTCGATGTCGCAATTGGTTAACGAGTTTGGTCGGTAATGGCGGGTCATCGAATGGGTGGTCAAGAATTTATTATCTTCAGCTCCTCTGTACTTCGAACGCCAATTTAAGTCGGTGGCTTGGTTCCCGAAAGTATTTGCGATATCGTGCTAAACACCTATATTAAATAAATCATGATTGTATTGACGTTGCAACAACATAATGATTTGTAAATGTTGTTACATTATGCTTTTAATGTTGTGGAGTTTTTTTCGCTCGTTTTTCTCCGCAGCTAAAAAATATGTCCTATAACGAGTGGTAGGGAAAAAAAATGTTTGGACGATTCAAAAGTGTTGTACTATACATCCAATTTGAATAAAGATATATTGATTTCTGATTTCTGATTTCCTACGCATTCGAAATGGGCCCGCGCATGAGTGGGTGTCATATTCGAATCTCCCTATTTCTACCATAGGGAAGGAGGCCTGTAAGGCCGGCCTCTAAAATATTAACCCTGATCTCGTATATTTTTTTTGTATAACGCACTAATTAGCCTAGCCCCAAAGTAAGCACTGTAAGGGTTGTGTTTCGGGATGCTTGGGTTACGGGATAGAATCTCTTATCTATTAGACAAGTCCGTCCGTCCGTCAGAGATAGATAAAGAGAATGTTTAAGTTATAAGTTAAGAATAGTCTGATAAGACTACAAACCGGATTTGAGTAACGTAGCACTTCCGGTTTTCGAGAAATCACGTGATTTCTATTTCAAACGAAACCGCACAAAATCTCCGAAAGTTCTCAATTAATTAAATACTTTTTTTTTTGGTGAACATTTAGTTCACTGGTTTGCTAGTACATATATATAAGTATATTCATATAGAAATAGGTACATATTAAACATCCACGGTTAGAGTACAAATGCTCATGTTCATCACACAAACATCTGCCCCCACCGGGATTCGACCCGGGACCTCTCGAGCCGGTGACACCATGAAACCAGGCGTAGAAACCACTCGGCCACGGAGGTCGTCAATTACTATTAGCTAATGGAATGACTTTTCTGTGCACGCGTTTCCACATTTATGTTCTGTGTTTGTCGGTGAGATGGGGAAAACCGTGTGACTTGCCCAGGTGGGAGAGTTAGACCTTAATTCAAAAATAATATTTCAATTCAGCTCCAACAAAACCGTCAATGGGGGTGATGACGGGGTACAGTAAACGAAATTCTATTTAGTCCGTCAGTTAGATGATCAAAAAATAATGGACACGTATTTTTTACCAAAAAATGACAAAGTTTGGGAGTAGGCGCTCGTGACGTCACTTTTAAGTGAAAATTCTACCAAAACGTGACGCAATTCGATTTTTCAAATCAATATATCTCTTCAATGTTTATATTATGTGAAAAAAGAAAAAATAAGTGTCCAATACTTTTTTAAAAATGTACCTGATAAGCGAAGAAAACAAAATTAGTCCTATCATTGTCATATATATATGTATACATACATGTATGTACATATTCATATTTAATTTACTAAGTAAGTAAGAAAATGTGCGCGCGCACTGCTTGCTCTTGCTCATATCTCCCACTCAACTCTCGTTCGTCTCGCCCGAACACACTTTTCGTAACGCGTAACGCATTCGCCAGCTTACCTCTCAGGTCAAGCGTGCGTAAAGAAGTTTCACTTCAATATGAAAAGGCTGAGTACTTATTAGGATACAGACCTTTCTATGGATGATAGATGGAGAGTTTAATAATATGCCGCACCAATAGGGCGCAGTATATAGGTGGATCCTAAAGCCGATCGGTTTTCGATCCTATTCTAGACGGATGTAATCCAGCATACCAACCAAGGTGACCTTGGTGGGAAGTTGGTTTCCATCCGCGTTATGATTTTCGGCTACACGGATGTAATCCACGCGCCAACACGCAATCGCGAGCCGTCATCTAGCGTGAAAACACGTATGAAGCGTTGGTTACAACAGCGAATGATTCTCAGCTATTCTAATTCATTCAAACTTATTGGAGTTATTGGATTTTAATGATATTCATAACCTCCTAAGAATACGTGCACGCATACGTGCGCATCCGCCGACTGCCACAGCGCAACTGTCTTTGGTTGGATGTAATCCGCCGGCCAAACGGTGGTAATCCACGCGCTCCAACCGCGGATGTAAACACGCGCCCGTAATCCAAGGACGTTGAAGGTCAAATCAAAATTTGGATTACATCCTTCGTCTAGATGGATGGCAACGGGCAAGGTCACCTTGGTTGGTACGCTGGATTACATCCGTCTAGAATAGGTCTAACTTGCAGAAGCAGTCAGGGCCTACGGCCTGTCGTGTCTTCTGAAATTCAGCGGTACCAATCCGTTTCGACCGCTATGTGTGTACCAACCCTTATTGGTTGACTACGCCGTTGATGCCGGAATACGACACGACGCAATTTGTTAAAATGAGATACCGCTATTAACTGTATACGTAAAGAAGATGGTGGTTTGTTAAGTAAAATATATTTGACAAATGTTGATGAATAAATTTTGAGATATACATAGACACCATATTATTTAAGGAGACTTGCAGAATATCGTAGGAGCGTATACTGAAGTGCCTTGTTATATCATATATATGTATATATATATATATATATTGCCGCGTGTGACGCTCGTAACGCTCGTAGCGTTTCAGATATTCATGCTTGTCGGGAAGAGCTGCGCACGCATCCCACACACATACACAGACATATATATACAGGGTGTAAAAAAACCTATGACAAATACTAAAACTACGCATTCTGTATACCCAAACAAGTAATATTACAAAATATTATACGTGGGAATCATTTGTATTTTTAAGTTAAAAAAATACATTTTTTTCCAGTACGCAATGTATAGCGTAAATGCGCGGCGCGCTACTGTGGCGTTACGCAAGGAATGTGCCTGTGTGTGTGTATCTAAGTGCGTTCATAAAAAGTTTCTAAATAACGTTTTCAAAATAATAATGTATAAATCTTGAAAAAAATAATTACTTTAACCTTTAATATCTCCATAACCATAAATTTCCCAGGTATGGTCCAGAAGAAAAAAAAAATGATCGTCATGATGTGGAAAATACGTGGCTTTCGACTTCGATAAATGTTTTTTTTACACCCTGTATATATGTGTGTGACGCTTGTGACGTATTTCCATTTAATCTGTACCATTAGGATTTTTCCGACAAGAAGTGTCACTTCAACAAACTTTTTTAACATTGAGTTAATTGCTCAATTAGTGTATAACTAGCAAACCAGTGAACCAAATGTTCACCAAAAACTGATTTAAAAAAAATATATATTAATTAATTGAGAACTTCGGAGATTTTGTGTGGTTTCGTTTGAAATTCGTGATTTCTCGAAAACCGGAAGTGCTACGTTACTCAAATCCGGTTTGTAGTCTTATCAGACTATTCTTAACTTATAACTTAAACATTCTCTTTATCTATCTCTTACGGTTTGGCCGCTGAAACAGCACCACGGACGGACGGACTTGTCTATTAGATAAGAGATGTCAAACATCCTTGAGCTGGTGTAAAGAACCTTTCATCTGTCAGTTAAATAGTAAGTTTTCATTGATTTCAGTTTTTTGTACTACCAATACGCACTGGACTCGTGTGCTAGGCTACTATGTGATTCGCATATTCTCCAATCACTCGGCACACCTCTTGTGTAAGAAGCTCGAAGGCGCAGGTGATTAGCGCGTTCGGCTGCGATCGTTGAAGTTAAGCAACTTTCGCAGTGGTCGGTCATTGGATGGGTGACCAAAAATCTTCTATCTCGAGTTCCTCCGTGCTACGGAAGGCACGTTAAGCTGATGGTCCCGGTTGCATCTACAGAAATCAGAAATCAATATATTTTTATTCAAATTTGATGTATACTATACAGGGTGTCCCACGGCTACCTCACACGGAGGGAAAGTATATTAAATATTGAAGATAGGATATTTTACTGAAAGAAGACGTCGTTTTATTTTTAATATTAATTAGAACTGCATTCATAGATTTTTTTAAAATCGCCTGCTGCAACTGGGATTCAAACTCGTGAAATTTAGAAAAAAAAACACGACATATTTTAAAATAACCATTGAAAGGGTAAATAATAAGTATTATTATTTGCTAAATAACATAGCATCTTAAATAAAAGAAGAGTAATTTAATTTAACATTTTATTTAAAACTAGTGGCCCGCCCTCGCTTCGCTTCGGTGTAGAGCTGTAGTGTAAACTATAGTTTTTGTTCTCAGGCTTGTGCTATAAACAATGGCTTTATTTATATAATTACACGTGTTATTGTGAGTCAACCATAAAAGATAGACATATACTGTTGCGGGATATTTTTTAGACTATGTAACTTTAACCATTAAGGCTGCACACGCGACGGAAGCTTAAAAAATGGAGTAACTTCACCCGTTTTCCCAACATTTCCCTTCACTACTCTGCTGCTATTGATTGTAGCGTGATGAAAAGTATACTATAACCTGCCGATGAGTATGAAGAATAATTGTACCGAGTTTCGTTAAAATCCGTCGAGTAGTTTTTGTTTCTATAAGGAACATACACACAGACAGACAGACAGACAAAAATTTTACTGATTGCATTTTTGGCATCAGTATCGATCACTAATCACCCCCTGATAGTTATTTTGAAAATATATTTCATGTACAGAATTGACCTCTCTACAGATATATTATAAGTATAGATTATTCAACAAAGATAAAATCGGATACGCCTCAATAAGTTAAAATGTTTAGTTCATCATCGTTGACGTTTATCATCCGCTGCTGTGGTTTCTGTAAGCACAAGATTTCATCAAAACGTGCTAAATTTCTTAAAGTATCCACTAACCTTTTAAACACATATCGAGAAGGTACGGTTCTATCAGGGTTTATTTCGCGGTACCACAGCAAAGCTAATATTATGTCTTTGTGATTCATAAAGTAACCTTCCCTTAAACCCATTTTATTTTGATACGCCTTGGTAAGTAAATTAACAAAAAAAAATCAAATAAAATTGCAGACGCTTGAAAATTTATGTGTTCCATTTTCGAATTATTATTTTTCTAAATTTCAGCCAAACGCATTGTAATTGTGAGTTGGAAAGAAAAATGCATACGTACTTACAGTTTGTATATCACTTTATTATTTTTATCATGTAATAAGATATTCCTTTCATTTAAAATGCTATGTTATATAGCAAAAAATAATCCTTGTGATTAACCCTTTCGATGGTTATCATAAAATATGCTGTGTTTATTTTTTTAAATTTTCACGAGTTTGATTCCCAGTTGTAGCAGGCGATTTTAAAAAATCTGTGAATGCAGTTCTTCTTATTAATAAAAATAAAATGATGTATTCTTTCAGTAAAATATCCTATCTTCAATATTTAATATACTTTCCCTCCGTGTGAGGTAGCCGTGGGACGTCCTGTATATATATATATATATACTATACTACAACTCTTTTGAATCGTCCAAAATTTTATTTTCCTTTCCGCTCATTATGGACATATTTTTTTGCTGCGGTAAAAATTGAGCGAAAAAACCTCCACAACATTAAAAGTCTAATGTAACAACATTTACAAATCATTATGTTGTTACAACGTCGGTACAATTATGATTTATTTAATATATTTAGAAAACCTGTTGGAATGATTGGAACAGTTCAAACCCATTTTTGTCTGTAATATAATCAGACACTTTGTAATAAGCTTTTTTAATAAGTGCTTTTTTTCATACTATCTTTAAATTTATTTATGTTTAACTCTTGGATATTGCTTGGGCCTTTATTGTATAAGCGAACACAAAGACCTTTAAATGAATTATTAATTTTGTGAAGCCTAGTAGCAGGTAAAGTTAGTTTATTTTTGTTTCTTATACAGTCGTTAGCACCCGCCAAAACGCACTGGGCCCGCTTGGTGAGCGGCGCATGACCCAATCTCCCGATTCCATCCATAGGGAAGGCCTGTGCCCCAGCAGTGGGGACATTAATAGCCTGATGATGACCCCTTGTGTTAGTGTGAGCCGTTATAACTCACACTGGGACCTGTGGATGGACCTGTTCTATTTATTTAGTGTCGCCGCACACGGACCACCGACCACAACCACAAAACGCCGCCACCGGCATATTTATTGAAATTTTTATACATTTTATATGGACTCGTCACGCACGGTACGCCGGTGGCCGCCACACGCTACAAATCGTCGTTGCTCGCTTCTTGTGGCCCGCACTGGCCACTTAATGCGCCGATACAAAACGCCGCCACGCGTCACTCTCGCGATTCCCCACCCCTCTCTCCCTTACCTTAGTCGGCCGCTGTCGCGCGCTTTAGCCACTTTAGTAGCCGCTTCTACCTTCTCGTGGCGGCGTTTGTGGCTGTAGCGTGTGGCCCGTGTGCGGTCACTCTAAGTGTCGCAACAAAGATAGGTACAAATCGTCGTTGCTTTCTTCTTGTGGCCCGCACCGGCCACTTAATGTGCCGATACAAAACGCCGCCACACGTCACTCGCGCGATTCCCTAAAGTGCGGCGACACTTATGCTCGCGGAAGGCTAAAAGTGGCGCGAGTAGGCGGTCCTAATACTTTTTGTTTTACGAGTCCCGAGGCGTTCAAAGTACAAGAGACCTAATTTCAGATCGGGAACAAACTTTTTGAGCTGCTATTTAAATATTTAGATGTTATCTTGAGCAGTTGAAAAACAAATTGAGCAATTATTTAATTAATTATTGCGACAGTAAAACATGTGCAGTAATATAAAATCAATTAGTCGGTAACTTTATCATACAATGTCAACTCTAAAAATTATTGAGCAGTCCAATAACTGAATGAGCGGTAAAAATGATGGAATGAGCGGTTCGGTAAAGAGTTCGGAAGATCATAGCGAGCGGTGATACCCAAACTCAAATTAATTGAAAAGAGAGGTAAATGTTCGTTAGTTGGGCGGAGCTTATTAGCGCGGGTGGTCTGCTCTTATTATACAATAAGTTTATTTTAGCTTCTACTAAGCCAATTCTATGTTATTTTAATTACTTAAGTATGTTTCGAATTATGAATAACAATTCCTATTATTATTATACAATTTGTTTTATTTAATTCCTTCAGTCAAAGCAAAAGTAACTTAATTTTTCATTACTATTTATGTACTGTTTTTTTTTAATTTATTTTACCACCTCATTGTTTATAGCATTGCTTAGAATGAGATTTCTTACCGACAAATTACGATTTATTATTGCCCACACGTAACCGTACGTTCAATATGTTTTACCGCCCATTTAATTATTTTCCTGCTCAATTATATATCACTGATCCGTTTCATTATTTTTTATAACTCATTTTTGTTTAATTTACTGCTTAGTTTTAACTGCTGAACTAGTTATTAAACGTGCCATTTATAATTTTTAACTTACCAAAACTGCTATTTACAACTGCCTCTTTAAATCAGTGCCTTTTAGATCGCTCGTTTCGAAATTGCATCTCCGTATGCGACTTAAATTACATTCGACTCCTGTACCCTTAGCACGAACCAATATAGAATTCATAACGTTTGCGAGTCCGAAATGTCATTGTCAAATGTGTACTGATTTTTAGTTCTCGTTACGTACTTTGGGGCGCTGCTGTTCAAGTTTCCATACAAAATTTGTCATTGACATTTCGCACTCGCAAACTATTCGAATTCGATAATGGTTCGCGCTAGGGGTACTGATGCTGTTTTTTTGATCATTTGTCTCAGTGCTACTAATTATTAAATAGGATTAGAATAACATAGTGGAAAAAACGAAATACCGAGAAGTTATCACAATAAAATCTAGACACAATTTTTTTCTGAGTTGGATGCAATTGAAAAGCCCGTCTTTAGTGATGTTACTTCCGATCATCTTGGTTTAAAGATAACTAACAGTTTCAATGTCAGTACTGAGCCGAACATAATAGAGTTTAGACCTATAATTTGATTGCGTAATCCTCAAACTTTGTTAGAGAAATTAAATCATTATGGCATAAAAGATGCCGCACAAAAATAAGTGCAATCATATTTAACAGAAAGGACACAAACAGTTGATATTAACGGTACAAAATCAACCGGATCTTATGTGACAATAGGGGTTCCTCAAGGTTCAATTCTAGGTCCATTTCTTTTTTAATTTACATTAACGATTTACCTTTCTTTGTAAAAAAAAATGTGACATTGTTTTGTTTGCAGATGACACCTCACTAATTGTTAACATTGACAGGTGTAAAACTAATTTTGACGATGTAAACAATGCACTTTCTAAGGTACTTCACTGGTTCTCTACAAATAATCTTAAACTTAATGCGAACAAAACTAAATGTGTGAAATTTACTTTGCCGAATGTTAAGCATGCTGAAATGGGGGATATAATTCTAAATGGTGAAAAACTAATTTTAGTCGATACAACCGTTTTCTTTTACGTAACACTAGATAAAAAACTTCAATATAACCCTCACAATACAACATTAGCCGGTAAACTTAGTTCTGCTGCTTATGCAATTTATAAAATAAGACGGCTTACAGATGTCGACACTGCTAGGACAATATACTTTAGCTACTTCCATAGCATTATGATGTATGAAATTCTATTGTGGGGCACGGCCGCTGACATTGAGACAGTTTTTATTCTTCAAAAACGAGCTATAAGAGCTATTTATCGCTTGGTATCTCGAATAAAGAAATAGGTATAATGACTGTTGCCTATTAATACATTTACAATTGTATATTGTTTGTGCGTCAAAACATAAATTTATATACGAGGCGCGATGATGTACATAATTTCAATACCAGAAATAAAGATAAACTGAAATTGCCACCGTTGAGACACCAAAAGGTTCTTGGTTCATAAGTGGGTCAAGGTATATGTTACTAAATAATTGATTTATCTTTTATTAAGTTTAAAGTGTGTATAAAAACATGTCTTCTTAAAAAAAGTTCATCATATATCCACCTTGGGCTTAATATAATAGACTAAGTGGTTTTACATTGCTAATTTGGTTGAAAATTGTTTAATCGCCACTTCTAAATTTAAAAATAGTACCTATCTATACTTAACTTATTGTTACTTATAATTATACTGTACATATATAAGTATGCATATTTATATATGTAGCGTCAGCGTGGTCTTTAAATCTAGAACATGCAGAGTTCACGATTTATAGCTGACGCACATAAATATTAGTTAGGCAAATTAGTATTTAAGATGTAAATACAAATGGCTGTTTTTTAATTCCTCATCTCCCGTCACTAGGAGCCAAATTGGTGACCCCGACTAGGGATGCAAAGTCTTTTGAAATATCGATATTTGTATCGATATTTATATCAAAGTCAGGAAATATCGATATCCGATATATCGACCATTTTAACTCGATATATCGATATTCCGATATATCGTTGCAACCCTAACCCCGACGGAATTCTTCATGTTCTAAATTTAAAGTTCACGCTGACGCTACAGAAATATATATTAAACATCTATGACTGGAGGAAAAAATGCTTGTATTCATCACACAAACATCTGCCCCCACCGGGATTCGAACCTGGGACCCCTCGAGTAGGTGGCACCATATAACCCGGCAAACCCGGCAAACCCAGCGGTAGAAACCACTCGGCCACGGAGGTCGTCGAAATAAGGAGTACTGAGTACACATTCATCACGTAACTATTGAGTTCAAAAAAAACTAATAGCTTGCTATGTTGTTCTCTTTTGACCGTGTCGAGTAGGCGAACTACAACTGCAACGGCTTTATATAAAAACACGCTTTATTCTTACACCGGTAACGTTTATTATTGATTGTCGCCGCTCCACATGTACCGCCAAGTCGACGGGAAGTGTATAATGGTTACATACCTTTTCACGGGGAAAGCTCTTTCACTTGTAACAATGCAGTAGGCAGCATGAAAAGAAAACTGTGACGTCACATGGGGTGGCACCCTTTCTGTATGAAACTGTTTCTTTTACTCGGACCGCGCCGCAAGCCACGGCCGCCTAATCCATTATCTGTTATTCCATATATTCGACGAAATTGCCGCGGAACGTATGTGAATGAATTCTGCGAAACAAAGACTTATTACGTTTTTATCTATTTGCGTTTTCGATGGGAATACATTGATTAAACTGAAAAAGGAGTTATTATTTCGTGTGGAACTAAATTGATTTGGTCATAAAACAACCATTTTCACGATATTTAACTTAGATAAAACAAGTTTCAAGTTTGTAGACACCAGCAACTTGAAAGGGTATATTGCACTTGACAGGTCGTAGATGTCATTCCCCGGATGATTCGGGAAGCTTATTTAGATTAAGAAATATCCAAATTTCGATAGGGATGATGGTTGGTATATCCCACCAGCTTGGGAACCTGTTATTCAACAGATAAAATCCCAACCCCGAACACACACTGCAAGACTAATAGATACTATTAGTTCTTTTTGTTTCCATGATTTAACTTAAGAAGGAGATAGAAAGCCTCTCTGAGTTTGCTTCGCCAGTGCTTCTCAGAAAGGTCTCCCAATTTTGGAACTGTTGGTAGCTTACGGTAGTTAGGGTCAAATAAATAGATAATCTTAAAATTATAAAAGATAATTGAAAAAAGAACTTTATTAATTAAATTAGCTAATAAATCCATACATACACAATAAAGTTTTAAAAATCTTCCAATAAGATAACCGGACGCTCAATGAAAGTCTTTCGAAGGTAGCTCAACAAAGTAATCTCTTATCTATTAGACAAGTCCGTCCGTCCGTCTGTGGTGCTGTTTCAGCGGCCAAACCGAAAGAGATAGATAAAGAGAATATTTAAGTTATAAGTTAAGAATAGTCTGATAAGAATAAAAACCGGATTTGAGTAACGTAGCACTTCCGGTTTTCGAGAAATCAGGTTTTGGTGAACATTTGGTTCACTGGTTTGCTAGTTAAATCATAATTGAGACGACGTATCTTGAACAGGGTGCGAAACGTCAATAAATAAATAAATCAGTGCATCTATACCGTTGAAACTTGTTTTATTTAATGAGTGGTGTGCGTGAAAACCTAAGAAACAAATATTTTTCTTAGAATTTCTGCAGGGTTCTGTAGCCTATGTTTGATAACGTCCATCTCTTCATCTGTAATGCAGTACACTGAATATATTACGTATACGGTCATAGCCAGTAATCTCTTAAAAATATGGCAAGTACAAAAAATACTTTTAAAAGAAACCATTAAGGAATTTTTGATTTTCATGTGGGAAAATCAACGATATTAAATACCCTAGATACACCACGTGCGCTCAAAATGTGTCCCAATCAAGAAGTGCTTGAACACGACTCAAGCACTTCTTGGTTCATAGTCACGCAAGGACCATTGAAAATTCAATACATCAAAAAAAACTTGTAGTATGTGAAACGTCGTTTTTTCGACATGTCAATCAATGTTTGTTAATTTAACGCATTTAAAGTAAATTTTGTTTTAATACTTACTATAAACTGATTTAATAGAAAATATTTGAGATATTCAAATGCATGGTAGTAATATAGCCGACTCTTTTCCTCGCGGTCCGTACCTGCTATATTGCTAACAGCGCATTCAGAACTACGCGTAGAGACAAAGAAATAAGGTCTATATTCTTCCGCATATAGCCATAAGACGTAAAATTTTACGAACTTACATTTCGGACTGCCATAAGTCTTTAACGCATGCGTTTTAATGAAGACCTTATGCAGTGTGCTTTAAAGGTGATTTTCAATGTTTAAATAATGCCATATATTGTTTAGACTACGCGATCATCTTACGGAGCTCCATGGATCGTCCAATGTACCTTGTGAACAGATTTCGGACATGATTTTGTTCGTGTTGGTGTATCTAGGATTTTTATATCGTTGGGGAAAATGTAAAACATAGCGTTACAATGTACTAGTCATTAGCCAGTGACATTCATTTTGAAATAGATGAATTTATATAAAAAAAAAATGGATGCGTGTAACTTATGTACGCGCGTGAGAAGTTATACTTCTTTAGCATCATTAAAAATATTTTTTAATTGCATGCAAATAATTAATAATTACAATAATATAATAAAAGGACTGGAAAAGGATAGTTAACACAGTCAATTAAGTTCAGTTTTAATTTGAAAAATTAAATAAATATTCAAAATATTCAATTAAAATCACTACTGAATTTAAGTTATTAATCCATATGTAATTAGCACTTGTAAGTAACTAAAACACGTTGTGTCTATATAGAAATTAGAAACATGTGGATAAATATTATAAATATGAAAACAGTGATCAGAGGCGACGAGCGTGCCAAGATTGTTTTTGACAACGCGATCATCTTATGGAGCTCCGTGGATCGTTCAAAGTACCTTTCGAACAGATGTCTAATAATGGTGGATTATTAACCACTAAGTGGTTAACTAACATTCATAACGCGCCCGCGGCCAACTTCATGGTGTTACTATTGTGTTACAGTGATGCGCGCGCATCTCGAAATTTCACTCACATGATTTTTTCATAACGCGCCCGCGGCTAACTTCATTATGTTACTTTTGTGTTACAGTGATGCGCGCGCATCTTAAAATTTCACTCTCATATTTTTTTCATAACGCGCCTAAAGAAGTATAACTTCAAAAAAATATAGAAGAATTTGTGAAGTTAATGGCAAGTATTGTTCGAGTATGACGCAGGTTAAAGTTTGTGGGCTGCACAAAGACGGCGTGACTTCACATTTTAACGTGTCCTTTGCAAACTTTTGTTTGTCATCATTTTAGGTAGACACTTCGGAATAATCAAGTGTTAGTATACTCCACTATCAGTTTACAGGACGATGTATGTGTATCTTTATTAATACCTATCTAGAACCAAAAATTTTTATATTATGTTTGTATTGAAACCTTGAACTTCGCTATTAAAATATACTTGCAAACCAGTGAACCAAATGTTCACCAAAACCTGATTTAAAAAAAAAATGAATTTAATTAATTGAGAACTTCGGAGATTTTGTGTGGTTTCGTTTGAAATTCGTGATTTCTCGAAAACCGGAAGTGCTACGTTACTCAAATCCGGTTTGTAGTCTTATCAGACTATTCTTAACTTATAACTTAAATATTCTCTTTATCTATCTCTTACGGTTTGGCCGCTGAAACAGCACCATAGACGGACGGACGGACGGACTTGTCTAATAGATGAGAGATTGTTAATGATGTAGCAGAAGTTAGACTGAGAAAAAAATAAACTTCGACAAAATTTAAAACATACTTTATCAAAACAACCAGTATTAAACTTCGATGCCATCATCATAATCATCATCATCATCAGCCTATTAATTTCCCCACTGCTGGGGCACAGACCTTCCCTATGGATGGAATAGGGAGTTTGGACCATGATCCACCACGCGGGCCCAGTGCGGATTGGTGGGTGCTAACGACTGCAGATGCAGGCGGGAGCAAAGGCTTAACGTACCTTCCGAAGCACGGAGGAGCTCGAGATACTAAATTTTTGGTCACCCATCCAATGACCGACCACTGCGAAAGTTGCTTCAACGATCGCAGCAGTACGCGCTAACCACTTGCGCCATCGAGCTCCTCGTAATATCTCTTATGACACTTATTTTAATTGAAAAATTTCGCAAGCTCCTATTTGATATTGCAGAAATTAATGAATGGCAGTTTAAAACCTTTATTTCACTTATTATTCTAGTATTATCAACCTCTGTCGGCCATATCTGTTTGTTAGTAATTTGCTTATTTTATTTGCTTTCATTCAAAGGAAAACCGTTGAAGTATCATTATTGGTAATAATCCGTTATAGGCATAATCACTGTCTTTAGCCGGCGCCTAGACTGACTGAGGAGCTGTTATTATTATAAGCTGTCAGCATTATTATGAATTTTAAAGTATGGATATCTGTTTGCGTTCAACATAATCAATGGAAAGGGGAAATCCCGAATTGCATAATGAAGGCGTAAAAGGTGACAATCAATCAAAATCATTTATTCAGTGTAGGCTGTTACAAGCACATATGAATGTCTAGAAGCTACGCCATCGGTTCGTAAATCTACGGCGGGAGACCTTGTACTGAGAAGAACCGGCTAGAAACTCAGCAAGGGCTGTTTTTTTCTCCCTGTTTTATCATTTACAGAGTCGTCAAGTTGAAAAATGACTTCAGAGATGATTCATGAAGTCACCCTTCATTACATAATGTGAAATCATACATTAATTGTTCACCTGCATTTTGATTTCTGTGTCACACAGTATAAATACAAACAGAGTTATTTATAATATAATAGACAGTGAAATTACTCTACCTTTATGTGGTGTTATGTATCAGTCTGTGAGTCAGGTTTCGACCACACTAAGCGCAACGAAGCTTGGTGTGGCGGCGACATCTACATGCCCCACATATAATATAACATAGAGGAAATAGTCACTTGCCTCCATAAGAGATGGCGCTACCAGCGCTGCGTTCACAACGTATAGAAGCCTACATCGCGCAAGAGAAATTCGGAGTCTAACGCTCCATATATACGATGCCCGACATACATCAGTCGGGCCGCCGCCCCCGAGCTAACATCACCCAGCTCAGAGAAAGATATTCCCCTTTGGCCTTCCTACACTTAACTATAATAATATAACTAATAAGAGTTCATAGACTCATTTCTTTGTCGTACTATTCGTAAGTGGAATTCTTTTCCCGCGCACGTGTTCCCCCTTCCTAAAATATGTGGTCTTTCAAGAGAGGCGTGAAGAAGCATTTTTGCGTTTTGGCAATCAGCTATCCTTGCGTTTGGACTTTATCACCACTTAACATCAGGTGCGGTAGAGTCATTTGCCTACCTGGCTATATAAAAAAAAAACTTAAAAAAAAAGTATAACAATAGCCGTAAAAACAAAATTCTTTACGAGACAAATCAGTCAATCCTAAACACAATATCATACTTCAATACCGGACGGGTAAAGATTCACAAAACTTTACAACAGCAAATTGGTTTTAGTGGCAGAGTCATGTTTAGTTAAACTGAAGAACTTTTTTTTTATGTTATAGGGGGCATACGTACAGACGGCTCACCTGATGGTAAGTGATCACCGTCGCCCATGGACACTTGCAACACCAGGAGTATCACAAATGCGATGCCGGCCTTTAAGGAAGGAGTACGCTCTTTTTTTGAAGGTGTTTGGGTCGTATCGGTCCGGAAACACTGCTGGCGACAACGTATTCCACAGTTTTGTCGTACGTGGTAAAAATTTCGACAAAAACGCACGGTTGTGGATAGCCACGCATCAAGATGATGGGGATGAAATTTTTGCCGCGATGTACGATGGCGAAATGCAGCAGCTGGGATTAATCCGAACAATTCCTCAGAACACTCCCCGTGATAAATGCGATAGAAGATGCAGAGCGAAGCTACATTCCTACGCAAACCCAAAGGATCAAGCTGATCGGAAAGGTCCTGGTCGTCGACTATTCGAGCCGCTCGGCGCCTGATGCGATCCAAAGGGAGAAGCTGGTACTAGGGTGCCCCCGCCCAAAGATGAGAGCAGTACTCCATGTGAGGCCAAACCTGTGCCATAAAAAACTTCTTTCAAATCTAAAAATGTAACGATTCTCGTGACTTTACGAGGCCGCTGCGGACTTTATTAAAAATCTTTCGACGAAAACAACCCCGTTGGATGTTTACAGAAAAAGTTGCGTGAAAATTCCACTGCGAGCGGCGATGACGTCTTACTTAAAGGTTTGCGAATGAGATGTTGATGTCTGTATTATTAAAATACATTTCAAATATGTAAATAAACTGTTTTTTACTTTACAAGAGGCCCTTGCCGTTTCACCTGCGTTAATTTAAGGAAATAGTCTTTATTTGTCAACCTTCAAATATGGACATATATTGTTGCGGACCTTTTTTTATAGATCTTGAAAAGGGGAGTAATTCCTTGATACACACGATTTTTGTGTCACTTTAACCCTTTACGCTGTGCACGTAACGAAAGCTCTCAAATCAATCAATCAATCAATCAAATCATTTATTCGTTTAAATCTAAAGAAAATATAACTAGAAAAAATTCCACGCGGACCAGGCAGCAGACGGGACTCGAACCCGCACCCTTCGCAATCCGGGCGAATGCACTGACCAATTATGCTACCGCGGCCCTCACGGACCGCGTCGAAATTCCTTCTAGCTATTCTTAAGCTGCAAGGCAGCGCCATCTCTTCGCATTATAGGTAAACCCACAATGTCAAATGAATACTTTTACAAGTATTAAACATTTGAAAGAAGAATAATTGGTCAGTGCATTCGCCCGGATTGCGAAGGGTGCGGGTTCGAGTCCCGTCTGCTGCCTGGTCCGCGTGGAATTTTTTCTAGTTATATTTTCTTTAGATTTAAACATCAAGCAGTTACATGCTTTAAAAATAATAAAAATTATAACTATAATTGCTATTTCTTCTTTCAAATGTTTAATACTTGTAAAAGTATTCATTTGACATTGTGGGTTTACCTATAATGCGAAGAGATGGCGCTGCCTTGCAGCTTAAGAATAGCTAGAAGGAATTTCGACGCGGTCCGTGAGGGCCGCGGTAGCATAATTGGTCAGTGCATTCGCCCGGATTGCGAAGGGTGCGGGTTCGAGTCCCGTCTGCTGCCTGGTCCGCGTGGAATTTTTTCTAGTTATATTTTCTTTAGATTTAAACATCAAGCAGTTACATGCTTTAAAAATAATAAAAATTATAACATTTATTCGTTGTCATCGGTAACAATAAGTTTTTAAAATTTATATAAATGTGCCTTCATGACATGCTCAACAGCATACGAAAATTTGTTATCATTTTAAATTCAATAAAATCATAATCATCATAATAAAAGAATCAATACATTAATCTATACATCAACAAAAAAATTAAAAAAATAAATCGAAATGTCAGTATCCATTAAAAATTCATTTACATTATAATAACATTTATCCACTAAAAATTTCGTCAGTATTTTTTTAAATGTATTGGTATTATAATATTTAATGCTGTCAGGTAATTTATTATATAATTTTGGCGCCATTTCTACAACACTTTTCTTCATTAGCGCTGTTCTACACATATTTGTACAAACTTGAGGTTTAAAGGTAAAGGAATATTGTTCCCCGATATTGCAACATTTTTCATCGATTCTCCGCTTCTACTGGTCGTAGCGTGATATTATATATAGCCTTACAGCCTTCCTCGATAAATTTACTATCAATCACAAAAATAATTTTTCAAATCGGATCAATTGTCTCTGAGATTAGCACGTTCAACCAAATAAACCAACTTTCCAGCTTTTAAATATTAAGAGTATTAGATGGATTGTGTTACTTAGACCAACATAATATTTTAAATAAAACTAGTTTTTAAGGGTTAACGCACGAAACTTTATTTATTTATTGACGTTTCGTAGCCTTTACAGGCTTCGTCGTCAGAATAAAACTTTTATTTAATTTGTCGAGCAACCTTCGAAAGACTTTTATTGAGCGTTTGGTTATTTCATTGTTCGATTTTTAAGTTTTATTGTCTATGTATGAATTTATTATTTAATTTACTTAATAAGTTATGTTATTTAAAATTATTTTTTGTAATTTTGAGTTTTTCTATTTGACCCTAACTACCGTAAACTACCACCGGTTCCAAAATTGGGAGACCTTTCTGAGAAGAACCGGCGAAACAAACTCAAGAGAGGCTTTCTATCTCCTTCTTATGTTAAATTATGCAAACAAAATGAACTAATAGTATCTGATGTAAAGGCTGCGAAATGTCAATAAATAAATAAAGTTTCATGCATTAACCCGTAAAAACTAGTTTTATTTAATGAGTGATGTGCGTGAAAACCTAAGAAACAAATAACATATATCTTCTTTCATCATCAAAAAGGCAGAATTGAAATCTCTATTCACGGAGATGATGCAGCTGGTGAAAGGTTACCCGCAGAAATTGCGGTATTTTTTATTATGTTTCAGTGATAAATATTAAATTTACCGCAATCCTTATACCATCACCCACTTAGCACATGCGTTACAAGCTGTAATTTTTTTTTTTATTAAAACACACCAATTAGCCTAGCCCCAAAGTAAGCACTATTTAAGGCTTGTGTTATGGGATACTAGGGTAACGGATAGAATACATATAAGAATACTGTACATATATAAGTATATTTATATAGAATTACACATTAAACATCCATGACTGGAGTACAAATGCTCGTGTTCATCACACAAACATCTGCCCCCTCCGGGATTCGAACCCGGGACCTCTCACACCACGAAACCCGGAGTACAAACCACTCGGCCACGGAGGTCGTCGAATATAAATAATAATATAATAATTTTATTTCATTAGTATCGGTTAATATCAATAGACTTTTTGTTAAAATGTGCTCAATTAAGCAACTACTACACACATCAAAAGTGTCTAGGGATCAAGCATTTTTATGCGGATTTCTTGAGATTGAGATGTGGCTTTGTAATAAATTTATGATTTTATAAATTTATATGGATCCTTTTTGGTGCATTTCATAATTTGAATCAGGAACTGTGAATCAAATTCGAGTAAAAGATGAAAATCAGCTGTCAATATTTTCCCTATAAAAACATACAACTCATTGAAGACATTATTAGTGCTACTGTTTCCCTACTACTGATTAAAACCAACGTTATTATGGAGCGGCGACGTCATTTAAGCAGGGAAGAAATGCTCAGAGCCGTGGGAATGATAGAAGCTGGTTCCCGGCAACGTACTGTGGCTTTAGCTCTGAATACAAGTCAGAGTGTTATCAGTCGACTTTGGACACGATACCGAAGCACTGGTACCGTGGCTGAGCGCCATGGAGGACAGTATCGCTGCACCACACGGAGACAAGACCGATACATTCAAATCTTAACTCGAAGAGCTCCAACAATAACCGCCATGATGTTAGCCGTGAGGCTTCATCACTCTTCAGGGAACTTAATTAGCGACCAAACAGTCAGAAACCGCTTGCATGAAGTGAACCTTCATTCCCGAAGACCGCTACGGGTACCACAATCATATGCACAATCGTAGGATTCGATATCAATGGGCTCTTGAACACAGAAATTGGGCAGAAGAACAATGGCGTTTCGTGTGCTTTTCTGATGAGTCTCGTTTTGGTATGAGACCGGATACAAGACGTATACGACACTGGAGAACCCCTGGACGCCAACAGCGATTAAAATCCTGCCAGGAAGTCCATCCTTATAGTGGTGGAACCATCATGGTATGGGCGGGTATTTGGATCGGCGGAAGAACTGAGTTGATTTGGATCAGAGGCAACCTCAACGCTCAAATTTATGCTGAGACGATTGTATCAGACGTCATCGTTCCTCTACAAGTGCAAATCGGTCCCTTATTTCAGTTAATGCATGATAATGCACGACCGCACACCGCAAGAGTTGTAAGACAGACTCTCGCCGCAGCTAACATCAATGTCCTGCCCTGGCCTGCTCAGTCGCCAGACTTGAACCCGATTGAGCATGCATGGGATATGCTACAGAGAAGAGCTCTGCTGAATATGGAGGGTATCCAGTCGCAAGAAGACCTTTTTTTGTTGTTGCAACGAACATGGGCGGCCATTCCACAGCGTGATTTGGATGAACTCATTTTGAGTATGCCAAACCGATGTTCTTGTGTTGTTAGTGTTCGCGGTAGAAATACGGATTATTAATTGTTTAAGTTACCCAATAAAATTTTAGAGAAAACTGTTATTTCAGTTTTTTTTTCGAACTTTTGTGTTAGTGGTTCAAATGTCAAAAATCCCTTTATTAGGAAAATGGCAAATTTCTTTATTAATGCAAAGGTGACTTGGTTTATCGTTACTGTGACAAACGAAAACACTTTATTTGATGAATCCTTAAAGAAAATTTTAATTAATATCAATCAGGAGAAAAGTTATTGCAAAAATATATGTTGATCCCTAGACACTTTTGATGTGTGTATATACTCAATGTTACTCATTATTTGCTTACCAAATCAAACACAAAATTATACTATTTTCTTGATAAAGGCCTGAACATTTTTATTCATTTAATTATTCAAATCTTTCAATTCTTTCTCTCATAAAGCCTCTTTCTAACAATGAATATAAAATGTATTAGAACCTATAAGACTGTTATTTACGACTCCCGGCGCAGCGATTTTCGGCGAAACTTGGTACATAAGGGAAGAATTTTGGATTATTTTTTCCCCTAAAACAGTTTCGCCATATTTCTGTTGGCAATTCTGAATTTAGGACAATACATGAAGTACCTAAACAAATATATAACTTCAGGCTAAAGTGCCACATATTAAATCTGACGATATTGACGAATGGTGTTGTGCTTTTAATGGAGGAAATTTTATATTTCTAGGAAATTCACCTAAGTTTCCAATATTTTTGAAAGTATCTTCTGTACCCTTAGCACGAACCAATACCGAATTCGTATTATTTTTAGTTTTCGTTACGTACTTTGTGCCGCTGCTGTTCAAGTTTCCATACAAAATTTGACATTGACATTTCGGTTTGCAAACTTTTCGAATGCGATAATAGTTCGTGCTAGGGGTACTGTACTCTTAGCACGAACCATTATCGAATTCGAATCGTTTGCGAGTGCTAAATGTCAACGTCAAATTTTGTATGGAAACTTGTACAGCAGCGGCACAAAGTACGTAACGGGAACTAAAAATCAGTACACATTTGAAAATGACATTTCGGACTCGCAAACGATTCGAATTCAATATTGGTTCGTGCTAGATAGTGTTGCCGAACTATCGATATTAAAACTATCGACAGTTATCATCGAAAATCTATATATTATCTTATTTTACATTATCAAAACATTCCATACATAAAATGAATAAATAAATATTTCCAACACTCACAGCAATTAGCCTAGCCCCAAAGTAAGCACTGTAAGGCTTGTGTTAGGGGATCCTAGGGTTATATAGAAATACATATTAAACATCCATGACTGGAGCACAAATGCTAGTATTCATCACACAAACATCTGCCGCCACCGGGATTCGAACCCGGGACTTCTCAAGTCGGCGACACCATGAAACCCGGCGTACAAACCCGACCACGGAGGTCGTCAAATACATAAGTGCATTGTTTTAAAATGTCGCACGACCTCACGTCTGGGTACAGTTTTTCCTTAGAAGTGACGTCAAGAACCCCCACTCCAAAACGTCAACAACAAACAACAACCAGACTTATCTTTGTAATTTTTTGGTTGGTAATAAAAAAAATGACGATATTTTTTTTAATAATCTAACTGACGGATTAAGTAGAATATCGTTGACTTTCCCCTATATACCTTAGTTCAGTGCGAGTATATTTTAGGACCTAGATGGAGCACGATCGTTGAAGTTAAGCAACTTTCGTAGTGGTCGGTCATTGGATGGGTGACCAAAATTTTTCTATCTCGAGTTCCTCCGTGCTTCGGAAGGCACGTTGAGCCGTTGGTCCCGGCTGCATCTGCAATGGTTAGCACCCGCCAATCCGCACTTAGCCCGCGTTTTTGGTCATAGCCCAATCTCCCTATTTAATCCATAGGATAGGAAGGCCTGTAGCTGATGATTATAATGATGTACTTCATAATGTAATTAGGCGTTCTTACAGCTCGCAGAAGAGGCAAAAAATTGATACATATTTTTACTTAGGAGTCAAATGCAGCCTCAAAATTTGTGTTGGTTTTCCGGTATGCATGAAACGTACTTCGTTAATATTCCGAGCACAACTGAAGACAAATCGACCCAATTCAGTGAATCTGCTCAACGTATACCAAATGGTGATACCATAATTTTATCATCCTTCTATTACAGACTAAACATTAGGTATATTTTACAATCAAATTTGGTACATGCGTTTCAATAATTCTGTTTTGGGTACAAGCATGTATGCAATAAAGTATTAAGTACCTATCAACGTTGGACAGGAAATTCAAATTTATAATATTTGCTAAATTTATTGTAAACAGTTTGTCATTGTGGTGATGTGTAAATCACGTCTTCTACGTGTTGATAAAACTTCCCCGGTACGTTTAGGTATCTTAGCCCTAATAACATAGTTAACGTACGTACGTTTAGGTATCTTAGCCCTAATAACATAGTTAACGTACGTACGTTTAGGTATCTTAGCCCTAATAACATAGTTAACGTACGTAAGTTTAGGTATCTTAGCCCTAATAACATAGTTTCCAGTATGTAGCATATAAGATGTAGGATAAGTTAATAAAATGTTGATTCTAAACTGAACGCTCGTCGTCATTTCTCCCGTGAATCACCCACACCCCATCACCACACATACTCGTATGATGTATGATAAGAATAACCGGAAGAATTGCCCAGGTGGGAGAGTTCAACTATTTTAGACGATTTTGTTGTGTTTCGCGTCTCGCATGTGAACAATGAACGTATTGACCTTTTGTTTCATCATCATCATCAACAGCCTATCTTAGTCCACTGTCCACATAGGCCTCTCCAAATGCACGCCACTCAGATTGATCTTGGGCTACTCGCATCCAGCTCCTGCCAGCCACCTTGCGCTTATCGTCACTCCATCGCGCCTAAGGACGTCCTACACTACGTTTGCCTAGACTCGGTCTCCACTCCAGAACTCGTATACCCCAACGGTTATCGGTTCTTCGGCAAATATGGCCAGCCCACTGCCACTTCAACTTGCTTATTCGGTTTTGTTTTGTTTTGTTTAACCTTAATTTAAATACAATTTAAGACTTTTAAGGTTCAAGACTCCGGATTTCCACTTACCTATTACAATTTCATAATGTCTAATTTCAGTCCGCATCGGAGCTTATGAGTTATCACTACATAGTATAAAACAAAGTCGCTTTCTCTGTCCCTATGTCCCTTTGTATGCTTAAATCTTTGAAACTACGCAACGGATTTTGATGCGGTTTTTTTAGTAGATAGAGTGATTCAAGAGGAAGGTTTATATGTATAATACATGCATAATATAGTAGAGAAACACTGATAATTTTAGAGGTTTTTAATATAAGGTCGTAAATAAACACATTTTTTGCGCTTACATTGCAAACGCTGGCTGAACCCAACGAGATAGATCAAAATAATGTACTACAGTATTGTACACATTAAAAAGGTCTACAAAACAGTCCGCGACGGTATATGCCTATCTCTTTGGTAGAACCCACAATAACCATTTTTTAATTACTTATTACGAGAAAATAATGGCTTATTTACGAACAAGCGATTTTAAGCAATACAGCATTAATTCTTATCCAATTAAGTACCTTAAATACATTGTGCGTGTAATATAGATCAATATAACCCTCTACAGCATGTAATTTAAATGAATATTTTCGAAAATATTACAGATTTAAAATGCAGGAACATACCGGTTCGGGCAGTACTGGCCGGGGGGCCGGCGGCGGCGCGTGTCTTTAGTAATTAGGTATTTAAAGAAAGTCATTGTGTGTTAGTCAACCTGAGAACAAAAATATAATCTAAACTACAGCTCTACACCGAAGCGAAGCGAGGGCGGGCCACTAGTTACTCATAATCTCAAAATCTCCAAATAATTATTAATAACTTATTTAAAAAATATTACTAACAGGATATCGAGTTAACAACATTGTAACCCTTGGCTGAAAAAAGATGCCGTCTTTTCCTTTCACATTTTGATGAAAAAATTAAAAAGCAAACAAGGCCAAGAAGAGATGATTATTAATTTTTAATTTAAATTGAAACGCACCAACTTCTTTCAATTTGTATAATATAAGGTTTTTCCTCCAATGTTGTAATGAAAGCGTAAGAAAATTATAGAACACGAAATTCAACTGTATAGAGTTAACAACACTCTTTACTCACATTGCACACGAGTCGTTCATATAAATAAGTTATAGAACCAAGCCATCTGTTATGCCAGGCTTTTACTGGACACGGAGGATTTGCACATTACCTATACCGTTTCAAGAAAAAAGATTCGCCACAATGCATTTGCAGGCCCGACGCAGATGAGACGGTGCTCCATCTAATTACCGAATGTCCGAAAAATTAATCAATCAATCAATCAAATCATTTATTCGTTGTCATCGGTAACAATAAGTTTTTAAAATTTATATAATTGTGCCTTCATGACATGCTCAACAGCATACGAAAATTTGTTATCATTTTAAATTCAATAAAATCATAATAAAAGAATCAATACATTAATCTATACATCAATAAAAAAATAAAAAAAAAATCGAAATGTCAGTCAATCCATTAAAAATTCATTTACATTATAATAACATTTATCCACTAAAAATTTCGTCAGTATTTTTTTAAATGTATTGGTATTATAATATTTAATGCTGTCAGGTAATTTATTATATAATTTTGGCGCCATTTCTACAACACTTTTCTTCATTAGCGCTGTTTTACACATATTTGTACAAACTTGAGGTTTCCGATCAATCAATTGGCTAGAATGGACTTAGAAAACAAAATAAGACACAAAATAAATATAAATACTTTAAAATCAATAATAAACTCTAGTTATTCCCCTATGGGGAGACGTCATCCACCTGGAATACCTCTAGAGGCACTCGCCAATTCTCGGCTTGATGTCCCCTTAGAATCTCGCCGTCCCCAAACCCGGTGACGCTGTAAAGGTCATCTGCGACCAACAGCATACACACTCAAAAAAAAAACTCTGGCTATACTAAAATAAGCCTCTTAATTACAAGATACAGCTTTTATATTTAACTAGCAAACCAGTGAACCAAATGTTCACCAAAACCTAAAAAAAAAAAAAAATGTATTTAATTAATTGAGAACTTCGGAGATTTTGTGTGGTTTCGTTTGAAATTCGTGATTTCTCGAAAATCGGAAGTGCTACGTTTCTCAAATCCGGTTTGTAGTCTTATCATCTATCTATCTCTTACGGTTTGGCCGCTGAAACAGCACCACAGACAGACGGGCGGACGGACGGACTTGTCTAATAGATAAGAGATTTTTATCGACGCCAGCATAATCAGCTTTAATAAAATTCACACAATCAACCAATCACAAAGGACACAACATGAGGAGCTCGATGGCGCCAGTGGTTAGCGCGTTTCACTGCGGTCGTTGCAGTTGAGCAACTTTCGCAGTGGCCGGTCATTGGATGGGTGACCAAAAATTTACTAACTCGAGCTCCTCCGTTCTTCGGAAGGCACGTTGAGCCGTTGGTCCCGGCTGCATTTTATTTGGAAATATTTACTGTAATATTATGTCACAGTTTGAGGAGCTCGGCGGCGCAGTGTTTAGTGCGTTAGGTTGCAGTCGTTGAATTTAAGCAATTTTCCCACTGGTCGGTCTTTGGATGGGTGACCGAAAATTTAGTATTGAAGGCACGTAAAGACGTTGGTCGCGACTGTATCTGCAGTCGTTAGCACGAACCGCACTTGGCCCTTATGGTGGGTCATGGGCCAATCTCCCTATTCTATCCACAGGGAAGGCCTGTGCCCCAGCAGTGGGGACATTAATAGGAAAATTACATTTTTTCTTCGCCAAATGTTGCATCACCTTGAAAGAAAACTAATTCAAACAAATAGTACATTACGATACGCGTGACCTAAGTTGCCTCAGATTACCATTTTGAAAGTATATTTCAAAAGGAAAAAATCAAATATAAATTTACAACAAAATAACCTAACCTATCGCTAATTTGTCATTTGTTTGCTGTGAGTTTTTAAGCTCCAAATGACATTTAAATGTGTTTCCTTTTATTTTTTCTACATGAGTGAAGTTGGTCAATTCATTTACACACCGTGCAGAAATAGGCAACTTAGGTCACGGAAAAGCGTGCGTAAAGTGCGGGTTTAGGTCACACTGTGCTATAAATAATCTTTAACATCATTTCATGAATACCAGCGACCAGCAATTCAAAAAACGCAGTTGAATAAAGAACTACCTTTGCTGTCGACTTACGAAACCTTTGTTCTGTAATCAATAAAGAAAAGAAGGTATAATTTTGATACTTTATTGCTTTGAAATTTTATAATATTGCCCGACGTCACCAATGTTCACTCTTGCTGAAACAATAAACTGTTCTGGTAAAGACGCAATAAACTCTTTACAGTATTCTATGAAAGCTATTAAATTTAAACAGTGCGGTTCTACGCTAAAATCTCTCTTTCAATGTAATGTCATGTTATTTTGTTGTTAAAAAGACGTTTTTTTTTATTTTTTTTGAAGTGAAAACTTCTTTGGCGGCTTTGTACACTTTTTTTTGTATGGGTAAAAAATGTTAAACTAGCGTCAGGTTAAACACGTGGGCTGATCGCATCATGAAACACAATAAAATTAGAAAGGTTGTTGACTTTCAATATATTGGACGAAACATAGTAATATTTTATTTTACCGTATTATAATAATAAGTCTCTATCTAGGACGTCCACGTGGCAGCTTTATTGCGAAGAAGATGCATTTTTTTACAATAGATGTCGCTAGGTGCGCTTAAACGTGATTCATGTAAGTTGATTTTTCTGAGAGATAAACTTTTTTAATGTAATATACGATAGCGCAATAAATAAATATTGTATTCTATCACATCCATGATAGTACTTTTATACTGATAATTAAAGCAATTCGTGCAAAATTCCAACCAAAAAAAATCTAACCATTCCAAAATATCAAAAATGCAGAACGTTAAGATTCAAGTTTTCTCTTCTGCCGGCACTCCCGGAGTGCAACACGTCGTCGTTTTTATTTAAAAGATAGGTTGTATACAATTAAGTTGCTTTTCGCGTCTTTAATACAATCAGTTTCGCTTTCTTCTTCAAAATCCCGAACTGGGTTTTGCTGCGGTTTTTCCATTCAACTATTCCTTCCATCTGTTAGATAATATTTTTTACACAAACTTCATTTTACGTACAATAAGACTAATCAATATATATATATATATATATATATATATATATATATATATATATATATAATATTTATTCACCAATACAAAATTTTAACTTAGCTTACAATTAAACAGTGGTTTTTGCACTGAGCTGAGCTCGTAACTCAAATACCTAACATTTCAGTTTTTCTAAATGGTTCGCATTACAATGTGTTGACAACACTCGGGAGGTGAACATTGTGAGTGAGGAAGTTACGGTAATACATAAATGTTCGAGTAACATTAAGCCAAAAAATATGAAAATAGTAAAATTATTAAAGTAAAGCTTATAAATAATAGGTACAAAAGTATATAAAAATACATATTCCAGTTTCCACCGAAAAACACATTGTGTACTGTTGTGCGAAATTAATGCATCGTAAATCTGTTAATAAACCATTTTGGGAAATATCGACAAAAGCAACACAAACGAGAAACAAGTATAAAATTGCTTTTTATCGAATGGAATTTTCACCGAAGTTCCATTACGTAGTTTCATTAACCGCAAAACCGATATCTCAAAGTTCGGTTATTTTGTGTTGTCCTGCACGCACACACACATACACGCACAGATACACGCACAGGCACACAGAAATACACACGACGACGAAGCCGAGTATTATCAATGTATCACATGAGTGTTTTAATACCTAATTAGAAACACTTGCATAAAAGACTTTATCTACACCCATATAAGAAAAAACTATGACGCATTTGCAAAAAAAAGTCAAACCCATAACTTTAACACGAGATTTAAGAATAAGCTTGCCGTTCCATGTTTCAGACTCCAAAAATCAAGAGGTTCATTACTGGGATGTAGTATTGCATTGTTTAACAAAGTTCCCCAAGATCTGATTGAGCTTCCACTAACCAAATTTAAATCTCAGATTAAGAATACTCTTATGAATAAGGGCTGTTAAAAAGTTAATGATTATTTAAATGATCGAAATGCATGGACATAGTGTTTCTTGTAATTTGTTATTTGATGGGTATGAGTCAGTTTTTGTAACAGTAATATGGTACCTATCTAATGCCGCTTCCTATATACTAAATATAAAATTTATTGTAACTATATATCTATATCCTAAATAATGTAATGGAAGGTGACTTCAGAAGTATCTCTGAAGTCATTTTTCAAACTGACGACTCTGTATCAATGCAGGGAGAAAAAAGCAGCCCTTGCTGAGTTTCTTGCCGGTTCTTCTCAATACAAGGTCTCCCGCCGTAGTTTTGCGAACCGATGGCGTAGCTTCTTGACCTTCACAAGTGCTTGTAACAGCCTAGACTGAATAAATGACTTTTCATTTCATTTCATTTCATGACATAAATCCTCTTTACGTATATGTATTTACCGTTTAATATTTTCCAATTCGTGAAATTATGCGATTTTTTCCGGTTGTAATTGGTTGGAAATGTCCATTGCTGCAATAGAAATATCTAGTGGTATGTTAGCAAAACTTGAGTCGCTCATTTTTATTGCCAAAATATTACAGTAATATTTTTTTGAAAAACTTATATTAATATGAAATTCGAATAACTTGTAACTTTCTTTTGCGGCGCTGTGACAGTGAAATGACAATGTTCTTTTGTTTTTAAATTCATACAAACATACCAAAATACCCTGAAAATTGTGACTGTCTGATGAGGAAGCCCTTGGCGCGGAAGAGATTTAAAAAGGAAGGAAAGGAAAAGAGTGTTATTATGAAAGGAGACCCGGCACTTTTCATAGAAAAAATGCTAAACTTGTATACAGTTGAATTTGGTCTCAAAATAAAGCCGAAATTATTTGCTACATAAAACTACTTTTGCCTTATTTTTAGTGAATCGTGGAAAGTAGTTACATAATGATTGATATTTTTTGATATGGAAACCCTAAATCTTCAAGGGACAGAATTTTACTTCAAAATATTACTCAAGTGACTGTAAAAACTATGATTCCTTTGCTTTTTCTAAATAAAAAACCAAATGTCAATTTGACAATCCTAAAATACAAACAAAAAAATCATTCGCATTTCGCATCCGCTCCCGCGTATTGTGATTGTGAATGTTCTCTGCTGTGATTGCCTTTTTTTATCCGTTATTTCTCTTGACGACCCGGCTACATATAGAGGTTATATTGACAAACCTACGTATTTGACATTGACAGCTAGCTGCTGATGACAAATATTGCCAGACTACGTTACCCAATTATGAAACACAGATAAAAAAATTAAAAAAGTATACAACTTTGGCACAAAATGCCGGGTGTCCTTTAGTACAATATTATAACACCGGATTCGGGTGTTTCTTTTAATGACATTGGATGTTTTGTGCAGTTGGCAAACTGTTTTATGATCTTTAATAGAGGCTTTAAAGCATGGGTGTAGGTAATAGTACATTGTTCAGCGAGAGGAGAAATTGACCGATTACCAACGAGGGGGAGTTTGAGGCAGCGTATCGTCATCACACAATTTATCCCCAACCAAACATTTACTATCTTGAGCTGCTCCGTGCTTCGTGAGGCACGTTAAGCCGTTGGTCCCGGGTGCATCTGCAGTCGTCAGCACTAACCAATCCGCACTGAGCCTGCGTGATGGATCATGGCCCAATCTCCCTATTCCATCCATAGGGAAGGCCTGTGTCACGGTAATATTATCTATACAGTATTCTATCTTCATACAAACGGTCGGAAAGCGTGTCATACCTACGCCACTCGAGTTCGCGCGGCACCCGGTGGGCATCCAGTATCGAATGCGCCGCAGCGACGACCGAACGGTGTGAACTGTTTTTAAGCAGTTAGCCGTGCTTAAACGTTTGTATTGTGAATACTTGATTGAATTATACCTACATAATTTAATATGGCAAAGAGCAATAGTCGATATTGTGCTGGTTTTGATTGCTTGAACTATTAAATTTAATAATAAAGGCTTTTGTACGTCTCAGTCGAGGTGTAAATATTTTTCTGTCTCAAATCTATATTTTTATTTATTAAATATTACATTTAAAATAACATACATGTATTTTATGTAACACTTCCTAATTCATTCACAACATTTTTTTTTGCTTAGGAAAAAAATATTAACAATCACAAAACTAGAAAGCAACTTAATTACGTAGATGAAATTAAAATACTGTAGGCGGGCAGCCCTACCGCGTGGATACGCCCCGCTCGGCCGTAGGCAGTTATTTCAAGGACAGGGCCGAGTCACAATACTGTATAGATAATATTACCGTGCCTGTGCTCCAGAAGTAGGGACATGAACAGGCTGATGATGATGATATGATAGCTACCAGTACACCTACTTTTATCTGGCGACGTTATAATTAAATTGTTGAAGTTGTAAAGGAACATTTTATTTTACTCTTTTTAAACCCATTTAAATAAAAACTTATTTTATAAAATAGTATGGTACTTTTAATTTTTATTTGGATAATGTATTTTACAGAAAAGTTTAATACGAGAAAAATTGGCCCTTTATCGGTATGGGAGCTCGCCAATTCGATGTTTTTTTAATAAATTTAGATATTTAAGATCCAAAAGATCCTTTTCCTCGTGGTCTTATTATCACAGATTTAAATTCAAAATCAATGACATTTGATTTTTTTTCTAATATATAAAATTCTCGTGTCACGGTGTGCGTAATTGAACAACTCCGAAACGGCTCGTCCGATTTTCGTGAAATTTTATATGCATACTCAGTAAGTCTGAGAATCGGACAACATCTATTTTTCAACCCCCTAAATGTTAAGGGTGGTCGACACTTACATTGTTTTTTTTGGACATTCTTTTTTGTTTTTATGACACATCATACAAAAACCAACCCCTATTTTTTGGGGGTACGAAGTTTTTTTTTTTTTTTATTTATGAGAAACAAACAGTCACACATGTTTACAATTGATACATAAATATTATTGGTTTGTAGACCTATAGTTTCCTTAAATAATTGAGCCAGTAACATTGGTCAGCAATATAAATAGCAAAATACACATTTAAACTAAAAGCAACTTACACATAAGAAATGAAAGTACATACATATATTATATATATATATATATATATATATATATATATATATATATATATATATATATAATAAGCAGCAAGGCATTTATTTAGCAAATGTCCATAAGTTCGCTGGGACAGCTAGTAATACATTTGACTTTTCTTTTAAATGTCATTATATAAGTTTTTCCCGTTCGAGTGTATGGCGGGCGAGGCAAGACAAGTGTCAGTAACAGGGTTAAGCTGCGGACATAATGGGATTACACGCAGAGTTCAGTGGAAATTGCACGGACGGACAACTGCGTGTGTCTGTGTACGTACTAATTAATGCAACTGGAAGTTCATACTAAACTGTTTCGTTTTTGCGCTAGAATATTAAAGATTACATCTACTCATCAAACTATTTAATATTCAATAAATACTAGAATGAGGCCATGTGCAGGAGAATTCACTAAGCGTTCATAGAATATTTTCTTTAGATAAAAACTTAGCGTCGCCGCACACGGGCCACCGACCACAACCACAAAACGCCGCCACCGGCATATTTCTTGTAGTTTTCATACATTTTATATGGACTCGCCACACACGGTACGCCGGTGGCCGCCACACGCTACAAATCGTCGTTGCTCGCTTCTTGTGGCCCGCACCGGCCACTTAATGCGCCGATACAAAACGCCGCCACACGTCACTCGCGCGATTTCCCATCCCTCTCTCCCTTACCTTAATCGGCCGCTGTCGCGCGCTTCAGCCACTTTAGTAGCCGCTTTTAGCTTCTCGTGGCGACGTTTGTGACTGTGGCGTGTGGCCCGTGTGCGGCGACACTTAGCAGTTTAATGTTTAAATTATAAATTTATTACATACTCGTTGCGTAATTGATAAAAACAAAAATTGCGTGCACGGAACAGACATCTGAAGTTAAAATTCTTTTTTGAATAATCTAACATTAGGCGGTGCATAAGGCATAGGAGAATGGAGCAGCGCACGCATCGCTCATAAAATATATCTACTATATAAAAATAAGTCGGGTTTTCCTTCCTGACGCTATAACTCCAGAACGCACGAACCGATTTCCACGGTTTTGCATTCGTTGGAAAGGTCTCGGGCTCCGTGAGGTTTATAGCAAAGAAAATTCAGGAAAAATTTCAAAAAAAAAAACGTTTTCTTTTAATCACAAAACGAAATGTTACATAAAACGAAGCTATCTGGTGGCGAAACGGAGTTCGCTGGGTTTGCTAGTCTACTATATAAAAATAAGTCGGGTTTTCCTTCCTGACGCTATAACTCCAGAACGCACCAACCGATTTCCACGGTTTTGCATTCGTTGGAAAGGTCTCGGGCTCCGTGAGGTTTATAGTTAAAAAAAAAAACTTCTTTTAATCACAAAACGAAATGTTACATAAAACGAAGCTATCTGGTGGCGAAACGGAGTTCGCTGGGTTTGCTAGTCTAATATATAAAATTCTCGTGTCGCGGTGTTTGTGGTTAAACTCCTCCAAAACGGCTTTCCCGATTCTCATGAAATTTTGTGTGCATATTGGGTATGTCTGAGAATCGGACAACATCTATTTTTCATCCCCCTAAATGTTAAGGGTAATCCACCCCTAATTTTTTTTTTCAACTTTAGATATATTTTTTTTATTTTTTTTTATGATACATCATATAAAAATACATAGAATCCTAAATTTTCACCCTTCTACCACCAACCCCTATTTTTTTATGGCGGTACGAAGTTCTCTGGGTCAGCTAGTACAATATACACACATCAAAAGTGTCTAGGGATCAACATATATTTTTGCAATAACTTTTCTCCTGATTGATATTAATTAAAATTTTCTTTAAGGATTTATCAAATAAAATGTTTTCGTTTGTCACAGTAACGATAAACCAAGTCACCTTTGCATTAATAAAGAAATTTGCCATTTTCCTAATAAAGGGATTTTTGACATTTGAACCACTAACACAAAAGTTCGAAAAAAAGACTGAAATAACAGTTTTCTCTAAAATTTTATTGGGTAACTTAAACAATTAATAATCCGTATTTCTACCGCGAACACTAACAACACAAGAACATCGGTTTGGCATACTCAAAATGAGTTCATCCAAATCACGCTGTGGAATGGCCGCCCATGTTCGTTGCAACAACAAAAAAAGGTCTTCTTGCGACTGGATACCCTCCATATTCGGCAGAGCTCTTCTCTGTAGCATATCCCATGCATGCTCAATCGGGTTCAAGTCTGGCGACTGAGCAGGCCAGGGCAGGACATTGATGTTAGCTGCGGCGAGAGTCTGTCTTACAACTCTTGCGGTGTGCGGTCGTGCATTATCATGCATTAACTGAAATAAGGGACCGATTTGCACTTGTAGAGGAACGATGACGTCTGATACAATCGTCTCAGCATAAATTTGAGCGTTGAGGTTGCCTCTGATCCAAATCAACTCAGTTCTTCCGCCGATCCAAATACCCGCCCATACCATGATGGTTCCACCACTATAAGGATGGACTTCCTGGCAGGATTTTAATCGCTGTTGGCGTCCAGGGGTTCTCCAGTGTCGTATACGTCTTGTATCCGGTCTCATACCAAAACGAGACTCATCAGAAAAGCACACGAAACGCCATTGTTCTTCTGCCCAATTTCTGTGTTCAAGAGCCCATTGATATCGAATCCTACGATTGTGCATTGCTATAGGTGGTACCCGTAGCGGTCTTCGGGAATGAAGGTTCACTTCATGCAAGCGGTTTCTGACTGTTTGGTCGCTAATTAAGTTCCCTGAAGAGTGATGAAGCCTCACGGCTAACATCATGGCGGTTATTGTTGGAGCTCTTCGAGTTAAGATTTGAATGTATCGGTCTTGTCTCCGTGTGGTGCAGCGATACCGTCCTCCATGGCGCTCAGCCACGGTACCAGTGCTTCGGTATCGTGTCCAAAGTCGACTGATAACACTCTGACTTGTATTCAGAGCTAAAGCCACAGTACGTTGCCGGGAACCAGCTTCTATCATTCCCACGGCTCTGAGCATTTCTTCCCTGCTTAAATGACGTCGCCGCTCCATAATAACGTTGGTTTTAATCAGTAGTAGGGAAACAGTAGCACTAATAATGTCTTCAATGCGTTGTATGTTTTTATAGGGAAAATATTGACAGCTGATTTTCATCTTTTACTCGAATTTGATTCACAGTTCCTGATTCAAATTATGAAATGCACCAAAAAGGATCCATATAAATTTATAAAATCATAAATTTATTACAAAGCCACATCTCAATCTCAAGAAATCCGCATAAAAATGCTTGATCCCTAGACACTTTTGATGTGTGTATATATTGTTGCGTGTGACGCTGGTAGCGTTTCAGCCTTCGCTGAGTTACCCTCCAATTTTCATGCTTGTTGGAAAGAGCACGCATCCCACACACACACACATATATTTATATATAGTCGTGTGTCGCTTCCGTTTCATCTTTTCCAATAGGTTTTTCCATTTACACCCCGACCAAAAAGAAGTTTTACTTCGAAAACATTTAGCATTTAAATGTTTAAATTATAAATTTACTAGTGGCCCGCCCTCGCTTCGCTTCGGTGTAGAGCTGCAGTGTAGACTATAGTTTTTGTTCTCAGGCTTGTATTATACATAATGACAGTCTTCTTATACCTAATTACAATAGGCACGCGCCGCCAGGCCCCCCGCCCGGTAGCGTCGGAACCGCTATGTCCCTGCATTTTAAAGTTTGTAATACCTTTGAAAATATTCATTTAAATTACATTATTTAAAGGGCCAAATTGATCTGTTTTAAATACACAATGTATTTAAGGTACTTAATTGGTTAAGGATGAATGTTATATTGCTGAAAATCGCTTCGTAAATAAGCTATTATTTCTCGTAAAAAGTATAGAATAAAAAATGGTTATTGTGGGTTATCCCTAAGAGATAGACATATACCATGGCGGACTTTTTTGTAGACCTTTTTAAGGTGTACAATACTGTAGTACATTATTTTGATCTATCTCGTAGGGTTCAGCCAGCGTTTGCAATGTAAGCGCAAAATAATGTGTTTATTTACGACCATACATTAAAATCCTCTAAAATTATCAGTGTTTCTCTACTATATTATGCATGTATTATACATATAAACCTTCCTCTTGAATCACTCTATCTTTTACAAAAAACACATCAAACTCCGTTTCGTAGTTTTAAAGTTCTAAGCATATATCTATATCATAGGGACAGACAGCGGGAAGCGACTTTGCTTTATACTATGTACTTAGTGATAACATAATCACTGCATAATTAATAAAAATTAAGCGTTCCCTTCGGTAAAAAAAACAAGTCGCGGTATGTAGATACCTATTGGTTTACAGTTAGATGTTTTGGGATTTTTGTGAATTCCAAATAACACGTAGACGTCATTACATTAAAAAATAAACAAATTGATAATCGGTTCGTCTTCAAAGCTACATAGGACTTACATAAAATTACTAAGTATTATTTTCGTGCACATTTCGTGTATGAATTTCCACAATTAGTTTTGATAAGATTAATATCGCCGAATTCAATATTGACCTTGGGAGATCTAGAAGATTCGCAGTCTTTCAGCTGATAGGCAATAAATGACATGGAAAATTAATAATATTATTGGTAACTTTCAAGTCCAAACCAGATCAGATTAAATCGTTTACTATATATCACCACTATTAAAATAATAATAGTTCTACCATCGCATCGGTTTGAGTATATTAATTTATTCGGTTTCAATCCATTATCAACCTATTAATATCCCCACTGCTGGGGCATAGGACTTCTCTACGGATGGAATAGGAAGATTACGCCATGACCCACCACGCCGGCCTTGTCCAGATTGGCGGGTACTGCAGATGCAGCCGGGACCAACGGCTTAACGTGCCCTATGAAGCACGGAGGAATTCGAGATAGAAGATTTTTGGTCACCCATCCAATGATCGACCACTGAGAAAGTTGCTTAACTTCAACGATCGCAGCCGCATTAACCACCTGTGCCATCAAGCTCTTCCTCCTCCTCCTAGTCAATAAGTAACATGCAAATGGAAAACTCTTCATTAAAACTAACTTTCGTACATAAAGTGAGTGGTTTTACAGCCAGACTTACCGAGACTGAAATTTCTCCATACCCAACTGACAAAACGATATTTTTTTAATTATTAGCGGTATATCACGATCTAACTAAATTCGTATCTGGAAAAATCGTAACTGGATCTCAGATTAATGATATTCTACATATCTATGATCTGTGCTGTATTTAGTATTGTCTATGTCATCATTCGAAAATAGGGTCTATTTTTAGGGAGATAATTTTCGTTCCATTATTATTCCGCGTGTCATATTTCGTGAGCTACGATATTTTTGGGAAAATTGGCCCGATATATCGATATATCGATGTTTTTTTCGCGATATATCGAAGCCGATTTTGATATTTTTTAAAAGATCGATGTATCGATATATCGAAATTTTTTTCAACTTTCGACATCCCTACAGTGCAGCCAGACACATTATTCAATAAGTTACATAATCGGAGTAACGTTTTGTAATGTTTACGTAAGGGGCGCTGCCAAGTACGAAAAGGCAAGGGTACAACGCTGGCAGACAGCCAACATGTACTTTTATCTCGCAAACTTGATTAGCCCACGCGATAAAAGTTGTATTCAATGGTACGCGTCCTCTTGACATTGCATTTTTTTATGTTGGCAACAGATACTGCCGCGCTCACTCAGCCTTTCATCTCGCTCTCACAGTACAATTCACTGTCAAAGTCGACCGATATAGACTTCGCGGATACACTGAAGAGAATAAAATCTTTATATACAATGCGAAGAGATGGCGCTGCCTTGCAGCTTAAGGCTAGGAAATTTTCGACGCGGCGAATAAGGCCGTGGTAGCATAATGGTCAGTGCATTCCCCCGGATAGCGAAGGATGCGGGTTCGAGTCCCGGCCGCTGCCTGGTCCGCGTGGATTTTTTTCTAGTAATTTTTTCTTTAGATTTAAACATTTAGCAGTTAAATGCTTAAAAAAAAAAAAAATCTTTATGTTTGGTTGTGCCCCCATAGTTTTTTCATTAATTTATTTTTCATAAATTTATTAAATTGTTGTTGTTCAATTATTGACAATTTAAAATTTTATTTTTATTAATAATTGTTTTGTATTAAAATTAATGTAATTATCAAAAATTTTATAAGATTTAATTGCTAGTTAAGTGAAAATTGCATCTCGTAATCGCCTATAATTAAAGTTCCACTAATAAAGTGTCGTACTATAAATGTATAAATAAGAAATGTCTAAGTGTAACTTTGTTGGTGATTAAATAAATAAATCGTTAGCCTATTAATGTCCCCACTGCTGGTGCACAAGCCTTCCCTATGGATGAAACGGGGGATGGGCCGTAACCCACCGCGGGCCCAGTGCGGATTGGTGGGTGCTAACGACTGCAGATGCAGCCGGGACCAACGACTTAACGCGCCTTCCGAAGCACGGAGGAGCTCGAAATAGTATTTTTTTGTGGTCACCCATCCAATTACCGACCACTGCGAAGAAAGTAGCTAAACTTTAAAGATCGCAGCCGAACGCGCTAACCACTTGCGCCATTGAACTCCTCAATTAGCCTTTAAGTTTGACTAAAGTTGATGTTTACACTTTACTTGAATAACTTTAATAATAACGGAATGAAGCCAGCGAAGATAGGTGGGGCATAGAGGATTTTCCGATCGAGTTTTTTTTTATTATTTATTTATTGTTCATGTATTTTTTTATTATTTATGTACTGTAACATGCTTAAAAAAACGGTTGTCTGTAAAGTCGGTTTACTGACGATAGTTGAACGTGATAACGTTTTTTTTACAATGTACATAGTTTTTACAATTATTATGAATTTGCTTTGAGCAATTGTTTTACAACTTTTATTCACAACTTTTAAACATGTGTGATATCACTTCATACTTGAGGAAAACATGTAAATAGATTATAGTATAGCAGCTGTACACGTGGACGCATCGCTCACTCAAGTAGGAGAGAGACAGATGTCGAACGCTGCCGAACGAGGAGGCCGATTGTGCCTCTTTGTCGCTCGTTGCGCGCTCTCGCTTGCCTAAGCTAAGCCTTAAATGGAACGCCTCAGAGCGAGGTAACGCCGCATGAGTCATGTTTTTTCGTGCGTACAGCCGGCTCCATCGAATTATAAGACGTTGTCACGTCAATAATTTTAATATATATAAATATCTAATCCACTTAATGGATTGTTAATATGCAGCATCCGCTGCAGCAGAAGTTTCAGATATAGATGTTGATCTTAATCTTACTTAGGTAGTATATAAAATGAAATTAAAATAAATCTTACAAATTGCTTAATCTAATAATGCTAATCAGTTGGACATAATTGTAGAAGTTTATCCTGAATGAATGTTAAAAAAAATTAAGTTTAATTTTTATTTTACTAATGTTATTACAAGTAGTATAACTATACAATAATTGTAGTTCTGAATGTAGCTCGTTAATAGTATTTGGTAATATATATTGCCACACCCTTGTTCCATATAAGTTATTATAACCCTTGCTCCATAAAAGTTGGAGCGCCCGATTGGAGAGTAACCAACGATATTATACCCGCCGTATGGCGGGTATAATATCGTCGGGTATTTAATACCCGCCATACACACTACGATAAATCGTTACGATTAGACTGTACAGTCCGAACGGTACCGATAAATCGTAGCGTGTATGATATAAAACTGCACAGTTTCCTATACTAAACGAAATCTTATAAACTGTACCGTTCGAACTGTACAGTCTGATCGTAACGATTTCTCGTAGTGTGTATGGCGGGTATTAAATACCCTAGATACACGAACACGAACAAAGTCGTGCCCGAAACCTATCCAAAAGGTATATTGAACGATCCATGCAGCTCCGTAAGATGATCGCGTAGTCAAAATCAATATAAGGCATTATTTAAATATCGAAAGTAACCTTTAATACATACTGTATAAGGACTTAAATAAAACGCATGTGTCAAGGACTTCTGACAGTTCAAAATGCAAGCTCGTAAAATTTTACGACTTATTGCTATATGCGGAAGAATTTAGACGTTAGTTCTTTGACTCTGCGCGCAATTCTGAACGCGCTGTTAGCAATATAGAAGTGAAAAAGAAATAGCCCTTGCTGAGTTTCTTGACGGCTCTTCTCAGTACAAGGTCTCCCGCCGTAGGTTTACGAACCGATGGCGTAGCGTTTGACTTTCACAAGAGCTTTTAACAGCCTAGACTGAATAAATGAGTTTGAGTTTGAATTTATGGGTCTCTTACTATCAGCCAGCCAACACGCTTGTGTGCCATCCTTTTAACGTCAAAAATATCTCTTATCTATTAGACAAGTCCGTCCGTCCGTCTGTGGTGCTGTTTCAGCGGCCAAATCGTAAGAGATGGATAAAGAGAATATTTAAGTTATAAGTTAAGAATAGTCTGATAAGCCTACAAAGCGGATTTGAGTAACGTAGCACTTCTGGTTTTCGAGAAATCACGAATTGCAAACGAAACCACACAAAATCTCCGAAGTTCTCAATTAATTAAATACATTTTTTTTTTAAATCAGGTTTTGGTGAACATTTGGTTCATTGGTTTGCTAGTACTTTTTTAATAGGTCGATATATACATATATATGTTACAGTTAAAACCAGTTTTTAGATAGAAAGCTTTTTCCCTAGTTAGAAATATTTTTTACTAAATGCCCTTGTTAAAACTAGAATTGACTAATGCTCAAAATGGAATATCAGTTAAAACTAGGTCTTACTAGACAACACGCGTTTTTCCGAAGCGAGTCAGTTATAACTGTACTTTTAGCACGAACCATTGTCGAATTCGAATCGTTTGCGAGTCCGAAATGTCAATGTAAATTTTTTTATGGGAACAGCAGCGCTACAATAATAATAATAAAATATATTTCCGAAACTCACACCAATTAGCCTAGCCTCAAAGTAAGCACTATAAGGCTTGTGTTATGGGATGCTAGGGTAACGGATAGAATACATATATTGTACATATATAAGTATATATACATAAATACATATTAAACATCCATGACTGGAGTACAAATGCTCGTATTCATCACACAAACATCTGCCCCCACCGGGATTCGAACCCGGGACCTCTCGAGTCGGCGACAGCCATGAAACCCGGCGTAAACCACTCGGCCACGGAGGTCGTCAATGGACGTAACGAGAACTTAAAATCAGTACAAATTTGACAATTGACATTTCGCACTCGCAAAGTATTTGAATTCGATAATGGTTCGTGCTAAGAGTACTGTACCCCTAGCACGAACCATTATCGAATTCGAATAGTTTACGAGTACTAAATGTCAATGTCAAATTTTGTACGGAAACTTGAACAGCATCGCCACAAAGTACGTAACGAAAACTAAAAATCAGGACACATTTGATAAGAACATTTCGCAAAAGTTACGAATTCAATATTAGTTCGTGCTAAGGGTACTGTACACTTAGCACAAACCAATATCGCATTCTACAAAATTAAACGAATTCGTAACGTTTGCGAGTTCGTAATGTCATTGTTTGCAAAGGAATGTTTTTTGTATGGAAACTTGAACTGCAGCATCGCAACGGACGTAACGAAAATTGTATCTTGTTTTCGATCCCAAATTAGTTTCTGTAGTACTAGTATTAACGAAAGCTCGGAGTGACAACTAGTATTACCTGAAAATCAAATATATCAGTGGTAAATTCTAGTTTTGACAAGTTATTTCTAGTTTTAACAAAGGCTTTTAGTAAAAAATAATTGAAGCTAGAGAAAACGCTTTCTATCTAAAATCGGGTTTTAGCTGTAACATATATACTCTACCCGTCCCAATATTAAGTAGGTAGTTGCGGAGTTCAGAGGCAAAGTTACAGGTACAGAATTTTTTCCTGATTTACCAGAGGACCAGGTTTCTGAGTACGGGGGTTAAAAAGTTACTACAAAATGAGGTGAATCAATTCAATCTCTTTTTCCAAAAAAAAAAACAAAAAAATGTTAATAGGTATGATGACTAATTTTTCTTTTCTTCTTTTATCAGGTAGATTATCAAAAAGTATTGGACACGTATTTTTTCTTTTTTCACATAATATTAACATTGCAAAGATATATTGATTTGAAAAATCGCATGACGTCACGTTTGAGTACACTTATAAGGGAAAATTCACTCAAAAGTGACGTCACGAGCCCCTACTCCCAAACTTTGACGCGCTATAACTTTGTCATTTTTTGGTTGATTGCCCAAAGAAAAAATACGTGTCCATTATTTTTGGATCATCTAACTGACGGACTAAATAGAATTTCGTTTACTGTACCCCGTCATCATCCCTATTACCTGCAGTTTTTTCTCCTCTAGATCTTGCCGATGAATGCCTTCATACGTTTTAAAGCGCGTTCACCGTAACAATTTATTTATCTGATTAGACTTGACTCAAGGCTGTAAGATAATTAATCCCTTAATTTTTGCACACATTTTCTGTCAGGCCGTCGACAACAAATTATTTGTATTTTTTTGCTATAAAAATACTTTTTTGATCTGCATTAATCCGAGAAATGGGAGGAAAGATTCTAAGTAAATACGAAAATGCAGGCTCAGTAAATAATTGGCAATCTTAATATATATACATCTCGTGTCACAATGTTTGTCCTCAATGGACTCCTAAACCACTGAACCGATTATAATAAAATTCGCACACCATGTGCAGTTCGATCCAACTTGAGAGATAGGATAGTTTAAATCTCAAATTATAGTCGCAATTTTAATTTATTGCAAATTATTACTTTTGGTCGGTACGACGTTCGCTGAGTCAGCTAGTATCTTTTATAAAATGTAGCAAGGTAATGACATAGTAGAAGTTTTCATAATTCTCAAGATTGTAACTTTATCAAAAGTTCCGGAGCCTTCTTTCATAGAAATTATAAATATTGAACCATGTACTTTTCATTTCAAAAAATGCTGGCGAGAGTAAAATTACCATGTCGCTCGTCATTTTTACAGAATTGTGCATATTATCGTAGTAAATTCACGAACAAGTAAACCTTTACAAAATGCAAATGCAACGAAAACACGACTGAACAAGTGTGCAAGGGGAACGGGTCTTATTTCTTGAAGAGTTGCCAACTTTGGTGTGTATTACTATTCCTTTAGATCTACGCTCAAATCGTGTATATCTGTACATCACTACATAGTATAAAACAAAGTCGCTTTCTCTGTCCCTATGTCCCTTTGTATGCTTAAATCTTTAAAACTACGCAACGGATTTTGATGCTGTTTTTTTCAATAGATAGAGTGATTCATGAGGAAGGTTTATATGTATAATACATGCATAATATAGTAGAGAAACACTGATAATTTTAGAGGTTTTTAATATAAGGTCGTAAATAAACACATTTTTTTGCGCTTACATTGCAAACGCTGACTGAACCCAACGAGATAGATCAAAATAATGTACTACAGTATTGTACACCTTAAAAAGGTCTACAAAACAGTCCGCGATGGTATATGCCTATCTCTTTGGTATAACCCACAATAACCATTTTTTAATTACTTATTACGAGAAAATAATGGCTTATTTACGAACAAGCGATTTTAAGCAATACAGCATTAATCCTTATCCAATTAAGTACCTTAAATACATTGTGCGTGTAATATAGATCAATATAACCCTCTACAGCATGTAATTTAAATGAATATTTTCGAAGATATTACAGATTTAAAATGCAGGAACATACCGGTTCGGGCAGTACTGGCCGGGGGGCCGGCGGCGGCGCGTGTCTTTAGTAATTTGGTATTTAAAGAAAGTCATTGTATTTAATATAAACCTGATATCAAAAATATAATCTAAACTACAGTTCTACACCGAAGCGAAGCGAGGGCGGGCCACTAGTAATAATATATATTTATATTTGCAAAGATCATTTTTTGTCTACCCCTCAGGTTCAAGTGGTCTAGAGGCTCCAGACGGGGAAGACTCCCCCCGTGGGGATATATCATCTGCCTGGAATACCACTAGATCATAATGTACACAAATATTGTAAGAAGTAAAGTTTGTAAAGTTGTAGTGGGTGATCTCTGGATCTACTGAAACGATTTAGAATACTCTTTTTCAATAGAAAGCCACGCTATTTGTGAGTGTCATAGGCTATATATTTACCCGAAAAATTAAGACTTTAACGCGGGCGTGGTCGCGGGCGGCTTGTCTTTAAATATACAAATATCCCCGTTTCTCTTGGTCTTCCCCCCCACGACAACGGCTTAGCCGTTGAGCCGACCCCCTCAGGTTCGAGTGGTCTAGAGGCTCCAGACGGAGCGGACGAGAGGAGACTCCCCCCCGTGGGGAGATGCCATCTGCCTGGAATACCTCTTGAGGCACTCGCCAATTCTCGGCTTGAGGTCCCCTTAGGACGAGAGGAGACTCCCACCCGTGGGGAGATGCCATCTGCCTGGAATACCTCTTGAGGCACTCGCCAATTCTCGGCTTGAGGCCCGAACTCGCCGTCACCAAACCCGGTGACGCTGTAAAGGTCATCTGCGATCAACAGCGCACACTTACACACACACAAAGATTTTTTTTTGTCTGTATTTCTGTTTGTTACGATTTCGCACATAAACCCATGATACGAATTTGATTAATTATGGTATACATACATATAAAGTTTCATATACCTATGAGATTGTGTAAGATGAAACTCCTGTAGGCAAAATCTGGAATATACCTAAGTTTTATTGTTTTTTAGCAACTAGCCAATCAGACATGTTCATTGTAATTTTAGATTACAATTTAATTAATAATTACTAGCAAACCAGTGAACCAAATGTTCACCAAAACCTGATTTAAAAAAAAAAGAGAACTTCGGAGTTTTTTGTGGTTTCGTGTGAAATTCGTGATTTCTCAAAAACCGGAAGTGCTACGTTACTCAAATCCGGTTTGTAGTCTTATCAGACTATTCTTAACTTATAACTTAAACATTCTCTTTATCTATCTCTTACGGTTTGGCCGCTGAAACAGCACCACAGACGGACGGACGGACGGACTTGTCTAATAGATAGGAGATTATCGTTCTCACTGATTGTGATCTGTTTTGTGTGCTAAATGAATCAAATAAAAATAAAATTCCTAGTTGGTCCAATGTCTAAGATAAACTTTAGCTATATCATCTCGAATTGTTGTTTAGGTGAGCGTCATGGCTGTTTCGGAATTCTACTGAACGAAACACTTTAACTGCTTGCCGTAAAATAACTTTAAAATCAAAGAAAGCATCTCGGAATGGCGAAAATGCAAAAATAATGTTTATCAGAAATTTAAAACACGTCTCGTTTGCTTAAAATCGCACTCGTAAAACTTTAAAAGCTTTTCGTGCCATCCCTCCGTGAAAATTGTGTGCTCTTCTATCGTTTAATCCCGGTTTTGATTTTGACGAGAGTAGTAGAATAGATGAGTTCCTCCGTGCTGCGGAAGGCACGTTAAGCCGTTGGTCCCGGCTGCATCTGCAGTCGTTAGCACCCGCCAATCCGCATTGGGCTCGCATGGTGGGTCATGGACCTATCTCCCTATTCCATCCATAGGGAAGGCCTGTGCCCCAGCAGTGGGTACATTAATAGGCTGATGATCATGATGAGTAGAATCCAAAATTTGTAAAATACTTATTTCCTAAAGGACATGGAAAGACTTCATGGAAATGGGCTATGCTCGGCGTTTCTCTGAAGGATCGCATCAGAAATGAGGTAATCCGACAGAGAACCAGAGTTATCGACATGGCCCACCGGATTAGCAAGTCGAAGTGGCAGTGGGCTGGCCATATTTGCCGAAGAACCGATAACCGTTGGGGTAGACGAGTTCTGGAGTAGAGACCGCGTCTAGGCAAACGTAGTGTAGGACGTCCTCAGGCACGGTGGAGTGACGATTTGCGCAAGGTGGCTGGCAGGATCTGGATGCGAGTAGCCCAAGATCTATCTGAGTGGCGTGCATTTGGAGAGGCCTATGTCCAGCAGTGGACTATGATGGGCTGTTGATGATGATGATGGAAAGACTTTGTATGAGCGATTGCCCCAGCAATGTATTAATATTGTATTTAGTAATATTAAATGCTGGATGGCTGAATATTTATAATTTCTATGAAAGAAGGCTCCGGAACTATTAATAAAGTTACAATCTTGAGAATTATGAAAACTTCTACTACTTCATTACCTTGCTACATTTCATAAAGTATATATATACAATTATACGAAAAACGCAATAAAGAAGGATCTCTTATCTATTAGACAAGTCCATCCGTCCGTCTGTGGTGCTGTTTCAGCGGCCAAACCGTAAGAGATAGATAAAGAGAATATTTAAGTTATAAGTTAAGAATAGTCTGATAAGACTACAAACCTGATTTGAGTAACGTAGCACTTCCGGTTTTCGAGAAATCACGAATTTCAAACGAAACCGCACAAAATCTCCGAAGTTCTCAATTAATTAAATACATTTTTTTTTAAATCAGGTTTTGGTGAACATTTGGTTCACTGGTTTGCTAGTTATAAATTATTTCCAAAAGATGTAGGTATCGAAGAATTCCCATTTGAGCACTTTTGCGAGAAAAGGTACTGAAAAAATGAAGTTGACAACGCGGATACTGGACGGCTTTTCTTCGAGGACGGGGTGGGGAGTGGGGGAGGACTGCAGATAACGTGGATGTACTTTTAATAATATTTTTTATTTTTTACCTCTAAAATTGTGTTACACTTTTATGTTTGTCTAGTATACTGAAGACTGAATAATATAATATACTTTTGTAATTTTAATTTATAAATCTCTTCATATGCACGTCCCGTTTAATGAGGGCTACCGTTTTCTGCCTCACCAGATGGCGCCACTGTTGAGTGAGGTCCTAAATTGTAACTTTTAAAGTTTATTAATTAATACGCACATGAAATCAAAGGTTACATTTAGATCGTATTTTAACACAAAAGAACCATATCCTAAACATAATAGGCCATGCCACAGTGACGCGTAGTTCCGTTTTATTCGGAAAAAATGGGAACATAATCATTTTTCTAAGCTCAAATTTTTAATAACTGACATTCATTGCCACATAACTCATATTTGCCATAATTAAGCCGAATTGTTACCAATTATTCACAACATTATTTTAATTAGAAATAAACCCGCGTAGTCAACCAACAAGCAATAACATTTGACATTTCGGACACCTCACGCTACACTAGCGCCTCTAGCTAATATTAAGCTAAGAAATCAGTTACTAATCTACTTTAGTAAAATTATTGAGAGAAGGTCGATAGCATTCTTTTCCGTGGTCCCCGCTGTTCCCATACGAAGATTTATCAAAATTGATCTAGCAGCTTATCAAATATACATAAATACTAGCTATCCCAGCGAACTTCGTACCGCCATAAAAAAATAGAGGTTGGTGGTAGAAGGGTGAAAATTTAGGGTTTTATGTATTTTTGTATGATGTATCATAAAAAATTTAAAAAAAATATCTAAAATTGAAAAAAAAATTTAGGGGGATGAAAAATAGATGTTGTCCGATACTCAGACCTACCCAATATGCACACAAAATTTCATTAGAATCGGGAAAGCCGTTTCGGAGGAGTTTAACCACAAACACAGCGACACGAGAATTTTATATATTAAGATAGAATAATATTGAGATAGGATTGGGAAGGGTGCGGGTTCGAGTCCCGCCTGCTGCCTGGTCCGCGTGGAATTTTTCCTAGTTATATTTTCTTTGGAGTACAAATGCTCGCATTCATCACACGAACATCTGCCCCCACCGAGATTCAAACCTGCTATCTCTCGCGTCGGCGACACCATGAAACCGGCGTACAAACCACTCGGCCATGGTGGTAGTCAACAATGATGATGTTATAGCTATTAACGGGATTGTTATCATGTACCTTGTTTATTATGAGTCTCCGATATTTCGGCACTGTTGCAAGCGCCATGATCACGGAGTAACTGAAGTAATTGCGGGTAGATGTTATTGGCAGACATATCGGTCTACCCTCTGACGTCGTCTTTTACTGCGCTCGATACCCCTACCATTGGTCACATTCTCACTATTCACTCGCACCTGTTCCCGACACACAATACTCACAGTATCCGATCGCGGAACGACACTTTTTTGATTTTTACGGTTTTTGCACATACGAACCACTGGAATCCAGTGGTTCGTATGTGCAATAACCGTAATAGCTATAATGTTAGTGACCATGAAAGTTTAAAACAATATATAAATGATGATGTTATCAGTACACCAGTAATACAGATGCTCTAATTACTGTTCACATGAACAAGCGATGATCGCATTTGACGCCCTAATAGAGATTCGCTCAAATGACGGCAGTGTCAACCCGAAGCGAAATGGAATAAAGTGATTTTGAGAAACCCCTCATGACAAATTGACCTCTATCGGAACAGGCAGAATGGTCCTATTCCTGTGAACATTCCAAGACGGTCGCTTATGTCCGCGATATACAAACAGTAGGTACATACTTTGTAGAGATAGGGGACAATACGACGGCGGTAACTGAAAATCTCTCACACATTTGAAGATAAAGGACACCCGGCATTTTGTGCCAAAGTTGTGTACTTTTTTAATTTTTTTGTCTGTGTTTCATAATTGGGTAACGTAGTCTGGCAATATTTGTCATCAGAAGCTAGCTGTCAATGTCAAATACGTAGGTTTGTCAATTTAACCTCTATATGTAGCCGGGTCGTCAAGAGAAATAACGGATAAAAAGGCCATTACAGCAGAGAACATTCACAATCACAGTACGCGGGAGCGGATGCGAAATGCGAATGTTTTTTTTTGTTTGTATTTTAGGATTGTCAAATTGACATTTGGTTTTTTATTTAGAAAAATCAAAGGAATCATGGTTTTTACAGTCACTTGAGTAATATTTTGAAGTAAAATTCTGTCCCTTGAAGATTTAGGGTTTCCATATCAAAAAATATTAATCATTTACTTCTTTCCGCGATTCACTAAAACTAAGGCAAAAGTAGTTTTATGTAGCAAATAATTTTGGCTTTATTTTGAGACCAAATTCAACTGTATACAAGTTTAGCATTTTTTCTATGAAAAGTGCCGGGTCTCCTTTAACAAGAGATAGAAAGATCTTCCTGATGCTTTTGCACTGTGATCTAAATTAATACCCTTTTCTAGCACTGTAAGTAACCATAAAAAAGCGGCCTAGTACGAGTCGGACTCGGCCATGAAGGGTTCCGTAGTAACAAGTAACATAATATAAAAGTTCTTGTAGTTCGTTGTAACTTTGATCGATGTTTTAATAATAGTATATTTTTTTTCAAAGGTAAATTGCGGTTTACGATTTATGTCGTATTTAAAAAAACTACTTACTAGATTATACAGGAGATAAAATCCCAACCCCGAGCACACACTGCAAGACCATCAGAATTAGTTCTTTTTGTTTGCATAATTTAACATAAGAAGGAGATAGAAAGCCTCTCTTGAGTTTGTTTCGCCGGTTCTTCTCAGGAAGGTCTCCCAATTTTGGAACCGGTGGTAGTTTACGGTAGTTAGGGTCAAATAAATAAACTCAAAATTACAAAAAAGAATTTAAATAAAATACTTTATAAGTAAATTTAATAATAAATTCATACATACACAATAAAACTTTAAAAATCAAACACTTTTGAGTGAATTTTCACTAATAAGTGTACTCAAACGTGACGTCACGAGCCCCTACTCCCAAACTTTGACGAGCTACAACTTTGTCATTTTTTGGTTGATTGCCCAAAGAAAAAATACGTGTCCATTATTTTTTGATCATCTAACTGACGGACTAAATATAATTTCGTTTACTGTACCCCGTCATCATCCCTATTGTGCCGATATATTTGCAAACATATTACACAGATCTTATACTTATACAATGACAGATTTAAATAAAGAAATTAAATATTTAAGGAACACTTTTGCAAAGATTTCTCTAGTAGGTTTTTTTTAAAAGTATACTTGTATCACTGTGCCATTAAGCTACAGAATCGATTCGAACTAACAGCCTTTAAACGAAAAAAATCTTAAAACTCAATTACTTAAAAATAAAACTTTTAAAATATATCTCTTATCTATTAGACAAGTCCGTCCGTCCGTCCATCCGTCTGTCTGTGGTGCTGTTTCAGCGGCCAAACCATAAGAGATAGATAAAGAGAATGTTTAAGTTACAAGTTAAGAATAGTCTGATAAGACTACAAATCGGATTTGAGTAACGTAGCACTTCCGGTTTTCGAGAAATCACGAATTTCAAACGAAACCACACAAAATCTCCGAAGTTCTCAATTAATTAAATACATTTTTTTTTAAATCAGGTTTTGGTGAACATTTGGTTCACTGGTTTGCTAGTTTCTGTTCTAATTTCTCAAGATTTTTGAGTTCACCTGTCGTCTGTTATTGACGATCTCATTAAAATTCATCGTGTTTCATATTTACATCTGATCTTGAAGCAACAAGTGTTTTAGGTAGTTAAGTCTGTATTAAATAAACGCTGATGCAAATTTCATCCTTGTTTACAAGAGAAAACAAGGTCGGTCCCGACGAAAACATAAGTTTTACTTCCATCCGTTCAATATGAGGACTGGGTTAAATAACTTTGTTTTTCCTGGTTGACTTACAATACTTCTTCATACGCCCTCAAGCATACGTCCTAATCCAATGAAACAATTTTCATATGACGTGCCTTTTGTTGTGAATGTCTGGAGTCTCAGGAGTAAATATCATCTTGTTTGTATATAAAATAGTATTATAAATGAATACAATACTCCATAGGCGTATGCCCATGCCATTATTTAGTTTAACTTTTTTATTTTTAAGTTTTGTTATACATTTGTTTGTGCACTCAGTGCGGCCTTTTATAATTAATCATGCAAATAAGCGGCTAGCTCACTTATGTCTAATTAACTAATATAAATTTGGACATATTGTCCATCCCCTTTTTAATGAATATTCTATTTTAATATGTATAGGCTTTTTTCTTTATTCTTTTTTTTTCACTTATTATCTACTAGTGGCCCGCCTTCGCTTCCCCTCGGTGTAGAGCTGTAGTGTAAACTATAGTTTTTGTTCTGAGGCTTGTGCTATAAACAATGACTTTATTTATTATAATTACACGTGTTATTGTGAGTCAACCATAAAAGATAGACATATGCTGTTGTGGGATATTTTTTGACAATTTTATGTAGAATATTTCCGTCATACATGATTTCTATGTAACTTTAACCATTAAGGCTGCACACGCGACGGAAGCTTAAAAAATGGAGTAACTTCTCCCGTTTTCCCAACATTTCCCTTCACTACTCTGCTGCTATTGATTGTAGCGTAGTGAAAAGTATACTACAACCTGCCCAGGAGTATGAAGAATAATTGTACCAAGTTTCGTTAAAATTCGTCGAGTAGTTTTTGTTTCTATAAGAAACATACACACAGACAGACAGACAGACAAAAAATTTACTGATTGCATTTTTGGCATCAGTATCGATCACTAATCACCCCCTGATAGTTATTTTGAAAATATATTTCATGTACAGAATTGACCTCTCTACAGATTTATTATAAGTATAGATTGTACATGCTTTGTGGAACAAAAGGATTTTCAGTATATTCTATTTGTGTACCTTGTGTTATGTTTTTGCGGTCTCGGGCTCCTGCGTGAGTTCTATTTCCTACTCATCGCAAGCAAGGGCCCGAGTTTCGCTATCTTTTTGGTAATTATTTAAATTTATTTGTTTATATGGTACAACATTTACTGCTATGTTTTGCTAAATAACATGTAGGTACAGTTTTACTTAAGTCTACTTGTTTCCTTAATCTATGTTAGTACATGTTTGTGTTATTAAAAAAAAATGGGTGCGTGTACTTACGTAGGCGCGTGAGAAGTTATCCTTCTTTGGCATCGTTTAAAATTAGTTTTTAATTGCATGCAAATAATTAATTACAATAAATTAATAAAAAGTCTGGAATAGGACGAAGTCAATAAAGTTCAGTTTTAATTTGAAAAAATAATTAAATAATCAAAATATTCAATTAAAATCGCTACTGAATATAATTTATTAGAACATATGTGATTTGCACTTGTATGAAACTCAAACACGTATTCCGAATATACAAACTAGAAACATGTGGATAAATATTATAAATATGAATACCTATAACTGTTACTTTATTACAAAAAATAAAGATGTGGTTTTTGGTTCTACTACACCAATGGTCAAGAGATGGCGCTGTAGTCTCCTGAATCGCGCTTTTGTTCTGTTGTTCCAGATTAATAAATACTTTTGATAGGCCTTCACAATGCAGTCGTTAGCACCCACAAAATAGAGATTCTATTTCTATTTTGTTGGTAGATTTTCTTAATATGCGGTAAACACAAAAGTAACGCATGAGGTTGGTCGCTAAAGCGACCAACTTCATTATGTTAAAATTTTGTGTTACAGTGATGCGCGCGCATCTTAAAATTTCACTCTCATCATTTTTTCATAACGCGCCTAAAGAAGTATAACTTCAAAAAAATATATACATAATAGTATTCTATCGTCCTTGGTCGTCTCGAAAAATGCCATTTGAGTGGTTACAAAATGAAATTGGGGGAGTAATGGTTTTGCTAAGGATTAGGATTCAACAATGGTAATTGTTTTAACCTGCACATAAGTATAAACTTTGAGAATTGGAATCCATGTTGCTAATAAAAGAATATGTGAAATTGTCTATAGTCGAACGCCCTAACCACTTGCGCCTAGGGACACGATATCGAAAAGAAAGTATCGATACTGTACTCATGAGTAGTATCGGAAAAAAAGTATCGTACTCGTAAAAGTATTGAAACAAAAGTATCGTATACTTCGAAGTATCGAGTACATTTCATAGGGCCTTATGAGCAACCCACGCCCGGGTTAAAATTAAAAGCAAAACAATCAAATTTTATTATAGTACGTATAATTAAAAAAATATAAAGGACATGTTAATTCACAAATTTCTATATTATGTAGATACTCTTAAAAATATGTAATGTTATTAAAATCAACTACAAAACTAACCGTGCCTAATTCAAGTACGTAAGTCTCAGGACACACTATATTGCTTGTGCTTCCAATTATATCAACACAATGGAATGTTTTAGAAGGTTTGCTATGATTCCACTAGATGGCGTTGCCATCAATATAAGGCTCTTATTCAAATTTTTTAATGGTATCGATACTTGCCAAAAGATACTCATTTAGTTGAAGTATCGAAAACCAAGTATCGAGTACAACTGTATCGGTATCGAAAGGAAAAGTACTCGATACCACTAAGTATCGATACTTTTTTCGTGTCCCTACTTGCGCCATCAAGCTCCTCACTTCTGCTTTTATTCAAACTTCGTCTTTTAATAAAAATTTACAATCGACATCATGCGCCAAAGTCCGCTGTGTGCGTTCCCGCCTCTAGTCACATATTATGTTCCATTTTTTTCACGGACTCTCGCGTTCTTTTGTCCTGTCTGGTCCCTCGGTGTCCGCGGTAGTTCGGGGAATTTTTGTCCGCGGTATATTTAATCCGTCGTGTGCGTTATTCTATGCAGTTGTAACCTATCTATTTCGGCAGACAAAAACCCCTCATCTGCGCAGGCTATAAACGTTTGCTTCTTAACATCATCAAAAGAGTTAGCTCATTATAACACTCGATGGCGCAGGTGGTTAGGGCGCTCGGCTGCGATCGTTGAAGTTAAGCAACTTTCGCAGTGGTCGGTCATTGGATGGGTGACCAAAAATCTTCTATCTCGAGTTCCTCCGTGCTACAGAAGGCACGTTAAGCCGTTGGTCCCGGCTGCATCTGCATTCGTTAGCACCCTCTAATCCACACTGGCATTTTTACACATATTACTTAGAATCTCTTGTCATATTTAATCAAGGCAAATATATGCCAAGCTACACGACCCAACTATTCCCCTACACTCAGTTATGTTATGCTAATATCTGAGCTACTCAAAGTTAGTAATAAGCCTCAACTAACTCCATTCGTTGCGTTGAGTGACTACCGTTAACTGACGGCTATGCTCCAGAGGTCATACGAATTTAAATCGTATGCCCAATTAAGAATTGGAACATCCTGGACTGGGAGTAAAATAAAACTTTATAGCTATTAACAGGATTGTTACCATGTACCTTGTTTTTCGTCGTCAGAGGGTAGACCGATATGTCTGCCAATAACATCTACCCGCAATTACTTCAGTTACTCCGTGATCATGGCGCTTGCAACAGTGCCGAAATATCGGAGACTCATTAAAAACAAGGTACATGGTAACAATCCCGTTAATAGCTATAATGTTAGTGACCATGAAAGTTTAAAACAATATAAAATAAAACTATCATCATCAACATCAGAATATTAATGTCCCCACTGCTGGGGCACAAGCTTTCCCTATGGATGGAATAGGGAGATCGGGCCATGACCCACCACTCGTACCCAGCGCGGATTGGTGGGTACTAACGACCGCAGATGCAGCATGCACAGAGGAGCTTAAGGTAGTTAATTTTAGGTTCACCCATCCAATGACCGACCACTGTGAAAGTTGGTTAGCTTCAACGATCGCAGCCGAACGCGCTAAACACTTACGCAATCGAGTTCCTCAATAAACTATATTCAGTAGGCCTTAAAGTAATAGCTAACGCCATAGAGTGCGAGAAAAAGACAGAGGCGTTCAAATTTATAGCAAAAGTTTCATTGTTCTCCGAATATGCTTCGTTCCCATAAATATAGGGAGCTCTCAACACGCGATCGCTCTATCCGTCGAATTTCTTGGCAGGTTTTCTAAATTCATTTATTGAATATACAGAATATGCCAATAAAAGCATGCATGCATAAAACAATAAAGTCTGCACAGGCCGCAAACAAAATCCGAAAAGCTAAATTTTCTTTTTGTTTAACAAAGCACAGATACAGCTTTTGCATCTCATTACGATTTATGTTCCTGGTTAAAGTGTGAGATAGAGGTAGTTTTCCAATTACAGAGCATAATGCGACTCAGTGGCGCACAATGCCAAATTATGCTGATGCTTAATTGGAACGTGAATTAGTTTTCAAATGCACCAGCAGAGTGCGTTAAGTTCAGTGTTGAAATAAAAAGTCAATTGATGTACCTTCCATCCATACTTATATATTTTTTATTATATAAAATATTTTGATTATTTAAAAAAAAACTACAATAAAACGAAAGCTTTAAATCATTTTCAACAATAAATAATATTACTAACGATAATATATAAACAAAACATTTCGATCAATGCCAACTTAAAGAAAAAACACTTGTTAATTTTCTGTCACTGAGATGGTACGATTGCACGCATCACACGAAAACATTACTTTTGAAGAGTGCTCGATTGTGCGAAGCGTTGCTGTAGTTGAAACATACAACGTTAAACATTATGCGGCATAATGCGCTCTAGTGCTGTAATTGGAAAACTACCAGTTACTGGTGGTGAGTAGTTAATTAGCAGTGTAAATGAAAGGGGGCGTTTTCGCAACGCAAATGTGTAAGAATAATAATTATGCCAAATATTCAAAGGACGAATGCATCGTAATGGCCTACGATAACTAATTACGATACTAATGAATTGCGTTTTTTGTTTCATAGCATTTTATTGTACTTATAAAAGCTTTGTTTGTAATAGGGGTGATGACGGGGTACAGTAAACGAAATTCTATTTAGTCCGTCAGTTAGAAGATCAAAAAATAATGGACACGTATTTTTTCTTTGGGCAATCAACCAAAAAATGACAAAGTTATAGCGCGTCAAAGTTTGGGAGTAGGGGCTCGTGACGTCACTTTTTAGTCAATTTTCACTTAAAAGTGTACTTAAACGTGACGTCATGCAACTTTTCAAATCAATATATCTCTGCAATGTTTATATTATGTGAAATAAGAAAAATTACGTATCCAATACTTTTTGATAATCTACCTGTAAACGAAGAAAAAAAATTAGTCATCATCCCTATTATAGCAAGATGGCGCTAGCCGTCATGTAAACATCAAATGTGCATATATGTATTTACGTGTTAAAAATAATAATTTCTTGGTAAATATAACAAATTGTATCTCAATCCACGTCCCAACATCCAATAGTGCCGTAATAGTATTAACTTGGAAAACCATAATTATTCAACGTATAAAAAAGTAAATTACAACAAAGTTGTAACTGGGAAATGATATTGAAAAAATCAAGTGATATAAGTTTTATATTGTGATAAAATGGAAAAAAATCTATGTTAATGCCATCAGAATAAGAGTGTTACATTAAACATAATAAAAAATATTTTATCATAATGGGTTATCAGACCACACTGGTCAAATGATATCATTTCCTTAGTGTCACCACACACGGGCCACCGACCACAACCACAAAACGGCGTGGCATATTTCTTGTAGTTTTCATACATTTTATATGGACTCGCCACACACGGTGCGCCGATGGCCGCCACACGCTACAAATCGTCGTTGCTCGCTTCTTGTGGCCCGTACCGGCCACTTAATGCGCCGATTCAAAACGCCGCCACACGTCACTCGCGCGATTCCCCACCCCTATCTCCCTTACCTTAGTCGGCCGCTGTCGCGCGCTTCAGCCACTTTAGTAGCCGCTTCTAGCTTCTCGTGGCGGCGTTTGTGGCAGTGGCGTGTGGCCCGTGTGCGACGACACTTACACTCGAAAACATGAATGTTAATACGGGGACGAAAATAATTGACAATTACCTAAACATCTTCAAAAAATATATTTCACAAGTCAGTTTTGCAGAAGTATATGAACAGTATGATGTTAATTCGGCGTATGACAAAATTATAGAAATATTTAAAGAAAGTGACACAAAATTAGTTTACTCAGTGTATAAAAATTACATGTAAGAGGAAGCGAGAGCTACATTAAGCAATATTAAAATAAAGAAGTCTTAACAATATATATACATATAAAAAATATAAAACGCAATTAAAATATTGCTTGCTTATTCTAAAAAGCAAAGTAATTTCAAAGACATTTGAAAAACTACTAATAAAGCGAAAGTCGCATGGGGTCTAATAAAATTACATACAATATTTAAATGATAACTATGTCAATTTAAATGTGAATAAGACATCCCGTAATCAATACATTCTCCGTAACATCTCTATGACCCATAGCATATTTCTAAAACCCACAATTTTAATAGAAATAAAAAACTGATGAAACCATTATTCTAAAACACAGTAATTATAGAAAAGAACCTTTGGACCTAAAAATAGCGGTTAATGGCACCGAAATAAAAGAAGTAGAATATGCTAACTTCCTTGGTATTATCATAGATATTCACCTGAATTGGAAAAGTCATGTAGATAAGATTAATGACAAAAAATAAGTAGTTATTGTTACGCCCTGTCGATGTTGATCGATATATCATCCACTGAAGTAGCATTACATGCTGATTATGGTAATATATATTCTATTCTAGCTGACCCAGTGAACTTTGTCATAAAAATAGAGGTTGGGGGTAGAACGGTGAAAATTTAGAGTTGTATGTATTTTTAATGTCACATTATAAAAAATAAAAAATTGTCCAATTATAAAAATAAAATGTTAAAGGTGGACAACCCTTATCATTTAGGGGTATGAAAATTAGATAGTAGCCGATTCTCAGACTTACTGAATATGTAATATAAGTTATTTACGGGATTGTTACCATGTACCTTGTTTTTAGCGAGTTTCCGATTTAGTTTCCGAGATTAGTTACTCCGTGATCATGGCGCTTGCAACAGTGCCGAAATATCGGAAACTCGCTAAAAACAAGGTACATGGTAACAATCCCGTAAATAACTTATATTACTATAATGTTAGTGACCATGAAAGTTTAAAACAATTTACTGAATATGCATATAAATTTTCATAAAAATCGGTCAGGCCGTTTCGGAGGAGTATGGTAACTAACATTGTGACACGAGAATTTTATATAAATGTGATTAAGCTATGGAATCATATTTTGGGATTTCATTTGTAAATATTAAATGTACATTCCTATTACAAAAAAGGTGTTAAAGAATAATTTTTAATGAATATAGTGGCGAATAAATGCTTAATATTTTTAAAGGAAAACAAATTTTAACATTGACCTGTATTTATATTACAGAAATTTTAAAATTTTTAAGAAGTCATATGTTGATTTACCAAAGATTTCTGACAAGAGAGTTAAAATGAGAGATACGTGAAGACAGATTACAGTAACCTCGATCAAATTCAGCAATTGTTGAAAAAAATGTCTTATATATCTGTCATACGAATATATACAATATTTAACCGCCTTATCTGCGTTCACTTCCTGAATATAAGTTTGTAAGGTCCCTGAAGCAATGGTTAATATGTAATGCATTTTATAATCTAAAGGAATATTTTAATAATGATTTGTAAAAATGTCTATTGCATGCCCGATTAGGGTAGGTAAATGTTTGCTTCAATTGTGCACACTAACATATAGTAGTATCACTAAATGTAACAGTTTTGCAATAAAGAATTATTCCAATCTTTTCAAGTCAAAATATCAAAGAAAGTCAAAGTTAGTTCGGGATTACATGACGACTTCTTGTTTCTCGTTTTTTTCGTTTTCATCTTAAAGTTTCTCATTGGTCTTGAAATAGATTTCAGAATCTTCAACAACTTTACGGACTCCACGTGGTACTCACTATTCATAATTCTCAGCGTAAATTTTAAAAGATTCTAGCGAGGCTATATTGTAATAGCAATTGAAACTATTTCAAATTAGCGTACTCCGCTCAAAATAAATCTATTTATTATACATAATTAAACTGAAGACTTTATCAGGCAAAATTGGGACACATCTATCTATATATATGAAACTCAAACTGACTGACACCCGTATTCATAAACATTACTATGAGGTCTCACAGGGTGCGTTAACGCACAGGGTCCGAAAAACCTATTCATAGACAATACTTGAGTGGCGACCGGCACTATGCGTCCCTTATAATGAACGCACAGCCAAGGTAGCCTGCTAGCTGTATTACGCAACGCATAGTGCAATATTTTTCTTTTCTTTTTTAAAATTTTAGGTTATTTGCGTTGACTGTTATTTGCTGTTCGAGGTTTTGTTTTTTCTTTGTTTGCGGCTGTATTCGAAAATTATGGCGTTCTTTTACAATGGATTACAGTAGTGAAGAAGAATTTGGTATACACGGTGGCCGGGGAGTTGACGTTCAAAAGTAAAATTTAGATACTTTATGATGAGGAGTATCCAAATCACCCCCATGTATGTTCTACGATTTTGCGTACTTTTCGAGTTATATTTTTTTTAAAGTTTTTTCGTAATTTTCACCTAACATCGGTTTTCGATTTTTTTCTCATTCTGTTGGACTTTTCTGGTTCAGTTTTTTTGTAATAACTGACTAACATAGTCTAACCTAAAACTTATGGTTTATCTAGGCATTGCAGAATTCACTTAGAATTTGTTCGAAAGTTCAAAATTACGATTTGAGCTCAGTACACACAAATTTTCAAAGTATCAAAAAAAATGTAAATGGGGGGATTTGGACTTCAAAGTGCTTTTAGAAACTTTCTGAAACATTAAACTTTAAAACAAGGTCAAATAAAGATAGGGTTAATGGGGGTTTATTTTCTGTAATTGACCTTCAAAGTACGCAAAATCGTAGAACATACATGGGGGTGATTTGGATACTCCTCATCATAAAGTATCTATATTTTACTTTTGAACGTCAACTCCCCGGCCACCCTGTATATATCAATGAGCAAAACAGAATAAGTACCAGAAAAGTGATACGAGATTTCCAAAATCCTTTTGATTATTACAGTTCAGAAGAATTTAGATGACGCTACAATCTAATTAATTATAATTACCACGAAACACAAAATAGGTCTCAAGCACTGTTTGGTTTTAAAAAGGTTATGAATTATGACAATGAGGGCTACCGTTTTCTGTCTCACCAGATGGCGCCACTGTTGAGTGAGGTCCTAAATTGTAACTTTTAAAGTTTATTAATACGCACATGAAATCAAAGGTTACATTTAGTATTTTAACACAAAAGAACCATATCCTAAACATAATAGGCTATGCCACAGTGACGCCCAGTTCCGTTTTATTCGGAAAAAATGGGAACATAATCATTTTTCTAAGCTCAAATTTTTAATAACTGACATTCATTGCCACATAACTCATATTTGCCATAATTAAGCCGAATTGTTACCAATCATTCACAACATTATTTTAATAAGAAATAAACCCGCGTAGACAACCAACAAGCAATAACATTTGACATTTCGGAGACCTCACGCTACACTAGCGCCTCTAGCGGCGGATTCATACGCGATAGCCCTCATTGACAAATGATAGACATGTCATTCAGAGCGGTGTGAACTACGTAACATAAATGAACCAATCACAGAGCTCTGTTCAACGCTGTGCGTTCTCATAGCGAAGAGTCATTTGAGTATTGTTTATGAATTGAAAGGCTTGCCAAGTAAAACGCACTGAGAAATGTCTTACTTCGCACAGTGTTGCTACTTTACTTAAACAAGTATTGTTTGTGAATACGGGTGTGACATAGTGATCTATGAACGCACAGCCCAAACCACTGGACGGATCGGGCTGAAATTGGCATGCAGGTAGATGTTATGATGTAGGCATCCGCTAAGAAAGGATTTTGATCAATTCTACCCCCAAGGGGATAAAATAGGGAATGAAAGTTTGTATGAAACTTTGTCAATTTTAAACCGATCGGACTGAGACTTTGCATGCAGGTATAAGAAGAATCATAGATGAATGTCATTGTGTATAATACAAGCCTGAGAACAAACACTGTAGTCAACACTTCAGCTCTACACTGAAGCGAAACGAGGGCGGGCCGCTAGTTTATGATATAATTCATGCATGATACATAGATACTTACAATACCAACTACTGCCACTACGCCTAGGTACTTAAAAAATATATAAAAAAATATTTTGTATTGTACTCCTTTGTAAGTGCAAATTATCTTTTAATAATAAATTATTAACACAAAGGGAATACAATGTATCCTTTGAGTAATCTGAATACAGCATAAACTGAAAATCAAATTACATTCACATGCATCGGGTCGTTTCAGCGTGATTGAGTTGGTATCAAACAAACGTCCTGGACCGCAAATTAAATATACAGAGTATTATCTCCATTGTAACATGTAGAATGTGGCATGCCCACACATATGGACATACACATAGACGCACGTTACCAGTAACTTGTAAATTGATTTCCGATAATTTCGATTTTCACGTAGCTAGGCACATTTCGACACAATATTCTCTCTGTAGTTCATGGCCGCGCTCGGAATCGCCGCGCGTAGAATCTTCGCTGCGCGTAGACTCTTCGCTGCGCGTAGAATTTTCGCCGCGCGTAGAATCTTCGCCGCGCGTAGAATCTTCGCCGCGCGTAGAATCTTCGCCGCGCGTAGAATCTTCGCCGCGCGTAGAATCTTCGCCGTACCTTTCCCGGTGTGCGTTGCGCCTTGAATATTTAGCCGATTCTCACCCCTGTCTTAATAAATGAAGAATAAGCTTGGATTTGTTACTCCATATTTTGTCTCTGTTCATTGAATGACAAATGGCATTTGAGTGATAGGAACAAATCAAAGTCAAAGCTATATCCGAGTTTATTAATAAGGAGGACAGTGTTTACCACCAGAATATCTTGCCTATGTTTGTCTGGCGCGTGCTTGCCATTGTCGAGCTTGAACCAAACCAAACAAAAATCATCGATTCTAGAGTATTTGATTTTAAATTTCCGATATTGTTCTTCATTTTCTTCATTCTTAATTACATCGATACGAGTCAAACTAAATTTGGATGTTTAAACTTGGGATATGCAGCATATCCGAAGAAAATAATAATATGCCATATCGAAGCACATCATAATAATAATATGTGCATATGTACACAGTCAGGTCAAAAGTATTGCCACACAGTAAAAACTTTTCTTTTAGAATGCTGCCCACATAAAAGTTTATTGCATTCGAATTTTGGATTGTTCATGAAAATAAAAACGTATACTTTTTAGAATTTTACTCATTTTTAAATATGGAGTGGACGCTTAAAGAAGACCGTGTTGCAGTTATTACGTTGCATCGTTGCGGTTACGCGCCAATTCAAATTTTTGACAAACTGAAAATTTTGAATATAGCCTAAAGATTCGTATATCGTAACATCAAACGATACAATGAAGACTCTAGTGTAGATGACAGGTCAAGAAGTGGTCGCCCTCGGTCTGTTAGGACTCCAGCAGTGATAAAATCTGTGAAGGCGTTAATTCAAAGAAATCCCAAACGTAAGCAAAAACTGTTGACCCTTCAGATCCCAAAAACTGTTGACCCTTCAGGGGTTAAGCAGAACCACGGTGAAAAGGGTGTTAAATGAAGACTTAGGGCTTCGGGTATATCGAAGAAAAACAGGACATCGTTTGAATGCTCGTCTAATGGACGCGAGACTGAAGAGATGCCGCGCTTTGTTGAAGCGGTACGCGGGAAAAGAATATCGGGAAATTCTTTTTTCGGATGAAAAAAATTTTTACCTTAGAAGAGAGCTACAACAAACAAAATGATAAGGTGTACGCACACAGTAGTGAAGAAGCAAACAACCGTATTCCGCGTGTCCAACGAGGTCATTTTCCATCCTCGCTCATGGTATGGTTGGGAGTTTCTTATTGGGGTTTAACAGAGGCACATTTTTGTGAGAAAGGTGTAAAAACGATTACAGTTGTGTATCAAAATACAGTCCTGACGAACTTTGTGGAATCTGTTTCTCATACCATGTTCAATAAGAGGCACTGGGTATTTCAACAAGATTCGACGTCAACTCATAAAGCGAAGAGCACACAAGACTGAAAATCGACTGTGAAATCGACTTCATCCGGCACGAAGACTGGCCTCCTCCAGTCCAGATTTGAGTCCGTTAGATTACAAGATATGGCAACACTTGGAGGAAAAGGCGTGCTCAAAGCCTCATCCCAATTTGGAGTCACTCAAGACATCCTTGATTAAGGCAGCCGCCTATATTGACATGGACCTCGTTCGTGCTGCGATAGACGACTGGCCGCGCAGATTGAAGGCCTGTATTCAAAATCACGGAGGTCATTTTGAATAAACTTTATTGTCATAACAATCTATGTTTTGTTAAGTTCATTTTGGTATCAAAATATAAATGGTTACATAATGAATAAACTTGTTTCAATTATTTTATATTAAACATGTGACAGAATTTATGACCTGACTAGGTACATATGTACGATAGAAAATTGCTGGAATAATTACTTTAAAATACCTATATCATGTCCAACATTGAAATTCAGAACGCTAGTCGGTAGGCTTTTTCCATTTCGCCACAAAGAACGTAACTAACATGCTTTTGTCATCTGCGCGATAATGTTTCACCGTCAATCCAGTTGGATTTATTTACATAATTACCTACTTTAAATTTAGCTTCTTATAATTCTGATTCTTGAACTTTTCCTGCGGAGGTGAAATTTAGTCACAAATTTATTGAACCTCCCCCAATAAGTGAATAATCTGATCAACCTAATTAGTATGGCAACTGGGGAAACTTTCGAGATTATTCGACCCAGATAGGAAGGTGCTTGCAAAAAGTGCTTCAGTCTAGCGGAGAGAATACACTTCCAAGCGTTCTTGATGAAAATTCACATTGAAAGCATTTGTCACCACCTAGAGTAAGATTTGAATAAATTTTAGATTTTATTCAAACTTCGCTGCAATAAATAACCCAATGACAGCTTCGATTTCACTCTGATCACGTATTCACCATAGAGCAACACGGCTGACGTGGACAGGTATTTTTTAAAATATGCATTCAATCTGTCCGTTTCTCAGTAGGAGCGTCAGTTTTAGAATTCACAACATATACATATAGATAACAGGCGTACCCTTATTGGCTGATTCGCAGAGCACACGTGTCTGCCAAGGCCTTGAATGCTCAAACAAACGTTCCGAGACAAAGACAGTCGATAAAGGGCGATTGCGTAACGGGCCCTTACATAACATCCTTCGCTTTAACCTGGTTAACCAAAAACAAACTTAGTTGTCTACACCTTAAAGCATTCGTGAACCGCGCATAGCAAATAGCGGAGCTTATTTGCAATTAGCTTTTTGTAAGTAGCCTCTGTTTCGAGAAGATTGTTGATGATTGTGAATTCAAATGGTTTATATGTGTACTAGCGGACCCGACAGACGTTGTCCTGTCTACACATCTTTGTGAATCTAAACCATTCTCAGATGCCCTTGAACACACACAAAAAATTTCATCAAAATCGGTCCAGTCGTTTAAGAGAAGTTTAGTGACATACACACTCACAGAAGAATTATATATATAAAGATTAACAGTGAACCACTGATGCTCGTTTTACAGAATGACAACTTAGTGTTGATCTTTACTTGAGTACAGTTAGAAAGGGATGTCGCTATGTGCTGAATATAGCATAATCCATTTCTGAGTATGCTCAAGACTAGATTAATTAGTGAGATTCATCTATATATATAAAACTCAAAGGTGACTGACTGACATAGTGATCTATCAACGCACAGCCCAAACCACTGGACGGATCGGGCTGAAATTTGGCATGCAGGTAGATGTTATGACGTAGGCATCCGCTAAGGATTTTGATCAATTCAACCCCCAAGGGGATAAAATAGGGAATGAAAGTTTGTATGAAACTTTGTCAATTTTAAACCGATCGGGCTGAGACTTTGCATGCAGGTATAAGAAGAATCATAGATGAATGACATTGTGTAAGTATAATACAAGCCTGAGAATAAAAATTGTAGTCTACACTTCAGCTCTACACCGAAGCGTAGCGAGGGCGGGCTTGAGTATCTCATGTTAGAGTTATTTCTCAGAAATAATATACTATGATGACTTATGTGACGCTCCTGTTTCTATGAAGATGTTTATAATTTTATGGAAAGTGAAACCTAATTTTAGCGGCTGTTTGTGTTATATTTCTTGCTTTGTTAACGGTAACTTTATTTTTCTGAGAATCCCACAGGTACTTAACAATATTCCGAGATAGAAAGATCCTTTGTCTTAACCCAGGTCATGAACTATATGCGTTCAATACTTTTTGCGTGAAAGCGTAACAAACAAACAAACACACTTTTTGGTATTTATAATATTAGTTAGGATAAAGGTATAATATACTCGTAGTTGTATGTTTAAGTTATTATATTTAACTAGCAAACCAATGAACCAAATTTTTATGTTCACCATAACTTGACTTAAAAAAAAAAGAAAAAATATGTATTTAATTAATTGAGAACTTCGGAGATTTTGTGTGGTTTCGTTTGAAATTCGTGATTTCTCGAAAACCGGAAGTGCTACGTTACTGAAATCCGGTTTGTAGTCTTATCAGACTATTCTTAACTTATAACTTAAATATTCTCTTTATCTATCTCTTACGGTTTGGCCGCTGAAACAGCACCACAGACACAGACGGACGGACTTGTCTAATAGATAAGAGATACATGTTTAAGTAGAGTGGGTAGTGTGCACTAAGGGGTCATCCATAAATTACGTCACACACTAAGGGGGAGGGAGGGGGTCGACGAAGTGTGACATCATGTGACAAAGGGGTGAGAGGGATCCTAAATTTCGTGACGTCACATTTCAAAATCTATTATATTCTCAGTGTTTAAGCATTGATTTCCGATGCCACATTTTTGCTGTTTAGAGATAATCAACTGCTCAAGTATGTTTGAGGAGCTCGATGGTGCGGGTGGTTAGCGCGTTCAGCTACGATCGTTGAAGTTAAGCAGCTTTCAACAAGTGATCGGTCATAGGATGGGTGTCCAAAAATCTTCTATCTCGAGTTCCTCCGTGCTTCGGAAAGCAAGTTAAGCCGTGGGTCCCGGTGGCATCTGCAGTCGTTAGCACCCGCCAATCCGCACTGAGGAGCTCGATGGCGCAAGTGGTTAGCGCGTTCCGCGGCGAACGTTGAATTTAAGCAACTTTCGCAGTGGTCGGTCATTGGATGGGTGTCCGAAAATTTACTATCTCGAGCTCCTCCGTGCTTCGGAAGGTACGTTAAGCCGTTGGTCCCGGCTGCATCTGCAGTCGTTAGCACCCACCAACCCGCACTGGGCCCGCGTGGTGGGTCATGGCCCAATCTCCCTATTCCATCCATAGGGAAGCCTGTGCCCCAGCAGTGGGGACATCAATAGGCTGATGATGAATCCGCACTGAGCCCGCGTGGTAGGGCATGGCCCAATCTCCCTATTCCATCTATAGTCTCTACAATTACGCCGTGATGTGGCATCATTAAGCGCATTCTACCGAATATACCACGGCGAGTGTTCTGAGGAGCTATTCTTGCTTATCCCTCCATCACCTTTTCTTCAGAGGACCACGCGCGCTGGCCTACGTTGCCATCGACTTACTGTGGCCACTATTCCTACACGAACAAAGAAATTTGGTGACTCGTTTCTTTGTCGTACTATTCTTAAGTGGAATTCTTTACCCGCGCACGTGTTCCCTCCTTCCTATAATCTGGGGTCCTTTAAGAGAGGCGTGAAGAAGCATTTTTGCGGGCCGGCAAGGTGAGGATGGTTGGTGTAGCAGTTTATAACTGCTGTACGAGCTATCTTCGCGTTTGGACTTTATCACCACTTAACATCAGGTGGGGTAGAGTCATTGGCTTACCTAGTAATATAAAAAAAAAAATATAGAGAAAAAAGGTGTGCCCCAACAGTGGGGACATTAATAGGCTGATGATGAATGATGAAAGTATGTTAGATATTCGTAGACATATTCGAATTTGCTGTTTGTCATTTTGACAACAGGTTGTCCTTAATATTGACGACCTCCGTGGCCGAGTGGTTTGTACGCCGGGTTTCATGGTGTCGCCGACTCGAGAGGTCCCGGGTTCGAATCCCGGTGGGGGCAGATGTTTGTGTGATGAATACGAGCATTTGTACTCCAGTCATGGATGTTAAATATGTAATTCTATATAAATATACTTAAATATGTACAGTATATGTATTGTATCCGTTACCCTAGTATCCCATAACACAAGCCTTATAGTGCTTACTTTGGGGCTAGGCTAATTGGTGTGAGTGTTGGCAATACTAATTTATTTATTTATTATTTATTTAATATGATTCTCCGCTGGTGATCAGCAATACAATCAGTGAAATTAGTAAATCAAGCTGAATTTTATCTTCTTCATTGTGTTTGTTTCGAGTTCATTTAACACAGAATAAAAGTACAACTCCTGGAGAGTTGCCATTCAACTTTATCCCTTTACCTGGTGTCATAGTGGAGTAATATTGAGTGATTCACTAATAAAAAAAAATATATATATAGTAGCATTATGACACTTATGAGGAGCTCGATGGCACAGGTGGTTAGCGCGGTCGGCTGCGATGGTTGAAGTTAAACAGCTTTCGCAGTGGTCGGTCATTGGATGGGTGACCAAAAACATTTATCTCGAGTTTCTCCGTGCATCGGAAGGCACGTTAAGCCGTTGGTCACGGCTGCATCTGCAGTCGTTAGCACCCGCCAATCCGCACTGGGCCCGCGTGGTGGGTCATGGCCCAATCTCCCAATTCCATCCATAGGGAAGGCCTGTGCCCCAGCAGTTGGAACAATAATACATTTTGTATAGAAACTTGAATAGCAGCGCCACAAAGGACGTAACGAGAACTAAAAATCAGTACACATTTGACAACTCGCAAACGATTAGATATCGATATTGGTTCTTGCTAAAGGTAACTGCTCTTAAATAATATCATTGCATTTAACTGAATAGATCTAGTTTTTATTTTGATCGATCACCAGATTTAGATAAGAAAATCTCATCTATCTATTATATGAAACTCAAAGGTGACTGACAGACTGACATAGTGATCTATCAACGCACAGCCCAAACCACGGTACGGATCGGGCTGAAATTTGGCATGCAGGTAGGTGTTATGACGTAGGCATCCGCTAAGAAAGGATTTTGATCAATTCTACCCTCAAGGGGATAAAAAAGGGAATGAAAGTTTGTATGAAACTTTGTCAATTTTAAACCGATCAGGCTGAGACTTTGCATGCAGGTATAAGAAGAATCATAGATGAATATCACTGTGTATAATACAAGCCTGAGAACAAAAAGTGTAGTCTTCACTTCAGCTCTACACCGAAGCGAAGCGAGGGCGGGCTGCTAGTTTTTTATAAAGTTAGAGGAGTCGCCTAACACAAAGTTGATTAGATCATAATTACACTATCCATATATTAAACCAAAAAAAAACAAAAAAGAATATTAAAATACATGTAACATCGTTATTTATGTACAAAATCATGCAAAGAAAACGGCTCATGTTACGCACAATTGTTTGAAAGCCAGAATGTGTGCGTTTGTATTGACGACTGTATCTACCATAATATGTAAAATATATTTTTTGGGGCACTCCCGTACAGTAAATACGGTATCTTTATTAAAAAAAAAACGAAGGGCTGCACTTCGGGAGCGCCGGCAGAAGTGAAAACTTGAATAGTAACGTTGTGCATTTTTGATATTTTGGAATGGTTAGGGAATAATTTTGCACGAATCGCTTTAATTATCAGTATAAAAGTACTATCATGTATGTGGTAGAATACAATATTTATTTACTGCGCTATCGTACACAAACATGACAATTTATATTACATTAAAAAAGTTTATCCCTCAGAAAAATCAATTTACATGAAACACATTTAAGCGCACCTAGCGACATCTATTGTAAAAAAAATGCATTTCCTTCGCAATAAAGCTGCCACGTGGACGTCCTAGATAGAAACTTATTATTATAATACGATAAAATAAAATATTACTATGTTTCCAATATATTGAAAGTCAACAACCTTTCCAATTTTATTGTGTGTCATGATGCGATCAGCCCACGTGTTTTCACTTCAAAAAAGTAAAAATGTCACTCGTGTTACTGTTGATCACGTAAACTGTGCACTCGATTGTTTCAGCAGTTTCCCTCCGTCGCATTTCTTCCGGATCGTAACCTAATCATTCGGGTTCGAGTGTTTCTCCCTTACTGGCGTAATGTGCGATATTTTGTTCGCATACCCGCAGTTTGTGGGAAACTTATCTAATGCAAGATAAAAAAATATTTAACTGCATTGTGTGCCGTACTTAGTGCAATGAATATTGGATTATATTTTCCACTCGAGTTGGTAGAATAACATGCTGCATCTTATAGTGAACTAGCGGGCCGCCCTCGTTTCGCTTCAGTGTAGAGCTGAAGTGTAGACTACAGTTTTTGTTCTCAGGCTTGTATCATATACAATGACATTCATCTATGATTCTTCCTATACCTGCACGCAAAGTCTCAGCCTGATCGGTTTAAAATTGACAAAGTTTCATACAAACTTTCATTGCCTATTTTATCCGCTTGGGGGTAGAATTGATCAAAATCCTTTCTTAGCGAATGCCTACGTCATAACATCTACCTACCTGCCAAATTTCAGCCCGATCCGTCCAGTGGTTTGGGCTGTGCGTTGATAGATCACTATGTCAGTCAGTCACCTTTGAGTTTTGTATATATAGATTTATCGTGACGCAAGTTATAAAGTTGTCTATATATAGGTAGATTGCTTTTAGAAGTTTTAAACGGTTTAACTAAGTGTTACAACTTACCTGTGTCTTGTTTTCACCATCTGTCGTACAAGAGAAGGTTTGTACGAGTTTGTCTACCGAATGAATTGGCTCCGCCACTTGCTCGGTAAATATTCGCTTCGCTTTTCGCTTAAAAATGTCAGAACAGATAAATGCTATTGTGCATTCGAAAAAGAGAATCTTTATCGAATTTGATATTACACTTAGGGCCTTCTAATAATAAGGAAATTGCATTAATATGAATCAAAGATCTTTAAAATTTTAATTGTATTTTCAATGCAATAGATCATCTTATGGATCAATGATATTATATAAAAAACAGATATTGACATATATTTCTTTTATTTAATGGGAAGATTGCAGATTTTAGTCTGTTGACTGGTCAGTGAAATTTTGTTTCTGTAAACTTAATAAAAGAGGCGAAGTTATGAGACACTTGCAAAAAAAAAGAGTGTGCTTATGACGAAGTCAAACTTCTTTAACTCAATCTGTATATAAATATATTATATATATTATATAGGTACATATACAATATATACATGTATACATATTCCATTTACTATCTATAAGGGAAAGAGAGAACGAATATGTGCGCGCGCACTGGTTTCTTTTGCTTACCTATATCCCCCACTCAACTCCCGTTCACCTCGCCCGAACACAAATTTCGTAACGCGTAACACATTCGCCAGCTTACCCCAAGTCAAAACGTGCGTAAAGAAGTTACACTTCAAAACAGAACATCTCTTTCCTATCGTAGATACGGCTATAGTAGGAGAGCTACTGAACCCTCCGAGTAACGGTCTGTCTGTAAGGCTAGAAATTCTTATGGTGATGAGTCATAGCATGCTTAGTACGGTAAGAATCGTCTGGCACTCCTCAGCCCTGCACGTCATCAAGCCGTATATTTTTGAAAGTGTCAAAAAAATATTAAAAAAAAACTTGTTGCTGTAAGCTTGAAATTTTTATACAATGTAGTTTATTCATTTTTAAGTTTAAAAAAAATATTGCCAGACGTTTACGATGTGCACAAGTACCTGCCAGACGAACCGAAAGGTGTGTAATATATGCATAAAAATTAACTTTATTCTGTAAAGTTGAAATTTATATATGTGTTTGTTTAAGCGATTTAAAGTAAGTAGGTAGAATGCCAGGCGGTTCTGGCTAGCACAAGTCCTTGCCAGGCTAGGAGAAAGATGCTGCGGCAGTGCGAGTAAGAGTCGTAGTATGAAAACTTACGGTATATTATTCATGCAAATTAAATGATGTGAAAATAAAAGTTATGGGTAAAATATTTTTTATTATTATAAGTCTTTAAGTTAATTAGTAAATCTTCATCATCATCACTTTCTTCATCATCATAATAGGATTCTTAGTTCCTGATTTCATCATCTAAAAAGAAACAAAGGTTTAATACATTAAGAGTAACATTACATCTCTGACCTTGCGCTTAATTATATAGAATTTAATATATTTTTATGAAATGTGTATTATACTTTGATGTGTTCTTCAGCGTCACTTGACTCATTCTCAGCAGTTTATTCTTTTTAGCGCATTTAAATAAAAGTGTGTTTATAAAAAGTATTTTACTTTTAATTTATTTTTTACTTTATAGTTAACTATAGCTGGATATAATCGAGGACTTCAAAAACCTCATATTCTTGGAAAGTCCTTTCATTTGATACCCATATTGTTGGAAAGTATAAAAAACTTAGTCGGTCTGTCTGTATTGTCATGTTATTTGCATTTAGTTTAACTAGGTAAAGTTTTATTATAATTTTATTTGCGATTTAAAGAAAGTAGGTTGAATGACAGGCGGTTCTGGCTAGCATAAGTATTTGCCTCGTGAGGGGAAAGATGCTGTGGAAGTGTAAGTGGCTCAACGTGAACTCGGTGGTGCGATTTACAGTTTATCTTACTGGAAAATAGGTCTTATATCTGAAAAAAAAAACCGTCGCAGGTAACAACGATTTATCTATGTAAAATCTGACGCAGAATTTCACTGTTTTATATATATTGTGAAGTATTGTAATGATTTAAATTTCAATTAAATATAAATATTAATTGTGCAGTTATTTTTGTGATTATTCATATTTAACTACTTACTAAGCAAACGTTGTTTGTGTGATTTGCAAACAAGATATTGATGACAAAACTGTAAAATTTACAACAAGTACTTTAGACAAAAGTAAATCAATATTAAAAATTAGAAGACAACATAATTTAAAATTTAATGACATTTCTTTGCCAGAGGAAGTTATCATGACAGGGTTATCATGTGAAGTGTTACAAAAACTTTCTTGCTGTAATGAAAAAATATTGCCAGAACAAAACATCGACTTCATCCAATGTACCATCATCATTGGCGGGTATATTTTTATGAACTTACATATTCTTTATTTTCATCTAAGTATCGAGTTGTATTTTTTCAAATCGGTGACTTCACAGAAACATGCACACTACTAAATATATATTAATTAACGGTAATTAATTTCAAATTATGAGCAGTTTTTAGTTATGTAAGTTTTTATACTACGACTCTTACTCGCACTGCCGCAGCATCTTTCTCCTCGCCTGGCAAGGACTTGTGCTAGCCAGAACCGCCTGGCATTCTACCTACTTACTTTAAATCGCTTAAACAAACACATATATAAATTTCAACTTTACAGAATAGAGTTAGAATATTAGAATATTTTTATGTATTTATTACACACCTTCCGGTTCGTCTGGCAGGTACTTGTGCACATCGTAAACGTCTGGCAATATTTTTTTAAAACTTAAAAATGAATAAACTACATTGTATAAACATTTCAAGCTTACAGCAACAAGTTTTTTTTTATATATTTTTTTGACACTTTCAAAAATATACGGCTTGATGACGTGCAGGTCTGAGAAGTGCCAGACGATGCTTACCGTACTAAGCATACTATGACTCATCACCATAAGAATTTCTAGCCTTACAAACAGACCGTTATTCGGAGAGTTCAGTAGCTCTTGGGCTACTAGGGAAATTGTTGGCGCAACCAAGGCGAAGACTTCCTTATGAACAATGTCAATAATATTATTTTTATTTCTACGTAAGTATATTTTATTTTGAAGTTATTTGTGTCTGCTAACTGTCATTCCATGCGCAGCGCTATTGAGTAAGCTTAATTAATTTATCATTACATGAAGGTGAAACTCATAAAATGCCTTTTATAATACGTAATAATATATATCTATCATTAATAAGCTGATGATGATGATATATATCTATGACTACAACTGCTACTGGTGCTTTTTTAAGCTGTTTCTAAGTTGCTCGAATAATATACTTCACAAAAACACGCTTAACAGCATAACTCATAATCATGTCTAAAAGAAATATACGTTCGTGTCGATTCTGGCACGATTCTCTAAAACTTAAACTAAATCTGACAACAGTGTATCCTTGTCATTTTCTATACAGAATAAAATGGAGAGACTGTTCTTAAATTTAGTTTTAAGTGTAGAGATTCATGCCAGAATCGACACTAATGTAGTTATGCATAAGAAGATATTATTTATAGTCCAGTCAATGAAGGCAAAAATCAGCTACAACTTCCGATTTCGTTGAACCTCCTGAAAATTTTCATGAAAATTGGTGATTGGGAAAAAAATCGAAAGTATCATCTTATTTTTATTACAACTAGCTCAATTTTGATCCTATTAACTTTTTACAATGCTCATTAGAAAGGTATTTCCGAGGACTTAAAAAAAGTTCCGGAAGTATTTGTCATAAAATGCATCATTTTCCCGTTATTTATGTTTGAATACTTAGATTTAGGAACTCGCCGAAAAAAATATACATAGAATTACCTATAGCTTACTTTGACTTAATATTAGAAGGTTTTTCAATGTAGGGAATTGTTTGATTTTTTATTAGCTTCAATGTTGATAATTATACATTTTTTGTAAAAACTCGATTTTTGAGTTATTTAAGAAAAACCGCTTTAAAACATGTATTTTTATTACGAAAAATTACAATCTTTGATCTTTAATAACTCAGAAAGTATTGATTTAATCCACAAACCTTAAATAAGAAATTTTGCTTAGAATTTGTTTTTCTATCGATTTTATAAGTTATTTTCATTAAAATAATTTTCACCCCCGGGAAGGGGTGGCATCTACCCCCAGGGCAAAAGCGCAAGTTGGCACTATGTCACTTTTGTTTCTTAAGGTATCCCCCCCCACCTACTCACCAATTTTCATGAAAATCGATGGAGGTTCAACGAAATCGGAGGTGAAAACCTTCATTGACTGGACTATTAGCGATTTCTGCAATTAAAGCTTTCTGTGACAATGCACTGTCAACACCACAAATTTTTGTATTAAATTTCGGAATAAAAAAAATGTAAAAATATCAAAACAGAATGTCAAAACGTAAATAATGTTGCAGTCTTTCGACTCTTCGAAAACCTTTGTGCTGTTCGACAGTTCTTTGGCAACACAATATTATTATCATGCCATCAGCTCGGTATGCCACCAAACCATTGCCCGTCGTCATCACATACTTTGTGCCTTTCAGAATCACAGCGGAGGAAGAGAGGAACCGTCAAGTGTTTCCGCTTTTGACACATCTATTTATCACTGCCAACTCAGCAAACAGCTCACCCACTCATAATCCTATCAGGTATTCATTTCATTCAACTATGTAATAAGACATGAGGGCTATCACGTATGAATCCGCCGCTAGAGGCGCTAGTGTAGCGTGAGGTCTCCGAAATGTCAAATGTTATTGCTTGTTGGTTGACTACGCGGGTTTATTTCTAATTAAAATAATGTTGTGAATAATTGGTAACAATTCGGCTTAATTATGGCAAATATGAGTTATGTGGCAATGAATGTCAGTTATTAAAAATTTGAGCTTAGAAAAATGATTATGTTCCCATTTTTTCTGAATAAAACGGAACTGCGCGTCCCTGTGGCATGGCCTATTATGTTTAGGATATGGTTCTTTTGTGTTTAAATACGATCTAAATGTAACCTTTGATTTCATGTGCGTATTAATAAACTTTAAAAGTTACAATTTAGGACCTCACTCAACAGTGGCGCCATCTGGTGAGGCAGAAAACGGTAGCCCTCATTGTAGCCACGAGAAAAACCAAAAACATACAGGCCAAATTGAGAACCTCTGCCTTTTAATGTCGGTTCATGATGCTATGATTCGATATAACTTCATCTGAAGAGAAATAAATTAAAGTAGATTAAGCATGCACGTAAATTATTACAATTGCTAAACGAATATAGCGATTATGAATGGAAATACCATTATTTTTTCTTATTAGCCCTTCAGAGTTATAAAGATGCCGGTACCCCTAACACGAACCAATATCGAATAGGGTATTTGACAAGTTTTAGGAAACTATCTCACGTTATTCACTAATGTTTGTAGAGTCCATTAAAAGTGGATAATCAAAATTATCTCTTATCTATTAGACAAGTCCGTCCGTCTGTCTGTGGTGCTGTTTCAGCGGCCAAACCGTAAGAGATAGATAAAGAGAATATTTAAGTTATACGTTAAGAATAGTCTGATAAGACTACAAACCGGATTTGAGTAACGTAGCACTTCCGGTTTTCGAGAAATCACGAATTTCAAACGAAACCACACAAAATCTCCGAAGTTATCAATTAATTAAATACATTTTTTTTAAAATCAGGTTTTGGTGAACATTTGGTTCACTGGTTTGCTAGTATTGTTTATTTCGGTAAAAAAACTAATTCAAAAACTCTATTTTCAAGTTTCTGCGGAAAACGTATCTCTGGACAATTTGGCGGCTCACTGGTGTGTGACGTTACACGACTGTCATTAAAACGTCAAACCATACAATCAAATCTCACTTTAACCGAAAGTTTACTTGCGTGTGACGTCATTTTAGGCTCCACCAATCCAAAGCGTTTTTTGGTCACGTGACAATAGACAAGAAAACTATTATCTTTATCGTGGGTTTTTAGTATTTTTTTTTTCTGCCAAAACTTTTCTTTATATTTAAACATCTAGCAGTTAAATGCTTAAAAAAAACATAATTATAAATGCTATTTTTTCTTTCAAATGTTTAATACTTGAAATAGTATTCATTTGACATTGTGGGTTACCTACAATGCGAAGAGATGGCGCTGCCTTGCAGCTTAAGGATAGGAAAATTTCGACGAGGCCATCAGGGCCGCGGTAGCATAATTGGTCAGTGCATTCGCCCGGATTGCGAAGGGTTCGGGTTCGAGTCCCGTCTGCTGCCTGGTCCGCGTGGATTTTTTTCTATCAAAACTTTTCTTTAGATTTAAACAACTAGGAGTTTAATGCTTAAAAAAAACATAAAATTATGAATATTTTTTTTGTAAAAATAGTAAAAACTCCTGCCATATTCATTCTAAATACAGATGCTAACAATTGGAACTTTATTTTTAATACTGTCAAATACCCTACTCTAATAGTATGCGAGTGCGAAATGTCATTGTCAAAATTTGTATGGAAACTTGAACAGCAGCGCCATAACAAGAACTAAAAATCAGAAAACATTTGACAATGACATTCGCACTCGCAAAATATTCGAATTCGATATTGGTTCGTGCTAGGAGTATAGTAATCGTTTTCATGCTTTAAATCATTATTTTCGTATTAATGTGTCACCTGTCTCCAACGTAAGTGATGTTTTGCTTTGCATCGCGGCAAATTGACATTTGGAAAAGTTATGGCAAGCTCCGACACTTGACGGCGTACGATGTTTTCCATTTAACTGGAGGCCTACTCTAATTCAACGGAAAACAAAATCCGATCGGAACTTCGGCCTTTGCTTACTATGTTTCTGGTTCGTTTTTATTAATCTCTTATCTATTAGACAAGCCCGTCCGTCCGTCTGTGGTGCTGTTTCAGCGGCCAAACCGTAAGAGATAGATAAAGAGAATATTTAAGTTATAAGTTAAGAATAGTCTGATAAGACTACAAACCGGATTTGAGTAACGTAGCACTTCCGGTTTTCGAGAAATCACGAATTTCAAACGAAACCACACAAAATCTCCGAAGTTCTCAATTAATTAAATACATTATTTTTTTTAAATCATGTTTTGGTGAACATTTGGTTCACTGGTTTGCTAGTTATAGTAATTTGCTATTCGTCGTCGAAATATAGATTAAGGCAAATATTTTCTAAGCCTACTCAAAGAAAGATTCGAGAAGATCGATTTGATAGTTTCTCGTTCAAATTACGTATATTCTTAAATAGGGATGATGACTAATTTTTTTTTCTTCGTTTATCAGGTAGGTTATCAAAAAGTATTGGACACGTATTTTTTCTTTTTTCACATAACATAAACATTGTAGAGATATATTGATTTGAAAAGTCGCATGACGTCACGTTTTGATACAATTTTCACTTAAAAGTGACGTCACGAGCCCCTACTCCCAAACTTTGACGCGCTATAACCTTGTCATTTTTTGGTTGATTGCCCAAAGAAAAAATACGTGTCCATTATTTTTTGATCATCTAACTGACGGACTAAATAGAATTTTGTTTACTGTACCCCGTCATCACCCCTATTGACGAAATTAAATTTCGTTTGAACTTTGTTATCGAAATTTCGTTTCCGAGAATGAGAGTAGACCCTTTGGTTCGAGCGTGGCTATTTTGGCAACAATTTCGACGTGATGACAATATCACTTAATATTGCCTTCATTTATTGACTCTATTAGATTTTATCTCCCCGTAACGTGTATTTTAATGGTCTATTTAATAGTTTTCATATAACAATTGGGCATGCTTTGCACTTCTTCTTTGTCGGTATCACTCTTGACAGAGTGGTCGTGGTCATCAATTCAGGTGTTGGTGGCAAGCTTCACAATACGCCGCCACTCATCTCTGATGGCCGCCTTCCTTGTGCATTCGTGTAATGATGATGAGCCATTTACTGCAGCTTTTATTTGGTCAGTCCACCTCATAGGAGATCTTCCTCTTGACCTGGTACCCTCAACCTTTCCCTGGACCACAAGTCGCTCAATAGCCACCTCCCCTCGGCGGCATACGTGACCAAAAAAAGTGAGGATACGAGACTGCACCACAGACGATAAACGCTGCTTGATGCCGAGTTCTCGAAGTATAGACTCGTTGGTACGGAATTCAGTCCACGATACTCCGAGCATTCTTCTCCAGCTCCACATCTCTAGGGCGTCTATCTTCTTCTTCTCTACTTCGAGCAGGGTCACGTTTCTGTGGTGCTTTGAACTATTCCGGTATAAAATTCTTGATTAGTAAACTGTCTAGATTTCTAATTAGATTAGGGTATTTGACAAGTTTTGGAAAACGATCTCACGTTATTTACCAATGTTTATGGAGTCCAAAAAAATTGGATATTCATCATTCTCTTGTGTGTTACAGGAAAAATAACTGATTCAAAAACTGAATTTTCAAGTTGCCGCGATAACGTTCCTCTGGGCAATATGGCGTCTCACTGGTGTGTGACGTCACACGACTGTCATCAAAACGTTAAACGATACAATGTACTGTCACTTTGACCGGAAGTTTACTAGTGTGTGACGTCATGTTAGGCTCCGCCAATCACTGGCGTTTTCAATCACGTGACAGTAGATATAAAAACCATTATCTTTTACGTGGGTTTTTAGTAAAATTATGAATATTTTTTCTGTAATATTAGTAAAAAGCCCTGCCAATATTCATTCTAAATACAGATGCTAACAATTAGCACTTTATTTTTAATACTGTCAAATACCCTTATGATGAGCACTTAATTCTTTACATACCTACCATAATTTAGTAAGTAGAAATTTAGAACTCAATCTGAAAAAAGGTAAGACTATTCTTTTACTTCACTGAAAGCAAAAATAGAAATTGTACATTGCACGGACCACACATCTGAATTGAAACTTCTTTTCTTTGATAACCTAACATTAGGCGGTGCATAAGGCATAGGGAAATGGACGCATCGCTCTTAAATATGAATTGTCGCGTGTGACGCTCGTGACGCTACGTTTTAGCCTTCGCTGAGTTACTCTTCAACTCTCATGCTCGTCGGGAATAGCTGCACACACACACGCACACACATACAACAGCAAACTTCGTACCGCCATAAAAATAGGGGCTGGTGGTAGAAGTGTGAAATTTTGGGTTGTATGTATTTTTTAATGCCACATTATTTAAAAATAAAATTTTGTTAGTAATAAAATGTTAGGGGTGGACAACCCTTATCACTTAGGGGTATGAATAATAGATAGTAACCGATTCTCAGACCTACTGAATGTGCATATAAAATTTCATAAAAATCGGTCAGGCCGTTTCGGAGGAGTATGGGAACTAACATTGTGACACGAGAATTTTATATGTAAGATATGTATATATATATATATATATATATATATATATATAAAGTCGGGTGACGCTCGTGACGCATTTCCGTTTCATCTTTTCCATAGGATTCAGGGACTAAAAAAAAATTAGCCCCAATTGAATGTCAAATTCCAAAGGCTGCTATATGCTTCAGTTCTCGCTGTAAGAGTGATCTTCAATTCAATCCGATGGCGCTATATTATTTACTAAGATGCTTAATACAAAATTCATTTGAGACAACCCGACAAACACGAGGCAGTTATTAAAGCTATCTGCTATCTACACATGTAAGTTTAATTTTAAACAACAAACGCAAACTTTAATGTGGATAAAAGTTAGAACGCCCTAGTTTGGTTGGCAACAAGTTGGACTAATGGGCTCCAACAGTTTTGTACTTGTTGCGCCATCTATTAGTGAACGCTCGAACCACTATGTAGTGCGGTCTCCTTTCGAAATAGCATGCACTTGGAGTAGTGTCGAGCTTAATTTTGCGTTCTAAAGTTGATTTTCATAGTTTGGGTTCTTATTGGTGTGGTATTCGTTACGTCATCTGAGCGGGTTTCCTTTCAAGCCGTATTGATGGAATGTGGCGCGTCTGTACTTATTGAAAGTTATTTTGGACAAGTGGGGGTGAATTTTTTCAGTCTTAAATAGGGATGATGACTAATTTTTTTTTCTTCGTTTATCAGGTAGATTATCAAAAAGTATTGGACACGTATTTTTTCTTTTTTCACATAATATAAACATTGCAGAGATATATTGATTTGAAAAGTCGCATGACGTCACGTTTGAGTACACTTATAAGAGAAAATTCACTCAAAAGTGACGTCACGAGCCCCTACTCCCAAACTTTGACGCGCTATAACTTTGTCATTTTTTGGTTGATTGCCGAAAGAAAAAATATGTGTCCATTATTTTTTGATCATCTAACTGACGGACTAAATAGAATTTCGTTTACTGTACCCCGTCATCATCCCTATTGTAGGGGTTCAGCGACTTTTGCAAGGGTCTGGTATGGGATGGGTGACCAAAAATTTGTCGCTTAAAGCTTCTCCAGAAGGCACATTGAGCATATAGTCCTACCTGCAATTGTGTATGTTGGTAAATATCAATGTAATCTCTCTTTATATTTACCTTAGATTAAAACAAAAAGGGTAGATACGGCACTCGCGGCTCAAAAGTGATCCACTTAAATTGTGGTGCATGATCACAATTCGCTGTAGTCACAATTGGACATTCAAACACGCTGAATGTACACTCAATATAACAAACAATAACAATGCCTTCGATGCTTTTTTATAAAGAACACAAATAGTTCAAAATCAAATAACGAATGCCTCGGCAACACTTCTCATTCAAAAAATTGTAAAAACATTTTTTCTCAAAAATCACGGTTTGTCCTGAATGTTATTTACGTAATCGCATTTTGTTATCAAGACAAGGACAACAATACAGCTCAGCGGTTTGCACTCGGAAGCTGATTCGCCGTTTCGCTCGCTCTGCGTTGACGCGTAGAGTTCTGTCTCGCTCGCTCGATTGAATGTTATTTACAGACGTGTGCGTGTGTGAGAGTTGCTTATGTGAGTCGGATCATATTTTATTTGATGCTAGTATGAGTTACCGTATCTTCCCTTTTTATTTTAATCTAAGGTATCAACGTAATAAATATGTAGGAAGATTGGGCCTTAAGTCACCAGAATGGCCGAGTGTCAGAGCAGAGTGAAAATCTATCGAGACATTTTCGATGGATGTTTGGTGTTTTTATAAAAGGGTACCTTAATGGACATAGGTATTATGTACATTCTCATCACTTTACATGCACACATTTGAAATTAATTTACCATCTTGAAGTACCTAATAAAAAAAAATTAATATCAACCTTTAAGAATTATTACACAATGTATCCAAAATTAAGAACGGTTTGAATCTTAGAGATATTATTGCGATACCAAACCCGATATTTCTTTCTTGAAAGCACTCACAATTTTTTTTTTCAGTAGAACCCTATCTCTTTCTGGATACCTCTTCTAAAAACCAATTTACCATTAAATACAGGCAGTATTTAATACGGTTAACTTATGATAATTTTATTGTAAGAACTTAACTGCTAGATGATTAAATTAAAAAAAAAATACGGGTTGCACTCCGGGAGTGCCGGCAGAAGTGAAAACTTGAATATTAACGTTGTGCATTTTGATATTTTGGAATGGTAAGGGAATAATTTTGCACGAATTGCTTTAATTATCAGTATAAAAGTACTATCATTTAAGTGGTAGAACACAATATTTATTTATTGCGCTATCGTGTACAAACATGACAATTATATGACATTAAAAAGGTTTATCTCTCAGAAAAATGAACTTACATGAATCACGTGTAAGCGCACTTAGCGACATCTATTGTAAAAAAAACAACTTACATGAATCACATTTAAGCGCACCTAGCGACATCTATTGTAAAAAAAATGCATTTTCTTCGCAATAATGCTGCCACGTGGACGTCCTAGATAAAATTCAAAAAATTCAAAAATTCAATATCGTTTATTCAGTCTAGGCTGTTACAAGCACTTGTGAATGTCGAAAAGCTACGCCATCGGTTCGTAAAACTACGGCGGGAGACCTTGTACTGAGAAGAACCGGCAAGAAACTCAGCAAGGGCTGTTTTTTTTCTCCCTGTATTATATACAGAGTCGTCAATTTGAAAAATGACTTCAATATGAGATAACTCATGAAGTCACTTTCTATTACAAATGTAAATGATAAAACAATTATGACTATAAAATAAAAAATATAAAAAACAGATTTAAAAATAAAAAAAGTTTAGGAGTGCCGTGTCCTACTGTTTAGGCATAAAAACAAATGTACCATTAAAGTTAAATACAACGATTAATAGTACCCAATGTAGCAAGAGCAGACTCATCTCCACTGGCAGCACCCGTTCACGAGCATGACGCATGAACCAGCCATCGCTTCGCTCAACCATATTTTAGGGAACGCAACGACCCGCCCCACACGACACAGCCGAAGAGATTTTAAGAGAGCATGACTACCCATAACCACTCAAACCAAACTGCAAAATAGTTAGAGTTAAGGTAATTTATCTGTACGACACTGCAAACAAATACAAAACAATTTTGCAGTTACAGCCATGCAGTTTTGTCATTCAAGTATTCTAGTATAATAGCCTTTCTTAAGTAAACAACTTTTAATGTGACATTTGAACTCATTTATGGGTAACTCAAGAACAGCATCAGGAATTTTATTGTAAAAATGTATACCTTGACCCATAAAAGATCGGTAAACCTTCTGTAACCGATAGAGACTTATTATTATAATACGATAAATTAAAATATTACTATGTTTCGTCCAATATATTGAAAGTACAACCTTTCCAATTATCAGGCCACGTGTCATGACGCGATCAGCCCACGTGTCCTGACGCGAACTTAACATTTTTTACCCATTCAAAAAAAAGTGTACAACGTCGTCGAAAAAGAAGTTTTCACTTCAAAAATCCAGGTTTCAGACGGCATTCGATCTGACGAGACGGTAATCTTCCGCTATACGGGCGGGAGATTGTGGGTTACCTACAACGCAAAAAAGATGACCTTCGCAGTAGGGATGTCGAAAGTTGAAAAAAATAACGATATATCGATACATCGATCTTTTAAAAAATATCAATATCGGCTTCGATATATCGCGAAAAAAACATCGATATATCGGACAAATTTTCCCAAAAATATCGTACAGTAGCTCACGAAATATGACACGCGGAATAATAATGGAACGAAAATTATCTCCCTAAAAATAGACCCTATTTTCGAATGATGAAAATCATTAATCTGAGATCCAGTTACGATTTTTCCAGATACGAATTTAGTTAGATCGTGATATGCCGCTAATAATTAAAAAAATATCGTTTTTGATACGAATTTCGATATTGGTTATTTTGTATCGATGTATCGATATATCGAATCAAAATATATCGGCAAAAAATATCGATATATCGAACAAAAAATATCGATATATCGATACATCCATATATTTTCAACAAGCCTACTTCGCAGCCTTTTATACTAGAGGAAATTCTTATTAAAGGCTTCGGTAGCATAACTGGTTAGTATGTCCGCCCGGATAGCGCAAGATGTGGGTTCAAATCCCGTCTGAAATATGGCCCGAGTGGAAGTTTTTCTGGTAATTTTTTTTATGTTTAAATTTATAATGTTCTGTAAACTTATTTAAGTCGATTCTACTTGGCTCATAATTTAGTAGCAATAGCAAATTAATGTTTTTTTTTATTTAATTAGTGTTTCCAGTTAAAAAAGTAAGCTGAGTGTGTTATTATTAATGAAGAGCAGCAAGCTATTTTTTTGTCCCTTTAGATCTGCTAATCAAAATTTCATCTAAATCGTTTCAGTGGTTCAAGCATGAAGAGCTTACATACAGACAGAGACACTTCCCTATGTATTAATATTAAATACTAGCAACTACTTACTCCGTGTAGACTTTAGTTTTTTTTAGAAACGCACAAGAGTCTAACACTTTTCTGAGATAAAAAGTATACTGTCTCAAATCGGGTCAGTAACTATATGCGTATCAAATTTGATCCAAATCTGTTCAGTATTTTTTCAGTGATTGAGTAACAATGATACATACTTCGCAATTAACAATATTAGTAAGATATATAATATAGTATGCAACACTAGAAGAGTCACAGATAATGCAAAACTTTTCAAAGGAAACAAAAATAAATTACCCAACGTTAAATATGGTTCTTTTTTTTCAGGTAAGTGATATTGCTCCTGTATGGTGCCTTGCAGTGTATCTACATAAGGTAAGTTTTCTTAATTAAGGTAATTTCTAAAAACAGTCAAAAACCATATGAAACTTGTAGTTGTTAAGAGCTGTCAGTTTTCGGTATTTATCTATTATCTATATTTTCACAATTTATAAATGAACCTTAAACTAAGAACCTTCAAAAATATAACGTAATAACTAAAACTAAAAAAAAAAACTTTAAAATATATAATAACTAAAATACATCACTAAAAGGAGTCCCTTTAGGCAAGGTTCCAAAGATACTGGCAGCGTTCCCATTCATTCATTCCGTTCGTTCGTTTCATTTATAAAAAGGAAAAGTAAGTTGGGAGTTGTCTTCCATCTGCTGTGCTCCTATGAGCTTGCTTAAACTCATTAGGTAAGTTTGCAAAGAACAAATTTTTGTCAATAAAAAAATACTCCATATTCTTATGTTAAACGGCTGGGACTAATATAACATCGACTACTTTGAAATGGCTTGAATCAAAACATTATACTCTTTTTTCGTTTGGCAGCAAAACAGCATAGTTTTCTGTAAGATGCAATCACACCGTCTCATTCATTCGGATTTCTAACAAATGTAAAACATCTAACTCTGGCTGTTTTTACAGCCATAGTGACATTTTGTTTATTTCTTTTCTTAGAAAACCAACAGCGTTTTTCCGATACAAAATTTACAGCAGATACATTTCTAATAGTATGGCCAATGACAAGTTTTCCTTAACTTAATTAACAATAGGTGACTTATCATTGGTACTTCTATCCCTAACAAGCGATCATCAAACAATCCATTCACTTTTATCTTCTTTATTGCCATCGTTATGTAATCTTATAAAACTAGTAGATATAAGTCTCTTAAATAAAATTTAATATTTATACTTAAACATACACACATATACATAATAATATTAAGTATGTAAGACTAATAAGATATAATGAATTTTTCCATTTTTTTCGGATACGGATCTTATGTTTCTGTAATATATACGATACCTAAATTATTAATGCCGGTGTCCCCCAGGGATCTGTCCTCTTCGCAACTCTATTCTTGCTGCACATCAATGATCTGCTCCTAACTCCCGGTATCTTTGGGTATGCAGACGACAGCACAGTTTCGGGGAGATATCTGCCTGATGTGAAGTCTGATGCAGATGTCCGATCATTAAGGGAGGCGATGGTGGAGGGAGTGAATGCAACCCTGGAAGCTGTTTCCCTCTGGGGTGAAGCCAACTTGGTTGGATTCAATCCCTCTAAAACACAGGCCTGTCTCTTCTCGACGAAACGGAGTCCATTCCATCTGACTCCGACTTTCCGAAATGTCTCCGTGCCGGTTAAAGACCATCTCGAGCTCTTGGGTATGGACATCTCATCCAGCCTCAATTTCGGTCGCTACATCGAGTCCATTGCTAAAACCGCTGCCAGAAAACTTGGAATACTTTCTAAGGTCAGGCGATATTTCACCGACATCTGAGCAGCTCCTTAACCTTTACCGAGCCCAAGTTTGCTCCTGCTTGGAGTACTGTTGTCACCTTTGGGACGGATCTGCTCGGTATCAGCTGGATGCACTGGACTCGGTGGAACACCGTGCGAAGAGACTCATAGGCAATGACGCTCTCGTTGAGGCTAATCTCCAGAGCCTTGACCACCGAAGACGTGTAGCTTGCCTTTCGGTGTTTTATCGGTTACATTTCGGAGAGTGTGCCCAGGTATTACATAATTTGATCCCCCCTTCTCCTTTCCACCACCGGATGACCAGGCGCGGCGAGGACTTCCACCCTTATGTTGTCGAAGTTCCTCCCATTCGCACGAAGCGATTTGCTTCGGCCTTCATTATACGAACGGCTAGGGAGTGGAACTCCTTGCCGAGGTCTGTTTTCCCGGACCGGATAATAAGCACAGTAAAAATCCAAAAGCTACCTGGAAACTTATTAAAAAAATCACAAATTTAAATGTTAATTATTATCTTCAAATGCTTCTAAACTTTTACTTATCAATGAAAATCCATCACGCTCTGTAGACATAGTAAATACATTTTTTGCTAATGTTGGTAAAGATCTGGCATCAAAAATTGAGGCAAGTCGTAATAATACCTTTCAACATTCTTTATTAAATCCAGACTACGATTCTATGGTTGTTTTTACTACGGATAATCAGGAGATTGACCGGCTGATACTCGAGCTTAAGCTGGATAGCGCCATTGGTTGGGACGGTATTTCACCTGGACTTATCAGAGCCGCTCGACACATTTTGGTGCCTATTATTTGTCATTTTTTTTTTGTCATCCGATACACAAGGGAGGGGATATCACTGTAAATAATTTTAGGCCTATATCCGTGCTTACTATTTTGTCCAAATTGCTGGAAAAAATTATAAATAAGAGACTCGTCACTTTTCTTAATGCACACAACATCTTGGCTGCAAATCAATTTGGTTTTAGGTCTGGTAGAAGCACTGAAGACGCGGTGCTCGAGTTGACTAACCACGTGGCGTTAAATTTGAATACGAAATTAAAAACTGTAGCCATCTTTCTCGACATGTCAAAAGCATTTGACACCGTTTCTGTTCCAATCCTGCTAAATAAGTTAGAAAGAGTAGGGGTCAGGGGTCTGGCACTTGATATTTTTATCAGCTACCTAAGCGAACGTTCCCAAGTTGTCAAGATTGACAACTTTATTAGTAAAGAGGTATCACTCACTTACGGCGTTCCACAGGGTAATGTCCTCGGGCCGACCCTGTTTTTGGTGTACATTAACGACCTATGTATGATGTCATTAAACAACTCCAAAATTATCACCTATGCAGACGATACTGCTATTATAGCTCATGGTACCAGCTGGATGGAAGCGCGTTCATGCGCGGAAGCTGCTCCGAACATAGTTCTGAAGTGGCTAAATTCAAATTTGCTTACCCTTAACACCCAGAAAACTAAATATATTACTTTTGCTCCCAGAGTTGCATCCCAGCCGGATTCCTCCTTTGAATTGATTGCACACAGATGTAACAGGACAATGGACTATGTCTGTGACTGTCCTAATATTACTAGAACACATAATATAAAATACCTTGGAGTGTTAATAGATAGCACTTTGTCTTGGAACAATCAGGTCGATTCCCTCGTCTCAAGGGTTAGAAAACTAATTTTTGTGTTCAGAAATTTACGAGCTTCCGCCGATTTCAGTATACTAAAAGTCGTCTATTTTGCCTTAGTACACTCTATTTTAACATACTGCATTACCGCTTGGGGCAATGCTGGTAAGAGTTTCTTTCTTCGATTGGAAAGAGCTCAAAGAGCTGTACTAAAAGTTATGTCCCGTAAGCCCCTTTATTTCCCGACAAATACTTTGTACGCTATTTGTAATTTACCAAGGGTTAGACATTCTTTTGTGTTAAATACTGTGCTGCGTAAACATGCTACCCTGGTGTATGACCCTAACCTGACAAAACAAGTACGTCGGTCTGATAGAATGTGCAAGTTAGAGACCTGCAGCCTTGGTGTGGTGAGTCGACAGTATAGATTCCTGAACCCAAAATTGTATAACAAGGTAAATAGAGTTCTTGACATTTACAGGCTTTCTTCAAGAGAATGTAAAGCTTTGGTTGACAATTGGCTATATACGCTTACATATGAGCAGATAGAAGACTTTCTGAATAGATAGTAACGGAGGATAACCTCAGCTTATTCCATTAAGCTGCACACCCACAATCACACACAATCACACTCACACTCTCACACACACACACACATACATACACATATATCCATGCGCACACGCATAAAATGCATTTAAATGATTTGTTAATTTAAGTACGTTAAATTAAATTTAAATCATTCATAATATTTATTGTTACTTTGTTATATGTAAGGAACTTCAATGTACTCTCAGAGGTGGGCGATAATAGTTGCGACACAGTTTTTATAACTAATGCAATTATTATCGTACACATTTATTGTATTCACTGTTTTTGTTCCAATAAAATATATTTCATTTCATTTCATCAAATAATGGGAGTTACTTAAACAGGACCCAATATCATACATCTCCGTGTTTCAGTAGGCACGTTATACCGTTGATTCCAGCTGCATCTGCAGTCGTTAGCACCTTAGATTAAAACAAAAAGGATAGATACGATACACTCATACTTGCATCAAACAAAAACTGATCCCACGGCAGCGCGAACGGGACCACGAGATCCGCGTCACTGCACTACCGACCAATCACGCGACCAGTATTCGACGTCACTACCGAATAAGAATCAAAACAAACAGCAATTTTTATGAAAAATTATATTTAATAGTACTTACGAATGAAAAGTGAAGCCGTGGGTTTTATATTTGGTTCTTCCCTTTTTGTTTTATTTTAAGATTAGCACCCACCAATCCGCACGGGGGGCGCGTGGAGTTTGACGGCTCAATCACCCTATGGCCTGTGCCCCTGTAGTGGAGACATTAATAGGCCGATTATGAACACAACAAGTAAAATGCATTAATTTTCGTCGTCAATGTACAAAAGTGTTACAAGTAAAGCATGAGTTTGTCAAAGAGAAATTGGAATACAATATGGATATGAACAGTGGCAAGGCGAAATCGCTTATACACCACTTTGGTCGAAAATGAGTTATATATATATATATCAATTTAATCAGATTTTTGAAGTTACACTTTTTACGCGCGTTATAAAAAAAATGATGAGAGTGAAATTCTAAGATGCGCGCTCATTACTGTAACATAAAAGTAATACCATGAAGTTAGCCGCGGGCGCGGTATGAAATAATGATGACAGTGAAATTTTAAGATGCGCGCGCATCTTTGTTACACAAAAGTAACAAACACCATGAAGTTGGCGCTAAACCGCATATTAAGTCACGAAAAAAGCTACCAAAAAATAGAAATAGAATCTTCATTAGTCGCGCATGTTGGCACGCTCGTCGCCTCTGATCACTGTTTTCATATTTATAATTGTTTCTAGTTTCTATATTCATAATACGTGTTTTAGTTTCATACAAGTGCGAATTATATATGTGCTAATAAATTATGTTCAGTACTAATTTAAATTTAATATTTTGATTATTTATTTAATTTTTCAAATTAATTACAATAAAATAATAAAAGGAATGGAAAAAATTAATTGACTTTATTGACTGTGTTGAGTATCATTTTTCAGTCCTCTTATTATTTTATTGTAATAAATTAGTTGCAAGCAATTAGAAACTAATTTTTGATGATGCCAAAGAAGTATAACTTCTCATGCGCGTACATAAGTACACGCACGCATTCTTTGAAGTTATGCCTCTTTAGGCGCATTATGAAAAAATTATGACAGTGAAATTTTAAGATGAGCGCATCACTGTAACACAAAAGTAACACTATGAAGTTGGCCGCTAAACTGCATATTAAGTCTCGCAAAAAAGGTACCAACAAAATAGAAATAGAATCTCTATTAGTCGCGCATGTTGGCACGCTCGTCGCCTCTGATCACTGTTTTCATATTTATAATATTTATCCACATGTTTCTAGTTTCTATATTCACAATACGTATTTAAGTTTCATACAAGTGCGAATTGTATATGTGCTAATAAAATATATTCAGTAGTGATTTAAATTAAGTATTTTAATTATTTATTTAAGTTTTCAAATTAAAACTAATTTTTTTTGTCTGTGTTGAGTATCTTTTTAAATTCCTTTTATTATTTTATTGTAATTAATTATTTGCGTGCAATTAAAATCAAATTTTTATTGATGCCAAAGAAGTAGAACTTCTCACACACGTATAAAAGTACACGCACCCATTTATTGAAGTTATACTTCTTTAGGCGCGTTATGAAAATAATGATGAGAGTGAAATTTTAGAAGAGCGCATCACTGTAACACAATAGTAACACCATGAAGTTGGCCGATAAACCGCAAATTAAGTCTCGAAAGAAGCTACCAACAAAATATAAATAGAATCTCTATTAGTCGCGCATGTTGCCACGCTCGTCGCCTCTGATCACTGTTTTCATATAATTATATAATATTTATCCACATATTTCTAGTTTCTATATTCACATAATGTGTTTTTGTTTCATACTGCTTCTAGAAATTCATGAGTGCTTGTAACAGCCTAAACTGAATAAATGATTTTGATTATGATTAAACAAGTGCGAATTATATGTGTGCTAATAATATTATATTCAGTAGTGATTTAAATTAAATATTTCAATTATTGATTTAATTTTTCAAATTAAAACTGAACTTTATTGACTGTGTTGAGTATTCTTTTAAAGTCCTTTTATTATTTTATTGTAATTAATTATTTGCATGCAATTAAAAACTATTTTTTAATTATGCCAAAGAAGTATAACAACTCTCGCGCGTACTTAAGTACACGCACCCATTTTTATATACTTCTTTACGCGCGTTATAAAAAAAATATGAGAGTGAAATTTTAAGATGCGCGCTCATCATTGTAACATAAAAGTAACACCATGAAGATGGCGCGGGCGCGGTATGAAAAAAGGATGAGAGTGAAATTTTAAAATGCGCGCTCATCACTGTAACATAAAATAATACCATGAAGTTGGCTGCTAAGCCGCAAATTATGTCTCGAAAAAAAGCTAGCAACAAAATAGAAATAGATTCTCTATTAGTCCCGCATGTTAGCACGCTCGTCGCCTCTGATCACTTCTTTCATATTAATCCACATATTTCTAGTTTCTATATTCACAACACGTGTTTTATTTTCATTAAAGTGCGAATTATATATGTGCCAATAAATTATATTCAGTAGTGATTTAAATTGAATGTTTTGATTTATTTATTTAATTTTTCAAATTAAAACTGAACTGACTGTGTTGACTATCCTTTTCAAGTCTTTTATTATAATTAATTCATCATCATCATCATCATCAACCCATGTTCGTCCACTGCTGGACTAAGGTTTCCCCTAATGCACGCCACTGCTCCCGATTGTAAATAATTATTTGCATGCAATTAAAAACTATTTTTTAATGATACCAAAGAAGTATAACTTCTCCTTCGCGTACATAAGTATACGTACCCATATATTTTTTTCTGCGTCGATCTGTTTATGTTTCGTGAAGATTTGAGTACTTTTTGGCGCTTAAGCATCTCGATCTTTTGAATATTTTTATTGTTCACAACGCTGAAGCGACATAAATTTTGGTGTTTTTTTTAACTAATATGGCGTTTACGCCTTACTTGCTTTGCTTGATTTTAGCTTGACAAAAAAATGTATGGCGGACCGAGTGAATTTCACTTAAGCGACATCTAATTCGTATAATAAAGGCACTATGTAACTTTGTAAGAGGAGAATATTAAGAAGATACTATTTTTAGATTACGTTTTTATTTTTTTGCCGTTACTTCTTATTTACTTTTCACGCAAACACACACACACAAACACACACACACACACACACATACACACACACTAGCTAGTATTTAAAATATATAGACATTAAATCGTTATCCTATGAACCCGCATTTACTGATAAATGGCAGTTACTTTCTTTTTCCTTTGCTTATAATTTTGTAATTAAATTCACTATGGTTCTGTAACATTCAATGTAACATTTACTTATATGTACTATCATCGCCCATAACCAAGGGTAGAACACGAAAAAAAAAGAATGTATTCATGTAATGCATAAGAATATCTAGCAAACGGGCTTTAAGAGGATTTGAGCGTGGGGATCGTAACACAGGTTGTAAACCTGTGCAATCTAAAGCTCTCTCAAAAAACTGCATTGTTATTACTGTTTTTGTCATTCAATACCCTTTAATTAATTATAATGTTACTTTGTGACTTTGTGAGAGAAAATAAATAAATCAATCATTCATTCATTTACAATGAGGTGTTTTTTGTAAAAAATAACTTTGATCCTCGTCTCTGTAAAGTTACTAAAGTGGATTAAAGCGATTTTGCTTCTCAACTGACTGATGATTTTTTTCATCAACATACGAAATGAAACTTGAATTTTACTAACGCTTACATACTATTGATCTGTGTCATAGTAAGTCCGATACATTTGAAGCAAAGCCAACTACGGAAGTGCTTGGCATAGAACTGCGATTTGTGTATTATTTTACTAAAGTTCGCTCACAGAAACTTTTATTAAATTATTAATTGTTTTTTAAAGTTACGTCTCCTTCTATTACTATAATTACAAAAACATAATCCAGGTTAGGGATGGAATAGGGAGATTGGGCCATAACACAGTGCGGATTGGCGGGTGGTAAGTCATTTTTAAACTAAATTAATTCACTGATTGGTTAAAACAAACTGATTGTGTAGGATATCGCGTCTGAATTGTTACTGTAGAGACTATGCAACTTTTACAAAGGCCTGGCCTGGCCTGGTGTGTGTGTGTGTATATATATATATATATATATACCCTGTATATATATAGGGTGAAATTGAATGTTTCTATGTAACTTCGTGAGATTATTGGGTTACGTGTATAGAGTATGCCTGATTTTTTTCGGAATTTTTTAAAATATTTTTTTTCGTTTTTAATTTTTTATTTGGTTATTTTTTTGTCATTTCTTCCTTATGAGTAATTATTCATTTTAAACACGTCTACATTGAAGTTATAAAGCAACTTAAAATAAGCACTCCTAAAAAAACGGAAACTTAATGAATGCCTCCAGTCGAGATCAGCGCCGGTCGGGGCGACGACCGGCGGCCGCCTGTGTAGTACTACTACACGCAAAGATGACTCGGCGCTTACCTACTCTCCGCTTTGATTCCACACTATTTAAAAACATTACAATAAAATAGTCTTAGATGCTATATTATAATTATTTATTCACTGATACACAATACCTTTGAATATTATTTCATAAAGCACAGGTAATTAATCAATAAAATAAATCTTCTGTTAGAGCAATTAAAAATCCTATAAAGTTAATATGACTGTCACGAATTTAAATCGGTAAAGCCTGTCTGTTAGTGTAAGAACTTCTTTTTTATTCTTAATGTTAGTTGCCTCGTTTAATTAAATCTTAAGCACAAACGGCTTATTTAAAATTGGGAAAAATCATACAGAGCAAATCGGTATAACTTACGAGCTTAGTGAAGGAAGGAACTCTTCGTGTCTGATTTGCCCACGTCATGAAATTCCGAACACATTAATCACAGCCACAGTCACACACACACACACATAATAATATGTTGTTTTGCGGCAAGCACGGGCGGGCGGCGCGCCGCACGCTGGCAAGAAACATGCAGCGCTAGCGCCGGTTGCGGCGTCTTTGTGGCTCGACCGATTTTCGTGAAATTTTATATGCATATTCAGTAGGTCTGAGAATCGGATGTAATCTATTTTTCATCCCCCTAAATGTTAAGGGTAATCCACACCTAAATTTTTTTTTCAATTTTAGATATTTTTTTTTGAATTTTTTTATGATACAGCATTAGTAAATACATATAACCCTAAATTTTCACCCTTCTACCACCAACCCCTATTTTTTATATGTATAGTCAGCTAGTTAATGTATAAATCTTGAAAAAAAATTGCGTCTTTGACCTTCAATATCTCCATAACCATAAATTTCTCAGGTATGGTCCAGAAGAAAAAAGTGATCGTCATGATGAGGAAAATACTTGACCTTCGACTTCGTTAAAGGGTTTTTTTGTTTCAGCCTTCGCCGTGTTCCCTCCAACTTACATGCTCGTCGGGAAGAGCTGCGCACGCATCCCACACACACACACACATACATAGTCGGTTGACGCTCGTGACATATTTGCGTTTCATCTTTTCCATAGGATTTTTCCACTTCTTCTTCATCGTCGTTTCCTCATGGCTGAGGGTTTTTCCACTTACACCCCGTTAAAAGAGAAGTTTTACATAAATAAAACTAGTTTTTACGGGTTAATGCACGAAACTTTATTTATTTATTGACGTTTCGCAGCCTTTTCAGGTCTGCAACGTCAGAATAATGATTTTTGAAGTTATACTTCTTTAGGCGCGTTATGAAAAAATGATGTGAGTGAAATTTTAAGATGCGCGCGCATCACTGTAACACATAAAATTAACAGCATGAAGTTGGTCGCTTTAGCGACCAACTTCATGCTGTTACTTTTGTGTTTACCGCACATTAAGAAAATCTACCAACAAAATAGAAATAGAATCTCTATTTAGTGGGTGCTAACGACTGCATTGTGAAGGCCTATCAAAAGTATTTATTAATCTGGAACAACGGAACCAAAGCGCGATTCAGGAGGCTACAGCGCCATCTCTTGACCATTGGTATAGTAGAACCAAAAACCACATCTTTATTTTTTGTAATAAAGTAACAGTTATAGGTATTCATATTTATAATATTTATCCACATGTTTCTAGTTTGTATATTCGGAATACGTGTTTGAGTTTCATACAAGTGCAAATCACATATGTTCTAATAAATTATATTCAGTAGCGATTTTAATTGAATATTTTGATTATTTATTTATTTTTTCAAATTAAAACTGAACTTTATTGACTGTGTCCCTTTCCAGACTTTTTATTAATTTATTGTAATTAATTATTTGCATGCAATTAAAAACTAATTTTAAACGATGCCAAAGAAGGATAACTTCTCACGCGTCTACATAAGTACACGCACCCATTTTTTTATTTAAAATTGTCGAGCTACCTTCGAAAGACTGATATTGAGTTTCGTGCATTAACCCGTAAAAACTAGTTTTATTTAATGAGTGATGTGCGTGAAAACCTAAGAAACAGAGAAGTTTTACTCCAAAAAGGGTTGTTCAATGTTTCCGTAGTATGCTTCCATTTTAAATAAAGAGTCTTTGATCTTTAACTGCAAATAGAGGTTTTGGGTACCTGGGTAAAAACTCGACAGGGCGTTTCGTCATATTTTTATTTTTAAACATTTAACTGCTAGATTTTATAAATCCTTAAATAATATTTTTAGAGAAAATTTACGCGGTCGGCGGCATCAAAGTCGCACCTTGCGCTATCCCATCTGATGCCTGAACCATGTAGATTTTAATCTAGTAATATTTTCCATTGATCGACAGGATGAGTAATGATATTGATCACACTTCAAGCCGGTATGAGAACAGTCATCTTTACATTATTGATTGTAGTTTAAAGTAGAGAATTCAGAAGCTTCAAGAAATTCAGAAGCTTCAAAAGGCTTTAAATCAGTTCCCAGATTTTTAAATTGGAAGTGAATGCAATTGACATGTACCTCGAACTAAGAATGAATGTTTCTATTCTGAGCCTGTTGCACGAGCGACGAGCCAATTCAAGCTCGCCGAGGTATAAGAGCTGTCACATGCAACAGTCAGCAGCCGGATGCGTGTTCAATGCACTCCAACAGACGGGAAACTGTTCGAAGCGCCATTCAATACCGTTCAATTACCTGTTCTACACTACGCAGCATCTAAGAAGGGTGCACAAAAAATCTGGTACTACTGGCCAAGTATTCAAGTTTTCTCAGTGTTACCAACCCTTACCAAAATTTTACCCTAAGTATTTTTGGAGTTTACTCCTTAAGAATCGATTTGCATATATAAGGGGCCCGGTATGAGAAAAATGTGAGGAGTAAAATCTACTGAACAAATGACCTCGTTACTTTAGCCATGGCAACGGATAAAAAACATTAAGATGTCACAAATGTCAATAAAATAAATAAACTAAAAATAGATAAAATCGGAGCAAAATTAATGAAAACAAATAAATAACAGAATATAGAGAAATGCCGGTAAGTGTCCAGCACTCTGGAATAGTGATTTTCAGTACAGATGGAATTATAATACATATTTACAAAATGATGACTAGTGTGTGATATTTTTTAAATTGTGTGTTTCCAGAAATACATAATAAAATATATGATGAATATCGATGACGTTAGATGATAAAATGTGTGACATGGAACCTATGATAGTCGAAACCATGGGACGATTCCTGAGGTATCTCTACTTGTAACCGACTTCTTCGGACTTGATTTTTTTTGTGTCTGTTCAAAGACAATCGTTTTTAGAGTGTAAACTCCGGTCGTGCGTCGGAGCTAACACACACAATTTTTTTAAATTCCCCTAAAATCCCCTAAATATAGAAATTTATATGTACCTACTTATCTTATTACCTAAATTCTTTCGTTGCTCATAAATTAAAACGTTACATATTTAAATCCAAAGAAAAGCTTACTAGAAAAAAAAAGCTTTTTTCTAGTAAGCTTTTCTTTGGATTTAAACATCTAGCAGTTAAATGCTTAAAAAATAAATAAAATCGTTACATATTTAGTTACAGTAAATTATTTTATTGAATAAATACATTTTCCGAATGGAAAATCAAACGAAAATGAGCTGACAGGCTGTTAAATCTTATCTAGCTGTTTTAACCCTTCTAGCCCCTAAATCTGGGGGCAAAACCCCTAAGTTGGGAATACTTGGGAACCTTCTTTTCTCCCTATAGGCACGTTGCACTTTATTATCGACCGATAATATCGGATGCGTTATCGCGATATCTGTTTTTACTACCTATCTCTTATCTATTAGACAAGTCCGTCCGTCTGTCTGTGGTGCTGTTTCAGCGGCCAAACCGTAAGAGATAGATAAAGAGAATATTTAAGTTATAAGTTAAGAATAGTCTGATAAGACTACAAACTGGATTTCAGTAACGTAGCACTTCCGGTTTTCGAGAAATCACGAATTTCAAACGAAACTACACAAAATCTCCGAAGTTCTCAATTAATTAAATACGGTTTTTTTTTAAATCAGGTTTTGGTGAACATTTGGTTCACTGGTTTGCTAGTATATTATTATATTACTAGCAAACCAGTGAACCAAATGTTCACCAAAAAAAAAAACGGAGATTTTGTGTGGTTTCGTTTGAAATAGAAATCACGTGATTTCTCGAAAACCGGAAGTGCTACGTTACTCACATCCGGTTTGTAGTCTTATCAGACTATTCTTAACTTATAACTTAAACATTCTCTATATCTATCTCTTACGGTTTGGCCGCTGAAACAGCACCACGGACGGACGGACGGACGGACTTGTCTAATAGATAAGAAATGATTTCTATCCGATATTCTGTTTTTCTATATTTATCTTAAACAAGCGATCACAAAAAGTATCAGAAATCCATTAGTATCCACCGTTATTGTCCATCGTTCGGAAAACGACGAAAGTTACGGTAGCGAGACGTTGCGTGCTGTCGATAAAGACGTGATGAGACCGCGTGTGCGTTTAGCTGACTCGGCGCATTTGTCAGGAATATTAATGATGCGTAAAAAATGCATGCGCTGAAAATACCATGATAAATTACGCATGCTTCATATAAGTAGATGAATTTACTGCGTTATATCCGTTGAGGGGTTAGTATGTGCTACACAAGTCATTTTGGGGCTTATAATACACGTTTAAATCTTTCACGGAAGGTAAGATTTATATTATTCGTTCGCGTCATGCTCGTGAACGGGTGCTGCCAGCGGAGATGAGTCTGCCCTAACTTCCTTAATATTGAAGTTAATGTTTAGTCACACTGAATATAAATAAAACTATTTGTATTTATACTGTACTAGCGGACCCGACAGACGTTGTCCTGTCTACACGTCTTTGTGAATCTAAACCATTCTCAGATCCCCTTGAACACACACAAAAAATTTCATCAAAATCGGTCCAGTCGTTTAAGAGAAGTTCAGTGACATACACACTCACAGAAGAATTATATATATAAAGATCACACCGCAATCAAAATGCAGGTAAACAATTAATGTATATTTAATAATTATGTAATGAAAAGTGACTTCATGAATCACCTCTGAAGTCATTTTTCAATTTGACGACTCTGTAAATAATAAAACAGGGAGAAAAAAACAGCCCTTGCTGAGTTTCTTGCCGGTTCTTCTCAGTACAAGGTCTCCCGCCGTAGATTTACGAACCGATGGCGTAGCTTCTAGACATTCATGAGTGCTTGTAACAGCCTAAACTGAATAAATGATTTTGATTATGATTGATTATGATAAGGGTGTATATAGCTCCATCTATGTGACAAACGGAGAAAGTATTTAATATAAAGTATCACTTTGTACACTACTTGAGTATGTAGTATATATTATTATATTATGATTTCTATCCGATATTCTGTTTTTCTATATTTATCTTAAACAAGCGATCACAAAAAGTATCAGAAATCCATTAGTATCCTCCGTTATTGTCAATCGTTCGGAAAACGACGAAAGTTACACCACGACCTCCATGGCCGAGTGGTTTGTACGCCGGGTTTCATGGTGTCGCCGACTCGAGAGGTCCCAGGTTCGAATCCCGGTGGAGGCTGTCTGTGTGATGAATACGAGCATTTGTACTCCAGTAGATACTTATATATGTACAGTATATGTATTCTATCCGTTACCCTAGCATCCCATAACACAAGCCTTATAGTGCTTACTTTGGGGCTAATCTAATTGGTGTGTGTTGGAAATATTTATTTATTACACCAAATTTTTGATTCCGTAAGAACCATCTACAAAGTATAAAAAATCTTTTAAAAAATATAGCAAGTACATAAAGTCGTTTTCAGGTTAATACCATGGGAAAAATACATTTTAATGAAGAGATTATGATAAACTATGTAAAGTGGGTAAAGTTTCTGCGATAAACGTAGTAGCTGACAATCTATTTAGTTCGCAATAGTAATTAATTGTGAAATACGCCATTTAATTCCACTAATGTGATAAAAACATGCTTATATGACAGCGTGCTTTTAGTTAACAGCTTTTAATATTACTAAAAGCAGTACATTCAATATTGCACGACCTAGTGCCTTTGTGACTTATCACTGTGATCATACTAATAGGCGTAAGCGATGAGCGAAGCGGACGGGATCAGGGTAGTTGTAATATATTTTAGAATGTGATCAACGATAATTAAATCCGCAGGAGAACCAAAATTACCGATATCGCTCGAAAGATTGCTCTGCTGAAGTGGCAGTGGGCGGGACACGTAGCAAGAAGAACCGATGGCCGTTGGGGCGGAAAGGTTCTGGAATGGCGACCGCGCACCGGACGACGCTCAGTGGACAGGCCCCCCACAAGGTGGACCGACGATCTTGTGAAGGTCGCGGGAAGCCGAAGGATGCGAGTGGCGCAGGACCGATCGGTGTGGCGATCCTTGGGGGAGGCCTACGCTCAGCAGCGGGCGTCATACGGCTGACATGATGATGATGATCAACGATATTAAATACCCTAGATAAACCACATGCGCTCAAAATGTGTCAATTAAGAAGTGCTTGAACATCACTCAAGCACTTCTTGGTTCACAGTCAAGCGAGGAGCGTTGAAAAGCGAAAATGCCGCAGAGCATCGTAAAAAAATGCGAAAAAAAGACTTATAGCATGTGAAATGTCGTTTTTTCGCCAGGTACCTAATCAATGTGTGTTATTTTAACGCATTTGAAGCAAATTTTGTTTATAATACTTACTATAAACTGATTTAATAGAAAGACATGACAATAGAAAACATATTTTGAGCGCACGTGGTATATCTAGGGTATTTAAAATCGTTGATTTCCAACAACAAACATGATATTGCTAATCTAGCGGAGAATGCTCAAACACAATGCTCACAGTAATATAAAAAAATGGGTGCGTGTACTTATGTAGGCGCGTGAGAAGTTATCCTTCTTTGGCATCGTTTAAACTTAGTTTTTAATTGCATGCAAATAATTAATTACAATAAATTAATAAAAAGTCTGGAAAAGGACACAGTCAATAAAGTTCAGTTTTAATTTGAAAAAATAAATAAATAATCAAAATATTCAATTAAAATCGCTACTGAATATATTAGAACATATGTGATTTGCACTTGTATGAAACTCAAACACGTATTCCGAATATACAAACTAGAAACATGTGGATAAACAAGAAACAGGTGGTTTTTGGTTCTACTACACCAATGGTCAAGAGATGGCGCTGTAGTCTCCTGAATCGCGCTTTGGTTCCGTTGTTCCAGATTAATAAATACTTTTTGTTACTTTATTACAAAAAATAAAGATGTGGTTTTTGGTTCTACTACACCAATGGTCAAGAGATGGCGCTGTAGTCTCCTGAATCGCGCTTTGGTTCCGTTGTTCCAGATTAATAAATACTTTTTGTTACTTTATTACAAAAAATAAAGATGTGGTTTTTGGTTCTACTACACCAATGGTCAAGAGATGGCGCTGTAGTCTCCTAAATCGCGCTTTGGTTCCGTTGTTCCAGATTAATAAATACTTTTTGTTACTTTATTACAAAAAATAAAGATGTGGTTTTTGGTTCTACTACACCAATGGTCAAGAGATGGCGCTGTAGTCTCCTGAATCGCGCTTTGGTTCCGTTGTTCCAGATTAATAAATACTTTTTGTTACTTTATTACAAAAAATAAAGATGTGGTTTTTGGTTCTACTACACCAATGGTCAAGAGATGGCGCTGTAGTCTCCTGAGTCGCGCTTTGGTTCCGTTGTTCCAGATTAATAAATACTTTTTGTTACTTTATTACAAAAAATAAAGATGTGGTTTTTGGTTCTACTACACCAATGGTCAAGAGATGGCGCTGTAGTCTCCTGAATCGCGCTTTGGTTCCGTTGTTCCAGATTAATAAATACTTTTGCTAGGCCATAGACACAATGCAGTCGTTAGCACCCACAAAATAGAGATTCTATTTCTATTTTGTTGGTAGATTTTCTTAATGTGCGGTAAACACAAAAGTAACAGCATGAAATTGGTCGCTAAAGCGTAGTTAATGTAGTTAGTGATCTACATTAACTACGCTTTAGCAGAAAAAAAACTGTAGTTAATGATCTTCATCATCATCAGCCAATTAATGTCCAGATTGCTGGGGTGCCTTCCCTTTCGCTAAAGTAGAGATATCGGGCCATGACCCACCACGTGGGCCCAGTGCGGATGGGAGGATACTAATGACTGCAGATGCAGCCGTGACACCGCTTTAACGTGACCTCTAAAGCACGGGCGTGCTAGAGCTAATGCCCTAACAGCTGCTCTTACCTAAATAAGACCTTCGTTAATTTGACACAATGCAATAAAAAAAGAATAACGTATATCGGTCACCCATCCAGCCGACGCGGAGAGTGATCAGAGTCGTTTTGTAAATAAATCAAATTCACAAATTTCCGGTATACAATGTATGTATGACAAGTAATAAGTAAAAAAAGGCTGGAAATATCAATTTATTATTAACTAGTTGACCCAGCGAACTTCGTATCGCCATAAAAATATGGGTGGTAGAGGGGTGAAAATTAAGGGTTGTTTGTTTTTTTAATATTACGATACATATTTTAACGTAGTTTTTTTTTTCTTTAGACGATTTAATAATTATTTTGAACACAAAATCGGTTATTGTGATTAAACCATGATAGCTAGATATATGTTCTCGCGACCTTTTTTGTAGGTCTTAATGGGATCTACAAACCCGTAGTACATCATTTTGTTCTATTGTCAATAGTTTTTGCAGCGCACGCAAAAATAGGTTTTCGATTTTACGCCTTGTGTTACAAAATAGCAATTTTATTACGGATCCCTAATTTTGAAATAACATAGCTAATAGCCTTCCTCGATAAATGGACTACCCAACACTGAAAGAATCATTCAAATCGGACCAGTAGTTCCAGAGATTAGCGCGTTCAAACAAACAAACAAACTCTGCAGCTTTATAATATTAGTATAGATTATTTATAAGCTATTAATGTAAAGATATATGACAGGCCAATTTGAAACTACCACGATTGCAAACTGAAAGAGCCATCAAGCTCTGCTTCGCCAAAGTTGAGCTCCCCAGAATAGTGTTTTAAATTCAAACATTTTATTTGCACAAACACAGTTTATAAAAGGCTTTGTATAGCTGTTTATAGTTCGAAACGTGTGTTAAACCTGCTGGTAGACATAAAATTAATATTCATGTCGATGAAATCGGCTTGCGTATTCAGGGAAAACGTAAAAGCTGTTCTAAAATATATATAATATGTATTAAAATCCTGCAACTAGCTTCCCAGCGGTAAAATAATAAAATGTTCTAGTAGAGCTAACGAGAGCTCAGACAGACGTGATATAGATTTTCCGTTCCGACCGCGTGCATTTAATATAACCGCAGCCTTAAACTCTAGTTCCCGGTGCAGATTATCAAAGGGATTACGAATTCGCATTAATACCCTTTGAGCTCTAACTTCCGTCGGTTGTTGTGATTTTGTATCTGACATTTATAAGTATACCTTATACGAGTATTTACTAAAATACCATCATTGAGTTATGAGCTAGCAAACAGCCATGCTTAAAGTAATGCGAATTCAACACACAAACACAAACATAGACAGAAATAGAAAAGTTTCGTGCCTTACAAGACTGATAAGTGTCGCCGCAACACGGGCCACACGCCACAGCCGCAAACACCGCTACGAGAAGCTAGAAGCGGCTACTAAAGTGGCTGAAGCGCGCGACAGCGGCCGACTAAGGCAAGAGAGAGGGATGGAGAATCGCGCGAGTGACGTGTGGCGGCGTTTTCTACCGGCGCATTAAGTGGCCGGTGCGGGCCACAAGAAGCGAGCAACGACGATTTGTAGCGTGTGGCGGCCACCGGCGTACCGTGTGTGGAGAGTCCATATAAAATATATGAAAACTACAAGAAATATGCCGGTGGCGGCGTTTTGTGGTTGTGGTCGGAGGCCCGTGTGCGGCGACACTAAGATTTGAAAAAGCGTCTTTCAACGTCATCTGTTTATCTTAAATTTCATGTTAATAACAACACAACAGAGATTCAGGGAGGCAGGCTTTTATTATTAAAGCCGCTACAGACATAGATCTGAACACAGAAGGGCCTTGTAGGTGGAGTAGGCGCGCCACAGTTATGTGAGTAAATGCTCATCATCATCATCATCATCAGCCTATTAATGTCACCACTGCTGGGGCACAGGCCTTCCCTATGGATGGAATAGGGAGATTGGACCAAATACTCATAACTTGACCAAAACTTGGTTCTGATTGCGTCGTTCCTCTGGGATGTGAACGCTGATTGGTCCGATTGTTTGATGTCGCGTCGTTTGATTGGCTATTATCTATTAGGTGAAAGTGTAGTGGGGGCGAGCCGGCGCGGGCGACACCGGTTCCCGTACAAACGTTTATGATCACCCTTATAACCTCATTTTTCGTTCTGTGGGTCCGAATATATATTCCTGACGACAACTGAAGCTGTATCTGATTTTTCCATTCCAAAATTGTAACTGAAACTATATTTTAACATAATTTTGTTTCTTAGTTTTTCACGAACATCACTCATTAAATAAAACAAGTTTCAACGGGTTAGATGCTCTGATTTTGTTTATTTATTGACGTTTCGCATACTTTGCAGGAATGCGCCGTCAGAATAATGACGGAATGTGTGTTAACACATCGATAAGTAGCCGTAATACGCCTGCCGATATATTTGGTCAACATCCAATCACAAATTGATGTGCATACCAATTTGATTGTGGGTAATGGATGTTCGGACCCTTTGTCCATAGACTGCGCTTGGTTATTCTGGCTACAATGATGAAATATTGTCAATTATCAGTACTAATCCTAGAAGCTGACAGTCCATTAGCCCGGCAGATTGAAGTTCTAATTAGGATAGGTATGTCGGCAAAGGTATATTGGTAAACAGTGTAATATCTAGAATAATATGTATGTTTTTATGGGATATTTTTAAAATGCACAACAAATAACTTCTTACCTCAGCAAGTTATTTACAGCAATTAAATACTTTTTACATCAAAATAATTATTATACTGCAAACAAAACATTTGTTTAACAAAACTAGTGCTGAAAATAATTCAAAAATATACATCTTATCTGTAGTAACAAAAAACTTGTTTAATTGTACAGAAATATGATTTTCATATCAAATGTACTGATTGCACAGTAAATATACTGTTTGCACAGCAAATATACTGTTTGCACAGCAAATATACCGACTGCATAGAAAATTAACCAGGGCTTCGACGCAAAATACTCACACTTATAACAAAACAACTATTTTTGCAACAGCTATCCCATTAAGCATTTCAAAATTTGATCAACATTGGGACACTTTTGATGGTTATAAAAATAAAGGGAGTGTTCTTATTACCACACAACTGAAGTTAAACTTCTTTATCTCCAATGATCTGAAAATCATAAACTTAACCTGAAGATTTGTTGATAGAAAATAAAATCACCAATCCGCGCTGGGTCCATTATCACCCACCAACCCGCGCTATGTCCGTTATCACTCAGCAATCCGCACTGGGTCCTTTAACATCCACTAATCCGCGCTGGATCCGTTATCACCCACCAATCCGCGCTGGATCCGTTATCACCCACCAATCCGCACTGGTTCCGTTATCACCCACCAATTCGCACTGGGCCCGTTATCATCCACCAATCCGCACTGGGTGGGTCCGTTATCACCCACCAATCCACGCGATGACACTAATCGTAACGCAAAATCGTAACACATTCGCCAGTTTACCCCCAAGTCAAGCGGGCCTAAAGAAGTTTTACTTCAACAATTAGATTCTTATATCAATTAAAATGGTGTTTCACTTAGGTAAACTGCTGTATGAGATAAATATGGCAGCTTTGTTTAAAAAATAATTATGTAATATATTTGTAGTAAGGTGGTTATTATTAGCTATGCATTCTTAAAAAAGCTTAAGTTTTAAATAAAAAGCGATGCATCACGAATTTAAATTGTTATTAATATAACAATATTTTGAGGTGACTATTTTGCTGTGCAATAAGTATTTTTGCTTAGGATTAGGAATTTTCTATATGGCTTCGCACAGTTTGTGCATTTAGCCAATGTCAAGTGTAAAATGTTTACATATTCTATAGCACTCGTGGTCAAAATATTAGTCAAGTCAAAGTAAGTGGCAGTCAAGTCAATCCCCCTTTCCCTATGTTTCAGTAAATGTGTGGGGATTTACTGGAACCTCACCGTGGACTTCTTGATGGAACGTCGAAAGACACTTTCCGCTACTTTGTTTCACTTGCCAACACTTGTGCAAGTTTCCGAACACTTAGTGGTTAATAATCCACCATTATTAGATACTAACATCTGCCACAACACAATTTTTAACAAGAAAAACGAAACTGCTAATGTAACGCTTCCCGATCCCGCCAAAAAGTTCTTATTTGCCTTATATCATTGACCTTAAAATATACTGACATTTTGCGTTCCATACCTTCACTGCTGATGGAAGTTGAAACCTACATCAATGAAATAAACGTTATGTTTCATACATGTTTGATAAAATTTGGATGTCAGAGTAAAAAGTTGCAGTTGGTGTCTAGGCGTGGAACGCGGCCTTGACAAGTATAATCTTTTTGACATTGGCATAACCTGTGAACATTATTGTTAAACTTTTACGTCACGACCGCTCTCGTCGCTTTTCAAATATTTGAATTTACCGGAAGTTTTTCGCACCTTTTTATCATTAATTTCTTGCTCGAAAAGAAATTTTATTGTCAAAAAAAGTAATAGAGTTTATATATAAATAAATGAGGCTTATCTGAGTTACATGTATATTCCCTATTACAATATCAAAATTTTAATATTAAATATTTCCAACGCTCACAATAATTAGCCTAGCCCCAAGGTAAGCACTCTAGGCTTATGTTATGGGATACTACGGTAACAAATAGAATACATACAGTGATACTTATAAAAGTTTATTTATAAAGAAGTACATATTAAACATTCATAATTGGAATACAAATGTTCATCACACAAACATCTGTCTCCACCGGGACTCAAAGCCTTAATCCTGCCGTTCATACCACTCGGCCACGGAAGCCATAAGTGATAATTTCTTTGTTTATTTTAACTATGGAATTGGAAAATGAAGGTCCTAATATTTTTATAACCCAATTGATATATCCTTAGATACGATATTTGAATAACAACATACAATTTAGACTAATATAAGTACCTATATAACCCCAAAGTTGCAAAGAATCAAAACTAAAATATCATTCCCATATTACGAACAAAAAGAGCAATTTCCAAGAGGTATCCATTATACCTACAGATTTGGCGCACTTGTTTCCAAGTTTTGACATCTGGAAAACCTCTTGACTACATGCCAAAAGCGCTTACGACCATTCCGAGCCTAAAACTGAATTTGCCAGAATGTAAGCGCGGGAACAAATTTGGTGAAAGTCTGAAGAAATTATTGGATATAGCGCTTGCTTTGCCAATTAGAGGCGCGATATACAGGGTGTAAAAAAATCTTTAACGAAGTCGAAGGCCACGTGTTTTCCACATCATGACGATATTTTTTTGTCTTCTGGACCATGCCTGGGAAATTTATGGTTATGGAGATATTGAAGGTCAAAGTCAAAATATTTTTTTCAAGATTTTTACAAAAACGTTATTTAGAGACTTTTTTATCGACGCACTTACACACACGCACACACATACACACAGGCACATTGTTTGCGTAGCGCCACAGTAGCGCGTCGCGCTATACATTGAGTACTAGAAAAACAATGTTTTTTTTTTTTACTTAAAAATACAAATGTTTCCCACGTATAGTATTTTGTAATATTACTTGTTTGGGTGTACAGAATGCGTAGTTTTAGTCTTAGTCGTAGGTTTTTTTACACCCTGTATAATCCATTAGTAGTAAACTTTTCTTGGGTTTTCTTGTCTAAGAATAACATATTATAGGCATCTATCTACAGTAGAATCCGTTTAATACGATTTCTCGCTTAATACGCCATTTCGCGTCGGTCCCTGCAACTTTAGACATGTTTTCATACATTTCTTAACGCTTAATACGATTCGTCATCCCGTTTAATACGCCTAAATTGGCACGCAGCGGCCAGCGATTGCCGTGACGACTGTCGAGCGACGCACGCTAAGATTTTATCGATAATTGATTGTTAATGATTAACCCACAAGGCCCTAAGTGATAATGATCAAGAAGAAGATGAATCAACTCCGATTTTGTCACACGCCCAGGCATTATCAGTAGTTAATAATAATTTAAGACGCTATGTAAATTCTTTGAATCAAAGCGGAGAAGCAAAGCGAAAGTTAATTTATGTGAAAATTTTGTAATTGCTAATGCCTCAAAATATTTTTGTCAAACTAAAATAAGTGATTAATTTTTAATTAATTTAATACAAACGTAATAATAATACACTATTTTTTATAACGTACATAATTCTTAAATACTGTACCTATATTCAATACCTCAATACTTACATTCGAAAGTTCCCTATCCCGCAATCCCGCTTAATACGCTTTCCCGCTTAAGACGCGGTTTTCGTTGAGTCCCTGTGAAATCGTCTTAAACTCTCTCAATGAATTCCCGCCAAATACTCCATAGAAAGGACCCTTAGTCGCAGAAGGTCCGACTAGAGGTGTTAATTCATGAAATGCTTCATTGGCTTTGAAAGAGCCTGTTTTCAGCTGACTGACTAAGGTTTACATAGAATTACATAAACGTGTTTTAAAATTGTTATCTTCGAATTTTTCCTTTCAAAACAAATTCTAGTTTTTTTTAGGATGCATAGCCACCTAACCTAATGTTTTAGCAAAATGGTTAAATGTTGACCATTCATTTTGTACGCTTGTAAATTCTATGAAGAAGTCAGCCCCCTTTTTAAAGTAGAAGAAGAAGAAGATCGCTCATTTATCATACTTAATGAAGTGAGTATTTACTTATAGCCACTGGGGAGGGGATTGATATCTTCTATATAATTATATACAACTCAAAGGTGACTGACTGACTGACATAGTGATCTATCAACGCACATTCCAAACCACTGGACGGATCGGGCTGAAATTTGGCATGCAGGTAGATGTTATGACGTAGGCATCCGCTAAGAAAGGATTTTGATCAATTCTACCACCAAGGGGATAAAATAGGGAATGAAAGTTTGTATGAAACTTTGTCAATTTTAAACCGATCGGGCTGAGACTTTGCATGCAGGTATAAGAAGAATTATAGATGAATGTCATTGTGTATAATACAAGCCTGAGAACATAAACTGTAGTCTACACTTCAGCTCTACACCGAAGCGAAGCGAAGGCGGGCCGCTAGTTAGGATATAAGACTGCACTCATTTGTACCCAAGCGAACAAGCAAACTATCTACCTGATGATAAGTATACTAATTACCTACTGTTACCCCTGGACAGAGTCAGCTAAAAAGCACTGCTTGATCTTTTGTCGGCTCGCAGACAAACATAGGTACCCCTAGCAAGAACCATTATCGAATTCGAATAGTTTCCGAGTCCGAAATTTCATTGTCAATTTTGTATGGAATCTTGAACAGCAGCACCACAGCGGACATAACGAGAACTAAAAATCAGTACACATTTGAGACAGACCCTTAGCGTACAGAGCTATATATATATCTATACCCTAAATAATGTAATGGAAGGTGACTTCAGAAGTATGTCTGAAGTCATTTTTCAACTTGACGACTCTGTATATATCAATACAGGGAGAAAAAAGCAGCCCTTGCTGAGTTTCTTGCCGGTTCTTCTCAGTACAAGGTCTCCCGCCGTAGTTTTGCGAACCGATGGCGTAGCTTCTTGACTTTCACAAGTGCTTGTAACAGCCTAGACTGAATAAATTACTTTTCATTCATTCATTCATTTCATTCATTCATTTCATTCATTCATTTCATTCATTCATTTCATTCATGCATTTCATTCATTCATTTCATTCATTCATTTCATTCATTCATTTCATTCATTTCATTCATTCATTTCATTCATTCATTCATTTCATTCATTCATTTCATTCATTCATTTCATTCATTCATTTCATTCATTCATTCATTTATTCTGTAAGACCATACACACTTTTCACCGCGGAACTCGCGGTGTGAATTAAAATTAGAATACGAATCAAAGAATTTTCAGATCACACCGCGTATTGGTGAAAATTGAATTTGTTCTGCAATAACACTTCTGTGCCGAATTGTAATCAAAATTAAAATGCGTATTACATTTTGGGAGGTACTAATTCTTCCAGCTTCTGCTTGCTTGATAGCTAAACCACTGATTCAACGCGAAATTTACGTCGGGATAATTGTGAATATAGGTTACGTATTATTCAGCGTAGTTTCTGTATTATTATGAGGTTCTCATCGCAGATTAATAGAGGCAAAATTGAGGCTGTTGAAACGCTGTATCTAGCTCATTCTGGGCTTTCGGAAACCTGAACTGCCTTATTACCATAGGGGCTATTTAGTATGCACGATTTCTACACTCTTGAATTTGATATTCCGTAAAATGTTCACCGTCTAAATAGGAACTGAAATAAAGCTATGTAAAACTGCCATATAATATTTAGTATAATAACATTTATTGTTTAAACTTGGTAACATTTAAATAGCAAAAACTTAAAAACTACTACATCTAAATTACCAATATTAATTTTAATTTTCATTATTTTAAAGCATGTAACTGCTTGATGTTTAAATCTAAAGATAATATAACTAGGAAAAAGTCCAATTTTCTTCTTTCAAATATTTAATACTTGTAAAAGTATTCATTTGACATTGTGGCTTACCTTTAATGCGAAGAGATGGCGCTGCCTTGCAGCTTAAGAATGGCTAGAAGAATTTCGACGCGGTCCTTGAGGTCCACAGTAGCATAATTGGTCAGTGCATTCGCCCGGATTGCGAAGGGTGCGGGTTCGAGTCCCGTCTGCTGCCTGGTCCGTGTGGATTTTTTTCTAGTTATATTTTCAATATTAATAAGTAAAATTTTACTGCAAAAAATTCCATGCTAGCCAGACATGATGATGAGATGGAACTCGAAACCCCTCCGCTCCGTTTCAAATTTTTTCAAGTATTTTTTTTTTGATTTGAGAACTTCTTGTTTTCTCTCCGTAATTAAGCTATCGAAATTTCCTTAACCAATTATACATAGTTATAAATAAAAAAAAAATACAGAATTATTATAAAAAACGAATTTTATTAAAAAATGACACAAAAAGTGTATTTTTGTCTTTCTCTGGCTGCCTTCAGCCCATTCTAATGTCACCCATTCCTATTTACGAGACACCCTTTTAAATTCGGAGCTCTTTCCATCATTAAAGGACAGTAATGGTTAGCTGCTTATTATCGGATTTGAGCATTTCAGAGTTAAAAGCCCAGGAAATTTATTGTTGAAATAAAATGAAATGAAAGTTTATTTGCATGAAACATAGTTTGTTACAGCTGGTAATAAAAAAAGTTCTAAAAATACTAATAAATATCTAAAAAATCAAATTTAAATTGAGTAATAGTTGCATTCCAAATGTCAAATTTATTATTTATTTTATTTACATTTATTCAATTGATACATGTCAAATTTTCTAATTCGTTAGCCATTTCTTCATTATGTCTACACAATTACAATAATTAATTAATATAATAACTATACATTATATTACACATAATAATCATACAATACATGTCAATTTTTTTAAGTCAATAGCCGAAATGGCTATGGCTATTCATTATGTCAACAAAATTACAATTATTAATTCATAATAAAAAATCATTTGTACTATAAAAACATTTACTTATTAAACAGTCCCGTAACTTGTTTGCCATTAATTTTATAAGTCCGTGCTTGAATTGATTTGGAATTCTATTGAAATGAAATAAAATGAAATGAAAAGTCATTTATTCAGTCTAGGCTGTTACAAGCACTTGTGAAAGTCAAGAAGCTACGCCGTCGGTTCGCAAAACTACGGCGGGAGACCTTGTACTGAGAAGAACCGGCAAGAAACTCAGCAAGGGCTGCTTTTTTCTCCCTGTATTGATATATACAGAGTCGTCAAGTTGAAAAATGACTTCAGACATACTTCTGAAGTCACCTTCCATTATATTATTTAGGGTATAGATATATAGTTACAACAAATTTTATATTTAGTATATATAGGAAGCGGCATTAGATAGGTACCATACTACTGTTACAAAACTGACTCATACCCATCAAATAACAAATTACAAGAAACACTATGTCCACGCATTTCGATCATTTAGATAATCATTAACTTTATAATAGCCCTTATTCAAAAGAGTATTCTTAATCTGAGATTTCAATTTGGTTAGTGGAAGCTCAATCGTATATTGTATACCTTAATACACATGTTATAAGAGCTTTTCTGGTACAACGAGGTTTTTTGTTGTTTAAACAAATCATGAACACCGTTTGTTTTCTTTATACCACAATCGATATAAGTATTCAATGGCGTTCTCGGAAACGCAGCAACTTGTGAATGATGCGATTTCGTTCGTGTTCAATTTTAAGTTTAAAACGAATTTATAAAATACTAGTGTGAATATTGTATTTTAAAAATAATAATGTTAAAATTGTTTGATTGTTTTTTGTTGTTTGAATTGTTGAATAGCTGCTACAGTATGCGAATTGTTTTACGAATTCGAATGAAAACTGCTTTTATCCGCTTTAGTCAGTAATTCCTGGTACAGAACATTGAAAGCACAAATATATTTTATGAAAGCTTTCGTATGTTATTTGCTTTCCGCAGTTACTCATGTGATTATTAAATAAAAAAAAATATTTCACAATAACAGCAATGAGGAGCTCGACGGCGCAAGTGGTTAGCGCGTTCGGCTGCGATTGTTGAAGTTAAGCAACTTTCACAGTGGTCGGTCATTGGATGGGTGACCAAAAATTAACTATCTCGAGCTCCTCCGTGCTTTGTGCCGTTGGTCCCGGCTGCATCTGCAGTCGTTAGCACCCACCAATACGCACTGGGCCCGCGTGGTGGGTCATGGCCCAATCTCCCTATTCCAGCCATAGGGAAGGCCTGTGCCCCAGCAGTGGGGACATTAATAGGCTGATGATGATGATGAACAACAAGCGTACATAATTCTGATGATAACTCAACACTAAAGCTAATTATATAGATGCTTGCCTTACAGTATCACTCACTTTTTAACACCAGCATAAAAAAAAATTCAAAAATTTACCTACTATATGAGCAACTCTTTTTGCTTCGTTATAAAAATGCATGACGCATACCCCGCCACCTGGGAGTGGCAACGGAGTTATGTGGGACTCCTCCGGAACCGTCCCGCCCGCTCAGTCAGTCCTGGCAATGGCTCAGTGACCGCCGTAGAGGGAGAGGGGGATGCCCCTGTGGCGGCGACATCTATATGCCCCACATGGACAACGGATGGAGGAAATCATTACTCACCATCCTCAAGAGATGGCGTTACCTGCACTGCGATGGAAGCCTACATCGCGCAAATGAAATTCGGAAGCTAACTCTTCATATATACGATGCCCGACCAACATCAGTTGGGCCGCGGCCCCCCAGCTAACATCACCCAGCTCGGAGGAAGATCTTCCCCTTTGGCCTTCCTACACCCCTCTCCTCACTCGGTCTACAGTCCCAACCAGCGTGGGCGAGACAACGGCACTAGACGAGGCCACTCCCTTCCGGAGTCATCCGCGACCTCTTCAGTGAGCGTCCGCGTCGAACGGCTACACCCATCTTCCCCTGATGGAGGGGAGTGTTGTGGATGCCCCAAAGCATCATGGGGCATCCCCAGTCATTAGCAAAGACCTGTGCAAGACAGGATCTGAACCTTTAAAGTTCAAACCCGGTTGGCCTCTGCCGGGGAAAGACTGAAGACAAAGTGGGCTCCCCCGTCTTCTTGCTCTCACCCCCCTACGTCGGAGAGATCAATCAATCAATTAATAATTTATTTATTTTTCTCTCACATGAAAATAAAGTTCATTGTAGTATACCACTTGTGGTTTACAATATGTAACAGTATTGTGAGAGACTGGTGCCTGAATTAGGTTTCAGTGAAACCTGTGACACAGGTCACCAGGACGCTCCCGCTGACTACATACATCATAAAAACAGGGTATGACGTGACTTGAGGCTTAGGTAATGTTAGGTATAATTTTTAAAGATATGGGAAGACTCGAGAATTTTAGCGTACAATAGATTATCTTCCTACTTAAAATATTATTTAAAAAAGTTTGTTAATAACATGCAAGATCTGCTGAAAATATTTGGATTCGCAAACAGATAACAGATACCTGTATCGAGATATGTGTCGGCTCCACACTTGTGCCGCGTAATTGCGTGAAATAACGGCATGAAGTCGCGCCATAATACTTTTCCTGCAATAGTGGCAGTGACTTTCTTCGTCTAACGCAAGAGAAGCCGAGAAAACCAACCACATGAATCTTCACGGCCAGGGGGCCAATCGCCTAACCGGATTGCTATGGAAAACGCTATCGCTTACGATTTCATTTTGTTATTTCTAGCCACCTGATGTTTTCAAATGCCTCGCGCTCTTTTTTTTTCTTTTGCATTGTTAATAACAATATTAAAGGTATTGAGCGTGAGGTGTTTGAAAACCTTCGGCGGTCAGAAATAACAAAATGAAATCGTAAGCGATAGCGTTTTCCAAAGCAATAGACAACATTTTTGGCTGACCAAGGTTGCTTTCCAATTACAGCATTATAGCGCATTATGCGGCATAATGCTTAACGTTGAGTGTTCCAACTACAGCAACGCTTTGCACAATTGAGCACTCTCAAAAGTGATGCTTTCGTGTGATGCGTGCAATCGTACCAACTTAGAGACAGAAAATTAACAAGTGTTTTTTCTATAAGTTGGCATTGATCGAAATGTTTTATTTATATGTTATCGTTAGTTTTTTTTTCCTTTCTTATTCTGTATCATGGCTATCTGTTTTTAACAACAATAAGCTCTGCTTTTGTCTGATAATTTATCTTTATTTTGTTTAAACGCGGTGAGCCTTTCCAAATTGTTGGGTGACTTTCACTTCCTGTGGCAGAATCTATCTAAGAGTGAAGGGACACTATGTCTTTTTAATCTTGTGTGCTGTAGAGATCCACATCCACCTAGTTTTACGGCTAGTGCATTCTTGTGTCTAGATAATCTCTCTTGATATTTTATACTGTTGTTGGTGATCTCTTCTTTGACGGTTTTTATTTTTAAATCATGATAAATGTATTTGTTGCTTATATAGTGTGGAATATTAAACATTGCTCTCAGTGTTTTCGTTTGGAATCTTTCAAGTATTTCGATATTACTATTTCTAGCTGTACCCCATAGCTGTATGCCGTAGGTCCATATTGGTTTCAAGATGGCTTTGTATGCTATAATTTTGCTTTCAGGACTCAGCCGTGAGTGCCGACCTATCATCCAGTATAAATTACGCAGTTTTATATTCAGTTGCTTTCGTTTAGTCCATATGTGCTTTTGCCATGTGAGTCTCCTGTCCAAGTGCATACCTAGATACTTTGCATGTTCTTCCTGAGGGATTTCTTCGCCATTTAATGTTACTGCAGGGCAAGTTTCTCTTCTGAGGGTAAATGTGACATGAGTTGACTTGCTTTGGTTAGCCTTTATTCGCCATATTTTAAGCCATTTCTCTATTTCGTAGAGATGTAATTGAACCTGTGCAGCTGCTGTTACTGGATTGGAATGTGAGGATAGAATTGCGGTATCATCTGCGTATGTAGCAACTATCGTTTGATCCATGGTTGGTAGGTCAGTTGTAAATATACTATATAATATTGGTCCCAGTATACTACCCTGGGGTATACCCGATTCTATTTCATACAAGGCTGAGAGATCAGTATTCACTTTCACTTCAAAGCATCTGTCCTGGAGGTATGGCTTAATTATGTGGTAGAATGAGTTGGGTATCGTTTTTTTTATTTTATAGAGAAGACCCTCGTGCCATACTTTGTCGAAAGCTTGACTTATATCCAAAAATACAGCTGAACAATACTGCTTACCATCTAGCGCTCTGTTTATAGTGTCCACAATACGGTGTATTTGTTCTACAGTACCATGGTGCTCTCGAAACCCAAATTGGTGGTTAGGGATGGTGTCTTTAAGGTAATCTTTTATTCTGTTTAACAAAATTCTTTCAAAGAGTTTTCCAGTGACTGACAAGAGACTTATGGGTCTATAGGAAGAGACATCGTGCGGTGGTTTACCGGGTTTGGGTACCATAACGACCTGTGCTATCTTCCAGTGTGCAGGAAAATATGAGAGTCTGAGGCAGGCGTTAAATATCCTTACTATTTGCACAATCCCTTTTTTTGGTAAATTTCTCAGAATTTTTGCGTCTATTAGATCGTATCCTGGAGATTTTCCCTCTTTCAGCATTTGTATTTCTTTTATTACTTCTTGGGGACTTGTTGACATTATCGGCGGACACATTTGAAGTGCACTCTGGAGGTATTCTTTTATTTCAGTCCTATGTTCTGCAGTTATTTCTGGGAATGGTTGAAATACTTTACGGAGGTGTTCTGCAAATATTGTAGCTTTTTCTGCATCTGATCTAGCCCAATCTCCTTGGGCTGTTCTAATTGGTGGTATCTGCGTTTGTGGACGGTTCAGGTTTTTAGTAGCCTTCCATAGAGAGTAGTTTGTATCGATAGTAGGAGTTAACCCAGAAAGGAAAGTTTGCAGATTCTCGTTTTGGAATGCATAGATCATCTTTTTTAATGTTTCAGAGGATCTATTAAAAGCTGTTATGTCCGATGGATATCAAGTCCTGTGCCATATTTTTCTGAGGTGCCGTCGTTGTGCTATTAAGTCCATGATAGATTTTGGATATTAGTTGTATTTTGGTGGGAGTTTTTTCTTTGCTTTAGTTGCTGTTTTAGCTGCACTGTGTATAATTTTGTTCAGTTTGTCTATTTCTGTCTCTATGTCGTTTGTCGTTTGGATTGTTATCGTTAGTAACATTATTTTATTTGTGAAAAATTATTAAAGCTTTCGTTTCATTAAATAGTTTTTTTAAATAATCAAAGGTCATTCAAACTGTTAAAAAAAAATGGGTGCGTGTACTTATGTAGGCGCGTGAGAAGTTATCCTTCTTTGGCATCGTTTAAAATTAGTTTTTAATTGCATGCAAATAATTAATTACAATAAATTAATAAAAAGTCTGGAAAAGGACGAAGTCAATAAAGTTCAGTTTTAATTTGAAAAAATAAATAAATAATCAAAATATTCAATTAAAATCGCTACTGAATATAATTTATTAGAACATATGTGATTTGCACTTGTATGAAACTCAAACACGTATTCCGAATATACAAACTAGAAACATGTGGATAAATATTATAAATATGAATACCTATAACTGTTACTTTATTACAAAAAATAAAGATGTGGTTTTTGGTTCTACTACACCAATGGTCAAGAGATGGCGCTGTAGTCTCCTGAATCGCGCTTTAGTTCCGTTGTTCCAGATTAATAAATACTTTTTGTTACTTTATTACAAAAAATAAAGATGTGGTTTTTGGTTCTACTACACCAATGGTCAAGAGATGGCGCTGTAGTCTCCTGAATCGCGCTTTGGTTCCGTTGTTCCAGATTAATAAATACTTTTGATAGGCCTTCACAATGCAGTCGTTAGCACCCACTAAATAGAGATTCTATTTCTATTTTGTTGGTAGATTTTCTTAATGTGCGGTAAACACAAAAGTAACGCATGAAGTTGGTCGCTAAAGCGACCAACTTCATTATGTTAAAATTTTGTGTTACATGATGCGCGCGCATCTTAAAATTTCACTCTCATCATTTTTTCACAACGCGCCTAAAGAAGTATAACTTCAATAAATATAAGTATGGATGAAAGTACAAACATTGACTTTTTTTTTTCAACACTGAACTTAGCGCACTCTGCTGGTGCATTTGAAAACTAATTCACGTTCCAATTAAGCATCAGCATAATTCAGCATTGTGCGACACTGAGTCGCATTATGCTCTGTAATTGGAAAGCAACCTAAGGCTGAGACAAAGAATGATGACGTTTTCAGGAAAAAAGTATAGTGACATTTGAAAGTTACAAACTCTTTCTGTCTGTTGATAGTCTTTCATATTTCCTCGGAAAAGTAACTAACTGACTATTTCTATGTTGTTGTATGTGACAATATGACATCATCAATTTCTGGTCACCTATCGTTTCTCATTATCCAAGAACGCAATTGAATTCCTAATTATGCAGCGCTCATGTGAAGCGTTCGGTTCGAGTATTTCGCCAATTAGTATATCTTCGGTAGGCACGCCTGCCAAATACCTCTCTCCGGAGTTAGTCAATAACCTGATCAAACCACGGCTCAATGAACAGCTATCAGACCGCCGAACCTATGTACGTAAATGTATGTAGGTAGGTACATAGAAATTCAAGGGAGCATGCACTACTTGTACTATAAATAAATAAATATGTGACTCACCTCACGGGCCTAATGCGGATGGTGGGTGCTAACGATTGCAGATGCAGCTGCGACCAACGGCTTATCTGAAGCCTGGAAGACGGGTTGCTGAAGATCAATGGCTGCGCGAACCACGCGGACGTGCCTAGCGCTGTCAAACGACCCGTCATCCTGAGCGGGTGTAAGAAGTAACAAAACAGTTTTGTAAATTTTACATAACAACTGTTTTGTTATAGCAACAAAACTATTTTAACAAAACCGAATTTGTCTACTAATAAATCTATACTTATAATAAATCTGTAGAGATGTCAATTCTGTACATGAAATATATTATCAAAATAACTATCAGGGGGTGATTAGTGATCGATACTGATGCCAAAAATGCAATCAGTAAATTTTTTGTCTGTCTGTCTGTCTGTCTGTGTGTATGTTCCTTATAGAAACAAAAACTACTCGACGGATTTTAACGAAACTTGGTACAATTATTCTTCATACTCCTGGGCAGGTTATAGTATACTTTTCATCACGCTACAATCAATAGGAGCAGAGCAGTGAAGGGAAATGTTGGGAAAACGGGAGAAGTTACTCCATTTTTAAACTTCCGTCGTGTCTATCTTTTATGGTTGACTCACAATAACACGTGTAACTCCTGATAGCTTAGCAGATCGGAGCATTCTGATTATATTTGATACGATTTTCAGATTTTTTTTTTATTATTATATGAAGAGTCATTTTAGTCTACACTACAGCTCAACACCGAAGCGAAGCGAGGGCGGGCCACTAGTAGGTAATAAAAATAATAATAAACTTTATTGCATATCACAAGTGTGTAAATGGTATTGGGGGTACAAAAGGTTTTATAACATGTGACGCCCTGCAAGGGCATAGCAATTTTATGGTAGCATGAAATGTAAAAATTATTTTTAATTGTAGATTAATGATTACATTAATTCAAACAAAAAATAATTCACATGTCAAATATTAAATTAAAATTTCATTTCATTAAAACATATCTCGTAAATAACAAGTCTAATACATACAATATAAAAGTAAATTTAAAATGTCGATCATTATTAGACTAAAATATAATTTCATTAAAAAAATATAATTAATAAATAGTTCATAATAAAAATAATATTAACATCAAAATTAAATGACTTTAACATATTATATTAAAAATCTAAATATATTTATCTACACTACTAAAAACATTTTTCACTTAGAAACTTCTTTAAACATCCATTACATTGTTTAGTTTCCTGCATCTGCCTTATCCTATTGGGTACATATTAGTATAGTAACTATAGTTACATAGTCACCATTTTTATGTAATAGGTAAAAAAAATTGTTATCAGTAACTCAAAGCTTTTTTCAGTGTAGCTACACATGATCGCACCAGCATAATCGGTTCGGCAGTATTTTTCGAACATTCATCTACACATATTCGATTTTACCCCCGACTGCACCGAATAATACCAGTCCGATAATGTGTGTAGCTACCCTGAGTCGAAGCACTGGAATTCAGGTCATGAATTCATACTATGAGACGTAAGCTAGGCTATGGAGAGTTGACCACGCACGTTCGGGAGCTTATCCCGAGGCTAAGTGATTATGTTACGATTCCGATTTGAGTACGGCTCCAGTTGATACGATAACGATCTCTTTATGAGTTGAAAAGTCTGATTCGTATAACCATCACCCGTAGGTGGAAGGCACGTTAACCTTAGATTAAAACAAAAAGGGTAGATACGGTACGCTCATACTTGCATCAAACAAAAACTGATCCCACTTTCCTACATATGCAACACTCACACATCCACCTGTTTGTAAATAACAATCGAACGAACGAAACAGCAATTTTAGTTTCAACGGCAGCGCGAATGGGACGGCGAGATCCGCGTCACTGCTTTACCGACCCGAATGAAACAGCACGTTAAGTTTCAACGGCAGCGCGAACGAGACGGTGAGATCCGCGTCACTGCACTACCGACCAAACACGCGACCAGTACTCGACGTCACTACCGAATAAGATTCAAAACAAACAGCAATTTTTATCAAAAAATATATTTTATAGTACTTACGAATGAAAAGCGATGCCGTGGGTTTTGTTTTTAGTTCTTGAGCAATTTGACTTTTTAAAAACACACTTAGGCATTGTTTTATCATATAAACACAAAATATTAGCAATATTCCTTATTGGCGTTCACATGTACGTCGTTTGCTTGTCAAGTTGTGACTAAAGCGCTGCTAAAGCGATTAGGGTCGTGGACCACAATTTATGCGGATCACTTTTGTGAGGCTAGTGCCGTATCTACCCTTTTTGTTTTAATCTTAGACGTTAACTGCTAACGTATTCTAAAATTAACACTCGATGTAATATGAGCTTCATAGTTTCGTGTCCTACTTCTAGAAGTACTCGTAGTTCTACGGCATCAAATTTGAAACAGTTAACTGCAGGTTAGGGCGAGGTCACAACATTGCGTTGCGGCGTCGTCGCATCGTAGAAATCTATGACCTCGTACAACGCATCGCTGAACTATCCAATGCGCGTGCGCACTGAAAAAATTTGTTATGTGACGACACGCTAACGTTCAGCCAGTGTCCACACTTTAAACAAGCCCGTTGCGTGCGTGCGTATGCAGGATAACAGGACACCGAATATTTCATTTATTTTATTGGGGTATATCTTTAGATTAAAACAAAAAGGGTAGATACGGTACGCTCATACTTGCATCAAATAAAAACTGATCCCACGGCAGCGCGAACGGGACGGCGAGATCCGCGTCACTGCATTACCGACCCGAACGAAACACGTTAAGTTTCAACGGCAGCGCGAACGAGACGGCGAGATCCGCGTCACTGCATTACCGACCAATCAGGCGACCAGTACTCGACGTCACTACCGAATAAGATTCAAAACAAACAGCGATTTTTCTGAAAAAATATATTTTATAGTACTTACGCATGAAAAGTGATGCCGTGGATTTTATATTTAGCTCTTAAGCAATTTGAGCACTTTTTACAAACACACTTAGTCATTGTTTTATCATATAAACACAAAATATTAGCAATATTTCTTTTTGACGTTCACATGTACGCCGTTTGCGCGTCAAGTTGTGACTAAAGCGATTATGGTCGTAGACCACAATTCATGCGGATCACTTTTGTGAGGCTAGTGCCGTATCTACCCTTTTTGTTTTAATCTAAGGGTATATCCTGTTTTTGGGATAAAACAGTGGAAGCCTAAGAAGTTTTTTTTTTGTTTAATCTGAAGCGTAGATTTTTGAAAAAGTCGTTTTGTTACTATAATGATATATTATGATCTTAAATTTAAATGTCGGGTCCTAAATGAATGCACTCAACACCTTCTTGTCGTTTTTTTTATGCGTCTCAATTCAAGCAGATTAAACGCGCGTGTAATACGGTCCATGTCTCTCTAGGAACTGAACTCATGGTCATTGCCTTCCTGTACGATGCCGTTGGCCATGAATTCTTTCCGTTGGTCATGAATTCTTTTGCGTAGATATGCGACATCACATCGCAGCGTTGTGGCCTCATCCTTAGAGTAGGAAGATATAATTAAAAAGAGTAGTGCCTTTGTACAGCCAGACAAATTTGTCAAGCTAGCAGAGAAATTGAAACTTGACACCTAGTAACTTAACTTACAAGGAAGCATCAAAATAAGTTCTCGAGACTGGAATTCTTGAAATTCATGAAAGTATTCGCTGTTCGAAGGAAGTTTCGAAGGAAACGTACAGAATTTTCAAGTATAAAAGTTTGTTCACAATGTAATTAAGTGTAACTTTATTAGTTATAATTTTTATTTTTTAGCATGTAACTGCTTGATGTTTAAATCTAAAGAAAATATAACTAGAAAAAATTCCGGTGCTGCCTTGCAGCTTAAGAATGGCTAGAAGAATTTCGACGCAGCCGTCAGGGCATAATTGGTCTGTGCATTCGCCCGGATTGCGAAGGGTGCGGGTTCGAGTCTAGAATTTTTTCTAGTTATATTTTCTTTAAACTTTATTAGCGTTCTGTACCCAAAGGGTACCAAGAAAACCTTATCCTAATACTACTAAACCTTACCTTCCATGTTAGTCCATCAGTCAGAGAGCTACGAGTCGTAATCTATATTTTTTAATAAGTACCTTTATAATTGTTATTATAGGTTATTTTTTTTTGGTAATGCGTTTACATGCATATTTAAGTAGCTTTTCCTAAATTGCCTAATTATGACTTTCGCATTGCTATATAACACACAGACGCATTAGTCCTGTGGATAATGATGGTCATGCCACGGTTCCTACAGGAGTCTGTTACATGCTTCGCCCCCACAGCTTACTTTCCCAGACAAGTGCTCCAATTCCAAGCAGATAATTCACGGCACCCTATCTGGCTTTTGTTACTAAATGACTTTGCATCGACCGTCAGAGAACTATTTTACGATGTGGCATTATATTAGTGAATGTTCAGAACTTAAGCTACAACTGTGATATTGTTATCTAGGAAAAAGACAAAACACTTTACGGGAAAAAATGCACTTCATATTTTTTCCGTAAAGTCAGTAATTTCGGAGATATAGCGATAAACGCGTATTCCAATATGGTGGCCAGCTGTAACCACCCTACATTCCCCGATTTTAAAATGAAGCTTCTTATGACCTACCCTAACATCTGAAAAAAACGACGGGTTGCACTCCGAGAGTGCCGGCAGAAGTGAAAACTTGAATATTAACGTTGTGCATTTTTGATATTTTGGAATGGTTAGGGAATAATTTTGCACGAATTGCTTTAATTATCAGTATAAAAGTACTATCATTTATGTTGTAGAATACAATATTTATTTATTGCGATATCGTATACAAACATGGCAATCTATTTTACATTAAAAAAGTTTATCTCAGAAAAATCAACTTACATGAATCACATTTAAGCGCACCTATTGTAAAAAAATATTATAATACGATAAAATAAAATATTACTATGTTTCGTCCTATATATTGAAAGTCAACAACCTTTCCAATTTTATTGTTTTCGTCTTACGAATTTTCGATTAGGTCACGTGTCCTGACGCGATCAGGCCACGTGTGCTGACGCAAGTATAACACTTTTTACCCATTACAAAAAAGGTGAACAACGCCGCTAAAGAAGTTTTCACTTCAAAAAAATTCAGCGCGGCAAAATTTTGCATTACGATCAAATATGTATAACAGTGATCTCTGTCTCTTGGACTAAACCTTTATTAAAGAAGATACCTACCTATGTTGATCATATAGAATTATTAACACCTGAGTGCTTGACCATCTAACGCGGGGGCACGCGTCAAATGACACATTTTGTCAGTCACTTAAAAGTGTACTCTAAGTATATTGCAATAGAGGTGTCTGTTCCTTAAGTTTCTCGAATAGCGTGGGATAATCAGCTTATCCAATATTTTTGAGAATGCGCATGTCGAATAGGTCAGTACGAGCCATTTCATTTGTGCAAACCGCTTGGATGTAGGTTTCTGTATACAAGAGACGTTAGATATTTATTTTCGTTCCAAAGTCAATACAATACGTCGATTTAAAGGAACTGTAACGCCCGTAGCGTTATGGCCTCTTTGCTTGTGTTAACTCTTTCTTTATGTGATGACTACGGCTGGCAGTTATATGAAAAAGTAAATGTTGTTATTTAAATATGAGAATCTTTTGTCTAATATCGAACATTCCAGGAGAAAAAAATCAGGCACAGAAGCTTTACTCTCTTTCTCCGAAACGAAATTTCTCCATTGACTCAATTTCATTTTCGAACAGGCACATTAACTTCGAAACCATAAACAGTTTTCGTGAACTAATGGAATGAGTCATGTTTGTGAGTTCTTTTTTTGTCTACTTTTATAATATCGTTTTTTTAATGGGGAAACAGTATAGGTAGTTTACGGCAATTTTTTGATGACATTGAAAGAAGCTTCTTTGCGGGGTTAGCCGACTAATTTGTGGTGTTGATACAATCTACTGTATGTCAACTTAAATTTGTCGTTTTATACTTTGAAGTATCGAAATTACAATAAATAATAAAAAAATGGTTTATTTGTTAATTTTACATGCTAAAAATGTTTCTCGAGCTAAGCAGCTATTATTAAAAATTATCTTTCTTAAAAGTATTTAAGGCTTAATTAAAACAAAAATCTCGAAACGAAAATGAAAAGGTAACACTTTTCATTTCCTCAATTTGAGGTTAAAATTTCGAACAATTATCTGTCAAATTCAACTTTTCCTCCGAAAGTTTTGTGAATTAGAGTAAGCTTGGAGAATTTAATTGTCAAACTATTTTCGGACGAACGAATTTTCGAAATGAAAAGGAAACAGAGTAAGGAACGTGCGAAATTTCGATCAAAATTTCGTTTTTCGTTCAAATAGAGTAGGCCTCCAGGAACGATCGGTTGATAGAAAAACGATTATGTTATTCTCTGAGTTTAATTAAGATAAATGAAATAATCCGTGATTATTATTTAGGGCTGAGTAAAGCTTCGTCCCCAGGGCTTCCCTTCAGCTCAAACCTCAAATGGTAGTGTCTAGCGGTAGTGTGGGCGTTAAAACGTGGCAGTGAGGAATCAAAGTCCATGCATGCAGAAAGTGACGGAGTGACCAATCAGCCATAGATTAACTAAGGCACAGATTAGGCTGTTACCTCAAGAAAAAAAAAGTCGGAAAAGCGTAGTTTTGCCATAGATTTATCCTGTTTTGATTAATATTATCTTTATTTATTTTATGAAATGATATTTTTTTTTTAAAATCATAGCATTTTATAGCAATATATCGCATTTTGTTTGGCGTTCGGACGTCATAAGACGCTGGCTGAAAATCAGCGCTGCTGTATCGCGAAACTACTACCACAGTAGCATAACTGAGACAGCGACCTGTTGGCCCTGCACAGCAACACCAGCAGATTAGTTTAGTTGTTTTTTTGACGTGACAACGTCTTAAATTAGGTTGCGGCTGGGAGTCACTTATGAAAAAGTGTAACGCTCGGTAACGTTACGATGAGTCTCTCGTGTTAAGTTTAAGTTTACATGTACAATGTTTTAGTAAACAAAATATATTTCTATAGTTAAAATTTGTGCAATTCTTATTTTCATTCAATTCCTTGTTCCTATTGTGCAATTTAATTATATTCATATCAATAAATATTCTACCGAGAAAAAGACGTTGTCACGTAAAATCTTCGCCCGTAAAACCGACTTTACAGGCAACCATTTTTTTTTGTTTATTATTATTTGTTTTTTTTTTCTTTGTTGTTATGTTCTTTCAAATCTGTTTTGTTTTCAGTGTTTGTATGCTGTGCAACCAAAAAATGTTTTTCTTTCTTTCTTCTTTCTAAAATATTTCCGCCATTATTTGTGGGGATTAAGGTTTCAAATAGTAACTGATCTAAGGCTCTATGTTGGTTGAAAGAATGCAGAGACATGAATGGACGATTAGCCAGGTGGGCCTTGGCTATCCAAGCCCACGAATTTGAAATCGATCAGGCTTGTAAAACGCGTTTTCTAAGCGCTGAACCAGTTCCTACTGTGTATTATCTTTGCATTTTACTTCAGTATTCTTTATTTTCCTAATAGCATAATAGCGCACTTAATATCGCCGCACACGGGCGGACACAACGGGCCAAATGCCACAGCCACAAACGCCGCCACGAGAAGCTAGAAGCGGCTACTAAAGTGGCTGAAGCGCGGGACAGCGGCCGCCTAAGGTAAGGGAGAGAGGGGTGGGGAATCGCGCGAGTGACGTGTGTCGGCGATTTGTATCGGCGCATTAAGTGGGCGGTGCGGGCCACAAGAAGCGAGCAACGACGATTTGTAGCGTGTGGCGGCCCCCGGCGTATAATGTGTGGCGAGTCCATATAAAATTTATGAAAACTACAATAAATATGCCGGTGGTGGCGTTTTGTGGTTGTGGTCGGTGGCCCGTGTGCGGCGACACTAAGACTTGCTCCAGTCACAAATTAGTTCTCAGGTAACTGCAGGAAATTTGATGAGGCGACGCTTGGAGATAAATGTTCAAATAATCTGTATAAAGTTATTGGTTGATTCAGAGTCATTGACAACACACGAGTCGTAGCCTTGGTGCTGCAAGTGTCCATGGTTAGCAGTGACCACTTAACATCAGGTGGACTGTCAGCTCGTTTGCCTGCATAAAGTCGGTGGCCCGTGTGCGGCGACACTTACTTGCCATTGCTTGCACTTTCCAGTTTAAACAAAACGCTAGCAAATCACTTAAACGGTAACGATACAATCAATTTAATTCGATACTTGATTTGAAGAATTGCTTTATCCAATTGCTTGAGTGAGCTTCATCGTTATTCGTGTAATTCACCAATGTTGTTATTTCTGGATAAATATGTACTTGCTAGCGTTTTGTGGGAATTGCAAGTCATAAGATTTGTATTTATACTAGATGGCAATTAAAAATGCAGGTGAACAATCTATATATATATATAAAACTTAAAGGTGACTGACTGACATAGTGATTTATCAACGCACAGCCCAAACTACGGACGGATCGGGCTGAAATTTGGCATGCAGGTAGATGATATGACGTACGCATCCGCTAAGAAAGGATTTTGATCAACTCTACCCTCATAGATGAATGTCATTGTGTATAATACAAACCAGAGAACAAAAACTGTAGTCTACATTCAGCTCCACACCGAAGCAAAGCGAGGGCGGGCCACTAGTACATATATAAATGTATAAGCGGCCATATCCCTTGAGGGGTTGGCAGAGCTTCAAGAGGTCAATACCATGAAACATTACCACACCTCAACGACGTCACATTTGGCATTGGTTGGCCATTGGCCGATGTCTGGCAGGCGAACAGACATAAATAATAAGTGGAAACTGTAGTGGATAATGTACTTTGTTGTGTTTAAATTGTATTTATCGTTAAAATTCTTGTCTTCTTTATGGTTAAAGGACCCACCTGTAAGCGGCCACCATAGCGAAGAGACGTTTGCGATACAAAACATATAACTCGCACTGTTTCCTACCCTGACCAAAATCCTCTACCCCGTGGTAGAAGTGGAGCCCTCCAATCTGGAACCTAATGAGGGCTACCGTTTTCTGTCTCACCAGATGGCGCCACTGTTGAGTGAGGTCCTAAATTGTAACTTTTAAAGTTTATTAATACGCACATGAAATCAAAGGTTACATTTAGATCGTATTTTAACACAAAAGAACCATATCCTAAACATAATAGGCCATGCCACAGTGCGTCACTGTTCCGTTTTATTCGGAAAAAATGAGAACATAATCATTTTTCTAAGCTCAAATTTTTAATAACTGACATTCATTGCCACATAATTCATATTTGCCATAATTAAGCCGAATTGTCCCCAGCGGGATTCGAACCTGGGACCTCTCGAGTCGGCGACACCATGAAACCCGGCGTACAAACTACTTGGCCACGGTGGTAGTCAAAATGATTCATTAAATCTGATAGATCACTGAATATCGCCATAAGTGTAATAACACTTATGGCGATATTCAGTGATCCATCTAACAGTATCTATCTTATTAGATAGAAGCAACATCAGCTTATTAATATCCCTACCGCTGGGGCACATGCCTTCCCTATAGATGCAGTCCTACTCCATCTATAGGGAAGTTCTATAGGCGTTGTGGGTCACGCTCAAATAAAAACGACCGGACCCAGCGGATTGGTGGGTGCTAACGACTGCAGATGCAGCTTGGATCAACGTCTTAACGTGCCTTCGGAAACACAGAGGAGCTCGAGGCAATAAGTTTTTGGTTACCCATCCAATGACCGACCATTGCGAAAGTTGCTTCACTTCCAGGATCGCATGCCGAACGCGTTTACCAACTGCCCCATAGAGCTAATTTGAGTTAAAGGAAGTCAACAATCTAATGCCTCTTCAGGTATATGACTGACAGTGACAGTAATTATTCTAAATCTATACTTAATATTATAAAGCTGCAGAGTTTGTTTGTTTGTTTGTTTGAACGCGCTAATCTCTGAAACTACTGGTCCGATTTGAATGATTCTTTCAGTGTTGGGTAGTCCATTTATCGAGGAAGGCTATAGGCTATATTTTTTTTTCAAAATTAGGGATCCGTTATAAAATTGCTATTTTTTAACACAAGGTGTAAAATCGAAAACCTATTTTTACGTGCGCTGCAAAAACTATTGACAATAGAACAAAATGATGTACTACGGGTTTGTAGATCCCATTAAGACCTACAAAAAAGTCCCCAAGAACATATATCTAGCTATCATAGTTTAATCACAATAACCGATTTTGTGTTCTAAATAATTATTAAATCGTCTGAAGAAAAAAAACTACGTTAAATATGTATCGTTATATTAATCTTTATCGAAATTAAGCATTATGTTATCAAGTGTATTTATGTAGAAGTAAAATACTTTTTGTTTCATCTCAATCGGATATTTCGTTTAAAAGTTATCACGTGTCTAAGATGTTAAAAGTTGGTACCTATTAATGAGTTATGGGCCATAGAGTTTTTTATCAACATAAAATCCTGTAATAATCTTTTTCGAAATATATTTGTTGATGATTGTAAACGCGGGTAAAACCGCGGGGCACGGCTAATAATTAATATAGTACATTATTAAATAGTAATTTTCGTAGCTATGTATTCTATTATTACACCCATTTAGTGGCCCATTTATTATTTATTTCATTTTCCGTTTTAATAATACACTAATACGATATGTACTACAAATGACACTGAAATTTATATAAAATTAGGAGCTCAATGGCGCAAATGTTTAGCGCGTTCGGCTGCGATCGTTGAAGTTAAGCAACTTTCGCAGTGGTCGGTCATTGGATGGGTGACCAAAAATTTACTATCTCGAGCTCCTCCGTGCTTCAGAAGGAAAGATAAGCGGTGGGTCCCGGCTGCATCTGCAGTCGTTAGTACCCACCAATCCGCACTGGGGCCGCGTGGTGGGTCAAGGCCCAATCTCCCTATTCCATCCATAGTGAAGGCCTGTGCCCCAGCAGTGGGGACATTAATAGGCCAATGATGACTAGTGCGAGTCGGACTCGGCCATGAAGGGTTCCGTAGCAGCAAGTAACATAATATAAAAGTTCTTGTAGTTCGTTGTAACTTTGATCGATGTTTTAATAATAAGTGTATTTTTATAATTGATTTGTGATTTATGACGTAGTAGTGGCCCGCCCTCGCTTCGCTTCGGTGTAGAGCTGCAGTTTAGACTATATTTTTGTTCTGAAGCTTCTATTAAACACAATGACTTTCTTTAAATACCTAATTACTAAAGACATGCAATGTTTATGCAGGCAAACGAGCTGACAGTCCACCTGATGTTAAGTGGTCACTGTTAACCATGGACACTTGCAGCACCAAGGCTACGACTCGTGTGTTGTCAATGACTCTGAATCAACCAATAACTTTATACAGATTATTTGAACATTTATCTCCAAGCGTCGCCTCACCAAATTTCCTGTACAATAAACACAGTTACCTGAAAACTAATTTATGACTGGAGCAAGTCTTAGTGTCGCCGCACACGGGCCACCGACCACAACCACAGAACGCCGCCACCGGCATATTACTTGTAGTTTTCATACATTTTATATGGACTCGCCACACACGGTACGCCGGTGGCCGCCACACCAGTGTTTCCACAATAAGGGGAAATTCCCCTTTTTAAGGGAAATTAGGGTCCAGAGGGAAAAAAAGTGGAAAGACTTGAAAAGGGGAAATTGCGAGAAATTATGGGTAAAGCCTAGCTTAAAATAATGCGGCACGGGACAATTTTTTTATAGAATATACCGTGGACTAGAGTGTTGCCGTATAAAAGAAACTGTGGCAACACGTGCAGATTTTATATATCTGTTATAGAATAAAATAGATGAAGACCTTTTTTTTTATTTAGATACTACACTAGTGCCAAATCTAAAAACTACAGAACAATTTTTGAGGGGAAAATGTCCTAAGAAGGGGAAATCTGAATTGAGGTGTGGGGAAAGGAAATAATTAAAGTGGAAACACTGCGCCACACGCTACAAATCGTCGTTGATCGCTTCTTGTGGCCCGCACCGGCCACTTAATGCGCCGATACAAAACGCCGCCACACGTCACTCGCGCGATTCCCCACCCCTCTCTCCCTTACCTTAGTCGGCCGCTGTCGCGCGCTTCAGCCACTTTGGTAGCCGCTTCTAGCTTCTCGTGGCGGCGTTTGTGGCTGTAGCGTGTGGCCCGTGTGCGGCGACAATTAAGGCGTTAAAGTAAATCCCCTAAAGACTCAGGTTATATTAATTGGCAGCCCGCATCTTAACACACTAATATTATAAAGGCGAAAGTTTGTGAGTGTGTATGTTTGTTACTTCTTCACGTCTGAACGGCTGCAGCGATTTTAGTACAATTTGGTATAGAGTTAGCTGACACCCTGGATTAACACATAGGCTACGTTTTACTGCGGGAAAATATCCCTAACAAACCTCGGGTAACACCGCGGGGCACAGCGAGTATAATATAAAAATGACGTCGAAAAATATGTATGCGCATCACAACCGAACTACTGGACCGAATTGGATAATTCTTTTATCATTGTGTTAGTTATTTTCAGGACTGGGTTTGTTTTAAAAAAAATTTGAAAAGTCACAAAGAATGGGTGCAAGATATATTTTTAAAACAAAATTTATTATTTACAACTCACGTCGCGACACGCATGAGAAGGTAAGCCTCAGTAAGCTGAGTCTATTTGACTGGCATTTTCTCCAAATCAGTAACATTCTAAGATAACAAACAATTATGGAAAATACCATACACAGATCTAAGAGACAGAAATTAATCAATCAATCAATTATTTATTTACAAATAAAGGTGATACAAAGGTTTTAAATTATAATACGTACGCTAATTCCATATTTCACCACAAGGCATGCAAAGGACATTGGGCAAAAATGTATGAACCCTGCACCCACGTCCGCCACGGCATAAACTACATTTGTTTGAAAGGTATTATAGTCATGATCATATGTGACAAAGCGCATCAAATTCCATCCTGGGGGTCTTTAGATAAAAATCAATCAAGTGACAGGGAGGGAGCGCACAATCACAACGGAGTAAGATGAGTCGACTATTTGCAACTGCAAGTCCTTCATCCCCCGTAAACCGTTTTGAGGTGGCTCAATGAGTGGAGCGCAGGATGGTCGGCAGGCTTTGTCGTATATCTGCTTGTATATAGTATGATATGGCATATTATTATGGTTACTAATAACATAAAATGAAGGCACTATAAAGTGAATTTATTTAGCTACTTAAATTTTAAGTGAATTCACTTTACATGGGCATATTTAATATGCCCATGTGTCATATCTTTTGACTACCAGGATATTTTTTTACGGTGTCATAATAAAAAAGGCTAGTTTTTCATAGATCTTTCGATTCATACTAATTACATTGTTGGCGGAGCTGGGTGTGTTTTGCCCATTGTCCTTTAAATTAAACACATAGTGTACATCCATTTACACAGATTTGTCCTCTAAAAATTCCTTAATACTATAATATGCTTTTTTAAGTAACATATTCTTTAATTCAGAGCGAAATATATTGGGGCTTTCAGCTTTTCTTATTTAAATTGGAATTTTATTATATACTTGAGGTGCCATACAAAGTACACTATTATTCATAAGCCATGTCTTGTTAGGTGGTAAACAAAGTCTGGTTTCGAATCTTCTACTATTAAAAGTAACATGTAAGTGTAAATTGGCTCTAATAAAAACAGCAATTTAATATATGTAAATACACGGCAATGCATAAGTTTTGGTAAGGTGACAGGAAGAATATGGGTATACATACACAATGACATAAATCATAATTAACTAATTGCATTTGGTTTGGATGAGCTTGATGGTGAAAGTGGTTAGCGCGTTCGGCTGCGATCGTTGAAGTTAAGCAACTTTCGCAGTGGTCGGTCATTGGATGGGTGGCCAAAAATTTACTATCTCGAGCTTCTCCGTGCTTCGGAAGGCACGTTAAGCAGTTGGTCCCGGCTGCATCTGCAGTCGTTAGCACCCACCAATCCGCACTGGGCCCGCGTTGTGGGTTACGGCCAAAACTCCCTAATCCATCCATAGGAAAGGCCTGTGCCCCAGCAGTGGTGACATTAATGTGATGAATGATGATGTGTATCTAAAAAATAAAACCAATCTTAATTACAAAATTCCCCGTTGCCATATTATCTATTAATTGCTTCGCTTTTTATTATATTAAGATGCGATCGGTAGAACTCTGAAGACATTCCTAATATCATTGAATTGGTCACTGTTCCTGTGAAATCTGGTATTGGAGTAGCAGTTGCTTCTTCTAGCGGCGACCATATTCTTAGGAAATTATTGTATATAGCAAATGGAATGGTTTGTCTAAAGATTTCCGCCAAACAGTGACTTTATTGCAAGACCGACAACGGCCAATGAAATAAGGGCTCTGTAATAAATTTTCAGCTGGCTGTAAATACGAGAGTTATATTGCTAAACGATCAATCGATAGAAGATTTTTCAAACAATTGCTAATTATGGTAAAAGCTGTGTTTCTGTGGAACGGATGGCTAGCTTTCATTTCCTCCAAAATATTGTAACCGGTATGAAGTTCGCCAGGTCAGCAGCTGGTTGGTTAATAAAAATGGCCACGTTTACACAGCAATCAAAATGCAGGTGAATAAATTAATGTAGACTATATATATTTGTATATATTTCAAAATTTGTAGTTGAAATTGACTTTGGGGAGCAAAATGTTTACCTAAATACTTAGTTCATAACACGCTACATTTTATCTTATTAAAGACTAGTGGCCCGCCCTCGCTTCTCTTCGGTGTAGAGCTGTAGTGTAAACTATAGTTTTTGTTGTCAGGCTTGTGCTATAAAGAATGACTTTATTTATATAATTACACGGGTTATTGTGAGTCAACCATAAAAGATAGACATATGTTGTTACGGGATATTTTTTAGACAATTTTATGTAGAATATTTCCGTCATACATGACTTCTATGTAACCTTAACCAATAAGGCTGCACACGCGACGGAAGCTTAAAAAATGGAGTAACTTCTCCCGTTTTCCCAACATTTCCCTTCACTACTCTGCTGCTATTGATTGTAGCGTGATGAAAAGTATACTATAACCTGCCCAGGAGTATGAAGAATAATTGTACCAAGTTTCGTTAAAATCCGTTGAGTAGTTTTTGTTTCTATAAGGAACATACACACAGACTGACAAACAGACAGACAGACAAAATTTTACTGATTGCATTTTTGGCATCAGTATCGATCATTAATCACCCCCTGATAGTTATTTTAAAAATATATTTCATGTACAGAATTGACATCTCTACAGATTTATAAGTATAGATTTATAAATCTGAAGAAATCTTTACCAGAAATTATTCCAGTCAGTCATGGCATCTGACACGAGTCGAACCTGCACATTCCGATATCAGGGCAGATTTCATTTAGCATTGCTTATTTTTACGCTGATATTTGCTATGCTTATCTTCTCTGCTTATCTATTAGAATGATCCTAATCTATTATTTATGGAAAGAACTGAAATAAGTATTATATTTATTACACAGACAAACAGTATTTTTAACTTGGAAAGGTTTCCATTAAACTTATAATAATAAAACCTTATAGCATTCCATTTGTTATCAATGAAAGAAAATAAAAATAAAAACAAATACCGACCTGTGTCGTTTACGTTCTCACACTCAAATTAATTAAATTTCGAATCATCTACGTGTGTATCTATAAAAGGTTCCACCGAAAAGGATGGTGCCTTGTACGCGTGCGTATTGGAATATGCAGGCAGCGTATTCTTTCAGTAAACAAACGAGAATCGGCAAGTGCGGCCGTCTCGCGTTCGCGCGCAAGTTCGCGCGCAATTTAACCGCGATATATATAACCTCAAAATTGGTTGCAATAAATGGTTGGAACGATGTCATTTTCTAAGTGAATATTTGAGTGGATTGTCGGACGACAGTGGCGTGTTGTGTGTGTGTATATAATTCATATGGAGCGTAGTGTAAGTGGTCAGCGGTAGACAGTATTACGCTGAAAGACTACTACGGCAATTTTGAACTTTCAATGTTAATAAACTGCTTTAGATGAAGACTTAATTGGAAACGGTGCAGTAAGTTTGTGTACCAGTTAATTGATCTTGTTAGCTTAGCAGATATTAATCTGGCACTTATAATGATCTGATTTGAAAATTTCAAAAAAGAATTTAATAACAATGAACTTCCATACATTTTACCTAGCTTCCGTTTCAAACTACCGCCCATGAAACCAAGCATGACATTATATATTGAAATGTATCTCAATTTAGGTTACCGATCGACGAATCTATTAAACATTTACAAAGTAATTCTTCATAGGGCTGTCACAAACAGTCATTGTTTATTCCAAACTAGTGTAATTATTATCTATGTTCCGAAGTACATTCGAATTTCATAAAAACTGTTTGATTAACGTTTCGCTTAAGTTATCTATACTTAAAGAAAAGTTTACTAGAAAAAAAATCCACGCGGACCAGGCAGCGGACGGGACTCGAACCCGCATCCTTCGCTATCCGGGCGAATGCACTGACCATTATGCTACCACGGCCCTATTAGGCGCGTCGAAGTTTTCCTAGCCTTAAGCTGCAAGGCAGCGCCATCTCTTCGCATTGTAGGTAACCCACAATGTCAAATGAATACTTTTTCAAGTATTAAACATTTGAAAGAAGAAATAGCAATTATAGTTATGATTTTATTTATTTTTTAAGCATTTAACTGCTAGATGTTTAATAGGGCCGTGGTAGCATAATGGTCAGTGCATTCGCCCGGATAGCGAAGGATGCGGGTTCGAGTCCCGTCCGCTGCCTGGTCCGCGTGGATTTTTTTCTAGTAAACTTTTCTTTAGATTTAAACATCTAGCAGTTAACTGCTTAAAAAATAAATAAAATCTTATCTATACTTACTAATAATATAAAACTGCAGAGTTTGTTTGTTTGTTCGTTTGAACGCGCTAGTCTCTGGAACTACTGGTCCGATTTGAATGATTCTTTCAGTGTTGGGTAGTCCATTTATCGAGGAAGGCTATAGGCTATATTTTTTTTTTCGAAATTAGGGATCCGTATTAAAATTACTATTTTGTAACACAAGGTGTAAAATCGAAAACCTATTTTTGCGTGCAAAAACTATTCACAATAGAACAAAATGATGTACTACGGGTTTGTAGATCCCATTAAACCTACAAAAAAGTCCGCGAGAACATACCTATATCTAGCTATCATGGTTTTATCACAATAACCGATTTTGTGTTCAAAATAATTATTAAATCGTCTGAAGAAAAAAAAACTAAGTTAAATATGTATCGTAATATTAATCTTTATCGAAATTAAGCATTATGTTATAAAGAGTATTTATGTAGAAGTGAAATACTTTTTGTTTCATCTCAATCGGATATTTCGTTTAAAAGTTATCACGTGTGTAAGATGTTAAGAGTTGGTACCTATATATTTTATCTCGGTATTTCCACGGAAATGAGAAAAACGCGGGTGTAACCGCGGGGCACGGCTAGTAATGTATAACTTGAAAAGTTGACAACGTCAATTATTACCCAAGAAGACTAATTGGAAGTTCGGTGTGCATTTAATTACTGTTGAAATAATCGCTCCGTAAAAAAATACTTCAGCCATGCCGACGAAGAGTAATGATGTCGTCGCCTTTCGCAAAACATAAGAAAATACAATTAGGCGTCGAGTCCTGTTCAGAGTGACAATATGAATTGGTAATTTTGCAAAATACCTAGAAGCTTGTAGGGAATTAGCTATTAACCATGATTATCGATTCACTTGTCTTTGTGTTCGCTTATACAATAAAGTCCCAAGCAATATCCAAGAGTTAAGCATAAATAAATTCAAAGATAGTATAAAAAAAGCACTTATTAAAAAAGCTTATTACAAAGTGTCTGATTATATTACAGACAAAAATGCTTGGGTTTGAACTGTTCCAATCATTCCAACAGGTTTTCTATATTAAATAAATCATGATTGTATTGACGTTGTAACAACATAATGATTTGTAAATGTTGTTACATTATCCTTTTTAATGTTGTGGAGTTTTTTTCGCTCGTTTTTCTCCGCAGCTAAAAAATATGTCCAATAACGAGTGGTAGGGAAAAAAATGTTTGGACGATTCAAAAGTGTTGTACTATACATCCTATTTGAATAAAGATATATTGATTTCTGATTTCTGATTTCTGATGACTTACCCACACATGAGCGCACGTAAACAAACACACACATTGAGGTATCATTCTTAACTAGTGTCCGAAGAACAAGTACAGACATTATCTGTCTGATATTGATGACTTGCTTTTGCCTGTGACTTAGTTAAACGCAAGCATTTTCTCTCCCCTATCCCCCCCCCCCTTTCATGTTTCATTTACGGGATCAGAAGTAGTCCAAGATTAACAGTGAAAAGGTAACACTCGGACAAACCATCAGATATACTTTCACATTACTGATTGTATGGTAATATAGTCAAGAGTCAAAAACATTATTCAGTTTACAGTATTGTATATTATGACGGATTATGCAGATTGCCGATAACAAATACACATAATTGAGGAAATACTTCTGATAATCTCAAATAATGCCTCGACCAGGATTAAAACTCAAGTCAAGCAGAATCAGTGATGAACATCACTGTTGAAACTGCTCAAGCTCAAAATATCTTTTCATATTTTCATAGATCTATTATGTATAGCTCATCTTACTACGGTGATACCAATACTAGTTAAAATTACGCTTGTAATAAAAATGAAAAAAAAAACGGCGGGTTGAACTCCTGGAGTGCCGGCAGAAGTAAAAACTTGAATATTAACGTTGTGAATTTTTGATATTTTGGAATGGTTAGGGAATAATTTTGCACGAATTTCTTTAATTATCGGTATAAAAGTACTATCATGTATGTGGTAGAATACAACATTTATTTATTGCGCTATCGTATACAAACATGACAATTTATATTAAATTAAAGAGTTTATCTCTCAGAATTACTTACTCATTTAAGCGCACCTAGCGACATCTATTGTAAAAAAAATGCATTATCTTCGCAATAAAGCTGCCATCTGGACGTCCTAGATACAGACTTATTATAATAATACGATAAAATAAAATATTACTATGATTCATCCAATATATTGAAAATCAACAACCTTTCCAATTTTATTGTTTTCGTCTTACGAATTTACGTGTTTAACCTGATGTGAGTGTAACATTTTTTACCCATCCAAAAAGAAAGTGTACAACGCCGCTTAAGAAGTTTTCACTTCAAAAATTGGAACCAAAAAGAGGGTTACAAGAATGATAAACTGCAGCTGAGCGGCGGTTCGTTCTTCGAATGATGCGCGAGGCTATTGAGATTAAAAAATATCCAAATTTCAATAGGGAAGATGGTTGGTATATACCACCAGCTTGGGAACCTATTATACAGGAGATAAAATCCCAACCCCGAGCATACACTGCAAGACCATCAGGTACTATTAGTTCTTTTTGTTTGCATAATTTAACATAAGAAGGAGATAGAAAGCCTCTCTTGAGTTTGTTTCGCCGGTTCTTCTCAGGAAGGTCTCCCAATTTTGGAACCGGTGGTAGTTTACGGTAGTTAGGGTCAAATAAATAAACTCAAAATTACAAACAAGAATTTTAAATAAAATACTTTATTAAGTAAATTAAATAATAAATTCATACATAGACAATGAAACTTAAAAATCGAACAATGAAATAACCAAACGCTCAATAAAAGTCTTTCGAAGGTAGCTCGACAAATTAAATAAAAGTTTTATTCTGACGACTACGTCGTGAAAGTCCTGTAAAGACTACGAAACGTCAATAAATAAATAAAGTTTTCGTGCATTAACCCGTAAAAACTAGTTTTATTTAATGAGTGATGTGCGTGAAAACCTAAGAAACAAATATGATAAACTCTTTTCATTAAGTGCATAATGCCAGGTGCATTTTCACTTCTAAAATTGGTACTAAAAAGAGGGTTACAAGGATGATAAACTCTTTTCATTAAGTGCATAATGCACCTGTACCGGTAGAAGTGGTTCTTCCATAATATACATGTTGTAAAGTATGTTACCTAAGCGCCATTTAATCTAATTATCAATTAGCAAGTGTACGTGTGTTTGTGTGTTATGTGTGTGTGTGTGTAAGTTGTGTGAGTGCTTCTCAAGTGGTTATTTTTAAAAGCTTTCCAGTTTCTTAAATCCATGTCCCATAATCTAAGGATTTTATGAAACTCGTTACGTTTTCTATTGAGTAAAAGTACATTAGTTTCTTCTCCAATAATTACATCTTTCTGCGTCATAACGTCAGCCAGTATATCAATGCTAGATTTTATTAAAACGATGAAAACATAATTCCAAATAAGGGCCCAGTAACTTCGCTGACGATTATTTATGCTCAGCTGAAGGCTTTATTCCGTATAATAGTGTAGTCACGTTTTATCCAATGGGGAGCCTGATAGTTTCGTCACCGGCTTAATTAGGTCACCTACAGCTCCAGTATTAGGGAATAATGGAATAATGGGTGCTTTTATAATTTAGTGTATGTGAGCCCACACTCTATTGCTCTTGGGAGGCATCCATTTTTGCCGCAGTTTCTTTATTGCTGAAGTTTAAAATTTACTCGAGGTTACCTTTCACTCTATTATGATATACTAGCGGCCCGTCCTCGCTTCGCTTCGGTGTAGAGCTGAAGTGTAGACTACAGTTTTTGTTTTCAGGCTTGTATTATACACAATGACATTCATCTATGATTCTTTTTACCCCTGCATGCAAAGTCTCAGCCCGATTGGTTTAAAATTGACAAAGTTTCATACAAACTTTCATTCCCTATTGTATCCCCTTGGGGGCGGAATTGATCAAAATCCTTTCTTAGCGGATGATAAATTTCAGCCCGATCCGTCCAGTGGTTTGGGCTGTGCGTTGATAGATCACTATGTCAGTCAGTCACCTTTGAATTTTATATATATAGATTAATATAACTTATTAAAAACTCCCTTACAATTTATCAACCATAATATCGGTTGTTAAAATTAGAAAATGTAAAAATGTAGGGTCAAGTGGGGCGACATTGAAACACGGGGCACAGTGTTACAAGGGATACAGTATAACGTGGAGCACATTGTTACAAGGAGCACATTGTAACAAGAGGCACAGAGGTACAAGGGGCTCGTTGTAACAAGGGGCACAGTGTAACGAGGAGTACAGTGTAAAATAAGAGATATCTCTGCCCTTTTCTTACTTGTTTATGTCCTGTCTTGGCGTGGTTTTATAAGATACATTTACGCCATCCTAAGCACCGTGCCCATTGTTACGTTGCTCCCCAAGTGACCCTACCTAGACGTTGGAAACCCGCCAGTTGAAGTTACTTTTGCTCGAATGTAAAAAAGATTTATATATATACTAGCTGACTCGGCGAACTTCGTACCGCCCAAAAGTAATAATTTGCAATAAATTAAAATTGCGACTATAATTTGAGATTTAAACTATCCTATCTCTCAAGTTGCATCGAACTGCACATGGTGTGCGAATCTCTTATCTATTAGACAAGTCCGTCCGTCCGTCCGTCCGTCTGTCTGTGGTGCTGTTTCAGCGGCCAAACCGTAAGAGATAGATAAAGATAATGTTTAAGTTATAAGTTGAGAATAGTCTGATAAGACTACAAACCGGATGTGAGTAACGTAGCACTTCTGGTTTTCGAGAAATCACGTGATTTCTATTTCAAACGAAACCACACAAAATCTCCGAAGTTCTCAATTAATTAAATACATTTTTTTTTATCGGTGAACATTTGGTTCACTGGTTTGCTAGTTTTATTATAATCGGTTCAGTGGTTTAGGAGTCCATTGAGGACAAACATTGTGACACGAGATTTATATATATTAAGATTCTGATTTAGTTGGAATATACTAATGAATCAAAACAACTGCCTAAAATGGAAATTGAACTCGATATAAAAATTGATTAAACTGGATACCCATTAGCAATGGTTTCATATATTTTTTTATTTATATTCTAAATAATCGTGTCTGCACATTAGGCTTGCTACAATCATTAATAGTGATAGAGATGAATTTCCTTTAGGATAAACTTATTAAAGTTTAAAGAAAAGTTTACTAGAAAATAATCCACGCGGACCAGGCAGCGGACGGGACTCGAACCCGCACCCTTCGCAATCCTAATAGGGCCGTGGTAGCATAATGGTCAGTGCATTCGCCCGGATTGCGAAGGGTGCGGGTCGAGTCCCGTCCGCTGCCTGGTCCGCGTGGATTTTTTTCTAGTAAACTTTTCTTTAGATTTAAACATCTAGCCATTAAATGCTTAAAAATAAATAATAAAAACATTATTAAAGTTTGTTTAAAACTCTTCCCGTAAAACTGCGTCTGCCAAACAATTGGAAAACGTCCAGCGAACTTCGTTATTGATTAAATAAGCGGTACGCAACACTCTGTGGACCCCAAAAACAAAGTAAAACTACAAATATTAATGATAAAATCTCGCCTTAACTGACAGTAATTAATAAAGTAGTCCCAAACTAAGCAGAACTTGTACTACCGTAACTGAATAACGTACAGGATACTAAATTATTCTGTACGTTATTTAGTATATTTACAAAATATTGTTACGCGTCGAGATGAGGTACGAAATTATATGCCAGTTCACGCTTGACAGTTCTTTATTCACCACTCGGTTCACACAATAAACACAAAACGTTAATTACAAAACACTCACTAAACACTGTGTTTCACTATACAAGTCTCTACAGACAATCGCACTTGAACGCTTTTGTTGCACTTTGGTCGCCTTTGGTTTCGCTCCGAAATCGCTGTTGAAACTCAACTGTCTCTGCGCGGCGCCAATCGCGCTTATATACGCCGATCGACGCATTCTAAAAGTACCTGTTAAATTGAGAATTAGCTAGCACCCGCAGGTAACGCGCACAACTTGTAAACAAGTGCAGATGTCGTTGCACTTTTTCCCTTACGCCGCACTGCAAAAGGCTCATTTTAGAATGAGCCGCATTACTCGACCTCTATCGGGACCCGCGGTGCTCTGGCACATTCGATCTCTAGCAATTTCGCGGTCCTGTTTCGAGATTGTTTGTGACAATATTATATTTTAATATGTACCTTATGCCTGGGTCTCGGGAACAAATATTTTTGTCCATCACACCAATAAAATTTCTCCACTGAGATTCGAACCAAGAACTGCTATACCCATACCACCTGCGGTGTTTTGGCACATTCGATCTGTAGCACTTTGTGACAACATCATATTTTGATATGTACCTTATGCCTGTATCTCAGGTACAAATATTTTTGTCCATCACACCAATAAAATTTCCCCACTGAGATGTACAGCCGAGGAAATTCATATTAAATGATGTATAAACATGATAGAACCATTTATTTTAATGATCTTAATGTTTTACATTCAAAGCTTAGTGTTTGTTTAAGGCGAGTAATAGCCCACCTATTCGGTGTACAGACGAATAATAGCCCGAGCCTTATCTGTTTAATCGATGAACAAACATTTACTTGTACTGGGTATACCACAGCGGCCCGAGCACGTTAATAAAAAAAAACAATTCGTGGAAAGTCAATTCGAAATCGTACAATAGCCAACCCCTAAACCAACAGAAACATTGTCTAGAACAGAGGTTCCCATACTTTCTTGTGTCGTAGACCCTTTGCATGTTTTTAGGTTTTGGGTAGACCCCTGTTTGGCATTTCTGTGCGAGACGGAACGCACCAAATTCAGGTTCGGCTAGGTCACCAATCCGGTCACAAATCCAAATATGGTGCTGCATTTATACGCGATATAAAAATCGACGCTACCATTGCTCGAAAAATATTGTTCCCAACCCCTCTTCCTCGAATTATGTAACAGCAATTTTTCGAATTTAAAATTATACGCTATTAGACTTTCAAGGATATCACATCTTTTATTTAAAACATCCAAAATCTCAGTCTCAAAACTCCGTAGCTAAGCATAGACGATACGAAAACCAAGTACCGGTGGTCGCTATCCGGCACACCCCTACTTACCTTATATTGATTTTTTGGGAATTTTTATCTGGTTTATCATTCTATGCAAGTTTATACAACTTCAAAATGTATTGCGACCACAAAGCGAATATCTTACAACTTACAAAATATGATAAACATATATATAATATTTTATAAATAATGTATATGTCTTTTTAATAGAAGATAGCATAATGTAAGTAAATAAGTACTATCAGTGTATGTTGAGAACCATTATCGTGGACCCCCATTTTCATTTCTTGGACCCCCAAATTTTTTTTTCGCCGACGTAGACCCCTTGCAGGTCGTCTTAGACCCCTAGGGGTCGATATAGACCACTTTGGGAATCACTGGTCTAGAAGCTTTCAATATCATATTTTGCTCACACGCTAGGAGCAGGGTAATAAAAGAGGCAGACAGTACTGTTTCTAACTGAAACGAAGGCAAACATGCAAACTGTTTTCTACATTTTAACCAACTCTTATAAAACTTGGAATTTCAATATGTACAGTACCTACTGGATATTGCCACTGCCAATCATGCGGTTGTTGGCAAAAAAAATACCCGTGAAAGAAATACACAACGGCGAAAGAGTTGTTAACTTTTAATTGTATTTAAAATATTTAATCAATTTATTTATTTATTTATTTATTTTCATTAAAAATACAGATATACAAAAAACAACTTATTTCGCCAAACTGAAATGTCAGTTTGTTGGCGAATATTACGTTCTTTACATTTTTTTGTTTTTTGTTTCTATATGCATATATATATATACCCACCACCAATATACAAATACTTTACAATTTTTCACAAAATTTTACAAAATTTGGCACACAGATAAACCATTATCTGGTCAAAAGTAAGCATCCTATGCGCTGGTTCGCACATAGGATACTTACTCTTAACCAAAGTCCTCTTGATCAAACTTTTCCAAAATATCTTTTTTTAATTTTCTTTTAAATATATGTTTACTTCTACATTTTTCTATTGTTGGGCTTATGTTGTTAAATATTCTATATTAAAATATATTAAAATAGTTCTTTAGTGCTAATAGAAAGTATACTTGCAAAACTTCGTCGCTGATGCAGGTAGCTTCCTTCCTAAGCATACTTATCTTGTGAGCTTGCAATGTTATCATAATAATTATAATCATATACATTTTATATGGACTCGGCACACACGGTACGCCGATGGCCGCCACACGCTACAAATCGTCGTTGCTCGCTTCTTGTGGCCCGCACCGGCCATTTAATGCGCCGATACAAAACGCCGCCACACGTCACTCGCGCGATTCCCCACCCCTCTCTCCCTTACCTTAGTCGGCCGCTTCGCGCGCTTCAGCCACTTCTAGCCGCTTCTAGCTTCTCGTAGCGGCGTTTGTGGCTGTGGCGTGTGGCCCGTGCGCGGCCCGTGTGGCACGGTAGTTTCAGCTGTATCATTGTTCAATGATGGCAATGAAAATGTATATTTGTTTTTTAGGTTTTCACGCACATCACTCATTAAATAAAACTAGTTTTTATAGAATATACTGACGATGCAGACCTGAAAAGGCTGCGAAACGTCAATAAATAAATAAAGTTTCGTGCATTAACCCGTAAACTAGTTTTATTTAATGTTGAATGTAGTCCAGTAATTCATTTATTTTAAGGTTTCAAAGGGAACAAGCACTAGATTCAAATCATTTTGTCCTTTAACCGTTAGACACATTCGACCCGTAACACGATTTTATTTCAGACTAGCGACTTTTTTCGCGTTTACTTTATAACCTCAACCTCGCCTCTTTTAACCTCACAGAAAACTATTTCTTTATTCTAGATTAAAATTTTCTCTGTGTCTTTTTACAGGTTATATGCTATCTGTATGTCAAAATTCATCTAAAACCGTGCAGGTTTACAAACATCTATCAGCTCGGTGTCATCTCACTCAACGAACGGCCACCTAGAACTAGTTAAGAAATACAATCTGAAATTTCTTCCAGCAGGTCCGTTGTAGGAACACACATTGAAAAGGCAGTCGGTGTGTAATAATATATACGTTAAATACTTATGAATGGGGACATACACATATAAAAATTATACATAGGTACTAATACTTATAATAATACATATATATATTATATATATCTTTATATATATAATTCTTCTGTGAGTGTGTATGTCACTGAACTTCTCTTAAACGACTGGACCGATTTTGATGAAATTTTTTGTGTGTGTTCAAGGGGATCGTTAGATATTGTCATAACATTTGAATAATAATTTTCATCAAAATGGTCCAGAATGTTTTAGCTTACTAAAAAAAGTTTGAAATTTTCAAATTAAAGACGTGTAGACAGGACAACGTCTGTCGGGTCCGCTATTATATTATATATATACTAGTTGACCCAGCGAACTTCGTACCGCCCTAAAAAAATAGGGGTTGTCCAGCGGACAAAATTGTGAATCTAAACCATTCTCAGATCCCCTTGAACACACACAAAAAATTTCATCAAAATCGGTCCAGTCGTTTAAGAGAAGTTCAGTGACATACACACTCACAGAAGAATTATATATATAAAGATATATATATCACGGACGAAAAGAGGAGAAAAGAAACAATGGAAAAAATAAGGGAATGATTAAGGGTATTAAGATAAATAATGTTCCTTTAGACGGTTTTTGAAAACCGAGACAGAACTGGAATCTCTGATTCCTGCTGTTTGCTCAACTTACTCAAAAGCTATATAATATAAAAACAAAACAGGGAAACGGCAAGGCGACATCGATTCACGGTGGCAGTTCCAAAGACTCGCACTAAGCGATTCGCGTCTAGCTTCATCGTGCGGACTGCCAAACTGTGGAATTCCTTGCCTGAGCCCTTGTTCCCCGAGCACTACAATCTAGCGGTCTTCAAAGCAAGAGTGAACCGGTTTTTATTAGGTAAGCGCGCTCCATCGTAGACCATAATATTGCTTTCCATCAGGCGAATTATGGTCAAGCGCTTACCTATTACCGAATAAAAAAAAAATGTATGAGCTACATTATTACTAACTTTCATTAATATCGATTCAGTAGTTTTTCTTTAAATACAATCTTTCCGCATTTAAAATATTTGTCGGATCCGCAGTTTGTCCGAATCTTCCAACTTTACGCATTACCATAGCTCAATCGTGATTTATGTTTGTAAACTAATACGAAATTCCCACATAAAAAGGTGCTATCCTAAATTTTCGACCTTATGGGTAACTTTTCCAATTGTATTCTCCACGAAATCACATTCAGGCTATCAAGAACATTTTGAAAATTGCCAATTGTTGCTGCACTCCGGGAGTGCCGGCAGTTAGTTAGGGAATAATTTTGCACGAATTTCTTTAATTATCATTTATCAGTATAATAGTACTATCATTTATGTGGTAGAATACAATCTTTATATATATAATTCTTCTGTGAGTGTGTATGTCACTGAACTTCTCTTAAACGACTGGACCGATTTTGATGAAATTTTTTGTGTGTGTTCAAGGGGATCTGAGAATGGTTTAGATTAACAATTTTGTCCGCTGGACAACCCCTATTTTTTTAGGGCGGTACGAAGTTCGCTGGGTCAACTAGTATTTATGTATTACGCTATCGTACAAAACAAATCGTGGGTATACTCACGGGTCACGGCTACTTCAACAAACACCTTTATAATATAGGTATTTCTGACAGCCCTCTGTGCAGAGCCTGCTTGGAGGAAGAGGAGACGAGCGCCCATGTTCTGCTGGAGTGCAGAGACGTTGCAAAACAAAGGACTTCTCTAATGGGAAGCCCGCGGACACTAGTAGAAGCCTGCAGCAACATCCGGGGACTGCTGAGCTTTTTGGAGGAGCTGGGATGGCAGGACTGATGCCAATCCCCACGCAAAATAGGCACTGTGTGTCGAGTTGCGGAAACAGCCCGCCGTTCTACTAAGACTAAGACATCGTACACAAACTTGACAATTTATATTACATTAATAAGTTTATCTCTCAGAATTTCTCATATGAGCGCACCTAGCGACATCTATTGTAAAAAAAATGCATTTTCTTCGCAATAAAGCTGCCACCTGGATGTTCTAGATACAGACTTATTATTATAATACGATAAAATGAAATATAACTATGATTCGTCCAATATATTGAAAGTCAACAACCTTTCCAATTTTATTGTTTTCGTCTTACGAATTTTCGATTGTCAGGTGTCCGGATGCGATCAGGCCACGTGTCATGACGCGAGTTTAACAGTTTTTACCAATTACAAAAAAAGTGTACAACGCTGCTAAAAAAGTTTTCACATAAGCGACCTAGCGACATCTATTGTAAAAAATGAATTTTCTTCGCAATAAAGCTGCCACCTGGACGTCCTAGATAGAGATTTATTATTACAATACGATAAAATAAAATATTACTATGTTTCGTCCAATATATTGAAAGTCAACAACCTTTCCAATTTTATTGTTTTCGTCTTACGATCAGGACACGTGGCCTGTGAAGCGATCAGCCCACGTGTCATGACGCGAGTTGAACATTTTTTACTTCTACAAAAAAAGTGTACAACGCCGCTAAAGAAGTTTTCACTTCAAAAATCTAATATTTTCACTTACGTCAATCATTTCATTTAAACACTTTCTTAACTAAAAAGACCGAGAATAGATTTTTTGCGTTATTTTCGTAATTTTGGATATGTTTCCAATTTCCCATGAAGTTGTTTCCGTTAATTATATATACCAACAATTTATTTACAGGTTTGACGTTTGGAGTCAACTTCTTAAAATGACTGCCTCTGTATACGATAATTTCTAGTTTTAATAAAATTAATAACTTATCCGCTGACTACCTCATAATATGACTGTTTATGGATTCCACCATTTCGTTTTTCATCTAACTTGAGTACAGTGTGCAAAAGAATAAAAAAAAATTAAAACAAATATTTTAAATTACAATCTCTGAGGATTGTGTTACTAATCTCTTATCTATTAGACAAGTCCGTCCGTCCGTCCGTGGTGCTGTTTCAGCGGCCAAACCGTAAGAGGTAGATATAGAGAATGTTTAAGTTATAAGTTGAGAATAGTCTGATAAGACTACAAACCGGATGTGAGTAACGTAGCACTTCCGGTTTTCGAGAAATCACGTGATTTCTATTTCAAACGAAACCACACAAAATCTCCGAAGTTCTCAATTAATTAAATACTTTTTTTTTGTGAACATTTGGTTCACTGGTTTGCTAGTATGATGATAATTATTAAATTACAAGTATTAAGGAGCTGTCCCACGACCTGTATTGTCGTGGGCGTGCCTGCTTTGCGCAGGGTTGCCAAACGTATGAGAACTCTTACGTTAGAGATTTAGTGGTCTCTTTACATGATACGAGGTAAATAGAAATCTCTATCCAAGTAATAAAATCTCTATGTAAAGAGACTGCTAAATCTCGAACGTTAGAGTTCTCATACGTTTGGCAACCCTGCGCGGCGCGGCCACACCCGCGACAACTCAGGTCGTGGGACAGCGCCTTTAGAGTCGTTTTTATTCTACGATCACAGGTAACACGGAGACATCAAGAAATTGCTTATTTTTGCATAATGTAATAAAGGTAGGTCAAATAAGAAAGTGGTAAAAAGTAACTCTTCCAGAAGTCAAAATAATAGCCTTTATGCTACGGCTACACTACTGCACTATCGCGAACATTTGCCGTTTGCACGACGTGACATGACGTGACGTGATATAACTGTGACAGAAATATGACAAAAAAATATGAAGGATTCAATTCGTTAAGGACATTATTATGTTATAGTACTGTAAAATTATAATGTACTAGTGGCCCGTCCTCGCTTCGCTTCGGTATTTTATCCCCTTGGGGGTAGAATTGATCAAAATCCTTTCTTAGCGGATGCCTACGTCATAACATCTACCTGCATGCCAAATTTCAGCCCGATCCGTCCAGTGGTTTGGGCTGTGCGTTGATAGATCACTATGTCAGTCAGTCACCTTTGAGTTTTATATATATAGATTTGCCTGTATTTCTGAAATATATAGTACCAACCGCTATTTTTTATGTGAAGTTGCTTTATATGTAACGATACGAATATGTAATCAGGTATTGTTTTTTTCTAGATAGAAGATAGCCTAGTATTTTACGTTTCCACGGCCAAAATTATCATTTCTCACAAAGCTAAGTTGAAAACTTAAAAAGCTAACAATGATATTGACAGCGGCATATAAAAATGAAATCTATTTTTTCTAAATTCGGCACCCCTCATCTATCTATACTTATAATAAATCTGTAGAGAGGTCAATTCTGTACATGAAATATATTTTCAAAATAACTATCAGGGGGTGATTAGTGATCGATACTGATGCCAAAAATGCAATCAGTAAATTTTTTGTCTGTCTGTCTGTCTGTGTGTATGTTTCTTATAGAAACAAAAACTACTCGACGGATTTTAACTAAACTTGGTACAATTATTTTTCATACTCCTGGGCAGGTTATAGTATAATTTTCATCACGCTACAATCAATAGCAGCAGAGTAGTGAAGGGAAATGTTGGGAAAACGGGGGAAGTTACTCCATTTTTTAAGCTTCCGTCGCGTGTGCAGCCTTAATGGTTAAAGTTACATAGAAATCATGTATAACGGAAATATTCTACATTAAATTGTCTAAAAAATATCCCGCAACAGCATAATTATGTCTATCTTTTGTGGTTGACTCACAATAACACGTGTAATTATATAAATAAAGTCATTGTTTATAGCACAAGCCTGAGAACAAAAACTATAGTTTACATTACAGCTCTACACCGAAGCGAAGCGAGGGCGGGCCACTAGTATTCAATAAAAATTGAATATTCTCCGCAATATCTAATAAAATAGAGCACTCTTCTTTTCACACCACGAATTTATCAGATGACTTCCATATGGTGGCCTGTTATTATTAAACGTACAAGATTGATCAAAGAATGCGCAGCAGACGCGTTTCACGGGATTATTAGACCGAGAATAAATCAAAGGGCCGAATACTACAAAAAGTCGATACCTGCCATAGTGTCAACGGAAACCAGAAATTGTCTTTGAAGTCGCGGCACACCACACAGCCTGTTGTATGATACAACTTTTGTAAAAAAAAATTACACAGTAAAGTGTCTTCATGCCATGTCCCAAACAAGAAAGTCAATACCGCGGTTTGTTTGTTCCGCGTTGATAATTCTACAATAAGGAACATCATCATCAGCCTATTAATGTCCTCACTGCTGGGGCACAGGCCTTTCCTATTGATGGAATAGGGAGATCGGGCTACGACCCACCACGCGGGCCCAGTGCAGATTGGTGGGTGCTAACGACTGCAGTTGCAGCCGGGGCCAACGGCTTAACGTGCCTTCCGAAACACGGAGGAGCTCGAGATAGTAAATTTTTGGTCACCCATCCAATGACAGACCACTGCGAAAGTTGCTTAACTTCAAAGATCACAGCCGAACGCGCTAACCACCTGTTGACATTCTACGTTTTCGCATTTTCGTTTTAACAATATCATCAAACTCGCATTATAGCCTGACTAACAATCAAGTTTCTAAATGAATTATAGATTGAATCTCACGGTAAAAAAACGGTTGTTTCAGAGAAAATATAGATTGGATCGTTTGCTTGTAACAAAAAGAAATTGTGTGCACAGACCAAACTGTAGTGATATTTCTTATCTTAAATAACCTAACATAAGGCTGCAACGCCTTATAAGGCATACGGAAAGGGAGAAGCGAACGCATCCCTCATATATACAGGGTGGTCCAACTAGTGACGTCAACAAATTTTTCTTAGATTCCTCGCACCTAATTGTATCCGAAAATAGCCTTTTCATATCTTTCCAGCAAAGTTTCAAAAATTCTTATCTTTTTTTGTAGGATTTATTTTGCAGTCTTTTTTTTGTGACATAATTGTCTTGAATGTTGTTTTAATAAAAAAATAACTCAACTGTGTATTTATATATTGTCGCGTGTGACGTGCGTGACGCTCGTAGCGGTTTATACTTCGCCGAGTTACCCTGCAACTTTCATGCTCATGGGGATGAGCTGCACGCATCCCACACACACACATAGCCACATAGTCATGTGACGCTCGCGACTCATTTCCGTTTCATATTTTCCATAGAATTCATTCATCCATTTACGGGGTGTAACCTTAGATTAAAACAAAAAGGGTAGATACGGCACTATCCTCACAAAAGTGATCCGCATGAATTGTGGTCCACGACCCTAATCGCTTTAGTCACAACTTGACATACAAAAGGACGTACATGTGAACGCCAAAAAGAAATATTGCTAATATTTTGTGTTTATGTGATAAAACAATGCCTAAGTGTGTTTTTAAAATGTGCTCAAATTGCTCAAGAACTAAAAATAAAACGCACGGCATCACTTTTCATTCGTAAGTACTATAAAATATATTTTTTCATAAAAATTGCTGTTTGTTTTTAATCTTATTCGGTAGTGACGTCGAGTACTGGTCGCGTGATTGGTCGGTAGTGCAGTGACGCGGATCTCGCCGTCTCGTTTGCGCTGCCGTTGAAACTTAACGTGCTGTTTCGTTCGGGTCGGTAATGCAGTGCCGCGGATCTCGCCGTCCTGTTCGCGCTGCCGTGGGATCAGTTTTTGTTTGATGCGAGTATGAGCGTACCGTATCTACCCTTTTTGTTTTAATCTAAGGGTGTAACAGTCCGAAAGTCCGAACAGAAGTTTCACTTCAACAACAAATCGTTATTAGCGTACCTAAACTTAGTGTACGACGTTTTGTTACAACTTGTTATTACAAACGAACTAACTGTGATATTTCATCGAACAAAGAACAAAGAAAAGCTACACGGAGTGAAAATATGTGTGAGGCGAGAGAGAAAACGCAAAATAGTCAGGAACGTCACATATAAAAGATCTTGAGTTCAATTAAAATCAGTATCGAGTTTTAAAATAAAAACAGCACAAATCCTCACCATACTACATCAAGAATTAGAACCCCCAGTCGCTGGACATGATTTGATTTACTTCATTCTGTACAAGAAAAACATCATGTAAGCCTTATACTTAATACAAAATGTCGTGATGAATTATTCATTAATATTGTAGCGGTTATATCGAAAGATAGAGAAAGACTCATATCAGTACCCTAACTACGAGTTTTACAATTACGAAAACTATGATAGTTTTCGCGAGCTCGCACTCGTACTGAGGGTACTGATTTTATCGTTTTCGTTTGAATACAAATTAACAGTGTTTAAATTCTATCATTAAATCACTTGTGTCTTCTTAAATTTTAAGAATATTTGGTAAATTTTCACCAAAATGGACTTAGAAACATAATTTACAATTACGAAAAATATGATAGTGCTCGTGAGCTCAAACTCGTACTAAGGGTACCGTTTTCCGTCTCGGTTTGACTATTAGTTCCCAATCTGGCCGGCGTCCAAATTATTACATCTTATGGAAAGCGTTTGAGCATTTCCATTTTTCTTATTGTTGCCTTTATGTGCGTAAATATTGCTATAGTTTTGTGTAATAATATCTCATGTTATAAATTGACGCGTAATAAGCATTGAACTACAAGTATAACTGAAAAGTGGATGAATTTTCCACCTTAACACCCATGTGAATGTAGCCCACTTAATGTCGGCTAACGTTTAGAATTTGTGAAGTTAGAGAAGGCAGTAGAGTTAGAAGCTTGCGAACATGCGAACTGATAACTTTTTGATTGAGCTGATTCAGCATGGAAAGTTTGACTTGTACTGCATTGATATAAATGTTTGTATATAAGTATATGTTTTAGATCTCTGATCCAGCATAGAAAGATTGGCTTGTGTTGCATTGATATAAATGTCTATATGTAGGTATATGTTTTGGATCTCTGATCAAGCAGAGAAAGATTTGCTTGTGGTGCATTGATATAAATGTTTTATTTATAAGTATATGTTTTAGATCTCTGATCCAGCAGAGAAAGATTGACTTGTGGTGCATTGATATAAATGTTTTAATTATAAATATACGTTATCAATCTCTGATCTAGCAAAAAAAGATTGGATTGTGGTGCATTGATATAAATGTTGTATAGAAGGATATGTTTTGGATCTCTGATCCAGCAAAGAAAGATTGGCTTGTGGTACATTGATATAAATGTTTTATATAAGTATATGTTTTGGATCTCTGATCCAGCATGGAAAAATTGACTTGTGGTGCATTGATATAAATGTTTCATTTATAAGTATATGATTCAGATTTCTGATCTTGCATGGGAAGAATTACTTGTGGTGCATTGCTATAAATGTTTTTTTATAAATATATGTTTCGGATCTCTGATCCAGCGAAGAAAGATTCGCTTGTGGTGTGCATTGATATAAATGTCCTATTTATAAGTATATGCTTTGGAAATTTGATCCAGCATGGAAAGATTGACTTGTGGTGCATTGATATAAATGTTTTATATTACTATATGTTTTGGATCTCTGATCCAGCATAGAAAGATTGGCTTGTGTTGCATTGATATAAATATCTATATGTAGGTATATGTTTTGGATCTCTGATCAAGCAGAGAAAGATTTGCTTGTGGTGCATTGATATAAATGTTTTATATTACTATATGTTTTGGATCTCTGATCCAGCATTTAAAGGTTGACTTGTACTGCATTTATATAAATGTTTGTATATAAGTATATGTTTTGGATCTTTGATCCAGTAGAGAAAGATTGGCTTGTGGTGCATTAATATAAATGTTTTATTTATAAGCATTTGTTTCGGATCTCTGATCCAGCATGGACAGATTGACTTGTGGTGCACTGATATAAATGTTTGTATATAAGTATATGTTTTGGATCTCTGATCCAGTAGAGAAAGATTGGCTTGTGGTGCACTGATGTAAATGTTTTATTTATAAGCATATGTTACGGATCTCTGATCCAGCAAATAAAGATTGGCTTGCGGTGCATTGATATAAATGTTTTATTCATAAGTATGTGTTATGGATATCTGATCCAGCAAAGAAAGATTGGCTTGTGGTGCATTGATGTAAATGTTTGTATTTAAGTATATGTTTCGGATCTCTGATCCAGCAGAGAATAATTGGCTTGTGGTTCATTAATAAGAATGTTTTATATAAGTATATGTTTTGGATCTCTGATCCAGCAAATAAAGATTGGCTTGTGGTGCATTGATGTAAATGTTTTATTCATAAGTATGTGTTATGGATATCTGATCCAGCAAAGAAAGATTGGCTTGTGGTGCATTGATGTAAATGTTTGTATTTAAGTATATGTTTAAGATCTCTGTTCCAGCGAAGAATGATTGGCTTGTGGTGCATTGATATAAAAATCCTATTTATAAGTATATGTTTTGGATCTCTGATCCAGCATGGAAAGATTGACTTGTGGTGTATTGATACAATAGTTTTTATATAAGTATATGTTTTGGATCTCTGATCCAGCATAGAAAAATTGGCTTGTGTTGCATTGATATAAATGTCTATATATAAGTATATGTTTTGGATCTCTGATCAAGCAGAGAAAGATTTGCTTGTGGTGCATTGATATAAATGTTTTATATAAGTATATGTTTTAGAGCCGTGTGTGTGCCGGCCTAGAATAGCACCACCCCTCTCGTCCCATGGGTGTCGTAAAAGGCGACTAAGGGAACACAGCCAGCAGAAGACGGGCAGCAGCGTCTTGTTACCATATCTTGGCTGTATCACCAACCTGCCTTCCAATCGTGGCGATTATGGCAAAACCCCCTCAAGAAAAGAGTAGCACAATTATCGATTAGCCCCCAGTCCCCGGCAGCCCTGCTATTCCTAGCCACGGTAGCAGCTATGGTAACGGCGAGGCAAGGGGTGCTAAGAATCCCCGGGTAATATCCGGCTACCACCTATGACGACTCGACCTGGCAACTTACAACACGCGCACACTGAGGACCGACGCTAAGCTAATAGAGTTGGAAGAAGTTGGTAGTAAATTACGTTGGGATATTATTGGTTTATCTGAAGTCCGAAGAGAGGGAGACGACTCGATAATCCTCAATTCCGGTAATTTGCTATACTACCGGGAGGGCGATTAACAGTCCCTAGGCGGTGTCGGGGATATCGTCCACAAGTCCCTTGTCCACAACGTGATCACCATCGGAAGTGTGTCGACCAGGGTAGCATACCTGATACTCAGAATATCAAAACGATATTCGTTGAATGTCATACAGGTTTATGCTCCGACCTCGACGCACCCAGATGACGAATTGGAAGCTCATACATAGCTTCCTTCTTCTTGAGGAGATCACTAAAGCCATGCATAGCTACAAAACACACTACACGATTGTGATGGGGGACTTTGACGCAAGGTTGGGGAAGCGTTGCGGTGATGAGTTGAGAGTGGGGCAATTTGGAGTTAAAAAACGAAATGCCAGACGACAGATGTTGGTAGATTTTATGGAGAGGGAGAACCTCTATCTGATGAACTCCTTCTTCAGGAAACCCCAAAATCGAAAATGGACCTGGATGAGTGCGGACGGCAAAGTCCGAAACGAGATCAACTTTATCATGTCGACGAAGAAACTAATATTCAATGATGTCTCTGTGATCAACGCCGCTAAAACGGGAAGTCATCACCGGTTAGTACGAGGCACATTAAATATCAACATTAAGCTCGAAAGATCTCGAATGATGAACAGCTTAGATGTGGACGATCTGAACAACACGGCAGTGGATACTGTCCATACGGTAGGGTATTTTAAAGCCCATCGTACCAAATGTAAGAAACTCTCTGACAAAACTCTCCTATTCATGGAACAGCGGAACGAAATGAGACTACAGAATTCAGGAGATGCAAGTCAGTACCGGCGGCTAAATAGACAGATATCACAGTCCTAGACGAGCGATCTTCGCCGATTTAATACACATTGTATCAAAGAGGTTATCGAGCGCAACGAAGGCTCCAAACTGTTCGCAAAAGATCTTCTATTGGGCAAAGCCAACTGACGAAGCTGAAGACAGACAGCGGTAGCATCATTTCGTCTAAGGCTGAAATCCTGAGAGAGATTGACAGTTTCTATGGACAGCTATATTCCACGCAAGCACCTGTTGAAAGCAAGGCTAGAGACCCCACAGCCAAGTTTACTCGACACTACGCTGAAGATATCCCGGACGTCAGCCTGTATGAGATTAGTATGACTCTCAAACAACTTAAAAACAAAAAGGCGGCGGGCGATGATGTAATCACAGCAGAACTTCTGAGAGCGGGCCAGCATGAAAAGATTGACTTGTGGTGCATTGATATAAATGTTTTTATATATGTATATGTTTTGAATCTATGATCCAGCAGAGAAAGATTGGCTTGTCGTGCAATGATATAATTTTAAGTATAAATTTCGGATCTCTGATCCAGCATGGAAAGATTGGCTTGTGGTAAATTGATATAAATGTCTATTATATAAGTATATGTTGCGATCTCTGATCAAGGAGATAAAGATTGGCTTGTGGTGTATTAATATAAATGTTTTATTTATAAGTATATGTTTCGGATCACTGAACCAGCATGGAAAAAATGACTTGTGGTGCATTGATATAAATGTTTTATATAAGTATATGTTTTCGATATCTGATCCAGCAAAGAAAGATTGGCTTGTGTTGCATTGATATAAATGTCCTATTAATAATATGTGTTTTGTATCTCTGATCCAGCATGGAAAGATTGACTTGTGATGCATTGGTATAAATGTTTTAATATAAGTATTCGTTTCAGATCTCTGATCCAGCATGGAGAGAATGACTTGTGGTGCTTTGACATAAATGTTTTTATATAAGTAAATGTTTTGGATCTCTGATCCAGCATGGAGAGATTGACTTGTGGTGCATTGGTATAAATGTTTTTTCATATGAATATGTTACGGATCTCCGATCCAGCATGGAAAGAATGACTTGTGTTGCATTGATATTAATGTCCTATTTATAAGTATATGTTTTGGATCTCTGATCCAGCATGGAAAGATTGGCTTGTTGTAAATTGATGTAAGTGTCTATTATATAAGTAAATGTTTCGATCTCTGATCAAGCAGAGAAAGATTGGCTTGTCGATTGATATAAATGTTTTATTTATAAGTATGTGTTTCGGATCACTGATCCAGCATGGAAAAAATGACTTGTGGTGCATTGATATAAATGTTTTATATAAGTATATGTTTTCGATCTCTGATCCAGCAAAGAAAGATTGGCTTGTGTTGCATTGATATAAATGTCCTATTAATAATATGTGTTTTGGATCTCTGATCCAGCATGGAAAGATTGACTTGTGGTGCATTAATATAAATGTTTTAATATAAGTATTCGTTTCGGATCTCTGATCCAGCATGGAGAGAATGACTTGTGGTGCTTTGACATAAATGTTTTTATATAAGTATATGTTTCGGATCACTGATCCAGCATGGAAAAAATGACTTGTGGTGCATTGATATAAATGTTTTATATAAGTATATGTTTTCGATCTCTGATCCAGCAAAGAAAGATTGGCTTGTGGTAAATTGATATAAATGTTTTAGATCTCTGATCCAGCATGGAAAAATTGACTTGTGGTGCATTATCATAAATGTTTTTTCATAAGTATATGTTACGGATCTCCGATCCAGCATGAAAAGAATGACTTGTGTTGCATTAATATAAATGCTTTTTCATAAGTATATGTTACGGATCTCCGATCCAGCATGGAAAGATTGGCTTGTGTTGCATTGATATAAATGTCCTATTATTAAGTATGTGTTTTGGATCTCTTGTGTGATCGTGGATGTGGATCGATCGATCGATCGTACTAGCGTACAGACGTGCTCATCGCGCTTATAAAATAAATTAACAGTTAAATAATAGTGACCTAGTTGAAATAGTGATTAAGCGTATTATGAGGTTACGCTCAGTGAGTGACAATTATACGTGCATAAATTATAATAATGGACATAAATATTTAGTGTAAGTTCTTTTTCATTAATTATGTCAAGTGAGAGCCCCTTTAATCGAAGCGGCATTACTCGCCGCACTCCTCCCCCAACGACGCCCAGCCATCCAACTCAAGACCAGGATGATATGGATACCTTAAAAATAGTATCTACTCCGGAAATACAAAACTGGCTTACCTCAATTGAGCAATATTTACAAGAAGTATGTACCATATCGAATGAGGGAAAACTAGTATCTGACCACAAACTTAGGATTAATAATCTCTGTCGAAAAGTTGGACATGGAGTTGCGCAAATGGCTGTTCAATATCAGTCTTTAAAGCAAAAGGCGTTATCAACTCACTCTAATTTGCAAATTTTAAAGGAAAACCATGACCTCTCAGCTTGTCTTACTGATTTTAAAAAGACTATACAGGAATCCTGCACTAAATCTGCTACAACAAACACGTCTTTTGCAGACATGGTAAAAAAGGGATCCAACAACTTTATTCGCCCTAGCCCTGTCAGTTCTGTGGTAATCTACCCAAGCAATGCTGCACAAAGTAGTGACGAAACAAAAAATTTGGTCCAAAAAATTATTAGCCCTGAGGAGATGAAACTGAAAGTACGTGGTCTTCGTAAAGTAAGAAATGGAGGAGTGATCGTCAGCACTGAGACCAAAGACGACATCCATAAATTGAAAAATTCAGTGCTGTTAGCAAACTCAGGCCTGACTGTTGATGAGACCAATAAACGCAAGCCGCGTATTATAATCATAGGAGTACCTTCATCTATGACTGAAAGTGACGTCTATAAGTGCATCTACGAGCAAAACGTAGCAGAATCGTCATTAAATATATCTAGAGATACTTTCCTGAACTCTATAAAACTGAGCCACAAATCAGGAAAACGAGATGCAGACACCTGCAACTATATTTTAGAAGTACCTGCTACTATACGCAAAGCCTTAATTATACAGGACAGACTTTTTATTAACTGGAATTTTTGCTCGGTACGTGATTTCACACTTGTAACTAGATGCTACAATTGCCAGCAATATGGCCATGCCGCTAAAACTTGCAAGGCGACAGCTTCTACCTGTGGCCACTGTGGCGAAGATGGCCATTCTCTCAAAGACTGCACAAAAAAAGCCGATCCACCAAAATGTGCCACTTGCGTTAAATTTAAAAAACCGTGCGGCCATAGGACCGGAGATGCCGAATGTCCAGCTAAAAAAGCTGCCGAAACTAGGTACATTAATACTATTGATTATGAAGGCGCCTAGAGCGCCACTTATTTGTTATAATTAGAACTTTACTATGGACATTAATATAATAAATGAAATAGATGATCTATCTATGTCTAATTCATGTTTATGTGAAGTCGAAGAGTGTAGACAATATCTGACCGCTTATAAAAACTCATTAACTGTACTCACCCAAAATATACGTAGTATTTATAAAAATATTGATAATTTTGATATTTTCCTCCATAGGCTTAACTTTGTTTGTGATGTAATTATACTAACCGAGTGCTGGTTAACAAAACGGAACGGCAACCTACCAACAAGGCCAGGTTATAACTTATTTTATAGTCAAAATAATCACAACCAAAATGATGGAATAGTTATTTATGTTAGAGACTCCTTGCAAGTCACCCTCGAGGAACCAGCTCTTCAGGGTTGTAGTTGTTTGTTGGTACATATTAACCAAGATACAGTTATTGTCGCAATATATAGATCCCCATCTGTCACAAACATAGATAATTTCAACGGAAACTTAGACCAGATACTTCAATCATTAACATCTTTTAAAAATGTAATAATTACGGGTGATATTAACATAAACATTATACCCGACATACATGATGCTGGAACTCAAGATTATCTCAATCTATGTTCGTACTATGGTTTTTACCCAGCCCATACATTACCAACACATCAGAGTGGTTCTTGTCTCGACCATATGATGATAAAATCTAGGTCAACATATCTAACACTTGTCACAAAAACGCCGCTTACCGATCATTCCGCTGTCTTACTAACCTTAAATTTATCGCTGCCTAAACTGAATCATAAACTAGTAAAATCTAAGTTAAACATAAAGAAACTCGAACACGATTTATGCAAGCTTGACTTTGCCCCAGTTTTTCAATCGACGGACGCGAATGCATCTTTGTTGTATTTAATTAATAATGTTGAACAAGCTATATTACATAATACGTCTGTGGTTGCTTCAAATAAACAATATCAAAATATCAAACCTTGGATAACCCCGGGTATTATTCGATGTATAAGACACAGGGATAAACTTCATATGAGGACAAAAAAATATCCCGATAACCTCACATTGCTAGTTATCTATAGGAGATACAGGAATTTCGTTAATAATCTTTTGAAAAAATTAAAAGCAAATTATGAAAAAAATGAACTACTCAAAGCAGGCAAGGATAGCAAACGCCTTTGGAGACATATTAAAAATTTTACCTACACTTCAAAAAGGCACGAATCGTGTTCGAGTTTACTATTAACCCATCCTTCACCGCTTATATCAGCCAATTATGTAAATAACTATTTTATTAATATGGGAAAAGACCTTGCAGAACGCCACCAACCTCTAAATCTATTTTCTCAGTCACTTAACGCTACCACCAGTAGGAATAGTTTTGTTATGTTAGATACCGACCAACAAGAAATTTTACAAATAATTACAGATTTGAAAGATGACAGTGCAGTCGGCTTTGATAACATTAGCAATAAAATCCTCAAAACTTTTAAGCATATTTTAATACCACCGTTAACACGCATTTTTCAAATCTGCCTCTCGCAGGGTATTTTTCCACAATGTTTAAAAAAAGCAGTAGTTACTCCTGTCTATAAATCTGGATGTAAAGATCAAGTAAATAACTATAGACCAATATCAGTGCTTCCATCCTTATCAAAACTATTAGAAAAAATTATTAACAAAAGGCTTATTGACTACCTGGAAAAAAATAACTATTTGTCACCTACGCAATTTGGTTTTCGGGCAAAGTTGTCAACAGCAGATGCGGTGCATAACCTGACTAACTATATTACTCAGGAACTAGGCAAAGGAAAGCATACTCTAGCTGTTTTTCTTGATTTAGCAAAAGCGTTCGATACCGTTTCAATTCCGAAGCTTCTAAAAAAGTTGGAAGCATTGGGTATTAGAGGAACGCAGTTAAAACTATTTGCAGATTATTTAGACAATCGATCTCAATGCGTTAAAATAGAAAATATTAAAAGTGATTACCAGAAAATGACCTGCTATGGTATTCCCCAGGGAAGTATAATCGGCCCTACCCTTTTTCTCGTTTACATCAATGATTTATGTAACCTTAATTTAAAATATGGTAAAATTATATCTTACGCCGATGATACGGCCTTGATTTTTAGCGCCAATAGTAGGTCAGAATTATATGAGGTAGCTCAACTTGGTCTTAATGGTGTAAATAACTGGCTTCGCTGCAATTTACTAACACTGAATACTGACAAAACCAATTATATTCACTTTTCTATGCGCCAGCCTTGTCATGGGTTTACAAATCCTTACTTATACGCACACCAATGCCAATATCCTTCAGTCAATAAATGCGATTGCCCTTTAATACAGAACACATCCCATATAAAATATCTTGGTATCTTAATTAACGACACATTATCTTTTAGACAGCATATTGCAAATCTAGTAGTCAGGATCCGTAAATTTATGTATATTTTTAAAAAATTACGTACCATTGCAGGTCCAAAACTAATAAAACAGGTATATCAGGCCTTATGCCAATCAGTAATTCAATATTGTATAACTTCATGGGGTGGAGCTCTCAAAACTATTTTAATCCCCCTCGAGCGAGCTCAGAGAGCCATTTTAAAAGTAGCCAATTCACTTCCCTTCTTATATCCTACGCATCAACTTTACAAATACTGTAATGTGTTAACTGTTCGCCAGCTTTTCATTATGCACACCATATTAAAACAACACACCATTTCACCTTTTTGCTCTGATATCACTAACAAAAGACGGAAAGATATAGTCTGCATCTCTACACAGGATTCAAAATACATCTTTTCACATAGATTCTCTACTTTCCTAAGTCCTTTCTTATATAATAAGTTAAATAGAGTATTAGGTATTTACACATTAAACTATTTTAACTGTAGAACTGTAATATTTAATTATTTGCACAGCCTGACATACGAGCAGACCGAAGAATTACTTCTTATTTGTAAATAAATGAACGTAACTCCATTATTTACATTTACCAACATTTATATAATGATTACTTTAAGTTCTGTTTTAATTAATTTGTTAATTTATTAAATATTCTATGTATTATTTAGATCATAAAAGCCTGAAATACAGGTACAATTTTAACTGTAACCTAGTTCAGGCATCCATTATTTTGTATTTTATATTGTTATTAGTATTATTATGCAATGTATGACCTTATTTGAATAAAGATATATTTATTATTATTATTATTATTATCTC